>JADWOT020000006.1:9592738-10865798 GCA_036345935.2 Taenia hydatigena | reverse complement strand
TACCAAAGGCAGCTGTTTAAATGATGCTTATTATCGTTAATTAATTCTCTCTAGAAATTGGTATGAACATTCAGCGACTACTTTTCATACGACAGAGAACTATCAAAGTGCGTCGTATCAAAAGTATGTCACTTTATTAGAGTTAATAATCTCTGCGCTATGTTAAGCTTGCATCACCCAAGGGGATTGTGGCGAAACCAAAGCTGTTATAAGCGGTGTACACCTCCTCTGCACCTTGTTGAAAATTTACGCGTCTGCGACTGCTTTGAAGCCCCGAGAAGTGTGTTGTACATGTTGGTGGCGGTGAGTGGGTGAGTGGTGCTGTGTAGCGAGGCGAGGCGAGGCGTGGCGTGGCGTGGCGTGAAGCAAGGCGGAGGGGAGTGGTGATTGAGGTAGGAGTGGTAGAAACTGCACGTAGCAGGGAAGGGAGGCGTAAAAAGCAACACTAGCAAGAAACGCGGGTGTTGAAAAAATTCACCTGCCGAAGATACGCAGTGTTGTGTGCGTGTGTCTGCTTGGAAAACGGCCTCTTTACAAGCGCACACACACACACAATCGCTTTTGAGTGGTGAAAGCATTTTCACACCAACAAGTATCAACTGAAGACTGTGACGATCTCCAATCTGCTACCTACTTTTAGCTCTTCCATGGCTGTTATTGTGGAGCCAAAATGACTGCAACTCTCCATTTATTTCATAGTCAATTTGTCGGTAGTTCCTTTTGAAATAAGCCAAATGGCAGGGGAAGGCACGTGCGGTCAGGTTGAAATGTTCTTAAACGGAATCGCATTCCTTTGTACATAAATTGATGTTGCAGTAAAAACCTTTGTTTTAGGTCAACTCGAGGGAATATAAGATACATACAGAACGACTTATTATGTTTGGAGCTCTCACATTTGCGTACTGAATAAGCACTTGAAATGGATAGAGCTTTACTTAGTCCCGGAAAATAGGCGTTAATGCCCAACCAATATATTCAGACAGAAGGGATGCATATTTTATGCGTATGTTAAGCAGCTAACGGAATAGAACAGCAACAAGCTTCGATGCATTGTCTAGTCAGTACAACTCCACCTGTTTTACCCTCACTTCGATTTTTCCATTCCAGTGGTCATTTGCCATCTTCTGAGGGAATGAAGGGATGAAAAGAGGGCTGAATAGGAGCGTACACTGCAGATGCCTAGTGCATCAAAATGAAATAACATGCATTTCGCGCAGAATGTGAAACTTCGGTCAGTGTTTTGCAAAAATCATTCTAAGCATGGTTTTAAATGCAAAACGCAGACCCAACAAGCTCTGCCAAGTTTTAAGAACAAATGTAATCAATTGCTTAATAGTGTAGCAGAAACGGAAACTTATCGAAACAGAAAGCTAGAAACACTATGTAAGGCATCCTTCTGAGGAAAATTGTAATCTCATGCCTGACTGTGTGGTTTCATGATGCTGCATCAAGTCATTTGCTGCCTTGATAGGGGGTGAAAACCTAAATCGTCTTATTTTTTTTCATCATTTCCGGTTTAATTACAAATATATGCGGGAAGCAATGCTTTTCTTAGAGTTTTATTGGGTGAGGCTCTCACAAGCCCCAAACGTACCTCTGGATTTCCCATACCTTTTTAATTTGTAATATCGCGGTCGCGATTTTACACGTTAGCACTTTCTGAAGACATGCAAACTGTTATAAAGTGTGTTCCATGAAGCAACGTTGTCATCAGTTGCTTTAAACTAAAGTTACCTACGTGATGCAACCGCATTTTGTATTGGTACCAGGGCGGGGAAGGAGCCCACTGTAACGCAATGGTTGTAAGACCTGTATCCCATCTAAAAGAATGCATTGAAGCATTAAAAATTATTCACTGCACCAAAATCAAAACTCAGTTAGATTGCCAATTTATCATTGCGCAACGTGATTTCGCCTTGCTCAATCAGCTCGTGTATGTAGTTTACACCTTCTACAGCTACTCTAAATTGCAAAATTCAAACCCCACTTTGCATACATCTTCAACTACAGCGCTGGAGCAACTGAGCCATCTGCACAATCAAGAACCAGTCACTCAAATGTCTGATTAAAATCGCAACGTTACTTGTCTCTGAGCTTTCTTGTGAGCGTTTTCTTAAAGTGCCTATAACAGAGCCTGCCAGTCCATCTGAACAGTAGGTATATGTTTATTTTAAAAAATAGTATTTTGGCGATTTACAATAAGTACGTAGTCGGAAATGTCGGGGAATAGATTTAGCAAAAGGAAATTAAGTGCCTTCCAAGTTTAACAACTAACGCTTAACAACTGTTGCATATTTATAAAGTATGTACATCAAATTAACTAGAAGGAATTCGTTGATTGTGTTTAATCGTGAGAAAGTGGACTATCACATCATTTTTGCTGTCCTGTTAACCACAAAAATAAGGCGGGAAAAAATTTAGATTTAATTTTGTGCTTGTTGCTACAATGTACCAATCAAAATTGATTATTCCAGTTTGGAACTTTGAAAAACTCTTTCTAAAGGGCATTGTTTAACTTGGAAGTATAGTTGCATTTGTTTGTGGTAGAAACGGCCATTCAAAATGACTGATCATTGACTATGCGTCTTAGCGAAAATGGAAACAGTGTACAATTTATTTGTGAAAGTTCATATTGCCATTACCATGAACAATATTATGCATTTAGTACGATTTTAATTAAATGCTTTTGGAACTTCAGGCATCACTATTTTTTCAATGATAACTCACCTCGTTCGAGGAAAGGGACCCGCCTTGATTTTTACTTAGGGGTTTCAGCAAAGTGTAAGGATCTTCTCCGTTCACCGGAAAGGTTTCTGATGCAATGATGCTCCTTGCTTCAGAGTCACTATGGGATGTTCCATCGGATGGAAGACCCGTCCTATAGAAAACGGCCTTACTGCCGGACACCTCATCATTTCGAATCAGCTGCAGTGTGTTCGTTGCACATGGTAAGCCTCCACGGGCAATGTTATTTTGAATCTGTGAAACTGAATGTGTACCGGAATTTAACTCCCTACGTTCGCACCTCGTAACCGAGTTATAATTGAATTTGTGGAAAATACTGCTTGGAGTCCTCTACTGAGCCAGTAAAGAGGTGGCAACTATCTTCAGCTTATGTAAATGCTGTACCTCCATGCTTTTCCAAGTTATGAAATGGTTAAGAATTCAGCTCCTCTCCTCTCATTAGTTTTTAATCGAGTCACCGCAGGTAGGGCATCTAACCTGAAATTTGTGTAGTAAAAGTGGTGAAAGCAGCATATGATAATGCTGCCAGATATGGGCGCCCAAATTATTGGTACGACAACTTAACTATTATTTGCACTAAAAATCTACCCAAAGTTGCAATAATGTGTAGCATTTATGTTGGGGGAATCAGAGTATTTCTTATTTTTCTCTTTTATCCATTTGCCTCCGTGTTGGGTTGATTATCAATCAATCACAAATATAATTACGCACGTATTAAGTCCAAAATAAGGCAGCTTTTCTCCTTTTAAATCGGCCAATAGGTCACAATTAACCAGTAGGAGGGATTTGGTTGCCTCTTGACCTGTCTGGGAAAGATTCCTCCTTTTTCTGAGAGGAGCAAACATGAAAGCGCTTCCTTTGATCTACAAATCAACTCTGTCTGCATCTCTCGTGGCTTCAAATCTTGGCAGTTTCAGACAGATGTTTTAGCTTCAAACGACGCTGTAGGTTGTCTTGAGAGGAGCAGATTTGCCATTTCTACGTCTAGTGAATCGACAACCTAACACACCGTGCTGCTCATCACCAGTTCGCGTTTGCTTAACCAATTAACTGATTATAAATTTGATCTTGATAATAATTTGTGAAGCAGTATGATCAATGAGTAAATAATTATTAGTCACTTTATGTATGCATTGACATTTACAGCCAATAAAATCTATGTTGAATGATTCTAGCGGTTTTAGTGCCGTTTATATTTACTCCATTGCTAATTCGAGATTGAAACAAAATGAAGCCCCTAAGTAGGATAGGTTTGTTTAGCCTCCTTACTAGGAACTTCAACTAGTTTTAAAGTCTTTACGTCAAGCATTTAATGCGTCTCAATTCGTCAGGTGAGCCTCTGCTGAATGTGCTTCGTGTAAAAATAGGTAAGTTTTTGCCCAATGTGCTTTGAATCCCCTTATTCCGTGCCTTCTCTATAAATGCTTAGCGAATACTTCCCATACAGAAACTTATTTGAGGCAAAAACTATCCCGACCCAAAAGTCTGATCCGGTGCGTCCTACAGCACCGACAAATTAGCATATCCTTTGCACTTCAAATTATGTTAGCAAAGCAGGCTTACCGACTGCACCAGTAAATACGCGATTAGCTGAAACAGATCACTGCCTACATAATGGAAACCTATTTAGCTTTAACGTGATAATAAGCAAAGCAGTATTTGTAGGTAATTTTGTATGCAAATTATAACGATTTCCATTTCATTTCCATGACAAATTTATGTTCTAAGCAACATAAATGCAACTTTGCGCATGTTTAATTAGATCAATTGACACTGAACGCGAATAAAATCACATTCTCCATTTTCACTTAAGTTATTTCCACGATCTTATTTCAAAACAGAGCCTTAAGACCCTACCCTTGGGTCCATCTTTGTGTCCGTGATTTGTGTTGATTTCGATAAATCTGCGCCGACGTATGAGGAGAATGAGGACAACGGTGACGACCAGAAGGACAACAAAAATGGAAGAGAGCACGAAGATAATGATGCGGTCGGTGAGGAAGGCAAAGGGCTGCACTGTCGTCGGTGAGTGTGGAAGTGGTGACGGCGGTGCGAGTTGCAAGTCCTCAAAACTTCTCTGGCCGCCATCTCCACCACCACCACCATCGCTTTCACTCCTGCCACTACCGCCCCCATCACGTGAACCTCCTTGAGCGCGGTGTCGGGTTTGTGGCACTCGCACCCCTGATGAGCAGTTTTCCAGAAAGCATTGAGTTGTCTCTCCTCGCCCAACAGCTGACGTCTTACCATCTCCTTTGTAACCCACCGAAGCCTCCAGCTGATTTTTCTGAGCATTAAAACAGCTAATAGCGCATCTGGATGTTGCTTGATTTCCCGCTTGTTTATCATCTCAATTCTTTACACTGATCAATCTCTTGCTTCCTGCAATGTGCTACACTTGTTTATCACACTCTGAACTGGTGAAGTAACATCAATCCGTGCACCACGCGTATCGACTAAGTATAAAGTGAGTCGCTAAAATGTGCATCACGCGAACAGGCTTTAATAAATTTCTGATAAAGTGGTGAAAAAAACTTTGAGCGTCATAAAAAGATCGCTGCAATACATTTCAAATCGTTGATAATCTTCCAACTAGACTGTCCACGAAGAAAAAACTTAGTTGTAAATACAACAATGACAAGGCCCAACAACCGCAAATCAAATTGAGTAAGTCAGCTGAAAGAATTAAAATTGCCCATATGAGTTCGTCCTAACCCATAAATTCTAACCTTGGCGTCTAAATGTTGTAAAATTTTGGAAAAACCCGGTTCCTTTTACATAAGAGAATAAATGTAAGATATAAGTAGAATGGCTTACGGCCACAACGTGAATGATGGCTGCAACAGACGTGTTTCTTTGAATGATGCTTCCCAAGTCGTGGGCGCTGATGGTCAGAAGGTATTTTGTGGGAGTGCTGGGAAGTTTTTCCGTCAGTAGAACGATTCCTGTCTGTTCATCAATAGAAAAGATAGCGCCCTTGGCACTAGCCTCGTCAACTCCCACCTCTGTCACTAGGGTTGTGGATTGGCGCAGGGAGTAGCGCACAGTGCCGTTCTCTCCAGCATCAGGATCTATGGCGGTCACTGTAAAAACTTGCTGACCCGCTGGTGCCCCCACCTCGATCCGAAGTGTTGTATGCGATGCAGGGAAAGTAATCGTGGGTGCATTGTCGTTTTCGTCGTTCACAATGACATTCACCGTGGTTGTTGCTGTAAATTGAGTTCTCTTTCCATTTATTGTCTGTTGGTAAAGTTGGCCATCGGAAGTGTCAATGGCAACAACATGAAAGGTGTGATGAATATACTGCTCTCTATCGAGCGGACGCAATGCGTGTATGCTACCGGTGTTGGGATCGATCTTAAAGTGTCTTGCAGGATTGTAATCTCGTGGATAAGTGGTTGAATTGGGCAAGCCATGATCGGTTATCGGCTGCAGACGGTAAACAATCCTCCCATTTAACCCCACGTCAGAATCGTGAGCTTTCACTGTGCCGATCGGATGACCGTTAAGGGGTCTGCAGTTCTCCTCAACAAAGAATTCATATGTTGTCTTCTCAAATATTGGTGGGCAGTCATTGACATCTGCGATGGTCACCTGGATCTCTGCGTGAGCTGTGTGTTTTCCATCGGACACCTGAGCGCGGAGATGTATCACTACTATCGATTCATTTGTCGCTAGGCTTCGCTTGACTTCAATCCCCTCGTATGTTGACGTGAGAAAGGCTTCTCTATCAAATGGTCTAACAATATACAAAGTCCCTGATTTTGAGTCAATCCTAAATGCATCCTGTGGATTGCTGAGTAGTGTGTATGCTAGTACGGGATCGAGATCTCTATCGCGAGCTTGAATGCTACCAATTAGTTTACCCTCCAGTTTCGTTGAAGGCTGGTTCGTGAAATCGGGAACATTTTCCTCCTCCGAAAATGTGTAGATAGATTGACTGAATTCTGGGGCACAATCGTTTTCATCGAGAATTCGAATGGAGACTGGAGCCACCGCTGTCAATTGCCTCGCTCTGTCAGTGACAATTGTCAACTGCCTGCCTCCATTTACAGCAGTGTTGGAAGGTGAAGTGAAAGATGGCGGACTGAGGTCTTGGAAGAATGTCTGCGTTTGGCCGGTCTTATAAACACTGTCAATGCATATTATCCGAAAAGGCACCTATGGTAGAAAAAATGAGGGACTAGTACGACCATTTTTGGGTTAATAGAAATGAATGCAGAGTGAGATTGTGATTTTCAGTTGCAATTTTAACAATGCATTTACGGAGCCTGGTCAGGGCACTAATGACAGGAAGTTGAACATTAAATTTTGATTACTGAATAAAGGTTTAATGGGTTTTTTCGGAAAGTAAGCGAAGTGGTGGAAACTTTTCAAATGCTCCAAACCATGAGTAGGATTCTGGAGAGCTCCTGAATGTCTCCTGGGGAACACCACGGACACGCTCGCAGCTTCGCTTGAGCGGTCGTGCACGAATCTCTCCTTATTAATTGTGTTCCCCAGCGTCCCTAATGAGAAACGTTAATTATTCATGTCCACAAAGATAACAGCACAATTCCTGCACGAACGTATTCTCTCCCATTTTGGGCAGTAACAGTACAACTCTAAACGAGTCGCCCAAAATGATTCCTAGAACTTGTGCGGAAATTTCAATTCCGAATTTTATTTGGGATTTGCACTTCGTTTCTTTGATAATCGTACAACTGATGATAAATATGCATAAAGTTTACCCGTTCTGATATCGAAATCTCTTGAACCTTGAACGGTTGCCTGCCGGGAGTTTAGATCTGATATATTTCTTTGTACTTGTCATACCTTGTTTTGGCTTTTAGTTGGTCATGGAAAATACAGTAGTCTGGCTGCGTTGATTGACTTTTGCTGAAATCAAGCATTTGAAGACCCATAAAGCTTCATGATATCCGGAATTTCGTGGATCAGAGGCCAACATCACGACATGCGACATCCGCCCTTTCTAACATTTCCGGTTTAGCGTTAACGACCCTTTTGATCGCCACGTTTAAGTAAAAAGGATTTTGGTCTGTCCACATTTCTCAATTCAACAAAGGCATCATTGAGTGGCTTGGAGATCCAACTGTCACTCGCATAGTGACATGGCCTTACCTTCTGGCTAACATCATCTGTTGCCAACCCTTTGTGCTCTAACGCAAAGCAAGTTCTCTTGATGGTTTCTTATTTATTTAGCTACAAGACCAGATCAGTTCCCAAGCCCACCTTTGATCAAAAGTAAAAAGCAGGTTCTGTCCTAAATTGTAGTGCGTATTAGCAATATGGAAAATTATGAATGTGTCAATTCTCTAATATCAATTTGTTACGCTCTTCCGGTGTGACTAATTACCCACATTGCGGAACAGCGGAATTATTTCCATTATTATGAGGTGTTCAAAGGTAAATGGTAAGCCATTCTCTATTACAACTAACTTACAAAGAAAAATGACCTAAAACAAGTGTCTTTTGGCCCAATAGTTTGCTCAGTAACTCCATGTACTTTGCGCTGCCATCTAAAGGTCTTCTGTCTAAATGATAGATTGCTTTTGGTCAGATGTCATTTGATGGAAAAAGGACTCCCAGATGCGACATCACCATTTATTTGCTCCTCCTTTTATTTTTGCTCGAGAAAAATGCTCAGCCACTGGGGGCACACATTAATGGGTTGTTTTAGATTGTTATTAGAGACAGATGTTGCTGTTGAAAAGGTCCCTTTTTGCATGGTTTATGGTGGATCTCTTAATGTTAAAGCGTATATACTTTTGCTACTATAAAACTCAAGTATTTTCTTTCAAAAGTGAAATTTTGTGCAATTAAAACTCGACACCAAAATACTTATTCAGCTAAAATAATCAAATGAAACAAAATATTTGTGAGACTCATTTACTGTTAGTGGTTATATTTACCTGTTGAATTTCTTCCCTGTCAAATGGTTTTTGAGTCATCAGCTTGAAGGAGAGCTCTTGGTTTGCAGAGTGGGGTTCCATCTCACTATGCCCCTCAAATGAGTCCACTTCTGAAGTACTTCCAACAATTGGAACTAGTTTGAAGGCTTCATTGTCCGTTCTGCAGGTTACCTGTCCCCACGGTCCTGAGTCGAGGTCTCTCACTGAGACAAATGCGATGACACTGCGTTCCACGTTCTCCATCACCACGCCATGGGCCTTTTGCGGTAAAGATCCTCTGAAAAACAGGTTTCCTTGGTAATGAGGACCCTGAGATGTGAGAAAATTGACAGAGATTTTCGGGATCATGTCGTTAACATCCAGTACCCGCACCGTTACAGTAGCCTCCGATGTGTGTCGCCTTGGAGAGCCGTTGTCGGTGGCGATTACATGAAGGGTAAAATCGCGGCTTCGACGCATGCAGGTATCCAGTGTGGCGCTTGACTGTGTTTCAATTCCAGTGTCCAGATCTGGTGATTGTCGGATAAAGAGTTTTGCATGGCCAGGTGTAATCGTGCGGACGTCAAAATATTGTTGAACCATCTTCGACTCTTCTGTCATGGGCACTGGTAGCTCAAATGATACCTGCGGGGAAAATGGCAAATAAATTCTGTAGCAGCCAACACAATTTTAAATTCACCATAAACGTAAAATATAAACCTATTATTACATTTTTTCTCAATCTACCAGGAAAAATATCGAGCAAATCACGAAATACCTTACAACGACTCCATTTTTAAGAAGTTAAATATTAACTACCCGTAAGATTAAAATTTCTTCACCACTCTTAAATTTCAAATAGTATGCAACGGAACCTTATTTCCACTTTCCAATTTAATTTTTTTTATTACGATCGGACAGCGTTTCAACATTAAATCTCCTGCCATATTCACTGAGCCCCTTGGACGGAGGAGATGAGATGGGCAACAGTTGCTGTCAGAAGTGGCGGCACATGAATTCATTTTTAACTTAAGCTTGCTGAATTAATGGACACAGCTGGATTCACGCGGCGTTTGGGACGCAACGCAAAGCAGTGAACAGGACTATAAACGACAACTGTCTGAGCTGTTAACAGTAGGAATTAATTTTATGCTTTGACAGGAGAAGGAAAATTTATGACTTGGTGTTGAGATATTTAGTCATTCCTCTTAAATAAATGAGCTTATCTTTTGTTTGTTTGGGCACTACAGAAGGATACGTAAACTATGCATTTAACGAGGTATTCCTTCGATCACTTGTCAAGTGCTAAAAGTTTAGGATGGAGTTGTTAGTAGAACTAGGTTGCCGGTACATCCTTTTTAATTTGTTTTAATAAACAATTACCGTTTTCTCCATTGGATGACAGATGTTAATGCTTCAGTGCATCCTAATGGTGTGGGAAATTGTTTCAAAAATTGCGTTTGTGTGTCGTATGGCATAAAAACTCGTTACCTATGTGCGCGTTTCCAGATTGCATACATTCGGAGCTAGATTTGCCACGCAGCCTCAAACACGTGTAAGAGATCACCAAAAACATCCTAGTTATTTGTGTGTGCGTGGACGATCAAAGCGTCGCAACATACAGTTTCGCCGACGGAACAGCCGCAAAGGCGACAATATGGGGACACGGAAGCTGGATAAGCAGATAATGCGTTCAATAATTGCGGTGCAAGTTAACGCTCCTTCTGTCGGTGATTTAACTAGGAACTTGTGCATACACATCACGGAAGTCGATAAAATTTGGGAGAATAAAGAAAATAAATCAAGCACTTTAAAGAGCCAACGCTCTCTTCGCAACTACAAAGGAGTTTACCTGATTGATTTACAAAGTTTTCACGAGAGAATTGTAACTTAATGGTGATTTTATTCCTGGTTTACGGCTGTAGTGCATTAGGCCTCGCAACAAATCCATTTACCTGATTCGTGAATAAAAGCTGAATTTCAGAGCGACCAGTCTTTTAGATGCCAGTTAAGGCATTGCTATCGGCAAAACGCAAACATTGGCTGGCCTCCATTGTTGATTTAGAAGCAGAGAAAGGGGCATTCATTTTGGGCAGAGGAGAGGACAAGTCGCTTCCATGAAAGCAAACAATGTAGTACCCCACAAAAATGCTTCTTGAAGACGAAAAATAAGTATGAGTAAGCTGCTCCATTTATTACCCTCTTTCAAAGTAATCCCATCTCGCACTATGCTTTTACCCTTTGAAAAGCATTCGTAATATGGCAACGTGCACATTTAATTCAATTCATTCCAAAGGAGAATAATGCTACGTAGCTATGATTATCGGCCATTATCTCCGGGCTCATGATCTCTCTTTTCCTGTTTCAAGAGAATGGTTGGCTTACGCAAAAGGCGATAGCAAATTTCATTGTGCGATTTCTTGAGACCGCCACTTAGTTTTTTGAGGTATTTTAATATATCACTCCCCACTATGCGTGAGGCTTTGATAAGTAAACAATGATAACTCTTTAGCACTGCTCCCTACTAAGAGTGAAGGTGTGAAGGTATAGTTTAAAGAAATTGTGGTGCTTATAAAATCAGTAAATTAACGCATTGATGCTGGTATTTACAGCAAACTAATCAATGTCATGTGTAGTCACCACTGGCAACCATAGAACTATGCGACACATAATCCCATTTCATTTAAATAGGGATTTTTATAACAGCGATTGTAAAAGAGTACTTCAAAGACTACGTTTGTATGATTTAATTGGGCTTCATGTCTGCAACTTTTGCCTTTTCAAGGTATTTACTTGACGTTCTCCCTTGATGGATGGCTAGTGACATCCCTAGACGCACAAATGGGCCCACCCATGGGAGGCAGAGGCTTGCGTACCTGTCTACTTTTCACTTTCAAAATTCATTTTCAGACAAATATATAAATAAAAAGAGACTCCCTGGACCCATGATTTAGCGACTACTCAACCGTCGATGCACTCATTTCGCTTTGACCTTACGCTATAAGGCCTGCGCCAAATAAATATCATTGTATAATACTAAATGTCCCCCAACGTAATATTTGCGTTAAAGCCAAGTCCAAATCACTTATGAGCAGACGATAGCTTGATAAGATTATGGAGTATCTACTTTTTAAAAGTAATTAGCACGTCAAAATGCTGGTCTAATTAAATACAGAAAGGATTGTTTCGAGGAAACCTTTGTGAACTGCACACTAACCGCGATAAAATGAATGTTGTTAGCAAGACCGTCATTCTCTTTTGGTAACTAAAATTCTGGCATTTAGTGAATGCTTTTCCATTTGACATCATTTATTATTCAGCTTCTTTGCATCAGCTATTTTGGATTGCTAAAAGCAAAGGTCCAAAATACGCTACTTCACAATCGCTTATTCCATATCGGTCCAAGATTCAGGCGGCAAATCTTGCTGACCTAACCAGAAAATTAAACTTTGCTATCCAAGGATAACACCAAGCACATGGTATATGTGAGCAAATTTATTCGACAAAACCCACTAACTTAATGTCCACACCAATTTTAGTCAATAGTCAACCCCAAGTTCCAGTACCTGCTTGTCAATATAGGTTTATAACATTTGGTTAAATGCAGAGGCAACTTTGTCCTCTTCTGGTGCAAAATTTACCCTCATCCAATTCTTTCCGACCACATCATTCATTCAATCGAATGACGACACCATGCGAAGTGCACTACCTATGACTATTGTCGCATAAACTATCGCAGTCGTTTAAAAAATAAATCTGAGATTACTCACCTGTCCATTCTGACCGCTGTCCTGATCCTGCGCGTGCAGATCTAGCAGCACGCTCCCACGAGGTAATGACTCGTTTATTATTATAAAATAATTCGGTCTCGTGAAAGTTGGAATGTTGTCATTTTCGTCTAAAACATCAATGTGGATTCGTAGCCGAGAGCTAAGTGGATTCGGTGTCCCGTGGTCTTCAACACATAGCAGCACTTCGTAGGATTTCAACATTTCATAATCTAATGGTTGGTTCAATCGCAATCGCAGAGGGTTACCATCCACAAGCCCTTCCAAACGGAATGGGAAGATTGTGGAATTCAAGTGCTGTCGCCCGTGTTGAGGAAGGACAGGCTCCAGCCAATAAGAAAGAGTGCCATTTGACCCCGCGTCAGGATCGCTTGCCGTGGGAAGGTTAATTGTTGTCTCTCCAGGTACCGCTGATATCTCTCCCAGTTCCAGGTTGATTCGGGTTTGTGGAAAAACTGGAACGTGATCATTGACATCGGCCACTATAACATTCACTGTCAGAAGAATTGGATCCTTCAAGCCACCCTCGTCTTGCTCGGGTGTGTAGACAACACGGAGTGTTAGAGTACAAGGATTATCAGAGGCCTCTGAGGAGTGGATCTTTTCAGGCATTGGATGATCCCCGCCATTTTCAGCGGGATATGGGAACCTCGGTAGTCCTGGATTGCTGTTGTCAGGGCAGAGCACCTCCCTATCTAATTTCGATGTCACAATTAAATAGCCATTGTTCATGTCAATAGCAAAATTTTGAGGACCGATGTCCTGCCAGTTGGTAATAATCAGATTAACGGTTGATTTCTCACTGTGTGTTGAGTATGTGCCAAACATTTGCTGAACATCGTCGGCCAAATTGCCCACCTTAGTGCCCCTGGGCACCTCCTCTTGTATTACGTAAGTCAAGTGCTGTAAGCCATTGGTTTTTGTAGATACAATGAGTAAAGAAGTCAGTATGAAGAAATGGGGCACAAGTGTGAGCAGCTGATTCATCACAGAAGAGAATTTCACTGAAAACAGAAAATGACTGCATTTAGACAACATTAATTTGAACTTTAGAGGAAGGCTATGTTGTGAAAAACTCGACCCACTTAACGAGCACCACAATACGCCTACTTGCGTTAAGACCTAATCCGCAATTATATATTTTTATAGTATTTGAATAAATCTGCCTACTTTTACCATATACCATTCTAATACACTAAAGATGGGAGCATCTAAGCTCCGTGGTTAAGCGGTCACTCAAATACATAGACGTAAAGCAAAAAAAATTTTGCTGCATCGATAGGTGCATTGGGTAATAAAATGTTTGATTCAATGAAATGAGGGAACTTTGTGACGCAAAAGGGGTAACTTGGAAACTTAAAGGAGACATTGATAAGTGATGGAAAATAAAGGTGCACTGAAGCTACTCAGAAGTGACATTCGTGCTAAAGAACGCTCTTTCAATTTATCAGTGCACAAATCGAGTAGTTTGAAAATGCACAAAAGACAAATGATCTAAGTAATTTCTACCATTGTTAAATTTTTAGTAAGCTTGGGGTGGACTCTATGTTTTTTTATCACAATAACTTGCTATTCTCTCTTGTTCAAGACAAAATAATTGAGGCCCTCTTAATTCTACGTCGGCTTATTTCGAAGCAGATCTTATTTTTCAACAGGATCGGATGTGGTTGTTTGTTCCAGGTTCCGAGAGCAATGCAAAGATAGCGGGATTTTAAGTAGAGGTGGAGTACCATTGCATGAATATAAATACCTGGAGTGGAATCAGATATCAAATGAGAAATCACGAAGGAAGGCGAAGTTAGCGTCGAAGCACGGAACTTACGTGGAGTGAGAAGCGTGATAAGTGGCACGGGTTCGGGACTCTCGGTCAAAGGAGTGCACCACCACGGACGCACACGTACACGCACACGCGCACGCGACGAATGGGTTGGTCTGTCTGTCCCACTGCAGCTTCCAGTGCGCACAATCGCATGCGTCCTCGTTCATCTGTCCGTGTGTCCAAAGTACATGCGACAGGTGGCCCCGGCAACACGCGTGGTCCGCCGCGCCTCCCCCCACCTGCATGAAGCTTTCTGCACTCTCCTCCTTCCATTCGGTATGCTAATAGAAATGAAGTTTACCGTGGGTTTTTCACACACACACACACACACACACACACAATCCTATGGCCAAGTCATAACAGCCGTTCCGCCCTGACGACCCAGCGAGAGAATGCATTCTGATCGAGGCAATTAATTAGCTTTTTCAAGTCGTTGTATACATTGATACAATGTTTATGCGCTGCTTAACTTGAGAATAGAGACCAATTGATAAATTGGTGCAGAGATATTTGCTTAGCATTGTAATCTAACATCATTTACTGCGGATATGGGTGTAATGTCCATGCTTATCTTTGGATCAAAGTACTGCGCAGACTGGTCTATGGAGGTGATTTTGAATTTGTCGGGTTCAACAATGTTCTAAATTTTAAAAGAGAATTAGCAATTTTTGAAGTAAATGCTCTAATTCACTCAAAAATCATCATTAAGTTGTGCCCCTTCGGCTTATATTTTTTCTGCATAAATAGGCCTGACTTAGATTGTTGTCGGCATCAATGATGGCTGACACGTCAGGAGCCCAATCAGTCTCGTCTCTTGTTTTTTACATCTCGGTTACACAAAGCTTTGACACATCCAACCTCTATCATTGTCTAACCGTTTCCCTACTGGTTCGGTCATGAATGTACTCTCAGTTTACTTGCATTCTCAAAAATGTTGTACCTCTTTGGATAAAGTTAATCACGCAGGACAGTTATATGTCATTGAAGGTGGTAGGCGCTTTAATGATTTTACTGTGGAACTTTACACATTTACAATTTTAGCGTTTCTCCACATTTTTGTTAGTCATATTGTGTGAATATGGTTATAACTTTTGGTGAGGAGTCACAAAACACAAATCCCCTGACATTTATGTTGTCTTCAAAAACTAGAAAAGTTCTTGTGAAGAAGAACGTTTTCACCGCATCACTGGGCTTTTCCTGATGGCTGAAAGATCTTTCTTGAAATAGATTGTTTAGTCAGGAATGCTCTAAGCAAGTTATCCGTGTATACTCCTACTATTTGTATATCAAGGCGTACGTGAGACGTTTAGCTTACATTGCTTAAATGAATGAATGAAGTGAATTGAAAATACATATAGTTTTTTGTGATGAAAAAGTCGCTTAAGTACGTTATTAGGCAGATTGTGGAGTTGGTCCTTGCAGAGATATGCAAGAAACACTGGTTGAAGACATCAAGTAACGATGGGTTCCTGATATGGGCAAAGCATAAGATGCTTTGCATTTGTTCAAAAAACGGTGTTTTCTATACATTTACTCTTAACGGGGCACACAGCTGTCAAGTCCAAATCACAATAATAAGGGTGATTGAAAGCATGAATTTTAGTGCAAAAGGCAATACAGAATTGTTTAAATGGCTCGCCTCATGTAGTAGTTCATCAGAATCCACGCAAGCGCTAGTCCAAGGGATTGAATCCCAACTGCATCGTTTCAGGTAGGCTCGTATGAAAATCCTGCGAACTAGAAACACAATGGAAAGGGTGGTCACAAATCACGTCTAATCTCTTAACCCCTACTGTAAAATGACGGTGATGATGGGGCCTGTTGCAAGCCCTGCATACCTGGCGTATCGCCTCAATCCCTCATCACCGCCGCGGGTGACTCATTTGTGTTGCCGTTTGGTGTGTCGTTGCTGCGGCAAATGCCTGCAGGAGGGTCAGTCTTAATTAAATTTTATTGCGTTTCTGGTCCTCTTACTAAAACTACTTACAGTCAGACCCTCCAACCGTCTGCATCCTTCAGTCGTGCTTTGATCCACTTCCACACAAGGTTAAAAACAGCTTGTTAAAAGGCACCAATTTCACATCATTCTTGCATTTACGACATTAGCTTCAACATTCCTCTCAATCTAGTAGGATTTTCAGACGTCACATTTTAATAAAAATATGCATTTATTTAGTAGGTTATTTACACTGTAAGAAGTGCGGCAAAGTGGCATACCATGACCTGTGTTGTGTTATATCGGACACGTCCATTGGAAACATGGACGCGTCAAACTGACCCATTAATAAGCATTACACCAACAGAATAATCTGAAAGTAAAATAATTAACATTTGGTTCCTTTTGTGATGGAATGCATTAGCTTTCATTGGGTTACTCCAAGTACTGCTGTATGCATAATGAAATCAATGATAGAGAATGCGAACATTGCAAAACCAGGCTCCTAGATGGCTGATGGAAGGTAGAACTAACCCGTTTTTATAACCCTCCTATTTTACGATCAGCAATCGTGCCCTCCTCTAACATTGAATAAACTTTGAATGTCCGCAACTTTCCGCAATCAAATTTTCCTCCATTGACCTGGTAAAGAAGGTCCTTCTATGTGCGGGTTAATTAGGGGTCGAAATCCCAGCTTATCTCCAACGTGCATGCAATCGCATATTTACTACACACCATTCAGCGACAGTAGGCACAAATTACGGAAGGCAATGCAGGAAAATATTAACTTAAATCTGAGATGGATTAATTTACTATCATAGGTACTGTACACAAATTCTTTTGATTAGTATTGCAAAGACAAATGGTCTTATTTATTATTTTTCTTACGACTGCTTTTCAAAGGTGCTCAAAACTGCGCAAAGTTTCCCTTACAAATTTTAGTGTCAGTAGGTGGTTATTTCACCTCTACATTTTCGCAATTCACAGCCGATGCGCAGCCAGTTGTGGTGCTGGATCTCGGTGGGGAAAGGTTGTGCGCCACCACTTTCTAACCTGTTGCAAATTGCACATTGTAGGTGGCTTGAACTCGAAAGTGGCTTGCGGTGTGCATCTGACCGTCATGCTAAAAGGAGCAGAAATAAGGTTGAAGTGAGTGGGACTAGTCAAGGACAATGCGGTAAATGGATGAAAAATGATTTCACGGTTAGAACATTCAAACTAACCTTGACTCGGGAAATCGCTTTTGAACTTTCCTTACAACTAAAAGCAAGAAAGATGCAATTAACGCAAAACGCGGTTGTCATCAAGCCATAAAACCGCAAACGAGTTCATCTGACCTCCGAAAGACCTGTAGAGAAAAGGACTCCTGCTTTTCATGTGTATCTCAATGTGGTTTATCCCAAATGCTTTCGCTCAGTGTTATAAGGATAAACTGCAAATAATTAGAAAAAAGTTTGCATACTTTTTTAATGAGGGTGTATTACTTTGTTTGTTTAAACTGCCGGTTTCGGCCAGGTTCACAGAGGTGGCCAGATTGCCCTAGCAGCTCGTTTCCTCTACCTGTTGAATACATATATTCTACCCTGGTAATCTGCCTTCTTTTGTTTCAAGGGAGCCTCGGGACGCTACAGAGGACTTTGTAATTTAGTTGTTTACTCATTAAGGGATTATAATTTGGTTGTCTTGTAGCAGAAGTTCTTGCTTCTTGATCTTTACTCACCCCTAAATGTTGATCCATTGACGTGATGTACTGTTTATGAGAGTAAAAATGCATATGACACTTAAAGCAACCATAATTTGCATCACTGGTCAAAGTTGCGAGGAACTTATGCAGTGTCCCCTACAGGAAAGGCTGGCGTCTCAAAATAAATCCACTAAAAGCGATTATGGCTTAAAGTGCTGGACAAAATATACTTGCGTTTGGTTGTGTGGCATCTTACAATGCCTATATCCAAGTATGAAAGGTTTTCTGAACGCCATAAGAAAGGTTTGCCTTTAGGGACCAGGAAATGTTATTGTCCGAAATCTCCATAGAGTGTAATTTTGGGGCCCACTGTTGGTAGCACTTATGCAGTAGTTTTACATCTTTACCAATGGCGCTCATAATGAAGGCCATTAACCTGATACAAACGGTAGCCGTTAACAGCCTAGGCTGAATTATGATATTACAGTTGGTTGAGCCACGCCTTTGCAAGCACTTTATTAACAAAGCCATTCAATTCATTTTACTGTAATTCACTGAGTGTGAAAAGTCCACATGATGTTCGCAGGTTCATAGGTCGCATAATTGCCCGAACTGCTTTTTTTCAAATGGTCCTACAAGAGTAGGCCTCAGCGCTGTCAGCATCAATCAAAAGGCCATAAAGCCACCCACTAACTGGGCTAAAACTACCGCTTTTCGAAGCATAACTAAGTTAAATGGGTTACCACTGGCCTGAACTACAGCACTTGAGGCACTATTTCCTCTGACTGACGGACACAATTGTTTATCATTACGAAGGTACACGCTTCCCAAACACCTTTTACCGTTCTAGAGTCAAAAAAGCGAACACTCAGAGTGGCTGTTAAGCTGTCACTTGACTCAACTGTTTTGATCCCACTTTATATTAAATTGAAAACTGATGTCACGATCTTAAACCCACGACAACAAAGAGAGCAAGAGGCGCATCAGGTTTAGCGTTTTAGATGAAGCGGTTCCCGAAATTCATCGTGGACTTTAAGAAAATTCTTCTTCGAATTTCCCTTGGTTTACCTATTTTAGTGTATTTTTACTTACTGTTCCCATTCGGTCAAAAAGAAGGCAGTTCGCACAAATTCTCTTCAGTTCGCCGATTTAAAGGCAAGAGTGTTTCCACTATCAAGGTTTGGCGAATTCACGAAAATAAAAGAGCCCTCACCTTAATGATTTCGTGCCCAAGCACGCGATTGGGCATGACAGCAATGAATCATTTAGTAATTTTGCAGTTTTCTTCTTTGGAGAATGCATAATAGGCGCATTTACTTGTGGCATTAATCATATCTTTGCTTACTGCCCACCAATGTATTGAAGATGTTAATAAAATATGAGTAGCAAAGCAAGCAAGTTTGTTATTTCCGTATGCGAATTCGCAAGACCACAGATTGCTCTCTACTCTCGAAAAGAGCGTATGAGTTGGGGTTTGCATCCTCCGCTCTATACTCTTTCTTCTACTTTGGTGAATTCCGCAACCGTTTCAGTGTGCGCATAATGAAGAAATTAATTGCTTTAGTAAAATTAACAGATATTGAGGCTGGGCGAACAGGCATGGGTTGACGATGACAGTTAAGTCACTTCGATTGTTCTCATTCCGGTATGAGTTTGGGAGGATAAACAATGAACTTAAGCGTTCACTCCCCTTTCCTCCGTTTGGCGTTGCGATTGCTCGCGGTGATGGTCTCGCGGCTTCCATTAGTTAAATTGTGTGCGGCGAATAACTGTCTATCTAGGATTCCTTAGGGTCTAGCGGCGAAAAAGACGTGAAATAGGTCCAAAACACTTAGAGTGATTAACCAGTAATTCCACTTCTCTCAGTTACGACTGTCCCACCATTTACTTTGGTTGAAGTTTTTAGAATTAACCAAACGTGTTAAAATTGAATGGTCTGATGAAATATGAAGGATGCTAGTACCCTGTTTTACAAAAATAACGCTTTATTTCATTAGAAGGGTGTTTAGAAAAGTGCATCAGGACGGCTTTTTACTACATGGTTCTTTAAACGCTCATGCATCGCAAGTAAAACAATAGTTAACTAGTATAATGAGAGAGCAAGAAAACCAGTCGGAATTAAATTTATTTCTCATGTTTCGATGTTTAGGTATACAGTGTTGTAAAAAAGACCGTTTCATATCAAGGAAAAATTTATGGCAAATGGCAGGGCAAAGAGTGGTTCGGAGTCACTTACTTTCGTGCCGTCAAAAGGAAAGGAAAGTCTTTGGAGTGATTCTAATGCGAGTGAGAATACGTTCCTTCTTGTGGACACCACTTCCTACTCGGTTATTAAGGAATGCTCAAAAAATGTTGGACATTCCTCGATAAGTTTTCCACTGTTTTTATCACAAAGAGATAAAAAATCTTCCAGGTCATCGAAAGTAAATGTTTAATCTAAACTTGCTACCGACAAGAAAAGATTTCACAATTTTCGATGTGCGATTTTTACACTTTACAAACAACGACAAGTGATCTTTTACATCATGGATGGTTAGGAAATTTTGGAGGCGCATCAATCCAACCTACTCCAGCATTATTTGTGCTAACCCACTTCCTGCGAGACAGTACCTGTGTATGGAACTGCGTAATAATATGTTAAGATTATTTGGTGAGTTGTCGATTTTCATCTTATTGTTGCGAGAAGTATACTGAATTTCTCCTAAGAGATCCCGCATTTTCTGGATTTCAGCGTACAATGTTCCCCGCACGATCGCATGGTTAACATGAATGGCCTCTTACTTTAAAATTAATGATGATTCGGATTGCAGGTAATGGTCCTCGTTTTGCGAGCCTTTTTAAAATAATCTTTGCCATTCGAAACCTCAGTATGAAGAAATTGACAAACCTCCCTCTTCAGAATTTTGGAGAAAAGGTAAGCCACGTTTTACTCCACTTTTATTGTTTTAGGGCTCTGAAGGACGCGGAAAGCGGTAGTGTTTAAGCAAATGGACCCATACTTTGTCAAAATGGAACGTCTCCTTTGCTATTACATCATAAAGTGGGAACTGAGTATTCGAACTGGAGGCCAGCAGTAGATAGCACTTTTTGGGCGGTTAAACATAAGCAGTATTTGTAAATGAAATGGGTTAAAGTACTCTAAGTTGAACTCAAGAACTCATTGTTCCTGATGCAAAACCTCCCACTACTCGTGGGAATATTTTGACTATTAGGACTTTGCGAAACGGAGTATGCAAGTAAGCTTCCTTAGTTTAAAAAAGGTTGGGTTTTTAGATGCTTTAACAGCAAGAAATTGAATTTGTCTCATGCATTATCCATTAGCATTTTATGACTTAAACCTCCATTTAAAAGTTTTGTTCGCCGGACACGTGAAGGAGGAATGCCATTCGCCTTGTGATTCTCTTTTCTACTTTACAATTCAACGACGCAACACCCATTATTCCATTTGAAATTATGGTATTTTAGTGAGCTACCAATCAGTTCGCAGTTTAATTTATGCATTTTCCTTTGACCATGACAGCGAGGCAAAAAATGGATCAAGCGATTTTGCCGTTTATAAAGCCTGCCAAAGAGATGCATTTGGGAATTAATCGTGTTTCGTTGTCATTAATACTGGCATAAGCGCTCCACTTTTTACAGCACCTATAAAAGTATTTATAAGAATTTCTAGTCGCCGATTAATCCGACCAAATACTAAGCTCATCGGTTTTTTCAGGAATTATCTTCTAAACCCAAAATGAGTCAGCTTATCAATGAATTTCGCTAATTATTAGTCAGTTACTTTTGAGGAGTTTAAATAAACTCTGATTAAGGTCCAAGGCCTGGATTGCCATAACTGCTTGAAAGTGCTCTTTTCTGGACTCCTATAAGGGAGAATAGCTACTATGTCATTACCAGTGCAATGATGAGTCCGACTATATGCTGAATTTTGTCGATTAGCAGAGAACTAAATGGCGAGTGGATGAAATAATTAGTTTAAGTTTGCTTGAGGTTTTCGCCGCAAAAAAACCTGAACTGCTTGTGCGTCCCTGCCCACTCTCTTCCGCTCGGAATTGAAATGAGCTACTGCCACCCGAATCGCGCGAAGAGAAAAAAGCTATGAATTCCACAACGCCATTTGAAGGAATGGGAATTTGTTTTCTCATATATGGATACCTTTAAATTTACGGACTATTGGAACGGGAAATTCACGCGCGTGCTTGCGCACCCACGCGCCCTCCCATTCGGCATAACATTTAAACGCAAGACTGACATCTGGTAAGAATGGGCGATAAATTGACTCCTATCAGAAATTCTGACCAGGCAGGGCTAATTTTCCCTCACGGATTAGTGCGTGCGAATGGCAACACGAGCTCTGTTGGTAAGTGGATGTCAATCAGAAAAGCAAACATTAAATGGACAGCTGTCACTTTCGATTAAGCAAGCAAACAACTGCCCGAAAGGGCGAAGGTTCTCGCCCTCATTAAAAGGGAATCCGAAAACGACAAAAGCGCAAATCACTAGAAATGAAATATTTTTTTACCTCTTCTGGCAGGATAATCAAAACAAGCAAAATTATGTCATTTTTAAAGAAAATAACAAAATGAAGACTATTTATTGAAGGTACTTTCTTTACACACATGAGTAATAAGAATTCGTTTTGCATCTTCTTTACTCCCTAAGAAAAGGAGCATCATTAAAAGTTGGAAAATTGTTTATCGTAATCTATATGAGCCCATGCTCTTTAAACCCATCCATAGTAAATGAGATTACTTCTCTAACCCTGTTAGGGCAATGAATGCCTGTGCTAATCACACTCAACTCCCCGGATGCGCCTAAGTACTTTTGATCTGCTGTAAATAATTCTACAAATCTTACCCCATAATGGCATTTTTCTACTCTCCAGCCCCCGGGGAGACCCATTGCACCCACGTGGCAACAACAACAACAACAGCCAACACTAACGTGTACGGCGTGGTTTATTTTTCTGAGTACAGAGTTGTGTTAAGCGTGGAAAGGGTTTTACCAAGCACATATTAAGCGAGGCTGCATGATGTCCATGTTAGTTTAGTTAATCACACCCGCGCACGATCAGTTTAGCTACAATCCCGATAATGAACGAAAGTAAAAGATAATGTTACTGCCTTTCCGTGGCTATTTTCAACCAAACTGTAGAAACCCTACACCTATTCTCTACGCCATAATTCAAATTGCAAACGATCACAGTTGCAAGCATTTGCTACTTTTACTCACGACAGGGAATGAAAAAACCATATTTCATTTTGGAGGATCGAAAAATGAACCATGATGGTAGTCCTTCATGTATTAGATTTTCGACTTTTTGTCAACGCATCTTTTGTGTTTGTCCACTTGTTATGCTCACATACAACGCGGATTTGCAAAGATCCGTTTTCCAAAAATATTAAGGAAGTATTTGGAATAAACTTTGACGTTCTCCTATTAAATGCTACTTATGTTAATTCAGTAGCAATGCATTCAAGTAAGCTTTTCAAGCAAGTTAAAGGGAGTTCGTCTGTGGACAGAAGTTAGATGGGTGAGACCATAAGCAAGACGATAAGTAAGCACTCACGAGACATTTATAAACGACAATTGCTACTAGAAGGGCTAAAAAGAAGTAATAGAGTTGCCAAAAGCCATGTATACAAGTAACGGCATCAGATGTCGCGTTTAATGGACCAAGCGGGAGCAGGGCTAGTGGCCCTAGCGAGCGTGCTGGGCTGTGGTGACTGCAGCTGATGGTGAGGATGGTAAGGCGTAGAACGGCCATGGACTCGCCGCTGTCGTTCCGCCGCTTGCACTGCCGAGGCAACATTCTGGTTGGCATTCCGCAGCTCCTGGAGTACTTCGTCCAGCCCACGCATATTCAGGCTCGTTAGGTCGCTGGGCGACCCATCCTCCGATTCGTAGACGCCCGAGCCGAAAGAAAGTGACTTGCCCGGTTGCGATTTGTGCACGCTCTTTAAGAGCTCCGAAGTGAACTCCGTCTCTCCTCCCTCTGTCGACTTTCCCTCCCTGTACGGACGGTAGGCCAGCATGCTCGACATGCCCGCCATCCAACTTTGGCGTGGAGTCTCCACTGATGCTAGGCGCACCAAAGATCTTGTTCTCAAAATGGTGTGCGCTCTGACGAAACCACTAATCGCATCAGTCATTTGGGCAACACTTACTGGTCTTATTCGGATTGAACCGAACAAATTGATTTAAACTATTGTAGTTTTCAGGCCCTTGACGTTGTTCCTATGGTATTCCAAACTAGCTGATTCTTTTAGCCACTTTAGCCTAATAAAAATGAGTGAAGACTTGAGTTCATTCCAAGATAGCAGGCACGTGTGCTTATTAATAGCTAATCGTGCACAGGTTACAATCCTCCAGCAATCATGCAACGCTTCGCTCCAAGACAAAAGTGACGCAATTCGTGTGGAAGGATACGCCCAGGCATCTTGTTTAGGATTTACTCCATCGCAACTCATGCCTAAACGTTTAGGCTACTCTAACTGGACTAAAAGTAGCGTTAGTCTCCATACGCAATGGTGTTAATTACCATTGTAAACTCAAAATAAATTTGGGATAATGAATGCAATTATGCTTGCAACTTGGACAAGCAGAAAAAAATTACTTAATGAGACAAAGCATTTGCACAGTGAAGAACAAGTGTGCGAATGGTGAAGTGGATGGATAAGGGAGAAAATATCATCGCGCTGCACCATCACTCGGAGCTAGTTCCTTCGCTTTCTTTACAGCACCGCTCACGTTACTAACAGTTCTACCTGCTTTTGAACGCAACCTCTGTTCGACGTTAAAATGCATGCGTAGGAGTACATTGCTTGTAGTAATCTGATAAGCAGAATCACCGTTTGATTGGTGGTTTTCAAGGTCAATACCTCATGCAAGCATGTTTTTAAACCGCCCTGGCACCTGACTAGAATAACCAAGGTGCAAGAGTGGCATTACAAAAAAAATCCGAAAATTCGGTTGCTTAGGAAATGAAGTAAAACTTTTCATTACTGCGTAATCGATATTCCTTAGGTGAGTTTGGGTCTCGAAACACGCTTTTCTGTTAACTCAATCATTTTCAGTAGCTAAAGTGACAGAACCAGCTGTTGAAAAAATTACAGATAGACCAGAACTCAGGGATATCCTCATTTAAATACTAAAAAGGTTAAAGATCTATACAATACTGTAATATTCCAACACTGCATTTAGGTAATCTAACGTCCATACAAGGTTCAGCCACTTTATTAGTTAAAAGCTCATGACACCGGATGAGGAAAGTCAGAAAGAGAAGAAAATGCGACGATACAATAAGGCATAATACCAGTGCTTTGTGAACTAACTGAAAGTACGTGTTGTGTCACAATATCATAACATACTTTGGCGATAGCTGCCCAGATCGAAGGTCTTCGGAGAATAGTGAACAAATTGCTTTGTGGCGGCGGCCGGTGGTGTGTTGTTAATAATACCGGCGCCGTTGTACCTAACTGGGCTCGCAGACCTGCTATCAGCACCTTCGAGAGCATTAGTGGCAGTGATGGCGCTAGTGTTCGAGTCGCAATGTTGGCGGGATATGAGAAGTGAAGTAGCGGGTGGGGGCGGATGGGGCGGCAGGTTGGTGTCCTCTAAACGCTGCCCACTTGCCCCCAGCGGTCGCAAGTTGTTGCCCAGACGTCTACTCTCCCTCCCCTGCGTATCTGCTTCACCTGCTTTCTCTCCACTCTCCAAAGTAGGCACGTTATCGTACAAGCGCGGCTGGTGCGTAATCCCATTCGGTGTCACCTCCTTCACTTCTGCTGCTGCCGTCACTGATGTTGGTTCTTTTAATTGCAACTGTCCGTTAGTCTTCAGCTGCGCAGTAATCTGGTCAGAAAACAGTTGAGATAAGGTGTTTTCATGCGCAGGAAACACTGATGAGGGTGGTTCGAATTCCCTTCATCAAAGTATTGAGTCTTTAACCGCCTACCTCAATGCTCACTAATCATGGTGCTCGTTGATTGGCTGCCGCCAAAAGCCCCATTCACAGTATTTAGTTTTATGAAGGTACCCGTGTAAATTGCGCAAACTTATCAACATGTTACCTTACAATCAGGTGTGTTCAACCATTTCATGCCGATAATTTGGTAGTATGTGCCTTCTGCAAGTTAAGATGGGTTGAGAATTGTGATGACAGTTGTGTTAATATAAGTTTCGAAATATGCTCTAGAAAGTAAAAAAGAAAGAACCAGAGAAGTCAGATATTATTCCTCTTCAAATTATCACGAAATGAATTTTCGAAACAAATTGCCTTAAACAAGCCCTCCTCAGGCGTTGAAGCTATCACATTGTGTGAAGTAAAAATATGTGTTTGAATGAGCGCTATTTTCAGCAACAAGTGAAATCCGTTTGCCAGTTTTGATTGCGGTTTCCCTCATCTTCTTTGCAATATAAACAGTCTACCATTTTGGAAGGTTAATATAAACCTCCAATCCTTACCGATGTATTGCCCATTTAAACCGCATTTTATTCCCCCTGAAATAGCCTTAGTATCCGCAAGTCATTACATCATTAACTTTTGATTGTACAATTTGTTAAAAGGCTGACTGGAGTTAAAACCGAGTTGGTAGTTAAGTAATCTGCCATTTAGCCTTCCACAAATTATGCTCACAGCAGCTCCTAGTACGACGTGTGTAAGAATCTCAGGCTTGTGAAAAATATAATGTGCTCCTTATTTTGATGTTATTCATATTTGAGCATTTACTCACAGCTTTTCCTGGTGACGCAATAAACACTCCGCTATTATCATCCACTGCCTTTTCCATTGGCTTTTGTGACGAAATAGTTGGATCGACGGTACTGTTGGGTGAGCAGTTACCCTGCACTCCCTCCTCCTCTCCCTGCGATACACTTTTATCCAATGCTTCGTCCACTTGCCGTCTGACTGGTGTCGATGAAGCTCTCTTGAAATTTCCCGATGCCCACCATCCACCGCTGCCTCTGTTTCCACTGCTGCCACTGCCACTGACATTGATGGTTCCGCGCCAGTTTCCCTTCGGACTAGGGCTCCTGTTACCCAGTTTGGAGAGGGACTTAGCACTTCCCAAGTCGGGGGAGCCCTTCGAGGGCACCGGTGGCGGAAGCTGGCCCGCAGCACCGGAAGACCCTGTTTCGGCAATGAAACTTTGTTCCTGATGTTGCTGCAGAATCTGCTGTCTCGCGGCCTGCTCCTGACGCAAACGCTGTTTGGCTTCGAGGGCGAGCTGGCGAATCTGCGAGACGATGGCATCCACCGGCTGGCCGTTATTGGGAGAACACATAAAGAAGAAGTGACCGTCTCCGGTGGAGCATCGGCGACCCGCGTCTACGCGCAGCACGCCTCCTACTGCGCCAAATCTGCAATCAGGCGACTTGACCATCAATCCCACTTATCGGTCTTTTCATTCGCATCTCTAGCCCTCACACACAAAACCCAAATAATTACTCATGATTAATCAAGGGCGTGACGGCTGACGGTTACACCTCTGTTCAGTGGACGTTGATGAGTGAAAGCCATCCTTACCAGATTAATGCTACTACCATAACTAAATATATTAACGTTATTTTCTTAAAGTAAGCCAATTATTCTCATTGAGTTCCAGCAATTTTGAAAAAGAAACGCTCTTTTTGGGTTTCATGAACATTTTGCAACCTAAATAAAGTCCACAGCTGAATTCAGCATATCGAAAAGCATTTAACAAAACTTCAAAGGAAGTAAAATGTGTGCACACGTAGCAACCGTCACGTTACTAGCCTGTTTTTCAAAGAATTAGCACTAACAACAAGAATACTGGGTGTGAGTACGGCTGTCTAGGCACAGTAACTCTGTTTTGTAGAAGAAAGTATGAGCGCGTGGAATGCGGTACTAAGCTGGAAGGATGAGTCGGATCCGTGCTGCTTTGCATGACGTTTATGGGGTGCATACTGACCGCGTCGTGCTGATGGATTGCAGTGGCCCCCACAGACGAGACGAAAGACAGCCACGTAAACGTCCGTAGGTGCGTAAGAGTGGTTGGTCCACGCAAATGAGCTTGGCTGAACTTTAGCGTGGACTTTGAGCGAGCCAGCACGCACATGTGTGCAACAGATACGAAGTCATAGCGTCCACTTCCTGGACAATTTGCCTAGTCATGCGCCAGTATACCTCCTCAAGCACTTTGAACACCACCTCCAAAATGATCGCCGAGGCGCCACTCTTGTACTGCAGTGTGCTTTGCTCATGAGAGTAGCACCAAGATTGTTTCGTAACTCATAAACATCCAAAGCTAAAAATTTGCCAAGATCATACCCAATCAAAGTCGCTTAGTCCATTATCGCATATCATGCATTCGTTTGCCCCTTCCAAAGGCGTGTAGACCCGAAATTAAGCTTTTGTAAGGTTAACACCGTTCAAGCTGCGTCGACCACGACAAATTCAGCGTGCTTTGGTGAAAAGGACTTATGAGATAGTTTGGCAATTTCCACTTTTCTCCATGGTGATTAGCGCGACATTTCAGCATAATTCTTAGCTAAAATTACGGCGCAAGACGCAGTACTTCTCAGCCAATGTATCCACTCTGAATATGTTGTAAGAAGCATGAAAATCAAACCAAGAGGAGCCCAACTATTAACGCCAAAAAGGGTACAAATCTACAACAAATGAGTGCCAGTGAAAGATAGGACGCGAAACCAGAAACCTGGGTTGAATAGCCCTGTCCCGGAAATGAAACACTCATAGCAATTAAACGGCTAACGGAGGCCATCAAAAAGTCATATCAAATGTAGTTTTGCACCATGATGTTTAAATTTTCTAGTGAACCATAAATTTCTTTATTCACCTTTTATTGACCATAACTTTCAGACTTGAAAGGCTAATATGAAATCGCTCTTGAAAAAATTATCCTAAAGTACCGTGGAACCCCAAATGGCAGTGTAGCAATGGCTGCTGTCATGGACTCTTTGATATCGATATCCTTATGATGCGCAGGAAGTTGAAGAGCTCCCAACGCTGGGTGCATAAAGCAGTTCCTGAATGCGCAGTTAGAAAGCCGAAAGACAATGTTTTAGCCAAGGTCACGAATGACCTTGACCATGCTCGTGTCAATATTTCCAGAGTATGAACGCTTCACTTAGTGGATTACATACTTGAAAGCACCTATCTCTGGCTGTCACTTGCTCAATACCCCTCTAAAAGAAAGCATGCATCACTCAAAAATCATCCTATTCAAAAGATTGTTACAGCTGAAGCAAACAACGTATGCTGTTGTCAGAATAATCACTCTTTTTTGACTTTTGGAATCGTAAAACTACCAACTAATTTGTTGCGCATCCGTTTCAAATTCCTTTTAGGGATCGCTGAGTGCTTTGAAAGCATTTCGTCATGTCGTCCCTACTGATACGTGCGACGCAGGTTTTCCAGTGGACAGTAAGTACATGCTCATAAGCATGTGCTCGCTAAAGTACGTCCAAATGCACCTTCAGTTTCATCAGCATACGCTTGTCGATACCTGATCCGTGATCCACGCCAATTTACGCAGCGACATGCAACTCCGGCTCCAAGTTCACGCAAGCACGCCTCTGCGCCCCACTGGGGCTTCGGGTGGTCACGACGTGTGGCACGCGATTGCGGCCTAGCCGCAGCACACACAACGTCTTGGCTTCTCAACTGCCCATGCAAAGTTCCCACCTGTACTAACACTTATACTTGTGTTGTTGGAACAAGTAAAGTGCAATTAATCTCATACATTGGTACCAGGATTCGTTTCAGCAGAGATGGAGGCCAATCGATGTAAGAGCATTCTGCCAAATGCAGAAGAAGGATTCTATCCTCATTTTAGTGACCTCAATTTCACTCGTCATCATTAGGAACCTAGCCTCTCATTGAAATTTGAACTTATTTCAACTAACATCCTAACTACACACATAATTTACGACAGGTAATCAAATTTTATGTTTCAAGGTTTCTGGAGTAGTGCACTTTTCTTTACATTGCCTTACGCTTTCCGTTCTATTGCTCATTTAGCCTAGGTTCGCATTCGTGAGTAGGTAATAAGGAAATTTTCTCTCTATTTAAAACACAGCAGTATTTCCCGATCAACTATCTTCCTTGCCTTGCAACACAATGAGCGTTTGTGGAAATAACAACTCTTCATTCATCATGCCTATACGATTTGATCCGCGACGTCTATGCGACAATTTGCGGGAGTGAAGCTGAGCAGTAGCGATAACCTCATCATGACCTCGCATAGTGATCGATGAATGGAATTTGCTGAGCAAAGCATTAACATGCTTCCTACATATAATGCTTTGTTATTCATTGGTCAAAGTGGAAAGAATTAAATCCCATTCAAATAAGGTACTGGTCGATACTGGAAAGGATATGCATTATTCTAGCGAAGTGGAAAAAAACTGTACTTGAAGGAGTGGTTCCACTGGAACGAGCAGCTCAGACAAAGGAACAATCAGGTCGGATTTCTGTTTAAAACCGTTTTCAATGGATCGACTTTCGAGGAGTGCGCGATAATTAGAGAGAGGATCCTGTTTATTAATCGACATCTCAGAGGGTTCACTTGCCTGCACTTATTCCGTGTCGCGTATGTGATGTAATATTCTACCGACACCAGGGTAGGCAGTGAGTCATTCCAACACTGCTACCGTTATCCTCAGCATAAACTATGTATGAAGAGACGGACCACGCCTTCCTAGGGGGTTGTTGCCACAGTATTCTACCCGACTGTGGGCGTGTTTAAAGTTGCTTTGGCTCAATTGGTCATACGGTACTCAGGAGAAGCCTTCCGTTTGTGTGTTTTGTGTTTGGTGGCTTTGTCGGGCATGCGATTAGCTTCGAGCCTTTTAATATGGATCGCCACTTGATGCACAGGGTACTCCCAGCCATGTCATGCATCAACCGTCTTCACTTATTCACATTTAAAACTTAGTAATAACATATTTGCAAATACAAATTCCGGATGTTGTGAGCAGGCATGTTGATTGTCAGCATGACTGAGAGGGTTTTTTCTGTCCTTTTGGTGCACTGACTAGGTTCAACATAGCCTTCCATTCAGCAGGGAACATAGTAGTTACGACGAGTTAACATGTCCACCATGAATAGATTTACACCAAGAGGAGGTTAATGAACGTTTCCTCGAAATGCGGCAGTTTTGCAAGCATTGTGGATATTAAATTTGTTCAATTTTCGACAGGTAGAATGGACACTGCTTTCCTACATTTCCTTTTTGATTCTCGAATGCGTAATCGTGTAGTTGGGCTGTGTATTACACTGCATACTGGGAAAAGAAAAAAAACGGTGATTTCAAAGTCATTTCAATGCTTAAACGGATTCTTTGTCAGAAGGGACGACCACATCAAAAGGGAGGCGTGGCGATGAGCTGTCTCATCAAGCCGGTGCGTGAGCTGCATGAGAAGGCACTTGGCATCGCGAGCGGCACCAAGCAGCCAGCCAGCCGGCCCCACGTGAACCACCGCCACCGCCGGGGCGATGTGCGTGTGTGTGCATGTGTGAGGGCGAATCAGGGAGCAGCGGCTGACTGACTCGGCTGATAGTAATAAACCCGCCGTGTGATCACCTGAAGGCACTGAATGCTCACCAACTGCGCTTCTTTGCGTCGCGAACATTACACGATCGAGAAACATGTGAAATTAAAAACCGAAATTCACTCACTATTCAGATCGGGCTACTATATTCACCACTTGCTCGGTACTGTGGGAATACTCTATCAGATTGCGTGAAACCGTTGTCCACGGAATTCAAACTGAGCAAAAGCAAATAGTATTTGCCATAGCTCATTCAATCTCATCAGACAGAACCAGTTAATTACGCTATTGGAGTCCTTCCGATGACATGCCCTCGTGCAGTGATGCACTTTGTTACCTAACTTTTGAAGAAAACACACTTCAATTTTACTTCTACGGCGAATAACTATTAGTGCTCGTACACATACAATGCATGCAAATAGATTCAGTCCTAGGGTTTCCACACAAAATTCACTAGCCTAGGGCATAAGGACTGCAAAATATTTCAAAATTGCATAAAGAGCTACTTGGAGTTTTGTTCTGATGCAAAAGATGTTTAGATTGTGAATCCGCACAAACACACATACGAAGGATGTGAAAAATTCACCTGAATGGTAGGGGCCGTGATATTATTCTCAAACCTTCAAAGAAACGCCTTTAGCAAACTGTGAACTCACTAATCTTGACTGATTTTACGCCATGAATCTTTTGAATGTGGTTGCCTCCTACTGCTCCATGAAAAACGCAAGACCCCACAACAAAATTATTAAAACGTCGATTACACATTTACAATGGCCATTAACCTCACGCCAAAACTCAGTACCAGTCGTTTACAAATAACACTTTTCACCGCATTCAAATTCTGCCATTTCTAGCAAGGATGCTTGAGATGCATGTGATGTAGAGACGCTTTGTTCCCAATCTCTATGGGAAAAGGAGGCTACAAGAGCTGTCCAATTCGGAGTATCGCCGCAAGACTATGGGGAAAATATTTACCAATGCAAATTTTTAAAATTTTTGCGTTGGTTATTGTTTCACTTGCACTGGATAAGGTCTAGGAAGTAGACTAGCAGAGAGAGGGATCGAGGTATACGATTAATTTTCCGGTTACTTTGTTCTCATTTTTCAAGTTCATGGCTTTTGCATATCCTTTACTAATAGGCTCTTTTCGCCGATCACACCCACAACTAAAAGTAAACAGGGAGCCCTCAAGGCTGTAGACTGTGCGTGTCACTCATTGCATTTTTCGTGCTAAGGAGTCGTTTCGTCTATCTCTGTGCTCCATTCTGGCCCCCTCTAACACAGACAGATAAAGATTTTCATGTGATGTGCGTAAAACGAAAGGACTGCCTTATTAAGTTGGGTCAAATGTGCTTCTCGGGATGTGCAAGTCCATAAGTGCTGAGCACAAGAGTTGATCTTCCTGAATTTTAATGAAAGGTGTGAATTTATCAAAAGAGGAATGTCAAGGTGAGCGCATTGGACTTAGACAGCGTTACCTGTTCATGAGTAACCGAAGAATTTCGAGCGACTCTGAGTTGGGGCTGGACCGACAAGTAGATGAGTCCGTACTTCCCGTGCTCCTTGCCAAGGGATTTTTAATCAAGTCGAGATTAGTGAATGCGGCCCAAAACAACAGGCAGAAACATGCGAACTGATACAGCAAATCACCTTTCCCACGATTTATGATGAGAAAAGTAATTTTTTATTATATGAGAAAAACGAATTGGTAATTTTACCACTATAAAAAAGTCATCGGTGTTTTGGCAAAGTTTTCATGCAGCCAATTTCTTCATAGTTAACTCTGAGGAGATTTAAATATGTTCTCCAAAATAAAAATGCTACCCTTTGCCTAAGTTTCATCTCACAAAAAAGCATCATACTTCATCGCATTAGTTCCGCATCACTTATTAATTTGCATCAACCCATCCTGCGTTTTGCTTCGTCCTTTTCGGTCAAAGCACGTGCTCACAAGATATGAGAGAATTATTGTCTCTTTTCAACATATTTGGACACTTCTTGACATGAGGTGTGCTGGATGCGTGCTCTTAATCTAAGCATACCTCGAATTAATATTTTTATGGAGCAACAAACGGAAGCCTACCGTCGGATGAGCAGGTAGGGGAACCAATGAAGAACCCGTTCGCCATTGTGGTCGAGTAATTCCAAACGATCATCAGTGAGGCGAAGAAAGCAATCCATCTTCGACAGGCGCAGCTTTTCCCAATCTCCGCGCTGTTGGATTACTGCTGGTATAAGATCCTCTGCCAAAAGCAATGCACATTTGGTCTTTGTAGATTAGCAACCTTCCTAATTAACATTACTAAATGCAATCCACGAGCCCATTAAATATGCTAAAGAACGGTCGCTACAGTAATCAAGGCATAAATCAATGAAAAATAAACCAATTTAAGCACTTTCGCGTCCACCAACTTCGCATTTCGTACACCAGCAGCATAATTCCCCTAAAAATTTACTAAAGATATTGTCTTTGAGTGCGATCATAATTCAATAATATTGAAGGTTATTTTTTAGGGAACTAAGCCTCTTCACCCCTGAAAGAAGTATCCACTTTCGCTGCATGGATGGCTTTGTTTGTCGATGCCGAGAGTGGATGACCCAGGAGCAATTAAACACTAATGGTTTGTGTTAGGGTAACCTAATGATTCTTTAAGCGACTATGCGTAAACCCCGTTCTGCCGTGTACTAACTCGATGATGCATCCGATTTTTTTTTAAATCTGACTAAGGAGTAATTAACGCTGTTCGGGGATGACTAATTCGGTACTATTTTGTTTACGTTAAATGTCCGTCTTCGGTTTGTACGTTAACAATCCCCAATAATCACTTCAAATCTCTGACTCACGTGCAGAGCATGGCTCATAGACCTCATTATCAATCGTATCGATGTCAAGGTCGTAGCGATTATTGACATTTGTGCTAGAGTCGCCTCGAAGAGTATCCTGACTGTCTGATGGGCGTAGCGTGCCGACTAGGGAGTCTCGCGACTGGGCCAGTAGATTTTTAGCCGCTTTCTTCTTTTTTCCCAGGTTGGCTTTGATCATGGACATCCATGTAGTGGCCTCTGTCTCTCCTGACATTGCGAGGTAAAGTCGCTTATTTCCGAAAATCCCTGCTGGGACCAACTTCAGAGCAAAGTGGCCCACATCATTTATTGAAACCGTCACCACAGTGCATGACTTGTACTCGGAGAGATTGCAAAGCGCGGTGAAAGCTCGAGTGATCGGCGTCACTGATGGAAGCTGCGTAGGATTGTTTGTGCTCGAAATGGTCCCCATAGCGGAGACACCTGAGAAGATGCTCTTTATATCCTCCTCAGTTTGCCCAAATCCCAACGGACGTGATTTTATGCATAAAAAGGTGTCTGTATCATCTGATAACAAGCGAACCTCACAGGGGACCCAATTATCCTACGAAACAAACATTAATTAAATAAGTAAATTTGCTACTAATATGCTCTGAATCATCCTGCACGCCAAAGCGCATGATTACCACCTAGAGAAGGGTGGTAGGGTAAAAGCATTCGCAGAATTATAAGAGATCGACACTTTTAAGCTGAGCATCGCAAATAAGGACTTATTATAGATGATTAGGTAAACGTTACCCACGTTCAAACTAAACTAGAAAAAGGTAAAAATTCATGGTTTAGTCAATAAGTTTATAGTTTAGAACTTAACTGAGATTATTATTTCATGATCAGAGTTGGGAGCTAAACACATGTTGACGTTACAATAAAATCCAAGACAATTACAAACTTCATGCATTAATAATGTGCCAAAGTATAAAAGAGGATTCTTTGAACTCCTATTTGGGTGTATAATTTAAAAAGCGCAAAATTGCGTAAACAAAATAGTTTTGTTAAGAGTATTCATGATTTAATGCTTCAAAAGCTACAGTCACAAGTCAGCCATGAATATGAAAAATATCTGGCGAAAACTAGGCAATTTTTGAGTGCTAATGAACATAAAATTTGCTCTAAGACTTTCAAAAACTAAAGACACCTAGATCTAAACGTTTCTTTTGCTAGACACATGTGAAAAGGTAAAATAAGTAGGTGGGATCAAAAACTAGGTTTCACGAAAACAGAAATTGTCAAAACCAGAAAATTATCATGGAAGTTGTCTAACCAAGTAACATAGATTAAATGATGCAATAATGCAGCCACAAACGAAACTAACTCAGGAGCGAAGTATGGACACAAGTGGGGCCCAAAGAAAATCAAAGCTGCATAGAATCGGTTCCAATTGGCTATGAACCAGCAAAGGAATGCAATTTTGTTGATCTGCTCAGTCCTGTATACGCGTAAAACTGTTGTATTGTAAGCCGAAAACATGTGGACTTAAAAATTGCCTTTTATAGCAGAAACTTTTCGTAAGATACATCAAAAACACCAGTAAGCGGAATGAGTATTCGGAGTGATATGGCAAAAAAAGTTGGTTGAAAAAAATTTACCTTCGCAGCCTTAATGAAATTGGCCTTCACACAACAATGACTGACTGTATTCATTACGGTAAGAAAACGAACATCCACCACAGCATAAAGCGCAATTTAAAAGGTGCCAGGTTGTGCTTAAGGTCATAATTTCCAGGTGAATTAGCAGAACGAAATATTTTATCGAAATAAAAGATAGCCATGGTTAGTTTACGAAGTATGAAACATTTTTCTACGAACATGTCTTACATCACCAAACATAAAAGTGTGTATGCAAAAACAAAGACAGCGCAATGTTGAGAGTAGCTATTTATGAATTTTATGAATTAGAAAAGAACCTCGTTTTCCTGTTTTTAAGGGTCTTAGAATAAAAAAAATTGCGCGTTATTAAAAATTAAGTAAATTATATGCTTTGATGAATGCCATGGCACTGTTACCACCGCTACTTAGCCTCATTTATTCGTTTACCATATTCGTGCTTGGATACTGTTGCAACACTTTGTTTATTCAAAATATCAGTTTCAGTCAGGATCATAGAGGTGGCCACATTACCATAGCTGCGTAGGCTGGTCTATGGGCCATATTTGCAGCTCGCTTCTCCCCGTCTGTACAATATATGTCTTCTACCCCAGTATTCTGCCTTCTTTTGCCTTTGAGGCAGCGGCTCTGGAATTATGCGAGTAGTCCTTACCCATTCTGTTCGCCGAATATATACGATGTCTTTTGCCTTTAGGGAAGCCTCAATGCTCACGAAGCACTTCCAAGGGCATGTAGTCAAGCTATGCGTTGCACTTATTGTAACGCTTTGTTTGTTTGAACCACCAGTTACGGTCACGGCTACTGAGGTGGCCATATTGTCCTAGCCGCGTAGGCTGGCCTTCGAGCACTGCCGGTGGCTCATTTTGCTATGCCTGTTAAAAATATATATTCTACCCTGATGTCCTGCCTTTTTTGTCTTAAGGGGGTCCCGAGACGCTACACTTATGCTTAATGTATGATTTGATATTCCAACCCTTAGTCGAAGTGGAAGCGATTCGATTATTTGCATAAATGTAATTCCATCTGCATTTGTAGCGCCCAAAGATTTTTCCAAACACAAATAGAAGCATAACGCTTAGGCCATGCATATTTATTCCGTGCATAGAAGGGATTAATGCCCGCTCGTTGGAGGCAGTGGCCGGGTAAGTTCCCGTAACAGAACGGGGATCCATACAAGCAACAGAATGCAACATTAACTTAATACAGCTATTAAAAGCAGTGCGATTTATTACGAAGTACCAAGTCAGATTAACTCATTTGCTTCAAGGTTTTTTAATGGATGTCAAACTTAGTTTAATGGATTCATTAGCTAATGGGAGCTCATTTGTAACAGTGCACTTAGCTTAAAACGCCTACAACTTTACTGAGATTAATTATTTAAGAATAATTCGCGTTGATTTGTGCGTTACATTTGATATCCTCCATTTTCGTTTTATCGGATCTTGGTGGTTCTGCATCGTTTGAAGTTCGTCGCTTATGATGGAAAACGTGGTTGGTACGGCGTTCTCTTTTCTGATGCCTGAAATCTGTGTTGCCGAATGTAGGAAGGGCAACGGCTTCTTCAATGGTATACGCCATTTGTTCTTATAGCTCTGTAGTTGATTGCCTTAAAATGCTAGTTAGTAAATGCTTAGGATATGGGATTGTTTTGGGCGCAACACTAGGTATGTCTCTGTTTCTAATCTCAGTCTCTTCAGTAAAATTGCCCCAAATTATAAAAGTGTTGAGAGCAGGGAGTGCCGAGGGGCTCAGTATACCAGCAGGACTTTTGGAACTATTATGCTATACAGCAACGAGTTCTTATTCCATTTTTCGTAAATTCCCTTTCAGGTATACTCCATTATAAACTTGACTGCTTTAGTACTTATGGGGACGCAACATTTTTGTTGATACAATCAGCAATAATAAGTTTTCTGACTATCTCCTGGGAATTGTCGTATCTCTATGGACTGGCTTTTCTTGGTAGTTACGTTTGCTTTGTTGCATACACTCTGTCACCTGCAGTCAAGCTCTCTTTGCTTGCTTTAATGCAGGCAGCAAATACGCCGGTCATCCTGTTTTCTAGGGTAGCATTTTTTGTATTCAGTAATGTCTTAATGATGCATCTTTAGGGGCTACAAATTTGCGCAAATTTCCGAAACGGAAGCACTGGTCAACTATCTGCGATCTCCGTTTGGCTTATGACTGCTGGTTCGCTTGCTCGTATTTTCACATCAATTCAGGAGACTGGTGATATGCTTGTCATTTTGAACTTTGTTGTCAGTTCTTTTGTCAACATTGTGCTCTCAGTTCAGATAATCTACTACTGGAACTGCCATCTCCCAGAACAAAAAACGGCAGAAACTAAGAAGACTAAATAGAGTAGTAGTTAGTTCTTTCCTTTTAAATAATTCTTGTAACTTGTCCGAGTTTTTTATATACATTTCTGCAATCATGTTCCGCTCTGCTATTCGAACAAGAACCTGGGTGCTTGCACCTGGCTATGGGGCTATGACTGGATCGGTTGCTAATGAACCGTGCGCTTTCCTTCGTACTGACGCTTTCGGTCCCCTGTCTTCCAAACCTTACTATAATGAACTCTAAATGACTTAACGTTTTCTCCAGTTTTTTATCCCATAAGGGTGCTTATTTGGCGTTGATGCATCGAGATACGTTAAAAGATGTACAGCCACTAGTGGGATGTCTTGTGTTAGTTCTCTTTAGCCACTTGCTGCACTTCTACTGCCTTGATCCGTGGTTTGCTTTTGGCTAGTCTTTTCTCGGGCATCTCTTTTTGCGGTCATAAGCCGATGTCATAAATTAATGGTTACTGTTACCGTTAATCAGTACGGTTGAAATCGATGTGATGCGAGTTGGTCTGCTTTGGAGCTTCGTGCACTCATGATTGAATGCTTGGAAACTGCCCTAAGTTAAGGGATACCTTTTGTTTTGAAACGAGTAAGTGCTTTTCACATCTCAGAGGTCCATAAGCAGTAGACGAACGAAAATGTCGGGGATCTTTGCTTTTAACGCTTCGCTTCCTTTAAGGAGGCGTAATTTCCGAAGAGTATATGTGTAGTTGCATACAAATTGTTTGAATCTAGCAAGACGGGCAGGTTATCTTCTGGCACTACTGCATTGGTTTACACCACTTACATACGGAGAATCTTTTCCGTCTTGAAAATGCACCTTCATCCAGGCTGGCTGTACGATGACACATCAAGTGTGCACTTCTTTGGCCATAAAGTGAACAATGGCAAGTCGTTATTGGCGCCTAAGCGTCTTGAGTAGCGGTGGTCAACGTTCTAAGGGTGAATCAACCACCGCAGCGGTGCACCTCCCAAATTCACTCCTTTCAACTCCCTCCTTGGACCGCACCTGTGTACGTGCACGCTCACCTCGAAAGTGCCTACAAATCGCGAATTCACCCACCCGCCAGCCACCACCGCTACTGATGGTATCTCCTCTCTGGCATTCCTAAGACGTGCGTTTATTGCAATCGTGAGAAGGCATTGAGAATCCCTTGGTGCTATCTCTCCCTTTCAATCGATTGTATTAATAGGACTATGGCTCTCAAACCAAAGACGTTTATTGCGAGTATCTGATGTACTAAAGGATTAAACGACGGAAGGTATCTTGGAGTAGAATTAGCGGCGATTTTCCTCTCAGGGTACTCACTAGACATTTGTTCGACTAAGTGTCATGGACGATCAAAACTCATGTACGACCATTTCTGAGGTTAGAGTTGGAACACCTCCGGGGGTAGGTGTCGTTGTTCCAGTTTCATCTAGAAAATTAGTCTCAGATGCGCTTCCAACCCTCATAGTTTAGCCAACCTATCACTTATTTATCCAACCATTATGCGGAAGTGTACACTATTTCTTCAAGTGAATCAATGGCCAAAATCCTAACCTCCATGCATGTTTCTTGTAGTGGGTTGAATAGCGTCCTGTTGTTGTCGAACAACTTATGGAGAACTCATACATTTCAATTTCAAAGGAAGTGTTTTTTTAAAATAAACACTCCGCCTCCCAATGCTGCAATTCTAGATTTGTTCGTTCGAACAGTTAGCCAAGATTATAATGCACATATTCTTCTGCATTTGATGAAATCATGAGAGTAAGCGAGGAATACGATTTAAAAGTTTTTATTAATTTAAGGTTTTTTATTCAGTTGGAAACCTACCTGATTTGCGCGTCCGGCAACTGGATGGGGGGGAGCAGTGGCGAAACGCATTGTTGCCCTCAAACAAAGGGTGATCAAACAAGCGGAACACGACTCCCAAATCGATGGGTCACCGCAGCTCCAAATGTTACACTTTTCATGTGCCAAACACGCTTTTTCCAGTAATGCGACTATGCTTTTTCTCTGCCTGCCTCGTGTTCCTTCAGTAGTTTTCCAGTCAAAAGTCGGCAGCCTCTTCAAATTATCTTTTTCCATGGGTCACTCAAGTTTCAATTTTCAAATTTGTGTTTCAAATGTAAGTATATTCAGGCCAAAAACACTCTCATAAGTGTGCCAAATTAGCTTTCGAGTACCAGAACAGTAAAAGACACAATCGCACATCTCCCATCGGTTGGTATCAATAAAGTTGCTTCAGTGGCTGGTGGCAAGGTCTTTATCTTGATTGAATGCGAAGCAACTGATAAAGCAAAGTAATTTATGTACAGCCATTCATGGCGTCTTCCCTTCGACATTTGTCCTCACGCCAAAAGTGTTCTAATAGGAGCACTTTTGATGAGTGTTTCTAGCCAAAAGGGGACTTTGTGTGAGTTAAAAAGGATTTGCAGATTACTGAAACAGAAAAGTGTTTTCCTTCATCTGCATACACACGGTTAGATTCCTTAGTTGGAAATGCTTGTATTTTAACCGCATTCTTTTGAAGACGCCGTTTCTAGAGGGCATTTTTTGCATTTGAAACAATTCACTAACGACAAATGTAGGCCAACAAATTTTCCTGTTTTGTTTTTACGCATCATCTCATTCGCACAAAATTCAAAGTTGGATTGGAGGCTAACAAACGACAAGCGTGGTCCACACAGAAGTGTGGACATTACTCACCGTTCAACCTGCAAGACATGCGCATGCACTGGTATTGCCCACTCAGCAAACACAACAATCATGCATCACATTTGGTCTGATGCATGGAGAAGGGAGATGACATTAGCACTAGGCGAAATTGGATTGCGTAATCTACTGTCGTAAATTGCATAGGTATGTGAGGATGAGCTGTGCACACCTCGGCTATATCCATAGAAAAGGGTTCCAAAGTCGGGGCCTGCTACTGCTGATTCCAGGATTACGGAAGTTTGTGCAGTCCTTTGCTCTATAGTCAAAAACAATTTTTTGTTTGTATTGGTATGAAACCAGGGTATATGACTTCTAGGTGGACCACAAAATATTATATGTTGACACTTTGGAAATTATAGGCCAACATATTTTAAGCTTGAGTGCCCGAGTCAGAATAGAAAGCTTTATAGGGGCGCATTATTGCTAGAACGGAAGCTTATAAACTTCGTGGAAGTATTGAACTACATTTGTAGAATTGGCCATGGGGTGCAATACACAGTCTTGATGCCAGCTTTGCAAGAATGCGATGAACTAATCTAAGTGCCAAGCGTGCATGATGCATTGAGTCAAGTAATTTTAAAAGTCGATGTAGAGGTTCAAATTACACTTTTCAGTGAAAAGATTAATTTATCTCATGAGTTTTGGTTTTGTAGGCATTTCGTTAAATGCGAATGTGCACTAATTAAGTGCAGTCAACACTGAATCGAAACTACTGGCACAACCAAGTAATGTTCCGGTAAACGTCTTCAGGTTCTACAAATTATTATTGTCCACCAACTGAGGCATTTAATCACATCTTTTTACTTACCCCATTTGAATAATTGTACCTCTGAAGCGGAACGTTTCTGCTAAAGACGCACGCTTGTCACTGGCATTAACAATTTTGCCATGCTTTGACCATAATGGCACTGATTTTCTGCTTTTCGTAGAGCAAAATACTGCAATAAGCAATAAGAGACCTTTCCGCAAATTTATTTTATACTCTTAAAAAAAATGTGAAGTTTATTTACTCTTCACACGTTCAGGGAGCTTCCTCAAATACGAAAGCTAAAGGTGACTCTTGGGCAATAAAATCACTGACGCAACTTGTGTACGAGGTATTAAAGACGAGACGCAAGAGCAATGTCCTGCTAATATTTGTCCTGATCCACGAGCATGCTCTTACCCCCGTCTTCAAAACTACTACAATAAAGGTTCATCTCTCATTCGTTGGATATCTTCGTCGTGTGAATAAGCGCGTTCATAGGACTGTCAGTCGTCTCCAGTCTCACACTCCGCCCCATCCCTACCCCGCCTCCCCTCCTTCCCTCCTCCTCTATCTCTATACCACTTCCAGTGGCATTGGCAAGATTCCGCGATAAGATGCACGTGCAAGTTCCAGCCATTTCGGCGTACATTTATTTAGTTGGCCATCGGAGCAATTAGCCTTATTTGAAGGGACTCCCATAAGCTCTTTTTCAATGCACTAATGATTAAGCATCCACGTATGCATAATGCTTTCACAATAAATCATTATTTTTAATCGTTTTCCAAATGAACTGGTTGTTAAAACTACTTTTCCTATTCCTACCCAAACTTTAATGTACAAGCAAGCGTAAATCGCCGGTAGAGATGCAATTAGAACTTGAAGTGATTGTGCCTTAGGGTACTATAGGCATTAGTGGAATCATTTCTTTAAGCGAAATTAGCATAGTACGCGAATCCCGCCCACCACATGAGAAGACAACGATGCTCTTTCGAGAGGGAGAAGCTCGTATGCTTGAGTGAACAGCCTTCTGACAACTTGGACAACATGTCCTCACCTATAGCGATAACACGTGCAGTGGGTGCTGCTAATGGCGAGTCTCTGAGGTTCTCGGTTTTTTGCAGTACAGAAGATAAAAGAAATTACACTAAAACAAATATGCTCGTCTAATGCATTTTTATGTTCTCTTTAAAGTGGTACTGGGTATCTTTGCGCTCTGCAGGTTAGACATAAATGTGTGTGACGTTGAAAATGACCATAGCATACTATTTGTTCAGTGTGTTTCCCATTGCTCTTCACCCATGAAAGTGTAGACATTTAAATGTAAACACCGAGACCGTAATCAGTCCCCATACCTATTTTAGCCCGTATCTAGCCATCGAATTATTTCCATTTATAATGTAATTGGGTAACATTAATTCATCTTCGTGTTATTTTCGCCATCGCTTTTAATTTAGATTTGCCTTACTGCTCTATAAAAAGTACCTTTTTGAGGCTTTAAATCTCTCACTGTACAGTTCTTTGTTTTCAAAGAAACAATGTGTAGTAATGGCAGTTACAATAATCATAAATACGCACATCACAGAAAAGGAGCTGGTGTATACATAGCCTTAACCACCGAACCGACGGAATGGGAGAATGTGGTTCGAGGGTTCCAGGGGTCTCATTCGTATGCGACATTAGTCGACATTCGCGATGGAAAGACAAACTGTGGAAAGATGGTGTTTTTACAGAGGGACCCTGTCTATTCAATCTTGGAGGGAGAGGAAGGATAAGAATAGTCAATTTCAGCCTTCATTTGAGGCAGTCCTGCCATGGCACTGAAAGCTGCGTAAATTGGATTAGCATAAGGACACGGCCTTTCGTCAGTGGGTGCCGTAGGAGGTCTAGCACTCGGTTGCGTGGTCAGGTGGCGCTGTTGTTGCCGCTGATGTTGAAGCTGCTGTTCATGCCCAGAAGAAGCTGATGAAGGTGTCGAAAATGTTGATAGTGCTTCGGGTTCCTGGCTACCTCCTTGGTTAGACAAAACGTAATCGCTGTCTCGCAGGCCAATCATGCTACCGAACCCATTAAAGTATGCGGAGAGGTAAGATAGGGAGGAGGAGTCCTTTGAATTACTCAACTTATTGTGCTGGATGTCTGTTTCTTGCTCAAATTTTCGCGCCTCTTCTAGAGCCCTTGCCCATTGACTAGAACCTGAGTCCCAGGTGTTTCCTTCAGCTGCTGGTAACGACTTTTCCTTCCACCAACCGTCCCAGTAGTTAGAGGATGGTTCACTAGATCCACAATAGGCTAGCCTAGAAGCCGCATAATTCGCTGCAGCTACAGCTGCCATAACAGCCGTCTTTGAATCAAGCTCTGAGCTCATTGCATCTGTTTTAACATCCTGATCCGTTGTATAAGAATAGGAAGGATAGTTACTGATACAGCTGCCGGTGTGGAATGCTGACTTGGAGAAATCATGCTGTCCATGGAATGTTTCAGAATTCTTATTGTTTGATGCGTTCGAGCTGGGGTATCCGGGACTATTTATAAGTTGAAAATCTTCATAGGGTTGCCTACTCCGATTATATTGGGAAAATTTTTCTTCATAGGGGTTCGGATGGAATTGATGATGCTGGTGCTGTTGTTGATTATGCTTTTGTTGCAGTTGTAGGGGTTGATTAAATTCAGTGTAGGTTAAAGGAGCATTAGAGTGAAAGGATCTATATTCCGCAGCCGAGGGCACCGCTGGATATCGCAGTCCGAAAAAGCCTCCTTCCGTGGGTGCAGTGAGGTTTCCAACGGTGGAGCTCGAAAAGAGACTGCTCACCGTGGCTGCAGCAGCCATCGCTGTCACAGCTTTCTTCTGCTTTTCCAGTGGGCGATGTCGCCTTCTGGGTCGGTACTTGTAGTCGGGGTACTGACTCATGTGATTTGCTCTTAGACGCTTCGCCTCATCAATGAAGGGTTTTTTCTCTGCCTCATTTAGTGCCTTCCACATCGTTCCCAGACGCTTGCTAATCTCAGAGTTGTGCATTTTAGGGTTTTCTTGAGCCATGCGCCGTCGCTGGCCCCGAGACCAGACCATGAAGGCATTCATCGGCCGTTTAACACGCTCTTCTTTTTTCATTGGATTGCCACTGCCGGCTGGTGCCTCGGAGGCACCCGAGTGTTGAGTTGATGCGCCGTTGAAGCCTCCACTTTGTGCGGGATATGCGACTACCTTCTCCAATTCAGACTTGGATGATGACATCTGTAGAGTTAAATTCAAACCTCTATCTAGAAATTAGTGCTTCCATAACTTTTTTTGTTATTTTATTAGTTTAAATGGAAGTCATGTGCGTTAGACGAAGACTTCGAATGGATATTTTAAGAACTTAGCAGGCCGAGGCGTTGATGAGACTGGTTAGATGGCCCTATTGCGCAGTTTGCGGGAGGACGTGCACATCAGATAAGACGAATGGCCGGGCAACTGACAATGCTCTCCAACCGTCCCATTACTTATCTCCCCTGTCACAGTACTATCTTTCCAACTCACTCCTTGCGGTTTAGGGATAATTGATTCCTCAAGCAGGCAAAATAAGCCATTTTATGGTCCATTTTACGTTGTTTTTTAATTAGCAGGTGAGTACTAATCGAAGTAGTGTCCTCTACGGGAGGAATTTTTCTTATTCTAACTCATCGATACGTTTTTAGTGCATTCAATTGAAGTTAAAATTTTGAAATGGTTTTTTGCTCATGCACCACCGCATGACGCATAGTACCACCTTTGATATGGATTTAAGTCCCTTTCTTGAGGTCATTAATGTCCACTTGAAAAATAGTTATTGACATTCGAAAATTTGCGTCTACAATTAAGTAGCAACTGCCTATTTTACACAGGCACCAGGAAAGCTGCTTTTGATGCTTTTAAAAGATAACCCAAAGGCTTTGGGTTATTAAACCTTTCTGGGGATCAATGAGTAACTTTTGAATAAGGAATTTATTTACACACTTTGCAATAAGGGGAACCAAACCAACAGTTCCTATGTGTATTAATCTAGCTAGTGCTTGTGAGCACCAAAAGTTTCCGAAATAATAGCATTATCTTCGGGATGTTCACATGTAATAAGCGAGTGCAATATGGCAAAACTCCACCGCATTTATCAATGAGAGAATGTGTAATAGGAGACGATATTTAGCCCTGAACAATTTTGAAACAAGCACAAATAAATCTAGCGCAAAATTCCATAACTATTTGAGGTTCCGAATGGCATTATTTTCTATTGCAAATCTGTAGAACTATAAATTGCCTTAATTTAAGGTTTTCCGAATTCATAACATTTGAATTTGAACTTAGTTCCCAGGTGTCTCGTTAGGCCATTGTTTGGAGAATGCACTTAAATGGATACCTTGAATCTGTAATTTTAGAGCGCGTGAAAATACTATATTCTAACCCTAAGGCGTTTCTTTCTAACATGCCGAAGCGCCTTTAGAGTTTGGTGATACTAACTTTTGGTTAATGCGAATAAAAGCGAATTAAAACCAACTGCAAATAGTTTCAAGCTCATTCGTTCATTAGCTTATTTATTACGCCATTTTATCGGCCATGAATGATTAAAACTAACGCAACCGCCCTATCATCGCCAAAGGCATCAAAGTGCCTACTCAATCGTTACCATAGGCGATATAATGACCCGCGTTTCATATACCTCTACTCTGAAATGGAAAGCAGTTAACTCGTGTTCTCAAGAAAGCAAACAATGAATGTCCGTGCTTCAAGTGAGGGCCGAATCATTAGGTGTCGTAGTATTATAATCTTTTGACAGTAAAATGCTTTCTCACAATAAAAATCTGGCTTAAGCCTAGGTGGCAACTTAGCCATGCCCATCTGATCTTGCCATGAAGGGGTGTTCCCGGCGCAAAATTCACTTCATTTAAAAGAGCACAATAAAAGACACTGGGAACTAAAGTCTTTTACGATGAATTTGTTTTCTGTCCAGCGACTAACCTATTAGCCTAGCGCAGAAGTGATAAAAAACATTTGCGAAAACCACGTTAAGGCAGCATCACTTCCCTTCCTCTCCCATTCCCTTAGCGCTGTCAATCACTGTTTCACAACGGCTGCCTTTACGGTTTGTAAGCCGAAACGCAAAGAACAACGTTACTTCTGAAAACTAAAAAAGTAACTTTTAATGACAAAACTATAATTTAACAAGTTTTTCAGTGTACTGCCGACAGTGGGTAGCACACTTAAGAAGGTTGATAAGTTAAATGCTCTGCGCACTAAACATGGGCTCTTTATAATGAAGAAATATGCTCTTTTATTCAAGTCGAACATTATCGCAGACAGTGATGCATGAAGTGATGCTTATTTAGTTTACCGCTATTTCGAATGTCCTTTTTTAATTTACCTTGGGGAGATGAGGGCCGACACTGTCACAAGTTATCATCTTTCGTTGCAATTATTTAGCAATGAAGTCTTATAAGCGATATTTATTAGTTGAGTTTAGGATCCCTTTCAGTCCATTTACATGCTACTACATCTGTGTTAATTATTCGGTTCACCTAATTCGTCACTTCCGTACTGCATGTGAGACGAGATTATATTTGATTAGACAGCCATGAGGTGGAAGCCAAATGAGCAGCGAACAAATTATGGCCCTTTCCTCAACTCATAACTACGCACTTCGAGCCTCAGTCGGTTCGTTTTTGAGCTGCTCTAGTCTCGTCAGCCGAATTTTGACATTCCTCTCAGAGCCAGTTGAATGTCTTCCCTCAGGTGGTCATTATATCCTATCCACTGCAGTTCAGGCGCCACGCTGATTCGACTAAAACTCATTTGCGTGTACGGGCAAGTGACTTGAAGTGGTGCTAAACAAAATCAAACACGACAACTTTCTTTCTTATGGTTTGCAAATCGGCGATACCCTAAGAGTTCCTAGTCAAAAAATATAGTTTGAAAAAGGAGCTCACATCACGTGATTATTTCATTAAATTTTTATCCATTAAGTATTGCAGATTTCATTTATTAGATTTATTTTCCTCTCCAGCTTCGTGTTTTTGGTTGGAAGAGCTGTCACCGATTATAACTAAACGGTTCTTTTTTATTAACACTCTCAACATTCCATTTATGAAGAACTCCCAATACCTGACTCGCCTTTTCAAGGAAGACAAGCTTATTTATGAGACGGCGTAATCAGATTTGGTATTATCTTTTTCCACAATTCCCATTAGTTTCGAAGCGTGCATAAAAGTTCATCAAAAGCTATTCTTCCATTAGTTTCTCTGTAAACTTTAAAATAACTATATGGTTTTATATTCCGAGTTGAAATGGTACGGATTAATTCACAGCCTTGAAGTCTATTGTAGATGGGGATCTGAGCGCCTCATCACCATGTGAGTGGGCTTTTGAAGTGCTGGAAGGTGCTCAGTAAGGACGTAACTCCCAATCAGTCAGTTCGAGGAGTACCGTTTAAATAAGGCATTTGGTCAACATAGGGAAATAAAATCTCATTTAATCTAAAGGGGTTATTCGATGCAAAAGGGCTGCCTTTGGAGCGGCGGGGGATAATGAAGTAAAACAGAGAACGTATGCTTGATTGAAAAATGCATTATCTTTTGGAATTTTTAGTTCAGTAATTTCTCAAAACTTTAAAAGACTAGTTTTATAAATCACTGTCTAAATTACGATCTCACACCTTTAAGTGCAGTAATCTTTTTTTTTCAATGTGATTTCTTGCAATTACTAACTAACTGCGTTTAATTCCACATGTGCTCACGATAACCTCAACGACGCAGCGTAGCATGTAATTCTATCATTCACTTTAAAATTTACCAATTTGCGCAAAATCATCTAACATTATAATTTGTAGATTATTTTCAGTGAAGAAACTTACTTCATTTGCCTTGATAGACAATCCATATGCGGTCTTTGGATGTGCCTCAGCCTCCATGACGTACTGGTGCGCTCCTCGAGAATCTCCTCCCGCTGTTGAGCTCGTGTAGGTAGTCGTGCAGGGTGTGCAGCATTCCTGCGGAAAAGTACTCTGACCGTAGATAGATACAGGACCGCGTTCGGCGAGTTCCTCAGAGCAAGACTCACCACTGAGAGACCCGCCCTCCTCCTCCCCTTCTACCTCGTCCTCGCATTCAGAGGGTGTTATTATGTTCATTATTGGAGTAGCGTTCGAACCAACTGACTTGGGACTGTATAGATTTTCCTGGACACGTGGTATCACCTTCCAGTCACCTTGATAATTTGGAAACTTGGCTGGCGTTGAAAGACCTTCCTCGTAAAAGCCCGATCTAAGAGCTTCGCAGCCCCAACTAGGTGTGTATCCTTCGTTCGATGGATGTTTCGTGTAGGTATTTTGATCGTATGCTACGGAATTGGGATAGATTCCATTATCCGTCACTCGAGGTGCTGTGAATTCTGGCATTTCACTGTAGTAGATGTTAGGTGCTGTAATGAAGTTGGGCTGAAAGGGACTATTAGAAGTGTTTGACTTTAAGTAGTCTAGCGACATAATCTTCTCCGTAGCCATTGAAAGCAATAACTATGTTGTCTAAAGTCGTGAGCTGACGTTTGTGTGAGTCCGCTATTCGCCTCTTGTGCCTATTGGCGCCTATTGGCCAATTAGGAGACAACGGGGAGCCATGCGCAGATCATTCCACTCCTATTGGTGCATGTAAGGGATGCGCGTCTGACGAGCACGCACGTGCTTCTCCATGTGCACAGGTGGTAGTTGCTTTCACCCCAACAGGGTTGGGAACTTCTCTATCGATTTCCCGCCTTAATCATGTTTAAAATCGCTTGAGTGTAAAAGAGCACCTTACGTATCAGTGACAACTCTACCAATAATTAAGGTATGAAATGAATTAGTTTATCATAAGGCATCGTATTCAGTCTTGGGACAACGTTGGATCGTAGGTTAATTCAAAAGATGTGGTCGTTCTGCTGTCCGCGTAACAAAAAGCTCAAATGATAAATTACTATCCAAACATATCCGCTTTGTCGCCTTTTCTTACTATTAATGAGAAATGGTGTGTTTATTAGACTCTCGTTACTGAGCGTATGCACTCGTCACTAAATTGGCATTTAGTGTTCCATGAGTGTATTTCCTAAGTTAGGAGATGATTATTGAAATGCCAACAAGCAGCCTAGCCTTTAATTTGCATTTTATTTTTTGAATCTCAATTAATTTTGCATTGCAATAATCAAAACCACCAATGGACACTGATCTACCGGAAAGTAGTTTCTCGCACCTTCTGTAGGTACAAACACTATAATTTTTCCCGCATAGTCCATTATTTCTCATAAAAGCATGTATAACATACATTCGTAAGGACTAATTTTTCTGGATTTGGTTTTCTACCTTGCTTTCAATGTGCTCTTGTTTTATCGGGTCCACAGATGCGCATGGATTGCTCAAATGTCTCTGCAAACAATTCAATGAATGGCTTCGACCCTTACCTACCCATAGTTATAGTGACGACTTTCGTTGTCTTCTCTTGAACCGGTAGCTTCTTTCGTTAATAGAGACTGTGGAGAACAGACCCCTGTTTTAATCAATAAAAGAGGAACTGCTGGAATGCTGCACATGCGGGCAGGCCACGCTCGAGAGTAGGATATAGTCGTGTGCAATTCCTTGTTGCTATGGTGGGAGTCGGGAGACGGGAGTGACTCCTGTCCAACAACTTCTTCACTTTAGCAACAGATGTACACGTGTGCTACCTGTGTGAGGGAAGAGAGTGATCCAGGTGGACCGCAGCTGCCAACCGATATCACTACTACCGCTGCCGCTTATTCAGCATGGAATATCACCAGCCGTTGAAATGTGGGTTTCGTGCATGAGTCCACCTTGACCTCCACACCTGTATGCGGCGCCACTGCCCTGCATGCAAGAATACTTTTGCCTTGCAAACTTTCGTGTGTGCTATCTACCCTTCTTTACTCGGTCTTGCTCTACCTACCTGGGTCTTCTTTAATCTGGACAAAGTGTGTTTATCCGCGAACGAGTTGTTGATGGGATTATTTTCGTTTCAAACCCTCTACCCTTCTAAACTGACTGTGTAAATAAACACTAATTTGCCGATTTTATAAAGGCATTAGATAGGCTCTCGTTCTGTGTGGAACATTTGCTCTTGAAGTCCATATTTATTTATTTTTGCTGTGGTTAACTTAGTGGCGCATTTTATCACCGAAGTCTTAATCGATTAAATTTCTCTCCCATATCAAGACAACCTTTTGTAAATATCAATGTTTTTGGGACAATATCAAGAGACTCGCGTTACACTACCTCATTAACAGCTATTTCTGAAAAAAGAACAATCTTGGCTAATCCGATATACATTTGTCTTTACATGCATACTATCCGCATTATTATCAAAGCCATGTTTAGTGGACAGAGTTTTCTCACCTTCGATGTCACACGTTATGCGTTTAACCCATCTATTAGATATGCCAATCATTTTCAAGTAATAATTTTCCACAAAAGCATTTCTCCCACCATTTATTCATAGCGATTTTTTCTCCAAATAAATTCGAAGCAACCCTGAAGCTCAGTTACTTCCTCCACTTCGTTACACAAATTAAATCCAACTTCTCAAATTCTCTTTGCTTTCTTACAAATTTTTTCGTTGGTATTGGTACCACCTAGAAGGGCTGACGAATCTGATACGATTATTCCCTCTGAAGCTTAAGTGCGATTATGGTTGTTTGGTTCCCAAATGTCTTATTAAGAGTAAGTTGTAAGACAAACTTTACATGCTTTTAGTCTTTTAATGCTCAACCCTTATAGATATCCAAACATTGATTGCCGGTCGGCTTAATTAAACCATCTTCCTGTTTGGCACGCACGAACCACCGTGGAAATATTGTTCCCTTTAAGCGTAAAACGGGAATTTAAACTTTTCAGGGAGATTAGCATGAATTGAAAACAAACGCTGTGGCTGGGGGAGAAAAACAATATTTGTTCTCCACCCCGCACACATACCACACACACATGGCGCTAAGTTCTCCCCATCTCCCTCTCTATGGTTGTCTGCGTGCGTGTGCATGCATGGTGAGGAGATGCATTGAAAGTGATATGTCCAACATTGCTCCAAATAAGCACACACGCACGAGGTTGAGAGGGAGGGTGTGTGTATGTGGGAAAAATCTCTTTTGTCTATTCCAGGTACGCGTGCACGACGGAGAAGTTTGGCATATCAGATAAAATGTCTCCCCTTTCTCGGTGCACGCTCTTCCATGCGCTGTCAGGGATTGCGAGGGGAGGGGGCGAATTGCTGTTCAGGCGTCGAATTTTAGGTGTCCTTTGTATGAGCATCTCCCTTGACTGTCGGGTTGCAGATGGGTAATGAAGTTTACCGGCACTTGGAGGTGCTGCACCCATGTAGGTCATGCCACCCGAACTCCAGCCTCTCCCTCCTCTTGCATCCACCATGCTATTCCTCATAAGTCATCTTAGTCTAAGATGTTGATGCAAATCCTTGATCATTCATAACTAAATGGCACATTTGTAACCATGTAAGCTAAATTCATTTTTAACAAATTATAATCAGTATGTGCTCAATGCCAACTAGTCTGTCAGCTGTATTAATTCGGACAAGTAGTATAATCTTCGTTAATGTGAGATTAAAAATTTGTGCTTTTAGGTAGTAGGTTAGACATAAAGATATGTATAGTTATCTTAGCGTTTAGACTATTTTAAGCGATTAACAAAGAGCACCAATCGCACATCAATGATTTGGTTCTTCTCGAAAATAGAATACCTTTGAGTCATTTGAGTTTTCACACAAGTCTTGCTTAGCAGTAGGGGAAAATATATTTCGATCGCCATTTTTGCCAAATTTATTCTGCGCTCTCAAGGTTACTAGTCGAAATATTTTTAAATTAGTAGTAATCTAGGAGGCCTAAAACGTTGCACGGAGATATCTCTGAAAATTAAGGAAGAGATTGTTATCCAGAAAAATGCCCCAATGTGCATTGTTTTAATGACTCTTCTTGCGTTAAAAGCTATGATTAAAGAGACATCAAAAATGCCAAGATAATTATCATTTTGTTTGCTCATGAAGCGTACCAATTTCTATAGCCAATTCTTAATAATTGTGGTGCTTAAAAGGGGTACGGATTGCTGTGTTTAAACTAGATGCACACACAAAAGCGCTGCTTAATAAATAACTGGTAATAACCCAAACGGATCGGATTCTCAAGTCTTAGAAAGTCGACATTGGTGGTACACATTTTCCTCACGTTACAACTCCTTTTTGGTAATAGAACAGGGCTGCTACTAGATTTTGATGATGTTGTACCAACATGAAATAGGCAAGCAAAAATGCTCTATTGTGCATGCAGGATTCCGAGTACTTAACAACCTTTGCCGCAATTATTGTAAGTGCTTTTCAAATGATTTATATCATCTTCGGCGGAGATGCAGTTCATCACGAGAGCACTGCCTTAAGGGATAGTGACAAACCCGTTCATGTCTCTTAAGCGTTTTTTACAACTGAGACTCGAACATCACGCATCACCTCATCCATAGCCGTAAAAAGTGAAACATTTCTCATGCCTCTCTTACTGACATATCGGCATAGGTAAAAGTGGCCTGGTAAACCCAGAGTCCATAAAGTGGTACTGGCGATGCTTGCACCAATATCAAAGCCCATGTCACAAAACCGGAGCGGTCTGGATAAAATGGCAATCAAGCATTTCACTCCATTTAAAAAAGAAGGCATCCGAATGTTTCCAATTTTTCTAGAATTGTTGCCCAAAAATTGCTCGTCGATTGCATAGTTTTGCCTTATTCCATTTCACCATTGCATCATCAGTCAAAATCTGGTATCCCTTCTTGGAATACGGGCAAAAAGGAGAGCGTGTGCAACGGACTCCTCAAGGATAGGTAATTTCTGCACCCACCCATCCACTTGCTTGACCCGGATTAGTCACCATCTGAGATGAGGAGACGGGCTAGCCTAACGAACACAAAAGGGGAGACAGTGGTTGAAAACGAACTACGGATTTATTAAAAATAAGGCTGAAATGTTAATTAGAAGGTGAATAGAGGTGGTGTCGCCCACATCAACTACGCTCCATATGTCTGGATGTCCTCGCGGCATCTTTTCATTTAAGATATTGAAGGCATACAAACACCATTATTAGTAAACGCGAGATGACGGCCTGTATAATTCATTGTGCTTTAGTGACATTATTTTAATTACTTGACAACTTATAAATGAATTTCACATTCAACTCAATGCTTGCTATGAAACAGGCCGAAGATGGTCATATTTTGATGCATTATATAATGCTCTAGTGAGACTAATGTAGCTAAGACCAATCAAAGTAGTTGACTTTCTCAATCTTTTTCAGCAGATTACCTTTTCATTACAGCTGTTACACTTTCAGCATTAATAAACTCCTTTCGATCAGTACTCTGGTCTTATAATGGACCTAAGTTGATTGTTTCATCAATGTTGATGGGTGACTGTTGGGTCAATTGCATCTGCTTTCACTCTAGCCAAAACATAATCGAGGATGTTTTGAAATGACGGCAGTGTGGCGAAACTGCCAGTGGTTCCCTCAAAGGCTCTAAAAATTTCAACCACAACTAGGTCATCAAATGAGTACGGAAACTTACAGCAAGTGTGTGATCTTATCGTTTAGCCTCGTCATGTCACCGCGTTGGACCGTCACAACCCATAACATCACCTGATTGTTCTATAAATGCAAATCAACAACAGCTTTTAACAAGTGGCACAGGAATTGATCCTTCAGGCATCTTTGATAAGTTCGTTAGGTAATAATGTTCAGCAGGACCTTAAATGATTTATCTAGTGACAGCCTGATCTGTCCATCGCTGCTATGTGGAAATGGATATTTTATGTCGCCATTTCTGTTCAAATATGCAGTAAAATACAGAAATATCTAATGGTTAACTGTTGTTATGCTTCAATCTTTATAAATGACTTAAAATGGCTGAACTAGTGGGGTACGCTAGCATTCTTCAGCTGTACTACGACCCTGTCCTCTTGTTCAAGATCACATTTGGAAAGCAAATTGTAGGTGGTGGACGGGAGGCAACTTTTTGTGGCTATGGATAAGCCAAAATTTCAACCCGAAAGTAAGGCTTAGATCACTTTGTCTCGGAACAGTAATTAAGTAACATTAATTTTTTCGGGTTAGCATGGATTTTAGTAACCGTTCCTAAAGTCCGAATAAATAGATACGCAAATATTATGACATACTATTCAACGAATTTGAAATGCTTCTTCATTAGCCCCGTTTAAAGCGATCAGTTCTATTCAGGAGTGGGTGTTATTGCATTTCAATTAAGAATCTTTGTTTTTGAATTTATAAATGTTACTGAAACATGTCGTAAGACGAGCACAGAATACTTGTTCAGAAACACAAGGTAGCCACTAGAGAAGCGCATTATAAATGTTCATCAGCCCTGGTGCCCTGAACGCATAGAACAATAAAGCTGCATTTCGCCAGTGGCTTCCATGCGGGTCAGAACTGTTTGCCATGACGATTGGTCCTTAATAGTCTCTGATGCACAATTTATACAGCTGTGTGAGTTATGCGTGCTCCTGTTTCCACCCCCTTTCACCCCTTTCCAACTCCCCCTCTCCAACTCAAGCCCTCCCCGCTGAGCACATCATCCTTTGGAGCGGAGCAGCGGCAACGGTGAGGATGCAGGGAGGCTGAGAGAAGGGGGTGGGTGTGCTCTAGTTGCCAAAGCTCACATCTGTGTTGCGTGGGAAATGGGCTTTGTCTGAAGGGAAGTGTGGGGTTAACAACCACCATCTGACATAACACACGTGGCCGCCAGGAGCGATACGGCCACTTGGTCGGTTTGGCTTAATTGGTCTATTGAATGCCGCTCACATAGTTACGTTCTACCTGTCTGCCTAGCATTGCCGGACTGTAGAAGGTTCTTCTAAACAGCCAAATGTACCACCACTTCTCAACATTTATTCTAAATTGACTTTGATTAAGGGCATCTTTTTCTGAATTCCGTAACATTATAGTTTAGTAATGTTATCAAGTAGGCTGAACGAAGGGACTGGAAGTGCGGAGAGTTTTGATGAAAAACTTTGATGCATTCGAGATATTTTATGATTTCTGGCGGACTATACTTTTATGGGCAATACTCCTCGTCTGATGCTCGTCCTCTTTAAATTTTTAGGTAAAGGGCTCTCCGATTAATAAGTCACCAAATTTGTTACAAGCTAGTCTCTTTGGCCGGCTTCAATTCTCCACTGTTACATTTACTTTTTGTTCTTCCCATCAAAATTTCACTCATACTATTAATTGAATTACATTTAACATGAATTGATCATTAAGACAACTTTATCAACATATACATATTCACCGAATTAGGGGCAAAAGGTCCAGGTAGTACATCATCCTTGCCACTATAACCGGGCAAATTGGCAAACAAATGGCAAAATGGTATGCAACGTCGCGCTGAATTTATAAATTTAATGCGAATTTCAAACATTTAGGCATTTTGGAGCCAGCGACTACAAAAACATTCAAGTGAGGAAAAATTAAACCATGTAGATTAGAATTTTCTCCGATACAGGATAGCGAGTTTCCCAATCAAGAAGACTTGTTTTCCTTACCTTATTTACAATCTAAATTGGTAAATTCAATGAATCGCATCACAGAAACTACCTACTCTCTGCAGCCCACAACTTTAGGTCTGCTTTGACAAAAGAAACTTCAAGCATTGAATGAAATTTTTATAGAGGGTGAACACCACAAGATTGTTTCGATCCGTCAGCTGTTACTGTTACATTGCCTTTCATCCCAAAGAGTTGAAGAAGCTTGGGGATCTTAAGTTGTGAAGGCTACTTGGGGAGATTGAAATTCTCAGCTTGACGATACTAATTTCAACTGTCACTTATTGCGAATCAATCAATTTATCATAAGTTTAATAACTTCCTTGGCTACTTTATTTCTTTTCAGCACGTGGGTTAAAGAACTCCTTTCAAAAGTTTAGAGCTATTGTGTACTGGGTTGTCGAATCGGAACCGCAATCAACCATTTTATACCCTCCTTGTACGCGTTGGAGTTTACAACTCTCTCGCTTTTTCTCAAGTCATTTTTCGAGCTCAATTTACGCATGGTGGTTTATTTTTACAGTAATTCGTCTTTATAGCAAGTTTTTGTCTCCGCCCATTAGTCGACTGAGATTACCCCGGGGAGGAAGAAAACAATTAATGTTTCCTATTGTTTTCATGCTTTGAACAACTTTTCTTTGCCTGCGTGCGGTACAAGTTGTTAATTACATTTCCCACCTCACAAATGTGATTACAATCAGTGCAACACCGAATGTTCTATTTAGAGCAATGATTCCTCAGTTTTAGCCTAAAATTGCCCTAATGTCTCCCCAATCGTTAGAAAACTTTTTATTCTTTTATGATGCTCCCAAACCTGTAGCTAGGAGTAGTCATTTCATTCAAGTGTGAGATGTGTCTTCAAGAAGTTTCAGCAACAACTCTACTCAACGGTAGCATGTGAAGTGGACACGTGCAAACAAAACATCCTCCGTTCACAAACAGTGTGCATTGGGTGATCCACTTGCGTTTCCCAAGGTAAAATAGTTAAAAGTTCTTTATAGCATAGTTCGGTAGCATTCTCGTACTTCCACGATTTCGAGCGACACCACATAACTGCACATACGATGCCCCGTATCCTCATCTAAAAATAAGTCCTTATCATATGCAATAATTCAAACTTTCGAACAATACAGACATCTGCGGACTAACAGTGTTGCCGAAAAAAGGTCATAGCTTGTATTCCTTCGGCCAAACAATACCATTGCTACACATGAATGTTTGTGGCTCCTAAATGTATGTATCCATGTATTTGTGCACAAGTAAGCAAATAATAACGGTGTTTTCAGATTGTTTACATTGGTGTATTTTAATGCACATGACTGATTTCGTCCTTTGGTTTCTGAAATTCCTCCAGAAGGGAAAAATTTATTCCCACATGTTTTGCACCTCAATCACGCCCTTGCAAAAAATGAGTATTGACGCGATACAAAGATAACACTTCTTGTCAAATAATGAGGAAATTATTGCCCGTCTCACCCTCCCATATTTCTATTGTTTTAAAAAGTAACGAAGATTTTTGTTAAAACAATGGATATATGTATAAAATCACAATACTTTTTGTACTGTGCATGTGTTTATCAGCACTGGTGGTGGCAGGTGTCCCGCCTTTTCAGGCTCCACAACACTTAAACACTTTACTTCTGGCCTACTCCGCAATGCAACCTGCATTGCAGGGGGCTGGAGGAGACAGGTGTCGGGCCTTCCTTATGGCACTTTCACAATGGTTAACGGCATAATTGAGAGATATTTCGCTACACATTTATTTTGTTGTCCCTGCGACTAACATAAACAAAGCCTTAAGACTGAGACATTTTGCAAGGTTAACAGCACCTCTAGTGCTCAAATATTCATGTGAATAGGATGCTTTACATTTAAAAGATGACGTTTCGTTGCATTCCCAAAGCATGACTTGGGCCAAATTATTGAATTCGCTGCTATCATCGTCTTCCTTTAGACTTTCAAAACAGGCAAAGGTGTAAAATCGTGCGAGACCATTTAGCATGTCATTAGCAGAAATTTAAAAAATAGGCATACCAAAATATTAACTTCCAGCAAGCTATATTAGCGCTTCAAGATCAATGGCAATAGGTGGATCAAATGAAACGATTCATCATTTTTAAAACAAAATACCAGCACAAAGGATCGAACATCTAGGATCTGATTTACAAAAGACGAAATGTTTTATTTAACCAACAATCCTTTCTGCCACTATTAATTTTGGCAGTCGTAAACACTAGGCACTCGGAGACCAGATTTGAAAGTGAGGTAACGCATTGCAAATGCAATAGTCTACAAATGTCCGCTTTTGAACTTGATTTGAAATTATGGGAATTATTGCGTTTGGTGTAGCCCTGAGAAAGGGTTTAAACTAGTACGAAGCAGTAAAAGCCAATGGAGCCATCAAATACGACTACTAGAAAATTTGAGCACCAAAGAACCAGCAGACAAGTAATGCGGACACACGATTGTTGGTTATGACGAGGGGTTCACTGCTAGGCTTCTAAATGTGCCCACCATGCCGCGACATTCAAAAGGCCAAATACGGGGACATGTCGTGTCTGTGAGAATTAGCGAATCCCTCCAGCTTCCTGTAACGAGACCATCTACAAGTAAGGAACTTTTCATGCATTTCTTATATTGTAATTTGCAGTTTATATTTGCGTCTACAAGCTAGTGTTGTGGTCATCAGTTGTGCATTGGTGTTTTCGAGGGAAGCGCAGAATTACTGTTCTCGTCTGGAATCAAGTGTTAAAATTCGCTAATGCTATTTTAGGCCTATGGAGAATACAGTATTCATGAAAATCAAAGGGGCGTAACTAGCACATTCGATGTGTTGTGTCACAGGAATTCAATTTCATGCAGGAAATCCATCTCACTTGGAGGCGAATCAGTGGAGATTGGTTGTGCAGACTTAGACTCTACTCATCTCCTTTTTAAGCTTTTCATTTCATAGCCGAAGAAGTATCCCAAAAGTATGGTCTTATTAGTCAAGAACTAATATCTAACTTGCAAATGGTATAGCCAGTCCTTTTGTTTTAATAAACTTGAAATTTGTGACCACTTTTAATGCGGTTGATAAATCATAAAACATTTCCCTTTAGAGTATTTGGATTTCGTAAGGGGTTCATTTTTCGTTTCAATGGGCAACTTTTTAGTAACAGTTCCTTAATGCTAAATTCTGAAGTGCTCCTTGACTCCGATTCATCTTTTGGATTCGCATTCTCCAGACGAGGTATCATAATCCATTTTTAGGATGGTCCTTCTGTCTTCCTAACCTTACATTTCTCAAGCCGTCAATGCACATAAACTATTCCACCTGAACCTCCATAAAATTATGAACAGAAGGGTTTTTGTGATGTGCAACACTACGAAGTGATAGTAAACTTCTTATTCCCATTCTTCTGAAAATAATATTAAGACAATGCAAAAGATAGACATCAGCAGGCCTCCGAATACGAAATAATGACTAAAATTTCTCTCCTCTCATTAACCGAACTCGCATTGAAGTTGCTTAAGGTATACAAGGCCATCGAAAAGTGGCCGATACTGGCATATATTATGCAAAGTTGATGTTATCTGCAAAGATGCCATATTTAATGTCATCGAACTCAAAGCTGCTAAGACTAAAAATATATATCATACATACTAAAATAAATCGTTGCTGCTACCGAGCTAAAGCAGCAACGTAGCATCGGAAAACACAGAAAGTGCATGAAGCAAAACTCAATCAAAACATGGGGTCCATTAAAATTGAAGTTTGAGGCTCCTATGATGGTAGCCATTGTTGACGCCTAAACCACTTGACAGTTGATAGTCCCGTTATACATTCTAATGGATCTGGGATAATGTACGCAATATTAAGAAAACTTTGACATCACATGGATGCGCTAATTCCTTGTAAAAGACGAGAGGTAAAACTTTTGTCGATTTAATGCATCTTATTGGGTACCTCATGTTTCTCTCAATTTTATCCCCTTTTACAGCAAAGAAACAATAATTTCGTGAGACATCGAACCCCAAACAATGCACAATATACATCACTCGCCCTACTCAATGTAAAAGTTCGAAGCTGGAAGGAGAAAGAGCGATTAAAAAGGATTTCCTTTAGCTTTGTAAAATAATAATAGGTCTGCAATACTTACGTTGTTTTAAATGTGCCTTTTAGGCGAGGGACGAAAATATAATTGGGCATCGTCATAGACGTGAAATCCCAGTTCCAACGGCGGGTAGGAGTCCACAATTCAATTCCCCATAAGATTGAACCGTTTCTCATTAATCTAAAATAATAAGTATGCCATAGAACATTCAGTCAGCTCGTTCTTAGGACAGCCGTAGAGAAGAGGAGACAAACAGGGCTGTTGGCAGCGCCAGCGGACCATATTCCTTTCAAAGGCGGTAAAACACCCTGAGGACTGGCTCAGCACCGCTAGGTTCAACCTCTACCTCTAACCCCAGCGACAATGAATAAATCTTAACTTAGCAGACCCCGCCAGGCACTTCTTCGTCGCTACCAAGGACTCGGCGAGGATGATGACGAATGTACTGGCAATCCCCAACATCTAATGGAATGTGTCTTCCGAGGCTCTCCTCCAAACAAAGTCTCTAAATGGGTATCTCTCCAGTTCAGGCACGGAATTCGACCGCCCATCATGGTTGAGAAGCTCCGCGACATATAAACCGACTCGCTCAGTCAGTTGGTCAAGTGCGCGACCGAAAAACATCAAAAACTCCGCACAACGTCACATTACCAGACGTCCAACCTCAACACTCTCATGTCGTTCTCCTTCGCGCTACTCCTAGAATTCAGATGACCCCTCTTGTTCCCTATTCTGTTTACATCCAGACGAATCCCATTCATTTATTCGAATCCCCGGCACACAAGAAGGACGTCCATGCAGTTTCCTTCTTAACTTGGGTGTCGCCAAATCTACAAGGTTACTCCAGCTTTTGCAACAGGATCCAGATCGTCTCTCTTTCTATAAGGTAGATTGTGTTAAAAGAGAGACGTTGTTAAAAGCAAATATGGGGAAATAAACATGGACGGCGAGACATATTATGTGTCCGGAATTGACTTGGAGAGTGGTACACCTGATGCAGACGTCCTTAATTTGCTTAGCCTCAAAGCACTGCACAATCTGCCTCGATAATTGATGTAGTGGAGAGCACGACGCCAACCTGAAACGAATGCTGGACCCTAAGAAATGCCGTCTTCTCCAACGCTCGGTTACCCTTCTAGGACCTGCAGTGTCGTCAGATGGCATGACGGTCACCGAAGACTGTACAAAACATGTGAGGACCTGGTCAACACCAACCAATTTGACGGACCTTCTCACTTTCCTACAGTTAGCTAATTGCAGCAGATGTTTTGTTGAAGGTTTTGCTAAGACCACCAATCCGCTGCATAAACTAGCCCAAAAGCAAGCGAGAGAGAATTTCAAATGGGAGAAAAATCATGATGAAGCGCTTAAAGAGCTGAAGCGAAAGCTCTGCTCTGTACTGATCCTGATGCTCCCAAACATCGAAGCGGGCGTCCCGTCGTTTATACTGGATACGAACGCGGATGATGTAACCGTGGATGGAGTACTTTCACAGAGGCAAAGAAGGTAGGGGAGACGCCGTCACCCATGCGAGTACCAGATGCAGCATAAGAATGAGACAGGAAAGGACAGCACAACGTGAGCTCTTTGCTGCTCACACAATTAACACTTTAGACACTACTTAGTAGCGAGATTGGGCGCAGTGTGAACAGATCATCAAGCGATCACATAGTTAAAAAGAAGAGAGATATTAGCCGTTCAATTTTACGCTGGTGCAAGAACCACACGATATGATTTTACTGTTCAAAACAGAAAAGAGCACACGCATAGTAATGCAGACGCACTGTGCCACAGACCAATCTCAGAGGATACGGACGATGTTTTAGTAGGCGCACTATTTTTGAGCGCGAATAAAAAACAGCATTGGAGAAGCACGCAGAGTACTGATCCTGACTCAGCTTTAATGTGCGATGTTAACTTGGTATTCTCTCACAAGTCCATAGCGGAAAGGGTTATCTCGTCTCACATCCCGTGCCTTCAGAATTCCCTGATTAAAGAGGAGGTATGGATACCATGGGCCCTCTACTACCCATCAGGAGGGTAAAACAACAAATTTTGATCATATTTGACCAATTTACGAAAGTAGTCGAGGCCGAATCCATAAAGTCACAAGGTGCCGAAACGGCCGCTTTAATTTTCCTCATTTGTTAGATTTTTTATCACGGAGTACTTGAATCGGCCCATTGCGATCAGGACCCTAATTTGGAAAGTCGACATTTTACTGAACAACGCAAGGCTTTCCGGATCTCAAATACGCACACTGCTGGCCATTCATAAGGCAACGGACAGGTAGAAGGAAGGAATCGGACTCCGGTCGGACTCCTGAAGGCGTTCCCTAAGGATGCACAACCTGAAGACTGGGATTTTAAGCCTAGGACATGCTCTCTTTGCGTGCAGGGCTACAGTCCACACGTCAACTGGTGCTTCATCCTTCTAGACTCTCACAGGTCGTGAACTAAGTGTGTCTTCCGATAGCTTCTCACCAAACACAGAAGTAGTAGCCAAAAATATCCCAGAGTACACGCTGCGGTCGAAAGAAAGCATAGGAATGGCTTTTAACATCTCGTGTAGGCACTTACGGCTGCCTTGAATCAAGCAGAAGAAATGTTACGATGGACACAATCGAACTTATGTCCACTGAATAGGTGGTTTGCTTAACTATACAGACTAAATTCCTCCACTTTAAACTCACGATTTCGTGTCCAGCCGACAACCGGTCACTACAAAGGGATGCAGTCCTAATGAGGTACGCCACCGGTCGGATACGGAGGAGGAGCGTACGCACTAACAGAAGAGAGAAACCAACTCGATGGTATAATCAAGGATGGCCCATAAGATTAGCACCAAAGATGGTGCTCGAAAAGATAAGAGGGTTACGGAGTAGTTGCGTTGTTTTAAATATACCCTTTAGACAAGAAGCGGGGCATCAACTCGAACCTCTTGCGCGAGGAGAGCGCGGAAGACCCTGGAGCAGGGGGGCGTCTACCATCCCATTCTCCTTGAGACTGTACCGTCTTCTATTAATCTAAAATAAGAAACATGTTGCATAATAATCTGTTTGTTCGTTTTTTGGATAGCCGTAGGAAAAGGGAGAACGTGGGAAGTGGTGCAGTTATACGCACGATAAACACAAACTAGTTCCAGAAAATGCGTTTGACTTGGTCTTTTGTCCAACCGAATTTCGTTTCGTCGAGTCTGTGTTTGACCTCAAGTACATAAAATCGCAGCGTTATTATTGTCAATTGTATTTTATTTTTACGGTAATAGGTTTTGCGTGGTTGGCGAGTGCATGTAGGTTATTCGTTTCTCAAATAAAACTGCTTCTAAGAAATGCGGAATTTTTACACGAAAAACAATCTTTTTCGGTTGATTTGGTTTATATCAACCATTTAAATCCTCTTCACAATATCGTCAGATGCAGCGCCTTTGTTGTGGGAGGGCGGGATGTTTGAGGTTTACGTCGTTCTTTTCTGCGTGTGTGGTGTCGGCTATGAAGTACTTGTTGGTGACAGGCGGTGTGATAAGTGGAATTGGCAAGGGAATCATTTCTAGCAGCGTTGGAGCGATAATGAAAGCTAACGGTTGGGTGGTTACTTGCATAAAAATCGATCCGTATTTAAATATTGACGCTGGCACATTTTCTCCATACGAACATGGCGAGGTTTACGTACTTGATGATGGTAGTGAAGTGGATTTGGACTTAGGGAACTATGAACGTTACATCAACGTTACTCTTACTAAGGATCATAATATAACAACAGGGAAAATCTATCAGCAAGTTACTCAACGCGAAAGGAGGGGCGAGTACCTTGGGAAGACTGTCCAGGTTAGGCGTTTTGTTTTCGTACTTCTGATGTACGCTTTTTGACTTGTTCACATGTATTCTCGCACTTAGAGTGTCGTGGTGCGCTTATGATACTTGAGGTACTTCTACTTTGAATTTAAATTGTTTGGTCCGCAGTCACTCCGGGTTTTGTTAACTGTATTCATGTGTTGGATGAACAATTGACTTTTTATTGCATATATATATTCGTCTAGGTCGTCCCCCATGTTACAGACGCCATTCAGGAATGGGTAACCAAAGTTGCTGAAATGCCAGTTGACGCTTCGGGCAAGGTTCCCGAGCTTTGCGTGATTGAGCTTGGTGGCACCATTGGTGATATCGAGTCCATGCCTTTTGTTGAGGCTTTTCGCCAACTCCTCTACCGTGTTGGGTCGAAGAACTTTTGCTGCGCTCACGTGAGCTTGGTGCCGAATTTATCTTCTGTGGGTGAACCCAAAACAAAGCCAACGCAAGTGGGTACTTCTGCGTCTTTGCTTCCTATTTTTACGATTCTTCTTTATTTTAAGCATGCGTTTTAGGGAGTTGAGGCTCCCAGATAGCTGGTTAAACTTTTGAAAATATCATGTGCTATTGCCTATTTGCACTCAAGAAAGTGCACTAACATGGAAATTTTCTGCAAGACATCGACTAGAATTCAAAAGACTGTAAAATTTGCAGTCGCTCAAATTGTGAGGACTTTTGATTAGGACTACGAAAAAATAAGTTTCCATGGGATTGACTTGAACCACTTTAATTAACGTTTTCCAATCTCATTCCCATTACCTTTGAAGTTGTGTGTCTTTTCACCGAATTCGTGCATTAATTGTAGCAAATACAATTAAGATTATCGGGAAACTTGTTGTTTGATCTTGTGGATAGGTATCTCTTTTCTCACTGTGTTCAGTGTCTTACAGGTCAGTATAAGGGAGCTGCGTGCTCGTGGTCTGCAAGCGGACATCCTCTTCTGCCGCTGTAATTGTGAGCTATCCCAAAAGGTCATAGAAAAGTTGGCTCTTTTCTGCCAAGTTCCTGCCGACCATGTGAGTGCTTGCAAAAAATTTCAGCTCCCTGAAAATTCTGCATTAATTTGTTATTGGGTTTACCGTCCTACTTTTAGGTCGTGCCAATAAAGTCATGTAAGGTGTAAACTCAACTCGATGTATGAGATGATTGAATGACTTCCGTTCGATGCAATTTAAAAACCTAAGGGGGCTGATAGTCTCAGCTTTTTACTAAACCGGGAGATTTAGTGTCGTTTTGAAGAAAACTGCGTCGAATTTGAGTTTTCGTAGTTGCCTAGTTGAATTTACTTCTTTGGCAACTGTGCCTTGCAGCTGATTCAGTAGTGTGCCAAGATCCTAAACATGTCGTTTTTATGAACGAATATGGAACCTACTGAAAATGGGTCACAGAATCCGTACACATTGCTTACTTTTTGGCTTCCATACACTAAGGTTTTGAATTTTGATACATTCTCTATGTTGATAGACTATTATTGAGCCTTACACGTTAACCTGTACTTTGTTTTGGCGCATTTGGGTCCAGTGATACTCCAGTAAAGGCTAATCCAGCTAATGGTATTGCCGTTAATTTAATTTTATTAATTTTCCATCCTTACAATTCTCAGGTGATTCAAGCTCGCGACGTGGCAAATCTCTGTGAGGTACCATTGGCCTTGGAGGCGCAAAATTTATCCATGCTTCTTTTGCGTCATTTTGACCTCGAGCCCAGGGAGCTTGGCCCTGAGCCGCCCTTGGCTGCCTGGCAGGCTATGGTTGATCACATGCTGCACGCTACTGAAACCATTCGCGTTGCTGTCGCGGGCAAGTACACCAAACTCAGTGATGCTTATCTCTCGCTTTTAAAGGTCTGTTTCGCTCCCACCCCTTTCTCTAACTTCTGTTATGGCTTCTGTCTCCTTGAGACCGCTATGCCCGTGATGTAGTTTGGGTCAGGTTATGTGCTGGTGTGACCGTCGTGTCATATGTACGTGTCAGTTATCCTAACTTTATAGTATAACATAGGGCTCTCTGAGCGTGTGATATCTGGATCACGCGATGTTGCTAGTTAGTTTCGGCGCCTCGTTGCTTTTTTGAGATCTGCTTTGGACCGGCGCTGAGGCTTGTGTTCTTCCACAGGAACCCTTTCGGTTATCCACCCAACTGAAATGTGATCCGCAACCGCTCGAATGGTGCGGGTACATGTGCCCGCAGCTTTTTTCGGCAATGTATGTGATAGGTAGATGGTGATTCATTTGTTCGAATCCGGTCCCACTTTCAAGAGTTTATTGTGTTGTCTGCATTTATCGTCTAGCCTTCTTGCGGTTTCTTTTAGATTAGTTAGGATGCTTGAGTATATTTCCCCCGAAAGGTCTGAGTCTCCTTTAACTATCGTCGTGAAGGCACATCACTTTGTCCTTCCCTACTGTGCATAAAGCCTACTTTGTTAAATTTGAGTTGTTTTGTTAACGTGTATCATTAACCAGGTATTTGATTTCTAAATAAATTTAATTAATGCATAGGTATCAGTTTATCAGATTTATCAATAACTTGACTTCCAGCGGCGATAATTGTTATTGCTTATTTCATTCAATCATCGTATTAAGCCTCTATGGTCTTTTAAAATTAGGCGTGGGCAGTTGTTTTTTTACTGCCGCCATTCCATTCAATTTTGCCCTATCATGAATTGCACTAGTGACACACATCCTTCTTAGATCTCCGTCTTATTTGGACCTTATCAACTACCTCTCTAGGCGTGCGAACATGCAGCGACTTACGTTAACTGCAAGCTAAAAATAGACCTGGTTGACTCCGAGGATTTGGAGCCGGCAACGGAGCTCTCAGCGCCTGAGCAGTACCACGAAGCTTGGCTGTCGATCAGTAACGCACAGGCCGTCATTGTTGCCGGCGGCTTCGGTCCTCGTGGTTGTGAGGGCAAGATCGCCGTCATTCGGTACTGTCGCGAGCGCGGCATCCCCTTCCTCGGCATCTGTCTTGGCTTCCAGCTGGCCGTGGTAGAATTCGCCCGCAATGTCCTTGGATGGAAGGGGAGTTATCTTTCCTAATCATGATTCGAAATGTGCTTTTTCAGTTTATCATTGTTAATTAGTAAAACTGAATGGTAAGTGATGTTCTAATCGAACATACTTCGGACTTGCGTATAACTCGAATTTTTTAATTTTCCAGCACCCTTTTACCAATGGTTTAGATAAAGCGAAAATTGGGACACATTTTTTACTCGTCAGTACCTCCATAACTGTTGGTTTATCTTAACCCATTTTAGGATTCAAATTCAACGGAGTTCAATCCTAACACACCGTACCCGGTTATAATAGACATGCCGGAATTCAATCCGGGTGATATGGGTGGCACCATGCGCCTCGGCTCCCGTCGAACTAACTTTGTTGTCTCCTCGGAGGTGAAAGACTACCTTGATGCTTTGTGTGGCTTGAAAACTGATAGAGTAGCACAAGTTCCAGGGTCAATTTCTGAGAATGGCGTCAACATCGTAGATAACTGCAATGTTGCTGTCGAAAGTGATAAGGAGAATTTTTCTCATTTGCTCTCCCATTTCAACAGCTTTCGCCTTGTAAACGCTGGTCACATTTACGCCAGGCATCGACACAGGTTAGCGCGTACTGCCCACTCAGTCTTGTGATGATCACCAGTTGGATTTTGGGGATTCAAGGTAATATCGTAATGGCTTTACATTTGTTAGGTACGAGGTCAACCCGAGTTTCATAAAGGACTTTGAATCTAGTGGTTTCGCCTTTATTGGGCGTGACGCTGGCAAGGGCAATCGTATGGAGATTGGGGAGTTGATACGTCCCGTCACCGCGCAAAATGTGAGTCGCAAGAAGACGGTTGAAACGGTGACAGGCCTACGACACCACCCCTACTTCGTAGGCACCCAGTTTCATCCCGAGTACACCTCGCGACCCATGGCTCCGTCGCCCTTCTTCGTCGGCCTTATCATCGCTGCACATGCTCAGTGCAGCCAATCGGATCAGATCCTCCCGGACCTACAGTCCACGAGCACCCTCGGCTCGGGACTTTTGCCCCCACCCTCGAAGCCTTGGCATCCCAAACAGCCCACCTCGATGTCCTACAACTCCCTCTTTCCTCTCGTTAAAGAGGCTTAGTGTCGAAAGCGGTGCTTCTCGACAATCGCACCCTTTTGCGTATGCTTATCAATAAAGTCATTGATGTCCATTTCGCGAGACCGCAACCAATCACTGTGCAAGAGTTGAGCTGTGTCCATTCGGTGAGCGAGGTTTGGCTCACTGAAGGGGAGAGTGGGCTGCTCGGACTCGCTGACGCACTCCTTGCGTGGGATGAGCCAGCGTCTAGGGCATAGCAGGGCGCCGGTGCCTCTTCGTCGGCGCGGGCTTCGGCTTGCCGTCTACTACGTGGGTGAGGTGGGCTTTTACAGGAATTGAACGTTGGGCAGGAGTTGTTTTCGTCAGGCAAATAATTCTGGTAAATTTGCGGACATGATGATGCTTGGAGCTAGTTTTCTTTTTTAGATAAAACCTTAAGCTGATTCTGTGCAAGGTTATGTGAGATGGTTGCTTTTATTTCAACCAACATTTTAGATCTAATAGCTATCTCTTTAATAAGCATCAGGAATTTGCCTAATATTTGAAAATTGAGATGTTAGAATCGCAAACTTTCTCCCCACAAATAAGGAAAATCAACAAAGCATTGCAAAAACTAAAATATCAGCATGAATATGAAATGTATATATGGGAATTAGTCCAACTTTTAAAACATCAGTTTGTTTAAATGTGTGAATGTGGTTAGTTTGTTCTCATTATGAACGTGCCTTTAGCGGTCGGTTCATTCGTGTTTTAGTGTTTCTTTCTGGGTGCGTTCTTTAATACCTCTGGTATTTTTAACATGGACGTTTATTCACCGTCCCACCCAACTGATCAGGATGCTGATTGCGAAATTCCCTCAAATAGTTCTGAAACTGCTGGTGAGAACGTAGAAATAGGAACAGGGAGTTCGCAGTTCTTTGGTCGAGCTGTATCCAATACGGGAACTACGTCACTGGCCAAAGTGTCATGTCTTATAAAATCCCCTGATCTGTCACCAGCACTATCTACCTCGTCCAATATGCCTTCGGATGTTCTAACTGTGGTCCGGGATGCCTCTACCGTTGCAAAGATTGAGTCAGAGAAGACCGGTACATCAAAAAAAGATGACACTGCCAAGGAAATGGACAGCAATGAAGTAAACCCAGAATCCCCTTTGTTGAAGGATGCTGGTAAGCTATTCAATGGGAACCAAAGCGGCAGTAGTAGTGCAAGAGATTATGGTGATCAGAAGGAAACGAGCTTGCGTACTAGAGACCAAAAAACTGAAAGGCACTGTTCACATAAGGACAAGTCTCCAGCACCTCACAAGGGATCGGGTCGTTGCTCAGCTTCCAAGTCTTCACGTTATCGCAGTCGCTCGCCGAGACGTAGGCATAACAGTAGAAACTCTCGAAGGCGTTCTTCTTCTCACTCGCGCTATCGCAGCTCACACAATCGACATCGTTCCAGGTCCAGATCAAGAGACAGGCATCATAGACGCTCTCGCTCAGCTTTACGCAGTAGGCATGATCATCACAGGCGCGACTCTCATCGGGACCGCAGAACACGTTCTCGAAGTCATAGTCGTCAAGGCAAAATCCATGGAAATGAGTCTCGTGGCCTTCGCAAAGATCAAAGTACTTGCGTTTTGACTACGGAACCTCTGAGTCTAGTAACTTCCACAGCTCCTACGGCACCGCCTCTACCAGAAAATGCGATAAAAAATGAACCTATTGACGATCAATATGACATGGATGAAACAAGTACTCCGGATATCTCTGAGAATCATCTCTCTGTGGCTCGGGAAATGAGTGAGAACGCTGCTTTTGTGTTCCAAAACCATCCTCCTCCTCCCCCGTTAACAAGTGCGCCGAACTTTTTTGAGTGGAAACAGAGGTCACAAAATCCACCCACCTTCGGTCAGGCAAATCATCCGAATACTCTGCAACAGCTTCCAAGTTCTTTGGTTCGGGACACTTTTCACCATCAATCGAGATCAGGTGGATACAATGGTAACTACCAGAGTCGGAGGATGAATTCGTCGGCGATGAGAGAATTACCACCTAATCTCATGTCACAACGTCCGGCATTCAATCCGGCGTATGTGAATCGCTTTCCTGGAGCGCCACCGGCTCAATTTATGGCAATTAACGGCATGCTCAACCCGCTATTGCCGTTCGGTGGAATTTTAGGGCAGCCACCACCTCCCCCACCGCCCCCTCCGTCACTACCACCGAACCTATCTTATGCAGCCCCGCCTCCGCAATTTATTCAGCACATTAACACCAGCTCAAGCTTGCCGCATACGGAGGTTCCGCCAAGACCGGTGCTCACATCCCCTCCACCTCCACCGCCACCGCCGTCCCAGTCCAATCTGCTTGAAACATTAATGAGCAAAGTGGGGCTGCCGACAGACGGCATAGCTGCACTAAGCAGTGCTCCATCGGGTGGTGCGATTTCAATGGCTGCTATTCCTCTTCCAGAGCCAGTTGAAGATAAGTCGCCAATGAAGAAGATCAACAAATTGCTAAACTCGGCAGCGAATACATTGCTGAATCAGTTAAACGTACCCGTTAGTACAAACGGTAGCCCCCCACCACCGCCTCCGCCCCTACCCATGACTTGTAGAGCTGCAGGGAAGTCAGATTTATACCTTTCTCCCGCCAGGTCATCCATGCCCCCCTTACCTACCATTAGTGGAGTCACGGGTAGTAGTGAAATTCCGAATGGCAATGGAGGTGGTCCGGTAGAGGAAAAGAAGCACAAACATCGCCTTGAGTACAACATTCAGGAAATGCTCGCTAGGCGCAGAAGGTCGGAATTTTCTAGCACCCGAGAGTGGCAGGAGCGTATTGCTCTTGAGGTGAAAAGTTTTATTAAGCCCTTTTATGCTGCTGGAAAGGTATCAAAAGAGGATTGTCGAACTGTTCTTAAAAAGTCTGTAAATAAGGTAAGCATCTCATTATTCTGCTTACTATCTCTCAGATATCGAGGAGCAGTTGCACTTCAATAAATACGAAAAAAATAGGCGAATTTGTGAAGCTTTATTTAAGGAAGTACTACAAGTACCGTAAATGGCAAGCACGTCAGCAAAAATTGCATTCTGAATCGGCAGCTAGGGAACCACCTGTACAGTGATTATATCAACATGTTTTCCATGTAAATACATATTCCTATATGCTCATTTCTACACCTGACGTGTGTTTATGCTCTTTTTACGAAACCGATTTTTCATCACATCAGTCGGTTATGCGATTAGGTAATAAATTACGCAGCCACTGCATTTTGGGCTGGAAGGACTGATCGAAGGAAAATTTATCCGATGTAGCCGCTGCAAGTACTAGCACATAATCGGTTGATTTTGACCTGCATTTGATTTTGCTTTAATCTAGGTTGCTAATTCGGAACATAGTTTTGTCATGGCTGTACTGCCAATAGATTTGAGCTTACACGGGAGGTGTTGCGACCTTCGGGTTCGTTGCTGGATTAGGGCCGCTTTAATTAACTTGTTAGTGGATGCGCTTGTTCGCGCCGTTTGAATAGGTCTACCTACTGATGTCTAGACATTGGAAGGTTGTTCGTGGTTGTTAATCGTACCTCCTCCGTAGCCTCTGCTACTAATGGGGCATTGCACTGGCCTTATGGGCCTCAGCGTATCTTTTTGAAGGGTTAAAAAGGAGGAAATCTAAGTCTTTATGGAGGCTCCGCTATAGTACACCGGGAAAGTGAGGTTTCTTTCAGGCTGAGACTGAATTCACGCGGTAACCTCACCGTTTGCGTGCACATATGTTCTTTTCGATTGATTTGTGTGCTCATCTGGGTCTACTGCAAGCTTTCAGTGAAAACTTGTGGTGGGATATCCGCTTTAGTTTCCCTCATCTTAATTGGTACTTTGACAGAACTTGCTCAATTTCTGGCAGATGATCTTTGCCTGGATCACGATGTCAAAGTCATTAATCCAATTTTTTATACCTGAAGACTTCTTGTATGGTCTAAAAGACAAGCGATTTGTGCTCACTACTCTTCCACCATGTAGATCGTAAGGAGATGGGGTTCTTAAGAATTACCACTGCAACGCCTCCGAAATTTGTCGGCCTGATAGGAGGTTGGACGTCAGAGAATAACGAACGGTCTCACATGAGGGGTTTGTGTGCAACGGACGCACGGGTTCTGCTTTCATTGGGGTTTCGATGTAAACATACGAAGCTGGCTTGTTTCATGCACCACGATATCGGTGATTTGGTTGTGCAAGTTCGCCTAAGTGGTTTTATTAATGTTTTATAACGTAAGCATGGGCTTTCGACAACCTTAATGCGGCACTTCTATAAGGTGCATCGACAATTCACCTTCCATTGTCTTGTGGCAAAACAAATGCGTAAGTATATGTTGGGAGTTGAGTTTATGTTCCAACCTAAACTTAATGGAAGCTCTGCTATACCAGGCAAATACAAATGTGCCATTCAGAACATTTCTTGGATGTTACTGGTGGATCGCAATAGACGTTTAGCGGCATGAAAGAGTGGACACTGTCCCCGCTAAAATGAAGGACATTTACCAACAGAGGCCGTAAAATGTGTATCACTATAGCTTTCAAAAGGCCCCGGATATCCATATTCCCAAAATTCTTCGAAGTTATTTAGGTTGGAAGCCTTTAAATGTAAATCAACATTCCCTAAGTCGGAACAATTATGTAAGGCCCTTAACTTAAGCACAAATAACTTTCGTCACATGTCACGATCGTTCAATCCACAGGATCTGCAAAACAAGAGAAAAACACTTACCAATACAGTAAGACCTCGAACTTTCGGGAGATTAGACTCCAGAATCCGCCCCGAATCAGGAGGCATAGTGAATAGTTTACACGCCTCAATACAAAGGCTAGTACATGCCCAAGAACGCAGATAGAAAGTACCAGTTTACAATAAAGTTTGCAAATTGTTTATTACTTCATAGAACATATGAATATGGGTTACATATGGGAATGCATGCTATGTAAATGGCCTCCACGGCTCTGCTGGCACATGCGCACTCTTGTTGAAAATTCCCATGAGCGTTTTGCATAAATGCGACTGATCTTCGTTGTTCTTTGTTCTTCAAGGCGTGAGTGGTCGTGGACTTGTTGACATGAACCTCAAAATTCAAGAAATTCCAGAGAAGAAATCCAACTGCGTTAAATTGCATGATCTGAGCGGTCAATTCTGATCACCGAAACAGGAAATTACACGACCAGGAAGTGATTCATGCAGCAATTGAATTGTTTCCCGGGCTGCGTGGCACATGGCACTGTCCTGCTGAGACTGCGTTTCGCCCACATCCATATCATGCAATGTAGGCGCAAAGAGATGGATTACCAAGCCGCGATACCTATCACCATTAACTGTTGCTGTGTGACCAGTTGCAGTTTCGACGGAGGATGGTCTGATAATGCTATCAGCCTAAAATCCTCACCAAACAGTGGCACATTGTGAATGAGTCTGTATCTCGACAACCACTCGTGGATTCTCGAATCCCAAATGTCATCAAGATGAAAATGTGCCTCATCACTGGCGATGATTTGGTTCGAAAAGCCAGCACCTACCTGTTGCTGCCTCGTGATCCATTCACCAAACTCCATTCGCTGTGTTTGAGCAGTAGACTTCAGGTTTTGGCCCAATTAGGCTTTGTAGGTAATGACAATGCAAATCTTTCGTGTGAATGCGCTGTAGAGAGCTTCTCGAAGCGCCCAATCCTTGACCACAATGCTGCATTGATGCCCCCAGAACCTCAGCAACACTGGCGCACTACTTCTTTGGTTTTTGTTGAATGATTAGTCGAGGGACGGTCAGAGTGTTTAAAATCGCAAATTGATCAAAGTTCCTTAAGTTTTTAAATCAATCTCTGCAGTTGAAGTTAAATCCCCATTCTAACCATATTTTGCACGAAAATTGCGAATTTTAGCCGCAGCCCTTCATTTTTTTAACATATTGCCCAACAATGAAAGCGTTCTAGCCTTTCGCGCAGCGCTGAACCGGATTGTTAGCTATCACACTGTCTTTTTCTTTTTGTTAAAGCCATCTTACCACACAGACGTCGTAAAATTCAAATCTTGCATTAATTTTAGGACACACCGCATAATTGAGTCCCAAATATGACCTATATCATGACCCCAAATGAGGTTAATGCGTCATCCACAAATAATTCGAAGAAAGCATTCAACCGAAGTATTGATATTCCTTTGCTTGCTTGACTCCAGATTTCGGCAACGGGCGCATGGTTGATTATTTTGCCTTGGCCAGATGGGCTGCCTCGAGGACAACATATAAGAGAGCACAGGGTCAGGATCAAATATTCTCTTTACTATTTAAAGGTGCTAAAATCGCGAGTGAAGTTATACTTAGCGAGAAAAGTCGATGAACATATCGAGTACTTTTCCCGTGAGGTGCTAGTGATATAATAGTCTGCCTACTGGACGAATGCACTTGTAGTACTTTGCTTTTTTATGACCACCGGTTTCGGTGGCCATATTGCCCTAGCTGGGTGGACTGGCTCCCGGGTCATGCCAGCAGCCCCATTCCTTCTGTTTACTGAATATATGTATATTTTTTCCTAGTATTATGCCTTCCTTTACCTTCAAGGGAGTCTCGTGGTGCTCCACACTAACGTCAAAAGAGAAAGTTTGCCCCCAAAGCATGTGGTACACCGTAAGAAGCGAGAAAGAATTAGTTGGTCCTAAAAGGATTGCGTCTCTTCTATTAATCAGTGCCTAAACAAAAAATGATTAAAGGACAGATAGGAGTTCTTCGTAGTACACTTGTAGTGTCCCGAGGCTGCCTCGAGGCAAAAGAAGGCAGAATACTAGGGTAGAATATGCATAAATATGTAGCGTCCCGAGGCTCCCTCGAAGGCAAGAGAAGGCAGAATAATAGAGTAGAATAATATATATATATTCAACGGGTAGGGGGAAATAAGTTGGTGGCATGGCCCGGAGGCCAACCTACACAGCTAAGGCAATATGGCCGCCCCTGTGACCCTGACCGAAACCGGTAGTTTAAAAAACAAAGCATTACAACACTGTAACGAGTAGATCTCCCACGCCAAGAATAAGTTGATAGGTTTGCTTAATGTCTCTGAAAACCGGAATAAATACGCATAATTGAGCACAATTGTGTCAAATGTTTAGAGTAAAATTTATGAGTGAATGCGCATTTAAAATAAAATAGAGTGTTGCGCAGTTCTGATTTTTAGATTATGAACTGATTTCTAAATCGCTATTCGTTTCTACACCCTAAATTCTTAAAGTCATTTTTTAATTGAATTGCATTTTTATCATCCCTTTAATAAGGTGTTGTTTTGCGGTGGACATAAGATATTGAAATTGATCGAAAATTCATCATTGGTATCAATAGGGTGATGTTGGTTTGTTTTATTGCTCTAGGCACACTTATGGACACCAGAATTCGTATGGCGGTTGTCTCACTCTTGACTGGTTTCTGTCGTTCATGAAGTGCGTTGTCGCTTGCTTGTCTTTATTGTTCTATGTTATCAAATCTGGTGATAACTGGTGTTCTCTGGTCCAGCTTAAGTCACTATTTCCTAATTTTCCTAGGAGAAATATGCATTATTGTGACTCGTCGATATGGAAACTTGCTTTTACTTCTCTAGGTTTATCCATGTGGTCGCAATTTTGTTATAGATTGTTAATCGTTCTGATCCGAGAGCTCCTGGCAATGAGTTGCATATTGCTAAAACAAAATGAAGTCAAATGCGATCGGCTCGTGTGTGACTTGTCTTTCTTACAGTTAGCTGCGAAGTTTTCTAAGCATCCTCAAGAATATTAGTACTCATTTGTCAGTTCATTTTTATTCCATTCTTTAATGCATTTGGATATGTTCTAAGCTTGAGTTCTCGAAAAAAAAAGTTAGTTTAAGCCGGCTGCGCGGTTTTGTTTCCGATTCTTCACATACTTGCAGAGATGGAGATACAGGCAATGCATCAAAATTTGCACTGGGAACCCAATTCCGTAGACCAGCCTAACAACTACATGTCTGATGATGACGATTTCGAAAGCGGGAATAGTACAGCAAAGCTATATGAGCGTTCTCGCATCAAGGCACTCGCAGGTGAGCTTGAGTTCTGATATCATATCGTTCTTAGATGAGCGTGAAATCGTCCAAAAGAAAACTTTCACAAAGTGGGTTAATTCACACTTGGCGGTTGTAAACCAGCGAGTAGAAGATCTTTATCTCGACCTTCGTGATGGCAAACACCTACTCAAGTTGCTCGAAATCCTTTCTGGAGAACGGCTCCCCAAGCCTACACGCGGCAAAATGCGAATTCACTGCTTGGAGAACGTTGACAAATCCCTTAACTTCCTCTGTGACCAGCATGTCCATTTGGAAAACGTTGGTGCTCATGACATCGTTGATGGCAACCAGCGTTTAACTCTTGGTTTGATCTGGACTATAATTCTGCGCTTCCAGATTCAGGATATTATTGTTGAAGAATACCAAACAAGCGAGACTAAGTGTGCAAAGGATGCTCTTTTGCTGTGGTGCCAAATGAAAACAGCGGGTTACAACAATGTCAACGTACGAAACTTTTCAACCTCTTGGCGTGATGGTCTCGCATTCAATGCGCTCATTCACAAGCACCGTCCTGACCTTATCGAATATCAGAAGCTAACTAAGGCTAATCCTATGCAAAATTTACAAAACGCTTTCACCGTCGCACACGATAAGCTTGGTGTTCCTCCCCTCTTGGAGGCCAGCGATGTGTGTGTAGAACAACCTGATGAAAAGTCAATCATCACGTACGTGGCTGCCTTTTATCACTGCTTCAACAAAATGAAGGCCGATACTGTTCACTCTAAGCGTATTGGGAAGGTTGTAAATCAAGCATTGGAATCATCTCAACTGCTTGACAAGTACGAACAATCGACATCTGACCTTCTTAATTGGATCCAGAAAACGATTGAGCTGTTAAATGATCGCGTTTTCGCCAACTCACTCACCGATGTGCAACACCAGTTGGCGGGTTTCAACACTTACCGTACTGTTGACAAACCACCTAAGTTTGTTGAAAAGGGTGACCTTGAAGTCCTTCTTTTTACTCTACAGAGTAAAATGAGGGCTAATAATCATAAGGTTTATATCCCGCCCGAAGGGAAACGAATCGCCGACATTAATCGCGCATGGGAGAATCTGGAAAAAGCGGAGCATGCTCGCGAATTGGCATTGCGTGACGAATTGATTCGACAGGAGAAACTCGCCCAACTTGCCACCCGATTTGATCGGAAGGCAGGTATGCGTGAGGCATGGCTTTCAGAAAACCAGCGTCTTGTTGCGCAATACAATTTCGGATCTGATCTCGCAACTGTTGAAGCAGCCACCAAAAAACACGAAGCCATCGAAACAGATATTTCAGCTTATGCTGAGCGCGTCAATGCTGTAGTCAGCGTGGCGGAGGAACTGCAATTAGAGAACTACTATGACAACGATCGCATCCAGATGCGACGCGAGAATGTTCTCCAGCTATGGACAAATCTTCTTGAATTGCTTCGCAAGCGCCGCAGCTGCCTGAACTTAAGCCTTCAATTGCAACGCGTATTCCAAGAAATCTCCTATCTGCAAGATTGGATCGACGAAATCGGAAGTCGGCTCAAATCCGAAGATTACGGAAAGCACCTTATGGGTGTTGATGATTTGTTACAGAAGCACAAGCTCCTAGAGGCCGACATTCACGTTCTTAATGATCGGCTAAATCAAGTTTTGGATCAGGCCGAAGTTTTCATTGACTGTAATTTCCCTGAAAGCGTGGAGGGCTATCGTCCTGCTGAGCCGGAGGTTGTTAAAAAGCGAGGTGAAGATTTGCGTGCGGCTTATGACGAACTGTGCGACTTGGCTGATGCCAGGCGTCATGGTCTAGAGGACTCTCATAAGATGTGGCAGTTCTTCTGGGACATGGACGACGAGAAGGAATGGATCAAAGAAAAGAGTCAGCTTATGTCCAGCCCCGACTTGGGTCACGATCTAAGTTCAGTCGAGCGTCTCCTTCGTAAACACCGGGCTCTTGAGGAAGAATGTAAGATTCGTCAAAATGTCTTTTATAATGCCATTAATGTCGGTAATCAACTCATCGAGGAAAACAATCGCGGTAAGGAGGATATTCAACTGCGAATCGATGAGATGCATAAGCTCTGGGACCAGTTAGCTGATTCAACTGTGGACCGCAAGAAGCGTCTGCTGGAGTCTCAGAAATTCTTCCAATTAATAGCCGACTGCGATGATGCTAGTGCTTGGCTCCTTGATCAGCAACGTATTGCTAGTAACGAGGATGTTGGTCTAAAGATGTCCACCACGGAGTCGTTAATAAAGATAAATCAAGAACTTATGGAAAACCTTGAACAATATCGCGAATCCATTCAAAACCTACACGACACCGCTGCGGAGGTATCAGAGTATCCGGATTGTGATTCCGCCATTATCAAATCTCACCTCAATACTGTGGACGAGAATTATGCCAAAGCTGTTGAGATGGCCAAACAGAGACAACAACGTCTTCTAGATGCACTGTCCATGTACAAGTTGTTCGATGTTTCCGACACAGTTCGTACTTGGATCACGGAGAAGAGGAAACTTCTTACAACTCTTTGCCCCTCAGATGAGATTGAAGAGCTTGGTGTTATTCGCCATAGATTCGAGTGCTTTGAGAAAGAGATGACGAAGAATGCGGAAAAGGTTGGCTCCGTTAACAAACTTTCCGAAAACCTTATTGGAACCGATCATCCTGATGCACAGCAAATCATCATTCGTCAGGATACACTCAACACCACCTGGAATGACCTAGCTGATCTTGTTGAGAAGCAGAAAGGTCAGCTAGAGACAGCCTATCAGTACAATCAGTTCCTGATCGAGTGTCAGGAGACAGCGAACTGGATAAAGGAGAAGGAACAGTTGATTGAATCCACAGATGAACTTGGTAATGATTTGGAAGGCATCATGCAGCTCCAGCGTCGTCTAAGTGGTCTTCAGCGTGATCTCCAAGCTATACAAGCTAAAATTGACCATCTGGATGAACAAGCCGATGTGCTGGATGCAGCCAAGCCAGAAGCGTCGGAAGTAAGGTGCTATAAGTAGTTTATTGAAACTTAGGTTATTCGAGCTGAGAGGAAGAAGATTCATGACTTGTGGAATGAACTGAAGGAAATGTTAAAGGAACGTGATGACCGTCTGAATGATTCTAGTGAGCTCCAACGCTTTTTGCAGGATCTTGACCATTTCCAAGTGTGGCTCCGTAGGGCTCAAGTTACTGTTGCATCTGAGGATGTGCCGAACACCCTTCCAGTAAGTCACCTGCATTTAAACTTTCCAAAGTATCGAACGTCTTGTACCACAATGTCTTACTTTTAGGACTTCCTTTTACAAGTCATAAGTGGTATATCTTCATGATTTGTCTTTGCTAGTTGGCAAAGGCTGGCTTCCGCCTAACCCTATGATATTCCTCTGTTTAGGAGGCGGAAAAGCTTCTGCAAGAACATGAACAGTTTAAACCAGAAATTGACGGTTATGAAGACGACTTCAGGCGGCTTATGGAGATAGGACGAAAAGTTGTGGAGAATCAAACAGATCCCCAGTATCTCTTCCTTTCCGAGCGTTTAGACGGTATCGAAGAGAACTGGGTTGCTCTGCACAAGATGTACGAGGATCGTGATAAAGTTCTTAAGCGGGATGTGGAAGCTCAGGTTATCTCCATTGCTTCTTTATCGATTGATTCCATTACGTAGATTTACTAAATAGTTTCAGCATCCCAAAACCCTATGTGCGTTTTAAGTGATTCAAATGCTATTTTCAATTCATTGCGCCGTCTGTGAAGATTATAGCTGCTACGTTTCATGTACATTTTTCAATACCTTCCCAGTTTTAATGAATTTCCTATTGTTTGCTTTGCAGTCGTTCTTCAGGGACGCTACTCTCATGGACAAACTGATCAATAAGCAGGAGGCTCTCATTACCAAGGAGGTTGCAGTGAGTTTTCACCTTATTTTCCTGTTGTGCTTATACGGGGATCGAATGACAATTCTACTTGTTTTGACATATTTTTGATGACCGCTGATGCGGTTACAAGCACTGCTTCTGATGTGTTTATTTAATGACGCTCGTTTCCTTACGGTGGTCTCTTGTAGCCTACTCCAGAGTCTGTGGAAGAGGCTCTGCGTAACCTCAGCACTTTTCAGGCCGCAATGCCCGCCAACGATGAAAAAATTTCTCAAGTTATTGCCGTTGGTCGCGACCTGGCCAATCGTGGCGTGTTCCCCGTCGAGAAGCTTGTGGCCAAGTGCGATCAGCTAGAGCAGAAGTGCGTATTTTCCGTTCACCAAACACCCTGTTTAACTCCATTACCACATCGCTTTGGCATTTTAGACGCCAAGCTGTCAAAGAGAAGGCTATTGAGCGTGAGGCCAAGTTGGCACAACAGTCTAGGTTACAAGGATTTGTGCAAGACGTCGATGATGTAAGCTTACTTGTCATCGTGTCCCCCGCATTGTTTATCTATTTCACTTATCCCTCCCTCACTTCAGGTGGATGAGCAGGTAATGTTTGAGAGTGTGATAACCTAGTTTTTCATGAACTAACAATTCGCTTGGCAGTTTGGGTTGGTTAAATACCTTATTCTAAAATGGCTGCTAGCTTTACTGATTCAGACTGTGCGTTTCCCTTACTGAACCACTTTCTCTAATTTCTAATATGATGTAACATCAAAAACCGCTTTTAGCGGTTATAATGCCTGAAATATTTTGTTCATTTGATCGGAATCCATGTGTTCATCTAACCTGAGTTGGCTGTAGTTCAACTCACAAGCTGAGAGTTCGTAGTGGCGCAAGCATGCAAATCGAATCTGCTGATTGCCGTAGTGGTTCTCAAATGAACGCCCGTTGTGCAAGTGGTTTTCCTCAGTGACAGTCGTGTTTTGATTTTTCTGTCAAAACAACCCGCATTTATTTGTATCAGGTTGCCAAAAGGGTTTTTTAGTGGAGTCTGGGACGATGGATGTTATTGTAATTGTTTGCACACGTACACTGTAAAGGAGAAGAGGTATGCGCCAGTATGCGGGTGCTGTTTTCCTCCCATGTTAAGTCTTCATGCATAGGTGGACAGTTGGATTTGGTGTACGTGATGGAAGCTTATCTGCTTCACAGACCAAACTCAACTCGGTTTTAAAGTTGCAAGAGCTAGCTTGCTGCCTAATTTGTTGTCTAGCAATTGGAGCAGATGCGGTGGTGGAACCTGCAGACCAAAAGTAGTGTAGGCTTGCTTGATTCTGATGATGCATCATTTCCAAGAAGACGCACTACTCTTGGCCATGAACGGGTGCGTTGTCGCTGACCCATCAATTGGAGATTACCGCGTCAAGGGCTTGCAGTAGTTTCTGTCGTGAGCAATGAGTCACTTTTGTTCGCGGCTACGTCGATTGAGAAGAGACAATCGTGGAAGCTAGGCAAATGATTGCCACTTGATGCGGGTTGATGGATGGTGGATGAGGGGTCGCAAGGACTGCCACTTCGTTCTTCACTTCTTTCAAGTGTGGTATAGGGACTCACCGTGCAGTTAGATTGTTGACTGACGTGGGACGAGAAGGGACATTTGTTTACCGGCGTTGGTAAAGTGAACAAAAAGTCTACTGGTTACCCCAAACGAGGCAACACCCCACCAACCACCCACCCCAAACGTCTAAGACACGCACCGATTCTTCCCTAGAAGGCAATGCTTCCATGGTGTGTGAGTGTGGTGCGTCGTGGGCACACTCGTCCCTCTGACTGGATGCGTACGCCTGAGGTCCGTCTGGTCGATGGTGTACAGCTCGAGGATGGGCACTACAAACCTCATTGGGGTGAGGATGTGGAATTTAGGACGGCAGAAAGTAGTACTGCTCCACTCCCTTCTCCCCCATCCCCATTTGTCTAGAAGGTCTCCAAGTGACTATCACCTCCCCTTGGTATTGGGCAAGTAGCATGTGAAACGTGAGCAGATTTGCTGTTCGCTAGATGCAAGGAGTCTTATGGAAGTGGGAGTAAGAGGAGACGTGTATCGTCGGCTGAGAACGAACGACCTTAATGACGAATGATGTGGGAGTTCACTGCGGCTGCTTGCATTTCACTATAAAAACTCTGCAGACTATTTATAGCCACTCAATGAGATCAGCATGTGGGGTATTGTGTACCCTCACTATTTAATCATTTTCACCTATGCCACTTATCCCCTCCTTTGAGTGTTTAACAATGCTGGGAATACTTTACATCTAACCCGACTGAAAATTCGTTTTTAATAAATTACGCTCCCAAAAATTTTTTGGCACTAATTTACAAAGGATGTATATTAATATGCACTCATTAATATAATTTATAGGTTGAGGAATGGATATCAGAAAAGGCGATTCTGGCTCAGCAAGCACCTCCTCCCTGTAGTGGTGTTGGTATTGCTGCCATCTATGGGAAATTCAAGACTTTTGAGAGTGAGTTGGACGCTAACAAGGACAAGATTGAGAAAGTCATTGCCGATGGAGAGCAGTTGATGGCTGAGCAACCACAACTTCAGGCAGAGATTGAGCCACGCATGGAGGTACTGCGTCGCCAGTGGGTCGACCTCAACAATCAAGCACAGGAGCAGAGCGCCAAGTTGGCTGATTCCAACCGCGAGGCCCTGTTTGACGAAACAGCCAAGTCCATGCTTACTTGGATTACTGAGGTTTCCTCGCAGATCGTTACCACCACGGAAGAGGTGACTGAAGAAGTTGGGCTTGTCGAACTCAATGAACAAATCAAGGACCAGGAGAAGAAGGAGCAAGAGCTTATGGCTAAGCGAAAGATGCTTGAAGATATGGCTGTGAGTTACATAAAACTACCTCTGCTTATGTGTCTTATTGCAACACTTTTCTCCCTGTTTATAGAATCATGCCGAAAAGTTGAAGGAGCAATACCCCGATAGAAAGGATGAGTTTGAGCAGGTTCATCAGGAGGTGCGTATCCGTCTCATGGAGCTTGAGGCTCCAATGGCTAACCGACGCGACCGCCTTCTCAAGCAGAAGCGGGTGCGTCAGTTCTTCCGCGATTTGGAGGACGAGAAGGACTGGATCCGCGAGAAACTTGCTCTTATCGAGGATCACGGTCGAATGGCATCTAGCCTCCTTATTAACCAGCAGTTGCAACGACGTCACAAGATGCTCACCAATGAGGTGGAGAACCATGAACCGCGCATTGATGCTGTTTGTCAGGTGAGATCTTAAATCTTATATTGATTTCCCTTTAAAAAATTCTGAATTATTGGATAGAGAATTGGTTGGTTTTCTTTACGGCTTTTAATTTTAATTCAGCTCCTACTCGATGTGTTATTTTGTTTCCCCTATATAGCAAGGCGAGGAGATGATTGCTGAAGGTCACCCACATAGTGAGAAGTTCCGTGAGGGTATCGACGAGGTGCATGCTTTGTGGGCTACGCTGCGTCAGGCCTTGGCCGACCGCCAGGCCGCTCTTGCGCAGAATGAAATCGCTCAGCAATACCTCTTCGATGCTAGTGAGGCAGAAGCCTGGATGGGTGAGCAGGAGCTCTACCTTATGGGTGACGAGAAAGCTAAAGACGAGCAAGGTGCCACTAACGCCATGAAGAAGCACGAGCTGCTGCAAAAGACCATTGAGAATTACGCCAGCGAAATTCGATCTCTGGGTGACCGCAGTCGTGCTATGGTTGAGTCGGACCATCCTGAAAGTGAGGTGGTGGCCGCCAAACAATCAAGGGTGGACAAGATGTACGCCGGATTGCACGATCTCTGCTTGGAACGCCGGCTGAGGCTAGAGGAGATTCTGAAGCTTTACAGTCTTCTTCGTGAGATCCTTGATTTGGAGGCACGTTTTATGATCAGTAGTGAATGCTCTTTATAAACGTCAGAAATGATTATTTATTGTAAAAGTGTCTTGCCTCTTAGGCCTGGATTGACGAGCGTACAGTCATCGCCAGTAGCCATGAGATGGGTGCCGACTACGAGCATTGTTGTCTGCTGAGAGAGCGTTTTGCGGATTTCTCAAAGGAGACAAACGAGTTGGGCAAACACCGAGTTGCTGCTGCCAACGAGCTCTGTGATGCTCTCATTGCCCAAGGTCATGGAGAAGCTGCTGAAATTGCTAGCTGGAAGGATCGTGTCAATGAGGCTTGGGCCGACCTTCTGGAACTGATAGAGACCAGTATTCAATTACTCAAGGCCGCTTGGGATCTGCACAAATTCCTCTGTGATTGTCAGGATGTTCTTGATAGGTGAGGTCATTTAGCCGCCTTGAATGGTTAAACAAACAGACATGGCGCTTTTGTAGCCATCTGCACACTCAATGGATGATTTTGTGTTCAGGATCGCAGAGAAAGCAGGTGCCATCCCAGAGGATGTCGGTCGTGACGCCAAGGCTGTTGCAGTGCTGCAGCGCAAGCACGCAGCTTTCGAGGCGGAACTCTCCCGCCTTGGCCAACAGGTAGAGGAGGTTGTCGACTTCGCCAACAACCTGCTACCTAGCTATGCTAGCGAGAAAGAAAGCGTCATATGTGATCGCCGCGACGAAGTCGTTCAGGCCTGGAGGCAGCTCCAGTATGCCGCTGAGCAGAGGAAGATTCATCTTCTAGATGCCAGTGATGTTCACAGATTCTTCGCAATGGTCCGTGAGCTCCAACTCTGGATGGATACCATGCGCACCGAGATGACCATCAAAGAAAAACCAAGGTGCTTACCAATAATTATTTTTTTTTACAATCGGGTACGATGCTTGAATATTGTTTTATTATTAACCGATTTTGCGATTGGTTGCAAAATTCACTGATTCTGAGGTTATTAGACTTTCTCGAATTGTTCTTTTACACTCATGAGATTTCACTGTCAGTATGTTGGAGCCCTCTACACAATGCAAGTTTAGTTATAACTTCTGTCCTATTCGCTTATTATTTATTCCAATATTTTCCCGCATTTCCGATTAATAGTGGAATTCTGCTCATCTCTATAGCCTCCCAATTGATTCATTCCAGTTAGCTCCACCCACCGGGATGGCAGCGCTTTTATTTGCATGCATATGTTTCATTGCAGGGATGTTTCGGGAGTTGAATTATTGATGAACAATCACAAAAGTCTAAAGGCAGAGATTGACGCTCGTGAGGAGAACTTCAGTATTTGCTTAAGTCTGGGACGAACTCTACTCAATCGACGTCACCCAAGGGAGGAAGAAATTCGCGACAAATGCATTCAGGTAGTTTTTAAATGGCACTTTTTACTTAACAGCATAAGAATATGCATTTTACTCCTAGCATAATAGCCTTGCGAGCCAGTATGTGCCATTGCGCTTCGGCCTTTATTTCTTGTCAGCTATTCAGGCTGCATTGTGCTTATCTTTTTGTCGTAAGGCACCTCATCAGTCACCGTGCGTGTGTGGCTCAGAACGTCACGAACTTGTGCAATTTTGATGCCGGGTTCTCATGGAATGTGGAAAAGCATATTAAAATGTAGGTAGGGTAGTTGCGATTAGTGTTAGTAATTTCAAAGGTCAGTAGGTCTTTGCAGACCTTGGTTATTGTAATAAGGTGTATGTTTGTGTCATTATCAGGAACTGCTGACGCACCTGATGCATTTAGCCTTGGTAAAACATGCAAGTTAACGCTACTAGATTTGCCAACTGACCCATCAGAGTGACAATGTGAACGGTGATCACAAGTAAATTACATAATGCTCTATCAATAATGCCCTGTTACCTAGGTTCGCCAGATGACGTTCCTGATCAATAATGCTAGTGCTTCATATCCTATCCTACTCGTATGGGTATTGCTACGTTTTTACTGTATCGGTTTGGATTACCCCAACAAGATCAAACCAGCCTTATTTTGAGTCATTTATGTGTCTGAATGGGCTCCTGGTGCATTTGCCGATATTTAATCGACGTCAACTTACTTCAAACTACTTGCCAACTATATCACAAGCTGTATAAATGGTTGATTCTATAAAAATATCAGTTCGCAATTGGGTTTTTAGTGTTTTTGGTGACTAATCTTAGCTGGTTACTGAGCGTGTCCTCCTGCTGGAACAATGGAATGACAGAAACGAGAACCTTCAGCTGATGTTGGAAGTCTATCATTTCGCTCGCGATGCTGCTATTGCGGAAGCTTGGCTTGTCGCTCAGGAGTCATTTGTCAAAAGTCCTGATCTCGGGGACTCCCTGGATGAAACTCTCGCTTTGCTCAAAAAGCACCTGGCCTTTGAAAAGGCCGTGGCCACTCAGGAAGAAAGATTTATCGCCCTCCAAAAGGAGACTATGGTAAGGACACATAAAATTCCTTTTGAAGTTACTTTTGATTTGATTTTTCTATTATTTGGCTTCCTCACGGGAACCTTATTGACCTACTTTTCTGATCCCATTGGTTTGACTATTTTTGTGTTTGAAGACCAATTTCCCGTGTGCTCATTGTTTACACAAGTTTACCGTTCATTAGTGCTCTGCTCATGTCAGGTAACTATCTACCTGCGTGTTTAGATTTGTGTTCAGTTATGTAAATGTAAGTCCTATGCGCAAATGGAGCCCTAACGAAAAGGTAATTCGGTGTCTACTTTTTTCACTAGCATTTGTGCCTCCACTGTTCAATAAAGCCTACTTTCTTGAAATCATCCGGGATCTACGACAAACTGAGGTGGTGTTTACACGAAACTTTCTTTTTTCCAGCTTGAACTGAAAGCTAAGGAACGAACACCTGAAAGTGAGGCCGCACGCAAGAAAGCCATTGATCAAAAGATATCTGACGCTAGTCGAGAATTCCAGCCTCTCCCGTCTACCTCTCAGACGGCTGCTGCTCCCGGTTCCTTCCATGGCACTCCGCTCCGTCGCGGCATTGAAACACCAACGGGTCGTTCCCTTCGTGAGTCCGTCGATTCTGGTCGTCCTGCTCCCCACAATCTTGAGGCTGTTCTCCACCGGAAGCATGAATGGGAGACCGCTGCCAAACGAGCATCCGGTCGCTCTTGGCACGAGCTTTATTTTGTGCTCAACGCTACTTTGGGAACCCTCTCTGCCTACAAAGACGCCCGGTCTGCTCACGATAAGCCAGGACACCTCTATCACAAAGAGAGTCCAGTTAGTCTTGCTGGTGCCGTGGCTGCTCCTGCAACCAACTATGAAAAGCGTCCGTGTGTATTCCGCCTGAAGTTGTTCAATGGCGGTGAATCATTGTTCCAATGCCCCTCGGAGGATGATATGCATAATTGGGTTGAAGCCATCAACTCTATCGCGGCTTCGCTTCCAGCTCCTGTCACAGTAATGCCTCCCACAGAAGAAGAGGAGGTAGAGGGTGGATTGGTAGCGCCTGCTGGGCGCTCAGCAACTCTCCCCTCTACAGCACTCCATCTCTCCGAACCCGGTACCAGTGATGCGCAGGCTCCTGGCCCCTCTAAGCCCAAGAAGAAGTTCCTTACACTCATGCGGAAAAAGTAACGATGAAAGAATGTTTCACTGCGAGTGATGATTGCAAATCATCCGCTTTACCGCCTAAAATCACTTTCGCGTCGTTTTACCCGTACACATCCACTTACACTTGCTCTTTCTGGAGGTAGTTATCTTTTTGCACAATTTTTTTCTTCACGCTTTTTACCCTTCCTCCATCGTCCGTTGGGCTTTTTGTTTTGGGTTCATTCTCTCACTTTCAAAATAGGAGCGAAATTTTCTACGCGCTGCCTTTCTCATGGTGAATATATAAATAGTTTATACATTGAGCTTTAATTTGCCCAACGGATTAGCTACTCTCAAAATGTCACCACCATCGCCTCTGTCCACGTGTGTAAATGTATTTGTTAGTCAATTTTTGAAATATATTCTTTCTTTTCTCCAGCAATACTAGCCCACTTATTGTTGCCTCTCTTCATTCCCGCACACTCGAGCACTGATGAGCGTTCGCTGGTTTTCGTATCACCTACTCTATCACGCAAGCGAATAAACCCGCCTTTGTTCTGATTCCACTCACTGTGTCGAAAATGTGCATCTCCACGATTTTCTTTCCTGTGTCCTTTTCTCCTGTTTTGCGAACAATGTCCTCCCCCTCTCTCTGCTATTTAAACCCGCGCAGATTTACTCCACCCAAGCCTATTGCAATAATGAAGCTTCCTGCATAAGTAAAACTATACTGTTGCTATAGGGTAAGGAAGGCCGCTGTTCAACTGTTAATAGGGTTGGTCTAGGTGGACTGAAATTGCGTTTCCAACAGTATTTTCCTGCCTCGGAAATATCTTAGTGTAAGGACGTTAGAGTTTTTAAAATGTTCCTAAAGGTCTACCGCAGATTTAGCGTTTTCGCTTAGTTCTTATTAAAATAAACGTTTACTCCAGAATAGTTATATTGAGGATGATTAGTCTGATGTTTTGAGTGAAGGGGTAAATATATTTTGGGTTAAGTGGAGGGACGGCGGGTTGGGCTTGTAGTCTGGTTTTACCGCGGTTATCAGTGGTTTAGCGGGGAGACACAGGGCCGTGCAGTCGACTGGGTTACTTTGCGACCTCATGTTCCTCGATCCGCTCTGTCTCTTCGCTCCGTGTTCAAGTGCAGGCACGGGCATGGGGCTAATTTGAGACTCGTGGACGTTGTCATCCCCATATATAGTCGTCTGCGCTCCCATGTTGTGCATTTATCGGGTAGTCAAATGCCTAGCTAAAGCAGTTGTGTAAACGCCAGGTTTGCTTAGTACATATGCGAATTCAAAGTTGGCTTCTTGTTACATCATTTAAGGTCTAGCCTTGTGCTTTACGTGAATGAAAATCTGTTTGGTATATTATACAGCCCAGGTGGAAACCAAATTAGCGAGATTTCGACGTTCATTGAATCTGAAAGTAACGGGAGAGATTTGAGAATGATTTCAAAAGCCGTGAACACATGCTGGCTATTTCTGTGTGCACACCGCGGATTTTGAAGTGGAAGTATGTCATCGTCTGAGTGATGTTAGTCTTTGTTTGTCGATTCCAGTAATGATGGCGGTTCTTGCGTTGAAATAAACCATTCATCGGAATAAGTTCCTTTGATCGGTTTCGGCACCGGATCACGCAAGCATTGTGTGTCGCTGTTCTACATAAACAACACGCTACATAAACATTGTGCACACTCGGAAAGCACATACGCTGCGCAGTTGCATGGATTTTGTCACGGACGGACATCGATTTGCCCTTAGCAAGCGTTCAGCTTGCGATTAGAATGAATCGACGAATGAATTTGCAGTTCGGATCGGGCAACCAATAAGTTGGACTCACATAGCATTACCCGATTTTGTTGTACTTTAATCATGTGACCTACCTGTTTTTTAACTTAGTTGTAGTTTTTTTCGCACGGTTTGCGATCCGAATTGATAGCGTAGGAGGACTCGAACACTGACGGGTTCGAGTTGTGGGGTCAACCTGCTGGGTGAGTGAGTGGTACAGATTTAATAAGGACATTTTACCTCGGGTACCGATTAAACCTGGAAGTTGTGCGACCTTTCCTGAAGTCTAATGCCCTTCTTATGCCTCTTATCTTGTGACAGCCGAAAGCCATAAGTATTTCCACTGACAACGTTTTCTGATCACTTAAAACTTTGCTTATAAGTCCACCTTCCCGATTTAATGCAGCCATTTTCATGCAGAGACTTAAAAATCTCGAAGACGGTCGGATCGCAGATTTTTTTATCAGAGATTTTACCAGAGCATTTTACGAGTCGAAAGTGATGTTTCTATTTTTAAAGAAATAAACAGGTCACAACTGATCTTGTCATTTTTTTGTTGAAGTAGATCGCAAAAACCTTATTATAAGCGAACTATGCGAACGATTCGATGCAAATAAAGCTGAGCTAGCTAAGTAGAGCGTTTGGTACGTTTTTGAAGGCTGCATGCTTAATATGCAAATCGATGCGCAGCATGCATATTGGAATGTTGCATTCTGCGTAGATGTCTCGTGGAGTCACCGCATTGGTTGCTTCATCGGCCTTGACTAAACGATCGGAGCGCGCGTGCTCGCGTGCATATCAGCCTGTGGCTGAAAGCACGCACGCAACGACGGCGCGGGAGGACATGCCGCGGAACGGGCGCGCGCGCAACCGCCATGCTGTTCACTGGGCCTGACGCCGCATTACTTGGCACGCACACCTGGCCAGGCGGGCGCTCCACGAGGCGGGTGAAAGTGCGTCTCGTCTTGGCAACTCGCTATCCACACTGTGTTCGTAGGCCAGATGGTAGATCCGGGTCGTAGAGTTCCAGTTCAGCAAAGCAGCTGAAAAATTTAGCAGACCATTAACCCTAATCGTTAATGGGACAATAATGTTTTGTCTCATTTGCTTGGAAGGCCACTTTCATGTCATACTTTTGACAATTTGTCCACTTAAAAGGGATTGGAAATTAGGAATGGTGCGCTTCATTGCGAATGCACCATTTTTTGGGTGCATTTATGAGCCTGGCACTGCAACTCAGCGTTGTTGAAGATGATCCCGATTTTCGCGCGCTTTCCGCTTTGCTTGATTGCAGTGGCATTACCACCAGGCAATGATGAGAAGCCACGTGGAGGACAATTGATTGACTCTTTTTGAATGATGCAAAAACGGGATTTTTAGTGTGCATCTGGACTAAGCATGTCATGCAGGGGCTATTTTCCTACCGAGGAGGTGAGGTCATTTCTGCAATTTTTTTAAATAAAGCACAATCCTAGCAGAATGGAGATGTTTTGTTTCATAAGAACATTTAGATTATGTTAGTTGAAAAAACATTGTTCATTTCTGTGCGGTCTAATGCTAAGTAGGCTGAACATTACAAACCTGTTTCACTGCATTGGTGAGATCTTTAAAAGCCATTTGTGCCTTCTCTTGCAACAAAACCAGTAGCCTGCTCTCAAAAACACAGCAGTACTGTCAGCGCCCGTGGCTGGGATCTAAGACGTGCGCTTCCCACTTTCTCACAGCCAGACGAGATGACTAACCACAATCAATCGAAGCTAAACGACCGATTGCCTTGGCTTTTTCTAGGTCTATGAGGCTGGTCTTCGAAGTGGATTTTGTCGATTCATTAACAAGAAGCTTAGCGACGACCTGGATTGCAGGGCATATATGCCCTTGGACCCATTTAGTGATAAACTTTATGAAGCTGTTGCGGAGGGCGTCATTCCTTGTAAAATAATCAACTGCCTTTTCGTCAATGCCATCGACGAACGAGCCATCAATATGAGTAACAACCTTTTCTACGCCAGCCACAGAGTTGAAAATCTTCAGCTAGCTCTCACAGCAGCACGCTGCAATGGCTGCGCTGTCAAAAACATCACAGTGGATGACTTGATGGGCACCAGGGCCAACTTCAAGTTGGCCAGCCTTGAATTCCTGAAGCAAGTCATTCTGAAGGGCTATTACCGAAACATAAATATTCACGAACATCCTGAAATATTTACTCTTCGGGAAGTACATGAAGACGTAAATGATTTAAAGTGTCTCTCACCAGAGCAAATTCTTACCAGATTTGTGAATTACCACCTTAGGAGCGCAGGAATTACCAACGTTCTTACAAACTTTGAATACGACCTCTCCGATTGTGTCGTATACGCTCATCTACTCTACAAGATCGCTCCGGTAACCATTAGACCTAGGCTTCTTCCTGATCATCAAGTGCTCGTTTATAGCAACATTGAGAACCGTGCTAAAGCTGTTCTTCAGAATCTACGGGAGCTCGGAGCAGAAATGTTTCTCTGTGAAGATGATTTCTTGCATCCTGAACACCAACGAAAATCCCGAGGAGTGCTTCACCTCATGACGGTGGCCTTCCTGTTCGACAGGTTTGCGGGTGAAATGAAGGCATATGGTGGCGGTGATTTCCCCACCTCCAAAGAGGACATCAACGAACTGTCCTCACGCAACTTTATCAACTCCATTGATGTTAAGCCCTATTGCACTCACGTGATAAGTAATTTACGAGACGGTCTGATTGCGAAACAGGTGTTTGAAGTGCTGCGACCGGGCTTTACAACAGGAGTGAAGTTTACACACGAATTTGATTTGATCCGCCGGGATGCACAGTTTCTACAAAATAATACATGTATTCTCCGGTTAGTGCAGGGTTACTCCTTCCGCCTACCCAGTCTGGATGCTTCACGATTGACAACCAGTGATCAGGAGATGTGTGAAGTCTTGCTCATGGAGATGCTTCGAAGTTACCTCACTCACGATGCCTACGACGAGCACGAGTTGCTTAGATGGGTTAACGATCAATTGGCGCGCGCGGGAAAACCTGTCGAATTACGCAGCTTTCAGGACAGATTGATAGCAGATGAATGTCTCTTTGCAGTTGTCTTGAACAATCTCACTAACGGATTGGCTTCTAGGGACTACCTCCGAGGGAAACGCTATGAAAACGCTAAGTACTACATCTCCGTTGCGCATAAGGCGGGCTTCCGTGTGTTCACGAGACCGGAACACTTTGATGTCTGCTCTCCACGCTGGGTGGCCATCGCCTTTGCTGCTTTGCGCTGGGGTTAATAAAATTTTACAATTAGCTCTTATACACAAGTTTAGAAGAACCAAGTAAATGGCAGTAAATGCTATTTTTGTTTGTTCATACCATGGTGTCTCCTTTTATATAATCTGGGCTTAAATTTGCGAGTTACAACTACACGAAGTTTCATTTAAAGGTGATCGCCTCATATCTACAGTCATAAGCAATCCAGAGTCAGGACAGGCTGATACCATTTTTAATGCGAGCAGTCCTGTTGTGTCGGCAATGTATACGGAGGTAATTTGCCTCTAAATTGAGGCTAGTCCTCTTGATGAAAATTAGCTTCCACTAGGACAATGCAAATGACGCAGACGCCTTCCTGATCCCTCAAAATGGATCAACTAAGCTGGAAAGTAGGCCGGTGTAATTCAAACTACTGAAGCTCTTTAAAAAATGGTAAGAGATTTCCATTTAAGGGTGCTAACTTTGCAGCAGAATTACTAATCATGTTGCTACTTCAGTGCACTTGATTGTTTTTTTTCAAAAAGAGGTCTAGTGCGTAAGTGCTTCTTTGTTAGTTTCAACTCTGTACGGTACGATTCGAGTCAAAGATGCTACTTTGGTTGTGCTCAAGTTTCTCTATCTCTCTGTTTTCGATGGGAAAATCACAGTTGTCACAGCATGTTCAATGCATGCATGAAAAAAGATGAATGAATTGATGCCCATACATCAACGAATTGCAGCTAGTAGGTTCACATGAGTCACCACCATTTTAAGTCAGTTGGCTGTTACCTTACAAAGCATGCCTATCGCCTCGAAGAGCTCGCGTTGGCAATGACGGCATTAACAAATCGCAGGTTTTCCAAGTGGATAGAAATGCGGCTGTATTTGTGACCCGATTTCGTATTAGCATAGCGAGAGTTGATAGTGCACTGCTTACAAAGCGACAAACTAGCCCTAGAAAGTAGTTCGGAGAAAATAGTTGGTGTCTGCATCATCAACTATCGTTGCTTGAATTTGTTCAGCTCCCAAAACCTGTGTGGAAACACCACTTCCTGTGGAGCAGGAGAAAGCGATTTGGTGGGAAGCAACTGTTTTCTTACACAGTCACGGCAGATGACACTGAAAGATTTTTAACACGCCGCTGAAGCTTCAAGATTTTCCGTGATTTGCGGAGCTAAACCATGGAGAAAACACGATTTGTGTGAACTTAGACATAAGCATTTCGAGATTGTAGCACTGAAGGGCTGATGGTTGAGCGATTATTCCCATGCCAATATATTAGCGTTAGGCACTAATTTCAAGCTTAAAAAGCAGCTGCGAAAGTGAGAAAGCGATAGCATTAAGGGCCTGTGCGTTCCTTGGTGACCATTTCTGTACGTTGCTCATCAATCACACTGTCATTAGATACCAACTAGGAAGGCTAGTGGCATTTCTAGGGAAAACTGCCGAGGACAGCCTTCTGAAACTCACAGATCACCGAATTAAACCGAGCTAAATTACTTTGAAACAAATTAGATACTTTAATTAATGCGCAGTTATCGTCGCTTACTAGTGAGCACTAATAGAGATAAAGTCTAGCATTCACAATCAAAAAGGCATGGTTCCCTAAAGCCCAACTTGAAGCACACAACTTTAGCCATTTTAACCTAAGGATCTGCCTGTTCACTGCGGCTTTAAAGGTCCTTTGGTGCCAAACAATAGCTTCCACGGCACAAGTGGGGATTTAGCTGCCTCTTTAATGAAAGGTTCAGGTTTGCCCTTTTTATTTCCTCATTAAATAGGTTCATCATTTATTATGGCTGATTAACCTTTGCCACTCTACTTTTGGTTTAGAAAATGGTGGCAATTCCGCTGGCATAGTATTTATCCAAACTTGGTGCAATATTTAAAAAGAAGAGAAACAAAAGCAATGGTAACTAGCGTGATTAAAATGGACTTCATTACATCTACGATGGAAATCTAAGCCATCTAAACTTTTTACCGCTTCTAACTATTAATTATTTTTAGTCATACGTTAAACCCTAGAGACAAAAGAAACAGCAAAAGCGCAACATTAGACATAGCGTTCATTTCTTGCGTTGTCACACAGTATGCGTAATAATGATCGACATTAAAAATTTTTCGGCGACAAAATCGGTTACTGACCGGCGAGAACAATATGGTCAAACTTCAGCAACGATACCGCGCGTTATGCGAATGCCTAAATTTTATCGTTCCACAGATAAGCTTACCTATCCTTGTCAGAGGCGACTTATAGGTCCCATTGGCTCGAGCTGTGTCGCACGCTCGAGCTTGACGTGACCTAAATCACCTGATGCAATGGTCAGAACATCTGCACCAGCGAGGAAGCAGTGTCCTCTGCCATTCAAACTTCTCGGTTCGGAAGTTTGAACTCAGATGTCAACATTCGTGCACAACACAGAAATGGGGACATTGTTTTTCGTATAGCCTTTTGCGAATCATAAGGTTATTTAAAAAGAGTACAAAGTCAGATCCATCACCAAAGGGATCTTAGAATGCATTAATGCTTCACAGTTTACACTAAATGCCTATGTTGACTACTTCTCTATGCATAATTATATTTAAGCTAATGTGGCGCCACTTCTTACTAGTGTTTCCCACCTTCAACACTGTCATTTGCAAACCGCAACTGCCTACAGGCTTGTGTTCGTAAATTGCCAAGTTCAACCACCTACAAATACCCAAAGTCCTTACCAATGTTTAATGAGTAAACGTGCAACGTTGTACGAATTAAATATGTAAAAAATAAATGTGTTTCGCAACAAGGTTCCAAGTTTCCTGATCTATCCAGTTTGTGATAAGCATGAGTTCGCCAAGACCCTACTAGTGTACAATCAATCTGCACCCAAATTAGATCAGGCAAATTTGAAAAAAACTTCAAAAATCAAGGGAACTTATTAATTCAGTAAAGTGTTTAGGTTTTTTTATCGGCGAAAAATATCAGCGCTTCAGGATAGCATTGGCGCATCCTACTTTGAGGAACCAGTACAAGGCGGTCACCGTTATCGCAAAACATTTAGAAAATATTTGTGTGTAGCGAAGCTGCAAGGAAGTTAATCGTGACATAGCCAAGAAACAGCATTGCACATGCGCAATACTACTCTCATGAGGTCCATGCATAAGTGAGGACAAATCTTTAGCCTCTCCAGTTCCCACTGCACTATCTCTTTCTCATGAAACGAATCGCATTGCCTTGAAGCGACTTCCACTCCGTGGCATTAAAACTGGTCGAAAAATTTGGAATTTTGGAACTGAAAGTGGTACCGCTTAACCAATGTCTGCACTAGAATATTCCAGAAGCAGTTTTGTCGAATCGATACTAGTGAAATAATTTTCAACTTCCCTTTTTCGATAATAGTCGCAAAAAGCTAGAACTATTAAAAAACGCTTCATTTCACTTTCTTAATTTCCACATTTGTGAATAATTTGTTCAGAGGGGCGTAAGATTTCGAAATTGAATTAAGGTATAAAGAGCTGTCACGATCCAATCATTCGCCAACGGAATACTGTAAGCAGCAGATCAAGCAGTTTTCTAAACCAGTAGGTCAAGCATTAACTTTGGGCAGAGGAGCTTTCGGCTACTGTTGCCGCTGAATTGTGAGGGGCACATTTGGCCCAACTTTGAAGCTTACCAATCGGTACCCAGTTAACTCACGGCAGCACAAACACCCATACTTTGGCTGGCATCGCGATTAGTGCTTGTTGTTGCAGCGCTTGGTGAACAAAGCATTCTAGGAAAGCACGTTCAATAAATCTCTCCACCTACTTCCCTCCGGACATATAGAAGAAAATGAGGATTTTTGTCAGCAAATTCTACCTAAAGCCCAGTTATGCGTAGCGATTTCGCCGAGACTCGGAAGAAACAATGGAAATTTTGTTCCCCAATTTGGAAATTAAGCGTGCGAATTCCCAGCGCAGCCCCCTGATTGGCAGCCGTATCCTCCGCTCGGTGATCGTAAGTGTGGTGTCAAGTACATACGTTAAACGGAGCAAAACCGCACCTGCCGGCAACGGAATGCACTCTGACGGACGTGCGGTGCGTTAGGAGTTTCGATACCAACTAAGCCCTAGTCAAATATGCTATGTGATCGTAGCATGACCCGTGGCGCACACCCACATCGCTTCCCACTTTAAGTAGCACGAGGTGAAAAAAGGATCCACCGTGGAGCATTCCAAAAGGCGCACAAACACCATGCCGTTGATAGCATGGCAGGAACGCGAACACAGCACCGGAACAGTGCGAGTCCAGAGAATGAAAAAGCACAATAGGGGTAACCTTTGCAGCGCGACACTCAACAGGGGGCATGGGTTGAATCAGAGACACCACCACCGCACTAACCCAAAGTGGCTTCAAATTTGAGGAACCGCAGAAAGAAGTATTGAACCAGAGTAAGGAAGTACAAAAACTGAGCGTTCTACGATATACTTCCCCAAAATAACAGCGCTAAGCTGGGAGTACCTGCGGCGTGTCAAAAGGATTGTCTTAAAGGCACAAATTTCAATGTTCATAACCACAATAACTACCAAAACTGATGTTACAAGAGAAACAATGGTGAGAAGCGTAAAATTGACTAGAACACCAAGTTTTAAGGGGAAATTGCAGTGTCTAGGAGGAGTGAAGGAATAGAGGCACGCTGACGTCGAGTGCGTCGAGAAACACGACGAGACGAACCTAAAAACATTTAAAAAATACCATTAAAGGCTTAGTACCTTAGAAAACAAACCTCGTGACCACAAAAACCTTAACCTTAAAAACAGATTGCTATTGTAGCAAAACAGTGAGGCAGAAAACATTTCATTCTACTAAGCTTTCAATAGTAGAGTATGGATTCAGACAACGATGACAGAAACCATCCCGAGAAAAGCAGAATGTCGATAGTGGTTAGCACGACCGCGACGTTGCCCATGTAAAGCATAACTTATTTTCAAGTCGATGTGAGGAAACAGTCACATCCCCTATATTTTAAGATTTTGACCAGAAGCTGCATTGAGATTGCGTATTTATACACCGAAGACGAGGAGACCGTAGAAATCATAAGAACACACCAACCGATTTAGACGTATGAGGAGTAGCAGGCACAGCCCGCCTGGAACTACTAAAGCCGTCCGAACGCCCGTCTGGAGTGGAAGCTAATGCAAGAGTTGGGAAGCGCGTCGATTTCTTACCTCCGTCGGTGAGACTGGCTGACAAGATGCCAGCCATGCTGTTGCTGCCACAGTTGGCCGTCACCATTAGGTTCTTTGACAGTGAAGAGTGTTTCAAAGAAATGTCGCGTGCTGCCTTCAAGTAGCGTGGCAATTGAGGCCGCGGTGTTCCCGTAGCTGGACGCGAAGAAGGTGAAAAGGGGCGCAAAGTACTGATAGTAACATCTGAGTGCGGTGTCGAAATATTGGCCTGTTCCTTACAAACGCGTCTCCAAGATCGCGAATGGGGAGCAACGAAGGAATCACCGGTAACTTCCATTTTAGCTGTATTAGCAGAAGCGCTACATGGTGGAAGTAGCCGACACAAGTAAAGCCACGTTAGGAGAAATTCGATTTAATTGCCAAGATGTCAAATTTGTGCATTTAAAAATAAAGAATAAACAGAATCCAAAAGTGCTACTGATTGTCAAAGCTAAACAGACAAACTAACTCAATGGGGATTTCAAGAACAGAGTCCACATTCCCCTCTGTGCCTTTGGAAAGCCTTGGTGCCTTTGGTCGTCGCCTATGTCGTGATGTTACGTCACCCCCCAAAGTACTGCCCAACTGCGGTTTGTTTCTGTCACTTGAAGCTTTGAAAGATGCATCGAGAGGCACTGATTCATTTGCCGAGGGAGTTGATGGAACGACCAATTTTGACAGTCCTCCGCGTCGTGAGATTTTTAATGGAGTATTCCCTTCTTTTACCCTAGTGTTGGGACCCTGTCTTCCAACCGCGGACATTTGAGGAAGTCGACCGCGCTTTGACGTGGCCGCTGAATACCAACGTGAAGACACGAACAAGTACAGAAATTTAATACTGAAGCCTACTCCTCAAACAAATAATGTAAGAATCAACATTAAGACAACGTTGAGTTCCCAGTTTTGTAATAATGATTCACTATCGCAAATATGACGGGTTTACCGGGAATTAGAAAATAATGGTTCATTCTTTTAGGGGAAAACTCCATGAAACACGTCTTCGGTAGGATGATAAGTTAAACGCAAAAGGCTGAAATAAAATCCAATTCAACAGAACAAAATTGCAATATTGGCAAAAAAGTAGAAAAAATAACGGAGAACACCGAATCACAAACAATAATGACAACTTCGCATACCAAGGGAGTCACGACTCCGAGAACTAACTTGAGAAGCGTCCTCCGCTCCACCTTTTACCTCCAATTTCTTCCTGGCCAGCATCCGTGTTCTGAACTGTGAAAAGTTGGAATGTCGCACCGGCTTGGAGACAAGTAATTTCGAGGCCTTCGATTTACTCGACGGTGAAAGCAGACGCTTAAAAAACACAAAAAGTGTGTGAATTACATGGTATCTCGTACTGGGTTCATTGTTCACAAACAAGCTGGTTTTTGCAAAACATTTTTGTGGTTCGATCACATGGCAGCACGCTGAATCTGTGATCGTTGTCCAACTACCAATTGAGTTAACCGAACCCATTGCAAGATGACAAATAATAGGCACAACCTTGAGCGTGCCCTTAGGCTTCAACTTGGGTACAGCCGTGGCTGCAGGGGCATCAGGGTCGAAGGCTTTGACGGGCCTGGGCAAACGAGAGCCCCCGACATCCTTCCTGTTCTCAAGGGCAGGAGGAGCAGTGGTTCTAGCAGGAGTGACTGGCGGAGTGTTTAAGGCCCAACCAGAGATCTCCCGCCACCTGCGCAGTCTTTCAAAGGACCTATCAATGTCAGCAATCTGTTGAGATATTATGGCCCACATCCCCAATAGGTCGTTTATACTGGCACGCTGTTGGGGTGTCACGTCTACTTCATCTTGTTGTTGCCGAAGAGAATCCTCCGTCAAATCAACGAGAGAAGAGAAGAAGGGGAACTTCTTAGTGAGCAACAAGCCACACTTGCCGACAGCTACGCGGATGCTGCTGACGGCTAATTAAAAACAAACTTGTGAGTGTACGGAACCACAAAGATGAAGAGTCCGGGGAATTAAATACGCACCAGTTTCAGGGATCGATTCGCCCTCCTCCGCCATAACATCTTCCCATGCTGCTTTGGCTGACGACAAACGGGAGGCTTCCATACGGACAAGCACACGAAACTCACTAACCGATGTTGGTTCCTTTGGAGAGACAAGCTGACTTTCCCCTATTTGTGATGACGAGGCGAGCTGCCCATCCTGGAAGGATTCCTCTACTTTTTCCGCAGGAGGTATATTCTCACAATCGTTCACATCGTCGATATCCATGACCTCTGGCCCTTCGTGTGAAAGAACCTTCCTTGCTGGTGAGGTTGGAGTGTTTTTGTATTTAGGTGAGCCCAATCTAGAAAAATAAGCGGTGGTCGATTGACTACGACCTAAACCAGTAAAGGCATTACAGAATTCGCTTATGCACTAAATTGAGTCCCAGTTCATAAACTTCAGCTTGAAGATACTAAGCGTGTTCAACAAACATCCCAAATGAAAAGACGGTGGAAAATTATTAAAACCACCAACATATTAAAAAGCAACACACTCCAAACATGTGGAATAACGAAGGGGCGATTCAGGGTTCCCAGTCGTCCTACGGCGATTAAATGCAGCAGGGCATACAAGTGCCTGACTGCCTTCCGAAAAGGATAAAGAATGAGCAAATGAAGCGAATTTTGACATCACGATGGCGGACATGCGACGGCTACTGACTGCTGCCAAATCTTTTGAACTTGGCACCCGAATCGGAGTGCGTTCGTAATCCACTATTTAGGTGAGAGTAATTATATGCAACCTACAGTTCGAAGTGAATATTTTTGACTGTTTCACAGGTCTACGACGAACTTCTATCATTGGACTTGCCAGAATGGCTTCAATTTTGTCATCAATCCTCCTAATTTTCCTCAAATCCGTAGACTTTCGCAAAATGAATCTGAAAGAGATCAAAACGAAGAAAATTCCTACTTTGAAGAACCCCTAGATACTGATTTAGATTCTTTACTGAAAGAGGTCCCTAACTCCTTGGAAGATGAATCCGCTCCTCCACGGAACACAGAAGACTTCACTGCGATCTCATCATCAAACTCGATTTCATCGGCAGAGATATCGGAAAATTTGAAGTGCACACCTCCAGGCGTTCGTGGGATTACGCTCGCGTAAGTTCGAGACATGAGTCGCTAATCCTAAAATACCAAAAGATTCGAAAATGGCAGAATCTGCAACAAGTCAGCCAAAGTTCAAATAACTGGTTTCATTAGTCATAGAATCGATAAAGTCCCATCAATGGAAACAGTTTCATGGTCGAGGTTTATGCAATGCCAAAAAGATACAATATTGGCACACTATTAACTTGTTCTCTCAGTTGGGACGGTGCATCCAGATGTATAAGAGATGAGAAATACAAAACGAACTTGGGCCATAGAAACACCGGCAACTAGGGCTTTTAATTGAAGCATAACAACTCAAGGAACAACGCCAGATGCAAGAAACAATGGTAACGTGAATCATAAAAAGCAAACACTGAAAAAGTACCCCAAGACTTACAAAAATAAGACATCAAAATCCCAAAGGCTCAACGGAAAAAACCGCAAACGAACCGCTTTCAACCACACGACATTTGTACGGTGTAATAAAACAATGCTTTTAATCTGATGAAAGTCAAGATAAAAATAAAATCAGTTCATTATAGTTGTTTGAATTCTGAAAATTTAAGAGCATACTAGACGCCTCTTTGCCACCATAACATCCAAATTAAGCCACTGCATTTGCCATACCTAGAGACCTCTAATAAAAAATGCAGTCCTTATTTGTTTCTATTATTTTTAAGTGCCAAGTTTTACTATTTAAACTAAGTTTAATTTGATTTGCCAATTTTGTCTACATTTTGGCCCTCCTTGCTACCAAGAGGTGTCTAACGTGTTAATTGTGTGAGCAGCAAAGAGCTCACGTTGTGCTGTCCTTTCCTGTCTCATTCTTATGCTGCATCTGGTACTCGCATGGGTGACGGCGTCTCCCCTACCTTCTTTGCCTCTGTGAAAGTACTCCATCCACGGTTACATCATCCGCGTTCGTATCCAGTATAAACGACGGGACGCCCGCTTCGATGTTTGGGAGCATCAGGATCAGTACAGAGCAGAGCTTTCGCTTCAGCTCTTTAAGCGCTTCATCATGATTTTTCTCCCATTTGAAATTCTCTCTCGCTTGCTTTTGGGCTAGTTTATGCAGCGGATTGGTGGTCTTAGCAAAACCTTCAACAAAACATCTGCTGCAATTAGCTAACTGTAGGAAAGTGAGAAGGTCCGTCAAACTGGTTGGTGTTGACCAGGTCCTCACATGTTTTGTACAGTCTTCGGTGACCGTCATGCCATCTGACGACACTGCAGGTCCTAGAAGGGTAACCGAGCGTTGGAGAAGACGGCATTTCTTAGGGTCCAGCATTCGTTTCAGGTTGGCGTCGTGCTCTCCACTACATCAATTATCGAGGCAGATTGTGCAGTGCTTTGAGGCTAAGCAAATTAAGGACGTCTGCATCAGGTGTACCACTCTCCAAGTCAATTCCGGACACATAATATGTCTCGCCGTCCATGTTTATTTCCCCATATTTGCTTTTAACAACGTCTCTCTTTTAACACAATCTACCTTATAGAAAGAGAGACGATCTGGATCCTGTTGCAAAAGCTGGAGTAACCTTGTAGATTTGGCGACACCCAAGTTAAGAAGGAAACTGCATGGACGTCCTTCTTGTGTGCCGGGGATTCGAATAAATGAATGGGATTCGTCTGGATGTAAACAGAATAGGGAACAAGAGGGGTCATCTGAATTCTAGGAGTAGCGCGAAGGAGAACGACATGAGAGTGTTGAGGTTGGACGTCTGGTAATGTGACGTTGTGCGGAGTTTTTGATGTTTTTCGGTCGCGCACTTGACCAACTGACTGAGCGAGTCGGTTTATATGTCGCGGAGCTTCTCAACCATGATGGGCGGTCGAATTCCGTGCCTGAACTGGAGAGATACCCATTTAGAGACTTTGTTTGGAGGAGAGCCTCGGAAGACACATTCCATTAGATGTTGGGGATTGCCAGTACATTCGTCATCATCCTCGCCGAGTCCTTGGTAGCGACGAAGAAGTGCCTGGCGGGGTCTGCTAAGTTAAGATTTATTCATTGTCGCTGGGGTTAGAGGTAGAGGTTGAACCTAGCGGTGCTGAGCCAGTCCTCAGGGTGTTTTTACCGTCTTTGAAAGGAATATGGTCCGCTGGCGCTGTCACTAGCGTTGCACTTTCCTCCTTCATTTTATTTCCTCTCGCCTTTATGGCCATTATCCAAATGGGACAGATTTATTTGTTAGGATTAATGAGAAAATGTACAGGCTTAGAGGAATTGGGATGTTAAGCTTTTTTATTTAGAGACTTTTGTGCTCTCGTTCATTTCGTGCTTGATTGCGTACGGAGTCAGGCTAACCCTCTGTGGTAGTGGAATTGGAGCAGATTTTGTTTTATGTAGTTGGATACAATAATGTTTTTCAGTTGGTGATGAAAGCATTTGAAATGGTTGGAAAAAATGGTGAGCAATTGCATTAGTCTCATCGTATCCGAGCAGGCGTTGTAAATGTCTAGGTTAGAGGCCATCAACTGATAGTCTCTGTGGAATGTGATTGTGGAGGGCGCTGCAGAGAGAGATTCCATGCTCGACTAATTTCGGGATCCCCATAATTGAAAATACATTTTTTATAGGGTCGTCTGATCCTAAGGCGTAAAACGATCGGTACATAAGTAAACCCATTGGCAGTACGTAGGCCACTAACATATAGGTGTGGTTAAAACGCGGATATGCAGAAGAAAAATGCATCATGAGCAGTTTTGGTGTGGTGATGCATTTTACTTTGCTAGAAGGGGGTGGAGAGCTTTCTTTACTGTTGTGCATGATTTGGTTGCATGTGAATTCCGCCATGGTGCAAACACTGGGATGTTCAAAGCGTTGCTACAGGCGGACTCTAGGGCTGAAGGCCAAATCTTGCTGGCGGAGACTTCGTAAGCAATTGTTGTGTCCCTCTGGAAAGAGGGAAATTATGAGATGGGTATTATCACAGGACTGTTGTTGTCAGGTCGGTGGTATTACGCTCTAACTGGCGTAGTCCAAGCTGGGACTGTTGGTCAGCTGCGATATTGTAGTTTCCTCCGACATAACATGTATCAGTAGCCAACTGTGAATGGCTACTTGATGCAGTGCGTTACGTACGTAAGAGTTTGTGCCCTGTGTTCAGTGTAAAAGTAGGACCCTAGCAGGTATGTTCGAAGTGGTTGGCCGCAAGTTTTGCATCCATTGAGTCTCCCTCAGAAATGCTGTCCCGCGTTTATGCTGGTTGGAGATGCTGGAAGTGAAGTAGCGGTCAATGTGGACTAGCGCCTTAATGCTAATGGTCTAGGCAAAGCATTTATTATTTCGAACACCTTAAATAGCTAATCGTTGGGTTATGAATGAGGAGTACTTTAGTGTAGAAGTGCTTGTTTGGTTTCAGTACAGTAGGATTGCACCGGCTATAAGGGCTGATGATGCTACAAAAATCGACAGAGTTGACGGAAAGGCATTAGAAGAGCGCGACTCACAGCGGCGAACAATTGTTTTGGTAGAAAAATAATGCCTTGTGAGTGAACAATGTGTGTAAAGGTGACCGATGGCACCACTTTGAACTGACAGTGGTTAGCGTTATTTATTATCCCGATCGGTTAAACGACTAGAATGAATAACTGCGTTTTTTGCTTCATTAAAGCTTTCCGTGGCTGTAGGACTATCTTCAGTATGTGCAAAAGGCGAGTGATTGCCTTCATATTGCTTGACCACGTAACACTTAACATGCTTGGGCAGCATTTCCGAGTCAAATGGTACAGTCATAAATTCAAGACAGCCCAAAGGTACTTTGAAGTTGTCTTCTACAGTCATAGGGGTCTGAGACTAGGTTCAAACCAAATCTGTTGTGAAAAAAGTAAAGGGAGGACGATAAGACGCGTGAATGAGAGAGAACCTTCGCAAGGTGCATTTTGGATACCATGTTGAGAATCGAAGACCACTGACTGTTGGATGATCGGTGTATGCTTAAGTTTAGCACGCTTCAGGACTTGCAGTCTGCCATTTCGGACTTTTTGTGGGGAGCAGGCGTCCTGGACACGTTGAGATAGAGGAGTGAGGTGTTCAGTGGTGCTAGTGTGTTACAAGACGCCATGTTCGTGAAGCAAAGGGAAAGTAAGTTATGTGATGTCAATGAACCGAGTAAGAAGTGGTGAGAACATGTTATGAGACAATAAAGTCATGGCGTCTTTCCATAAAACAAAGAACGAGAGCATGCAGATGGCGAGGTAGAAATGCAAAAGAAATCCAACACCAATGATGGGATATTGTACGTTACTTGTTGTGAGGATTAAAGAGATCTGGCCCCAAGGGAGAGTCACTTGGCTGTAGGAATGGAAATAGTTTTAGTAGCCACCTGGAAGAGCGTGTGACGGGTGTGAGATTACATTGCTTATGCCCAGCAGAAATAATGCTACCATCGCCACTAGCGCTGATCAGGAACTTTAGGCAAGTAATGTTGTGATACGGATAGAATGAGTAGGTGGAGATGTGGCTAGTAGTAGTTACCAAAAGTAATGCTGAGAACTCATCTATTTTTTTTATTACACCAAGGATCGTATAAGCCTCAATAACAGAAATGCGATTCGGGCAACCTCGACCCCTGTCAAATTGCCACAGCCTGGTTTCTCTTGACATTGCCATGAGTGTCAGTAATTTAGCCTTATGAGTGACATAGAGAGTCTTCTTCAGCACTAAATTAAGTACACCAACCACCCCACCTAAGAGCTTTGTGGACAGTCGTGTGACCATCTGTAAGAAAATGGTGGCTTGTGAGGTGATTATGTTAAAAAGGTAAGTTAGCCAAAGCGTCTTTGTAAATACCAGTAATTAGTCAGGCATCATAGAGAACCTGGTTATCTCATTGCTTCTAAGGCAAACTATATCAGCAAAGATGGATGGCTTCGAATTAATTTTAGTTGGCACATACCCATCCTCCTAGATGGGTCATGTACACTATTGACAAAGATGTTGAAAAAGTAGTAACTAGCACACATTCGAAACGTGCGAGAACAGTGGGTCGCGCGGCGGTAACGATGAGAGAGCGATCACTGCAATACTTTGTTTGTCTGGGCAGTCGGTTTTCGGTCTGGGTCACGGAGGTAGCCACATTGCTCTGAGCTGTGCGGTCTGGCCTCCGAACCATGCCAGCAGCCCCATTCCCTCTGTCAATTAAATATATGTATATTCTGCCTTCCTGCTTTGCCTTGTTTTGCCTTTAAGGGAGTCTAGGGACGCTAAAATCTCATTTGCACAGCAGGGTTTACACAGAGACGGATAAATTAAAGTGCAGGTCATGATATCAGCCCAACGACTTAGCCACAATCAAGTATGCCACAGCCTAAGACACCACAAAAACCCCTCATGAATAGGGACAGATACAACCAGCATAGTCTATCCGCTTGTGTGAGTGATAGGTAGGCATGGAGATGTAATCGGCATTGTAGCGTCCCGAGGCTCCCTTGAAGGCAAAAGAAGATAGGATACTAAGGTAGAAAATATGCATTCAACAGGCGGAGGGAAATGAACTGCTGACATGGCCCAGAGGCTTGCCTACGCAGCTAAAGCAATATGGCCAACTCTGTGATCCTCACCGAAACCGGTAGTCCAAACAAACAAGGCATTAAAGGCATGATTATCGATATATTAAGTCCGTACTGCTCACATTTTTGCTGTTGCGTTGCAGCGTTCCGGGACTTCCAGAAGAGATTGGGGATAACGCGCGGCCCATAGGCCTTGTGATCCTTAACCAAACCCGGGGGCAAATAGACAGCAAACGTAGTGCAGCATTAAAAACGTACAAAATGGTGCTGTATGAAATACAAACCTTTATCATCTTGTCGTAAAAGGTGCGTACGAATTATTGGCGTAAATTGATGGCTTTGGTGGCTATCTTAGTATCTGTTTTAAAACTTGGAAACCTTGATCAAAAAAGGCTGCTTTTTAATAACTGGTGGTTGAAAATAATAAAAGCGCTTTGGATAAACCGATTCTGATCTTCAAGCCATAAGGTTTCGAGTATGCTGCGTATCAAAGTCCTTTATATTAATTTAGCAAATCTTATTGGCAAACTTAAAAACTGACTCTAATACCATGGCTTGTTTTAATTCCCAGGAAACCTTGAAGGAAGAGTGCACAATATTGTAATTATAGTATACAAGTGGTTCAGTTGGTATCGCGATAGTTTCATGCCCCTTCCTACCATTAAGTGCGTTTTAGTTGGTGATGGTGCAGTCGGAAAAACTTGCCTGCTAATTAAAAAAGTGCGCGGGAACTTTCCCCAATCTCATTTGCCGACGGTAAAATCACATCTAGTATTACTTTCTAGGTGTTCGACAACTACACAGTACCTATTGAAATAGGAAAGACTGCATATCAATTGAGTTTAGTAGATACAGCAGGTCAAGAGGGGTATGAGTTTCTCAGAAAAAATGTTTATCCGGGCACCAGCGTGTTTGTGTTGTGCTTCGCCGTGGATCTTCGAAGCTCCTTCTGCAATATCACGGACAAGGTAAAGATTATTTGATGTGCTTTAGCTTAGACCTCTTGATTACACATCTAGATGCACTTGCTTCAATGGATTTGATGGTTGTTTCAAGATTAATTTTAATTAGAAACCAACAAATTGTGATATCAGTAACACTCCTTTACTACTTTTAGTGGGTCAAAGATATTAGAGCTGTTTGTCAAAATACTCCGATTCTCCTAGTTGGCTGTAAAACCGACACTCGCTCAAGTGCTGGTGCGAATGCAACACCATATTCTGAAGGAAAGAAGCTTGCAAAGGAAATTGGAGCGGTGCGATATGCAGAATGTTCAGCCTTAACAAACGTACGTTTGATTCTACTTTTTGTTTTGGCTGGAACACAATTTGATTGTTCGCTTGCCAATTTTTAGGCATGGTTGCCTTGCTGATGTAAAACGATGTACATGAAGGCCTTGCTTTATGACAGCGTAGCATTACAAGGTTAAAATTCTTTTATTTATAAGTTTATTTGAGGTCAATATTGTTCTGTTTTTAGGATGGTGTCGATGATGTTTTTGATAAAGCCATTCTGATCGGTGCAGGTTTGGCAAAGAAAAAACGATCTCTTTGCTCCATAATGTAAAATAAGATCTATGCAATTCTAGTACCCTACAGCACGTGTATGGGAGTGCTATATTTCATCATTTTTCTATGTCTTTAAGTGAGTAATAAAAAAGCAAGTATTTTGGGTTGATACTTTTTCAAAATATACGAAATTCGTTTTGACTCAGAAAGTGTTTTGCCGGTAAGGTTCTCGCCTACATTAAAACCGAGTTGCTTCTCCTATTTTGTGTTTCATGAGCATGTAATCAGGACTGCAACCGCTTTATTCATCACTTCATGTCTTTTGTTACGCCAAATTTAAACCGAGGTACATGTTTATAGAAATGGAACCCATAATTCGCAGATTTATTGCAACGGTCTAACACATGAAATGATTTTTATGTGAATAAGTAGGTCGGGACAAATGTCTAAGAATATCGTCCGTCGGTTTTAAGAAGAATTTGGCTGGAGAAGTCCTTCACATTGTTCTGTTGTGTTTAATTACCGGTTTACCGATTGTTAAGAAAACTTTTCATTTTCTGCTATCAAGTATGTCGAAGTTGGTTGATTCCTATGGCGTAAATAAAGCGCTAGCACCATTGTATCAATAGAACTCTTGTATGAATTATCAAGGCTCTCTCTAGCCAAATAACTTAAGTGATGAGTACAGCAATCAAATAATCTACAAGACGAGCGACACTGTAGCGGAGCATATTTGCAAGGGAAGCTTTTTTGGGTATTTTTGAAGGTAGCTCTTAGAGGTTTAAAAATACTAACCGTCTCGATGTTGGGTGTTTCCTGAAGTGCAGGGCGGCGTTAAGTGTACTACAATGGCGTTGCTTGATGGTGGGTACATTCGTGTCTTGTAGTACGGCGTAATGTGAACAAATGGATGTTTATGATCTGACGCTGTTCAAGTTTAGCCGAAATCTAGTAAACTCAATGAAACATTTGATTCTACAGAGGAATATACGCCTGAAGTGTACTGAAATTTTTTTAACATTAGACATACTATCTCTCTAAACATTCGTGCTTCCCTTCGTTAAGTCGTAGGCTGTCAGTTGGCATTTCGAAAGTACTTTCATACTGAAATGCAGTTTCATTTTGAGCGGATATTCCCATTGTCTTATAGAGGATGAGAGTTGAAGCAATTTTTCGTGGTTTTTCTTTCAATACTTCACCCACACGGTTTGATACCGAATCTTGTTTTCTCCAAGACATTCTTGAGTCGTCCTATGCGTGAGAAAACCCATTAAAAGTGGTGCTGCTCATCCAGCATGGTTAATTATAGACACGTTGCACTTTTATAAAGCCTTTTGCTGCGAAAACGGTTTCAATGATCACGAGATTCTCCTAATTTTACATCGGTGTGTAGGGAACATACATCCCATTGTGAGGTTGAGCTAGGATAACCGTTGGGTAACGGGAGTATAATTTGATGTGATTGCTTCGAGTAATACAATGTACTTTTTAAAGTGGTCATCCACCGGACGATGAATAACTCTAGTTACTTCGGAAGGTGTAATGAACTACAGCTTGGCGTTTTGCAATGCAGGGAACTGGGACGCGAATGGCGCGACTGGAAACAGGTCCTGTCCGCGTCAAAGCAGTAATGCAGTCTTCTAAACACAAAACTGAATTTGATTGAAACAATACGCACACTATCAACTCGTGGATAGGACTTTACTCTGATGAAAGGCTGCTTTTGCTAAAACACTGCTAAGCTAATCACTAACATTCCAGTGCACACCTTCGAGTATGCAGCTGTAAGGAAAACTGGAATACTTTTAGTATGTCTATTAACGTATAAACTAAAACACAGAGATTGAGATGCTGCTTAGCATTTGACCTACGTGGGTTAGTCATAGGTTTAGGCGATTGTTTCTCCCATTGTCCACATTTTATATTGGGTGAAAGAAAAGGAAAACGCGCATAAAAATAACAGTTTCAATATTTGCTTTGGAGATGACTTCTTTAGAGACTTAATTTTTTATTCACACGCCAAAACTTGCTTAAAATGGAAAAAAAGGAAGTGGGATTTGCCTGGGTCGTTTTTAGCTCAAAAAGAGGGAACGCTCGATATCGGGTAGGCGATGGAAAGGTTAGAAAAGAAACAACTTCTCTACTAAGATATTACGCAAAACAAACACTAAAAAGTTATTCAGATAATTAGCTCCACGAGTGACTGTATGACACTGTAGCCTGACTTTAATTACCCTTAGTATCATGGCGACGAAAGACGAGCAGCGCATTGGCAGTAACTGATGCAGGTGCTGTGTGCTGCACCGTTAGAGTACCAAATGCCGTCTGCCAACAATTCCAGTTAACGCCTTTTTGTGAAATCGCTGGTGGATATCTGCATCAAGGCTATTACCTGTGCGATAATTGAAGTAGTCTAACTTCAAATGCTTTATGCCAATGCCTATAAATCGAGTGGCTTTGCATCCATTGTGTTTTCATGGGCAAGACGTTGCCTGTTACCATAGTATACATTTGACGATAGATGGTAAGGAAGGTCAACACAATTCGGTCAACGGTACTGTTTCAAACTCTGCATACACACTTCATAGAAAAAGCTAAAACTGAACATTCCATCTTTAAAATCAGTTTTGCTAGTCTTAGTAAAAGCCCCTCCACAGACGAGTCGTTATGAATGTGGTTTAAGGTGAACCGCAGGCACCATAGATCGCTCTCGCAACAGAGAGCCGTAACAGAAGGATGATGGCTGAGCCGAGGAAGGAAATTAGTAGTTTAAGTTTCAAAATGTGCGCCTATCATTTTGCGTGGTTTATCAACCAATGAAAGGTGTGATTGAAGGTCTGAGTGCGCGGAACTTCGGCAGCTTTTAGTAGAGGCTACAATGTGCGATCGTCTGCATTTCCAGCGAAAGTGCTTATCATTTCACGTCAGGCGCATTCCGTTATACAGAAACATCACAAGCAGGGTTTCGATAAAGAAACTCACTTCGGCGGCTGCCGTAGAGAGTACGATATTACTATGTTGTGTCAGATTTAAAATAACTGGCACTAGCATTTTATAGCGATTTCAACTCTTATTCTTTTAAAGAAATTATCGAGACAGCAATTACCTGTTCATGAAACCTACGGCAGGACACAAAAGGAGGTTTGTTGATCAATAGGAGAATGTTTGGGATAACATACACTGATGCTAAATTTTTAAAAGCGCCAGAATTGTACTTGTCAGTGAAACTTCAGAGTGACCCCACTCGTTTCAATCAACTTCACCAAAGCGTCTTCTTAGTGCCATAATACTGCATTGGCATTCGTGGCGTAGGTGAAAATAATTAGTGAGGGTACACAATACCCCACATGCTGATCTCATTGAGTGGCTATAAATAGTCTGCAGAGTTTTTATAGTGAAATGCAAGCAGCCGCAGTGAACTCCCACATCATTCGTCATTAAGGTCGTTCGTTCTCAGCCGACGATACACGTCTCCTCTTACTCCCACTTCCATAAGACTCCTTGCATCTAGCGAACAGCAAATCTGCTCACGTTTCACATGCTACTTGCCCAATACCAAGGGGAGGTGATAGTCACTTGGAGACCTTCTAGACAAATGGGGATGGGGGAGAAGGGAGTGGAGCAGTACTACTTTCTGCCGTCCTAAATTCCACATCCTCACCCCAATGAGGTTTGTAGTGCCCATCCTCGAGTTGTACACCATCGACCAGACGGACCTCAGGCGTACGCATCCAGTCAGAGGGACGAGTGTGCCCACGACGCACCACACTCACACACCATGGAAGCATTGCCTTCTAGGGAAGAATCGGTGCGTGTCTTAGACGTTTGGGGTGGGTGGTTGGTGGGGTGTTGCCTCGTTTGGGGTAACCAGTAGACTTTTTGTTCACTTTACCAACGCCGGTAAACAAATGTCCCTTCTCGTCCCACGTCAGTCAGCAATCTAACTGCACGATGAGTCCCTATACCACACTTGAAAGAAGTGAGGAACGAGGTGGCAGGCCTTGCAACCCCTCATCCACCATCCATCAACCCGCATCAAGTGGCAATCATTTGCCTAGCTTCCACGATTGTCTCTTCTCAATCGACGTAGCCGCGAACAAAAGTGACTCATTGCTCACGACAGAAACTACTGCAAGCCCTTGACGCGGTAATCTCCAATTGATGGGTCAGCGACAACGCACCCGTTCATGGCCAAGAGTAGTGCGTCTTCTTGGAAATGATGCATCATCAGAATCAAGCAAGCCTACACTACTTTTGGTCTGCAGGTTCCACCACCGCATCTGCTCCAATTGCTATACGACAAATTAGGCAGCAAGCTAGCTCTTGCAACTTTAAAACCGAGTTGAGTTTGGTTTGTGAAGCAGATAAGCTTCCATCACGTACACCAAATCCAACTGTCCACCTATGCATGAAGACTTAACATGGGAGGAAAACAGCACCCGCATACTGGCGCATACCTCTTCTCCTTTACAGTGTACGTGTGCAAACAATTACAATAACATCCATCGTCCCAGACTCCACTGAACACCGAACAAAGTTGCCACAACCTTTCTTTCCAAGGGGGGGCAATTAGGATAGAACATAGCAACTCCGACATAGCCACAGAGAGTGGAAAAGGAAGATTTTTGAAGACCAGACGCACCACTTCACATCACGCCCGGTTTCTTGCTCGTGGCTCTCAGAACATGAATGACTCCAATTTCTACTTGTACGCAATTATCATCCATCTTAGTTAAAACAAACGCTGATTTTGAAGTAGGAAAGCAAATACTCCACTCGAACTGCCTAAACCAAAACGGCTCAATTTTTTAGAAAATCACGTGCCAATGGAACTTGGCACTTCTCACGCAGCATTGTTTACGCTAACAGTATGAGAGTTATGAAGTTATTAGGACCTAAGAGCTATTTAAAGTTGTTTTTTTATGGATCAGATATACTCCTCTTAAAAAACCATTATAAATGCATGATGTAAGGGGAAGAATAGATATGTGGCTATTCGAGAGTAAACAAAGTTGCATGAGCACAAGTGGATTTTATTCTCTTGATTTAGAAACATTTTTTTTAACTAGATGAGTTTTCTGTTAATAGTTCAATGCAAAGTTCTTTCACAAAGCGCTGCTGGGTTGATTTCAAAGTTTCACGCACTTTCGATGCTACAAATTTAGAAGTTCTCATTATTTGGTAAACTAGTTTATTATTTTCGACAATTGGTTGTTTAGGTATAAAAATCGCTAGAAGTTGTGTTACAAAAATCCAAAATTGTGCGTGCAGTTGCCGTATTTGGCACTGCTCCCTAAATTGGGCAGTCGGGATAAAAAATTGTTCGATCATTTGTACTAGCCCATAATTAATGAAGACATTCAGAGATACTACCAAGGTTTCGTTAGGTTTGTGGCAGCGTGTTTTTTCAATCACTATATTAAATAATTTAGCGCTTGAGTAAACATCGGGATTAGTCATCCACCGCCCTAGGCTTTTGCAAAATACCTTGTATTCTTACTTGTTATATATTAGTAACAAGTTTATTATCACTTTTAGTATTCCCACGAAATATGTGCATCTCGTGGTGTTTCTTTTGCTGCATCAAATAATCAACGTCTTAAATCATTGAAATCAAAGGAGCATTTTTCGAATCGCACCATTATTCCATGAATTTCTGTCTTTTTGTTGCAAAGGTTATCATCGCAGTTAAATATTAAATGTGGGATTATGATTTTGACAATGCGGATATATTGTTTTCGGACTCATAAACAGAGAAATATGCATTCCGTCAAAATAGCGATTCGGCTAGGGTACCTATCTTCTCGATTTTATAACTCCCTTAATTAATCCTTTAAATAGGATTACGCCTCCTCATCCCATTTAAAAGAGCATGCGCATGTACATTCGTTTCGCCCATTTTAGATTAAGACAAGGCTTTGACAGGCACACGGGCCTCACGGTGCAAATTGTCAACTAATCACAGTGCAGTTTTCCTTAGTCAAATAATAATTTTTTAAAAGACGCTAAACTTTTGCAACTTGACATCATTTAGGTGCTGGACCAAACACCTGTCTCCCTTATTCTCTTAGTGGTATCCTAACTAAATACTTCTGTGATCGCGCAATGTTTCCCATAATTCTTTTGAGTTCGCGAACAATTAGCTAATCTTATAAAAAATTGCAAATGGTATTATGGTGACCCAAAAGGGAAGACCTAGAGGATTGATAGAGATTGCGCAAATCTGTACAACGCAGACTTGCATTTCCAGTGACCATGTGACGCGCAAATCGATGCATGCCTGAGGCCTCAAGGCATCGCACCAATGCCGTAGCTGCTGCCTCACCCACACACACGAGACTGTGCAGTCTCTGTAACCCCGGATCCGGCTGGCCTCCGCACACCCACACATGCACACCGGATGAGTGCTGCGCGCCTCGGGATGCGATTGGTTGGTCACCGCTAGGCAACTGCTCTTACTCGCACTTTCGTCGACGTGATCAGAGCAAGACGGCTTGTGCATAATTTGAGAATGCCGCTTGTGTTGTGGATTGCACTCCTGCTAGTGCCTACAATCTGTAATAAAGATGGCAATTTTTTCTGTGAGTTTTGTTTTTCTGCAGAAGTTTGCCATTGATCCTGCTTTACGCGGAAATTTAAAATCCCCTGGATCGTATTTCGTAGTTAATGCACTTTCCTAGCAATCTTCAAGATGAATGCTAACAGTAAATTTGGTTTTCACAAACTTACAAAATGCTTGAGGAACTCATAATTGGTCTTCTCATGAAAAGTCCTGAAATTTCATAGTTGTTATCAATGTGCTTTCGCCTTGGCTACGACTCCAGTTTAAAAGAAGAAATGTGATGAGTCGTGCATCCTGCGCTCGGTGGATTTAATTGTACACTGAAAGAGAGTGATGGAGGTCGGCGCGTAGACAGGGAGGAGTTTAGGATCATTGTGCGCATAATTCGTTACCACTAAGGTAGCGGTCTTAACTCACATCTTCTGTGTAGCGCTTAGGACCCTTTACTTAGCTAAGCGGTCTTACTAAAACATCACCGCCATAAGTGGATTTGCGTTCGGAAGGACACGAATCACACTACTGGCAAACATTGACTCCGATGATTGGCGAAATTATAATATGCTTTTTACACGATTCGAGTAATCATCTAAAACAATTTGATTCCTTTGCATTTCAGCTCTAGCATCCAATGAAACTGTGAGTGCTATGGCGACCCAAAAGCCTTTTGATAATGTCTGCAAAACTGAAGACGGCAGTAAACCTATCACAGATGTTGCTTTTGCTAACCTTCGTAAGCTATTGTAACCTTTTCCGCTGTAATCTTTATTGGTTAATGATGGCTGCGATAGAGTTTGCTTCAAGACTTCTCTGCGGCAGTTTTCATCGTGTGCTCATCGTGCCAAGAGGGGTCTACTTTGGATTAACTTCGAGTTCGGGTATCCTATAGTTCGAAATTCAAAGCAGAAATTTAAAGAAAAGTCGAGTACACCAATCTAGAGTTGAGGGATGCATAATTTCTCCAACCTAAAGGTTTTGTTGATAATTTATAACTGCTGGGTTGAGCACTGAGGTCTGCATAAATATCATGACGTATTTGTTCGACTTGAGACACTGGTATATGAATGACGTTAAAGCAGCCAGATTTTACAATAGTTGAGTCACTTAGTGGATTTTTCGATTCAAGGGATTACTTTACAAGCTTAAGAACGTTTTTAAAGACTGCATTTTATTCCTGTCACGTCGGCATTATGTATGTAGTGTCGCTGGACATAAACCCGGCCGATTTGCTTGCTGCCTGCATAAAGCTGCTGGAGAGGATGCGAGACGAAACACATGCCGCCGCCTCTGAAAAGTCGGTGGTAGCCATACCCAAGTACATGAGTACGTTATTTCCCAACTTTTCTTAAAAGTGTTCTTATCCATCTCAACAAGAGCAATGAATGTCTATGTGTTAAATTAGGTAGTAAAAACACTGACCCAAGTAAATGAACATTTCTTGAAAGCTATCTTCCATAAAATTATTGTGCTGGACTCGATTGGCATAAGCTTCGAGCTCGTGCATAAAGGACACTTGCGAAGTTTCAGCGAAATTTAATGGGAATCTAAGTGTCCTTTAACCGAGCCATTGCAAATTGTAGACCGGCAAATAGCTATCGATGTAACTCTGTGTGCACAAATAGGCTTGAAGTCTGTTGCTCCTCCTGTGACGTGTAATGAGGAGGAAAGACATTCAAAATGGCTAGGAAACACTTCCGCCGTTCGATGAGATCCACATGCTTCATGCATTTATAAGTTATTTGTTTGCTTTTCAGCCGATAACAAAAATCCGTTTGTGTGTAAGCTTTCTTGTGTTTTCTCACAAAAATTCGACATTCCTCTAATATCGCTGACAAAGTTAAATGCATACTTAATGCATAGATTTGGAGTTTGCGTACTCTGTGTCGGTTTTCCAAACTTTTTTTCATCCTGCTTTTGTCAATTTTACTAAAACTCAAGCCAGTGCGCTTACTTACCGATTCCAAAAGGGTATGTGGTGAGTTTGAGCATGCACATGTCAACGCAAAATCACTCATTGCTGTGTAAGTTGAATTGAAATCCACAAAATGTTGGGCCTCAACAAAGTTGCACGCTGTTGTAATGCCATGCTATTCCACCTAAGCTGTTACTCCTTCATTTTGTACGTGTTTGAACTTATGGAATTTAATTTATTCTAGTGCTTCCATTCATTTCCGTCGCTCAGACCTTGAGTACGAAAATGCTGATATTCTGGTATCAGGATGCGAATGATGCTGATATTTTGACGACCAAAATTAATGAAGCCAACGCCAACAATGTGCTTCTATTGTTACCGTCGGCACACCTAAAAAGTGCTCTTGAAAGCGTAAGAACCATTCACCTTATCATGCTTTCAACGTTGATGAAGAGGTGCGCCCCTCAGTGCATGCTGTAGGGCAAACATCATAAAACGATGTAATTTCCGATTCGCTATGAAGTCAACAATATCTCAAAAGGTGCGGCCAACTTTCGGGTGCTACAAAGGGATGCGTCCAACCGTCGGTGCCAGGCGGTTAATTTACTTGCACGTTAAAACGCAAGTTATCAAATGATGGTGGTGACTTCCATTCGAAGGCCCCGTGAGCGCACTCGAATTCGTTCACCATCATTCACGCGATGGCACTTGATCACACTTTGTGTTTGTTAGGGCGTGTGATGGTTAATCTTTTTGAAAAATGAGCAAGTACGAGTTATCGTTGTGGCTTTTTTGTTAGCGCAAAACCTACTGTTGCTACAAAGTAAACAAACTAAGTTTTGCAAGATGAATATAACAACTTCACATCCTCACCTCGTTCTTTAAGGCTTTGCTTCATTTTTGCGTTTAATTATTAATAACATTTACTCTCTTTTGCGGCCAGCTTAAGCGGACTTGAGGTGGCTCAGGGTTTCCTTTTAGGCTGGGACAAGGGAATAAGCCTTCTAACGAGGCATACTTTGCATCCTATATGATTTCTGCTACTTATTTCTATTTATATCCTGTTTTTGTAAATTCAGGCCTTTGAGAAAAACCTATTCACATGGAACCGACGCTGGGTTATAATGGCCTTAGTAAGTGCTGTATCAGGCTAATGGGAATTGTCTTTTGACATGGTTCAAATAACCACTGCAGACACTAAGTGCAATTGAAAGTGTTCCCACACCCACCACCCATCGCTATGCCACAGATGCCAAAATCATTTTCCGGCAGGATAATAAAGAAAACGAGGTCAAAGGCATGCCGTAAAGGCTGTAAATATACATTACAAAAGGGTCTGAAGGCCTTAAGCCATTCATTTATGCCATATTTTTACCGAACAGGCAGCCTTCTAAAAGTGAGTTGCAAAGATAATTAAATTCAAGGCGATTCCATTTGTCTTTGAGGATGGTGTTTTGCCCGCATTACCTCGTGGACAGGAGGTGTCGAATGCAAATATTTCCGTGGTTCATGTTGGAACTGCGATCAACCAGAGTGCAGGCATGTGGGGAACGTTGGAAGATAAGCTGGCCCATGACAGGGCTTATGTGGCTAGGGCATATAGTGACATTATTTGCAACAAATCTGGCAAAGTACGTGAACCTTATTTGAACTCATTCAATTTGCGTATCTTAAGGACGTCAAAATTAAAGGAATTACGGGTGACTTCAACCTGAAAAATCCCAATTCACCCAGAGAGACTGTCATCTTAACAATTACCAGAGGTCTAGTCACCCCCCCTGTTGTTGTGAGTTCCGGAAATTTACTGTGCTGTTAAAAGTCGTGTGTTGTTTTGTAAAAAATTGTTCTTTGATTCGATAAAAGAACAGCATTTGACAATTGCTTCGTAGCATGCACGTATGCAAGCCTTCATGTGCTAGGTTCGATCTGCTCATATTGAACTACGCATTTGTAGATAGTGTATTACACTGAATCTAATTGCTTTTATGGAAAGTGGCACTGACATATTCTGGGCTTTAGGTTGGAAACATTACAATAACAGAAAGCGGGATCACTATTGAGGGATCGTTTACTGAACTGTTTACCTTTTCGGACAGCGAAATGAAGACGATTTTGACTTCTCGTAGTATCCGACTTGCTGTTGCTTTGGTAAATTTCTATTGTGTATTTCTTTGTTAAAAGTGTTTGCGCTCACCGCACTCTTCAAGCGGCGAGAGATGCGAATGAGTTCGCTATTTATTACTGCGCCTCAAATTAATGGTCTATTTGACTTCAACCCTGGTATTGGAAGGTTACTAATGAATTGTTAGAAATAGGCCAGAATGAGCAAGCTTACATGGAGGATCTCAAGTCATCACTTAAATTTTTTAATCAAATTGACTGAAAAGCAAAAGTTTCTATTTTCCATTCATTTGATTAGTGCCGAATGCTTCCCATTCAATTGTCTCACGTTTGCATTCAACCTCAAAAATAAATCAAAATAGCAGGACAAACATTCACAGCCACCTAGGTTTCAAAGCTCTCTACTGTATTAACAGGAGCCTTCTCATGTATCCAAATGCACTGCAGCTTAGTGTATTCCGCTACAAAGTCCCTAATTACGGTCCCTTCCATTACTCCTCCCATGTTTGGGAGCAACTTAAACACATCCTTCGCTCACGTAGCGATGCCTTGGTAAAGCCTTTACCGTGTTATCATCATTCTAGACTCCACCATTTGCTATGTTGGCTAAGGAGGCTACCCAGCCATCCGGAACAGCCCATCCTTGCGATATCACTCAACTGAGTGGCCTGTCAATCGACATCGTCCGAGAAATTCTCACTCCGCTCGGAGTGACCTACCAATGCACATGTTATCCCTCGAGTCTTCGTGACGACTCCTTACAAAGTGTTTACAATGGGGTAGGCGTTTTTGTTCTTAGGTGATGACATCTCTCTTGTATCAACTTGATTGCTGCAGTAGTTCATTGCTAAATCATCATCGAAATCTGCCACCTAGTTCTCACGTGGCGTGTGTGACTAAGTTTTATTGCGGTTAGCAAGCTCACTTGAGCTAATAAATTTATTGAAAATTTATTGTCATCGGTTTTATTTGCATATTTATTGCGTGCAAAAACAGTTGCAAAGTCACAATTTTTCTTTCCGGTTAAATGAAAAGTGGTAATCTCATCGCAAGTGACTGTGTGATTAGAAAAACGCAGCGCTGTATAAATGAGTAAGGAGACCTCAAAAAATGGCGTATTTTTGTACTTTTTTTTGCACAATCGCCAGAATTGCTTTATTTTTCACTTAGCTCGCCTTTGTTCGCATCCAACATTAAAAGGATACGAAAAACAGTAATGACTACCGACTGCCCCACATTGCTCTGTTAGCAGACTTTCATCCATATCTTCAATTTTAAAGGAATTTTTTAGAAATTTTATTGAGAACTCTAAGACATTTAGAAAATGTCAGACTCATTTGATCAAAATAGACGTGACAGTTGCAGGTGAGACACACAAAGGGAAGGAAACATTTAGATAGTCAGCTCTTTTAGGGAATTGGGCAATTCCTCTGCGTATGACATGGGACAAAAATATCGGCTTTGAAATAAACTACAATTTTTAAAACATCATTACTTTTCTTGTCGTCTAGTTTGCAGACATGGCAGTTGGAGAATTCGCGGTGCTACCTCAACTGAAGGATGATTTCGATTTCATAAGCAACTTCCTTTACTTTACCTTCTCGATTTTGGAGAAACCACTTACTGGCTCGGAGACGACCTCCTTTTGGCTATTTTTCAAACCTCTTTCTGCGGGTACATGGGTTATGGTGGTGTTCTGTTGTTTTATGGCGGCGCTGGTCCTTGCCACACTCAACTACTTTTCACCCAACCAAGTGGACTACGGCTTCATCGAGTCCATTTTCGTCACCTTTGGGTGTCTTTTCCAGGGTCTCACTGTCTCTCCGCCCAATACCTGGTCCAGTCGCTTCATGCAGTGTGTCTGGTGGCTCTTTGTCCTCTTCTTCATTGTCATTTACATTGCTAACTACGCGGCTATCATAATGAACAATGGCATTCAAAGTGAGGCTACTGGGTTCACAGTAAGCAAACACTTTTGAATCCACATAGATGGGACCCCTTTCTTTGATAAATTTCTCACGACTTCGTCCTATTAGAATATTAAGGGACTCAGATTCAATACATTGTTATGGAGATGTTAAAGCTGCGGTCAATTATAAGTTCCATTGTCACACCTAATCCATTTTTCGACTCTGTAGCAAAGCTGAAGTTTGCAAGCATGAAAGGGATGCCTTTTGCTTATCCAGAACAGATTTTAATAAATATCTTGTAAAAAAATTCTATTTGAAATCAAAATTTTTCATAGATTTAACAGTATGAAAAATTTATCGGTTTAGGCTTTGTTGGTTGATCCATCTACTCCTTTCGGGGCAATACCCAATTCAATGGCTGCCGCACAATTAGACTTTTCCCAGGAATTGGAAATACAAAAAGTCAATTATCTTAGCAACAAACTCTATCCCCAAGATGCTGCAAGTGATATCACCATCGAGGATCGAGTGAAGGAGGTTAGCGAAGGAAAATACAGACTCATCGGGGATAGCTTTTCCCTTGAATACTTCGCATCGAATCACTGTCTGATTGTTAGTGGAGAGTTCTCCTCTCAACAGTACGCCATCATTCTCAAGAAGGGTACCGTTTATACCACCTTCCTAAACAGTCTACTAACAAATCTAGCCAATAAAGGAGGTGTCAAAGCCATAATTGACAAGTAAGTTTTCTTCATCTTGGCTATAAGCTGACGGTTTACCTGTGTAACCGTCAAAAATTTTCTCTGAAGCTTGAACTACTTGACGTATATTGCACATAGCATAACACTATTGTCAGTGTTTACACCCTTATCACTTCTGCAGTTATTGAATTATAAAATTCACCTTTAAGTAAGGTGCTGCCTTTAATTTTGAAGTCGCTATCACAATCCTTACACCGAAATGGGTGAGACAAAACACAGATGAGCTTCCTCGCCCTCGGCGCTGCGAACGTACACTAGGCCTCCTCCCCTGTGGTACAGCATCGGAGTATATTTAATCACTATGCATACTTTTAAACCTTATTATTTCTCACCAAAAATTGATAGCGATCATGTGGCTGTTGAGTTCACATTAATGTAGACTCCCATATGGAAATACTATAGGTACATCACTCCTGCCGGTACCAGTGCATGCCAAGTATCCATAAAGCAAGCATCCAACGATGAAGGCGTCCGTCATATTATCACCCTGACCGAAGTGGCTGGCATTTTCATACTCATGCTCATCGGCATTGCGGTTGCCATCATCCTCGCGATAATTGAATGCCTATTCACCCAAAAACTGCTAGTAAGTGCCATGTACCAAATACCCATTCGGAACTCTGCATGCCTATCCTAGAGTGAACAACTTCCAAGTGTTATTTGAGGAGTTGATGCTTTTAAAATTAACTATTTGCCCATAGTTTTCAAAGCTAACATTCAGGTAAATGAATGCTGTGGGGATTAGTAAACACGTTATTCTGGATGCAAGTGATTTGTTGAGCATGAACAGCTTTATACGCTCACACGTATGTGCGTTTGGACGTTTTTCCTCAATTAGTTGTAACAATAACAAAGCAAGTTTCCGGAGTAAGTTAATTAATGAGCACTGCGTTTCTGCTTGATGTGAATTAGTTTAAGCCTCCATCTAGTCTAAACCGCGGACGTTGAGTTTCTTTTTCTACTTAGCCTCTTGCCGACCGTATGATGCGCTCAGAAACTCGAGTCCGACTTCGCAACTTCTTCTGATCGGTTTTGAAAGCCGCACACTTTTGAGTGTCTTGTTATTTTAACTGACAGCTTTATACTTGTATCAGAATCATATCCTCGTATTAATTCAATAAAACTGCCATAAATTTTGGAAGAGTTTCTTACTGAATGGTACTACCATAATGCAATGATTTCAAGAACCCAGAACCTCAAAATGTACCATCACACTTTCCAGGTCCATATTCACTTAATTATATTTGTAATTAACATTTTGGACAATTTGTGCTTAAAGTTGGCTCTGGAACTGTTGTTACGTGAATGCAGTTTGAGTAAAGTAGGGGTGGGAAGTGGATAAGAGAATATGGAGTTTTAGTAGTGAAGTGCGTGAGCTGTGAACTCGTAGACATTGGAAAACTCCTTGCTACACATATTGCATCGCCAAGGATTAAAGGAGGTGTGAAGGCCCATGTGGAGATTGAACAGAGTCTGGTCGGAGAAGCCAATTGCACAATGTCGGCATACAAATGGGTAATGCACCGAGGCACCTGGCCCACCTGGTTCCGGCGTCTGCCAGTGGCAAGTGCTGCCTGGCGCACCTGACTCCCCTGTAGCCTCTTCGCACTCTATCGAATTGGCGACCCCTTTGCCTCCTCCTCGTGTTGCCAGCATCGTCCCCACCTCTTCCACTTTCGCTGCGCGCACCCTCTTCTCCGTTGATAGCTCCATGCGTGAGGCCTTACAGTTAAAAGTGGAAACTTTTTGACAAAGTGCCATTCGTCTGTTATATCAGTCATGCAATTTTATCACTTTAAAGAGTCATAATGGCATCATACTCATTATGCGTAAACGATAGGCAAAATGCACCACAGCTTTAATATACGATGAATGGCCGTTCGACACTCTAGAAACCATTCGGTTATATTTACTTTTAACTTATACTTTTAGAGAATCAACCCTAAAAACCGGCAACGTGCTACTATAGCCATATAAAATTTGGATTAAGCTCCCTCACCCCATTTTCCACTAAATTTCACTTATGATTAAGTGGTACAGAAATGCCAAAACATCTCCCACTTGGTAAATCAGAGGTATCCAAGCCAACCTTTGTAGGCCTAGGGGAGTCCAAGAGCTCTGATTCAGTTTTCTTGAGAGGACAGACACCACCATTCCGAGGAACAGCATAAGCACCGGAGAGGACTGCTTGCACACCTCCTGGCGTTGAGCTAGCCCTGTCTGGTTGGGCCTCACCCAAAGTGCGACTGTCCACCTTTGGCTCGCAGGATTTGGGTCGTTTCAACGTAAACGATGCTCTTCGTCCCATCACCATCTGTAACGACTCGCATCTGTCCTCTTCCGTAGCCACCGAAATCAACCGTCTGGGTTTGCGGCCTGGTCGAGGGACCCCAGGGTCCATCAATGGTCTTGTCTTAATGAAGAACGAGTGGAACGGTACTGTACTGTTGCTCGTAGGCACAGGCAGTCTGATATACCTGCGTGCCAGGCTCGAGTGGTTGGAAGTAGTCACCTTCATGTGGTGACATCCGATAGTTCCTTGGGTTCGGTCTTCTTTGTTGCCGCTAGTGTTGGTGGTGGCACAAGCCTCCGAATGCACACTCTCCATCATGTGCATCGCGAGAGCGTCGCGGTTAAGAAAGTCCTGACCGCAGTTGGAACAGATGAATTGTCCCTTCGCGGACGAGGCATAGAGCATGTCAGAGTCGTAAGCAGTGGACTGATGACGAGTAAGGTTGATGGGCTTAATCTCTACGTGATTTGACGTAGACTTCTTCTCCGTCTGCAAGAGGGGAGCACTCTGTCCGCAGAGACTGTTGAGCATGCAGAGCATCTCACGAATCACTTCTGTATTGTGGTACACTAAGCCGTGTGCTGTGTTAGTGCCCATTTCAGAGATGTTCTGTTTAATTAGCGTTTCTACCAAACTTTTCTGCACCTCTGGTAACCCAGTCATTGCATCCGCGGAGCTCTGGTGCAAATAGAAAAATTCTCTTAATATGAACACTTTCGTGAATGTCGGAATCACAAATTGGCGTAAACAAATTGAACCGCATTCAAATGTTGTATGTGGAGTATGCAAGCAGTCCACGTTTGCACTCTCTGGACCGCAATGCTTTACCCGTACCTATCAATGACATATTTGGTGCGCTCTTGTTTAACAAGCTCCTCTTAATTTTCCCCCCTGGCAAAGCCAATTTATTGGGAGATTGGAGATCTTATAATGTTTCTAGAAATGAGAACTTTTAAAATCCATATAATATAACACATCAACAAAGGACAAGGGAGTGGTGTTAGAATAGATTGCTATCGATGTTTGTACTAGTTCACTGCGGTGGTCAGTATTTGTTGATTTCTATCGTAGATAACAAAGTGAATGGAGAATTAAGAGCAAGAAAACTGGAATGATAATGTGGCCACTTTACACAACCTTCCACCGGTAGGGAAGCTGAATTATTCATCAGGTGAAACGCATGCTCCTGCCCTCCCACTCTGCCCTGTCCCAGCATCGTGCTTGAATAAGTTATAACTCCCAGTTCATGCTAATTAGAAAGGTGGTCAGAAACACATAGGCAGAAGCGGGGATGAATTTTACCTGCTACACAGCCTCAATTATGCATGAGGGAGCTGCCTTGAGAGAGTGTATGCGTTTTCAATTATTCACGTCGACCGCGCCAGGATGGACTGTGCGCGAGCCATTGCGTGATGCTTTGAGATGCCTAGAACAAAGCGACCCAAGCGAGAGAACTAAGTTGACTGCTACGACGCCCGCGGCGACCGCTCTTTACTTCCACCAACTCCATCGAGACTAATTCCTCCTCGTTATCAACATTGTCACTCGAAACATGTGGACCTGTTTGCGTGCGTAACTGAGATCCAATGCGAACTCGTTTCATAATTTCAAAGTCGCGCAGAGAACTTGTAATTCATAACTTATGCTTTCGTTTTAGCGGTCTATTCAAATGCTGTGGCTAGTAGTTTACTTGAGCGTAGGATATTTAAACTTTTTGTCCATAAACAGTGGAACCATTAACCCGTCAGGGTAAGGGCAAACCAAATCGTCATACAAGTGGCGATTGGAATGGTGAATGATCTTTACTCCCCACCTAGGCAAAGGAAGGAATACTTACAATCAACGTATAAAGTAAAAGCTAACAATGATGTTGGAAAGTAAAAACAAACCTTCATCAAAAAGAGAGCTTCGACGCCCTCAGCTGAAGTGATGGCACGCGGTAATCACCTAAGATTACCTAAAGGGGCGATAACTGTTGAGCCCAGACAGGCTTTTACTCTTCGATAACTAGCAGTTCATGCAACACCATCGAAGTGGGACATGGTATTTCCAGTGCACTAGCACTCATTGACTCTTATAGTTCTTCATGTTAGTCTTGGATCCAGAAAAAATAAATTGAATCATATTACATAAGGCACGTACATATGTACCAAGTGGGGCTCATTTTAAACACTCTATGATGAAGCAGGACTGTGGTGAAATCTGGATGCTCTCAACTGGTAAGGTACCATGACACCTATGGAGACATCCTCGCATGCGAATGCCTGTATGTTACTAGGACGACTAAAATATACATGTCGATTTACAACTCTGAGTGTTTGCAGTTTATTCTTCAAAATACTTTAGCACCAAAAATTCACTTCAACAATTAGCCTTAGAGAATTTTCAGGAATTTATTCCGCTAGTTGATGTCAAAACTTATTCGAATCTAAAAAGTCTTCGCATTTCCTTTTGTTATTGACAGATTTTTTGTCATTTAAGGTTTGGAGAAGTTCACAATGGAGTATTACTGGAGGTTTACAGATGTGCTCTTCATGGAATGGTAAAATTAATTATCTTAAAATGAGTGTGTAACTTACCCCTGAAATTTAAACTTACATGAGCTTCTTTTGTTTGTATCTGCGACATGCCTGAGCACAAAGTGTTTTGGGTGGGAAACAACGTATTTACCTGTTTGCTCTTTTCTAACCATTCATGAGTTCCTTCTTATCCACGTGCTGGGGATGATAAGCCGACTACCGTCTTGATTGGCCGGGCGTTGACCAATCAGCCATTCGCATTCTCTCCTGGGCGAAATTCCACTTCACCTCTTGATAACTCATTCCATTTATGTAGCTATTAATCACGGAAGTGATACATCACGAGCAGTAGTGATTGTATTACTTTCTATCCTCCTCGTAACAAGTTTCTATTCTCTAGGCAAAAGGCCGTGCTCCGTCGACTATGCCGTAATCCACCGAATGCCAATTCTTTAGAATATTTTAGGCAAAACTCCGTCACCATTGATAGCGGATAACAATTACATTTGTTTCCTTTGGAAAATCCAAAACATTGGAAAAATTTAGAAGTAGCATAGAGATATTTAAAGCATTTTAGGCTTGCTACTTGATATTTTAGGCATCGCTAAAATGGGCTTTGCAGCTTATTTACATTAAACAAGGCTATAGCATTGGGGGTTGCTAAAGGCCGTGATAATACGAACTATGTATCCTAAGGCATCGAGCACTTGTTAAGTGAGCTGATTGTGGTCAGTAGAATGGCTTCCAAGTTCCAGTTTAGGTGGGGTGTTTTAAGAACACAATCTCCATTTGTTCAAACGGATTAGTCTTCCATAAAAATTAACTTTAAAACATCAGATCAGGGGAAGTAAACCCCCAGGAGGTAAACTCAATTCGGTAAAGTAGGAAAACTACGGTCTCCCTCTACCATTAAATGCGTATCAGGTTTTAGCTAAAATAGGATATTTTGAATTGTAACTTGGTGAATTAATTATTGTTTTCTTCATCTATTGCTCTTCTACCTAGCAATATGGTTTTAGTTACACCTAGCCCACCGTTGTCGATTCGCGTTTCCAGAAAGCACCCTCATTTGGGAATGCCACTATGCTCTACTTAATTAATCCATGATTAAAAGGTGCACATCCATCATTCCTTGTTTCTGCTTCTCTTTTGCTCATTTCTTATTTATTCTGCATATACAAGCCATCCTAATGCAGGAGAATAGCATAAACAATAAAGTGACACTAAATATGCCTTATAGGCCAATTCATTATTAATGAGGTTCGTGAAATATGCTTTGTTAGAACATTGAAATATAGTTGCTCACTGAATAATGGCCCAGGCATTCCATTAATTAAGCCATTCGACATTTCCAACCATCAGGACCGAGTACCGCTGCGGCTATTAAGAGTAGTGTAACAGGAGGAGTCGGGCTCGACCCACTTTCCCATCAGAGGCAATGCTGCGGAGAACAGTTTTCACCGACCCCTCAAGAGGTACGATTTTAATACATCGAAATGGTAGTATTTGAATTTCCGCATTCCACTTTTATGTATTTTCTGTCTAAACCAAATTACTACCTCCCTCTGCTATGGAGTATTCTTCTCTAAGAAGATTATATAAATGGTTCATTATAGTGCTTTGATGGATTTGCCCAAGGTGTGAAAACTCTTTAAGTAAAAACTCGGTAATTATTGTTGTTTATTCAGAAGATGAAGAGAGGTTGGTCTGAGTTAGGTGATAGGTACATAGATTTTAAACTGCTAATTTCGAAAGTGTCTTCAATGGATTCAGTAAAACGTATGCTTACTGAGTCGGAAGGAATTTATTTAGCGACCTGCCTTCTTCAAGGCTCTACCTAGTCTTTTGGTGGATTTCACTCAATGAGATGCTTGTGTGATCGCTGCAATTATTCGTCCCAAACGAGAGTATAAAGTATTCAACAGAAAACCAAACGCACCTTCGTGATGAGAATACGCAGATGGGCGAAGTAGGCCGAAGGGAGCCTGAAACTGCTTCCCTTTAGCAGTAGTCCAATGTAGATTACATTTGATGGTTCTAAAACATCTAAGTCAGTGCTCAATTGTTATTTGTCGCAATTTAACCCTCAAATTAAATTGTTAGGGTGTTGATAATCACTATATATTTATCGAATAACAGACAAGGAGAGTAAGCACATCCACAGTAGTAGGTAGAAGTCAAGATATAAGCATTAAAAGGGTGAGCTCCTTGAAGCAGAATCATGCTTTGCGAAATGATGTTACTTATAGCGTAACCTAGACTTCCCCTGTGTAAAACAAAGTTGGTGAATAAACCACCGAATTCCTCTACTCAGGCTACTAGCGTGGTACATAAAATAGTGCGCTAAAGTGAGGTATTCATTTGGAGGTAGATAATTACCTTCGTATTCTGGTTCATAATCAAGTTTTCCATGCTCTTCCAGTCCTGCCACCCCAACTCAACGCAATGCATTATTCAGTAGCTCCGTGGCACACATGGCTGCCTTCCACCGCTAGCAGCGGAGCTTTTTCGTTCTCCTGCAGTGGCACTTTTTTGCCGCAAAATCATAAAATAGTAAAATCCTGTCACATCAAATTATCTCTTTTATCGGAAAGGGGAGCTATTTCTCTCCGAGAGGAAGTAGCAAGAGGTATTGGGAGGGTAGGAATGGCCTCAACGAAAGAAAACCTATTGCTCTCCTCATGAACATACACACCGCCACGGAAGCGCGCTACTGATGCAAATTTTCTTTTCGTGCATTTATAAATACCGTCATGCTGTAAGTACTGCGTGTGCAGTACACCTAGAAAGTTGTCCGAGACCAGGTTTTCTACCTATCTGGCGCATTTAACATTTGTATTCGCCTTGAGACTTCCCTGAGGACGCAAGAAGACAGAATAGGGCTTGGGGCTGCTGGCATGGCCCAGGGGCCAGCCCCATTTGATGAAGGCAAAATGGCCTTCCAAGTGTCCGTAACTGAAACTGTGAATCAAACAAACGGCAAAACGCATTATGTCTGCGGGTAACGCCAGAAGTTGACAATGCATATGAGCAAGTGATAAAAATCGTCTTTAAAATTGAATGAATTTCATTGTTAATTGGATGATGCTTGCAATCGTTTTGGCTTTCGGAGAACAAAAAGGTACAGCAGGGGAACAACAGACTTTCTTGCACAAAACCTTCAGGTAATATGTGAAACGACTGTGCATTGACTCGCGATTTTGAATCGAGGCTATGTTTCAAGTTTAATTAGCCACAATCACCCTTAAGTTTTGTGAAGGAACAGCATGTTATTGATGTCCACTACCATTAATAAAAACATGAGGTAAATCCTTAGAAGTGAATTGCTTGTTACTCCCTTTTATGCAGCCATTCCAGAACTAGACTTTCACAAGCAAATCAGCTCAAATGATTGTTTTAAATGGATACGTCAAAAGATTAGATGTTTCGAATGCAATAAACCTCACCAAGCGAAAGTCGTGAACGCATGTGCTGCCCTTTGTCACTGGTGGTGGAATCGCAGTGGCAGGTCAACGCCGTGGCAATTAGTTCTCACAAACAATGACGCGCAAAAATTTTACTGGTAAACTTTTTTTCCATGTAATTTAGCCAAGTATAGCGCGACATTATTATTTGCTCTGCGATTTTGCAAATCAGAGAATGAAATTGATTGCTTAAATCATAAATAGGAAAAGTAGGACCCGTATATTGAATTATGCTCGCTATACCTCGCTTTATTTATTGCACAAGCATTCGATACTATTTATGAGAACTTTTCCACTTCAGAGTTGGATGCGTGTGTTCCAGCACCCATAGCACATCCATTCATTTAAACTCGAGACACCTTGAGGTAAACTTTATGGTGGCTTTTTGAATGTTTCAATAAACACGATTTGACAGAAATCAGCAGTAAATAATGCCAAACCAGCACAGATGCCCATTGGAGTATGCTGATGTTAATATAAACTTATCCAAGGGTATTTACATGTTTTCAAGCGCCTTCTGTGTGCATTTTGCGCTATATTCTGATGGAGTAGTTGTCCTCCGATTTCATTCACTCATCATTACCTAAATAGCTTACACCAATATCGCGTCGGCCTAAATCCGGCTTAATGTTTGTGAATTAGCCGAGATTTAGAGCATCGCCTTTTGAAATCACATGAACACGATGAGTAAAGGCGAATGCATTAGGAACCTTTAGCAGCGACGTAAACCTAGGAATTTTACAAGTTTTAGGTAGGTAGATCGTAGTCTCCATAACTGCAGTCACACTGAGCGTTCTGACCATACTGATGATGGTTTGCAATTGATCTGAATCCGACTGTTTTAGCTGATTCATAGTATAAGATACTTTGGTGGAGATGTTTGGGTTCGTGGTCTTTAGACACTCCGTGAATTTACTCGAACCGCTGAGTCATGTCCCCATCAAGCGTGCAGCTGTTCGCTGATGGGGGTCGGGGAAAGGAAGAAGGGGTAAAGGACCGATGGAGTCCGCCAGATGCTTGTTTCGTGTAAAAAAAGTTGACTTTATTAAGCAGTGCAAGAAAAGTGTAATTGAATTATTTGTTAATGAGGCGAGTGGGGCGGGAGAGGGGGCACAGATGGAGTTCTGCCTCGAAGGCGTGACAGCAACGAATGCGGAAGTAGTTTGACAAAAGCCTTTAAATTATTCACAATCATGTCCCACCCCCTTCCCCCCGCTCCCTCTCGTTCTACCTCCTGCCTCCCCACACACGCCCCTACGCATGCTTGCTTGCGCGCCCACGCACACATGGACGCACTCACGAGGGGTGTCACTGGCTCACTGGCGGTGGCAGCACCAGCACTTCGGACCCTCAACTCCTGGTTCGACTACACACACGCACAAACACTCTCTGCCAGTGCGCGCCTGTGCACGCGCGTATGCTCGAGTGGAACCGTTATGCATTATTAACAACCTCGAACACGTCGTCTAAGTTGAACAGGAGCATTCGCAGCCATGAATTATGCACTCACAAACACACAGAACAGTGAATACAATAGCTAGCAATGCAGAGGCTGTCTGCTTAAGTTTGAGTGTGCTTTTGCTTGAACAAGTGACGCTTATTTCCCATTACAGCTGATCACAGCCCTTCGTGCGCAATCCACATGCAGGCTTGGATGTCTTCAATAGTAGAATCACCACATTTTGCATCCGACTACTGTTCTGCTTGCTCTCTAGCTATTTGGGAAGGTTTATTTGAAATGCTCTTTTTGACGTCATTCATCCCATCTTTATCTTGGTAGCAGGGCATCACAATAAATAGAAGCCTAAAGGACAACGCATTTATTATACTTGAATTATAGACGACATGTATAACAGAACGAATCCCTGGCCAAAGGTACACTTTACAAGTATGTTTAGAAATGCAGCAATTTTTGTACATGGGGTAACGTTCCGAAGTTACCACACGTATAAATTGTTTTGTGAGTTCCCTTTAAAGCCATACTATTAAAAAATTGAAAGTCCTCCAACTTCCGCTCTTTAGCTGGCACCGAGGTGACAACGTCGTCCATACTAATAATTACTACACCTCACTATCTATACAAAAACAGTAGCTAAAGATAAGAATGCCGAGTTAGACTTTCATGAACTTTGATCACCGAAATTCCCATGAGGCTTGTCATTCGTTTTAAACCAAAGTGTGAATTATAAATTTTTCCGGCCTATTTATTGACAGCTGAGTTCAATTTAATGATGTTGGATAAAATTAAGAAGTGGAAACTTCTGGAGCTACAATTTATTTTTAAGTCTGGTTAAATCAACTGAAACAAATCAACGAAATTCATAGGGCGGCGGGCCCTTCGTGCTTAATGTTCAGGATCTTTGGCGTTCCGTTCTGGAATGGACTTACGAAAGCAATGACTCTGTAAATTTCAATGCTCGAGCAGTCATCAGCGCAGACACCAATGCAATTAGGCAAAGACTCATCATAAAGTCTATTCACCTTCATTGTCCATTTATAAAACAGGGTCGAAGTCATAATTCTCTTCCCTTCAATCACATCCATGAACTCGTATCGGAAACATCTGCTAACATTTTCATTCAGTCTTTCGATACTACTTTGGACCACCGCCTGAAATTGTCCTGATTTTATTTCTTCCGGGGACAGAATCGTCCATTCTGGTAAGGTACCTCTACTAATCAACTTTCCATTCCTACTAAAATCTGCAGAAGCGTCGCTGTCGGGATTAAATGTGATGTAGTGTTTGGGATCCCTCCATGGTTGAAGCACAATCGTAGCTGTCGCTTCCTTGTTTCCGTCTAAGCCAAGGTAGCAAGGCTTCAAACATTCCTCGTCATTTTCATTGGAGTAGATGGGAGTGACCTCTAGCTTTACGAAATATTTCATCCCGGCGACGACCTGCTTTGTAGCCTTAATAACTCTGACAAGCCGGAAGGAGTGACATTCATTCGCTTCATCTAAACTCTTCATTACCTCCGTGAGAGCGTCCTGAAACATAATCTCATTCATGTCCTCCTTGGTTATGGGAGTGATTCCGCCGACTAAACCTTTCGAGGGAGAAGCAGCAACGCTGCGCTCCTGCTGTTTACAGGCGAGGGCGATGGCAGTAAGGTAGGAGAGTAACAGAAGAACAAACCGATTCATAATGGTGCGATTAAACAACTAAGTGATGCCCGCATGACTTCACTGCGCCAGTCCGTGTGTGATAGGTGTCGAATTAGCCTGTGAGGTCTTGTGTTTACATGATTAAGGTCAACTATTGCATGCGATGGCTCCTAGTTGTAGCTCAAACTTAAACAAGATTCGTTCCCACACTTTTGTTTACATTCTGCCTTGCCATGTTCTTGTTACTGTTCGATGCAGCGAACTAGAAAAAAATTTGGCACTTAGTGGCTGTAATGTCTAGTTAATCTTAAAGTTAGACAACATTTACGTTTTTTTGGAAATAAGCCTACCATGATATCACAGCAACACTTAGAAATTAGCTGTACTGCACTACGTTGGTTGTTTGTTTAACTCTAGGTTTCGGTTATGGGCACCTTGTCGGCCATTTTTGCCATCGCTGGATGTACTGCACGCCGGGTCATGCCACTAGCCCCAAGCTATTCTCTTCGTCGATTACATATATTCTGTCCGAGGAAACCAGTTTGTTAAAGTTGGAGATAGTGTAAGTGATACTCAAATTCTGAGTACTAGTGTAGGAAATACGGTCTTGTCTCCTAAAATCGCTTCTATTTTAAACACATTCCAATGGGTATGAGATCTACCGTGCAAATGCATTCTGTTTGTCACCTCTAAGTGAAATCCTGAGATCGCAGTGCCCATAGTGCGGCAATATATTTATGTACTATTTTAAATAATGATAGCTGCTTAAGTGAATCCCCTATTACACGGGATCTTAGGTTTCTTCCACCCTCGCAAAAAATTGGCTACGGTAGAATACCATTGCTAGCATGTAATAAAACATGCTTCAATGTCAATGTGCTTTAATGGCCTTAGGATTAACCCGGGATGCAATTGTAGTGTTCCGAGACTTTCTTGAAGGCAAAAGAAGGCATAATACTAGAGCAGAATATATATTCAATTAATAGAGGGAACGAGGCTGCTAGCGCGTCCTGGAGGCCACCTCTGTGACCGGGACCGAAAGCGGCAGTCGTAACAAAGTGTTACAGCAACATTATTGATATGCTAAGAATCTGTCTTTATTTAATGAAAAATGATCAATCGAAGCTTAATGCGTAGACTAATGTCTTTTAAATGTACCTTTTTAGGTGTGAGGCAGAAGAACAATTCGAGCTTCATGCTAAACGAGAATTCAGAGGTAGATAGAAGCCCAGCACCCCGTTCCGCTTGAGTGTGTACTGCACCCTATTAACCCGAACTACTAAGTATGCCACAACCCAGTCATTCTGTTCGGTCCAGGGCTAACAAAGAGAAGAGGAGGTGAATGAGGAGCATGCTACATAAGAATTTGACAACATTTATGGAAACAGACGAATTTTTAGCTTTAGTTGGATTATATTCCAACCTTTAAGCATCAACAAAGCTTGACACATGCTTCATCACAAAACGAATGCAGTGCTGCTAAGCATACGTAGTAAGCCTCACCTTCGCGAAATTTCTATGACGAACTTCCGAAGGATTCGCGATGGCTAGCCCTTTTAAAACATGGGCTCCGATTTAAAAGTATTAATGCGGTTTTCAAAGAAATCAAATTGTGCAGGTGCCATTACATGACAAAGTGGAAAATCCTAATTTACGCATAATTTAAAATGAGAGGTTTATTTTTTAAAAATGTAGATTATTAAATATTGATTTCATACTTTAATTAATGTCTCCTAAAATATGCTTACCTCAACGCGGTCACAACGACTCGGTTTTTTTAGCGAGATTGGATAAAGCTACAACAAGACTCTCAAACCCTTAAGGAGTTGGTTGCAACGTTGCCTAGAAAAGTCGCCCGGTTCTTTTTTTCTACATCATTTTGAGACAGACTCTTTAACTATTTCTAATGGGTCTGAATGCCGGGACTTTTAGTGTATTTGATACGTTTCATAAATTTACTTGCCTCTCAGGCATTCGTTTTTTGCTTCACTCATGGTTAGGTTCTGTTCTCGCCTTAATAATGGAATGACATCTTTCTGATTATTTCTGTATTCCTTTCTTTACACATTTCACGTCATGCTACTTTGACCTGAATATCATGTTACAAAAATGTTAATATCGACGCCTTGCTAAAAACTGAAATTCGCCCAATATTTATGACATTTTTCTCAAAATCATAGTTACAAACCCCATTGCGTTCCCTGTGACATTTCCGGTTGTTCAATCCTGACTTTTTAGCACTGTTTCAAAAATGCGGAAAAAAGCGAAGTATCATGTTAAAAACTCGTCCTCAAGTGTGGCGGATCTCTGTAATGAGCTGTTAAGGCGTAAGTTCATCTTATGCCATTATCTCGAAGGTACATAATCCAATGTCTCACTCAGGGCGTCTGATCACATGGTATTACTGGTATTTTTTAGTGTGTGACGTCCATCCAGATGCTTCGAAAACAGTGGATTATTTTAGGGGTCTATGTGAAATCACTGGGAAAATTCGTGACCTTCAGAAGGGTAGGAATTTTTATTTTGTAAACTTTTGGCCAGGTGCATCAACTTCTCGTTCATTTCTATCGGGTGGGCGTGAAGTACAACTTAAAGCTCTCGAAAGACGCTACGAAAAGTGCTTTTATTCGCCTCTGTCAATATGCAACTATGGTGAAGCTGGATTCGGTTTACGAGCAGAAGAGTTGATAGAAGTACGATTACTTGATCATTTTTTTTATTTTGGTATCTTCTAGAAAAATAGCCCACTTCTTCATATTCCCCTAAGATATGCACTTTCAGTTCCAAATGTGAGCGCTCCGCTTCGTATGTTGAGATCTCTTGGTAACCCTTAATCAATAGCTAAGTTTCTCGAAGAAGATCCCCTATTTTCTGGAATGAATAACGTTGCACTAGCTATTGTCTTGCTTCATGAACTGTCTCTAAATGAGAAGTCAAGGTGGAAGGAATATATCTGTAAGATTTTTCATCAGGATAATTCTTTCTTAAGCATCGCTGCCAAATGCCTATTCAACAGTTGCTTACTTCTCTGACGTTGAATTCGCGATTCTCGATGGTTTTCCCGCAGCAGGTACTCTTTATATGTCTAAAATATGGTATTTGCTTGAGTGTTTTTCCCGTTCTTCAATTTCATGGACATCATTGATCTGTTTTAGACAGTTTTGATGCTCACACTTGAAATGGGTTGTCCATATTATCCTTTATTGCTTACTCCGTAGAACCTTCATGCCCAGTTTCTGCCAGTTTGTTTTAAGATGTGGAACCATTGATGTTTCTAGCTGAGTATTTTTAAGTTAGTGCGACCTTCCAATACCACGGATTAATGACGTCATTTTGTCTCAGGTTAAGTGTTTAACTTTGGTTATTTTCGGACTTGAAAGGGAATGCGGCAAACGCCATAGACTCGCAGATAAACTAGCCTTGTTTGCGAAAGCCTTTAGTGAAATGTTTCCTCGCAATCAGCTATTGCCCGTTCACAGTCTTAATTGTGGGTACTCTCATCTACTCGACCCATTTTCTTTTTACCGGATCTGTATATTCTTCAAAGTTAGTGGAATGAAATCCATTGCTCCGATCTGGGGGCTGTTTTTTCCGCCCACAAATATCAGGAAATCTTATCCGCTTTCAACTGGCCAGGCTATTTTTTTCGCATGCAATTTTTTATTTTTAGCTCGAATTAGATCTAGTGTGAGGATTGCCATCGTCTTAGCTGAATATATCCCATGTGAACTTTCTTCTGTAAACCATAGATGCCGCGTTGAAAGCTTATAGGAATATATGCCGCCAGTTCGCGTACTTCTATCTCCTTTTTGAGCGCGTGAAACCGAAGGATTCTTTGCCGACTTACATGAAACCGTTTTGCTTCGAAGACTACCAGTAGGTCCTCGCGCATTTGTTACCCTGTGATGCGGCCATACCGGGTATTTACCTCCCTTCTTTTCTCATAAGATGGGCTATTTCAACTATAATGAGCCGCAACAACGCATTGCCAATAAAGGGCGATAGTGACGAAAAACTGCTTTGTCTAATTCCTTTGTGGGATATGATTAATCATAAACACTGTCGCGTACGTTTTTTCGTTGTGTGTATCAGTCCAGTCATTCCTGCTTTTTGTTTTTCAAGCTGTCCTAGCGATAGGGCATATGTGCTCTTAGTGTTTTAATTCACTTCGTATATTCATTGCGTTCTTATGAATTCCATACTTTTTATAATCTTGATTTTGCTAAAGCAATCTGGTAACATCTTTTATTGTTCCAAGTATGGAGTTTTCGGAAAATTAAGATCCGTTCATAAGTGGTTGAATTTGTGACCATATTCTGTCCTTTCTTACCAACATCAATGATTAGCTGACTTAATTTAATGTTGACATCATATGCAACTTGACTTTATCTGTAAATGCAACGTCTCCCCTGGCATCCAATTCGTTAGTAGTGTTCCACCGCTAGGTTACAACAGACTATGACCCTGTCTCGGAACGCATTATATTCTACGCTATGGAATCTTATCAGCAGGGGGACGAAGTGAGTCAATTCCATTTCATCAAAGACGACCCTTTCTGCACTATAAAACACTCGCAAACTGTTCTCTAAGGTTTTCATGGATTACGGTAAAAGGACGAGCACTGAGTTCCTTTTGTACAGTGGATTTGTTCCGGAATCCAATCCTTTCCACAAAGTTCCACTTAAACTTGGTGCGTCAGTCATTTATTAGGTTTGGCTCATTTAATTTACTCGTTGCTTGTATTAGTATTACTAAGTACCATGCATTATGCCTTCTGGACGTTGTTTGCTGTTTAGTTATTGGACACATTTTGTTCCTTCCAGGCCTGAGTAAGTTCGACAAGCTCATGCAACTTCGAACGAAGGTTCTCAAAGAATTGGGTTTAGGGAGGTGCGTAAATCTTAGTCTTGCAGACTCGAACCACTGCGTCTTTGTGTCTAAAGTTTACATTTTTGTCGCTTCAAGTGAAATTTGTCCGGCTGCCTCCCCTCAGGACGGTGCCTTCCCATCGTCCCAATTAGCGGCATTCGCTCGTGTTTTTGTCATGAACGAGAGTAAGCTTCATCATCTACTTTTCGTATAGGTTCCTTTTCTTACCCTGAAACTGTGGTTCCACCCTATTGCTACTTTTCCCACTTTAAATCCATGTTAGAACGCTAGTCTTTACCGGTAAACTCTTCTTAACTTCTATTTTGTTTTTTGTCAATATATTTTACCGCTTACCAAATTTTGGGCGGGATTTCGTCGCATAGGTTGTTTATTTACCATTTCCCACTCTGCTAGTTGAGCTTCAAACCACGTTGGATGAATTGATCTCTGAAAGTCCTGGTCCACAAGTCGCTGCCAGGCTATTATCAGTGACCCTTTCAAATGACCGAGTTGATGAAGAGGCGAAAAGGTTTATTGAGGGTCGTATCAATTTACTTATCCGTAACTATGAATCTCGTCTTGCAAAAAGTCTCCAGTCGGTGTGTACTCTTGTTTCTCTATATTGGCATCAAAGTGTCGGTCAGATTCGAAATTTATCTTTACCATATTTCTTAACTCCTATTGCCCAACACATCAGTTCTTACGGCAATCTGCTTGCAATGAGACTGTTTTTGTGGCTCTAATATTTGTGCTCTCATGCTTTCAGGTGCCTACTGCGAGTCCGGTTTGTGAGCAGTGCATTCGGCTATGCCGTCATGATATTGTCACACTTTCACAGTGTCTCGCTGCCTTATCCGAACAGTCTCTTTGAGCCTCCTTGTCCATTATCGCTTGTGCTAATCTGCTTTCAACTTTTATCTATTTTTTGTCTTTATGCCTCCGCAGAAAATAAACGTGTTTCGTATATTCTTGAATTCTTGCCACTCTTTGTCCTTGAAGTCCTGTTTACTAAGATTTTTAATGCTTCCCGTGTAATGTTTGTTCATTGCCAAGAACTTTACTTTTAAAAGTACTTAGTACTGTCGCATTGCTATCACATTAAGCATCATCTTGTTTCCATGATTCTAACGCTTCAACTACGATTTGGCTTTACTGTTATTCGTAAAAACTAGTTGCTTGCCTTATATTTGAGCTTGGAAGTTTCAAATCACTTCCTAATCATTCCTGAATGTTCACTGCTGCCAAATTCGTAATAGCTAAACTTTAATCGACTATGTTAAAATTAACTCTGACAACTTGTGCAACTCGATTGGATGTCACCGATATTTCAGGCAGGAGCTGCTGATGTCCACGCCTAACGGACTAACTCGGCAACCGCTTTTCGGAGGAGCGCTCCAGATTCTTTTGCCCTCACCCGCTCAAGATGTAAGGTAAGTCTCTATTTCTTAAGTAAATTGCCTATTTTAGTGCTATGTTTACATTTTCAGGATCAATTTTGTGTGCCAATATAGGCTCAAGTTTCTCAGATTTTGCTACTTATTCGCAAATTAGTACATCAAACAATTCGAATTTACCTTCCCACTGGAATAACTGAATACACACCAGTCCTTCAAATCACGACGCACTCGATTAAATTGTCTGCTTTTGTTCGACTGTGGTAAAGTCGATTCACCACTTAAGGTTGGGTTGTGTCATGATTATTCTTTTCGTTATTGCTCAGATCCCAAAAATGTTCGTTCATGGCATCTCATGTGAATCACTTCGGAACGTTTTACTCTCACATCCTTAAGACGAGTCAAGACGCATTCGAATTGAATTATAAGATTTTACTGTGTCCAACACTAGGTTTTTGCCTATGCGATTGGCGTGTTTCTGAATCGTGGAGGATATCCATGCAATCGTACTCCTCAAGCATCAACAAAAGGTGCTTGCTTTGTTGGAGTTCTTATTTTGCGATATGTGGCAGCAATTCTGATCTCTAATAGTTTTGGTACTTACATGGTCCTAGCACATTCCGTCAAGTGCCGGATAACCAGGAAGTCTTCGTCAATCCTTCAAACAATCAGAGCATTACTATTGATATTCTCGAGGCTGTTCCTCCATCTAGTCTTCCTGAGGCTGTAAAGTGAGTGGTTTTCGTTCCGTTTTCATGTCGCCTCATATTATTATTTTGGTACAATCTTTCCATTAAAGTTTTGAATTTGTGTTCCTACAAAACCTTCCATTTACTTATTGCTAGAACGGCTATACGCTGTTCTGATTATCTTGTGATAAATGTGAATATGGTGGCTCGATTTTTTGGATTAGTATTTGAGAATTGTAATCTGTGATTATTTCAAAACTGTTGAGGGGCACTTATTCTAAGTGTACTCTCGTTTCCCGAAGCGTCTGCGACAACCTCCATGGCAATTCTTTACACCAATCCCCCCTTTGATTATCTAACACTTAGAAATTTCGACCCTACACAACCAGTAGTTCATCGAATCCCGCGAACTCCAACGTTTGATATAGCTTTCCTTCTGGAATAAGTGATGCCGAGACACTTCTTTTAGGGCCGACTTTCGAAGAAGAAAGTTTTCAAAGCCGTATTTTCATTTGTATTACTCTATCTATCGCGGTGAATTAACTTCTGAAACTGGTTTTCGAAGAAGTGAGGTTACTTGTTTAATTGCCGGAAAAGATCACGTTGAATATCGTTGACAATTTCCCTGAGGGGCATTTATTGTCAATTTGCTCTTTATCGCACCTCTGCTATTCTGCAAGGCTTTTCGATGGGACTGGAAATGCTCACCGGCTTATTCTTATCTTGTATTATTGTCATCCAAAGGTTTTCTAATTCTACTCGTGCAGACCTGAAAAGTGTTGGAAAGTGTAGCGACTTGAGCGTGAGGTTTCCTGTCTCATTTAGTTCATTAAAGTTTAGCTCAGTAAGTTCATACCTCGATTATTCTCATGCTACATTGGTCCCCTACTCTAGTTCAGGCTTCCTCAATACTAAGGAAAAGGTCATTCTAACTACCTTCACTGAATGCGAAGATCTTCGTGATCGAAATCTAGGGCCATAATGTATGCCTTCAACGGGCCATATATTCCCCATATTCTTGCATTTTGGATTTCGAGGGTCCTAAAAACCACCCACAGTTTATGCTTTCTCTACATTTGCCTTGATAGGCGTTTCATCTACTTGTTCCATTGACGTGCTGTTGGCCGATTTTACTTGCATCATAAGCGCCTAAATCCCGTGTCACTTAGGATTAACGGACACTAAGACCCACAGGCTTCAGTTTCATTTCTGCCTTTCTTTTCGTAGTCAAAAAAATCAATTTTTGATGTATCTTCATTTCAATAAGGTTAATGTCATCTTCGATACTCGGCCAAATCAGCCCTTTTTTTAATTTTAGTGCTCATTTCCAGGAAATCGTCAATTGCAATTCTGCTTCCGACCCAGTTGTTGATTCCATTGACGTTCAGCATATTCCCAAGTAAGAATTTGGGCGCTTAAGTATTCTGCTTTTTGTCTCCTGGAATCTGGGTTCCACGCATGTCCGCTTTGAGATGGTCTGGAATGGACTAATTCTTTAAGTCGTCCCTCTATTAACGGGGTTAACTTTGGTTCGTAATTTTGGATTGAACTTTAACTGTGATTTTCCTTCAGCGGACCTCCAGCTGTACTTCTTCGCGGAAAGCAGAAAGTTGCCAAGTTCAATCGATTGCAATCAGATCTTGTAGGCATAGCAGTCATGCTCTACAGGTTCACCGATCACTCTGCTGATGTGTTGGTTTGTTTCAACGATCCCATCATGTATGTCCCCCCTCTTCCTTTCATCCGTTACAAATCGTTTTTATCACAGCCATAACAAAGTAAATTTGGGTCACCGCAGATTTTTTGTAAGCTTGCATGCTTCAATACAGGGTAGCATAGTTGTAAAACCTAAATAGTCTGATCTTAAGTGTGTTCATGATCACGCCATAACGTCTTGCTCAATTTTTGAGCAGGTCTTACTGCCCTAACTTACTCTCGAACCATACCATAAATCGGACCTGTGCATGTGAGTTGTTCTCGATCATCTATTTCAAACAAAAAGAATGGATTCGGATTTTTGATGGCCAGACATGCCTGAAAAGTAAGCCTTTTATGAAGGATTTTACCCGGTGCTATTTCCAATAAATTAATCCAGGGACTGGTATCGATACCTCAGCTAAATAACTTACTGTTTGTGGCGATAGGGTTCGTAAGGTGTTATTAATATCGTTCATATTATACTGTATGTACAGAGTGGCACTCCCATTTCACACAACATTAAATTCATGGTAACTTTATGCACTATGGGTATTTTTGCATTGCGGTTGCATGTCATACCTTGCGTTTTTTGACCCCCTTGAGTTCCTCACACCAACGCCTTAGCAGGGACGCGGTTTTGCGACCTCTACATCAGTGTGATTGGTCGTGCTCCCGTTGGATTACTGCGGCACCGTTTATTCTAGCTTACGCGTTAATTGGCTGTTCATGCTTCATTTTGATTGGACACTTTAGTTGAAGGTCTAACACAGCCGCTACAACCATATTCTCCGAAATAGTACCTCAGAATTGTCAAGTTATTTGAGCTATCTGTGAAAGCGTCATTGTTAATGCAATGGCACGGAAATCTGGAGAGATGCACGGGCCTCTAAAAACTTCCATCGTCGTATTTGTGGCATGGCCACCACCCCAAGTCGAATAAGCGTCTTAATTAAGTCGCTTTCCTTTTAATTTTCATCCAGTGAGGTGTTTCCTTGAAAGAACCCATTTCATTACCTACTGCCATTGAAAATCCCCTCCACATTGCTAGAAAGAGGTAGATGGAAGCGAAATCACTACCATATGTAACTATTCTGAAATCTGAAGGAAGACACTTACAAGACTACGGGGATTGAAAACTCTCTTGAGACCCTACCCATTTGGCCAATCCTTCAACAAATGTTGTATGATGCGATTTAGTAAGAACTGGGTCAGTCCTGTCTTGTGCACCTGCCGTTTAGGCGAATCGCCATCGTTACTTTTCAACTATTCAGTATCTAGGGCTTTTGTGGCATCATTGAGGCCTCTTCCTGTTTGTGGACCTTATTCGCTCGTCGCGGTCGTGTTTTTGAGTCTAGCCTTCCCATGAAAAGGAATTTAGTATAGGTTTTAAGGGGGTCTTTCAATCACTGCTTTACTTTCATCAAATGAGAAAAAATGTCGACAGGAGTACATCGCAAGTTACTGTCACATCCAACGTGATCAAGCGCAATATCCTCCTACTGAATGAGCCTGTAGATAATTCAATTTAGTCGGCTACGAAGGTGAAACTTCGAGCGTCGGTCATCGTCCTGAGTCCTGTGCTCAAAGGTCATCAATGGATTTCATTTGCGTATTTTCGTTTCACAACCATGAAATAGGGACCGTGCTCATCTACAGTCTCCAGAAAAATTCTTTAGTCCGGCGACTTCATGAGGTGGTTTTACGCCTGTGTGTTTTCACGGTTTTTGTATTGGTTTCTAGAGCGTCGCTGTTTCATGGACTCGTAGGCGATATTTAAATACCTTACTTTTCAACGAAATAGTTCCAGCACTTTATTTTTGCTTTTTACTAGGCAAAACAGCAACTCAGAGATTTGCTTTAGCTTTACCACAATGCAACAGCCTGACTCGCTCTTGCACCGAATCATGTGATGTTGTTATCCCCCCTCAAGTCGCTTCTCCATCAGGCCATAGGCTTTCACGTGTGCGTGTGCAGTGCAGGCGTGCGTTGGCCGAACCCCCCAGCTGTCATCCACGCTGCGGCGACAGTCACTGCACTCTTTCCACCTGTTAACTGGTTTATAGCTCTAGGTCTGTCATTGGTGTAAGCGTTTGCGATGGACAGCACCTAATGTCCATTTGCTACCCTACTTCAGCGACGGGTGGACTATTAAATGTGTTCACTGCTATGGGAGAAGGGTCGGTAACACTGTCCGTTTTTGCCCGTCTCTGTGTCGCCCTAGTAGTCTTATAATTTGCACATTTTAAGTTCCTCAATTTACATTTAGAAGGATTTATCCGCTGCATGAAATGAGGCCATTATAAAGTGAAGAAGTGTTCATACATCTTAAGTGCTCGAGCCACCCGGAATAAAAGGGCCGCCCATACTTGATGTCATTTCTTACTCCTTTTTAGTTGTCAGGATCAGAGCGAGGTGTCTCCATCCGGTCGGTGGTCAGACGAGGATGTGAATCTCTGTCTGCATTCCCTTGAGCTCCTCGACCCGACTATCTTCGTTTCTGAGGCATAGCCTTCGACTGGTCACTCTGGATCCCCAACAGCAGTTTGTGTCCGTGTTGAATTGCCTTTTTTGCATCCGCTATTTCTGTGTAACTCGACATAAATGGACTCTACTTTTGGATTATTTATTTTTGAATCATTTGATGCGGTGATTTGCAGCCAAAATACACGGGTTTTAGGATTCTTCATAATTCTTAAGCATTAGTAGACGTATATTTTGGTTTCTGGTCGTTTTTACAACAAAATTTTGCAACAGTATCGTGTACGCAATTTAGTGGAGTGGCGGTACTTCGATGTATGGCTAGTAAACCGCCTCTTTAGTACGCTAGCCATGACACAGGACTAAGATGCAACCGCTTTCAATGGGACTGATCAAGCTTCCTTTTCGGTCATGGTGATATCTTCTAGTAGCGTTTGGAATTTTTTGTTTTAAATGCACGTTAAAGTTCTGTTTTGGGTGGCTTGAGTGTTTCACAGCTGTTAGTTGTTACTCATTTGCGCCCGTTCCCTCAGCTTCGAAAACACGGCTTTACTATTTACATCATAAAGTGCTCCATTCTAAGCTTAATCCTTACCACTGCTGGATTGAATAACACTTGACATTCATCATCAATGCAGACCTGTCTCTAGATGTTTCTGTAGTGCGTCTGCTTATCAACAAATCGGCTGAATTCAACCCTGTCACCATATGCTAAAGTGTTTAATAGATACCTCGATCCAGTATATATTAACTGACAGGCGGTGGTTCGTAAGCATTGGATTACGTTCGTACTTGTAAATTTTAAAGTAAAAATAGAACGACTGATTTAATTATTTGTGTATATCCTGGTGATGAGAAGTTTATGAGATTCAGCAAAAATTTCATTCTAGTAACGGTCTAAAACAAACAAGGTGTACACTTTACGGACTTATTCTTTTAAAACAGGGAGGCTAAAGGCAAGCGGCTGCTACTTTAATTAGCACGGATGTGAACCACCAATGGTTGAGGTCTCGAAAGAGGGGATTTCGGGTGACAAAATTAAATGTGTAGGCGATGCTCCATGTGCGTAGCTTGTCCCCTCTCGGACTTGGTGGAAAGGTCTTGCAGCAAATCATCAAACGACGATGGAGACGACAGGTGTCCGCTAATCACCCCCATAGGCAAGCGTGCACACACCGTCTGTGTGCCACCCAATAGGACAGGTCAAATCTCCGGTGCGTGCGTGCACCACCCCTAAGTCAATATACACGTGCGCCCGTGCGCGTGCATATCCGAGTATGCACGCGTGTTCATGCCCTTGCATGCGTGCACGAAGCCACCGATGCCCCTCCCACTTGTCCACTCGCATTATTACCTCTTTATCCTGCCGCTGTTGAGGCACTGGTGGCTCGATTGTTTGGAGTCAAAGTAAGAATGCTTTTTAGTCCGCACTACTTTGGAAATGAGTTCTTGAACACATTTTCATGCGGAAGTGGTATCCATCGATCAAGCACTTTGAAAAAAAAACTGGTTTAGTGGTATGGCACTTCGATCTAGCCCGAATTTTTGATAAACCGAATTTCGGTCAACTTCAATGTGACTTAACATGGTCAGATTCGAGCTTGTAAACAATGTCATCAGCTATGCTTCGGCCGCACACTATCAGGGTGGAAGGCATACAGCGCTTGATGGAACTCTAGTGCGCTCCATACCAAGAAGTGTCTTAAATCAGTTTTACATCCTCCCCTACAGCGTCATACTAGTTCGTGATTCTTCAAATTGTTAAACAAGTCCCCAGATATGCTTACGCCAAATCACTGAAGAAGCAAAATCCTTGTTTTGTTTTTTTGGGTTTTGGTTGTCTTTCTTCTGAGGTCCTAATTTGAAGCAAAGTTTGTCAAAAAATGCTTAATTATTCATGCATATCAAAAATAAGGTAAAATGCTACGAAGGTATAAAGAGAGAAGATACATCTTCAAATAGAATTTTGTATAAGTAATATTTTTATTGATGGATACAAATGGTTTAAGCGACTCTTAGTGGTGTGTCGGTTTGAATGCTTTTACATTCCACGTTGGCATTTCCAAGTTAAAACAGACTGGCCTATGGTGTAGTAAATTGAAATGCTCCCCAAAAAATATATTTTTCAATATGCGGATGTGTTGGTAGAGGATGGGTCTTCAGTATAGTCAGTTTGTATCCAATTGCCATAGCACTTTGGACAAGGGAGCATTTCAGAATTACTGGAGGGCTGTATAGTACATCTAAACAGGTCCAGTGAACTGGAGTTGGTCGGTAGCATTTATTAAATACCCTAGTTCATCTTCGTCAACAAGCGTACACAATAGTTGGCATCACCTGACCTCCCAGCTTCCTTTACCTTCGTTTTCAACACTGTACATCCTTCTAATTTTTAGAACACTGTTACGATTTTAATGTCAGAAAACCACCCACCATTTCCTGTCTACAATTTCGGAAGTTGTGCTACAACCCTCACAAACATTTGCGGTAGTTAACTCACCAATTAGTTAGGTTCCCCACGCCATTCAAATAAAAACTAAGGCCAATTTTGAAGATTGTCACAATCCAATGCGCCCAAGTTCATTTTAACATTCGCGTAATCAACCAACATTCACGGAAGAGCATGCATATTTTTGCCTTAGGTTGTGAACAACTCGATCAACGGAATCTTTGGTGTAACCAGTAACAAGTAACCCTATCCTTTTTGAGCTGCTAAGTTTTTACTCCCTGGGACGACTGCTACTATTTACATTATTCTATGGTACAATCAAACAAGTGTTTCAATCATTTCTAACACACTTGTAAGCACAGCAAAGGAGAATGAAAAGGACACATTTTAATTTCTTAATTCGATGAGACTTGCGGCAAAGTGAATAAATACTTTTAAGGCATTCCTTAATCCATTGAAACTACAAATTTCACTTTATAAAAGTGTGCGAGCGACTAAACCTTCCGGAGAAACAGTGATATTGTTTCACTTGCTATTAAACTCAATAACTCGGTCAGCATGGTGAGAAGTGCTAAAATACGCAGACCTTCGTCTCCCCATCGAAGGGAATGCATTTTAGGATAATTCATGGACGGAAGAAAATGCCATAAATTGTGTCCAGACACGACTAGAAACGTATCGTTTCATTTGTCTACGTTCGTACTTTACTATGGACGTGCAACTACATGAAACCATAATGTGCAGGTAAGTAGTAATTTGGTGCACAGAGTGGAACCCCGAACAAAGTATGTTTGAATGGACTGCGTCGACACTCAACACCGGCCCTTCTTATGTCAGCAAATCTGACTGACCTAAAAATATTAATGCATACAAGGAACTTAAGGAGTTTTAAAGGAATGCATTTAGTAATGAACATAACATTATTTTACTTTGCATTACACTACACTTGGTTCGGTTCCTAGTTATTTTTCGGAATTTGAGTAATGAGAAGACATGCCAGCGTCCAAGAAGTCTGAACTGTAATAAATGGTGTCGAAAGTGCCAAGTATGTGTTCACAACTTATCTTCCTGATGCAAGTACGTCCTGCTAGGGTAGCTTATTCAATCCTCCCTTCTACAGAATCTTTGCAGTAACGATCAACGCTTTCATTGTATCATGCTTCTCAATCCAGGTATTTCCACTTTGATTCTGGCACAGACTTCAAGAGGAGCTGACCAATGCGACGAGTCACCTTGGGGCCGGCCCTCGCGACCTTAGGCACTAAAGCACTTGCATGCAAAGGCCCTCACGCGTGCATAAAGTACATTTCGAGGTCAAAAGCAGTGGTACACACATAAACAAAAAAAAGAGCAGATTGCCGCACGCCAATCTAACGCGCGATGCAAATCACCATTCTGTGAGTAGCCTCAACTCGGAGATTCAGCTTAGTCACATAATTCTGCATTGTGCGTCAACGCCTGCTAAAGAAGAATTTCACAAAACTTAATTTTGGGAGGTCGTATAACAACCGATTTTACTTAGGAACACGGAGGCGTCTGAGAGTACTTTGTACCCGGTTAAAAAGGGAATAGACTCATGATTCCGTATGCCCTAGTCGTCGCGCATTAAACAGAGGTGGTCACTATCATGCCTGAAATATTCCCATTAACAAATCGCTCGCTCCAATAACTTTTATGCAAATCAAACCATTTTTCCATTCAGAAATCTATGAAAACTCGAATCCAATAAGCCTCCAGCGGCAACGTGGCGGAAAATCTGGGCCATATTTTGAGAAAGGCTACAAATGGCAATTTCACTTGAAGTGTCGCATTTAATCCCTTGATTAATGTTTAATTTTTTTGCAAATAAATCCACCAGTTAAATTAATAATGAACAATTGTCCTAAGCGCTTTTCTTTTGGAAATGAAAGCAGTGTTATCCGCAAAACTGAAGTTTAGTCAGCTAATATGGGTAACAATTTTATGAAAGGTTAGAATTATGCCGATACTTTCGATGGAAATAAGTGGAATAGTACTAGTGTCTCCTAGGTAAGGTACGCTCAACATTTTGGACAAGTAAATTGCTTCCCGGGTATGAGTAAAATAGGTTCGCTTGCATTCAAAAATCATCTTATTTTAGCAGTTGTGATAGCACGAAATGAGAATCTGCATATGATCGGATTCGGATGACTACCATGAAAAATCTAAGAATTCGTCTGAACGTCATGGCTTTCGTGGAAAGCTTAGCGAATTTTCAGGAACGTATTCGGCTAGGTCACATGTTATGGACAGGAAATACGTTTTGCAATGCAAAGCGATTAGTAGCGCTGCTCGTGAAATACGGTAGATGATTTTTTCTTATTGTCTCACATTTGTAGCTTTTGATGCCAATCCAAATCAAATACCTGCCGGCCAGTAACCTTTCCGAAAGCATTATCATTGACTGGCGATCATTTTGGCGATAGCTGCAGTATTTAAGGACTACAAATTGACAACAAAAAGCTTGCATCTTGTGCCCGACGTCACTTTCCGTTACATTTGGGTGAGCTTCGATGCATCGCTAGCTCACAAATCGTATGCATTCACAGATAGTCGCAACGAGAGCCTTTTAGGGAATGAGTTGCAAACAATGTGTTATTCATTTCATTTGATTTCATAGCCCTGTCCCATACTTTGAAGCAACGTTTATTCAATTTTCAACAATGCTAGGATTTAAATTTTGGGTTTCATACGAAATAATGATTACGAACATTTTAGGAGGACAAAAAACTCTCAAATGACTCACTTTAAAAACAGCAGCGTAATTATTCATTGGCATTTCTGCCATTCTCTTTTATCTGATTTGTTAATTATGTCTACAATTCCGTTTCTAGTTAGTGTAAGTCGCTATTATCAGACTTCCTTCACAGTGTAAGCTAATGCTGAAGCGGCGATTGTAGCGATACTATTGAAATAAAAACCCGGCTTCTGTATGAGTGAAGACCGAAATATAACAATTAGCTATGACTGCCTTAATTTCTTCCTAAATTCAGCATATAACCGTGGCCTGGTGCGCCTACTCACACAAAGTCCTTCAGTAAGTCGGCAATCAAAAACGAAGCCCTATGCATCATTAATGAATATTTGGTGCGAATTTTTATCGAGTGATCTAACTAAGATACTCTAAAACCTTTTCATCATATTTTGAAGTCCCGATTGACATTTGACAAGTTCATGACAATGCATGGCATCCTATGAACTGAGTCCTGGGGAACCCAATGATGAAGACCAACTTAGAAGAAGGATCAAGAGAAGAGAATTTCGTGCAACGGAATGGCATTCATTTCACTTGTCGATTTAACGAAGCCGACTTCAGGAATCGCATTATTTAATCACCATGATAGGGTCTTAGCTTTCTACTGATGCGCATATTCTCCTTCTCTTAGCGCTCCTGTGTGTTTGTGATAAATCCTCCTTCATATTTGTGCGTTTAGGATGTAAATTGAATATCACAAAGCCATCTCATGAGCTAGAAATGGCGTCACGTGGAAGTGTGGGCGGTTTGCCGCGAGGCAAATGTTCGGCTCGAGCGCTGAGAAATGGAGTTGGATAGTTTCCTTTGAAGGTGACCGCGAATGGGAGAGTGCTATTAGCTCCGTAGTCGAACAAGTAAATTTCACTGCAACCTAGTAATTAGCTGTACTAGTTCTGCTACTGATGGTGCAGGTTGTGATGATCGAAGTAAACAACTCCTCTTGCGGTGAAGTGACATTCAGTCTTTCATGTAGCTCATTTAGAAGGAAGCGTAAAGAGATTGGTGGAGATATGATAAACTCTAACGGGTAATTTTCTTGTCAAAGGGATCTGATTTGCCACCGTCTCTAAACCCATAATTCTCCTGTTCCCGTAATTGTGGCGCTTTAGAGCATACAACAAAAATAATAGAAATAGTATTAATTTAATCGCTATGTTCCTCAGTTGTCCCGCAGGACTTTAATTGGCACATTAATATAAATTAGCACTTTAAAATCAATTTTGTTTTGTTACACCTTAGGGGGTTAGAATTTGATGATTGCGGGTAGCACTGCTGTAAATTAAGGCCCATCCATGGAGAAGTGCTGCATAGCTGCAACAACGAGCGATGTCAGAGCCGCTTTGGGCAAAATGTATGGAAAGTGGTCCAGAACAGTACAGCACCTAAATACATTCATCAAGGTTCGAACCCTTTCCTGCAGAGCAACTCCCTCTATTGAGCAGCACCCGTCCAATTTTCATCTCTCAGATGTTGATTTTTTCCTTTCTGAAAATTTTAGGACATGCAATGAATTCAGCACTAATAAGGGAACTATGAAACCAATTCAAAAGTATGGTAATAAAAGCTTGGACAGGTTTGAAAGGTGCAATGTCCTTCTGTTAGAACCTTTGGCAAAGAATTGGCAGACAGTGTATGAGTTTTGAGCACATGTATCATCGTAGTGTGGGATCCACGACTTTTCCTTTTTTAATCAGGGACAAATTGAGGGGTCATTTTTGGGCAAGTTACACAAAACACGGGGCACTCTTTATTAAAAAAAAAAAACCTACACTCTGTTAGTGCATTGTTTAAGAGCAAGTAAAGCCAAAATCCCGTCACAAAATGATGTGCACCTGGTGTTTATTTACTGGATTAGGACGTCCTTCATATCTTGAAGGTGCAATTAGGGCACAACTTCCCTTCCACGAATGTAGCTTGAGTTCTGATTAACCTTTTACTTGATCGGGAAATCTATACACGATCTGTGACTTGGAGCATTTTTGCATTAATTAATGAGTAGTGCAGAGAAGCTTATCGCACCTAAATCCAGTCACTGCCGGTGGAACAAAGCAGTTGAACGGCGCATTTGTTGTGCGCAAGTCATAACGCTTCGAATTTCTGTCGTGGCAACACATAAACAGGGATGAAGCTTTCACTCCAACGTCACATTGTGGCACAGACAACACCCTAAGTGGTTGGGGCTCATCGAAGCAGTAATAACAATGTTTAACACCTTGCTGAAGGGATTTTAGATGAAAATCAAAAAGTGAGAAGATTTTGATTACCAGATTTAGTATCTAATTGATATTAGTTACTTTACAAAATACAGCATATTAGACCTAAATCAATGTGCAGAAGCTTATCTAACCAATGTCCATTAGTGCTGCTTGGTAAAATGAAACGCCAAAAGGGCAAATGATCACAGTTTCCACCGGCATCGATGTCGTTTTGAGGAGACTTTGGAAATTTTGGCGTTACCGACATTTTCATGGCATAATGGCTATTAAAAATACCGAATTTTTCAAATTCATAGGAATTATAGCATAATGTGCTGCATAATACATAGGCATACACACCTGGAGGGTGAGTGCCACAAAAAGTATGTTTTCGTCTTTAAAGGAATTCGCTAATCATTTATTGTCAAGGAGTTAGGCCAAAGTGATGAATATGCTTTTTCCCCTTTATGCTTCCTACCTATCGTAGAACCCTGGTGCAAACTATTTCGCCAACATATAAAATGCAAAATGTCCTTGCCTTTTCTCATTCTCAACCCCGTTCGATATAATATAATCCAAAATCGTAACAATGAGGCGACCTTTCCAACGAGCGAAATAGAAGTTTTGTGCTACCATATCAGGTGGTAGTCAGGCTTGTGGAGTCGTGTTTCGTTAAGGGCATATCGTGACTGAGAAATACCAATGTTGGCTAGTCAAAACTGCTGCCGCTACCTTTCCTTTCTAAAGCATTGTGAAACAAATACCATTGCTTGACAATGGGGAAGAATTTATGCTGAAAGTGGAAGGAGTCCACGTTACTGCAGTAAAAGTAGTTATGCATAAAACAATTATGCACGTCCAAATGGGAACGCCGACTTGAGAGGTACCGTTAAATACTCAGGAAATGTGGACAAACGTCAGGTAAACCTATATCTGCTTCTTTGAAATCAAAAGTCTAGTTGTATCAATTATGTAGCCACGTCATCACATCGGCTAGCCAATCACCTCAACCCTGGAGCTTCCCATTACCATCGCATAGGTATCCGAGTGACAACGAAAACTGTGCATTTAAGGCTTTGCATTAGGCCTTTGATTAAATTCCTGTCATTTCTGGGATCAGTATTGCAGTACGTATAGTACGAGAAGAGGCGATTTTAGAAGCGTGCGCACCCTCATTTGCCATTCACTTATCCAGGATTCGTTTCGTCAATTTATAATCACATCCCTAATGCTGTGTTTGCGTAAGCATTAAAAGTCTGGCATCATACATTATGCATGTCAACAGAACTAGCTCGCGTACCGGGGTTTCAGTCACATACTATCTGTTCTGAGGCCGAATTGTTGGGTTTAAGTAAAATGTGCAACAAATGCGCAGTATTGAGCATGCCTATTCGGCGAGGTGATAGGCGATATCACCATAACTTGCCGAAAAAAGTGCACACATGGTTAGTACTTTAAACATCAATACTAGGAAGTAATAATTCTAATTTTTAACAGTTGGCGGCTCACACGAGTGTGATTTGAGGCAGTTTTTGGGCTGCATTAGCTCACTGGGTGCTCTTTAATCCCTATCGAAAGCCCTAAATACACTGTGCATCCCTTGCAGTCCTGAGATTCACGTGGGAACAAAGGAAAGTCCGAGCGAAACTCCTCAACCGTGACCGCTTGAAAATTAGCCTAAGGTTCCTACAAACGCACTTAAGCCCGCCGCCCATGCGCGCAACAGCACACAAATGGGCGCACACGCGCTCGAATCGATAACTCGAAAAGTGCGTGTTGTGTTACCGCACCCACGCTCGTGCATGAGTGCCACCATGCGCGCACGCACACACATACGCACATGTGTACGTACCTGCAAGGCCCAACTTTTGGATGATGCACGCGACCGTGGCACGTGTCGCGTGCGGACGTACGTGCGAATGTGTGTGTGTGTGTGTGTGTGTGTGCACAGCCAATGCTTATGGCCGTATCAAGCGAGAACTTATGCACGCTGCACAATCGCAATCACGGTTGGCATTTGCTCCGACCAGTGCCTTGTTCGCGTTCTCGCCGCCCCGACCTGTGTGTGCGTGTGTGTGTGTGTATGCACGCCCTTTAATACCATAACCTGTCACAGCTGAACATGAAACCTCAGAAAAAAGTCCTAGAAACGGTGCCTGATTGGATAATAATCACACCGACTATTGTGAAAGCTAACATATGGACCATAAAAAAATTTTACCCCTCAGTTTGAAAGCTATTCCTAAGTCTCATTGAATTATTTATGTTGACGTCCAAGGTTCAGCTAAAGTTCACTTCATTTCGTTGAGCATGCGCCTTTATAGATTTCACCCAAATTTATCAAGACCACGAGTCTGAAGCCCAAAATATGATAACATTAAAAAGATAGTCGAATAGATAACTTATTAAGCTTTTGATATGTGCATTTACATATCATTGGCTCCTGTGAACACTGGGCTTAGTTTTTTCGTCCAAAATTTGATGCACTTTCAAAAAATTAGAAAAGATTCGCCGAATTTTAGCCAGAAAGTTTTTCAAAGTCTGTCGAAAACCAACTTAAGAAATTCAGCAACTTCATAGGTTTGTACAAGTTTTTCCGAACTGCCAGGAAGGATTTGCTCCTAAAGTGACACCATGAACCTGTCAGCACTAAGCAGTACCTTCCGCGAGCTCTCTGCTGTATAGCTATTACCACACCCATATTATAATTCATTTCCCGTTAACACCTATAAAGCGGTGGGATTTCCAAGGTCTGCAAAAATACGCTTTCTATAACGAACAATTGTTATTTCTTGTATTTTGCCTATTTATGGCTGGCCTTTATCAAACGTCAAAATTTCACGAAATAAGATCTATGGGGGCCTGTAATACCAATTTTGCTTGAAAGACAATGCCATACCGTCATTCTACCATCCCGTGATATTAGAAATATCACTGTCGGGAATAAGCTAATACGCTTCGATTGAAGTCCAACGAATCAAATATTGAAGACATTTTTGGTGTTGGGGCTGCTTGCGCTCCCTATAGGTATCCAGCTGAAGCACTATAGTCGGGACTGCAACAGACGGAGACTTCTCGAAATAGCCACTAAAAATTTAGTTTGCAACTCACCTTTTCATAGATCCTCTGTAAGACGTAAATAGTGGAGCAAGAAGTAACGAAATTGGCGTTTTTGGCCAAATCAGCTATCACTTTGGGGTGGCGGTAGACCAGTGCAATGTTAAACAAAAGACTTTGGGCATGAGCGCAATGGTTAGGAAAAGAATAGATTGATTTTTTAGACCGTTAGAAGCAAATGGTGAGTTAGCTACGAGTATAGTTGGCTCCTTCTAATGAAGCATTAGGCCTGTGGGAGTCGCACGAATCCATTTCAATATAACGCATCTTCGAAAGTCGGAAATCAAGCGCATCTGCACTCAACGCCATGATAATGCGTCTGCAATTATGGGCATTCAGGCCAATGAATAACACATCACTCTTGCACACAAAAAGCATAATAGTAATCAAACCTACCAGTGTTTGATGGGACTCTGTACGTGACAAATCGGACAAAATATTCCCACTCTATTAGACTAACGTTACGCTGAAAGTAGTGTCAATGAGAAATGGTAACAAATCTGGTCTCTTACAGCTTGAAGTTTACGTGATTCCTTATTGCAAAGGCATATGCAGCTGTCTTCATTTAGCGTACTTTTCCAAAAAAACTGAAGTGTTTCAGAATTGGAAAACCGGCTCTCTGTAGATGTCTCAGTAAAATTTATTCGACAAATATGTGTAATTGTCCATTGTCCCCACAAGCCTAGACTCAAATTCCTTACAGGTATTTAAATATTCGTCAACAAAATGCACCTGTGCCTCTATATAATTTCTTGCTCTTTCCATATCTTTTCCCAATCCCTTTCGAATGGGTTTTGCGTTCTACATAGGATAATTGAGCAGCATATATCAGACTTGATGAACTGACTGTAGATTGCAAGAGGCAGGAAATCGGTTCAACAAAGTGGGGGTTGGAAATGATCGCCCCGAAAATTACTCCCTGTGGAGGAGTATTTCATGGGCAGCAACGACAATCGCCTTTCTCTTCTCCGCATATGACCAAATAATTGCAGCTAAATTAATCGACTCTCCGTAAGTATAGATAACAAATGGATGTACACGTCGTCAGACCCACACCTTCAGGGAGTTTTTGCTTTACCTTAAGACTACCAGGAAGCGTAGATTTTTCTTTTATGCTGGTACTTTTCAAACCGTAACTGTGTCTCAGTGGACGTTTTGCCACCTGGCTACAGCGCATACGACGTTGTTCGTGCAGCAGCCCTTTTGATTAGGATAATTTGCATTCTTGATTTTTACACTACTTAATCAGACCGTTACAAGTTTGTTAACAACACCTTTTATGTCCGTAGGTAGCACTGGGAGTGGTAGGTGGTCATGATGAGAAGTCCATGATTGGCTAGTCGGAGTGGTTTATGTAGCAGTTCTGTTGACCAATCCTCGGCCCCTGCTTAGGAGATTAGCAAAATTCGTCTCAACTAAGGGGTTCGTCAATTAAAAATAGTTTGATTGGGAAGAGTGCTCGATTTTCCCCAAACTAACACATAGTGTGGGATGTTCAGTCATTTAGTTTAAACATTCGAGGAAGCTGGTGTCATTGTAAGGAAATGTTAACAGCAAAAGCTTCTCATTTTAAGTAAAAAATTGTTTGGTCTCTTGTAAAAATGATATCCTAAACTTTGCTATGATTCTGTCATTGGACCACGACTGTGGTGCCAATTCACTTGAAAGTCTAACTAGGTAAATGATTTTTGCACAACACTACACGGAAACCACAAAACCGAAACTTTTGGGTTGGCCAATTCTTCTGCCAGTAATAATTTGGTAAAGTATGGATCAGACCCCAATCTCGAAAACTTAGAGGAAGCAGTTGTAAATGACACAAGTCATAGGTTTTTCATAAATGAAGAGGTGCACTGTTTATCAATAAAGAAAGAGGTTTAAATATGTCATCTGCTAGTGTGGTTAATGATTGAATTTTAATTTGTGTGCAATGTTTTTCACGGCTCCTTTAAAAATGAAGAGTCTGCTTCACAAATGAACTACAATTTTCGGTGAAGGCGCAACAGTTTTAACCCCTAAAGCACATGGAACGGTTCAGGGCGTAAGTGGGAAACCAAGCCAGTCGGCATCGTGTACACGCTATTACGCCGCACCGAGTGCTAGCTTACATTTATGTTTGAGGGTGTCTTAGCTCGTTAATTAAGGAATCGTCGTGAGTATGGTCAGCACGCTCAATATCAACTCAGTTGGGTATGGTTTCTAATTTTCGGTGTAACCTATTAAATTGTGGACAGAACTAGTGTTTCGTAAGATTAAGCATTAATAAGTGATTGGTTGAATGACCAAAGAGGAATCGGTGAGTGCCTGCAGGGGCAATTCTTTACCCAAGCGTTGTGCGATAAAATAAATGTGCGTAAAGTAGATGACTAAGGCATTGATTAAGCTCTCATGAATTACCTTTCATCCATTCCACCTTATTTTATAATTACAGCAACAAGTAAAATTATTTGAGAGGCGACGATTTTTCAAAATAAGTATAGCATAAATAAATTTGATTATTTTTACATCACATCGGAATAGAAAAATCCCCATGCAGGTGTATGATGCGAAGTGTATGAGTGAGCGCACTTCCGACAGCACGAGAGAATCAATTAGAATTTTGATATCAATTTCATAAATTGAATACATTTTATAGCGCTCTTGCATCAATTAAATAGCTTTTAAATTATTTAAGCACGACCCTTATTATTATATTAGTGACACTGGATTTAGCGCGGTTTGTAGTCAATGTTTTTGAAAATGCGACATGACTTGAAGGCCCATCCTTTTGCCATGGTTTAGAGGAATGCTCTTTCATGCTAATGTGACCATCACTGCGACCGGGAGCGGTATTCACAGAAAGATTTCACCATTGGCGAAATCTTCAAGGACTTGTGGATAGTGTAAGGAAAAATAGTGAAGTTTCGTTAAGACCATAATCAACCCTGCTGCCGGAATCTCTCCCAGCAGATCCTTTGATACGGTTTAACTGCTAAAGTTATTTGGATGAGATCATTCGTACATTCAGGTATAAAATATCGACCAAAAATTTCACATAGACTATTCAACAGATGAGATTTGTACAGAGGAAAATTCTAGACCGTAGCATCGTTTGCGCACGATAACTTTAACGGCCAAATGAATAGATTACTTAGCCACCTTAATTAGTGAACGAATAAAACTAGAAGACGGTGTAAAGATTAAAAGAAGGTGTTTTTTTCTTCTGCTAAGTTTATTGATGTGAAATAATCAACTCAGTTTTAGCCATCGTTGTCAGAACGCGCACATAATCAGCGTGCAGGCGTTGGTTGAGGAAAATTACCTGCGGTGTCAAGTTTTCTCGACATGACTTTCTCTATTTGAAATGCTATTCCTTCCGCTATGGGGCCACTACCGCATCGATCTACCGTTACCAGTCTCAAGCTTGCATTAAATGAAACCGTTTTTATCAAGTTGTCTTCAATCCCTCGTTACATAATGATGGTGTTGGTCCAGTTGTGCTCCGATTTGCCCATTCACACAAAGCATTCAGTTGCTTTTAGATGATTGAAAGTACATAAAAAACTACCATAATATTAGATAGTAACACTAATGAAACAAGAAAAACACGCGTTGATATCAGGCTCACCATTGTGTTGCATGGATCATGTAGAAAATCGTCGTCGTTCGAGTTACTTTTACAATTGCCTTCAAGCCTTCGGGGGAAAAGTAAATAACAACTTCACTTTCCAATCGCTTTGGTTGAGATAGAAATGTAACATAGAGCACCATGGTATTAGGTGGAATTATTTCTTAAATCTCTGTTTTCTGCTAGCGTCAATTTTTTAGTTGCGATCGTAAGTGTAAATTGATGCTTAACTAATCTTGATAATTTAATGAACCATTTTTGAGTTATGCAACGTTTTGAAAATAATTAAGAAGTGGTATGCTAAGAATCCGAATGTCCTCGTAGAGTGCCACTCATCCGGAGGCGAATTCCAGTATATTCAGCAGTGCTCCTGATTGAACGTTGGTCTTCGTGCCAACCCTATGGTCACCGGTCGAAACTGAATCACAGAGTGGGGTGAGGTGGAGAGAATCTATACCTTTGTCTTAGCCTTCATATTTAATCTCTCGAAGACAGATAATCACTCCAATATCATCACCAAAGACGCTCCGCAATTTTTCCTATGCTCATGTTACTGCGATTGCATTGCAAATGCAAACACCATTGTGCATTCCTAACACGATTGAATAACTGATGGAGGAAAACGGCGGCCCACAATTCTCCCTTGTTTGCAAATTAAAATAGGCCATTCCGTAATGACCATTGTCAGAAGCCAAATACTTGCATCAATTCAGGAGAACGATTTCAGTGTCACAGTGTACCTGCATGGTCCAAATTAATGATATTTCGAAACTACCGAACCTGATCCTATAAACATTTGTTGAAGAACGAAACAGGATCGTGTTTTTCGGACTGTAAGAGTACATTTCCTTTAAAATGAGCAGTACTTTATCAATCCTTTTGCTTAAATCACGTCAATGGGAGATTTGCCTTATCGCCGTTACTTTCAAGTACCAACCGTGCAACTTGGCCTGTTTGGACAAAGGGCCTGTCTCTTTTGGCCGGCAGTGTTTGCAACGTCTCGCATGAGTCAGTTGACCAGTGCCCTTTGTCAGACCGTCTTAACAAACTAATACCATTCAAACTAGTAATTGAATGGCAATGCGTAAAATTAAAAATGATATGTTTTTGTGATAAAATTAATGCAGCAGCACATTTTGGCCTTTTGAATTCGCCTTTGTTTGGGAACACTGCATATCATTGCTCCCGGTGGATTTTTAATCTCTATGTCGTAGTTGATAAGAAACCGCGACAATTTGGTAATTTTACAGATTTGTACAAATTCGATTCATAAATGGAAACTCATTGATAATCAAACTTCTTTCCTAAAAAATGTTTTCGAATTCTTTATCCATTAATGCATTACACGATCAATTAACCATTATCGTAACAAGCATCACCTACAAGTATGGCACAAAATATAAACAACTAGGAATTTCAGTCTAAATTAATAATAAAAAAGCAGAGTTTAGCGTTGTTCCTGATGTCAAGAAGTAAATGATAAGAGTAGTGCATGTTGAAGAACCCAGTACAGCAATTTGTATACAATAACCTCTGCAAAATGTACGAGCAGAAACCGAATGTACTGACAAAAAATGCATACACTACCATAGGCATTGATAATCAAATCAGTAGACACCGCAAAAGTGACAGATAGATGCTGTTTCAGTTCAGTGTGTAGACCTTGATCAGATGCCAATTATGTTGAGGGAGGAAGGAAAGTAGCGGTTTTAACACTACTACTACTACTCCTCCCCTTCAGGTGACCCCCTCTGCGTGCTTGACGTCACAGCATGGAGTGTGATGGCTGTGGCGCATAAACGCACATATTCGCCACCTACGAATTGTCGATCGATTCCCCATCCTTCGCAGAGCACATAGGAATGCCTTACATTTCTTCAAAATTTTGAGTGACTAAGCTGCGGAGGAGTGTAGTCTAATGGCTGACTTAATGGTAACACTCAATAGATGAAAACTATCTGAGCAATCACACAAAAATACCGTTTATCCACAATGCTATTTTGGTAGCATTGGAAAGTGAAACATGCTAGAAATGTTTAAAGTTTTAGGATAGCTGAAATAGCGGCGAAATTACATTTTTTTCCGCAAAACATATTTTCATAAGAAATTTCTATCAGCTGCACGCAGGGACATTCAGCGAGACTTGCCTTTAAAGCGGTTTATGGTTTGTAGGAATCAAAATTTGTAAAATTCATGTAAAATTTATTAGCGCAACCATGGATGACTCACTGGACGCAGGAATAGCTTCGCCTAGGCTTTTCTATCTATGATTGGTGAGTATGTTCTTCCAACTTACTACTCTGATCTACATCTGTGTAATTCGTTCCCTTTTATTTTACGAATGCAATTTCCAATTTACCGTACAAATATTAAATGGTCATAGCGGAAGCATTAATCCCTTCGTTTGAGTCAATGTGTTTTTTAACTCCTCCCATCTGTCTTGACATTTCACTAACATGGACGTCTTTTGTGGCCTTGACCTAAAAAGTGCTCGGGCAACCGTAGCGAGTACTAATCGATAGCGTGGCAAGAGCTTTTGATTCTTGATAATCCATTTATTACCTAAAAATAAATCTTAGATGTTTTTCCATTAAGTTCTGCCGGCCCTCATCCCAATCATCTAATCAATTCTTACCTCCATTGACGGGTTTTTCTCCACTCGTTAATAGACGTAAAGGTAGCGCTTTAAATCTTTACTCTGAGAAGTTATTGCCAAAATGTCATGATAACTTTCACGCTCCTACATCCTTGCATAAATCTAGCAATGTCGGTAAATCTCAGCTAGCCTAATTTATTTCCTTAACCGCAATATCCCGATTCCTTCCAAGTTCAGGTTTTGGTTTAATGGCGGCTTTAGTAAGAACTTAGTCTATGGTGATCTTTTACATTGGGTAACGGTCTAAACGAGGTTTCACTATTCGTTACCTCTCGTCTAGAAAGCGCATCGCTCTCATCTGCATCATGGTAGTGCGTTTTGAGGGTTCTTCTAAAGAGACTAGCCTCCGAGGCTTGCCTATGCCATTGTACCAAAGGTTAATTGAGGTATTCAGGGGAGAATCGAAGGAGAGCAGGGAGGAATGCACTGTGTGAATGCGAACACATTATCCGTTAGGCAGTGAGTCGATGCCAATTATTCGCGTGCGAACTGCTCCTCGTATGCATTTATTTCGTGCAGATAGCACGCGCCAGGGCATCTGCAAACTAGGGTAAAGAATTTATTAGATGAAGGATACAACATGAAGGAAACATCAGCATTGGTGCACGCACCTGAGCGCATGTACATTAGAGAACGTGCAAGCGGTGCTGTGGCCTTGCTAGACGTAAGGCGAAATACTTGGTCAAATCTAGCTCTCTGCTGCTATTGTTAGCCGCGAATTTCCCCCATGGTAAGGGCATAGCTTCATTTCCTACCACTCACATGCTTATAGTAAGAAAAGTCAATCGGCCACGTGTCATGCAAGCAGTATTGATGGTTCTGACAACAAACTCCGGATGATAGAGCCGATCAAGCTGAGTGCGACATTCGTCCTTAGGAAATGCTTCGAGGGCTAATATATGGTACGATCGAAATTAACTAATATGAAGACTATCGGACATTCAGCAAAGTCACAGCGAAGAAAACATCTGGCGCGGTATATTTAAATACGCCAAAATGCTAAGATTCAAGCTTAGCTGCTGAGATGTGCAACGGCTTGGCTCACTTTAAGTTACCAACGAATGGTTCCTGGTTTGCAAGCCATATTTTAGTTTCAAAAATGTGTGAGGATCGCTGACAAATTAACAAAAATGTTCAAAAGTTGGTAAGTTAACCAAGCCACCTCAATTTCGCTCAATAGTGTACATCACAGACGTTTCGGGATCCAAATGCATGCGGCGAAGTTAACGAGGTTAACTTCTCGGTCATGCGCAGCTTTAGCGAACAGGCGGAAAAAAATAGTTTTAAATTGCAATAATTATTTTCCAATGAGACCGAGCCAAGAGAACCCCTGAAAACCTTGCCTGGATTAGTGCCATGTATTCAACATACCAACGGTATTTTAGCAGTGAAGATTATCTGAAACCGGATTTGCTTTATTTGTAATGGAGATACTGTGGCTCTTTTTAGTTGTTTGAAGGAATTAAGCATATCCGATTGACATTTTGAAATACTTTGTCTTCAGTTGTGCACCTTTTGCAAAAGCCCATATGAGGATGCGTAAGCTAGCAAATACAAAGCATCCATCTAAGTTACGGCACAACTTTCCCTCGATGCAAAACGGAAACATCCTAACCAGCCCGCTTCGGGCAGGTACGCCTCGTGCAGATCGGTCTCGGGCCATCTGTTGCGCCAGTAAATGCCGTGGTTTAGGCTGTTCAGCACCTCAATATTTTGTCTTTTTCGTTAACAGAGCTCTCGCTTTCCATGCCGAGGCTCACTTTAAGCTCTTAGTATCTGTTGGCACACGGCTCTTGTGCAGCGGTACCTCGAAGTTATTAAGTTTCCTGTTTAAAAAAAATTTATTGAGCTTAAAACGGATTGTTTATGCTTACCCCTTCGATTTGAAATGGGTATTAAGTGATCCTACCATCACGGGTCAAGTAATGGAGACGTAGAATACCTCTTTTGCTCGATGGGACGAAGCCAATAGTTGGTAGGTAAATAGTCTGTATTTCTCTTTAAAATTCGCACTGGGAGTTTCGAATGCAAAAATATCAATGTGCTGGATAAAATTTCACCACTTCACACCTGTCGGCGCCTTTTGAAGCTTATCAAAGTGCTGTGCAGCTGCTCCATGTGCACATTGGCGAAAGAAGAATGCTTGGTTTTATTTAAACGTTTAGTGTAGTTTTATTGCTTGGTTTCTTTATCCAGCCTCTGGAAGCATGGAAATGGATTGGCCGTGACGCATCAACGCCACGTCAATTTGAGTTCGTTACAAGCGTGAGCATAAAGACAACAATCATGTGTTTTCGTTGCGAAAACTCGACCTTAATTTATGGATGCGCGAGTCGCCTTGGTGGCGCACTGTGAACTGCGAGGCGGTGAGGGCAAAACGCGCAACTAGCTCCTGCCGCTACCGCCACCGCCTCCGCCGTCGACTGGCGTTCGCGAGGCCACCGGGTGCGCACGTGATTGTCACGTGAGCTCGCACGACGACTTGTGGGTGTTGACTGCTGTGTGGCATGCGCGTGCACGCAGTCGAGGCTACGGCGCTAGAACAACAGGGTATGCGATTCATCCAATTGTGTGGTTGAAATAATGTTAAACAATTTGTTTATATTGCGATAAAATGACATTAAACCAACGAATCAACTACACAAATTCTTTTTGCTGGAGAGTTAAGTCACGTGCACATCTAACTACTGGATGACTCAACAGTCTATTAAAAAGATGGAAATTAACTTAAAACGACATGCTATACCATCAGAGGATCCCGAGTTTGGTTAGTGTTCAACAAATGCATTTGATTGTCGATTGTCGGACCATTCATAGACCTCTGTCAATCTTGACACCTGCTTTTAAGCAAGAGCTATGACTATCGTTGAAGTCTACGGATAACATTTGAGCTGTGTAGGGAGAAACAATGTAAATGAAAACGCACAGTTTCTCCGAAACTCGGGTTCTGGGATTTCTTCAACAATCCTTTTTGCTGCCGATTTACCTGAAAATCTCATGGATCACCATTGTGGAAAGTGGCTGACACAAATTTTGCAATTTTCAGTTTCACATAGGTTTTACCAAAGATGTGGTGGAAATTTTGAGACTTGTTGGACGCCTTTTTGAAGGAATTGTGTGCCCTCGGTCATGCTTATTTTAGCCGGATTTACAAGTCAGATGCCATTGGAGGAATGCCAAAAGCTGTTTCACCTACATTGGTTTTCAATCTGAAAGGATAGCATGGAAAAACTAAAACGATTAAATGTCAGTTAAGCTTCATTTTACAATAGCTTCATAACATTGGCATAACAGTCGTATCTGTTTCCCATTGTTTGATGCAGTTTTTTTTTCAATTTAGTAATTTGCAAAAGAATGTGGGTAATACGTTCAAGTGATTTACATGCAGTGACTGGTGACTTGTTTGTGAGCGAGTACAGGAAATATCATGTAAAACCAAAACATTTTGTCCGACTTCTTACAAACAATTGGACAACTTTAGGAAAATTCCTAGTGCATACCTTTTTACATAATCGTGACTGCAATTGCTCACCCTTTTCCAACAAAACACAGGTCACCCCTTACTCCCACTTCCATAAGACTCCTTGCATCTAGCGAACAGCGAATCTGCTCACGTTTCACATGCTACTTGCCCAATACCAAGGGGAGGTGATAGTCACTTGGAGACCTTCTAGACAAATGGGGATGGGGGAGAAGGGAGTGGAGCAGTACTACCTTCTGCCGTCCTAAATTCCACATCCTCACCCCAATGAGGTTTGTAGTGCCCATCCTCGAGTTGTACACCATCGACCAGACGGACCTCAGGCGTACGCATCCAGTCAGAGGGACGAGTGTGCCCACGACGCACCACACTCACACACCATGGAAGCATTGCCTTCTAGGGACGAATCGGTGCGTGTCTTAGACGTTTGGGGTGGGTGGTTGGTGGGGTGTTGCCTCGTTTGGGGTAACCAGTAGACTTTTTGTTCACTTTACCAACGCCGGTAAACAAATGTCCCTTCTCGTCCCACGTCAGTCAACAATCTAACTGCACGGTGAGTCCCTATACCACACTTGAAAGAAGTGAAGAACGAAGTGGCAGTCCTTGCGACCCCTCATCCACCATCCATCAACCCGCATCAAGTGGCAATCATTTGCCTAGCTTCCACGATTGTCTCTTCTCAATCGACGTAGCCGCGAGCAAAAGTGACTCATTGCTCACGACAAAATCTACTAAAACTGCGATCCTTCATATTCAACAGCATTCGATGATTGGGGGCTTAAGTCAAGGAAAAGGGAGAGGAGAGAATAATAAGAGGTGAGATATTTCCGGACTGCTTTTAAACAATCCCATTCACTTTACAATTTCCTGCAATTTGCAGTCCGCCATGTCAGTCTTTGGAGAAACTTTCAGTCACCTGGTAGCTCCAACATATTCTCATTTGCTGGTCCAGAACTTGTGCTAATCAACGACCCCTTTTTCGCACCTCGATAAAACTACTCCCTACATAGTATCACTGTAATACTTTGTTCTCACTGCCGGTTTCGGTTTCGGTCACCTAGATGGCCATATTGCCCTAGCCGCGTGGGCTGGCTTCTGGTCGTTCCAGCAGCCCTGTTCCCTCTGTTTATTAATACATATTCTGCCATAGTACTATGCCTTCTTTTGCCTTTAAAGATGTGTCGGGACGCTACAATCACAATTCTTAAAAACACAATTAATCATTTACTGACACTCTATTTTACATACAAAAATGTAGCGAAGACTGTTATCTTTATTGGCGTAAAAATGGGCGATTAGTTTATTGAATACTAGGTCGAAGGTGGAGGTATAAAAATAAGCACATGTGGTTCTATTTTATTTAAAAATTGTGATGCAAAACCTAACAAATTACTTGTAGTAGAATTGAATAATTTTGCGATTGCAGTGTGTTTGACCGGCACCTTAATTCTATAGTTCATGCCGTATTTGTCACACTGTTTTAGGAATTGTCAATTGGTTTCACCAATTCATTACCTTAATGCAATTAATTTCATCCACTTATTAAACTGAAAATGACGCAATGGAGTAGATCAAACATACCATGTCATGGTCACCACACGACAGGTGTCATGGGCAGGGCGACGTGGGTTGGGTAGATGACATTGTTTGACTTGTTTGACCAATAAGAGGGACCATGTGCTGGAAGGTTAGCAATACTCTAAAAACAGCAGTGCAGTTAGGAAGGATGGCGGTTGGTTTAAGCACTAAAATCACATCAAATCTACTGGATGTAGTGATTCGAACTAAATGCTGCGACCAAGTAAATTGTTGCTTTTGGACCTTCCTTAAATTCTGCTCTTTCAGTTGATTTTCCACAAAATTTGCAAAATTTATCACTGCACAAGTGGAAAATCTTCGTATTATTTTGAGTTATAATTCAGAAGCTGAGCCAACCAATCGGAGTGCAGTGCCAATGCCAGAGCGGGGGTTAGGCACCGGGCTCACATGATGAGCTCAACACGCCTCTTACAGTCACAACGGCGCCACCTCACATTGCACCTCGTGCTGTGCTGAGACATAGAATGGATGCGCAGTGTTTATGCACCATGCCCATTGCTCGCTAGACACTTCTTAAAACAAGGTGCTTATTCCTTCTTGCCTCATCTGTGCAAACTATAAAGCATATGATTTCATGAAACATTTCAAAGGTATCTGCGTCATAGGAGGATTTGGATTACTAAATGTTGATGAACTTTATTCTTGTAATCAGGTCTTTTATAAATGGTTGGCAAAGTAAGGAGCTACCACAGCGTCCTAATGCCTTCATTTATATAAGTGGTACGAAACCGTCAGAATTTAAAATCGGGCTGTGCTGCTCTCCACTTGACTGGATGCACACAAGTACAAATGTCCACGAGTTCGCTAAACGGTGTGACCAAAAACTCATAATGAGTTATTAGACAATGGAAGATAAGTAAATAATCACACACATTCCAGCCATACATCCAGTTAAGATATGTGCTTCTAAGCACAGTCCTCCCCACGTTTTAACATCGCACGAGAAAGTGATAATGAGTAAAACTAAATTGTGTTTCATGTAAGTTTTATCAAAATTATTTACCCGCCGCTTGTTCTTTACACCAGCTTCAATCAAGAGCTGTGCAAATGACTGTTTAAAGTACAGGTAACTTCGGGTATGTTAAGTTGTCGAAAAATGGACATCATGTATTACATTGTATGTTTAGTCCTTCATTGTCAAAAGGATAAACATATAGCACCTCCTAACCTGTAACATATACCGCCTCTCAGACCTGTAGCTGTACGCTGGAAATCGGTACCAGCAATAAGAAGTGTCTTTCATCCTCACTTGGAAAAGATGATTACTTGCTCAATAACGAAATAAACCCGACTACATTTAACGTCACTTGCTCAGAAGTGCCTATACTTCCTATGTCATCTAAACCGCGATCGCGTTGTGGCAGCGGACAAATTGTACGTGTTAGTGTCTCCTTGGTCCACGAACTCCGACGGTCTACTGAAAGCTATTATGCAACAATTTATCGCACAAAAATGTTTTTAAATCCTCAAATCTGTTGAAGTAGTTATATAGACCTCTCGGTCCTACCTACTCTGATATAGTTAACGAGCACCCAGAGTATGGCATCATGCAAATAATTATCATTGGTATAGAACTATGCAGTGGTATTGAGAAGAGAACTAAACGACGTTGCAGTTGAACACTTTCCCACGTAAACGAAGGTCAAGGCGCGTTTCGGCTTAAACTTGAGGCAAACGGCTTGCTAGTCAATTTGTTTACCCTGACCAAGCCTATGCTCACTTTAGCAAAAAACCAGCACAATGAAACAGGAAAGTTCAGCTATCGATACGATTAAGAACTGTTGAACCCCATGTACCGAATGTACAGAGAAAATGAAAGGGAAAAAGGTCGATATAGCTTGTTTACCTTTGTTTGGTGAACAGATAGTGCTGCTTCTGAGTGTCCACACTCACCGTTGCGGACGGATAAAGAAAATAATCACCGCTACCCATGGGGACATCTTCGCCTCCAGACTCCCCATTTCAGTAATTTTAAGTGTTTGTGAAAATATATAAAACTTTTAAAATTCATCGGGCTAAACCAGCCGAACATGTATTAAAAGCCCTAAAATGAGTATGCTAAAAACACTCCATAAGCGATCATATCATGAATCAAGTTATCACAATTTTCGGATGCAACATTTAATACCTTGCTCTTCACGACATCGTAGGCGAGAAGTGGACAATAGCAAGGATGCAAAACTCGTTGGGTGGTACTCGATTCGTCTTCACACCTATTCAGCACTAAGGGGTAAGTTAACTTTTACATACCCTTGATGTGTTGTACATTGATGTTATGCAAAATCGAACTTGAGGAGAGTGAATGTGCTGCAACCGATGCCGCAACTTTTGGTCACAGCAAGACTACCATACCCTAACTACTGTATTTGACCTGTATTATTGTCTGACCTTAATACCGTTGACGAAAATTGCAGAAACGAAAATTCACTTGAGTATTGAGTTGATTAAGTACTCCAAACAACATGCCTGTAGAGCATTGAATTCCTCAATTCTATGAGTATTGCATATGCTAGCGCATACCACCTCCCCGATTGTTTCGATTGTAGGCCATTTAAGCATCCGATAAGTATTCCGACACAAAATATTTAGAAGTCTATAGATCTTCGCGTCAGCATAAACAATATATTCTAGCTAAGACGGGTATGTTAGGGTGATTTGTACTCGTATTTCTGTTTTAATGACCAGCGAATTCTACTGCCACGCATTTAGCGCAGTAATGTATTCGGTTCCCAAATAGCTCTGTCCTAAGAAGACCCAACGCTCAGCCAGCCGGACAAGACGATTAATTTCGTGATACCGACTTGTAATGAAGTCACTTACATGCATATATGGGAACATACCATGAAAATTCACCTCACTATATCAATCTGTCACTAAATCAGGAAAAGTAGAAACAATAATGTTGAAAAAGTACCTTATCTCCTTTTGATTTCGCAATCATTTCGTCCTAGCTGCCATCAGAGTCAACCTGTTCGGTGTTCCCAATGGGGAGACTCGTAAACTGCCATATCCCAACCTTCGGAATCAGTCTCAATTTTGTTTTTCCTATTAAGCGACTAAAACGAACCACATAACTAGCGAGGCCAAGGACAAAGAACATTTAGGAATTATTTGGTGATTCCTCCTTTTAAAGGACACATCAAAAATTGATATTTTTTGGATTATTAGAGTTTTAGATGCCTTCTAGACTTTGTGCTCAATATTCAACCAAACACCCCTATTTTTCAGTTCAGCTAAGTTATCTTTAGAACCCTACAAAAAGCCGTAAAATGAAGCTCTCAAAGAACAGGAAAGGCGTCATGCGACAAATCACGGTTCGGTTGTTAAGGCAAGTATCTAATGGTGACTTTGAGGTCAGTCTTCCATTTGCGCTAACTCACCTTATTAGCGCTGACATTTCAATAAATTGTTTAGTCCTCAATTTCGGTATCGAGTTGCTTAGAGTCCTACATCGTGCCTGCAAAGTCAACAATGCATATTGTAGCATCCCAAGTCTTCCTTGATGGCGAAAGAAGCCGTAATGCTAAGACAGGATATAGATTCAATAAATAGAGGGAACGAGGTTGTTTGCATGGCTCGAGCTCCGACGCCCTCCTTGGTAAACCTCTCACGTCAGCCATCACAACGTAATCAGTGCTGGAAGAAACACCCATGAGCTAACCGTGTCAGTCATCGAAATGCGAGCGCAGATGAGAAGCTGCTTGTCCACAACGTCACTGACTCCTCTTGGCCGTTCGATTGGACCTGGAGTTTCGTCCGACCATCAGTGTGTCCGTAGGGGAACGTTAGTACAACGGTCTCCTTAAGCGAGTGTTGTAGCGTCCCGAAGCTTCCTCGAAAGCAAAAGAAGGCAGAATGCTAAAGTAGAATATATATATTCATCGGACAGAGGGAAAAAGGCTGCTGGCATGGCCCGGAGGCCAGCCCACGCATCTAGGGCAATACGACCACCTCTGTGTCCTTGACAGAAACCGGCAGTTCTAACAAACAAAGTACTACAAGTGTGTTATGGAAATCTCTGCGACAAAACGTTTTCAGGTGGTTCATGGCTAGTGTTACCTCAGTTATTGATAGCTTTCTTGCAGAACACGGGGACGGAGTAGATGCCGAAGGCGGACGTCGTTCTCAGCCCCTCTGTTATGGGGCATCAGAGACTGCCCCATCCGTTGCACATGCACTTTTTCGTACCACTACAGTTCATAACAAGCGGTATAGACGGGGATAGAAATCCCGTAAAGTCGAGTCCACTTTCCGATACCACCAATGTAGCGTCCTGAGACTTCCTCAGCATGCAGATGAAACGGAGCTGCTGGCATGGCCCGGAGGCCAACTAAATGACCGAAATCGGCAGTCAGAACAAGCAAAGTACTACAGCTTTATCGCTGAATTTTAATTCAATTAACTGATTTTATCATACTCGAAAGTGGAAACTATTAGAGATACAAATCACACCACTATCGGTATGCGGTCACATATGCTTACAAGACTTTTCAGCTGTAGACACAGCCATCTCACATTTTAGCGGCTATCAAGCCCTTTTCATTTGGACTGCTACTTTTGAGAGCATTTATTAAGCGATCGGCTCAACTGAAATAGGTCACTTTTATTTGGTGGCTTTACCCCTCACCTTTACTAACGCTTGTCCTCACGTTGAAGATGCAGGTCACATTTGTTTATAAACGTGAGTATTCGTTTGCTGAGTCGCCTACATCCAATGCCAACCAATAAAAGGCAGGTATTTTTGAGCAGGACTCCTCCGGATTAGTTTAGGTAGTTCCATGGCTTTGACCGAAGCTAAGGTCAGAAGACGAAACGTAATCGATTGACCCAATGTCTGATGTTCATCCAACACAGTGAGGTCAAGAAAATACCGTCTTTATCGAACATCTCGTAAATTACTAGATAATAGCATTATTATGACTGCTGCAGCATAGTTCGCGCAGTCGAATCGAAGACATTGGAGAGGGCTGCTCTAGTGCTGGGGTTGACCAACTTGGCTCTAATTTGTGCAGTTTTACAATGTAGTGAATGAATAGTGTAGGGGCTTTAGTCACGCCATAGAAAGACTACAAAGTATCCATGCTTAGGGCATACGAAATGCTAGCTGTTGCATGCTCGTGGATGTTGACTCAGTTTGCATGCGTTGTAGTAACGTTCGTCACTTTGTAACTTGCCGACTCTCTTGTTTAACTACCATTTAGGAGAATATTCGTGACTAACTCAACCCATGCTGGTAAGCTGTGAACTAAGTGTACTTTGAAATATTGGTTTCATTTAGACTATGGGTGCTTTTTGACAAGCCCAAAATCGAGAACTTTTTGCAGTGTTTCCTCTCCAGAAATCTAACCAGCTGTACCAATACGACATTCTAGAAACAGGAATCGCACCAGGTGTAGCATTGCAAAATCATTCGCTGTTCATTAAGCCTTACCTTTTATGATAAGCTTTTGAAAAATTTTGGAATGAAATGGTAAAATAACCGTTCCTTGGTGATAGCTCCATTGTCCTCCTATTAGCAAATATCTAATGAGTTATAATGATTCCCTACTACGCAGCGTCAACTCTTGTAAGGTAGCAATACGGTTTCCTAGAAAAGATCCATGCAACATAAAACCAAAAAAAAGCATCAATTCTATTATGCGTTAAATTTCAACGGCTAGTCAGAGTTAACCTGAAATGAATCTGATCGCAACTTCTGGCGTCCAGAGTCCACTAACAAAAGTGGGATCTGCTATGACAACTTTCAAGTAAAAATCACAAAGATGGACCGGGCTAACATATTCAATTAGCCATTTCAATTCATTTAAGTTCCATGCCTTTTTTATTTTGAATCAGAAGTGAGTGAGAACATCAGGCGCATCCATTATTCGTAGTGAAAGCGTAAACTTAGCAACTGTTACTGTTACCACACCAGCATTAGGACAAAACAACAAACTCAACAGTTGAGGCAGAGGGATCGCTTCCTCGAGGTGTTGACATTTTGCATTGCAATGAACACTCATCAAGTTTTACGGAGGCAATCACGTCATCATATTGTGATGAGAGCATGAAAAGTGAATTAAGGAAATATTTAAATATGCAGTGCACGTTGTTGCTTCAGCATTGTATTAGAGACAACGTGCTAAAACCATAACAGACCTAGGCATTAATTTCGGTCTGAATGCAGAGACCACTTCGACCTGCTAAAGGATCTGCGCCCGACGTCAAAGCTGGTATTCAGATCAATGTTCAATGAATGATTGATGTTCTTGCATGGCACAATGAACTTCACTACGTTTTTCACCACTACTCTCCCATCCACTTTCAAAAAGAGGCTGTAACTGTTGTTGATTCACGCCTTGAATAATTGACCCAAAGGAACAAATGGCAGCAGTGGCAGTAATGAACATTGTCAGGCGCTAAGCATTTGGATTCATGGTTCCAAAGTCCACGGAGGCTACTTTCTGCTATCGACGCCCAACTTATGCGAATGAGCTATCTGTCTCTGGAGTCGACAACATCCTGCACTGATGCGTGCATTGCATCGAGTCCACGGATTTCGCCTGTATTTTGTAAACTCTTCACGTACAACGCATGCCAGCCCTTTTTCCAGCCGCCTCACTTGCTGAATGTTGCCCTGTAGTTTCGCTGTCTGCCACTTTCACACTTCTGGTTTTACGATCCTGAAACACCAAAGTGATAGTGTTATCCATGACCCCAAAAAAAGTGCCCATCGTGAATTTCTTTGGGAGAAAGTTGGTAATGATATTTTATGGACTTGGATCGCTTTGAATCACCCTAGCACTGAAAGTAGCTGACAACGAGGTGAATAGACTGGCTACCACGCGAAGCAGAGCAAAGGCAAAGCCTGTTCGGAAAGGGCAAGAACGTACTGGGGGCCGAGGTTCAAACTCCCACAATTTATTTGTGATATTTTTTGATGAGACCCTGTAATAGTGCATCACCTACAGTAGCCCCAAACTGAGCTGCATTAACGAAACGGGGAAGTGAGAAATTACAAGACACTCGACGATTCCCTTTACCAAGCTCTCATTTCAATAAATTTTGCAAATTGATAAAGGAAAGAGGATCAACCATTACGCAATCCAAAGACTTTTTTGCGACAGTGCAAACCCACTGTACCTACCAGTGTCGATTTTGTCTCGGGAATGGTACCAATACTGCAGTCTGCTGCTGCGACAGAAGTACTAGGATGACCTAATAATTGAGGTAACGACTGCACAACTTGTCAGAATTTAAGATGCTATTTTATTACGTATGTATTGGCCGTATAGGGGTCTAGGCCTTACTCAACTAACAAAAACTGCTTACGAATTAGCACGACCCCTCAAGTTCGAGCCATTCGAACTTCACATCATGCCGAACACCCCACTGGCGAATTACCCAAGTATACCATTCCTGGCTAGACGCCCGGAGACCATCTCTGAAAGCGTCACAGGAGAGTACTCAACAAGCGAAAACCCGCTTAGATGAGCGGATTCAGAGGAAGAGAGGAGAACTCCAACTCGCTTAAGCAACGACACTCAGTCACTGGAATTGTAATAAAAATACGAATTTCGCAAAAAGCACTTCTGGATAGTAAAAGCTGAGAAGCAGAAAAGGCCTCCAACGATCTCACAAGTGGCCCTACCTTGATTGTAAGTCTACCATACCAGACTCCAACAATCTGGAGGCCGTACACAAGCACCAAGAACATGTGTGCCAGACGCGGCCATCCGTGCAGAACAATAACAAGAGACTCCCAATACTTCGCTTTATTTCCCATTATCAAATATAGGTCAAAATCATCTGAAAAAAAGAACTATAAAGCCAAGACCCGCCTCAGCACTCGACTTAGTTATTACTCAAGAGGCGGCGAAGTGTCAGACGGGGGAACAGCGCGTGCATGAGCGTCACCAGGCCCACTGTTTAAGGAAGTGTAATTGGGGGTTAGGGAGCATATAGGTGTCAGGCTGTACATACGGGTGAGTATACTGGACGAGAACAATTCACACGCACGAAATAAGGGATACAATATGCACACACGAAGACATCGCCGTAGAGAAACAGGGCTATATTGTTGCCGGTCCAAATGCTTGAACACAGTTGCACAGATACACGCTACAGTAAAAGATTGGTCGAGTGTACTTAGCATCTAGGTGGGTTGGTGCAAGTTAAATTTCAAATATACAGGATGCCGAAAGACAGTATGGAGGCTTCAAAGGAAGGAGGGGTAACACATCAACGAGATATTTGGTGTTGTTGTGGGGGTGGAGGAGGCTGTGACTGGGATGTCCCGTCCTGCGGTGGCCTCTGTAGTAACTGCTGATGCTGCTGCAGTTGTGAATGTGATACAAGTAGTTGTGAGAGCATTTGAGGGGGTTGTTGTTGTTGTTGAGGGCCATAGGGTAGTGGAGGGGGCCTGGGTGAGACTGGTGCTGGCGCGGGCATCCGTTGTTGTGAAACTGGAGCTCGCAGCATACCTCCAGGACCTGTAGAGGTGGAAATGGGCGAGGGATAACGGGGAGGAAATGCAGAGGTCGGGTAGGGGCTAGTCGTCATGACCGAATGTTGCTGCTGCTGTTGCAAATTTTGACCACAGGGAAATTTGCCCTGAGGAACGTAACACGGCTGACGCACACCCCAGAGGTCCTGTGGTGTTTGTGATTGCTGCTGCATAGGCCAAGCACTGGGCATTGCATTTTGGCTTTGGTGCACCATCCGCTGCGGCTGCGAAGTAGAGAGAAAGCCGACACTGCCGCGCATCAACTGCTGTGGCATAGATTGCTGAGTGGAATACTGGAAAGACTTCGTGGGCGCCATGACCTTCTGTTGGCTCCGGATGTAGTTCCAAGCAGGTACAAGATGTGGCTGCTGATGCAACCATGAATTAAACTATTAGGAGCAAGAAATTGTGGCTTAGCGTACGAATTACTACCCATTTGCAAATTATACATTAGGCAGTTAATAACCTAACCATCACTATCTAATACTGTATGAATTTCTATTGTTATGATGGTCGTAAAGCTAAAAATTGAGCAACATAAAATCAATCCGACATAACAGCATGATTTGGAGAGAAGGAGGGGCAAAACAAACGTCTAACCAAGTTAGTCCTGCCGTTTTGATGAGAACGACGTAGGCTTGCAAAAAAGTGAAGAATAGATAGAAAAATACCTCCATTTCGTCTGCAATACTGCGTCTTGCAGAGAGTACCATTTCTACCTCTGCCGAAGATGGCGGTTGAATCGCGACACTTCCAAGATGTGAGGGCGGTGTAGCGGTTTGGTTGGGTAAAGGTTGCTGTGGCCTCAAAGGACTCATTTGAGTCATTTTGCCACCAGCTATCGCACTAGGTGGTATAATTTGCCCGTTTGTCACAGCAGCACTACTAGTCCAATGCATCATCGACTGCTGTTGTTGCTCCGGAGCAAGATTTTGCGAGCTCGTTTGTTGGGAATGCGACATCATTAAACGCGACTGCTTCAAACTTTGGCTTCCGCCCCCTACAGCGTACATGCTTGCGCCTACGGCACCGGTGGACATCACATCACACTCGCCGAAAAAAGATCGCTTTATTCCAACTGCTGATAGAGAATACACGTCTTCATTATCCGGAGCAGGCATCTGGTAAGGCAGCCGCGGACTCACAGCAACCATAGGATTTCTAATATAGGATGACTGACCATTTTCATAGAAGTTACTGGTCGTACTGTTGCATTGCCTAATAAAACCCGTTTCACTAGGATAACTCCTGGTCTGGTGGGTTTGAGACGGGTGCATTTGATGCTGCTGCACCATTTGAGGCTGTTGCTGTTGATATAGGGGAGGTTGCTGAGCGTACGGAGACGCCACTGATGCAACTTGGTGATAGTCAGCTGGAGAGGGGAGGTGAGGCGTCTGGTGACTGCTTAGACCCTTTGCAGCGATCACGGATATCGGAGAAGTATGCGACCCATGTTGATAAGGGGAGGAGTGAGAATACTGCAGAGCAGTGGGATGAGCCGATACCGAGGTTGGTTTGGATGGCGAGTTCCGTGAATTCGACGCGGAATGTGGAGAAGTCAACGAAGTCTGTGAAGAAAAACTATGGGGAGGTTCGGACGAACTTGGTGCATTAAATACTGTGGGGCTAGCCGTGGAAGCCACAAGTTGCTGAGTGACACCACTGGAACTACTTGTAATAGCAGTTGACTGTGGCGTGTTCGGTTGTTGGGGCGTTTTTGTGTTGTGAGAACATTGCATAGTCTTTTGCCTACGACGAAGAGTTTGTAATTTTCTCAAGCGCTGCTGTGATTCCTGTTGTTTCTTTACAGCCTTGTAATGTGCGCAGTACATGACCTGACAATTCGAATCATTACACTTCGTAGAATGGGCAGATAGGATCCTGTGTATCTGTCGACACCAGAAGCATTTGCTGCGATCATGTAGGGTCATAAAGTGACCCAATCTGCGCTTCATATCCCGACAAGCTTGGTTGCGACAATTGGCATCCCTGCAGCTAGAGGTATGTTTCAAAAGTTCCACACAGCGCTCCATCTTCAGCCGGTCGGACTGTTGAACCGCTGCTGTGCTGCCATTATCGTCACTTAAAACGATCTTTTCCATTGGATGTCGATGACCATAGGCTTTGAAACAATCCTCGCAGAGGAAATAGTTGGGACACTGTTTGCACTGCCTCGGTGCCTCAATTTCCTTTTGACAACTATTGCAACTGTAGATAAACGCGTCCTTGTTCTCTGTGTGGATATCGTACAAAAAAGAAAGAGTGGAGAACTTTGCCCGCCGAAGGGAAGAAAACTCTAGATGGCGTTCCCGAGCACGGCTCAAAAACGTGTCTCGACACTCCATTAACTCGGATGCAAAAAGCGGGTCTGGATCTTTGATGGGTTGAAGACTCGCTATTTGACTTCGAGAGTGTAGATTAATTGTAATGAAAGCCTCAGAGTGACGCTGCAACATTTCATCAAGTCTCCGCTGTACCTCCGCTTCCGTATCTCCGCTGGCTGCAGCGGCTGAGAGTCTTTTCCTCTTGCTGCCACCATGAATGCTTAGAGATGAAGCAGCACGCTTCATCTTGCGTTTTTTGGTCTTTTTCTTATTTTCAATACCATTCATACAAACACTCCCACTTCCAGCACTACCGGGCTTGCGATCAGAGTCGAAACTACCCTGGTTACTGTCACCCTCATCGTCCACACCATCAGCATAGTCATCCACCTCATTGCGCAGCAATTCTTCCTCTTCGCGAAACTTACGACGGTTCTCCACGACGGGCTAAGGCGATTAAATAGGCATTTCAAAGCCAATTGACAATTAGTGAAGCAATTTAATGGATTTTTTGTATAGCTTGGATCTTCAATAAAAAAGCAATCACAGTTAAAAACCGTTAGTATTGATTAAACACCACCTACCTATGAATGCCTAGACGAAGTCATCGAAACATTAACCTACCACTGAATCCCGAACTAACTACAATCTCCAAGGTTGTTGGATCAGCATTTTCTTACTTTCCGTTAATAAATTTACTCTGAACAACTAAAACAAGCAAACCAATGGTTCAATGACTGCTCAGAATAGTACGTACTTTTAAGAGCTCCTCCAGCGTGTTAGGCCAAAGATCACCATCAAAGTAAGGAACGTCTACAGGAGAAAGACAATTAGTGTCCACGGCATCCTGATAGATGTTGTTGTAGTCCACAACAATACGTTCGTTATGCGCCTTTTGAAGCATCTTGCGATACCAATCTTGAAGTCGCTTAGGCTTTGGAATTTTTTGATCAGGCGGATGCATATGAAAGATGTAGTCGTCGCCCTCACCAGGTGGACAGGCCCAAATATGAGCATTAGCGAAGCCTTGTTTCTTAGCATAATGCAGGTAACCGATAAGAATTTCATGATACACATCAGTACGATACTGTTTCGGCTGAAAGAAGTACACCGAATCCAAATAAGCGATGTAAACTCGCCGCTTGTTAGGCGCAGGACAATCGGAGGAGTACTCCTGCACATAAAGACCAAAAAAGCAGACTTCTTGCCCGTCTAATTCTTGAAAGGCGAAAATTACTTTTGCGCGATAGGGGAACGACTCTGGAAATTTGCCGCTGTTAGAGAAAATCTCGCGCATGTATTTCTTAACCTCCACTGTCTTGTTAGCACTGGCAAGAACGCGAATAATAACTTCGTTTGTTTGGGATTCGTTCTTTTTCATGAAGTCGTTAACGCGCTTTTCTATAAATTCACTTAACTTGCACGTTGGTAAACGTTTCGCAGTGAAACGGTTAGGTGAGCGACAAATTCCATACATCCTTCTGCACGTATTGCAAACGAAACCACTAGGCCAAATTTCGTCCATATGACAAGCACAAACTTTGTGCCATTTCCGGCCACATTCCCGACAGTTGACAAACTTCTCATTAACAATAGTATTGTTCACCTGTTTTTCGAAAAGGTTTTTCCTGAGGTGCCTGCAGGAAGGATAGAAACTCCAAATCAAGAAACTTACACAGGCGAACTTTGATCATCAATCGTAATAGTGCTGCCAGCACTTTGGTAACATTTTTCACAAACAATATACTTATCTAATAATTCCTTCTTCCGATCTTTTTCTCTAAAAGGGGCAAATTACAAAAATATGAAACTTACTTAGTCTCATAAACGTAATAAACATCGTCCCGATTAATATTACAGGATTTGTCTGTAAGACAGGTGAGAACGTGAGGATGGTGAACGTAGGCATGCCCACAACAGAATCCCAGCTTTTGCATCAAGGGATCAACAATGCCTTCAAATATTTCAGACAACTATGATGAGAAACGCAATTGAGATTGAATTTATACTTACCCTGGAACAAGCCTTATATATCTTGGAATTTTTCCTATTATATCGCCAAGCGTTGTTAAACATTAACCAAAAATCATTGACGACATCCCATGGGTCTAGGTATTCTCCACTTTTTAGTTTCTTCTCAATGGTAGAGAGGTCCATCGGGAAGGGAACGATGGATGGATAATCAGACAACTTTAATTCCTCAAAAGGAACCGGAGTGCGAAAATGGACAGAGTGAGGTTCCTGATTTGATATGTTTATCACAAGGGGAATAAAAGCTTCTTTCAGCTGCTCCTTAGTCCAGGCACACCGTCGACCCGTATCTGAAATTGCGGAAGATTCCGATTTGATCGGTACATCCAGAGGCTCGTCCTTTTTCAGTACCGAAGACCCGTTTGCACAGGAAGGGGTAAGTGGCCCAGTTATGGGCTGCTTACATAGACCGCTATTGGGATCATTGTAGTCTTGGGACAATCCATTGGATGCTTCGAAAGCAGATTCCAGCACTTTTGCATTGGAGTCGCACAAAATCGACGGCTGAGATCTCGAATTTTTCTGTTCAGTTAAAATGTCTTCCTTTGAGTGAGAAGGCGAGGACGAACTCCCATTAGCTAGAGAAATGGGATTGATTCGGGACTTATGTTTCAGCTCATTCTGAAGCCGAACGACGAATCTTTGTAAGCTAGACAGATAATCTTGCTCGGTGAGGGACTCTTTGAACATCTTCAGTTCTTGATCTTTAAACAAAGTAAATACAGCTTCTGAGCGGCAGTCATTGTAAGTAGGTGGAGGAAATACTTGTCCGGCATGACTTCGAACTATTTCTTCGCGTTTGGCTGCATCATATTCCAAACGCCAGTCAAAACCGTTCGTAAGAGAACCTGTTGTACTGGTCATCTGTCGCAACTCAGAGACACTTGGAATTGAACTAGAATGATACAATTGACTATGCCCCCCATTCACCAAAAAAGAGTGGTCATGGGGTATGCCGCTGCTACAATCATTAAGGGAGTATCGGCCTGTACCAGAGCCATCAGGTGGGAAACGCGACGGACAGACCACACAACGAGGATCATCACAGTGATCTGAGTGGTTTTTTAACTGCTTACAGGTTGCACAATGACGAAAAGTACAATCGTTACCACGATTGCAAGTGCAAATATGAGAAAGTAGTTGACGCATCTGAGCACAAACAGTAAAAGGACAAGGATTTGGGACCCCATTCAATTCCTTTTGACGACACTCCGTAGAATGCCGAAGAATCAAGACGTACTTTCTAGCAACTGAAAGTGTTTCGTCAACAAAAGAAGCACCGTTTGTTTGGTGTTCTCGAAGTTGAGAACAGGATGGTTGCATTGTGTACAACTTTATGACACTGTCATAGAAACCTATGGACAAAATATGTAACACTATTTAGAAAAAATCAATGAAGGAAGCAAAATGAACACGAAATGGAGTAAGCGAAATGCACTAACCAGACACAGAAGACCACAGGTGCCAAATGAAAGATGGCGTTTGGAGTCGGAAAGACCCGGGGAATAGCGAAGGAGTTTAAACAAACTCGAAGATTAAAAACAATACATACCTGAAACTACGTAAACCTCTATAGAGCAACAAATTGCAGCGAAAGCCGCCAGGTATGAGTTAACATAATATATTGCACTGCTAAAACTTGATAATGCCTTTAGGCTATATCGCAGAAGATAAAATGGCCCTAATCAGCGCATCAAGATATTTAAGGGAAAAATGACAATGAAACAAGCAAATACAATGTAAGGCAAAGGCTAATGATATTAAAGGCTCACAGCGAATCATTGAGAGCGAGAAGGAGCGAATCGCGTCTTCAAAGCAAAGCTACTGTTGCCATCATCGACTTTATTAATTGTGATTTTTTGTTAATTTCCAGTTTGTATTGTAACCACGGTTGAGATGATAGCGTTTTAAGGCCCTTTGAAAGCAAAAGAGGGCAAAACATTAGGACAGAACATATATATTCAACAGACAGAGGGAAATGAGCTGCTGGCATGGCCCGGAGGCCAGCCTACGCAGCGAAAGCAATATAGCCACCTCTGTGACACTGACCGGAATCGGCAGTCATAGCGAAAAAAGTATTGCACTTATATCCATTTATCCAGACACTTCATCTGCAATACTTTGTTTGCTTGAACTACCGCTTTCGGTCAGGGTCAGAGAGGTGTCTGTATTGTTCAAGCTGCGCGGACTGGTATCCAGGCCATGCCGGCAGCTTATTTTCCTCTGCCGTTGAATACACATATTCTAACCCAGTATTCTGCTTTTTTGCCTTTAAGGGAGCCTCGGGATGCTACGCCAGTAACCAAACAATGGTGTGCACCAGGTAATTCAGGCTGAATCAATAATTTCAAAACCTGGTGCTAGTATCAGCTTTCTAGAATTTTGGATGCGTGACAAGCCTGTCAATGCACAGAAATGGTTCATTATAAGATCATGCGCATTATTAGTGGACGTTGTCGGGAACCACAAAGATCGGGAAATCGCGTGCTGTGCCAGCCTAAAGAATCGGTCACTTCTTTGTTAGGCGTCGCTCCAAGTGCCCACGTTGTTCCAACAAGATATGCTACTAGATTGGATCGAATTTAAATTAGAATGTGCGATTTGGAGGGATGCTGCTTTTAGTACCATAGATTTGCAAAGAAAACTGAAGGTTTACAGAGCAGCAGCTCTGCTAATGTACTTCCACAATGCAACATAAGCATTTGCACCGGGAAATCTGTGCTGCGTTATCAAAAGCATTTATATGGAAGCTAAAATGTAGTGCTTGTCAGAGTCGGTTTGAAATCAGCCCAAATAACAACTGTGCATCGCACTGAGCTAGGTCACTTACTAAAGGCAATAGTTAAATGACCAGAACTATTTTAAAGGCAACCGTCACTAATGAGGTACATAGAAAATAAGAAGAGATGTATCGATGTAAATATGGCAACATCACAGCCCTGATAGCACTGTTTTTAGGAAAACTATTTACATCGTTCAATTGATGAGATGGGTTTTTGTCCACTTTACACAAAGAATTTTTACGTCCCTATTTCGTGAAATTCGCCACAGCCTTGTGAACAAGCTTTTTTTGCATCTGATACCATCTTTGCATTTTTTCTCAATTCTGCTCAAAATAGCTTAGCTAATGGATCGACAGAGTGCCGTTCCAGCCTTTGTATTACTCGATCCTAAACATCAGTATTGGTGTCGTCGTACGTCTCCAATGTCTTGGTTGGAAAGCTTAAAATCGTCCTCAGCAGCTCGTTTGGTGTCATCTGCGGCGAGGGAAATTTTCAGTGAAAGTACGTCAGAAACCGCAGGTAGGTTATTCATCTGTTAGTGAGTTCGAAATGTTAATATGTCGCATGGACGATATTTCATTTTTGCTAAAGCATGGTAACTAGGCTTTGGGCCAAACTTCATCTGCATTATCTTGTTTTTCCTTCTTAATTAAGCTGCACTTTGTTTTCTTGACAACTTTGTTTCTAGACCCCGTGGCTGATCTAAGAAACTCTCAGTCTAGAATTGCGGAGTTGGAATGCCTTGTTAGTGGTTACAAGTCCGAGGTGGATTTTTAAAAGGGACTTGTCAACTTTTTAGATCCAAAGTTATCGGGATGAAATATCGGAACTAAACCTAAGAATTGAATCGCTCGAACTGCAAGCCATAAACATTCAGAAAGAAAGTGATGCCCGTTTACGCGGGAAGGAGGTTGAATGACCCAAACATATTTATAGAGTTTGTAGGCACAAATCCAGGAATTGATTGAGGAAATAACTCTTCGGAGAGGTGAGCCTGAAGGCGAATGTGTACCTTCAAGAGTTTCAAAGCCTATGTCCCCGGACAAGAGTGAGACAGCTTTAATCAGTAAGGCACTTTTGAACGCTCTTTTTAGCAATTGGCAGGAGCTTTTTGCGCTCTGATGTCGTGGTTCAACAATCACAGGAATCAGAGGTAGTTTTTATCTGCGATCACTCTAGGATGGAAAACTACTGCAAAATGATAAAAAATGCGCTTAGCATTATAAATTGTTAATTTTTGTCGGAATAATACAGTGAAAAAAGTGGTGCGACGTGTTCTTCCGGTGTTGCTTTGATTTTTCAAAACATTTTTAGATCACACTTCTGTCAGAGTTGTCGATTAAGCGCGAAGAGGCAGAGGTACGATATTTGCTATCCTGATATTTTATGCTTTGAAGCTTCCAATCCTTTGATATTTGCGATGTTATCGTCGCAATTCTTTCACCGCTCTTGATGTCTATGATCACAGTATGAACCTGCGGTTACTTTGCGCTATTAATATTCGCTGGCGTGGTACATTGATGCCTAATATGGGGCGTTCACCAAGTTATAAGGGAGCAGTAGTTTGTTCTGCTGCGTACGTGCTATCTTGTTCTTAATGTAGTATTAATACTGATCTTCTAAACCAGTTAGTTTGTTTTTTTTTTACGAATCCTGTTCTTCCGTTCAATCCTCCGCATTCATTGTCCTACCTATCGATGCATCTATTTGATCATTAAGGTGATAGCGATAGGGTTTCCCACAATTTGTGTATGATTCCTGTTTTCCTTCTGTATCTTATGGGTGAAGTCGCTGCGTAGACAGCTGGAACAGTGCCGTGAGGAGAAGTGTCAGGAGGTGGTCACACTCCAGGAAGCCAATGCTGCCCTCGTGGCACGCCTTAAGGAGCGCATTCGCCAACTCGAAGGCTCCCGTTCAGGTCGTGGCTCTGATATCCTGACGGTATGTCATCGAAGCAAATGTTTAATTTCGCCTTGGTTTTCCAAAAACCTACATTTATATCACATCAGACAGCTTTTATTCCAATGTCTCAATTCAACTTCCAATGATAGCTGTTTTCTTGTAAAAATGTGGTTTTTTTACTAGTGTCAACTGGTACACGTGAGTGAGCAAAAAACACGAGTCGTTTGCGTCTGGAAAGCCTGTTTATGTTCGTAATCTTGCAGCTATTTCTTCAGGTTCCAATCCGAACCTCGTTGGGCCTTCTGCCACGATTGTAGTTCCACATACTGAGCCTACTCAAACAAGTACTAGTTGTCTTGTTGTTTATTACTTATTTCTGCATTGGAAAACATTCGTTAAAATCTTTTTAGCTCTGATCCTCTCATGATTTTCTGTCATAATTGTAGTTCTTTTTAATGCTCTTGTCTCTTAGCGACTCGCATATGAAACGACAACAAAACCAGCATTAGTGCGTTCGTGGTTCCTAATCAATTTTACCTTCACCACTGAATGGCTTTTGAAGATTAGCTAATGAATTGTTTTAGGAGTCTCCGCCTTTGGCTGATGCGGCTGTCCAAACCGACACACCGCCCGTGAGTTTTCCCGCCTTTTGTGATCGTCACGCATTGCATAGTCACCTTGTAGAGCATCCAAGAGATCCATTTGCCTGGAACTGAATTCATTGATAAATAATCGTGCTTACCACTACTTTCGTGCATTCATGGTAGATGCGCTTTTTTCAAGTTCTTCATTTTCCGCACCTTTTAATCTTATTCTGAATGCCAAAAATGAATCGAAGCTTTACCCTCACAGGTCGAGGTCATGCATGACATCGGGGAAGATGTTGACAGGGTAGTCAACACTGCAGCGCTCGGCGGTGATAATGATGTTGGCGACGTGGATATAAATGGAGATGATGTGGAGTCAATTGAGTCGCGTTTCTTCCGAATCAGAGAGGCGCTTGCGAGCGCCGTAGAACTTCTGCCTCCGCTAGCACCTGATCACACTGAGGTGGTGTGGCCACCGAAGCAGCCGGAGGCGCAGGTTGCCGTCCTTGTAGCTGCCGAGGCGGCTTCACGTCAGGAGCTCATGGTAGCTCGCGCCTATATCGGTCAGCTGCAACGCTCTCCTCTCAGCTCACGTCTTCCCAACACTGTTGAGTTGCACTCTTATGGAGTCAACACTGATCCTATTGATGCCACCCTGGAGTGCTCGGTTGAGTCCTTCCCTACTGATGCTATCCACCAGCAGAAGTCTCAAACGCGCCTGGTGTATGTTTGCAAACTTTTGGAGACAACTCTAATCTCCTACGCTAAACTTCTTCGTGGTGACTGCAGTCTCGCGGAATTTGATGAAGACGTCAGTCCTCTCATTCAAGTGGAAGAGAGCTATGCCGATATGGTTGAAGCGCTGAAATCGGCGTATGCTTCTACGCCACTGGAGTGCTCCTTGAAAGAAATTTGCTCTCAGTTGGAAACTTATGGCAAAGTCACTGCAATAAGAAATGTAAATAGTTCAACTGCTCTAAGGTTGTATGAACTGCTCTCGAAAAGGAGGGATCCTCTACATGATTTTTTATTGAACGGTAAAGGAAAAGTCGACGAAGAGGATCAAAAGATCGTCGACAAATTCAACCGTTTGGTAGAAAAATTAGAACATAAAGATGCCCTCTCAGATGCTATTTTGTGTCTCCTTAACGATATTGAAACCGGTTCAGAGAGTTTTGATTCGAATGCATACCATCTTGATGCAGATGGGCTCAATATTGTCAACCGTTTAACTGCTGCATTATTTGCAAAAAGCACTACCGCATACATCGACCAGACAGAGAAAGAAGCGATTGAATGCATTCGAAATCGTATCACGTCGATAGACAAAACTAATTTGGTCCCGGAATTGAAATATGCAATGTCTTGTTTGGGCTCTTTGCTTGATGTTATCGACGACTCAAAAAATGACTCAACAGAAGACATGACTACCCAAGCCATTCGGCGAAGGATTTCCAACTACTCTGTTGCAAGTAATCTATTAAAGCTTTTGGCGCTCCATAAATCCAGTGAAGGGAATGAACTATCCACAATTTTAAAAGTAGTAAGGTCGATGTTGCATGAAGATAAGAGTGATCCCACCTCGGAGGAAATAAAGTGGACAGCCTTGGGTTTATCAGAAGAAGCTAATGCAATAATCAACTGTTTTAGTCAACTCTCTAAGGTTGGTGCGGAGCATGAACTTCGCGATTGTCTGATAGAACTGGTCAATTTTGGTAAACCGAATCTCACAAGTCTGAGCCCTCAAAACCAGGCCATTGCCAAGCGGTTAACTGATATGCTGAGTCGAAGTCATGCACACCAGTTCGATTCCAGTGTGGTTGGTCTGTTGGAAGAGGTAGCGGAAGGAATGAGGAATAATAACCTGAATGGACTGGATGAGAGGATAAAATCAACAGGGGGTGATGAGAGGCTGCTGAGCTCTCTGCGTAGCCTGCTGGGCAGTTTCGCAAACTTGAGAGCCGAGTATTTACAAGCGGAGAAGGACAAGGTGGCACTGGGTCAGCTGGTGCGCAGCAAACACGCAGAAAGCCAGGCCTACCATGCGAAACTAAAGGAGGTTCTCAATGAACGGCAGTCCACCGTAAGCATTTACGCAAATAAGTAGACAGAGAAGCTTAATTTCTAGTGAAAATATTGGCAGGCATCACTGTTTATTGCCTTTATATCGCTGCATGTAACTCTTTATTAGCAGATTTAATACATTTATTGCCTTTTGCGTAGTAGAAACTCACGGCTAAACCACCTATTCGCTGGCTCAAAATGACAGTTAACGGAAATCAGGGTGCGCGTAGCAGTGGAAACTGAGGCTGCAAATGATCAGAATTTTCAGTCAAAACACGATTAATTTCGCATTAAGTTTGGCATACAAACAGGAACTAGCCGTATGGGGATCGCTCCATCCAGTTTCATCTCGTTGATCGTTCTGTCTTAGTATACGATCCAAGGCGAGGATACCGCCAAGTTGATGGCAAAAATTGAGCGACTGGAATCACATTTGCTCCAGGTGAGTTCTAAAATGTTTTTTTTTCTTCACTGAGGTCAAAATGAGTAGGCACCTACCCATTTACCTCCACCCACTGTACTCGCACCAGCTGAATGTCTATGAAAAATTGCATTTTATAATTCATACTTCTAGTTTACAGTGTACACATCTAATGTTGGCTTTGATTTCATCGGGGTAAAGGTATAATTTATAGACTTGTGGAATACACATCGGTAGCGACATTTTTGGCTGGCAGTATGCTTTGAGTTTGATGTGAATGTTGTATTTCGAGCAAATACCACAATTTATGTACGTCTCATAAGATACTTATACAAAAATTTTTATCCGTGAAGGACTAGTCATTTTCATATTTGCTGTAGCGCTTCGTGTATTTGTCTAATTGAATTGTGCTACTCCAAACGACAACTTGGAGCGAGTTGGTTATTTTGAGGGGACAATAAGAGTGCGGGAATGATAATGTACTGATCGGTGCACCGTCTGCCGGCAATATTCCCTCCATGGATTAACATTCCAAAGCGCAGCAGTTTTAGGGGTCATTGGTTAGGGAACCCCTTAGCAGTTACGGGTAGGCAGACAGCGTGGAAACGTCACATACTGAAAATGTTATAAACTGCCAACTGATGAAATTCTCAATGACTCAACTTTAATTGCACCAAACGCATAAATAATATTTCTAATTTTTAATGTCAAATCCCTTACGGTGTGTTAGGTTCAGGAGCGTCATTTGAGCCGACACAAGAAAATCGACATCAACGGTTTGAATTTCCCTTGTTCTAATATGACACCAGTACTATTTGTAGGGTGCCTTTACGGCATTCAAGGTGAGTTATGTGCAAAGCTGAGTATTTTTCACCAGTTTAAACTCAGCAGACCTGCTTGGGATACGATTTGGTGAAACCGGTTTAGATAAACTGACCAAGTTACGCCACACAATCACCTGGTAAATGGGAGCAAAAGTTTAGTACTTTATGGGCACCAACGCCAATGTGTTTTGTTTGGTGGGCAAATGCCTAGACGGAGGAGAGCTACACACGAGAGACCGTTGCAGCTGAAGAGCGTGAGGCGTCTCTGCGGGAGGTATTAGGCCGGAAGGAGGCGCAGTTGGCTGCGCTACAGGAATTCGTTGCCTCGGCCGACGAGCAGATTGGGTGCGCTCTCGAGGAGCGCAACGTCGCCCGCGAGGCCTGTCGTACCTGCCAGGCCGAGCTCTCGGCATTTCGGTTAAACTACATGAATCTGCAGAAGGTCCTAGATAGTTTCGAAAAGGGTGAGTGGTTTCCTTTTACTTGTGAAATCTATTAGTAACTGGCCAAATTTTGGAACCTCGGATTATTCCATACCTGTCATCCATTCATCTGATGGCCTTTGTATTCGGTTTCAGCATTGCGTATTACACTCAATTTCTGAAAGTCTGCAATGTGCCCGTCGGCTGTATGAACATCGATCTGAATTCAATGTGATTGCCCAAAATACGTTTTGCAAAACTCTAAGGCAATCTATAGTTGTCAGATCAGAAGTTTGAACAGCTGAACCTAGGCTAGTGCTTATATAGAGTACCCTCCCGTCAAGGAGATGACATCCTGATTCGAACTTTAATGGGAATGCGCAGTAATCGAGTCCAAAAATATTACCACCAGCAACGAGTCTTTCGGTGTGGGCATACGTATTCAGGAGGGCTTGACTATTTTTATATAGATCCTATCTAAAATTTACTTTGCCATTTTAGCCTCCTTCACTTACAGCAAATTCTTTCTCTCTGATAAAAAACAGTAGTATTAAACTGGAATTTTTCATCTTACTTTCACAATCATTTTTAATGAGTTGCAACCTTGTCTGGACCTCGGGCTGCAAATTTATTCTACTCTCTTAGTGTCGTTGTTTTTTTCCGGTCCTAGAAAAGCAAGCGGAGACGAATGCGACGGCGCAGCACTTCCAACTAGAGAATGAGCGATTGCAGCGGGAGATGGGGAGCCTGCAGCAACTTGTTAAGAACTTGCAGGTAGAAGTCACCCGTCTTGGGGGTCTTGAAACCATTAATCGCGCCCTTCAAGAACAGCTGGAGCGTCATGATAGTCGTCTCTCCGAAGCCCATTCTCTAGGTTCGATTCAATTTAGTTCTCCTGCTTTCTAGGGTCATCTTGGACCCTATCATCCATGCCAATCTTATTAAAACTGTTTACTCTCTCTGATACAGTCTTGGGGGTTCAATTCGATAATTTTCACAGCTCCTTGTGAATGCTTCCAATTAAGTTATGAACAAGAGCCATGATAGCATCCACTCTGAACTCTTCTTTACGTGCATCTTGGTAAAATTTTTCACCATTTGCTTCTTATTTAATGGATGATCATAAGACTTGTTTCGTTCGCCCAACTTGAGCGATTTAGTTTTCACTGTACGCCCCTGTGTGTACATGACTGAGTTTCTGGTTCTGCGATCTTTTGAATGCGTTTTAAGGTCACTTCTCGCACTTTATTCTGCCTCCTCTTTAGCTCGTCGTTATGAGGAACGCATCCAAGTTCTCAAGAGCAAAATGAAGGAGATGGCAGACGAACTTGATGGAAAGCTGGACAAGTATGTCGTGTTTTGCATCAAAAAAAGAACAAAAATTCGCCGTTCCATTCTGCCTGTTGATGCATTTTAAAAAACTAGGTCCGTCATGAAAAGTCTATTGATCAGTTGTATGAAACTTCCGCCAGCAAGACGACCCGAAGCGTTTCGCTCCCTTGGAAGCGTCCTCAATTTCACACCTGAAGATTACGATTTGGTAAGCATTATAAGCCTCTACCAGCGTTTGCTCAGTACCTATTCTTGAATCCTCGGTTTGTACTGCGCCACTCTTCAATCTTCTAATTACAACTTTAAGGTAGAGATTATTTTTTTGTGTAAACCTTTGGCATGTATTTATAAGCTTGTTTGCTGTAAAGATGTAAGTACACTAACGCATAAATAAACTCGCTATTGCTCAAAATACACCACTTTACTGCAGAAGTTCCTTCCTTTGAGGATGAGGTCGCCTATTTTCCTTGAGATTAAACTCTCAAACATTACGAGGTGATGAACATTCTGTTCAGTACTAACGTGGTCGCGCTTGTTTGCATTTCAGCTCGGGTTTAATGAACCGATTGCCAAGAATTGGAAGGATCTATTTTGGAGGTCTGATACATCAGCGGTACAGAATAGCTTCAAATCCGAGGTTAGTTGGGTCTCTCCGGTTTGAATCGTGGCTTAATGATGGGGTTGACTACCTTAATTGGGAGGTCGCATTCACCATAGTGGTAAGGGTAGCTTCGCATTACGAAAGGTAGTTTAGAGGCAAGTTATTTACTTGAAAAATCATAAAGCATCCGATTCAAGAATAAAGCCATGCCTTTAGCATTCGTTTGTCGAGCTTCTCGCAAACTTCTTGGAAAAGGAGTCCACTCCTCCCCGTCAAATCCGACTGCCAACCGACTATTTGAGATGCAATAGCACTGGTGCGGACACTGACTGTAAATTTTCACAAGAACTCCAGGGACACCATAACAACTCCGTATCGGCCGTCCAACAGCGCCAATCTCCGACAGTACCCAACAAGCCAAATGTTTCGAAGAACCCTCTCCTCTCCGGTCTTCCCATCGTAAAACCGCCATCTGTCATGAATTAGCAAACGAATAGGCATAACTTCTAGATTACTGTGATAAAACACGTGCACTATGATTGTTACTTTTCCATTTAATTAACCAACTTTTTGAGAGGATACGAGGATGACGTGGGATAGTGGATGTAACTGTCTTCCTTGAGGAGGGAGGCGTCGTGCGGTGCATTCGTGATTTTTTTATGAGTTCAAGGGCTTTAGGCGTCGTCGTGTGAGGATAAAGGTAATGAATTCTAGCGCGGCGGGTGACAATGCATGCCATGACAAGTTGACGTTGTCGGTACTGACATCATCGCGTCTTGACGCAGAGGGCTAAAGTAGGCACTAGAGCCGGTAGTGCTGATTTGATTAGAGCCGGGGCATGGATGCGTTGGTTGCAACACTTCGCTTGTTCTGACTGCCGGTTTCGGTCGCCTAGGTGGCCATTATCGTCCTAGCCGCGTGGGCTTGCTTCCGGGCCACGCTAGCAGCCCCATTCTCTTTTTTCGTTGAAGGTGTATGCTGCCCTAGTATTATGACTTCTTTTGCCTTCAAGGAAGTCTTGTATGCTAAGTCGATTGCCGAATGCTTAGAATACACAGCGAGGAGTCCAAGTTTAAAAGCAGCATTTTGAAAAAGCATCACGCCTGGAATTCTCAGTTAGAACCAAATAAACGTCACACAACTCCGTCTAATTCTAATAGGACGGTTAACTTTACTAATCTCGGCCAAAAAGTTAAAACAGTTATGCTAAATCTTGCTACGTTTAAAGCAAATGCATTGTTTTGGGTTTTTCATGATATCTGCGCTATCGATTTATTTATGAACAACATCGACTTCTGTAAAATAAAAGAGGCTCACTTAAGGCAAGTGCTTCACAAAGGTTCATTATGAACACGACTTGGAAAGTAAAATCTACATTATCTTAGGTTTCAAGTGATCCTTGCAGTATATCCGTACAAGTTAAATATGCCCCTAATTCAAATAATATTGTGTCGATAAAAAGGAGCATATTAAGGGGTTACAAAATCAAAGGGAAGCTTCACTTTACTGGTATTCAAATGCTAAGTGACCTTGTAAAAGTCGTGATTAGTTTAGTTGACAAATGATGCTGATGCTCTTGCGCAAGTAGGCTAGTACGCCGTAAAGTCGCCTAGAATGTCAGCTGGAATACCCACTAGGCAGAGGCTGTTCTGCCAGTTGGACGAAATCGATGCGCTTTTAAAAGATCTACTCGAAAAAATTAATAGGAAAGTGAGGTTCGATGATATCGAGCACATAGTTATATCACTATTAGAAAAAGACAAAGAAATAAAGGAGACTATGAAGACTGGTAACTGCTGGTATAAGTTGACCCTTTTTAGTGTCTGAGCAGATGGAACTTCAAAATAGGATCGAAAAGCTACGAGCAGACTGTGGTAACTCAGATCTACAGATAAGTGCTTGTCAGAAGCAACTGAAAAAGTGTGAACTACTTCTAGTAGGCGAGAATTTCATTTAATTGCTGCTTAGAGCACTGCTTTATATTACTCCAGGCAGAAGTTGGATGCTATGGTTAAGGCTGTAAAAAGTCCAACAGATGTAGACGATCTCATCAAGTTTGCACATCGGATTAGTTGCAGTTATGGTGCCCTAGCCCCCGATAACTGGGTTCCGGGGGACTCCAGGCGTCCTTATCCGAACAAGGAAGAGATTCGTCGTGGATATCTGGGTCATCTGGATGACTCTGGGAATTTCTTGCCCACCCTAAAAGATGCCATCTCCCAGTTTCATTATAGCGCTCCCACGGCCCTAACGTCTGTCTTAACCACCCCAGCTGCAGTCGAGACACCGCCAACACAATCCACTTTGAGTTCGTCTAACCAAATCCCCAATCCCATTCCTGTTTCTTCCGAAAGCTTTGGAAACGCCTGCAAGTTTATTTCCTGCAATTCATCCACATTGTCAATATATTTTTAAGTTTGGAATTCGTCGACTTTAATATGCGATGATGACTCGACGCTTGCATAGGAAAAATAATGACAGGCCAGTAATATTCACTTTTATCAATTTTATTGATGCATTAGTGTACTATTATAGATGTACCCTTGTAGCATAATTTTGTTCGAAGTCGGGAAAATTCAAATTTTTTACAGGCCTCGATTATTACTACTCTTCTTGTTGTGTAGCTGCCTACTCCCCGAGCATGAGTGCATCAGGTGTGAGTGTGGTTCCGTCTCCTGGAGGACTAATGTCATCCAACGGTGGTGGTAGTCATTGGATCGATCAACAGCAACAGCTTCGCCACCTCCCCTCCTCTTCTCTCACCGCTATTCTCTCGAGTGGTGGTGGTGGTAGCACCGGTAGTAGGCTTCCTCGAGGCAGCCTCCCGGAGAGTGCTAGCCCTCGGGCAACGTGGCAGCAGCATCAGCAACAGATGCGACAGGGTCTGCTGGGGGGACACTCCAGCACTCCGCCACAGACAAGAAAGCGACAGCATATGGAGGAACCTAGGATGTGCTCTGACACTTCTTCGGACGATGATGGCCGGTTTGGCGATTTTACTCACCGCGGCCTCTGATGTACCCACAGAGTGACCGCTTGTAAATATTTATCGGCTAAAATTAATTATCCTCAGTGCTGTTCAATTCCCTTAATAACTGACCCAACCCAATACTAACTTTTAGTACTTGCACTGTGTAGCCGCCTTACGTCACTGACCCCCTTCCCTATTAGTCGCTTGCATTTTTTGTACAAAAGCGTGAACTTTGGATAATTATAGCCAGAATTTCCAGGTAAGGAATAAAAAAGCGTGTTAGGATATGCGAGCGATTCTGGTGCGCAACGTAAATAGTAACGAGATGCCCTGCGTGAACGCCGACGACTAATATTGTGGATAGTGATTGAACGTGCAGGAAACAAGAAAAGATGAATTCTTTACCTATTACGAAGCTGGCCTGCATTACTGAAGCGGCAGCGAGCTCGCCGCGCATTTCACAGCGCCGACCTAGCCCACTGTTGAGCAGCCATAGCAGCAGCTAGAATGGAGCGAAAACCAACCAAGATTGGCTATTCCGAATACTTGTTTAGTTCTAGTAAAAGGTCGCAGAATGCCACGGTCCCCCCAGAATGAAAGCGCAACGATAAGCATACCTGAAGCTATAGTGCAGCAAAATCACAGGAACACTAATTATTAGTAATACAATCCTACTGACATTTCACAAACCGGTACTACTTAACCTTCTCGAGGCGCTTTGAAAACTGGTAGAGGGCTTCAGATTGGAAGGCGACTCTTGATTCGAGATCATGTATTGCGCCCTGCAGAGCCGCCAGTTCGGATCTTGCCTTCCGCTCCTTTTCCGCTTCATTTTTTGACTGCCGTCGATATTCAAGGAATATTAGGAATGCACCTATGCTGAACATAATGCATTCACCGAGGATTTCGGCCCCTACCTCGGCGGCGTTTTCGTCAGGTAGCTTCTTCACATCCTTTGGTTTGCCCAGGCCAAGTAGCTTCAACTTCAGCCGTGTATTCCATATGTGATAAACTACAAAGGAGTAAAGGCACGTTCCATAGCTTACGTTGTCCCGAGGGGATGCATAAATAACGCCGAAAGAACCCGTTATAGGAGGCCTTTTGTTTAAGGCGATTAGCGATTGGGCGGCTAATCTGCTTAACTGCGAGGATGCCTAACTTGAATATGGGAAATGCGCCAACCATCACGGGGGCACTACAAAACTAAAAAATTGCACAAACAATTTTTTGTAGCTCTTCGTTACTAGGGCAATCGAGGTTTCAATGTGTTTTCAAGTCTTCATTCGACAAGCCTTACAAGAGGTGACTCATTTTGCTGCACACAATAACTAAGTTGGTAAGAATAAGGCCAGATAGAAAAAAAACAGGTGTAACAAGCTTAAGAGCTGGAAGAATTGATAACAGAAGGTAGGAATAATTAAGCGACGGGAAATGACACGATTACAAGTGCTCATGATGGCAAAGACTGTCTCAAATTTACCTAATCTATACATACTTGGTAAAAAATAGGGCTAGAAAATTAGATAAAAATAAAGCAACATTCGCTCGACACAAGAACGAAAAGCAAAACGCCCCATAGAGGATAAGCTTCAAGGCCACCCAACCAACTCCAAATGTGCATTGTTGTCCAATAAGGAATAAATAAGACATGAATAAATAGAGTTCGGGGCAAAATTACAGCCGAACAAAGTATTATTTTTATGGAACTGCGGATAAGTTTGCATACCTTTCGCACAAGTCTTTATGCCATATAACTGCAGTCATAATTTAAATCCAGAAGTATCTGAAAATTGAAATGTGTTTAAGTATTAAAATATGAATAGGGAATTTAACTGCATTAATATGGCAAAAGGGTGAGCTGAATTCTACTTCCTAGTTGTATGGCGCACACATAGTCGTCTCTGAAAAATCACCAACGAATCAGCAGTGCGTCACTAGTTCTTCTTCTGTATAAAAGTCATTTGAATCAAATGCTACTATTGTAGACGGCTCTTCCCCTTCCTCACCTTTATTTCTTGCGCCCTTACTGTGAGAAGTTTGTTTGCTTTCAAACATCTTTATTATAGGCAGAAAGAAGATACGGGGTAACTAGGTCGGAGCATAAAAGACGAGGGCGTCTCGGGCTTTGGAAAACGACCACTATGTTCCACGACCAGATTAAAATTGTCCCCCAGCCTCTGGCCAACGAGGCACATTCAAAGAACATCAGTATTACAACTATCACTGTTCTTGCAGAACATAGGCTTGGAGTAATTACCAAAGTAAGGCGTCATTCTCGGTCCCAGTGCCAAGAGTGTTCACCAACTTATTCATCCACAGCACATGTTCTTTTAGACTGAGTTTGCTGTCCGCTGGCACTAATGCACCTCTCCGAGCATTCGCCGATGTCGAGAAATTTCAAGGTATCATAGACGAAAATATTCTATCAACAGAGAGGAAGATTGAGAAGCTACTTACATTCCCATTTGGCTATGAAGCACAGCAGACTGAAAAGCCTCGTATCTTATACCGTATCTTAAGAGTGCGAATCACCGCAATAGTTATGCGACCGCCATCTCTATAAGGTTTTTTCCACTTTGTCTATACACCTCCATTCGTTTGTCCTCCGTTCCTCACTAACAGTGGGTAATTATTAGTTACCTCATAAGCTACACCTGACTCTTGACGCAGTGATTGCTACTGGGCCAGGTCAACGCATTAAATTCCAAAGGGCACAAGTTCGGAAGTGGCACCATGATGACTGGGCAGCAGCCCTAGCGGCAAACCTATGAGCACTGTGTAACGCCTAACACTGCAGACCAAATTCCAGAATCCACCACTCTTCCCTCAGAATTTTACGCTGAGTTCGGGCGTCCCTGCCTTTGACCTGCCGTACATGACTGCCGTGTGTCTTATAGTTCAAAAAGTACCTTACGCGAGAAAAAGAGATAGGTTGATAAAAGCATACACCTTGGGGCGACCGAAGTCTTTGAAACGAACAAAGCACACCAACCAAAGAGCATTAGTGTTTGCACCGAGGGTGCCTCCAACCGTGGACTCCAATTACGCTTACGATGGATTGTTGCTGACATCCCAAAACCACTCTAACCACAACTCCATCGGCATTTCTCCTAACGTATTTACCACCCTTCAAATTTAGTATCAATACCGCCGTCATACGATATCCCCTTTCCTACAGCAAAGACGAATTACTGCACTTACATGCTTTTACTTTACACAAAGGTCAGAAAAGTACGAGAGATCTAACGGGATCCTCCAATTCTTAGCACACTCGCCAGATCACTCCAAAACACGGAGTAGAGCTCAGGATAGGCCGACATGAGGTCCATCCACCGATAGAACTCGTGACGCTCGAAGGCGTGAGCGCCCTTGCAGTTCCGCGTTTTCGGTTTCGCAGTCAAACAATAAAGAACATTCGTTAAGCTGAAAATGAAAATTATGTATTTCCCCCGATGTGCCTCCCGCTGCTCCCAGCAATTTGCAACTCTCTCCACGTCAGTCATTGTTAACGATATCGAGTCGGAACCTCGAGGTAGCTCACAGATTATGCACACATACCTCAGGCTTTGGTTCTTCTGTATACAAAGCAACAAACCGTTCTCTGTTCTTTCTTCTAGCCAGTTAAGTTGTTGTGTGTAAAGCATGAAAACCTCCAATGTTTTGCACTCTGGCAACCACTTCCATAGGCCCAAACGACGAGTACTTGTGTCGAAACGTAGCCTACGAGAGTGGGTGATCAGTAGCTTCTTGAGTTGAGTAAAGGTAGTTAAGTAAAGAAACGCTGAGCCACAATGGAAATAAGGAACCGGGTCAATAATCAAGGTTTTCGCATTTGGAAACATCCGAAACACATTCACAAAAATGCTGTCACACGATTCGCCCTCCAAAATTTCTGGAGAAGCCACCGAGTTCACAGTGGTAATCAGGTCGCAAGAGGCAAAATGTAGGCGACGCACAGAATGGAAAGAGTAAACTCTTGACAAAGCAATAAACTCTTCTCGAAATTTAGCGTCTTTCGACCATGCCATAAGCAACTCTCTTGGCAGGGTAAGATCAACAAGCTTACCGAAACTTTTCAGCAATGGGAAAAACTCCAGGCACCGACTTGTTTCAAGATTCCATGACGAGCATCGCATCGAAAAAGCAGTAACATTAGCAAGATTCTCCATATCACGCACGTCGTCCGCTGGAATTAACATATTGCAGGCCTTATATTCAATCCTTTCTGTAGAAAGAGCAATTTTACAATGGACATCACCCACACAAAAACGCCGGGCAATCGATCCTAGGTACGAATACGATTTTAAAAAATCATTGATCTCATCCATTCCACTTATGGTTAAGGTGCTACTAGCAGTACGGATTGCCAGCCAGATAAGGTTGGGCATCAGTGTTTGCAGATTATCTCGTGACATTGCAGATATATGGTCGATAATCAGTTTTGATGTCTTTAGGCTTTGCAATACGGAAAGAGGCCAGGGAAACCGACTAACAAATTTGTTAATCGGATCATCCTCTATAAACCACTGCAATCGCTTGACCTTCACAATGAGCGGATGTAACGAATCAAGAGCATTGTCCCCACAACGTAAACAGCAAGTTATCTTAAGAGTTAAGTCTTCCAACTTGGGAGGAGCCGTCGATTGATCAATAGGATTTTGTCCGGCATGAGAATATGGGGGATCGATCACGAGTCGGAGCGCAAGAGACTTAAGGCAAGGGAATAAAACAACCGCCCTGGTGGAAAAAAGACTTGCCACCTGAAGCAGATGCTGGCACTGAGCAGTTAGATCGATGTGAGTCAATTCAAGAAAGCACTTCGGGCGAAGTCTAAGGATTCGAAGTAGGACACCACAGGAACCACCCGGCTTCACTACACCACCAAAAAAGTCGTCACTGCAGATCGAGTGAAAACGACACTGTGACTTAATGCTGGATGATCCCCAAAAGTCTTCGAAGGATGGGGAGTCGACGAAAGTTAGGACACGTGGCGGGTAGGCGCGCCACACCGGATCTATGCTCTGAATACTGTACCAACTAACGAAATCTAAAAAACTAATGATGTTTCGGAGCACGATTGTTGGAAGTCTTTGAAATGGCTGAAACATGAAAAAAGAGGTCCACTCAATATCAAATCGTTTTTATGCGGATCATTCGACTTCTGTCAAAGGACAATAACCACACAATAGAAGTGATTTGTAAAGAGCAAGCTAGTCTTCATAAAAAGTAGCCTCACTTACCGATCGCATTTCGTAGGCCACATTGAGGACTGTTGTGCACCTAGAACAAGCAAGCAACATGAAAACTAAGGTGCTCAGATTCGGCTCGACCGAATTTCAATTTACGCCATGTCCGCTAGCGACACAACCAACGATTGCTGACGAGACATGTCTAAAATACAACACGCACTCCAACTACTAACGCAGACTACACGCGTGCAAACTCGCACAACAGAAATTACAAGCATCGGCTCCGAGAATTAATCGACCACTTTAAAGTCAATTGTAAATCCAAGGTAAGAGAATCTAACGCTTTCTCCGATATTCCAACATCCAAAAAGTAAGCCCAGTCGCCCAATCACCACAGCAGGCAAAATCACCCCTAATCTGAGTTTAGACCATCCGACGTCTAGTGGCTGTTCCCAAATGTTAAAACGAAATCTGGCGAGATCGGACCAACTCGAGCAAAGCTCTCACGTCCTGCAATTCCACTGCCCCTTTGATACCATAATCTAGATTCCTAGTATCCAATCCAGAAACAACAACCCCGTCATTGTTTTCCCCATTAGTGTGAAAATGTCCGCACTTACCCCAGACTGGAAGCACTCAGTGGTGCTCACCCGCACACTGAATACAAAGAGCGGGCAAAAACAATCGCAGCACAGCCGCAAAATTACTGATTCTCGCCACCAAAAGTAGTATGGCACAAAAGCCTCCAGATGTCTACCACCAACCACCAATACAGACATCTAAAGGAAACAAATCTGCGAGCGACACGACCGCGGGTCACCGAACTAACGATCTACTTAGTCGAAGCATTTCGGGAATAAATCACAGCAATCTTAAAATTCGCCGGCAACAATTTCATAACAAAGAGGCAAATTGCGACCCTTCACTCACTAAATTATTGAAATTGCTAACAGAAAGAGCAGAGAATCATGAACTCTAAAGAGGCATCGGGAACCAGAGTAAGCAACATTTACAGAAGACTTCAGTCTTATACCAACTGTCTATTCCAGGAAACTACTTTTCAGGTTCAACATTAATGTTTTGTTTCCCTTTGAAGTCACTGCAGGGAACATAGGAAACAAGTGTGTAAAATTTATGAGGACTGTCCTCATCTTCATTACGCTTCCTTGCTAGTTTAACGCGAACTCTGTAAGGGACGTTGCGCACACCTTTGGACCACAAAAACCTCGATACTGAGCAGTTAGAGCAATGGAACCTACTCATTTAATCGCACATTGACGCGTACATCATCAGTGCCCATCATCTTCTGAGCAAATTTGCGGATTTCCTTTAGTGCTCTTGGGGCCCTTTTCTTGAATCCTACGCCATGAATCCGCTTATGCAAGTTGATCGTATATTCACGAGTAACAGCATCCTTCCGGATGGCACGCTTCACCCTCTGGTTGCGAGCCATCTCACGTTTAGGTAACTGAAGAGACCCACGCAAAGGTAGGTAGCACTTAAAACAAAGTAGTCTCAATGATTTAAGAAATGTTGCCTAACAAACCGCATAATTGCTGTGCTTAAAAAATCAGGCTTTTTAAAACAGATGATTTTTTCTGCACGGGTGAAGGTTTGTAAACCGAATGAATATCATGCAATATGACACATTCAAATGCTTTACCGTTCCAAAATCCTTATAAAATGGCTTTTTTGCGAATTCTGTTGAAAAAATATACAGTAAGGTCAAACAATGCTTTACGGGCAACAAAATCACACTTCTTCCTACTCAGATGTTTACGTCTGTAGTGTAGTCGATATGTTGAGAAACCGTTGTTTGACTAATTGAAGTTATCGCGTGCCTGTTTCGTAAACTGGTGCCTCAGAGGTGTTCGATGTCGAGGCGACGTGGTCTTTCAGTAGATGAGAAGCGTGAGAAAATGATGGAGCTCTTCTACGAGAAGGTTGACTATTAAATAAATCTAATTGCAGTCCAGAATGAGTTTTTTACTCTTAAGGAGTTGGAAAGACTCTCCCATAAAGAAAAAGGCATACCGTCGATGACAGTTAAGGATGTCCTAACGAGCCTTGTTTCAGACGGTCTAGTTGATTCTGATAAAATTGGCACTTCGGTCTATTTTTGGGCTTTTCCTAGCAAGGCGGGTCAGAATGTTTGTATCTTTCTTTGTCTAAGCTCATTTTTAAGCGGCGCAAAATGATCGATGATTTGGAATCTAAAGTATCTGAGTTGGAGTCCCGTTTTCAAGACCTGAAAAAAGCGCTTGCAAAAGCTAGACTAAATAAAGAGGAGACGGTAACTACTCTCGCTTGATCAAGAGTGTTTTTTTTAGACCGAACGAGAGGCAGCGCTATCCAAGCTGAGTTCGAACCAGTTACTACTAGAAGAACTTGAAAGCAGCCTTATGCACCTTCAGCGGTACCACCCTAGTCGTGTTCGTGAGTTGAGTTCGCAGGCAAAATCCGCTATTGAATGCGCTAATCGGTGGACAGGTACACCTAGCATCTTCGCTGTTCAATTCATGTCTTTTTTAGACAACGTTTTCCAAATTACGGGTTGGCTAAAGAATAAATTTGGCGTGGATGATGCTACTCTGGCCAAGCAATTCCACATACCTGACACTTTTGACTACATTGATACATAATTCCCATAGCACTTGAGCGTTCCTTGAACCTTCCTTGCCCGCTCAAGATTTGAGGCACGGCACACATTCCGCCGTATGAAGGAGAGCATACCATTTCGTTGCTGTTACAATACGGCATGTTTTATGATATTTCAACGAAAACATGGGAATAAAGTAGGTAGTAGGGGTAAAGACAATGATGCAGAGAAGACTGATTTAAAGGATGGGGACTGATTTATAAATTCTACACAGGACATTGGAATAGTGATAAAATAAGAAGCCTAGTAGAGATCAGGACACATGGACCAGTCATTTTTCTCCTTGCATTCCCAATATCTTCCGGTGAACCTCATGGTTTCCAGTCCGGTGTCAGGGTCAACTTCCTTTTCGAACCACAGTGGCTTGTGCGCTTCGTCAAGGGTATCTAGAGGGGAGGAGTATTTACATACAAACACCCAAAATCATTCGATATTGGCGAAAAAGTAGCATACACAAATTGGGGAGGGAGGTGTCATAGCGGGATGGTTCTTAAGTTTGAGGAACGCATAGACGTCGCGAGACGCCAGGTGGTACGCTTCATAAGTAAACCAAGGGAGTGGTGGTTGCGCGTACCCATTAGTGAGGCAGGGACGTTGGCACTCGAGGTGCTGGTACCTGCAGTGGAGGCGACGTCGCTTGAGGATTCTTTATTGATCAGCGTCAGTGCCATCTGCCGTCTGCGAAGACGTTGCTTTTCCTCCAAACGAACCTTCTCAACATTGGCTTCGTCCCATAATCCTTCCTCCATAAGGCGCTGATCAGGACGTAGTCGACTGTCCGTAGGACAAAGGTTTGGCTCATTATCCGGCCTGTCGTTCAACTGGATAGCAAATTGGGTAAAATTGTACATTTTGTCAGCCTCCGGAGGTAAAGGCGACACGCGCCACAGTTGAACGGGTGGTCCGGTCTCTAGAACAGGTTTTTCACCGCCGGTGGAGGGTATATTGGTCACCACTGGTGCGTACTCTATGAATTCATCCCACGTGCCGTTAATAATACCGTGCACTTTGCCCGACTTATCACTCACCGCTCCTGTTACCTAGATGGGCCAAATTTGAACATATATAAGTGCTTATAAGCCTTCAAGCTAAAGTAGCGAATGCGATTGCACTTTAGCAATAGGAATCGTGAATTGGGCGCTCATTCATCAAGACTTCATGGGTGGTTTTGGGATTTTGGATGAGGAACTATAAGTAGTGCTTAGAAAGGAATAAGCGATTAAAAAGCAGGGTTACCTCATAGCCTTCACCCGATCAAGACGTGAGGATCGAACCTACCCGTCGAGGAATGTCGCTGGAAAAGTAGGAATAGGGCTTGAATGTGAGGTGACACTTGTCACCAGTTTTGTGGTTGGTTATGTCGATTTCACCGCTATTTTCAATCCACAGTTTTCCTACGATAATGTTGTGCACGGTGAGAGGAATCTTGGTCCATGTGTAGTGATAGCCAGTCTTACGAAAGACCAGGTGACACACACCGTTCACTTTTATTTGCAGATAGCGCCCGCGGAATTTCGTAGAAATAGAGAAGTCAAACCAGGTGTACCAGAGATCACTTTCGCAATGGAACGCTGCAACAGGAGGATGATGGCTGACCTAGAGAAACAAATCAGCATTTGAAGGTTGACATTGTACGGCTATCGCTTCGCTTACCTTGGCGGCCATTAAAATAATAATTGAATGATTTAAGTCTCAAAGCATTCGACAGCCAATACCAGAGTAAAATTGGCGACTGCATACTGTTACAGCCTTAGATGCGTAAAACGAATAAACGCGATTCACATTGGAATTGACCGATATATTATGCATGGGGATTCAGAATAAAAGCTGGTAGAGCACAACAAGATGTAATGTGCTGGCAAACTGATGCTCATCCATTTTTGTGGTCCATATATACAAACATATTTGATAAGTTTCTACGAGTCACAACAGGCCATTACAGCGGAACATTGAAAACAGCACGAAAAATTTAGCCATTTGTTACATAAAAGCGACTCCGGTGTCGATATTAATGTACGTTCTTCGATGGATGAGTAGGCTATGTTAAAAATGGCTTTGTAAATTTTTGGAGAATGAAAAAAAGAGGTCTACCGTATTAAATCGGTGAGAATTGAAGGCTCCATAAATATTCCAAGCAAGTGAATTTCTTACAAATCCGACAACTTTTCTACGAAATCAAGGGGATGCGGAGAACTGACCTGTTCAGCTACAGAGCGCCACCCAAGGTCGTCAGTGCGATCGCACTCGTAGGTCTCATTAAGGAGGGGATTGAAGGGCTTGTTCACGCGCAGAGCGGTGCTCGCGTACGAGGAGACCACAAAGGCGGAGACGTAGGCCAACTGCTCCACAGGGTCTGCACATGCGGCCGCCCGATCCAACACGTAGGAGTACTCAAAGTTTTCCGATAATCGCTGCAGCATCGAAAGTGGCTCACTGAAGTTCACCTACAACCAACAATGTCTTACTAACGTTCTTATTTGCGAAACAAGCAAGTGGTCATATGACTTGCTGGCAATGCTGTTCCTGTACAACTTTTCAAGTATGAGTAACAAGAAAGATTTTTTTAGGGTGGCGACAGCGCATATAGGAAGGCAAATGAAAAGAGCCGCGCGTACGGGCATGGGAATTTTGGTCAACTCCTTTCCAATGCAGTTGCTGAGGATGCTCCAAAGGTTGAGACTAATGTTGGGCTTCGGAGGGATAGTGGTTCTTCGCTGTACGAGTTTACGCACGGGGATAATGTGTCTGTCGGGAGCCGCCGAGGCGCCTGTCTCGGCACCACTCTTCCCCGGAGCGACACCAGGGGGAGACTCTGGTTGTGCGGACGCTCGGCTAAGGGGCAGTGGGGTACACTGTCACATCGTTAGCAAAGTCATGTAATAAATGATTTCAAGTACTGCCATTCTTTTTCGTTATCATTGGGGCATCCCAATTTTATAAACTATTTACGCTAACCTACTTCGCACGCGCCACAAATTTGGGACAATTTTTGCGCACTACCATAAACGATACAAAAAATACTTCTACTTAATCGTTCATCGACTAGTATATCCAAAATCAACTTCCGCACGTGAAGCAAGTCAAAAACTGTTAGATATCTTATTTTAAACTATTCAATATTCTGCGGATCAGGGACAATTTAAGAACGTATTTAACGTTAATAAAGAATAGCAAAACTACACTACAGTGGGTTACTATGGTAGCGATCACAAGAAGACGCGTAGGTAGGCATACTATGAACTTCAAACCGAAAAGTACAGGCGATGCCCATATAAAAAGCCCACATAAATGTCATAAGGTTACAACGGCCAGCTACTCGGACTTGACCTTTCTAAACAAAAATGCAAGTAAACAGTAACTTTGTTACAACTATTTTAAGATATGAAAGGAATCGCATCGAGTCAAATTAAGAGCTTTATTGACCTAACAAATACCAACGCGGGACAGTGAAATGGAGAGGACGAACACACCCAGCTCTGCCCCACGCATGCTTTTGAATGACATGCGCTTGTTTTCCACGAAACTTCCGCTGACCCTTTTCGGTCTCATCAGTATCCCCTCCTAAGTCCGAGTCCGCGGTGTCCGATTCGTATTCCATCGCGAGGTCCGTTCCCACCGGGATGGAGGATGTAGAAGAGTTGGGCAAAGCTGCATCGGCCATTGACGGCTTTTCTGTGACGGCGGAAGTCGAAGTAGTGGGGAGAATAACATCAAATTCGCAGCCCTCGACATCCTGGGCATCGTAGAAGTCGTCCTCGTCATCCGAAGTGATGCTAGAGACCGCAACGGAGGCACAAGGTGGGGGACCGCTGCCACCACCACTGCATGTACCCAGCGTGGTCGAGCGTGTGCGAGTGGTTTCCGTCGAGGTTCGGCGTACCAACACTGCTTGTCCCGGAATCGCCCATGACCCTGCAAATCAAACGTAAATAAACTAATAATCGATAATGGGTCTCCGACGATTTGAATCAGGGGCAAACCTTCCTACTTGTCGTTTTTTGGGACAACAAGCCCACATTATCCCAGATGCCTGGGCTAGGCTTCCACAGTGGATTTCACAAAGTTATTTGTAAGAAGCCTGCACAATATTCTGTGGTAGTCTTCACTACCAGAAACAGCTGCCACAGTAAAATGAAATTTGGTAATTTCTTATCCCTAGATAACAGACCCCATTTCATTTGAAACAAAGACTGACTTGAAAAAAAAACAATGTCATATCGATAAAAAGAACAATTTTATTGAGAAGAACGTAAAATTTGTCACTCGTCCATAAACAAATAGGATCTGTAAAGTGGGAAATTATCAGTGAATTTTTTGTAATTAAAGGCCTCTTAATACATTTACAGTAACTGAATGATGTAAAATGGTTAACAGCAATAAATCAGAGCCGCAAAACGACGGGATGTTGTGCGCATGATTCAGCAAGACTGAGGTTAGTTCAGACCCACTTAGAGCAAGTGCATTAAGGCGGAGGTCAAAATATAAGACAAAATCATCCGCGATTGGTACAATGGCAAACGAATTATTTTACGAAGCTTTAGTTGGCTATTGACATCACCAAAACGAATACTCCTATAACGATACGAACCGAGAATTTTAGCACATAAATGCATTGTAGAAGGGTAAATCAACAAAGTGTCACCTTAGGAATTAATACCAATAAATGCACCTGCACTGGTTAAAATTTATAGAATTGGACAGATCATATTTTGGAGACAGCTAAGTATTACCAAAATGCCTAAATTAACGTATGCGCTTGCAAATTAAGTGGCCTATAATTTGGGCGCCCATGAAATAAATCGATTTTGAAGACGAGTGCATGAGCGTGAATTGATGAAACATTCACTTATAGAAACAATGCGCAAATCTAGAAGTAAATCCGATACCGAATAGATACCTTTATCGGTTGGAATAAGGGAGTACTGGAAAATGATACTTGTGAAGAACAAGTAACAATTCAATGACACTTCCGAACGAGCGTGTAATTACATATCAGTAGCTTGAGACGCTCTCGGATCATCAAAAGCACTAAGCAAATGTCTCGACATACTACACAACCTGCATTCCTCAAACATCAAAACGAGGATACGCAAATGTGAGACCGTGCATAGTTTTCTCAGAGAACAAAGTGTAAATTCAAAAAAGCACGAGACATGGAATGCCCTTGGCATGGGAATAGTAAAGATACAAAAAGTCACCTGAACGGATCGACTTGTTGCGAGCTTGAATTTCTAGTTTGCGAATTTGTTTGGCCAGCTCTTCAACCATTTGCTCCAGGTGGGCTCGACGATCAACCTGGACATTGAAGATACGGCGCCAACGTTTCGTCTGAGTTCTGGCAAAGCCCAGAAAGTCGGAGCATGACTACAAAACGTTTAGTGTGACTTCAACTTGAGCAAAAGTCACAGTGCATTACAGTAATGCATAACATTTTAGGGGGAAACAGAGCGACCCCAGTAAGAACACGGACTAAGCGCGACAGGATGTAAACCTGGAAAGTGGGGTGATAAACTTTAAGAACTCTTCTAAATGGAATGTAAACAGTACTTAGATGGTGTTTTAGAAAATTATACACACAATTTGAGGGCCCAAAACATAAAGGCAGACGAGTTTTAGTGATTTAAAGTCGCCTACAGGCTTAAAATACACAAACACATGATTGCTAGATTGCTGGCAACAGTAGCGGTTTTATCCTTGTTTGAGTAAATCGCCGCACTTACATTAACCATAGCCAAGCTTGCCACCTTATACACGGTTGCTTTATCCATGATATTGCAAATTTTTTCGATTTGATCTGGTGATAGATTGCAAGCATCCAATTCATTAATTGACCGCTGCAAATCATCAGCCTTCCTCTTCAAGGTGTCCTGGTAGTGCTGGAGATCATTAACGCGATTTTCGAAATGGGAGAGCGCATGTTCGACCAAGCGAGCACCATCCTCTGGCATCAATCGTGGAGATGACCAGGCAATATCATTTTCATCCTCTCCATCATCCCAATCATCAGAATCATCACCTAAGACGGAATTAGAATAAACAAAGCTGTACAAAAAGGCTAAGAAAATCAAAAGTATAAACACCTGATTTGCCCAGGGCGAGAGCATTAGCCTTGCCCATTGTTAGGGCAGCCATCCACTTTTTCTGTTCGATTTCATTTGCTGCTTTGAGATGGAAAGTTTGGCTGCTGCTATTTGAAATGACCAATGTTAAATGCCCAGTCGAGACAATTTTGGCATTGGCCAGATTGATCGTGCCCCGGCATGTATGAGTAACTTCGGATTGATTTCTACCGCATTAAACGAGCATAAAAGCACCTACCGGTAGTATGACAATAGGCCGTTTTGCAAAACAAACCATCGTTTTTGATATCCTTTAATGTAATTAGTCCATTTCAGCAGGTACCCCTTTAAGTTGGATGAAGAACTTTGATCGCTCATTCGCAAACTGACCTCGTCCTGATTGGGTGAAAAGCAATTTTAAAATTGTGCCTTAAACGTAAGCATATATTCAACACACTCCTGCACACTGAAGATTTCTACATTTCTTCAACGCAGAACAGCGGCGCTGCGCTACATCTGCGTCTTGCTTCGGTACATGCTAAATTAACTAAATTCATACTTGAGCATGATGTCTAAGACAATGCGATCCAAAGTGGATTTCTCAAATAAAAAAGTGGTGCATGCTTCATACTACCTTTTATCTGCCATATTGAAGCACCATTAGCCTACACCTATCCAATACCAATGCCTCTTTATTTTTAAGGATCTTCATAAGGGGATTGGGGCAACTGCCTCAATCTTCCTGCGATTTTTGCTGCATTGGCACAACATAAACACATATGGATTTGAAGTCTGGTTGAGCTAGCATTCAACTGCATGAGCGACGTTCTTATCGGCCTCACTACAATCGGCACGAGGCAACCCCAAGCCTGCTCACATGTTCCAACCCTCCTGTGAAACAATAACACACACCCTTCCCCGCCACCGTGGGTTGTAACGACCTAGGAGGAGACATGGAACATCCTCCAGGCCCTGATCTGCCTCCAACTCTGTCTTAGTCCCATATCATCTATTCGCGACCCTCACTGTACCTTCAACATCCCCCGGTGTTTCTGATTACCTCATCACCCCAACAGCAAAGCCCCCATCCCTCTAAAACCCGTTACCACTCCCACTACACTGACTTACACCGTCTGACTTTTGAATGAAAACTGCTTACAGTCGCAGAAGACCAAGAAATGTGTTTCAATAGTTGACATTCAATTTTAAAAGATAAAGTTGAGTCAATATACGTATCTAACAAGCATTAAGAAGTTCCAATGCGCGAAACGCTGTGAACCTCTTAGAGACCTATATCACAACCCCAGGAGGAAGGAGACCGTCATCAGTAGCTCGCTTCAAGAGATCACAGAACAATGGGCTCTCCAGCTAAAATACAAAAGCATAACGTTGTCGGACTTCACCCACCTTATCTGAATGCGTTAGTAGTTGGTTTCATTCTTTGAATAAAACGCAATTAGCATTTATTCTATCCATCTGCTCACACCTAGTTTCATCGATGACCCACATTAGTCGGGGCAGAAACATGCTCGATTCATGAAATCCATCTTCATAAGCGTTGAGATTAGAGCATGCAAATGAATCCGCTTACACTGATAGAGTACTGACAGGTAGACGGTTCAGAGAAAGAAAGCTGCACGACAGTACTGACCTTCCGTTGACAGCTAAAGTGGTAATGGAATATTGACACGATGTGTGAAAAACGGCGAGCAGCCCTAAAAAACAATGTCAACCTACACAAACGACAATCTAACAGATCGTGGAGCCTTGATTTCTTCACAGAAATCGCCGTTGTCGTAGAACTGTGTGAGTTTGCTATTCAAAGGAGGAAAATACAGATAAGTAACAATTTGTTTACAGTGCTCTTTAATTTCCAAAACTCACAATCGTTTGTCAACCGGGACTTGTGGCTTGCGAAGGGAGCTCCGCTTCACCCAGTGTAAGTGAGCAGCCTCGTCCCACTTACCCAGGACGATCTCAGTTCTTTCTCCGCTTTCCGGATCCTTGCAAAAAAGGGAACGCGGAAACCTGAATAGACTTTGCCGATATATTGTGGTTGTGTGCATAAAAATTGCTAAATAGTGACGATGATTGAGAAATTCATTTAGAACTACGATTCCGAGGGATAATACTTTGAATAAAGCTGGTGTATAGACAGTTGAGGCTTCAAAACGACAATTGTGCTGTCATAACACAAAGAGATAGCAGCGAATTAGACGATAAAAAGTTTATGCACCTCGTGGTACTGAGTGATGCGGCCGCCGTAGCAAACCTCATGTCGCCACCAACCGGCGCCCCCCGTGAGGCATGTTTCGCCATCCAGGAAGGATTGCAGTTCACGCTGTTGGTCAAGGCGCAGCTCGTTCAGCACTTGTTTGTTAACTACCGCCAACCCAGACTTCGACTGCGGTAGCGCCTCGACTCTTTCCATCATCTCCTGAGTGTGAGCTTGCTTGACTTCCTCGTTCACCAACGTCGCCTCCTGATCATGAAGACAAGCAACAGAATCAACTGGAATACAGAAAGCAGACAAAGTCAATCCCCATCTTCATGGCCCTGCATAGAATGCGCCCACCTGATCGGCCTCGAGAGGATCCAGTGTCCTAACCCGATAAATCACATTGCCTCTATTGTTCAGCTTCTCCACCTAGGAAATGAAAACTTGGAGACAGTAGACGAAACACTGAAATAAGCATGAAATTGACCACAACGACTTAAAAACCAATGTGATCAAAGGCAAGAAGTGTCCAGACTTTATTATCGATATTCGAAGTAAAACATCTGCTTTCAAGTTAATGAGTAGTTTCCCGTTGATTCGAGCCTGATTAATACAATCCAATTGGATTCAAACATTACTAGTCTCAAGAAATTAAATCAGGTGTCTTTAGCCTTCAAGCTCGCAAGAGCCAATTACTAAAAGCCACCTTGCCAAAATAAATTCGGATAGTAAACCAGTACTTGCTTTCAGGCCCTTCACCCTTAGGGCGCCAAAAATTCCCTCGAGATGTTCATTTTCGCCTAAAGCTGTAAGTTCCTCTTTCTCCTTTTCCAGGGAAACAAGAGCCCTCGGCTTACGTGACGTGTTTTCATCATGCGGAACACAGGTGATAGGATTGGAGTAAACTTTGTGGGACTGGAAATTAAAAAAGACTAACTCATAACTTTAACAAGAAAAAAATCAATTACAAATTCAGATATTACACTTGTTTTTTGCAAAAGGCGGTGCGGTGAAACCAATGCAGCAATGCTAAACCAAATCAACGCACCATGTGCAGGACAGCAGAAATCCCAGAAAAAGCGAGGAGGCAAGAGAACAATAACTGCATAGCACATGCAATCCTCTACCAAAGATAACAAGTGCTGCAGCATAATCACGAATGAGAAACTACAGCATATACACCAATCCAAGTAACGTGGGCGCTTAACTACGTGTTTTAGGCTGTTTTTAATTTGGTAAATAATAGACGCTTGGGCACGAAGTTTTCACCAGTCACATGATTGGATGCAAAGATGATTCACTTGAAAGATGTATTCACATGAATGATAGCAATGGACAACGTACGTTATACCGAGGCGAGGAGCATAGATGTCGCGTGAAAACAATGAGCTGATAGACACAAGTCTCCAGTTCACTGATTTGGAACAACTCCCCATCAGATTCCTCCAGACACACGTACAACACCGAGGCTCTGCGAGGGACACCGGTCAGATCACACTCCGTCCCATCGTCGTAATCGACAGAATAGTAGGAAAAATCCCTACCGTTGATTTGAATTGACTTCTATAAAAATCGGTTGGTAACTAATTTTGATGCAGGTGATGATAGCCATTGGTGCAGATTTCAAATCGAAATTAATTGCTTCTACAACCGGAATGAAGAACGCTTGTATGGACCACTACTCACTTTGAGGCGAAATAAATTAATGACAGTATTTACAACGAGAAATAACACGACAATACGGCCATGAAAAAACGTAACTAAAAAATGCTGAGGTTACAAGCAAGGCATTATATATGCACGCATATTTGTAAACGTAACCAAAATACCGGTTCTAAACTATCATTTGCTCCATCATCTTCAAGGAGTTTTTTAGAGTTGGAAATATGACCAAGGTAGAATTCCTTAACGATTCGTGTCAACTTTGGCCCGGCACCTTCGGCCCGGAACTGCCGTATGTGCTTATCATGACACAACTCATAGGTCCAAAAACCCTCAACCTTGAATATGCATGGATATGTCTTGAAAAAGCCTGCCAACAAATCGTTCGGATGGAAGACGTCATCCTGAACATCTTCTGTCTTCTGACCCTTAGTTGTGGTCGGGAGATGACACACGTAGGTCTCGTTGTTTGTGGTTTTAATTAGCAAGAGTGGGGAATCACTTGGCTAAAAATAAATAGACAACCAAATTGGTATACAAAATAAGTATCTCACTAGTACCCAAACAGTTCCCATTACCGAAGGTCAACTTAAAATTCCAACATTGCAGAATTGCATTTGGGAACTGAAAAATAAATTCATCCACTAATTTAAAGAAAAGTGCAAACGTTTGCTAGGTTCCAAAGGTTTTAGGAAACGTGGTACTATTATGTGCTGCTAACCTGTGAACTTGAATCGGCATCCCAAATCATAGAGTACGTATATTCATCACTAACATCGAAATTCCCGGAGGAAGTAGGTAGAAATAGCATCACACACAGGACTGCGACGAAGTGGTACATTCTCCTACGAACAATTAAACAAATAAAGTGAATATGGACCATCCAAATGATTTATTCCTTATGCGTTGCCGTCCAATAAACGAAGGTCCTAACAGGAATATTACTAAGTATAAAAAAATAAGCCCCACTTCTTTATGCTATGAACTACCAAAGATGTTCGTAAGGCAATTGGTCAAAAGTGGAAAAAATATAACCCAGAAAATTGGAAAGAGCATTCCTTATCCTCTTTTCCGGTTAGATAATCAGCAAGTATACTGACATTCACACCCTGCTTAAATGTTGCACACCCACCGCGCATTCCTGCAGGCACGAAATACTAGAGGTAACAAGACACCATTCGCCTGAATTTGATCAAACTAAACAAATGCAATACGTAAAAAGCCACCAACCTTAAAAAAGCCGCTACATTGGTGAACTAACACTAATGGGTTGTGTTTCGGTGCTTAGTGTATTAAAACGAACATGAAATGCTACGACTGTAAAGATTTGTACTGACGAAAAAATCTTTAAGCCTAAATTCACAGTAAAGTGTTTGTTGGTCACAATTAGCCTAGTAGTAGGTTGGTACTTGGCCCACCTTTATCCAAATGATATACCAATATTGAACCTGGTTGACATCATGAAGACTGATGTAATACCTATGCCCTTTAAGTGTACTTTGTAGAGAAGAGACGAAAAAACAGTTTAAATCTGACTGTGGAAGCAAACGATCGCTCCTTGGAGTCTGAGACACCCCTTATTCTAACCGCTTCTGTTTCGCAATCGTATATCCTGCTTGTGCTTTTAATAAAATTGTCGAGAAAGTCCAACCCTCTTATAGCAGAGGCGAAAACAGAGAGGAATAGGGAAGGGAATAACTGACTACAGATGACGTGGTAAAACAAAACACGACTGCATATCCCCATACGACTTGCATTGCAGTTGTAATTACGGATCCAAACATGTGAGCACATCAGACAAGTGCCTTGATGCAGTGATCAGCCCAACTGCGAATTCAACTACGCTAATTCCTGACGGACTGAGGACAGCATAACGCCACTGCACGGTTGCAACTTATCGCAGCTTTGGACACAACCCAGGCCGAAGGCAATCAACGCTTGCGGCAAACAGCTCAGCCAAGCCGAGACTGTGAGGAGCCCACCAACCGATAGGATGAGTAGCGCCTCCGGACCTCCTCTGCCCTCGGATGACTGGCGCGACCAAAACAGCCACAAACCAATCGCACCCATTCAACGGGGTCACCAATCCGCATTGACTACGATGCTGATTTTGGGTAGGTAAAAACGTTTATTAAGGTAGTGTTACAACGACTCAGGTAGTGTTCCTTAAAGCGCAAGTTGATAAATGCTTAATTTTGGATACACAAAGTTATAGAGGACAGTATTAAAATTTGAGCAGGGTTCACTTGAGGAACTGACTGTCGTGCTCGGCAAGCACTTTAGCCGATTGTTTGGCGTTCAAAAAGAGACTGCTCACTTCAGTTATGTGCTCCGGAGTGATCTCTTCACTTTCCGTCAACTGAGCTAGTCGAGATGCTGGCGTCAATAGCTGTATACCGAACCTGTAATGAGAACGCTGTCGCCTGAGTTCAACTCAATTTGTCACATATTAGGGTCTGAATCAATAAAAACAATGCATTCGTCAAACCCAAGAAGTTGTGGTTCTTGAGATAAATGAGTGTTGCGATTAGACTAAAATCAGGCTGCTTGAAGAGGCTAAATATGGGTGGAAAAGGAAAGCTAGCTAGATCTGAGCCATTCAAATGTACAAAGATAAATTAGGACCGGTAATGTATGGCTTAAAGTAGTAATATATTGCTAAAGTAGGAGAAACTTAAAGTCCCACTGGCAGTCGATGTGCGGCGCTCAATGGGAGTTGTAGTAACTGGATGAAAAACTCGCACAGCGTATGGGTGATTGTGTGACTACTCATCGGAAGCTAAAAGGCTAGAATGAGATTTTCATCATTACCTAAGTGTGGATTCAGTTGCAATGGTGGCAAGACGCTGAAAAGCTTCTTCCGAAACTTTAAGACGCTCAGTCTCTGCCCGAATTCGAAGGATAGCCAAGGTCTCGGCGAACGTATACGGCATTGTGCGAATAATCATCACACGATCAAGAAGATCAAGGGGCAAACCATGTGGAGAAATAATGTCTTCTGCACCTCTTCCAAAATAAAGATAGGGTCCCCATAATGTTATCACAACGCAATTTCTAATGTTATATCGAATAAATGATGCGACCTAAGCCCTAACACATTATCTTGCACAAACAACGCACCTTATAGGACATTTGCCACGATTAGTGGCAAAAATGACGATGGGCGCAATGGTCGACTCCAAAGCACGGTGGAGATAGGTAAAACACTCGATATCAAACATATGAATTTCGTCAATGAAGAGCACACCAGGAACAAGCTCAGCCATTCCCTGGTCGATGTATTTATTTACAACTTTGTTGATTTCCTTGCGTAATTTGTCTGTGAAACAAATCGATCAACGATGTAAAGCTGCAAAACAAGGATCTAGTAACCTGGTTCATTCAATGAAAATGGCGATAGGATTATATTCGTGCATCAATGAATTCCAGATTATCGGTAATTAAAATAACCGAGATACGTAGCATAGAATGGCATGCCAAGAATAGTCTGAATATGAAAAAAATATTCTGACGAGATAGCATTTTGAATGCACACTTGGCACGGACCACCATGCCCAAAACACCGAAGAATACTTTGAGCATTCGAAGTTAGGACATGAAACATAAGGAGTAAAACCTAAAACGAGATGTTTTGAGAACCTTATGCCAAATAAAACTAAACTAATGCTCAGCTGCAAAACAACTACTGACGACGCTTCTCAGTTTCAGCGACAACCTATGGTCAACAACTGTAACGCTATCCAAACTTATACGTACCTGTGATTTCAGTCTTTTTTGGTTTCATCAACTGCCCCATCATTGAAACTATGTCATGACCCCCTTGTGGTCGAGCGTTCGCTATATCCAAGTCGTGGAGAGTAACGTCCTGAACGACTTCTTTCTTCTTATGCACATCACCCTTTGGGAGTGGGACATATTCATCCGCCTCCAAATCATACTCGGCCGTATAAACATCACAACGACCCTGACGTTTAACTGCGCCGGAATTCGCCTCAATGTAAATAACGTCCCCAACCTCAACATGTTCCTTTTGAAGGCTTTCATAAATCGACGGATCCAACTTCAACTGTTTGACACCTTTAACAGTCCTAAGACTTATAATAACGTGACTTATTGTTTTCCCGTAGCCTATAAATAATAAATGAAGAAAATACAACCTCCTGTTGGGTTTTCAGTTTCAACCGGTGTCAGTTCTATGACTTCGCCCTCATACACTTCTTTGATTTCCTTTATGCGCAAACCTTAACAAACTGAAAGAAACATAGAATTACCGATAGCTCGACGGAAGTTCTCCATAAGAACTTCTGTTTTCTTTATTTCGGATGAAAAAACCTCACTGCCAACCATGGGACAGAAGGGAACTCGACTACCCAGTTCTTGCGAGATCGCTAAAGCAATCGCTGTCTATGGGAGCAACTATTCAGGAACAACCACCCACCTTCCCAGTAGCAGGTGGACCTGCCATTAAAACAGCGCGACCTGCCATCTTCTTGGACCGAATCATTTCAACTATTATCCCAGCAGCTTCACGAGCCGCCATCTGCCCAACCAAACCGGCAGCGTTCTGGAGAGGTTCACCATTTTCATCTAATCCCAGTCCTCGTATATGACTGTGAGCAGCGATTCTCTGGGACTTAGTCGTGCTATTTACCTCCTCAATGCGCATTGCAACACGCCCAAGCAGCTATTCGCACGACAAATGCGTCTAAGTTACATGAGTATCACCTTATGATTGGTTAGTTACCTCTGCATAGTTATATTAAGCGAATAAAGCATGTCAAAACAACTAAATTCATACACTGGAAGCCATTTAAAATCCAGTGCTATCTATGACCGCTACTTCCTTATGATATGGTATATTAGTCCATTACATGTGTTCCAATATTGCATTTATAGATTTTGGTAATGATAACTCTGGAAGGATTTTATTTCATTGTCGAAGTGCACATTTTTGCAGAAGCAGAGGTACGCTTTTCAGATCTCTCTTAAAAATTCTTTCATCTTATCAGTGGAACGTCTTTTAGTTGGGCATGGCCTTGAATAATTACAATCTCTAACACTTCAATAAATTGTTTAATCTTTAGTTTCAACATCGAGTTACTTAGAGTCCCACATCGTGCCTGTATTAGGCGGCCTGGCTTGCCGACTGTGCTAGCCGTCCCAGGTCCTTTGCAAAGTCAACAATGCATATTGTAGCATCCCAAGTCTTCCTTGATGGCGAAAGAAGCCGTAATGCTAAGACAGGATATAGATTCAATAAATAGAGGGAACGAGGTTGTTTGCATGGCCCGAGCTCCGACGCCCTCCTTGGTAAACCTCTCACGTCAGCCATCACAACGTAATCAGTGCTGGAAGAAACACCCATGAGCTAACCGTGTCAGTCATCGAAATGCGAGCGCAGATGAGAAGCTGCTTGTCCACAACGTCACTGACTCCTCTTGGCCGTTCGATTGGACCTGGAGTTTCGTCCGACCATCAGTGTGTCCGTAGGGGAACGTTAGTACAACGGTCTCCTTAAGCGAGTGTTGTAGCGTCCCGAAGCTTCCTCGAAAGCAAAAGAAGGCAGAATGCTAAAGTAGAATATATATATTCATCGGACAGAGGGAAAAAGGCTGCTGGCATGGCCCGGAGGCCAGCCCACGCATCTAGGGCAATACGACCACCTCTGTGTCCTTGACAGAAACCGGCAGTTCTAACAAACAAAGTACTACAAGTGTGTTATGGAAATCTCTGCGACAAAACGTTTTCAGGTGGTTCATGGCTAGTGTTACCTCAGTTGTTGATAGCTTTCTTGCAGAACACGGGGACGGAGTAGATGCCGAAGGCGGACGTCGTTCTCAGCCCCTCTGTTATGGGGCATCAGAGACTGCCCCATCCGTTGCACATGCACTTTTTCGTACCACTACAGTTCATAACAAGCGGTATAGACGGGGATAGAAATCCCGTAAAGTCGAGTCCACTTTCCGATACCACCAATGTAGCGTCCTGAGACTTCCTCAGCATGCAGATGAAACGGAGCTGCTGGCATGGCCCGGAGGCCAACTAAATGACCGAAATCGGCAGTCAGAACAAGCAAAGTACTACAGCTTTATCGCTGAATTTTAATTCAGTTAACTGATTTTATCATACTCGAAAGTGGAAACTATTAGAGATACACAGCGGTCACATATGCTTACAAGACTTTTCAGCTGTAGACACAGCCATCTCACATTTTAGCGGCTATCAAGCCCTTTTCATTTGGACTGCTACTTTTGAGAGCATTTATTAAGCGATCGGCTCAACTGAAATAGGTCACTTTTATTTGGTGGCTTTACCCCTCACCTTTACTAACGCTTGTCCTCACGTTGAAGATGCAGGTCACATTTGTTTATAAACGTGAGTATTCGTTTGCTGAGTCGCCTACATCCAATGCCAACCAATAAAAGGCAGGTATTTTTGAGCAGGACTCCTCCGGATTAGTTTAGGTAGTTCCATGGCTTTGACCGAAGCTAAGGTCAGAAGACGAAACGTAATCGATTGACCCAATGTCTGATGTTCATCCAACACAGTGAGGTCAAGAAAATACCGTCTTTATCGAACATCTCGTAAATTACTAGATAATAGCATTATTATGACTGCTGCAGCATAGTTCGCGCAGTCGAATCGAAGACATTGGAGAGGGCTGCTCTAGTGCTGGGGTTGACCAACTTGGCTCTAATTTGTGCAGTTTTACAATGTAGTGAATGAATAGTGTAGGGGCTTTAGTCACGCCATAGAAAGACTACAAAGTATCCATGCTTAGGGCATACGAAATGCTAGCTGTTGCATGCTCGTGGATGTTGACTCAGTTTGCATGCGTTGTAGTAACGTTCGTCACTTTGTAACTTGCCGACTCTCTTGTTTAACTACCATTTAGGAGAATATTCGTGACTAACTCAACCCATGCTGGTAAGCTGTGAACTAAGTGTACTTTGAAATATTGGTTTCATTTAGACTATGGGTGCTTTTTGACAAGCCCAAAATCGAGAACTTTTTGCAGTGTTTCCTCTCCAGAAATCTAACCAGCTGTACCAATACGACATTCTAGAAACAGGAATCGCACCAGGTGTAGCATTGCAAAATCATTCGCTGTTCATTAAGCCTTACCTTTTATGATAAGCTTTTGAAAAATTTTGGAATGAAATGGTAAAATAACCGTTCCTTGGTGATAGCTCCATTGTCCTCCTATTAGCAAATATCTAATGAGTTATAATGATTCCCTACTACGCAGCGTCAACTCTTGTAAGGTAGCAATACGGTTTCCTAGAAAAGATCCATGCAACATAAAACCAAAAAAAAGCATCAATTCTATTATGCGTTAAATTTCAACGGCTAGTCAGAGTTAACCTGAAATGAATCTGATCGCAACTTCTGGCGTCCAGAGTCCACTAACAAAAGTGGGGCAGAATATATATATATATATATATATTCAGCAAACAGAGGAAACGGAGCTGCTGGCATGGCCCGGTCAAATAAACAAGGTATTACCCATAATGTGCCAAGTAGCGCTTTTTGTCTTTATGGGAGTCTAGAGGGGTTACTTACAGCTTTTCCAAATATCACACGGTTTATTTAATTAGTATTTCGAGGCCTCTCTGTAGATAGAAGAATGCATGATGCCGATACAGAATATGGTTTGGCGAAATTGGTGGGGTTAAGAGGGGAAGGGAAGCCACTGGCACGTTCCTTTTAGTAGAAGCACAATGGAGGCGTCTTGAACGCTCTCGAAACCAAAACGAAGAATTATACAGTGACCAAAATACTACAGTTAATATCTGAGCAATATTTTGAGCATTATGAATGTACACTTGGTAGGAATTGAGCAATCTTATCTGTAAAGAACAAGCTTGCTTATTGGAAATCAAAATCCTTTGATTAGGCTTCATTGAATAAAAGTATTGAAATTTAAACGTTGCGATTTATCAGTAAATATGTTTCGGTTCCATCTTTCCCACATTGACCTCCATTTCCAAATCCTTCAATAGATTAGATCGATTTGTGGAAAACGCTGCATGCCGTTAAAAGGGTGACCAGGCTAGGATATACAGATCTTTTAAGGAATCGAGCTTTTTATCTGTAGGGTGCTGAGGCTTCCTTAAAGACGAAAGAAGGCATAATACTTATATATATACTTATATTTTAGCAGGTAGAAAGGGATTGGGGCTGCTGTCATTGCTCATAGGCCAGCCCACCCGGTGAGAGCAATGTGGCTACCGAAGTCCGTAACCGAAACCAGCAGTCAAGCAAACAAAGTATTACAGTATCCTCTTCCATCAGGATTGATATTAGCGGAATAGTGTAGAAAGATATTATAAAACAAATTGTTACATAGCCTGTTCTATTACCTGTCAGCGTTATCAGTTCAAGGCAGGAAGGTACCCTCACTCACCTTAATGCCCAACGGACAGAACATGGAACAGTCATTAAAGCACTCTAAGCAGGTTACCGCATTTTAATTGTACAGTGGTTGTACAAAGCTAAACAGATGATCTACAGCCGAGCGAGCAAACCGATCTTACAGAGTACTATATCAATAGCAGCAATGGGAACGATGCAAATGCTATTCAGTAACGAGGAGAACATCAAACTACCACACACGAAGATGAGCACCGATTGTTATTCGAAATTTGCGAAGACCTCTCGATGATCTGAGGACCGTTAGGATTTCTTATTAAACTAGATTTTCTGGGTTTACCTCTCCGCTTAACATTTAAGCTTAATTCTCATATTTGACCTTCAATTTTGCCTATATAACATTGCATTTTACTATAATGTGCGGAAATTAGTTCTATACTAAACTGTATTGTAAAGCAAATAATTTGTTAGTGGATTGGTCCACCTCTAGTAAAGCATCGGTGCTCCAAAGAGTACTTGAATTAGGTTGATTGTGTTTGTCATCGCTCTCTCTTCGTTGCAATAGATATGGATGCTGACGTTTAAGGCCAATTACTAGCTTTATGTCTTATTTTAGTCGCAATGTGTATTCTGGAGCACTGTGATTCAAGACGTTAGTCTTCGGTTGGGAAATATCGGTTGGTATCCTCATTTTACGACCGATGACCCTTTTAAAAGGGAAAACGACGGTGGACGTATATACTGTAACGCTATACGCCAGGAAGCATTGGCCCAGACATGAACCCTGACCCTAATCTAGTGCTTCACCCATCTATTGCCCCGAAGATGATCAAGCGTCTTGAATGTCGTTTAGGGCTCGGAATTTTTTGAATGGCTCAACGCCTTGGCTTTTGTGTATTGTCTCGGAGATCTTGTGCTGAGAGACCCACTGCACAAAAAAAATGCGACCGTCTCAAAATTAGGAACTATAGGGATTTCGCCTTAAGAACTTTCATGAGATGCTGCGTGCAAAATCACCTCCATGCATTATATCTCAAGCCAAGTCTGACCACGGGAGAGTCTTACCGCCCTAGGTTTCCTTGTTTACAGTCAAGTGTAAAAAACGCCTCCCCGTCTTATATCATGACCCTTTGTTCTGCTGGGTACAGCCCATCCAGACTGAGGAACAATCTTGACATTGCAATAAAGGGGCAGCAATGGTAGGAGATCTACTATCGGAACAGGAAAATTGAGTATTCTTCTAGCTTTTCTGGGACTTGTTGGAAAGTGAGTGGTCATCGGAGATTGAGAAAAAGTGGACTAACTTAAATCCGGATCGCGGCTGGGACGCTTTCGAAAAAATGTGTTATTTGAGCAGCCATTTCTTTGGCTAAAACGAGGTATCTCGGCTAACACTCTGCATCGTTAGCGCAACGAAATTCGCCGATTTGTCTAGGGAATTTGCTTCCGTTCCATTATATCTGGGAGAACTTCGTAGCTAAAAGGAACGGCTACCTATCCTTAAGACCTCGCATTTTGCCAAATCCTGGAAATTTCTAATGCAGCCCTCACCGCTTTCTCTCATACATCGCGTTGAGTAAAAATTGATCTGTCAACAGGAAAAATAAGCTTGGAATAAGAACTTAAGATTGTTCATCACATTGAAGCACGAGCTTCGCCAATTGCCCGAGCAAAGAAAATTCACGTACAAAAATATTTCCTAAAGCATTAAGACAACAAAGGGAATTGGTAGATTGTTCCAAATCATAAAAAGCAACAATCGCTGTAGCGTTCCGAAGGCATAATATACCTTTAATAAAGGGAGAGAAGGGGGCGGTTGGCGTCGCCCGGAGGCCAGCCCACGCGGATAGGGCAATATGGCCACTTCAGTGACAGAAACCGAGATTGGCAGTCAGAACAAACAAAGTATTACAATCGTCGATTTAATAATGAGAAACATAATAGTAATGCATAGTGAAAAGGAAAGGGAAACAAAACCGGTGTGGAGAAGTGGCCTAGTAATGATATGGCGGACACCAATTCTAGCAGGTGTGGTATTCGTGGCGCAACTGTTCTAGCCCCAGTCAGTAGCATATTAGTCAATTTCCTTACCGTAAAATCTATTGCTACTGCAGTTTACGACATGGAAGTCGTGCATTTACTCCTAGCTGCAAAATGAGCCCCAAAGAGATCTTGCGGGTGGGAATTTGTGCGACCATAAGACCAAATCATCTACAAAATCTATAATTCACCAAAGCACCAGAAAATGTAAATTACCCAAACTGAATCATCTTTGAGTTAATTATGCAAATTAAGTAAATTTTAAAAAATCCGACTTTGTAAACTAATTTTTTCTGCTCTCAGCCATTAGTGAAAGTCACTAATAATAACATGATGATGTTCCTCTTGTGTATGCGGTAAAAACTGAAATGCCCTGTCATTGGCTTCGTCTCGGTTACGGAAGTCCGATCTATCATTGCTGCTGGCGGAACGCTGCCATCCGGTCAGTTCTTCAACTTGACGTCCAGTTAACGCCTTGAAGCAGTAGTATGGCAGATATGGATCCACAAGACCTAAAATAAAGTCGGCTTGACCACGAACATGCTAAATTTTTAACAAACCATGCCATAAGTAAGTCTTTCCCACAATTAATCGTCGCTCTTAGGTGTTTAGTTGTAATAGTTGTACGTCGACGATTTCATCCTTTTTTGTATCACACTGCTCTCTCTCGGGTTGTAAATGTATCAGTATGATGTAGTAGCGGCCACATTCATAGTAGCGCAGTCCGATTTCTTTTTTAGTATGACAGTTTACGTCTTGACTGCTGACTTTTAGAAATGAATATTGTATTCGCCTATCTCAGTTGTCCCTACTTATCATCTGTTTTGTTGCGGTACTTTTAAACGACATATTCAGCAGCAATTGAAAATCTAGAGTGGCGAAGATATAGAAACCCAGAAGCACCTCAATTTTGCTGCGCAAATCAACAAAGTATTGAAGTGTTTTGTCGAAGGTGAAAACTTGAAAGAAACCAAAGAGTGATAAATTCCTTAATATCATTCACAATCTTACAAAAGTGTTGGTACTTCTAATGGTCATTTCTGGTTGATAATTTCGTAGCTTACCTATGGTCCAAAGAAATGTCCCAATCATGGGGACCGTAAAAAGCAACAACTTAAATTCATAATACTTGGCCATAACAGTGAAAGGTTTTCGTAAGCCTATGATCACGTTGAGGGAGGAAATTGCCATCATTAAAACACATTCAGATTTTATTCTCAGTTAATTAAACAAACCGATCCCCATTCAATGCTTTCAGGTGCAGGTTTAATCATCATTCAAGCGGTTTTAGTGCGCTTTCCCTGATTTGGCTCCAAGTTTCGTCGATAAAAGACTGCAGCGGGTCCTAGTTCTGTGCCAAATTACCTTCAAATATCACCGGCCTCATTTCTTTGCCACCGAGGGTAGTTTGATTTAGACAACACAGAACAACTATAGCAGCATTTCGGAGGCAGATCGACCAAGTAGTTTGGGAATTATGGACTCTTGTGCAGTTGGTGGTTTCTGCACTTAAAGATTGAAATTAAAAGTCTCAATGTAATGGTAGTTTTTTTTACGAAGTTTCTCATTACTAGCACGTATATGACAGGGAAATCAGTGAACCTAATCTTCAAATGTTTTAATACGCAAATAATGCTTCCATATCCGATCTTTAAATTAATAATGGCTTTCGATATGGGAGCGTACAGGAAGCCAACGGACCCTAAGTTCGCCCTTCACAATCGTCTCACCCAAAAAATCCACCTCGAGAATGGAGGAGTACAAGGTGTGCGTCGTGATCATCGCCGCCATGTGTACTCACGTCGGGATCGCTCGAGGCCGCACCTGCCAAGTGCGACGCGTAGTGGAAGAACAGTGATGAACCGCTAGAATGTCAAGAAGCAAACACAATATGATGTGCTGATGTTTTCGTGGGCAAGCTTTGTTCCAAATCAGGAGACAATGGCTTTATTGCGGACGCCTTTATCTGCCAATGACGGGTATGAGCAATCGGCACTTGAGGAGTACATTAAAGCTGGCTACCAAACAAATTGGGTGGCTCCAGTCTCGCTTATTGTTGGCATATGACCGGCCTTGGCTGTACTAATGACTACTAGCAAAGTCTCGCGGCATGTGTTACTGGCCGGTGAAGAGAATTGGACGAGAGCGCGAATCCGCAGAATGTTCGTTATTTATTTATGGGGAAAGGAACTTTTAAAATGAGAAAAGAAACATTGTCCGGAGAAGCAGACCTCTCCATTACAATGTGCTTAGGGGAGAGTTGAGGTTTTGGGGCTTGAAGTGGTAGAATTAGGGAGCAGCTTCAAGTTCCGATGCATGGATGAAATTTAATTCTGCATCTCAAGACAGTCCTATCGTATCCCATCAGGCTTTTATAAAATATGTCAATTTTGATCCTGAGATTTTACATCCAAACAGGCGTTTCTTGCATGGTCTCTTAAAAGGAACTTCACAATACAATGAATTCATAAATGATTATCAAAGAACTATTCTTTCTTCCTGCAACTAGGCAGGACATAATAATGCAAGTGTGGTCGCTTTTGGCATGGTCAAAAACTACCTCCTTGTGCTAGGAATGTGATTTTTCAAGTGTTTAAGTGACTGTGATTGTTGCCGGTGCCTCGTGTGAGTGGGTGGACCGCAAAATTGCCTTGCCCATGCGCAAAGTAGGTGATGGGGCAAGGTTAACTTCACTCTTAATGGGTGTTTGAATTTTGGTTTAGCGGAGAATTTAAGTTGATTTCTTTGTTGTCTCAACGGCTTCTCTCGATTAACAAGAAAGATTATCAACAACTTGAACAGAGTTGAGTACAAGCGCGTTGCCGATACAAAATATTACAGGACATGAGGTTTTTCACTACGATAAACATCAGGAAAGGTTGACTTAAGTTCTGCAGACCAACAAATGGAGTCGAACCAGTACGATACTCCTCTTGGAAGGTTTGTTTACCCGTAGACTTGATTAGGCCTTCTAGCCTTGTGGTCTATTCTCCAACTGTTTGTCAACACCCTCAACTTAGATACGTTTTTCAATGCACTCAATAGTGCTTTCTCCTAGACCTTGATGTTCCATTAACTTAAATAGGCAAACACTAAAGCTGAACCCGTCCATTTAAGCATGCCTTATACCTATGCGTGCAAATATATTACGTGTTTTGTACAAAAACGTACTTCATGTTCGGAGTTCTGTATGATTTTGATGCGTGTGAGAGAACAGCCCATCAATAGACCATGCATCTATACGTATTAAATGGTAGTGCACCAGTCGGAGCAAGTAAGGGCAAAAATCATGAAAGTAAGCAGGTATGAAACACAGGCCTACCTCTATTTCTTACACTTGGCATGTCAGTACATAGGCTTTGGCGTCATGTCGACTCCAGAATTTACTGACTTTACTCTTACCACCGCCATTCACCCCAGCAGCCACCATCATGACTTAAGAAACTTTTCACTTTGTTCCTTTACACTAACCAAGAGGCAAACTAAATTTTAAGGATTAGATGCATTTTTGTGTAGATTAAACCTGTGAAAAAACGTAGCCCGTGATTTGTTGCACTATTGACGCCCCAGACATCGATAAATGCGTCAAAGTGTTTGCTAAAACTAAGATAATAAAGCCGGTTATTTTAAAAACATATTCAAAACTTGCATCAAACCCATTTTTCGAAGTACTACATTTCTATAAGAGAAACAGGACAAAATGGAATCGTGTGGGGAATGAAAACAGAGAGTGTTAGGTGATGTTGCAATTCAGGCTTCATTGCTACAAGCGGCCGCGCGATCTTGACATTGGGGAAGGAGGCGATGCGCGGCATTTCGAGCGGATGCATCGGGTCTACAGTGTTCTCCTGAAGGTGTTATCTGCTGCCGTTCTCCTCCTCATCCCAACTGCGGCGCCGCCTTAATCATGGCGGCATGCTCTGCACCAGACCCACTCACTACCGCTGCGAATCCCATTTAACTGCGCAGAACAGTCGTGCAATTATGATTTAGCCAGGCTCGGCTTAAGAGTGAAATTCTGGCCGTTGTGATCAGAGCTATGCGAATCCAAGCCCCGCTAGGGTAGCCTCGCCCATTAAATCATTTCCCAAGTCGGTGGGGGATGTATAAGCCTGGATGCAACTTTGTCGCTCATGTAGAGAGAACCAAGGGAGGAGAAGTAATATAAATGCCCGAAATTGATTGCAAACGCCCTTCGCATCATGCGCTATCGTGGCAATGTGCAATAACAATTTGCGAATTTTCTGAAAGCACTTACCATGCCTTCCATAAACCACTTGGGATTATGGAACACGTTGATTAAATAAACATGATCTTAATATTCTCAGCCCTCAATGTTTAAAAAATAAAATAAGGCATGCACATCTGTTTTTACTAGTAGCCAAATGCCGTTTTTGCAACTACAAAGGCGGTTTGAGTTAATTTAGTGAATCAAATTATCCAATAGCAGCCTGAACTAACATCGCAACTGTAATTGGCAAATGAAAAAAATTGGCGTCATGCGATAATGTGCATCCGGTCAGGTAATTACCTCAGTGGGCAACTACATTTCAAAAAGGGAACATTTTATTAGTGTTTTTTACTAAAAACTATCTTAGTTAAATAATGAGATTATTGCCAATGATGTAAATATTTACCCGAGATAAATCCTGCGCCTTCATTTTGTCAGGACTGGATGACTAAATGAGATCAGGTAGGATGCAAACCATGAATTTAGCCTCATACTAATTTTTGACCCATCATCACTGTAAACATCACCCAATGGTTAAAATTAAACGACTTTGGGAGACATCCTAGCCGTTCTTCAATAGCACCAAATTGTGGTGCAGAAAAACTCTTCAAATCAATCCACTCAGCTGAACCACAGAAAGATTGTGGCAAGGTCGTTGTTTACTTTGTATTCCTCAAGATCCTTGTCCAATTCTTATCAATTTTAACACACTCTCGTGGCCCAGAAAATCTCTAGTAAAAATACGAAAATGCAAAATGGATGGTGGATATAGAGAATGTTACATGGGATGTGGTTTAATTTGTCGCATACGCGAAAACCCCAAAAACACGGGTGAGGAAAAGTTAGTAGCGTGGTCTGATTTCTCTAGGCGTCTGTGTAGTGTAGAACGCATGTGATCAGTGGCAAATGATCCCTCAATGGTGCGTTTTTTGTGAAAGTACTTTTTGCAATTCACCGAGCACCTCAAACCCATGATGTAGACATCGCACTCGTTTTTGTAAAGTTTCATCTGTGCCGCGATGTAAAACGCTTACTCGATAATGCACCACATGGAAGTTGTAAGGAAGGCCGCCATTGGAGGATGGTGATTTACTCTATTAAACACCTTAGTTTTGGCTATTATTTGACTAGATTTTCGGGTAAATCGATGCACATTTTGAGCTCAGGAAGCTAATTATAGATGTCATGGAAGAAGAGGAGTTGATCGATGTAGAGAGCTTGAATACTCCCATCCTCGTCTGGATATTGGTGCGATGAGCGCGCCTGCACGCATGCGCTATTAGCACGAAACAGGCAAGTGGTGGAATGCCGTCCAATCGACAGCAGCGAGTCTTGTTTATGTGAGAAAAGCCTGCCGGATTTTAACCAAAGCGATAGGTCACAATGTTTATATGTTGGGTGCCTGTAGGCAGAAAGGACATATAAGTCAACTGCCTTGGGCGGAATGTGGCACGGTACCATCGTGAAAATGATTCTTTTAATTCTCGCAAACGTTTCAGTCAGAACCACGGTACGTCAATGTTACCTTTGTGACATGATTATGGTAGTTTATTTAAGAAGTCATAAATACAATCTACATTGCTCAGTGCAAACTGACCTTAGTACAACCCAACATCGCAGCTCTACACTGCAAAACTGCATGTGGGGATTCGATTTAGTTTATTTCCTCTGCATGATTACTTGTGCCTTCAAATGACCAAAGGCTTAAATCGGTCTTTTGTACCAATCAACATCGATAATGATGCAGGCTTAGAAGTAAACATAAAGCTAAATCAACATCCTTCGAAAATGGCGCCAATTTTATGGCGAAAATGTTCTCAGCCACCGCGAGAGGAAGTGACTCCCGTAATCCCTTTGTTGCATACATCCAGCCATATTTGGATATGATTCGAGTGCAAGTACACTGTTGTTCAGCTACCGACGCGTGCTTCATAATCAAATCGGGTTGTTTGGGAGCAAATCTGTTGCCATGCCACTACCATTTTACGATGTAATGACAATTAGAAGTCGGTTTCCCATAAAGTTTCTACTGTAAAAGAGCTAGTTTCGAAGTTGTCAACCGAAATCTCCCTTTTTCCAGAGGCGCTAGTTTACTTTTAGCATACATTCAGCGGAAAAAAATCTGACTTTTTGATGGTGGCATGTAGCCCGAACTTTAAAAGAATTAATAGACTTGTTCTTTTGTTCTTTGTTCTTCAAAACCACTACAGTTGTACGAATTCTTTTGTTAGCCAAATGGAGCAGCTTTTTGGCACTGAACATCTTCCTCCAAATTTTAGTATGATGCACGTTATTGGAATTTTGTGGGGGGTGTACCCTAACTTCTTTGATTCAAAAAGGAAAAACAGCTGCTACCATTCAGCCATTGTTCTCCTCAGTCTATTTCGTCTCCTCTCTTCATCAACTAGAACGAAGTGGGAAAATTGCACTTATTACTTGATTACTCCAATCCCGACGGAACTCTCATTGACGGCCACCAATGTGATTTTGGGGACACATGTGACGTCTACTTTCTTATCTGCCTTAAAAGCACTACGGACGTGTAAGTTACTAATTTGCGTCTTCAGATTGTTGCCACTTTTGCTTGTCAAATGCACCTTTACGGCCAACACTTCCTATTTTCCAAGGGCTATTCTCCGTTCTACATCAAAAATAAACATTGATTCCTTAATTTAAAAGTAAAAGAATTCTATTGTGTGGCCTCTAATGGGAAGGGCTCTTCAATTAATGTTGCTGTTGGCATGTAACTTTGACTACTTCGCGATTCTTCGAAATAAAAGATTAAAAAAGGTTACAATTTATCAAATCTGTCCAACAGTAAAATTTGTGACTAACTTTCAGCCACTAAACGCAACCTACAACCTTACCTGACTGAGCACCTCGTTTTACGTAGTCGAACTGACTGACTTCAAGTAATTTTTATAATGGGTGAAGCACCACATGCTTCAGTGAAAGTGACCACTTAAACTTTCAGAATGTGGTATTTGCGCAGCATTAATTGTGACCAAGTGACGCCTTACCATATCGAAAATCAGATCTACATGTCGAAAATCTTGGATTCACTATCCTCAAAGGAGATCCATTTTACTAGTTCAACTTTAATTTTCTTACTAATGTGTTGCACAAAATTACTATTGCATTAATTTCAGGGTTTGTTTTGGATTGCATTAGGTTCTGCGATATGTACAATGCCACCACGGGAGTCTATGAGGACGTGACTGAGGTGCGCGCAGCAGGCATGAACGAAACAGTGATACCGCTCATCCCGCCCGTCAGGGTGAGTTCACCATTAAACTCTGCATTTAATCATAGTTTATTGTGGCATTTGAGAAAATAAATAGGAAACACAACTTCCTTTTCCTACATTCCAATCGAAAAGCAAACTGAGTTGTCCGTTGTAGATCCAAACACCTCGTAAATGAATCGCTACATTTTAACGCCTTTGTACCACTCATACAAAGATGCCCAAATAAATATCCGAACATTACATTAGTAAATTTTATGTTAACCCCTGACAATCGCCAAGGTTATGAAATTCGCATTTCTAACTCTAATGCAAACGATGGCTGAGCGTTATTGCATCAGTTGGAACTAAAAACTTGCGTAAACCGTTGGGTTACTTAATAATAATTAACTTTGACGCAAAATGGTAAAAGATAAGCTCATTTCTCGCGATTATGTTACAGGAAACCGTGAATATGGTAATCGACGTGTGGGATTATGACTTTGTTTCAAGCAATGATTTCATCGCCCAATTCGAGGGGACACTGAATATGGAAAAGCTTTCGCAAGATTGGTCGGCAATTTCCCTGTCTCGGAGGGATCTCGTTTGTGCAAATAACGTTTCGTAAGTCATTCAAATTCGAAGCGAATGAGCACCTTTTAGTCAAATTATCATCGATTATGAATGGTACAAGGTGCGATTATCGTTGGACAATCGCACAGCTCATCAAGTGCTCATCTAGTTCAACATTTTGGGTGAAAACTTTTGCAGCTGTGCTTAGACGTGAGTAGGTAGTGAGAATACTGAGTTATGTAAAAAATCCAAACAAGACATCATTTGAGGCCAACGAAAAAATTGTTCCTATTTTACGCTTTTGGAGTGCAACTCCCTCAGAATCATCCTGGTAAAAGGAGATTCGCACACCTTGCGCTTCATTTATTTGACTAGGACTGCCTAAAGTTAAATGCCTTTTATTGAGACTGTCATGGCTACCAAAGTAAGGGTATGATTAAAGTTATGGAATTCAGGAAAAGTACTGTGGCTCTCCCTTTCAAGCATGAAGGCCTTTGCACGTGTGGATTGCCCGGGACGGGAGACGAACGGTACGTGCAACATCGTGTGCAAACCTCGTGAAGGGGTGAATACGTGCGACGCCGATGGCACTTTCATTTGTCAAAGAGGTATCTTCCCTCAGTGCACATTTTTAACGAGGCCTGCCTCCTAATATGTAGCAATGTGCTGAAAAGACTTCAGGAGTAAATCAAGAATGTGGAAATGTTTCGCGTGTAAGAAGTTCTGTTTTACCTTTTACAACGACTTCTCTCAATTAAATAACGCCTTGAAATCGACGAACGGAAGCCGTGGCGATAAAAATTTTCAGTGCCCCAATCGAAAGAAATAGCAATGCAACTGCAGTTTACCGTGACCGTATAATCCTAATTCATTAAACAGATGGAGCATTCTGTAGAGAAGGAGAAACTGATGATCTATATCGCACGAAAGTGAATTGCTTCTCACGCACTGCTGAGCAATCTGGTATCTATATTCCAAGCCATGATATTCGTTCGGTGTGTTTGAACTGTACTAGACAGTACTAAGCACTTTAGCGATTGCTAGTTGAAATGAGTGCTGCTTTTAGTCGTCATTCGTAAAACTGTTCAACAATTAGTTGAGGAACTCACCTGCTTACTGAGTGTAACAATGAAAGATAGGTTGCTGTCAGCTGTGGTGAAAAGTATTTCGGAGTGATAGATGCAACAGCGGCACCACTGCCTCGACACTACTCGAAAAACTGAAAATGAACAACGTAGTCGTTTTTATCATTCACTTTGCACAAGTAGATGCACCTCATCAGAAAATGGAAGGCAACACATTTTAAGGAATGTGAAAAAGGATACCACTACTTGTGCCGTTGGCAAACCTCCCTTCCTCCGTGATCTCATAGTTACCAAATTCGTTCTCTCTCTGACGAGGGCCAGGAATTCCACCCATAACTCATTACACTTTTGCGTTCTTTAGGCTTTACGGGTCCGACATGTGATCAGATTGACTACTGTGTCACGAACAACTGTGCAGACTACGCCACTTGCCAGTCGCTACAAGATGGCTACAAGTGCATTTGCAAAGGCCACGAAGGTAAGTTTACCTGTAGTTAACTAATTTGAGGTTCTGTCATGTTGTTTTTTGTGGGATCATCGGCGTAACGCATAGTAGACTGCGTGTTTCAACTTGCTGTACCTCGGCGATCATTCTCTTCGGTGCTGTCCGTGTGACAAGTTAGGAGGGCAAACAATGGTTTTACGAAACAGCAAGTACCCGCCAAACTTTTGCTTTGAAGATGTCAATTCACAATACTTTTCATCCATTTCACCTAAACCACCAATATCAGTACTTTTCAATCAGCTTCTGATAGAATATGCCTTTCAAAATCTTTACGCTTTCCGAATGAATGTTTGCAACAATGTTGAGACTTTATGGCTTTTCGATTTCGATTTTTCTTTTGAAGCCTACTTTTCCAACTTGCTCTATATAAGCAAAAAAGTACCAATGATTTGACTTTAACTACTTATTCTCCAAAGGGATAAATAACCCATTTAATCCACTCTCGCTTTTGCCTTTTTTGACATCAAAGTAGTGAATTACTCAAGTACTGCAAAGAAGAATCTTGTTTTAGTCACAGTCTCGTAAGAATTTGTCAAACCTGAGGAATTTATTTGGTTGATATGGTGTGGTATCTTGTACAATAATAAGCTGTTTTTTCTCTGAAGATAAAAAAAGACCAACTCTGTCACTTTTGCAGGCAGTGTATGTGAGAAGGGCTATAATCCTTGCCTTGATGAATTCCTCTGCGGTCCCCATGGCCAGTGCAGAGCGGACGGACCGGAGTACCAATGTGTGTGCGAGCCCGGTTGGAGCGGAAGGCTCTGCGACAGAGAGGCTACGCCGTGCGAACGCGCAGCCCAGGAGTTGGGTCAGTCCTCTGTCTGCCTTAACGGTGGCAGCTGCCGGAACAACGGTGACAATGGGTACTATTGCGAGTGTCCTCAGCCCGGAACAGGACCCAGGTGCGAGGTCAAGGACGTGAGTCAGAGCTTCATTCAACTATGCCGACGAGGCAGTCTTGACTGGATACAGCCACTCAATACGAAGTAAATTACCACCTCGGTTCTCACAACATGATTTTAGGTGTGAGCTTCCAGCTGTCTTGTACTAGAAGAAAGTGCTTGTCATTTAAACTTCAATAGGCTCCACTAGACTCGCAAAACACCCGTAAGCAGTTTTAGTGCTTTCGGTGCGCGCTATGTCCTAAGATTCCAAAGGCACAGTAAAATTTCAAAAGATTTGAAACGCACCTACCTAGATAGAAGGGTGGCTTTAAAGTACCTCTCCGTCTTCTTGCACAATGCAAAAATGGTTTTCAGTTGGCTCTCAGTCAAAGCAACATGTGGCAACTTTTGGTTTAGCACAATTAATTTGCAATTTACATGAAATGATCTATTTAAGATCTGTGCTGCTGAAAATTGCTCGGGCCATGGTGCTTGTGTGTTTCTGGACTCAAGTAATGCCAGCTTTTACTGCAAGTGTGATCACGGATGGACTGGAGCCTCCTGCAGCCTCCAACTGCTTACGCCTTGCCAAATCGCCAGTCAAAAACTTCACACAAATGTGTCAATGGTGTGTCTACACGGTGGCACATGCGTCGACAACCCTAACGGTGTAGATTTCAGTTGTGAGTGTCCACAAGGCTGGTTTGGGAGGCAATGTGAAATCTTCTTCACCCAGGTAGTGTATTGTTACATAGATATGGTTTGGAGGTGACACCTGGCACCAAATGGGCAACATCTTTGGAATTACTCAATTTTTTAACTTCCATGGTTAATGGCAGGTTAAACATTTCCTTTAAATTCTTAAAAAGTCTACCATTATTAGCTCGTTTATCGTCTTCCTATACTTATTCCATTTTTTATAGACGTTATACTTCATTCTGCCCATGGCAATACTGCCCCTCCTCATCATTGTCGTTACTGCAGCGGCCTATCGAAGATTGCTAAGGTGAATTGGGAATTTTTTTACGATGTAAATTCCACTTGTATTGACAAATATTATGCAATCAGGAAATTAAAAAACTACATAATGCGCAAATTTGAACGTCTAAGTCCTAAGGTTGATATCAAGCAGAGAAGATTTGAAAAATGATTTTGATGATGAAACAACAGGGTGTAATTGGGGGTAGAGTGCCTGAAGCACTCTACGCATTTTGCAAGGGCGTATTGCAGAATGGGAACCTAAAATAATCGTTCATTGGTTCCACGAAGTACGCATATGATTGAACACATCTTTTTGCCTTTTCAAGGCGAAGGTTCAGCGAAAAGACAAAACCCATTACGTATGCAACTCGGAGGACCAGTGAACATAGTAATGACTCAATCGGCTCTAAAATAAGTCCATACGCAATGTACATTCCAAGTGCAGGTGAGGGTGCTGCCTACCGTCTATGCAACGACCCCTACTACATCCGACCCCTGAGGGATCAAGAGGGAGCGCCACTCCACCGTCAAATTTCCGAAGCAGTAACATTTGACAGGAGAAAGAGCAGTGGCGACCCCACGCCCGTTCTGCCACCAAGGAGTGCTTCATGTGCGAGGGAATCAAGAAGCTCAACCGATGCGCATATTTACTTCAATGACTTGAACTCTGCCGTAGAGCAGCAGTCGTCCATTTACTAGGCTCGTACTTAGATCCACTACACCTCATCAAAGAAGGCCATCGACTTCGCTTTATATTTAATACTGACTTACAAGTCGTTTTTATGCATTTTATTGACAAACAATATTTTGTAATGGCGCAGACTTTTCAAATGGACAAAGTGTTTATAAATACTGTTTTCTTTTCGACGGAAATTGTTCTCTACGCCATATCCCATGTACGATTGGATGGTTAAAGCAACCCTTGAAATAATTTATCGACTTGAAAAAGGAAAAAAGGGAAGTCGAAAACAACTTAGTTCGCATTCTTTCTATGGATTAAACCTTAGTATTGTTTATGTGTAGATTAAACGGTCAATGAACTCAGAAGGGGCATAATTTTCGTGCATAGGTGCCAGGACTAGAGTTACAGTAAATACTGCTTCGGTGCTATCGCCTATCAAGTGCTATAAGTAAATGCTGATTGAAGATTGTCGAATAACTCATCTAGACTGAGTCTGTTACATCGGTTAAAGCGCCACGTATGGGATGCCCGTCCAATCATTGAGTTGAATTTTTCATTCAAATCGTCCCTTAATGTATAACGGGAATCCAGGCTAGTTTGCTCATCCAGCAGGGGGTGATCTGCACACTGTCGTGTGTCGGCTCTTCCTTTCCCTCCTCTTCCCTTTTTCCACCCTTATTAGGAGGTTGGTTGCTTCTAGACATTTTTATTATAAGCAGAGGAAGGGTATGGAGTAACGGAGACGAACTATCTAGGACAAGAGAGTCTCAGGCTTAGGAGAGCGACTACGCTGGTCCACGCCTACAAGCACATTTAAAGAACATAAGTGTTACATTTAATTTCCTTTACGATGCAGGACATTCTATGTATCAAACGTTTAAAAAAACTTATACAATGCAAACAGTTTTTAAGAGGTCCACAAATACACGACTGCATACTTTGTATAATCCTTCGCATTCGCATTAGAATTCCTGTTGAAAGTGTCTTCTGTTGATTTTAATTTATAAAGGTCTTTCGATATGGTGGATGCTTAACTTTACATTCACAGTCGTACTGTTACGCAGGCATGAAAATAAACTCCTTCTACTCAAAACTAATTTACCTCTTTTGAACCCAGAATTGTGAACCTGCATTGCGAAGTTTGCATGCGATCAGCTTGTACCAGCTTCTGATGTTTTCCCACATTTACATCCTAATAAGTTTTTGAGTACACTTGGGACTTCCGTTTATTGGTTAACCTTTTATCTGAACACCCCACGAGGCCTCGGCACGTACATTAGGTCAGGCATTCCAGAAGAGAGTACCTGAAGTCACTTTTGGCCGCTCATGAATCCCTAGGACCACACAGCACTGCACCTTGGACAGTTCATCTTCAGTATCGAGAATCGTTCTTCATTCTAGCAATGTTAATTGAGGTTTTATGTTAGCATCGCAACAATTGCAGTTGGGTTTAAAACACTTGAATTGGCAACTTCGACCACCTAAAAATGACTTATCAGAGACTTTGCCAACCAATTGTACAATAACTGTCGACCACCAACCATTGCATGTGGCTCGGTTAGTGAAATGAGGTAATGTGTAAAGGCGGTTTAACAAGTAAAAATAGGGGGGGGGGGGGGGGGGGGGGGGGGGGGGGGTAGGGCAATTGGCAATGATTTGCAACAATTTTCTCAAGAACTCTGGTAAATTATTGTGGACTGCAATCTGCCAGCCGCTGCCCTCGACGCACTGGGATGGGTGAACCGGGTAGAACCAGCTATCACAACTCACCACCAAGCAGTGATAATCCCCTCGTCTTAACCGTTGCGGAGGTACCTGCGTAAGACCGCAACTAGTGACAGCCTTGAGGCTAGTGCGAGACTTCCAGAAGGCGATGGGGAGATTACGGCCACCACTAATTTCTGCCATTCTATTGAGCATTTCTGATCAATAGCTCTGCTTGGGTAGCTGCTGGTTTGCTGTGAAATTTATATGAAATTACTTTTGATTACTTATTTATGCTTAGGAGCAATCCGACAAAGCCACCCTTAAGTCGCAGGTATGGTGGCTCACTAATGTAATGCTATGTCCCAGTGTTTGAACCTTGGATTCTGCATCGTAGTGGCCATACATTATAGTTCGGCAAACGACCTAACCTTTTATTTGCTTCCAATACTAGAAATGCATAAGTGAATAAAAAACAATGCAATAGTTACATTTGTAGTTGGGTTAAAATAATTCTGGTGTAATCTGGAGGGTGTAAATAAATTTGCATCATAAATGTTCTCACGAAATTGAGGTGAGCAAAGAGAAACCGCGAGTGGTATTCGTAACATTTATTTTGCCAATGTTGTTCAGCCTTTTTGACACTTCACAAGGTCGGCACAATTTAATTATTGACTAGAAATTGGGAAATTGTAGCTGTTTTTCATGACAAGCAATGATTCTACAGAGTGTTGCAGGAGAGCAATAATTTAAGTGTGTATGCTTCAACCTGACAAATCATTGGGTACTTTATAGAGAGTATCCATAGCTTCGCAATCATTCAATCTCGCGGAAAATGTAAAAGTAAAATTGGCTGATAGAAAAGTTCGGCGGAATCTTGGACAAAGGATTCGGTAACTAATTGGCAAACCAATTCCTTTTCAGCATGACACGGGTCGAATCGCACGCTCTACACTACTCGGATTCGTCTTTCACAACCCGGCATGTAGTGACAGGAAAACCACCTTCGGTGATAGCTGAACGCACGTGAGAACTTGAATTCTTGGGGTCCATAACCAGCTTTAGTCTAGATGGGAAGTTGTGGTTGTAAAACATCCCCAATTTAAATAGGGAGAAGTGATATTAACATGTATGCATTGCAGATCAAGCACTCACCTGAAGTTCTTGCACACATAAACACAAATCCACGTTAAAACCAAAAACGATGCTAGCACCGCTAGAGGGGCAACAAACGCCACCGTCTAAAAATAATACAACAAGGTATAAAGCTAGATTTTGGTGGTGTATTCTTTGCTACACAGGAAACGATAAACATTCTGGTATCGACAGAAACATGAACAGTAAAGGATAGATAGACAAGCACATGCTTGATTTTTAAGTCCTTCATTCTGCTCCATATCCTCGCTTTCGGCCACGCTGCTGGTGCTTTTAATGTTAAGTCAGCCTAAATGAACATGACGAAAGATGCCAACGCATTGTCCGACAGATGTCAATCGTTAAACCACAGTGATGGCAGAACAACGTCTGATGGAAAAGTACCAGGTTGTGCATCTCAGAGCACAAAAATGGTTGTCATCGCCTCACCTGCGTAAAATGCGTTTCACAACGCTCTCCCAACCATCCATTCGCGCACTGGCAGTGGAAGCCAGACCCATTGTAATGCTCTACGCAAATGCCCCCGTGTAGACAAATGGAGAGTTGGTCTTTGGGCAAGTTATAGAAGGCCGTCTCACAGGCACTCAAATACGATACGTCGCACAACACGCCCTTCCATCCAGGCTCGCATTCACATATGAAATTATCCAATCCCGCTCCAATCTGTCGACATTGGCCGTGTCCATTGCAGGTTATGTTAAAGCAGGACTGTAAGAGAGCAAAAGATTACAGAGTTTAAGTTTCACCATCGGAAGGCATTCTGCCTTTGTGGAAAGAGGTGTCTGGGAATCCATAGAAAAATATGAACATGGATATACTGACGGTCTAAGATCATCTGCTGAATACATAAGCTATTGGTATGCAGCAATATGCTTAAGCTAATGGTTATCGAACTTTTTGAAGTGAAACAAGGAAATTAAGTTGATGATCATCTAATGTTGGGTGCACCTACATCCGAGAGCTCACACCGTGATCCGCTGTATCCGGGTGGACAGTAACACGCGTAGCTGGTGCCGTCCGGGCTGTCACGACAGACACCACGGTTCAGACAGACTTCATCCCCGATGAGCTCGCGAGCCCTTGCGCACCGCAGATTGACCTCTAAGCGGCCGGTCTCGCTATGGTCGTTGCTGTTGTCTTTTACACCAGTACTTCTACCTCTAAATCTTTTGCCGCTGCTACTGGGACGAGAGTTTAGGGGATTCTGACTCTCTGACGTTCTTATCGCTGGAAAAAGACATCAACTACTATTTCATCTGAAACGTTAGCGTTCAGGTCAAATAGTCAGAAAATGCGAAATCGGAAAATGCTGGTTATGAGTCAACCTAGTTGAGAATGAATGTGTTAAAATAAGGATACCTAAAGTGGAATGCATGGAGTATTAAGGTAGTGTTGGCTCGGGCTCTGGAATTCTAACCTGCTATCAGGACTAAAATTAAATGACAAGGTAGTATATTGGGGTCTGATGATTGCTGTGATTATAAAGAGTCGATTTATGGGAGTCAACCAAAAATATATTTCGGAGGATATTAAATGCGCTCAAAATAAAAGAGAATCCCAAGTAATAGGTATAATAGAAATGTTTTAACTCGGCTATTCAATAGATTTTTTCGCATCGCACAATAAGTGGGGTAGATTGTTTAGGGGCTTGCCAAATTTTCTACAAATATTGAAAACACCAGCACAAAAGCCTACGCGTTGAAAGCCTACCAACTTTCATATTTCGTTCGAGTTCTTGAACTAATTAAGGCGCCCGAATTCAAACTAAATTGCCATTCCCCTTTGCAACAGCCTCATAGCATTGATTTAGGAGTTAATAAAGTACTCTAATCGACTTTCATTTCACTGCTATACCATCACAGGTTTGAGATTTTATGCTGCAACCTTTGGTTTCAAGGAACAATGCCACAGTAGTGCTGAGCCCCTTCGACCTTTAAGTAATCATTAGGGAACAATTGGCTTACATTTGGCATTTATAGACAGCAATTAAAGGTAGACTTACCTGCATCAGTATTTTGGCGTTCCACGAAGAACTGACATAGGGCTCCGCTAAAACTGGGATTGCATACCTTTTGCATTGAAGCATTTATCCTGAAAGATATAACAAGAAAATGAGATTTCTCCGCATAATCTCTAGGTATTTTTGAACTTTTTGTCATGTAAGATGATGTCAACATGATTTCACATGAAACTTCGTGTTACAACAAAGGCATTCACCTGAAATCATTCTTGTAGAAAGTGCTAGAGCGATGAAGATTAAGCGGGGTAGCATGGTTTTTTATATCCTCAATTAACGTAAGGCCTTCGACACGACCAATGAAATCGTCATTTGTCACAATGTCATGGTCCCATGCCTCAATAATTACGTAGATTTTCTACAAAAGAAGAGGACTCCTTGGTAAAGTCAGGTAAGTAGATGGATTGGCAAGGTGGAATGCAAACATGGTAGGCAGTTGAAAGATGCGATAAATGTGCGATCCAGAGCAAATGTGATGTGGTCAAAGGACTTCTTTTCCCGTAAGGCGATAGATAGAAATCCGCGAGAATGCCATGAATGTGAGTGAATTTAGACTAGGGATGGGCAAATGTCAATTGTCCAACTGTAAAAATAAAAAAAGGGGAGCAGATATGAAGCTCCAACCCTATCGTTTTTAGCTCACTTATTTGGTACCTTTGTTGGGTCTTGCTCTAGCTACTTTAAAGGGGTGCTGCGAAATGCGAAGGAATGCTGGGAGAAGAGGGCTGGCTTCAAGGGTAATCAGTCAGTGAAAGAAGATGCTGTGTTAAGCATTAAAAGGTATTATTTAGGGAGTCAGAAGCACATACTAACTCACTTAGAGTTTTTGTGGCATCCAGATAGCACTGTTTTCAATGTCACAGAGATGGCCGTTCTTATAATTAAATATTTAATTTTTACAGTGCATAGACTTGTGATAAACAATTCATTTGCGATATGTGAGAGGTGATGGTGAAAAGTGTAGGTTTATTTCCACCATTGGACATTCAGAAAGGGAATGTGATTACCAAAATTCGTGAACAAGAAGGACGATGTTATGATAGGACACTCAACTCGTAAATGTAGATTATAAAAACGCAGAATTGGTATTTTTAGGTCAGTGAATAAAAAACAATGCTACCGGAAACTTCTCCTAAGATATCAAAGCAGGATTTAAGCATACTGTAGGAGGCTTGTCAAAGGGCTAGAGTTCTCCCATTTGCCAGCATAATCATTAACAGCAAATCAGAGGATACGGGTATGAGCAAGGCTGTCAGTAGTGGAATCAAGACTACTACTTCTTACGTTTGTAGGCGCTTTGAACGGGAACCGGAAACCGGTCTCATCATCAAATGTGACATTTTCGACATTTACAATCCGCGATGTAGTTCTATTGAAAACATCACAGTCCCTAGACGAACAAAATATCATCTGTCAGCAAACGCCTTACTCTAGAGGGCCGAAGCAAAAAAGGCTGCAGCCTCGCAAATTGGGCCTCTCGTGCTACTCAAAATCAAGCCCTTCTCCCAAATTTCTAACAACAATTGTAATACTTGTAATACCTGGTGGCGGAGCGGCGCGGCGACTCACAAGAGCGTGATCCATCCCCGTCCTAAATTCTCGTACTAGACCTCGCTGTACTACTTTCCCCCCATAATAAAGATGTCGAAGCGTGTTCCCACTTCTAATAACAAGGGCGACCAGAAGGAAGAGGTGGAACCCTCTTCAACAATTGCATTTTGATTGTGAACTTCTTTTTACGCTAACATATTATTCAACAGTTTGAGAAGTTTGCGATCATTTACTAGACAGCTAAACTAAAAATCAGGACATAAAAGCACAAATTTGCCGATTCCACGAGGCATATTTATTGGATGCCCTCGAAATTAACAAAGCATAACCTTGAAATGACATTAGTTGTTGAAAAAGCAATCGAACAATTGCAATCCTTCTAGCTTTTATTCGTCAAAAAACAACTCAAATACTATGCTCATGAAAACGGAACCGTTGGTATTTCATGCTTGGTGGCGACTTCATCGGTTACAAAAATTAGCTGCGATGGACATGCGGTATGTGAAGAGCACAATTGCAAAACTAGCCATGGGGAGGCCAAGTTTGAGCTCAAACAAAGAACTCCTTGGTCCGACCTTATTAGAAGTACCATAGTTCAGTGCTAATTACAAGATTGCGTCTGTAAAGTTATTTAAGATGCAAAATAATAAATCCTGGCAAACTAACCTCTGTTCGTTGCTATTCATGATAGAAATGCCAGTAAGCGTACCTGCTGCCTTCTGTTTTGACACAAATGACAAAATATAAATCGCAAGAATCGAAAACATCGCAGTCGTTTCCGCTGGCCAACGTTCCATCAAAGCTTGAGAAGGCTAACGAGAGATGGAGTGTTCCTCCCGACTAAAATGATAATTTTGAAATCCTTTTTAGCGCATGGACTTGTTTATTTAAACTAAAATAGCAGCGATTGCCGCACAGATGAAGTTGTGCTACTTTGCTCTTGATCGCCAACATGGCTTTTTGGGTGGTAGTAGAACAAACTAGTTATCTGCCACCTATCTAACTTCCATTATTTTACGTAAAAGCGGTAAGCGGTAAAACGTAAGAAACAAAATGGCACAGAATTTCAAAATAAATGACCAGACCACATCAAAGCGGATTCAAGTGGGCTAATAAAGTAAATATTATACATGATCATGGAATGTCTTCACCCTTTTGAACTGAACTGAGCCTAACTCACAGAAGATGCTGACGCGACCTGTACGACGGCGACTAACCAGAAGATGGCGGACAATATCACCATGTCTTGTGGCAAACGAACGCCAAATGCAATCGCGAACCCACCTGCACTGTCCAAGAATGTCACGATAAACGTGGTAGCCGATTCCGCTGCGCTGCGCGCCTCACCGCGACGCACTGACGACACCCCACCCAACTACAATAAGCTACACCTCTGCACCGAAGGTTGTGATTGTAAACAACCAGTGTCAAATGAAGGTGAATGGCTGAGCAAGAACTTAGTGACGGTTTGATGAAAAAAAACTAATGCATGAAACGAGCACCCCCGAGCAGCCTTGACCCACTCGTCTTGTATCTTATTGCCTTGTCGTCTACACAACCTAAGTGCTGGCCAAAAGCGCCAATATTTCTGATATCACCAATACCAATCCGAATTTCACTCAGCTCCTCGAACCTTCACTGCTATATTGTGCTTTACTGAAAACATAAATTGAATACACGTGTGCGAATTTGCCGCTTGGTAAATAAGAATGCCCCGATAACCCAATGCCTGCTTAGAACAAATCCATTAAAAATTTGGATGAAGACAACTCGAGAGATAGTAACTTATCAAATGTCGAAATCCGTATCAGCTTTTGGGGAAATAAAGTAGCAATGGCCCTATCCATGAGCAAATCCATCCAATGCGATGAAAATTAACTACCTGCAATCGGTCATGACTTCCAATGCGTACGCCATCAACTTCAATTTTTACAAATATGCGGGACCATCAATATCACTCCGCCGTCGAAACGGGATGATGAAACTAAATAGTGAAAGGATTTGCCGAGATTATTGAGGTATTCATAAATTTGGACCCAAAAAGTATCGGTATAGGAATTTCACTTATCCAGGCGTTGATCCTGTAAATAAATAATCTGATTTCATCCCACTCCAAATGGTCGAGGAAGGAACGCTCCGCATGTGCAAAATATTGCATCATAGGGATGGGGAAAAGATAGCGCTAACGGTACACACTTGCTTATATTGTCAAGGAAACTTGCAAGTCTTAACTACAAAACGCCAACCGCATCAAAAATATAAAGGCATATTGTACAGCAAGCTGCATCAGGGAATGATATTAAAGAGCGGGGAAAGAGTAGAACTGAAGGGATCATTTGGACCAATAAAACAGGAACCACTAATATTATTGTTTTCATTGACGAAATGTATGCCAATTCCATTACAGGTCTAGGAAAAACACACGTGGGTCTTCGACGAACGACTTAATTTTTCGAAGGAATAGAACAGCTTCTCTGCCATCTATCAGACGGTGATCATAAGATAGAGCCAAGTACATCATCGGTCTGACCACAACTTGACCATTCCGAACAACCGGACGATCGAAAGTGCCATGAAGTCCCAAGATCGCCGACTGGGGAGGGTTAACGATAGGCGTGCTAAAGAGGGAGCCAAAAACACCTCCATTGCTTATTGTGAAAGTGCCGCCGGCCATGTCCTCAACTGCTATATTGCCACTCTTAGCCTTTTCGCCCAACTCAAAGATCCCCCGCTCAATAGCGGCAAAGTCCATGGATTCAACATTGCGCAAGACAGGAACAACAAGACCTTTAGGGGATGCGACAGCGATGCTCAAATCGATATAGTTTCTGTATACAACTTCCTTGCCGTCAATATACGCATTAATAATCGGCTGATCCTGCAGGGCAAATACCACCGCCTTCGAGAAGCACGACATGATACCTATTTTGACACCATGTTTTTTGAGGAATGCTTCCTTGTATTGAGTGCGCATATCGATCAAGTTTGACATGTCGACCTCGTTAAACGTGGTTAGCATAGCGCAAGTGTTTTGTGCCTCCTTCAGACGTTCAGCGGTGCGAGCGCGAATACGCGTCATCTTAACGCGCTGCTCAGTCCGGGCTCTAACTGGAAAAGCAGGAGTTGGGAAAAAATGTGTAGGTTCGGCCACGTGAGATGGAGGTGGCGGGGCTGCTGTAGGCAACGGGGAACGAGGCGAAATGGATGACTCTGACTTGCATTCAGCGGGTGGAGGTGCTGCTGATGTGGACACATCAGCCGCTGGGAGAGCTGAATTATTGGTTTTCGCAGCAAGAGGAGTCTCGCCGGGAGTAACTTCACGTTCGTCGATTTTGACCAGCGGTTGATCGTAAGTTACTTTAGCACCTTCTTCAAAAAGTAGTTCTGAAATGACACCGTTCACTGGCGATATAACAGGGATAGACGTTTTATCAGTCTCAACCTCAGCAACCACCTCGTCTACTTGCACAGTATCACCGACAGACTTTTTCCAAGTAATGTCTCCCTCCGAGATTGATTCGGGGAAGGAAGGTACGTTAATGGTTCGTATAGCATAAAAGTAGCTTGATGTATGAATCTTGTGGTGTACTGGCGAAAGCTTAATCACGCTAGAAATAGAGGAATAAGAGGTAACAACAGAAATAAGCTACAACTAATGGGTAGTTAGAGCTAGGTGCCACCGGTCTTGGAGTTATCAAAACCTAACAATAATAGCCACGTTCGCGGACAATGATGCTAAATAAATGTGGCTACGATAAACGATCGGAAAAGTAGAAATTCACTAGTTAGCAATTCAAGAGACTTCAGTGAAAAAAGTGAACTAAGGAATTTATAGAGAAAGAAAAGACTACCGAAAAGCTTCTTTAGAAGTAGGCTGCAATAAGCGACGCACGGACCGTGAGAAAGCATGAGCCGACAACAACTGCGACCCCCGAAACATGATATAGTAAAAGTGGAGTTACACGGAACCCTAGAAACACAGCATGAAAGAATAACAAATGGGCAAGCTACTGGACCGTTTGCACAGAGCAGCTCCAAAAATGCAGTGAGAAAGCAAGACAAGACTTATAAGAAACACTCAACACTGACAACCCCCGACAAGTCCAAAGATCACCAATTTTTTGCGCCACGAGGAGAACAAACTTAAACAAAACTCTTATATCTTCAAAGAAACTGTACTTACCATAGATCTTTTAGAACAAAGCTAGAAAAGGACTTGTACCCGATATTAGTTGTGCTTTAAGTCCTACATGCTGCATTCATGAGAAATAGTATCTAGCATATGTCTTTTCGAAAAATGAGGAGTAGAACTCAAGATTGCAAAGCTAATTGGAATGTCTATAACCTTTCAAAAAATTTTGAAGAACAACAAAATGTAATGGCCTACCAATCGTTATCTTGGTTGATTTATCAAGTTATGGTGGTCACTTGGGGATTCGCGTAACTAGGTGCTGTGAGCGTAGTGTCCGGAGGCTCCCTTGAGAGCGAAGGAAGGCGAAATACCAAAGCAGAATACATGTTCTTAATAGACAGAGCAAAATATGCTGCTGACATGGCCCAAAGGCCAGGCTACGAGACTAGGGCAATGTGGCCACCTCTGTCACCCTGACCGAAATCGGCCGTCCAACCAAACGAAGTAATACAGAGGGTAAGGCCTAGTCTAAATATCATAGTGATGTTCTCTTAATCGTTTCTTTTGTTGGTATTGTAGCTGTAGCGTCGCGACACTCCCTTAAAGGCAGAAGGCCTAAATGGAATACATATGTATTCTAGAGACAGAAGGGGTAGAGCTGCTGACACTGTAGAAGGTTCCTTTCTCCCCTCCCCTTCCCTCCAATCACCCTTTGACATCCTTATTATAGGTGGAGGGGAAGGTATGGAGTAGTACTGTGGGAGGGATCACGGCGGGTTAGGCCGGCCTCTGTAGAATCGCCGCACGGCTCCACGACCAGGTTAAAATTTTTTCCCACCTCTGACCCACAAAGCACATTTATAGAAAATAAATATTACGGGTACAGTCTGGAGGCCGGCCCCTGCGGCTAGGGCATCTTTGTGATCGAGACCAAAACCGGCAGTCCAAACAAACAAAGTATTGCAGTAGTGACTTAAAATTTCTCTGACGGCAAAGCAAGACATAAAATTTGGGCAAAATGTACATTTGGTACTTAGAAGGACTCGGGACACTGACAAGATCCAATGGTCAGCCAGCTTAGCAAAGGAACAATGGCCAACCATGTGACCCTTTGTCGGAACCGAGGGTAAAACAAACAACAAGTGCATCAGAGTAGTATGGATTCAGCGTCTTGAGACTTCAATAAAAGAAGTAAAGCATAGTACGCCGAGAAAATTATGCGCCGCTAATCTACAGCAGACCCTGGGAACTAATGGCATGGCCCCGATATCAGGCCTTTTGGTGGATGCAGAATGGCGGAGCCCAAAGTTGCTTGTTACCAAGACTGGGGGCTTAGCAAACAATTAAGGTATTCCGCATGTTCTATTGCGAACCTTAAGTGCGCTGTGTTGGTGGCAGTATTAAGCAGACCCGATTCGGAAAGGCAGGTAGTCTGAATTCTGCAGGAGGGTACTACACCTCAAAAGAACAGAAGATGCTAAAGTGATGCCTCACTTTTACAGTCACATTAGATCCATGTTCTACAACAACAACGTTAGTAATGAGCTGAACCTGGACTTGAAGCCCTTGGAAAAGTACATTACAAATCTGGCTACAACGACTGCATGAAGCCTCTTATCGCGTAATCAAGCAATACGCCCCTTGTGTGTCTACTATCTGAATAGGCCGGCATAGATGCATGGCTGGATGGCGGTGAAGTGAGATCACTTACCCCTTGAAACCAATTTACATCTTGCCTCGCATTGGATGGCCCCTATTTAAGGTCTATCCCCCATGACCAACGACTGACTCACGACATGCTCCCGTTGTTGCTTTATCCGACCCCGAATGGTATGGGAACAGGACTCGGACTGCAACGGGATTAGTGAGAAGTATCAGCAGCACTAGAAATAAATGACTTCTCACCAGGAAGAAAAATTAGTAGCTGGCATCGCTGATTTGCGCGTGGTTTTTCAGAGGCCCGACTGCATTGTGAAGGCTTACTTGGGTGATTTACGAAATTGATAATCGGAGATAATGGTCAGGTTGAGGAATTGGCTAGGCACCCTCTCACCTTCTCTGTGCGTCAGGGCACACATTGTAATACTTTGGTTGCTATGACTTTCGGTTTCGGTTCCGATCACAAGGGTGGCCATATGGCTCTAGCCGCGTGGACTGGCCCTTGGGCCATGCCAGCAGCTCAATGCTCTCTGGCTATTGAATATATATATATATATTCTGCTCTGGTATTTTGCCTTTTTTGCCTTCAAGGGAGTCCTGGATGCTACACACATTTTTTGAAAATGCTGTATTATTATTGCTGTTTTGGCAAAGCTTCTGAACGCTATCTTGTGGCATGATTTTGCTTATATATTGTTGTAGTGAATTAGGCGATGTGGTTTGTTAGTGGAGATCTTAACTTGTGGCTAGACTTAGAAAGGGTGATTTATTCCTTGCATCCATAATCGCCTGATAAATATTGTATTAATACATGGTAATTTTGCAAAACAGATAAGTGTATTTAACTCGGGAAATACAAATTGTAGTTGAAGCTTGGACACTATACTCACTTATGCTTATACAATCCACACATTTCGCGCTGTGATTATTCCATCTACACAAATTCTACAGATTTGTCCATTACTGATATTTACGCAGTTTTTTTGATAATGGTGCTGACATTTAATTGGCTAGTATTATTGTGCATGTACGCGCTCAGTTTCCGTACTGGATCAGAAATGCTCGCACAGGCTTGCGGCTCTCCGGTTACAAAGGTAGTTCAGTATAAGCTCTAAGATTTCAATTAAAGAGTTTCCTGCTTCGGCATAAGCTGAGGTCATGCAATAGCATAGTCTGCTCGATTATTACCCATAAAGGAACCCTAGCCTTTAGTAGGTAAGCGTGTTGCGTGAGTTCACCGTATTCTTATTACGAGTCAAGTGCCATTTATTCTAGCAATTTGAAAGGCTAGTAAAGTTTAGCTTGAGATATACTCGAAAATCTTTTTTAAACGCACGGAGGGTTGGCTTTGATTTCGTTACTGATGTAGATGTAGTACTAACGGAATGTTCATCCAAATCACTCATTACTTCTGTTCACGAATGTGAACCTTTTTATAGCCTTATTAAACCCTCTTTTTTACATGATGCTAAAGTTGGATTCCTCATGAATATTTAAAATTCCCTACTTTGAAGGTTATTTGCGGGTTGGAATTTTTCATGATGGCTTTTTTATTTGTGACGTATTTATTACAGACGAAGGTACTTCTTGTAAGCATTGCGCTTTATTGTAGACCTTCAAAAAAAGTTTTTGGTGAACTTGGGATCTCAGATTCCTTCCATCCGCAGCAATGCTCACTTTTCCGCAGCTTGCTTGGTCTCACTGGTATTGCCAGTGGAGTGGGTCTTATTGTATACTTGAACCCATCTGTTCGTGAATATATCACCAAGACTGCTCCTCAGTTAAAACATTATATGAGTCGAATGGATGATATCGTTTACGAATGGAAGAAGAAAGCTAGCGCCTTCGAACTGCCAGCACTACCTTCAATTAGGTTTTTCAGCAGCAAGTACGTGTGTCATTAATTGTTTCCATTAATGTTCCATTAAATTCCCGCTATCAACACGCTCCTAGACTCCAAGATAGTCAGCCGAACCCGTTCGACAGTTTACTTATGCCAAGCTAGCGTTTAGGCGTTATTATCCGTAATTTGAGCTTTCATTGCAAGCACTTCGGATGTAATAATGACTTCAAGTAGAGTTGATATTATCTCTAACGTGACGTGTGTTTGCGTAATAATGCTTTTGGGGTAATAATGGGGCAAATCAGCTTCACTATTTCACTAAAATCCTCGTTTAAGATGTGATTTGTCTACGAATTCCCTAATCGGTGACTCAGTTTTGCGAGGATTCGCACTTTCAGAACCGCATATTTCTATTTTTGCCCCAATCTTTAATACTTAACTTATATGATGACAGAATTGGTCTATGCCTTGATGCTTCTCACTTGGCCAAACTGCGTGATCCCACAACAAAATATTCGCCATTTACTATTGTGTGCTTCTATGTTTTCAACACATCTTTATGCCCCGGTGCACATTGTAATATATGGCCTTTGCCATGATATCTTAACACGCAAATCCTGACGCAGGAACTTTTTCTATTTTCAGAATTGACGTGGTAAGTATGTATATCTTTTTTCATTTTTAAACTAATTGAAGACTTGTGGCATTTTACAAAAAAAGTATGGGATGTTAATGCCAAATTTGACCACGACTATTAGTATCTACCCGAATTTCGAATACCACGACCCGCGAGTTAAAGAATCTTCCTTATATTCAGTTCACTTGATAATAGAATTCTATCATTGATGAAACCTTTCTTAATCGGGCCACTACCAAGTATGGGATATTAAACAGTGAAATGGTCTGTTTCTAGCCCTCAAGTGATGTCGGCATTGGTCCCACTTTTCCATCGGCGTCCGATGCTTACCAGGTACCTGAGGTCCCTGAATCCATTCAAGGTTTGTCAACAGAGTTTTATTTATGCTCTCCCACAGTATATTTTATCATTTCACATTTTATCGATAAATCCGACTTTGTAACATCTATTTATCTGCATTACGCAGCTTTTTTCCATCATTGATATCAATACAATTTAACATGATTGCATCTTTACTTGGTCATCATGCCCTATCATTCTATAAGCTGGCTTTTTACTACGTACGTTTGGTGTGCAGATATTTTGAGAATGAAGGATTTCTCGTCAATTACTGCATTTTTTAACAGTAGGTTGTGGCATTGTAGTAAGCACATTGGCTCGGGCTTTCTCCTGTTTACGCCCGCCTCACGGATGTAGAATAGCAGCAGTAACTTCTACTAATAAAATAAAAGTAATTGCTGTCTTACTAGTGTTTATTGGGCACATGCTAAACAATGGCTTTCAGGCGCACTAAGTAGTCTCAAGGCTATGGGCATGAGGCACAAAATTCGGACTTTTTCAAAGCTTCATGGAAATTTGTTTGTGTTCGTAAAACTAACACAATAAAGATCCACAGTCGGTTAAATGCAGGGCCGACTTTTACTGGCGGATCCTGAAGTGGGCAAGATATAACTCCAAAAACGCTATTTCGATTAAGCCTCTCAGGTGGTTTAGGATAGCACAAGATTTGAAGCAATTCGTAAATGCGATTCCTTTCTGCCAATGCTGTTTAAACCTTATAAATTAGTTATTAAAGTTACTATGTATAACTACGACTACGAGCCATTTTTTATCTCTAAGAGTGAATAAAGTAGATCTTATATTGAGGTGTTGAGGTCACATCACTGCTGGCCATAAAGTAATGGTAGTGTAAGATAATCAATCATTTATTCGTTTAAGCTTTGGATATAACTGTCGATGTTGATGTGATTTTCAATTTTTAAAAAATCTTATAGTTGTGGAACGAGTCTTCGAAATTGAAGGAGATCTGGGTTTTTTATAAAGGGCACTTTTTCTGCATCGTACTTAAGGAAAGAGTCCGTTAAGTGAATTGACATTGTTGTCCTTGCGCTAAGAAAAACGATGCAAGTTTTGCATATTTCAAGTTTGTCATCGTGTTTAGATTTGGAAGGGCACATTCATACTGCCATAAAGGACACGGAAAAGGCAGTCAACGATGCTCTTGTGGATCTTCGGGCTCTACAAAACGTCACGAGGCGTCAGTTAACTGATCATCAGAACGGATCGGTAGGGCGAGCTGCTCCTTGGTGCACACATACTCGCTCCCCTGAGTCAGACTTTTGCATCCATTTTTAGAACAAATTTGACCTCCCAGGATTTATGGGCAACAAGTTGAGAATGGCTGAGCGCAAGGCCAAGGAAAGCCACCAAAACGCTCAGTAAGTCGTTTTTGTCCCTAAAATACTTAGCCTCAGTGCCCAGTTTTTCACGTTGGAGTGATCGCTAAAACTTTTATCGGTGTCACATTTCCTGTTCCATTCTTGCACGGTACTGGATGTATGTTTGATAGCTGACGCCTTCTCGTTACATATCCTACTTTCCCACCAAAGCGCCGAGCAATCCTCACGTCAGCACGAAAGCGTGTGATTTAGATAAGTGATCTACCATAATTCCAAAAATATAGGTTTACTGATGTCAACTGACGTAAAGTTACCAGTATTCAGCCTCATTACTCGAAGTCTGCTACTATTTATTCTCTGTAAACCTGTTAAAAGTGTTCACTCCACGCAATGTAGTGGGTTGGGAACTTAATGTGATCGCTAAGTAACGACCTTTGGTTGGTTTTAGAAACCAGCTTGCTCATTTACGAGCACTGCTTGACTCAGCCAAATCAAATATGTCGGAGCAGGAAAAAGAATTAGTGAGAGCAGCCATTGCTCGCTATGGAGATCTTGCCTACGACCTTTCCGGACTAGTAACAGAGGTGAATGCGTTTTCTTTATTAGCGTTACTGGGTTCTTGCATCGCTTCAATGGAGCCCCCTCTTGTTCCTTGTTTCCTATTCAATTGGTCTAGAAAAGGCCTCTTGTTTGTTCATTAAACATCTGGATGCATGATTATACGACGTTTCCATTCGTACTTTGGCTTCATGTTTTGAAAGGTGCTGCTTTGTACAATCAATCCTCAGCCTAATTATTTGTTACATTTTGATACTTGAGTTTACAATTTTCGTCGACCATTATTGATTCCTTTGAATGGAGTGTGTCTTACATGCTTTGCAGGTTTTTGTCGACGCAAGAATTATTCTAACATTTTAAATGAGGTTGTTTTTATCATGCTGATTGAAACTGTCGAACTTGATAATTTCCCCCTTCCTCAGAATGCACCATTTAGGCGTTTCAAGCATGAAATGCTTCAGGACCTCTGTTGCCCGTAAATCGATTCAACATTGGCAGGCGTGTGTACCTGACTCAGAGCATGAGCTTGTACTCTGCATCGATTGGTTTTTCACGTCTGTGGACCCCATTCTGCAGCGATCCGTCTTGCTTTCAGTAAAGTTATATTTTTTTCGAGCCAATCAAGATGCCACCAAGTTGGATATGGGGAAGTATGCTTTAAAACGTAAAATATTTAATGTAATTATATGATTTTAGGATGTCCTAGGTCTTTTCTATTAAGGCGTACTTTGGCATTTCATTTTGCCATCCAAATTATTTTAAAGGTAGTCCTAACGCCACATATTTCGTAATATGCATTAGTTTGAATGCTTAGTCATAGTTTTTCTTATGCTCAAAGTTCATTTTCATCCATTTCATGGGGTTGTTTATCTCATCTCTTTAATAGCTGAAAATAGTCCCATGCTTCGAATGGACGTTCACTTCTTTCTGACTGTTTGTAAATTCTGTTTATTTCGATGCTTCACGGTACAGTAATTATTACCAAAACTGGACCCGAATATTTTCGTTTGAAGAATTTCTCGTTTCTTATTGTAAAACTACTGGTGTCTTTCGTTCAGAAGAAGTAAATACAATTTACAAAAGAAACACCGTCTACGGGAAGGCTCTGGGACCCACATGTAGTTAAAAATAGCTTCTCTTTCTTGGCCATATCAAGTATCACGTTAGGTTGTACTTTCGTGTTGCAATCAAAAGCCAGAGGAGGGAAGTTAGTGGTTTTCCCAAATTCCTGATTCACCAGGGAGCGGAAAACAACGTATAGCTTCCGAAAAAAAGGTGGAGAAGCATGGGAGTCGCCATAACCTATTGATTCATGTGTGTGTGGTGTGCGCGCGATGATATTTACCGAAACGAAACAGCCCCACCGGAGTGTGCAGGGCATCCTCACTTCGGGCCTTGGGACCCACTCTTCAAATGTCAAGTCCCACCTCCTGTCTGCCCCTCTGTTACGAACTGAATGCGGTCTTTTTATCTTCTGTAGAATAACTAAAGCATAGGACGCGCTCGCCTCCCCATTCCTACGCAAATTTACTCTTAGTTCGTGCTAATGCACACTTCGCATTTCTCTGGTATGTAATTCTCCTGTAGCTACAATATTTTGGGTATCAACGGTAGAATAAAACATCAGGGAGTGTCAATTACTTTATCCGATGAATTTGAACTTCTTAAATGAACGAAACGTTACAAAGAGATGCTTCGATTCGACAGATGTACTGCTATCTAACGACTTGTAAAATGAATACGCCCTGTGTGCATTTGATTCATGGAAGATTGTTGCCTTTCCAATATCTCTAGAGAATTCGTGTCGCAATCAACCCTCATTGTCCATCGCTGTTGTGAAGTTGAATGTTCGGTCTCCAAAAATGGGTTCAAGTTTAGTGATTGGACGAGACAAGGGTACCACAACTCTTCAAATTTCTCCTATTGAAACTCAATGTGATGTATCATGTGTTCACTTTAAAAATAATCGTATTAGCTGCCTTTATACATTTGTTACACGCTTCGGTAGGTTTTGTTAAATAGAAGCTACAGCCAATTGCACTCATTCGGTCTTTTGGCACAAGTTGAGAAGGTTGGGAGCCTCTTGCCCCAATGTTTCCGTATGTAATTGAAGCAGAAAATATTATTAGTTTAATTACAACACCCGTTTAACTGTGGCAAATTGTGGTGATCTGACAACCTGACCGCACCAACAGGTAGTCTCCTACCGTTTTAACACGCTTTGTAATATTATTTTGATGGGATTGTTTTAATAGAATTGATTTGAATTTAAATTGAATTGTTCAAGATGCAAAATCTGATTGCTGCAAAACTGGTAGCGTTTATTAAAATTGGTCATGCACGCTATCTGAAAGCTAAGTAAGCCGCTTTTTGATGTGAAACTGTTGAAACGGGTTTATAGTCTAAGCTCTGATACAAAATTAAGGCTTTATCTAAACTAGTTTTTCCGGTTACTTGTGTCTTTGCTTGGGGGAGCGCAACAGTGGGACCGAATGAAAATTTGATAGGAAGTAAAGATATATCATGGTTACATTTCCAAGTCTTCTGCCTACCTTTCCTATATCAATATTTTAGTCTGAACAGTTCGACGATTTTACTTATCTTTCTCCTGCTTAAATTAGGGCTATTTTGTCCTAATGATTGTGAATACAATTGAGCCGTCTTCGATTGCATTGCAACGAGGCTTTAAAGGGATTGCTTAATTATGGTCTTTTCCCGAATACAGTCACTTGAGTTACGGCTTTGGAGTCCGTATTGACGCCATAAAGTGCTCCTGAGGGTTGAACACTTTATTTGTGCTTTTATAAAACTTTTTCTGAATTTTAACGGTCATGAAATTTTGCTACTTACTACCATCGTAGCTTATGATATCGCATATCGTCTAAAATCAAGTCGTTCGATACAGCTAAAGCCATTTATGGGAATAGACCTACTTTCATTACATTCTACTTGCTCTAAGGGTCAGTGCTGATTGTTTCCGCATTGTGCTGGTGACGGACCCCACGGAAAGTGGTAGTGAGTGTAGTTTTCTGTAAGATAATGCTTTAATTCAGTACCACTTCATCCTGCTTAAGGCGTACTGCATTCTGCTATTTTTCTCTTACCTGACATCCTTTAAGGCACGATCTCTCAATTAGCATATTTACTCCATAATCTTGCCAACTAAGTGATAAGTCAAGACAGGAATGCCTACCGAGTGCGCCAATGCACTCCGAGTCAATGAAAAAAATGCAAGTGTACAGTTGTCACATAATTCAGCTCGAATGTTTCTTATTCGCATCGCATCTATCTAGATGAAATGCTTCGAGTGAATTGTTCCCTTTGAGCGCTAAATTTACTTAAATATTTTTTTAACAGTTGCAAACAAATCCCTTTCCTGTGCAGTGCAATTTGACGGTTGTCGCTACGAATATTCCACGTTGTCTGCATTCTTGTATTTATGTTACCAGTTTATAGCTTACACGGTGTCCCAAGTATGCTTTAATGCTGTGTCATGGTCCTATCATCTGCGAACTGCTCATTTGGGCGTTAGTGATACCCGCCAAACTGACGGTACTATTATTTTCTTCGGAACACTACTGACTTTGGTAATTGTACGAAATCACACAAAAACTTATTTTTGTCTTCACAAATCAGCTTATGAGGGCAGGTGGAGGGGCTTAACAAAGATGTTGCTAGAGCTCGAAACGTTCAGTGATCAGACAAACTTTTTTTGGGAATCAAATGAAGTTAGACGTTTTTGTACTTGCGGATATGCAAAAATATTCCTAGTTGAAATCAGAATTTATCCTATTCAAAGTCCCACCATAGTTGCTAAGCTACTCATAATTTTGGCATTTCTTCTGGAACATGCCATGTTCTTTATTACTGTTTGAGTTGGTTCAACCCTGAAAGTTGGCGTTTTTCTGTGAACTTCCCAATCGAAGTTGATAATGGTTGACAAGAAAATACTTTTAGTCATTGAACAAAAGTACCAGTGGGCGCACAACGCCAACTGTACACCTTGTTGATGAACACTGCGAAGTATATTATTAGAAATGACCTACTTCCAGTACCCTAAACTTATTCGCTTTGAAATACGATTGAAGTACCAGCCACGTGGCCTCTACTCTGAAAATATTTGCAGATACTTGAAAAAAAAATGATAAGATGTTCCTGCGAAAGCCGTTCAAACGCATTCTTCTGTGCTCTCACTGCTTTCTCCTCCATTATTCCCTTCCGTTTAATACTTGATGCGGACATGCGTTAAATGCCTCTCCTCAAGCGTGAACACTGTTTTGGCCCATGAAAATCCAAGGTGACCACCAAATAATCGAAACGTTGGAATTCAAAGTTTCTCTATTCCTTTTCTATCATCGGAGCCATTCGGTTTACCCTTCTAATATTTGTAGTCATACGGCCATTAATGGTTACATGAACGGTGATACAAATTTATAATTTGTATTCAGGTCATCAGGTCATAATTTTGGTTCGCATGAGGCCACGCATGTATGGCTCATGCGTGGCTACCGCGATCACTAGGTTCAATCCAAAACCGTTTTTTTCCATGTACCGAAAAGTGATGGACATGCTGAAATACGGAATGCTTCTTATTGCTACTTAACTAGTACAGCTAAGTTGCAAAAATCTCAACGTTCTTACGCTTACTGTCACCTGAAATTGTAAGTTTTGTGCAGCGCCGGGAAGTACAGTTTAATTTACATTTTCCTTTTCCCAACCTCAGTGGAACTACAAATATCGAACACTTGAACATGCTAAACAGCTTGAAGTCTTTCAAGGAGGCTGTAGCTGTAATCGAATTTATCAATAACTTATTGCCTTAGTATTTATGTGAGTGTGTTGCTTTTCAGTTTTCTCCCATTTTTCTCCGCCAACCTTAGTCCAAACAGGTTATTCCATTCTGAAAGCTTGCAAAGGCGATTTATTTAGCCACACTACCTATATTGTTTATCATAGCTGCATCTCCTTAAATACTGCATGTATTCGTGTTGTATTAATCTACTCATCGATCTCCACATTGCACAATGGCCTAGTTAACCACTTTGGGGGTTAATGTTGTTCTCTTTGGTGAGTTTTCACATGACCCCGTCCATTTTCTACGATGAAGACCATCATTTAGTAGAATTTTAGGTACTTCTTTGGTGCGTGAAACACACTGATGCCTTTCTGATATAACTTCGTGTGTTCTTCAAAATGATTGATTGGAACAATGCTTGAATAAGTTGTACAAGTTCTGAATTAAGGCATACAAACAAACTTACCCTCCCAGTGAAGATTACTTTGTTGAAGCATTTCTTTCATGCTTTCATAATACTGTGTCTCATATTATTTTTGTGATATCTTAGTAAGTTAACGATTGACAACAATTATCATTGGCTTCAAAATCTGAGATCAGGTGCGTGTGTAAGTATCAAAATGCCCATATCACTTATGTTAATTGCCTGTTTTGTGTTTTGGAAAATGTGGTCAGATAAACCACGAATGTCCGGCTCATTACTTTACTGAAAATTGGTCGCCTATAAGCGCTACAGATGGTTTTTTAATTCACTGTTAGGTCCGTCGTCTTCAAAACCAAAACTCTGCCCTCATGAACCTCACGAGAGCTGATAATGAGGATAAGGCAAAGTTGCACGATGAAATCAACTCAATTTTACCGCGATCTCTCTCGCGAAAACCTTTCCTCAAGGGTAAGTATTGAATATCCAACGAATGAAATGAGTTGAATATTGAGTCTAAAATACTATAGTTATTTACCCTTCCCAACAAAGTGTCCTCTGTATGATTGCCAACTAAGAATTTTTTGTGCAACTAAGCGTTTTATCTGGGTGCGGGTGTTTCTCGTCGGAGTGCCTTATAGCTATCTCGTAATATAAAGCACTAAAGTTTAGAGTTGTTTTAAAAATTATTGCAAACTCACAGCATTCGCGTCCTCTTCATTTTAGAGCAATGAGACAATCCGTCTTCGTTTGTCCATTCATGTTTGTGCTTTAAGGTGTGAGTAAATAACACTGTCAAATGAGTGATGCATGTGAATTAATAATTTGTTCTACACTGAGTGGGTTTCGACACACTGTGTAAACTGCTTCCTTAGTTTTATTTATGACTTCAATCCCTGTGTTTGGCTCTGGCCACACGGAAGCATGTGAACACATCGAGTGGGGGTTATATGGTTTGATGTATGTGATCCGATGTTCTGCGAATATCTGGCAAAGAGCCTTCCATTTTGAAACATTGTTGCGATTGGTGGGGCATTTAGTAGTGCGATGGCATCAGGTTGCGCCAATATCATCCAAACAACTTTATTAGTGATTGGATTCTGCCTTTTTCTTGAATTCAATTTTATAAATTAAATTAGATATTATTTTCCATTTACTGCTAATAATTTGTTTTATCAGAATATAGTACTCGCCTCATCATCTTTAGTTGTTTCTAAATCATGTCCTTCATTTCCTTGCAACTTGTTGTATTGTGGCGGGTGAATCTCCACGCTTTAAGCTCTCATAGCTTATTGTCAAGACCAAATTATTTAGCTTTCGAGACTCCTCCCGACTAAACTTTTGCTAGACTATTCTGCTTGAATTTCCTTTCTATGAGGTCCTTCGTGTGGTCATTCTGATGATTGAACGCATTCTATGCTGCTGTCTCACAATTTGAGTCTATGAAAGGCGGAAAGTAAAACGGCGCATGTTGTTCATGAAGCGTTAGTAGACTTGTAGTCGGCATTCATAATCACAGAGGCTTATTCTCTCCAAAACCCTCGCTCTTACATAACTGCATTTCCTGATCTTACTTGTTTCGCCGAGGGACTAGTAGACGGAAGTTATTTACCATCAATAGACTGTCGTGCTTCAACGTGTCCTCGTGTCACCCTCGTCTCCCACTCCTCTTTCTAGACGATGGATCTGAGATGACAATTGAGGAGGTGAACTCTTTGCTAGTCATGTCGCTGGAGCGGATTGATAAGCTGCAGGAGAGCTTGCAATCCAGTGGCGCCTCTGCAAAGCGGCACATCGCGATGGCACTCCAGAAGTACAAGAATGAGGCCGATGTCATTACCCAAGAAGTTGTAGACCGGGCAATTTTACGCGAACAAATTAAACGCGAACTGGAGCGCTTTGAATGGGTAAGTGGTCTCGCCATGAAATATTTGGAAACGTTTCAGATATACCATTCCATCCGAAAAAAAAACAAGTCAAATTCACAAGTGAGAGGGGTAGAATAAATGTAGTTTATTATTGCTATTATTTTAGGCCGATGCCAAGTCGTTGGTCAATGTCGAAACATAACCCGAAATCCATTATCGAAGAGTTTCTAGTTTATATCACTGCTTCTTTGCCTCTGATCCGCAGTCTATAATGACAAGCTTTATGTTCCCAGCATTATGATAAACGAATGATTAGCTTTTTCTCATCTATTTTATCGTGTATTTGGAGTTCTTATCGTTATTTTTCAGAATCATCACTGATGTTACATCTTCATTTTGAACACCCATTCTAAGCGGCATCACACAATATACTTGTGTACCGCTATGGAGCTTTATATCAAATTAGACTTTCTGAGAAACCTTCAATAACAAGGCATTTTCATTTTTTATTTCTTGGAAGCATATACACCCGCAATTTTTCACACACTGTGCATTTAGTGTTCTGGGTGTGTGTATTAGGCATTTAAATGCATCTTCCATCGATCAGAGCAAAATTTTGCTCACAAGTTTGTGGATTGGTTCTTCTATGTATTAAGGGCTTTAATTGTTTCCCTTTTGGAATATTGTGGCCAATAAAAATCCTTCAGATTAATGGTCCTGATCATCACTAATGGCATGCAAATTGCACTGCTTCCCCTCGTGTGCATCAAGAAACGTCGGACTTGTGTTAACCTAAGGATGATTTGTTTTAGACGGTTTCCATTCGACCACCAGCCCAGTCTTTGGGTCTTAATTCATGTATTAAAAACCCATCTTTTAACAGAAAGTCCTAGGTCGCTACCTTCGTGTTCCACGAAATGTAAGTGTAATTATCAGAGATACACTGCTTCAATGATTGTCAAGCAAGTAAATGCACCTCGAACTCTTCAGGTCTTTAACTATATCATATTTAGAAATGTGGCAATTTTATTACTTGGGACTCTAATGCTGCATCATTTTGAATCGAAATAGGTGATTTTTATCTGTTGAAAATGCTGTAGGAATCGACCACCCTGATTTTGCTGGGCGAAATGATAGTGAGGACTGGTAATGGAGCTATATTTTTAGTTTTTAAATTGAATGGTATTAGTAATGTTCTAAACTAATGACGAGTAATTAAGCGTAGCATTACTACAAAGAGATCAAAGCAATAAAAATGCGAATACCCTACAGGGTATTCATAATCTTATTGATTCGAACTGTTCAACGGGTATCTGCATTGTGCACCTTATTGCTCATTTAATAAATAACAAAATGACCTGCTGCCTCAGTGTTATCCTTGTATCTACCATATTTTTCCCTAAGCATATCAGCATTTAGTGAGGTGGGACTTGGGCCCAAGCGGAATTGACTATCGTAACGAAATAGAGTTCTTATTTTCAATCGTTTACGTACGATGTAATATTCTCTCCTGTTTTAAAATTCTTCGTTATTCACAGGGGAACTAGTGTTTCCTTTTAAAAAATTGCTTATGCATTGTGGATGCATGAAAGGATGTCTTTTGTAAGTATACTGTTTTGACCAGGCAGAATAAATCTACATTTTCTTCCCGGTAATGTAGTGATAATTCCAATTTTGTTGTACCGAATGAAGGCACAACGAATACGAATGTTATTTTTCAAGCCCTTCTAACTCTTCAACGTTTGTATCTTTATCCCTCCCCTTCAAACAAATGTTTTAGCGTACACGAGAGGGTTGAATATCAGAAAAAAGCTATTCCTTCCTCTCGGTTGATAACGCACCCAAGCCCTTGGCCTAAAAAGCTTGTACGTGAATGTCTATTCTTGTTCCCAGTCGATAGCATGCCATCCAGAGTATTTTGACGCGTACACGGTCGTAACAAGACACACCTTGACATTTCGGTAAAATCAAATGATCATTGCTTGACTTTCAAAGCTGTGGAAATTATTTGTTAATGGCAATCTTGAGAACATAGCCCTTGTTTATTTTCTGCATTTTCCACTCAGTCGTTATGCGAATTGTAATTAACTTTGAGCTTCTCTCCTTGTAATGAGCTTTAAGTTTCCTTACTAACATGGATTGTTGAGTATTGTGGTTGAGGTTGAAAGGAAAGGGCACCCTTCTCGATCGGCAATCAAAATGTTCAATGTGTTTCAGTAGACTGAGCACTAATCTAATCGTGTTTCTGAGCCATACAGACGATAAATAAGGGGAATAGTGATCTGGTAACACATTTTTTGTCTCAGTTTTATTACGAAAGTTAGTTAAGCCGCTAGAAAATTGGTAACTATCCGTACAAAATGTTCTGCTGCTCGCGATAATTGATTTTTGTAAACGCAGGTCATTTTTATGACCGAAAATACAGACCCGTTTTTTATAGCCTACGGCATGAGATTTTAGTGCTTTCGCAGATACATATGCAGAATTGGGTTTTCAAAATCACAATACTTTATCTGTCCCAGCGTTTATTGCTGTGAACGATGTTCATAGATTCTGATTGATGTTGGATCATGTGAAGAGGCCTTTCGTAGTGAATTTGGTTCCGTTTAATATGCCTCAGTTTATTATTTGATCAATCTAAATTATCCATTCAGTGCAAATTTCTGTCTCTGCGCCCAATTATTCGTCTTGCTTTGTCAACGATTGCTCACTGATATATACTATCCAACTCCAAAGAATCGACAACTATTATGGTTCTTCAAAACACTACTCCTCTAAATTATAGTAACATCAACACTGCGTATTTCCCCCAGTGTTTCCAGACCTTCAAGCCACCAAAATAGTTTTACCGAACTTTCTTCAGGGATGGGGTTATCAAAAGTATTTTACAACATTTTCCCTGCCGTTGTGCAGATATGTGCGCCGCTATAATTAAGTGCACTAATCCTTCATTTATTTGCGCCTGTTGTTTTGATGAACCACTGAACACTCAACCAGTTTCGAGCATAATGAGGTTTTTCAAATAAGGATGGATGAAGGTTGTCTAACAGCATTTTAAATGAATGATCCTACTTTCTTCTAGCTTGCAATACTGTGTTCTCCCTTCATGTCAGCAATGGTTCTTGTCAAGAGCATTCCCTGAGTCCGCTCACCATCTCCTATTTCCAGAAGTATTGCTACATTAATTACATGTAGACTGCAGGGATAGGGCATGCACAACCTTCTAGTTAGACGTGGCTGTTCCGCATTGGGAAGGTCACCCTGTTTCCTCTCATTTTAATTTAATTTTGGTGAACACCGTATGTAGTGTCTAGGACTTACGTCTAGGAAGTATCGGTGGCGATCATATTACATTCGTTTCCATTGATAGTCAGCTGACATTGTATGAGTTTTCCCCAAAACCTCACTTTGGTCATGTTCAGCATGTTTTTTGTCATGCAGTGCAATAGAGCGAACAGGTATATTGTAGAATGGGTTAAATAATGCACCTTTCTTTATCCTTGAATCACGTTGTACCTTAGGTTTATTTTGCGTTGTCTCCAGACAAATACCCGAAATGGTTCATTAAAGTGGGATTTACTACGGTCAGGATTAGTGTTCATCATTTATCCTCTTTGTGAGAGATTCACTATCCCGTTGTTACCTTCAGGGTCACTTAAATCATGGCTGCAAAAACAGGTGGTTGGTTGTCTTCCCGTGGGAAAAGTGCATCCCAACTTTACCTAAAAAATTCAACACTTATCATTAAGCTGATTGAAGTTTTGTTTGAAGTAAGTCCTATTTTAGAAACATTTAGTTTGTACTTGATCATCTCTTAAAAATAATTGAGTGTATTTGTACAGAAATATAATAAAGCATTGTACAGGAAGGTGCGATTTTGGGAATTATTAATGCACTTCACATCATTTTGTGTCAATTGTAATTTTTTACAGGGAGTTTTGAAGTTCGATACGTGAGTGATTCGGTTCTCATCGTGTTACTTTGTAGGAGAAGCAGGCGCGTGCCAACACGGAGCACGAGTTGAACGCGGCGTTGGCGCGTCACGGTCACCACTTGGCCTATATGCTTCGCCTCAAACAGGAGGAGATGGAACACCAATTTGACCACCGCCTGCGCGAAGCGCTTGCCGAACAGAAGATGGCCATTGAGGGCGAAATCCATCGCTGGACTCGCAGAATGGAGGCCATCGAACATGTGGTCGATGGTCGCGCTAACATCGATCGCATCGCTAAAGAGACGCAAGCTCTCTGGCTGGCTGTGGAGGCTCTCGCTTTCGCTCTGGAGATGCCGTTCTCCAAGATCGGGTCTTCTGGTACTCTGGGGCGCCAGTCCAGGGAGTTCAAGCCATTCTACATAAGCGAACCCCTTGGAAGCTACGTAGACGCCGTCAAAGAGACTGCAGGCGAGAGTCACGAGTTCGCCAGCGTGGTTGTTGAGAGTCTACCGCGGGAGGCACTCACTGATGGGGTGTGGACGCGACAGGGTCTTCTCCAACGTTTCAACCAAGTCAGTTATTTTTTTCCATTTCGACATTCTTTTTTGTTTATTACCTGCAAGACCAAGGGGGTACCATAACCCGGGGTCTGTGTTAAAAACTAAGCAAATACATTGTTTTATTCATTTCGCCTGCAGAATTGCTGCCTTTGACTTTCACATAGCGATGAATTCAATAAAAACACCCACTAGATCCGCGCTATGACTTTATTATGCGCCCTTTTAGCCTGACATTTACTCTGGAGCTACTTTTTGGATTTTTGTTTATCATCTTTGTTTCGAAAATGGCAATTGCCGACCTAGGGTTGGAGATGCACAAATTTCACTTCTTATGTCTGTTGTGTAAATATTGTTCGTATTCTATGGCGCGCAGCCTTAACGACCTAAATCGGTTCGTTTCTTTTTTTTGTTTATTTCACAACGCTCTTCTACCACCCTTTTTCGCCTGTGTTGTACAAGCTTTACTGTGATTGAGTCTGATACTTTCATTCGTCATCGTTCTACGTTTTAACTTAAAACATTCGACATGGCATCACCTATAGCTGATTTTCAGTAAACACGCATTTCCAAGCGCTGTTTAAAGATAAGTACATAAAATACCGATCTTTCTCCCGAACTAAGACTCCAAGGTGTTTTATCGGCATCCGTTATGTTAGTGTGCGTGAGGAGTTGAAATATTTGAATTTGTTACTTTACACAGTTGCATTGTGATAATCATGTGGTGCATGCTGTTTCACTGAAGGTCTACAAGACGGCGTGTAACGTAGCGCTGGTAGGTGAAACAGGAGGATCGCTGTGGAGTTACGCGATGTCGTGGTTGCAGGCGCGCCTGCTCTTTGATGGCTTGGGCCGTCGGCGGGTGTTGGCGCGGCTGCCGGGCGTGGGGCCAACTCTCCTCACACCGGAGAGCGAGTGGCCCGTGGAGGCGGAAGGGACCACGGTACCAGACGCCTTCTGCCTATTGACCAGCGCACGCGCCGCCCTAATGCCCGAGGCGGACACCGCGGTGAACGTTGATCCTACCAACTGTGCCGATATCGAGTTCACAGTACGTCTACTCTCCCAGCTCCGGGGTCAGCCTGCAGCTGTCGCCGCCGACTGGATCAACGATGCACGACGCTTTCTCGAGGTGCATCAGGCTATCCAAGCCCTCCTCGCCTACGCCACCGCACAAAACTTCTCTGCTTTTGAGGAGAGACTTTAATGCGCACCTTTTGCAGCAAGATCACATTAATGCGATTGCCCATAATAGTGTTCTCCCCACTTTACTCTGCTCACAATACTTCTACTGTAGAAGAATAAATTATCTGTTTTCTTACATTCTCACAGTGATTCCGATCCAACGAGATTGATTCGTGCTTTATTAATTGGTGTCTGCTTTTGTACTGGTAGTGGGTGCCAAAGTTTATTTCGCCTCTTTAATGCAACCTTTTTTGCCGAGTTAGATTTGCTTGCCAGGGCTGTTTATGCTACTATTAGCACCATTAAAATGCTTTTGGTTACGCTCATCTCAGGGCATTCGACTAAGGAAAGTAACTCACTTGAACTTGTCCTCCGTCATTAGTGGTCAACTGAAATTGGCAAAATGAATGTAGAAGATAGGGAGACCTCTGTCGGGTCTCATCTATCGCGGTACCTGGCACTGGATGCAACGCACCTTTTTGCTTGGTAGGTCGTCTTACACATATGTTAGCATCAGCAGTGTTGTATGAGGTTGACTTTTGCTATCGTGAGTTTCGTTAGATACAATCGCGGGCTTTCCTTTGAGCCTTTCAATAATTTATCCGAGAATTTTCCTCAGTCCTCACGAGCCTTGAATAAGCTGAAGTTGGCAAATTCCTACCTATTTTAACTCTACTTTAATTGCATACTTAACGGCGAAGGATGCACGGATTTGGGCTTTGCTCGGCCGAAGACCAGGTAATGGTAGCCAACCCCAGAATGTGGCATGTAGGAATGGGGTGTTGGGTAAGATCTTGCCTCTGGTACAGTTTCGAAAACAATCAAATCGTTTTTCCGAATCACTTTTTCGCCAGTTTGGTTTTGGTGGACCCAAGATCAGAACTAATTTCTATCCCATACAAAGGAGTTGGTGGGTTGCCGTCGTGGTTTGTAGCACATGGATTCTAAAAAGCATTAATTGGTGACTCACTCAGGCCGGGAACTTACTAGGTATTTCATTGTTTGAGAGGGAACAAAGGGGTCGCATCAGCCAGTGGCTTTCAAAAGCTAACATCTCCATTTCAATAAAGATTCGTTGCAAAATAATCTGGCCGATCAGATTGGGAGAATGCCTCTGGCTCATCAGCCAGAACATTTACTTAACCGTAGTCGGGAACGAGGTTGCCATTGGTTGCGAATTGTTTACATGAATTGCTGGAAATTCAAAGGTTGTGAGAGTGATAAAAAAAAATAAACGAATATTGTTGAAAAGCTCACCACTTTTAAGCTGGTTGAGTATATCTTTCCACCTTCTGGTAAGCGCTTATTTCTAAATTGAACACCAAAATTGCACTCAAGGCGAACAGAAGTACTAGGCACTAGTCATCATTTTTGCCGATCCATCGTCCAGGCAGAACGGAAGTTGAATTATCCAACTTCTTGTCGTACATCTACCTCATCAAAGGTTTCTTCTCGACCAATTCTCACGGTCCTTTTCTGGCACGACAAAGATGGCGCCTTCATATTATTCCCAAAATTCCAGTGGACAGAGAGGGTATGTGGCGTCCATAAGTTTATCAACCTTTCGGACGATTTTGTGTGGTCATATCTCGGTTGCTAGTTGCAGCAAACACGAGCAGGCGTTTGTTCCACAATGTAACCATTCCACTCAATGCTGGGCCTATAGTCATAAGATTACTCAACAAAGTGAACACGGAATCAAGATGGAATATTTTAAACAGATCGAATCAAATCTAGACCATCTCGTCCCACTTTCCGGTTTTAATCAATCTCTATTTGGTAAGTTTTAAGAACTTAAAAATTGCATTTATCTAAGGCTTTAAGGTGCAACTTATGTCATTGAAATGAAATTCGGAGCAAAAGGAAGTGAGATTTGAAATTAGGTAACATTCTTGACTATCAGCAGGCGTCAAACTTTGCCTGAATAACAAAACAACACTCAAACACAGGTTAACCGATTAGGCAAGAAGGCGTGCACAGAATTTATCTTATTCTTGCCCTGTATTCCCTTATAATTATCTTCCTATCGCGATTTCTGAAAGCATACTTCTTTTCAGCTTCAAAGGAACCATAGATAGCAGTCGGAAAAAGGTAGATGAAGCACTGAATTTTCAACTTCATTAAGCTTATCTTGCCAGCATCTGTGACCGAGTGGGCCCAGGTACACCCAAGTTAATCCGAATTAAGTGAATTTACAAGTAACTTAGGCCGCATAAGGACACATCAAGCTACTTTTCCTTTCACTCCAGCAACAATAAGCCCCTCTGATATGCCCTTAACAAGGTCCTCTGTCTCAAAGCTACTATCGCACTTGGAGCGGATTGTGAGTTGGATTCTTTTCAAAATCATTGTGTTAGTTTTGGCAGAATATTATTTTAATCGACAATGAAACCTTGTACATCGTTCTCTACCCCCAAATATACTTTAGTCACTCATCGTGCAACTACTGGAGAATTTCGAAACACTAGTAAATGTCGTACTAAACATTAAATTCCACAAGTTTCATAATGTTTGCAAAATCTGAACACTATAAGGCAAGCCGAAAGGGACAGTTATTCTGTTCGGGACATTTTTGGACGAGACGGTAAAAAAAACGGCATTTTCCGTGCAAGAATTCATGCAGTCATTTGGACAACAAAAATAGAGCTATTTTTCCTTAAACCCGGTGTCCAATTATAAGATTTTCCAGCCTTTCTTGTAAGAAATAAGTACTTCAAACATATTTCCAACGTAAACAGCTGAGTGAGATGCCATTAAATGCAAGTGGAGGAAAGAAGAAGTCTTGGACGGAATGACGGAAGGCAATTGAGGACGAGACAAAGCGGTTCAGTTTATCAGCTAAACTCGCGGTAGGAATGCAAGCTAACCCTATTCCACAGAGTAAAGAGGATTACCTTCGTTTGCATAGCAACTCCATTCTTATGCCATAAAGCCTGTCCTGCTGCTAGCAATTAGCGTTTCGATCATGAAGTGTCTTGGTAAAGTTCAGGAAGATCTGAATTTTCGTGCCCTTAAGGTCATGCTCACGGTAATTCTAACGGAGGTTAACATTATCTGCAACCCTGTTTATTTCTGTGAATAATCGGTCGTGTTTAATGCACAAAAAACTCATCTGCGGTTTCATTAAAAATGCAAGTCTACTAATAATTTGCAGATTGCCTACTGTGATATCACTGATAGCTTAGTTAATTTTAATTTACAACAGTCAAAACCATTTGTGGGTCATAGTGGAGTACAGTGAAAATGCCAACTTTACAACCCTCAATCCTCCTGTTTAAAGCAAGTTGAAAAAAACACCACCGTCAAGCTTTTATAGCCTTAAGTATTTAATAGCACAAGTGGTCACATCGTCGAGCCTGGAATGGCACCTCACATAAAACATTTGCCAATGTGGTTAGTGACGGACCGGAGCTCAGACACCAATACCATCGCCAATAAAGCAACGCTTGAGCAAATGTATCGAAAACTAGTGTCTCAATGCAACCGACACAATGCTGATGTTCGTATTCTGCTTCTGCTTTACTACCTGTGCTTCATCTTGGGCTTCGGGATGTAAATAAAAACGCATTGTAATGTCCTGAAGAAATTATCATCTGGGATTAAATATCATAAGCATCGTTGAAATGCCAGGCCAAATTCTCTAGGTTTCACAATAACGTTACTAGGATCGTGTCAAGTATGGACGGCAATCCTTGTAAAACATCTCTATTAAAAGTCTAGGTAAATTATTCCCTCTTAAGAATCAAGGTGGAAATCTTGTCTTTAATGAGGAAAGATAAAAGTCTATTATGCCGAAACTTCGTATAGAAACATAAATTACATCAGGACCACCAACTACGTGCATTTCTGCTTCATGTTGTTGGCAAAAATGTTATTTGGCCGAACGATTGGAGAATAAAGGTCTCTACACATATTGCTTTTACACTAGCCATATCTACATACATGCAAATCAGTTTCAAATTGTAAATTTCCCATAATCTATATTTGACTGATGTATAATTAGCTATTACCAACCAGCAATGCCCCAGAAAATGGTGCGCCAAACACCTATTTATTATTTTGCAGTTTCACCAGGTAAGGAGGGTCGGTTTACATTGGTCTCCATACAAGCGCATATTTACTCGTTTACTGCAGCAAACTATGGCTTATCCTTTAATTCCAAAACGTTACACTTTACTTGAAGGTACATTGACATTTGCCAGTCAATGCCGATTGCGATTCGCCAATAAGGAAATTCCCAACTATGCGCAGTTTCTGATTGGTCGGTCGGGTGTTGATTTTACCAGCTATCTGTCATATCCACGTTGCCTGTTCAGCCGTTCACTAAAGCACGATGAACACCGTCATGCAGAAATTGTAAGTTGTTGAAAATCAGACCCGCCCAATGGATTGCGAAACCACTGTTCTTGACAGTGTCGATGCAGTGCGCGCGTACATCGATCAGTGCTTTTCAAATAGCTCTCTCAAGGAGAATTATCGTAAGGTTTTTGAGGAGCACATAGAAAAGATCAATTCAAATTCGGCTTGGCTGAATTCCACCCTCGTTGGATTAACCTTCGTCTACATCCTCATGATGTGCATTGGTTTTACAGGAAACATTCTTGTGATAGTTGTTGTCATTTGCAACCGCGCGATGCGTGTCAGCCCACGGAATCTATTCATTTTCAATCTGGCAGTTTCAGATCTTGTCCTTTGCATCGTTACTCAACCTCTCAACCTCTATCGGATTCTTTCGACTAGATATGGCTGGCAACTCGGACTTCCGATGTGCAAACTCTCCTCCATGGTGCAGGCGACGAACGTTTACGTCTCCTCAATGAGTATCACTGCTATAGCCCTAGATCGATTTCGGGTAGGCCTGATAAAAGTCTCGCATAATTTTTTTCTCATAGTTGCAGTCTTGAATTCTAGTTTGTTATATGCATCTTACAGCAGGGCAAAGTATTGGCCTCTGCTTCGACATAGAAGCATGAATTCATGTTCCGCTATTTCTTAAATCATTAGTATTGGGACGGAAACGAGTATGGTAAAGACAGAATCGCAATAAGTTTAAAATAGTAAGGCATCAAAGCGGCTAAAGTTAACCATTGTTAGTACTTGAAATGGTCTATCCTTTCCATTGTGTGTGAAATCGCAATGCAGTAAATAAGACTTTCGGATGTCCCTTTGCTTCCATGAGACTTCATGGATGATAACTTTGAGTAAAATCAAACATATCAGTCTCACGTCAGCATTATTTGGGCCAAAGTGCTCCGCTTAGATGTGAAAACTTTTGTTGCGTATCGTTCTTCCAATTTACTGCTCATTACACTGCCATATTTAATATCGACGTGATTTATTAGCTTCCTTGATGGTACATAACACTGATCCTACTCCCTCACATCGTAGCGAAACCATGTATAAGAACTATCATCAACCAAAGCCGGAAAAATACCCACCTACACAAGAACGCAAAGTTTCTAGGGCTTTTGCTACCAAACGTTGGTTGTATCATTATGGGCCAGATAGCCTGGTGATAAACCACCATGTCCGACGCATCGAACATAGCTCTTTTCATTGTTGTAAAACAAAATGTTGGGTGTTTTGTCTGGAACTCTCTTCATATCGCTTTTTAGTAGTTTAAAGCTTGTTAGTTAAAGAGAGGACAACTAAATGAGTCCGTGTCCACTAGGCAAAGACCTCGCCCTCAAAAGGACGGTCAAGCACTTCCAGTATTCTGTGTGTTACAGTAAAATAATGGGTTGAATAAGATTATTAAAAGGAACTTCCATTTTACTGTTTTCTTACAGTTTGCGTTGAATGAACGAGGAATTGAATAAATGTGACTATGACAAACGGATTGGAGGCGGTTTAAAGCAGTTACAGAGTTTAAGTCTGCTGAGTACGGTCTCTACCTTACACACTTTTCTAATGAGATGTAGAACCCTCGCCCACTCTTATCTCTGAGCTGAAATTGCACCTGCTTGACTCGAAGTCCGTCTCCCGAAAGTTCGGCCGAACAATGATGCCATTTTAGTAGCCGGCAACGAGTCGATTCTAGGCTCGGATATTTGCCCAAAAGTCTGCAGTGAACCAAAAGTTTTAAATAGCAAATTAACTGTCCTTTAATACTGCGTATTTAAGAGAGACAATGCTTAAATCATTTTGTTCCAACGGCGCATATTTTTCTTCAAACTGAAAGGTGTTGAATCAGATACGAAAGGCGTGAACCATCTAAAATGTTTTCCCACGTTTTTTGTTAGAATATACTGTTTTCATTTCGCAAATGAAACCTCGTTATTTTCTTATGTACTTCGAGTGCACGGCTATTTAATGCCGAGATGCGTGTTAAGCTGTTTTCATTACTGATGCAGGGTGCAGACGAAAATTGCAAAAGAGCGAAATGGGGCGAAAATAATGGGTGGGACGGAAGCAGTGCCTTGAATGCCTTACCAAGAACAGCTCGGACAATTTCCTTCTTGCTTCTTTGAAAGTTTGCTTTAGCAAGTCTCAGGGCGGAAACAAGGAAGAGGACGACCATCTCGGTGTTAGACATTTGTTCGTATATTATGCCATTAGTAAACTCACCAATTTAAGGCCTATCACATTTATCAACTTCAAAATTGTTTGCAGCTCACATTAAGAGTTGTATAATGTCTGAGAATATTTAGGAATATTCTTAGTGCGCCAAACCGTGCGACGGTGCAAGTTCTACAGCTTGTCAAAGAACTGCAGCTTCGAGAAAAATTGATGCCTGGGAAGTAATATTGCATTACAGTTTGATTGCCATGAAGATATTTCTGCCTTGTGTCGCACTGTGGAGGCATAATTAGACCGGAAATGATTGAGTACGATGGAACATTTTAGTCGCCCTTAAGTGTTTATACCCAACCCGTTGTTCATTGCAATGCTGGCCCACTAGTTGTTCATTCTGAGTCACGCTGGTTCGTTGAGAGGCGGTTCGCCTACCTCTTTTCTCTGTTTCTCTGTTTTTTTAACAAATTCAAGAAAAGTGCAAACTTGTACATGCTTAACAATTTTTATCAGAGCTTTTATAGACTGCTCAAAACGTAACACCCAGAGGACTGATCATTTCAGTAGTATAAAAGGCAGTGCAACACTGCTGTGACTGCCAGTTTCGGTTTCGGTCACTGAGGTGGCCATATTGCCCTAGCCGCGTGGACTGGCCTCCGAGCCAATAGCAGCAGCCCCGCTCCGTCTGTTTATTGAATGTATTATTCTGCTCTAGTATTATGCCTTCTTTTGCCGTCAAGGAAGTCTCGGGACGCTACAGACAGATGTGTTTTATAGTAGAGGCTCTGCACCTCCCTTTCCCCGGGTGTTCCTTATTTAATCCAATTTGCTCGGAAAAGTTGTTACTAAGGTAAAGCCTCCAACTGATGAAAATTCCCTTTACAAATGCATTATACAATTTAATGGAATTTATGGCACCGCCTAAATTTTAATCAATTTTAAGGAAAGCCGGGGAATGTCCCATCTATCCACTTAAACGATTGTCTTCATTGGACAAGTTTGTTTCTAATATCTCCCCACGGAAAACACGCTTCATGGCTCGGTCACTACGGGCACACATTTTTCAAGCCACTAGCAATCCGTGTTCCATTTCAGATTTAATAATTTCCGACTTCTTGAACGATTTTTTTTGTTTCACTGGATAGATTTATTCACCTATGCAATTTCCTTAATGGTGCTTGTAAAAGTTAACTGTTTTACAACAACTTCATGAAGAAAGCCCGGTACAACAATCCTCACGTCTCCGTTACTTCGTTTTAAGGGCTTACACTATCATGAGCAATAAACTAACTTAATGGAATGGCGTTAAAGCAGCATTTTCAAAGCACTTTATTTTTATTTCAGTTAATCATGAACCCATCGCGACAGGATATTAATGTTAAGACAGTCTACGTGATTATCTGTTTCCTTTGGATGCTGGCATTCACGTTGTCAACGCCTGTTGGAGTATTTGCGAGAGTATCCACCGCCAACGGGCGTCCAACGTGCTCCGAAACAACACTGGATTATAGCATGCGTATCACAAAACTCGTTTATTCTGTCTTAGGAATGATCCTGCTCTATGGCACACCTGTCACCCTTGTCAGCATAGCCTATGCTCAAATTTGCATCCTGGTCCACAAGAGAATCAAGAAGAAACCGCGCCATTCCCAGCTCTGCCCATTGGGCGGTAAATTGCTACATGTTCATCGAGAGAACACCGATTTTTCGGGTGTTCAGGAAAGCTCACCAAATCGTCCCATGCCCACAGCACGTGTATCCGACATTGGTCCGGTCTGTGCCTACTTTCTGCAAAGGAAGCTCACCGACGACCCCGCAAACGTGGGAATCTGTGAAAATCGGATGTACAGCTCACAACGCCGTCCGAGCAGACACCGGAGGACCAGTTTCTTGCTAGCTAGTGTTGCAATCTTCTTCGCTATTAGCTGGCTCCCCTTAAATATCGTAAATCTCCTTCTCGATCTGAGGGAGCTTAATTTTGAGGTACTGTCTGTCAACCATTCCACTGGGTGGGAGGATAGGACCCCGTCTTTACCAGTTGCGACGCCTTTTGTTCCTCGAGGCCGCTCCGATGATTATCTGAGTCTCCCTGGAGAAACTATTTTGATTATTCAGGCGGTTTGTCTTCTGTTCGTTCTCATATCCGCCTGCATAAATCCCATGCTCTATGGGTGGCTAAATGAAAACTTTCGGCGCAGGTTCAAACAACTCTTACGATGTCCTTATAAAAAGCGGTACTTAGTAGAAAGCGAAACTCAAAAGCGCAAAACGTGGCAAGTTAGTAAGAAGCGCAGCCCATACGCGCTTTGGCCCAGTAAGTTCATTGTTTAATTGCTGGTCAACAGTGCAATTTTGACCTAGCATTTGAAATATACAGGAAGTCTCTTCAAATTAAGCGATAATTACTATCAGAATGAACAACTAGGCTCAACTCCACCAAGAAGCGTGAGATGAGACCACTTAATTCCCTAGGTATGTTATGGCATAATTAGATCTCACGGGAATCATTTTGAATGTAGTTGAATGACCACTTTAAAACACTGAATAAGCAAATTGGCGATACTCGCAGCGCAATGTTCGTAAGTGCGCAGAAATTTGCCTTTGAATTAAATGCCTTCGTCGCTCATTCGTGTTCAATGTCACGATGTTTGCTCTTACGCACATTTCACCTACACTGCAATATGGACATGACTAAACCAAGTAAACCAAACGCTGTATTTATTCAAGACTGCACCCCAGCAGATGTCGTGGTTACCTGCTGTAGGTGTGATCAAGTCTTCAACTATGCAGCACTAAGATGATGGTATTTTAAAATGTTAACTTAAAATAGCATGGAGGAAATTGTCTGAAACCTGCATGTTATGAAATTACGACTCTATAGACATAGAAGTCTACCTGACTAAGAAGCAGGTATGCACGCTGACCGTTGGTACTGAGCATATAATTCCCAAAAATTGGTCATCATAAAGTGCAGTGTTTAAGAGATGTCTATTTTGAACACCTTGTCGTTAGATTGCCGAACTAACTTGCAATGATTTCAGTCCGAAAATAACAGAGATTACGCGAAGAAAACGAACCCAGTTTCACTAGAGGACTCATTTGCTCTTGCATTTGAAGAGGCCTGCCGTCGTAAGTGCGACCGACGGCAAACATCTGACCAATTATCCGCCTCCACCTATCACCCCACAAGTCAGAAGACTAGTTCTGTTCCAGATGCGCCTCGTCGAAGTCATTCACTCGACATTATCGTCTGCAAGTCTTCCACGCGTCTCTGCGACGGAGCACCAGCTTTCGCCATGGGATCCAACTTACCGCCTGGTGTCCTCCTTGAGACCGACATTGATGCCAAATAACCGCAAAATATTTTATATTTTATTTTATAATAAAATGGAGTTGCTCTTGCTGCAGCTCCTAAAAACGGACATTAGGCATGATCATTGTACATACAATTTTACTATGAAATTTGCTGTTTTATGTGATACAACTGACTAGTGCATCTGTGACTGGTCCTGTAGGACATATGGCCGATTTCCCAAGTACTTGCTTGAATTACCACATTCTTTTTTATCATATGTCCTCAGTGAATTCTGCTTTATTTATATGACCAGAGAAAGAAACGGCACAAATTAATTACAGGATGAAGTTGGGCAAGGGTGCAATGAAATTGCAAACCAGAGTAATAACGTTCTTAGAACACGGATTTTCTGAATTAACGCCTGAAAAGAAGACTGCCATTTGTGATTTGGTATCATGCTACCATTAATAGTAACTGTCGTTCTGCGCCAGTAAGTTTTCAAATTTGGAAGCACCTTAATCAATTTAGCATTTAACGCATTAGATAAACGAGTCGGCAAGAAAAGGATTTCGTACGAGAACTCTAACCGTTTGCTTTCATACATGTCGGATGCGAGAGTGGGACACCAATGCTATCTATCTAAAATGAAATTTAGACACACTATCCTGGTGCGATGACAGAGAATAAAAACGCAGGCTCTTATTTTTGGAAGCTGGGCTGAGCATTTCACCAAGGCAACAAAATACTACTTTAGAGCAGTATTGGTAAAAGATTTCTGTCAGTAAAATGCCGGACCTGATCTTGACGGCTGTGGAGCTGCGACGTGTCACTCCTAGCGGTACTTGGCAACGCAACTGTGATGGATGGATTCTTTCGTCTTAGGCATTTGAAGTCACTAAAATTGGAAGCACCATAGAAGGGAAGTTCGCATGCGATGCGTGAGGTTGGGTTTATTGCCTCGGCCATATTTAGCCAAGCATTTTAAATATTGAAAGCCTGTTTTATGCCTTCATTTGCATTCCAAATTCAATGACCGTGAGTGGGTGTAATAGGTGGAGGTTTGTGTGGGCACTAGTTGTACGTGAATGCAACAGTTGCCTGTGCCTGGGCAAATGGAATATTCATTCCGATGTTCGGCGGGGCTAATAACAGGTGAGCATGCAGCAGCAGCAGCGAGCAACATTTCGCGACACTGGTAACAAGTACATAACTATTGTTTTTAAAAAGAGAAGTAAGTAAGTAAGCCTCGACTTGACACTGCGATACCTTCGCCAAATATTTCGGCAGTCCAATTAGGTGACTGCCTGATCTATTGAAAGATCGCTAAATCAAAAGTCCGACTGCTTTCAGTCTTAACCCCCAGCCCTGAAAAAATTCAGAAGTGGGAAAGTGTCGTAATTCGTGTGAGTTGGGAGTAGGGAAGCACGTGTTACTTGGAAAGCAATCCGACGATGAGTAAACAGTGGGTCGAACAGAGAAGCCGCAGTACTTAAACTGAATGAAGGAAAGGAAATGTATTGCACAAATAAAGCATACCATCCACCCAATTTATTCGACAGGACTGCTGCAGTTTTCTGGATGTATGGATTTCATCTATTCCAGCAATGGGAGGTTCATTGAGGTTTCTTTTTTCTCTAAGTAGTGATTAGTCAAATCTCTTACTTTTGCTAATTATTCAATTAATTCCAAAAGTGGTTGCTAAATTGGAATGGTGACTTTTTATCAATTACTTAGACTTGCGTGTCCAACCAAAGTAATAAGCAAAAGTGTTTAAATTGAAAACGTTAAACTGGGCTAACAGCACTTTGAGGTGGAGATGAGACTTTTCGAAATGTGGTCTTTTGGCATATTCCCTTAAAACCTTTAAGACTGTCAGGTGGACGCTTAGACGCTGTTGGTTGATCTCAATAAGACCTGGCCATATAAGCATCTGGGAGCGTATCAAGCTCTAAAATAATTGCAAACTCTCTCCTCCATTGGTTCGGATGAAGCCTTCAAGGGCAGTAAAACTGAGAACCATGAAATTACGGGAAGTAGCACACATTTTATCACCGGAACGGCAAGGCAGAAAACAAGTCGTGTAAAAATTTTAAGTTTGTCGCTGCAGTTCTTTTAAGTGCATTAGGAATGAAAAATTTCCGCGCATCTTAATTCCACATTCAACGATCGCTTTTACTTAACCGAGTGCACATTGCCTACCATTCTCTGATGAAGCACTAACGTAAAATCTAAACAGCTTAGCAAGCGTGTAATAACAAGGCGTGGCAAGTCACGATTTTGTAAAAGCAAAAGCCTCCTCTTGTTAGTTTTTTATTTCTAAGCTCTAAAAAGGCTGCAAGAACGGAAATAATAAAATAGTGACGGGTAGCTTAGGCGTTTGGCTTAGGGTGACGGTAATGCAACTTTGGGTCAAAAGTGGGGATGGAAGGAAATGCTACGAAATACTCCCTGTTGTTCTCTCTTGTGTCCACTTTAAGTGTGCCTGTTTACACAACATCTTAGTTATAATTTACGTACGCATTCGCTTTAGTGCACAACTTTAGGTTGACATTACTCTGTCTTTTTTACCTGAAAGTTGTATGCCTTCATAAAAGGAATGCGCTTAAAATTTACTTTGAGTTAAAAAAATTCAGGCATAGAATGAAGGTGTATCGTTAATATGATGGGCTCCTGCATTTAGTGGAAGGCCTGTTCCCGCTTGCCTTTGTGCTGGCCATAGTAACACTGGGAATGCAAGACAATAAAATCATGGAAAAAATTTCCAAAATTAATAGGGATGCAATGGCTTTTTTGCAGAAAAGTTGTTGGAATTTTTCTCAGAAAAGAATGAAGCCCATCAATCAAAATTGCAAAATTAATTTCTTGAGTTGATTTTGTAAAAATCTTCCAATTTTTAAGTTAAAAGAGCTGAAAATGTTTACCTAGTCGTGATAAGGTGCTGAGGGCAAGCATCTGGGTTCTAAAAATGGGTCAGATGGGAGGCATCAGTTCTGATGCAACTCTGCTAGCAGAGTCATAAACGCAAACTAGGTGTAGCGCATCAGACGACGACAACAGTTTGCAAGGAAGGCGTTTAACCAACATGCATTTTCCTCCAATCCACCGAATTCCACTTATACCTATTGGAGATATATCAGAACAAGCCATGATGTAGTCATTATTGTGTTAGTCAACAAAAATTTGATTTTTTTCATTTGCAAGTGAAGTACTTTCAGTGAAGAATGGAACAGGTTGAATGCTAAATTTAAAGTGTTTTCTACGAATCCACACCTTTCAAATTTGGGCATCGATGCAATTTGTTGGAAATGGCATGCTCACCTCGTCTGCTTAAAGACCCGCGCGCCTCACTTGCCTTATTCCACCGCCTGAACGGAATTACATCCCCAGAATAACCAAACTAACCATGCGAATTTCCGCTTTACTGTGAAACATTAACGTAAAATCGTTTTATATTGCTAACTCTGGTCAAATGTGTTTTTTATGATGGAATCGGCCCGTTTAAAAGGGTTCGCACAGTCAAGTAGAATGTGCCTCAAACTCAGCCTTGTAACATCCTACACCGATGCCTAAGTAACGACGGCCTTGTACTGAGGCCTCTCAATCGCCTTAAAGTGTCAGGATAATGTAAAACTGGATTGCTTAAAAGTTGGAGCCGATAAGACGTGACCTCCACCCAAAACCTCCTAAACCACTTTGACTAGAAGGTAAAAATCAGAAGTGAAATTCAGACTGCCATCCACGAGGAACTGACGACTCAGGAAGACTCAACGAAACATAATCGAAGCCGTAGCAATGCGGCAAATTTCCGAATTCGTATGTGTTATGTAAACACTGAATGCAAGGGGTAAAAACGGGGTATAAGTTCACACAATCTTATGCTTAAAACACCGAGAATCACAAATAGGAAGGGAGAAACGTGGCTTCCATCTTTTTAATTGTCAGACTTCGGAATGATTAGAGGAATTTTAAATTCAAAGGACCTTCACAGTCCTCTGCGAGTTAATTAAATTGAAGCTGCCGCTACCCAAACGTACTGCTTCTCCTCACGGAGTCGATTTTTAAATCTGGGAAGATTCTGAATGCCTGTTGGAAAGCCTAGTTTGAATAGCTTCTAGTGCAATGAGAAAATTTTCTCCGACTAATACCAAAACAAATTAGTGATGATTGAATTAATTATTTTTGAGGACTGAGACCTCTGACGTCTATGAAATCTACTCCCTTGATTACTTTGCAGTTACGTGAACGGAGCCAACGCATAATATCTGGGCAAGTGATGAAGGAGTATGGCTCAGAGGACAGTTTCACATGAATGTCTACCTTTAAATTCGTTTCCTTATCCTAAATACCCTATGCTTTTTAAGGCTGGCATGGTCAAAACCAGAAAGTCCCAACCTTCCCTTTATTTTACAATAGGCCATACACATTACTTAAAAAGTTAAACTCCAGTCGTGGTGAACACTTCCCAAGGTCTGCATTTCGTCTAAATTTTGTCTTCTTCTGCTCAAAAAGGTTATTCAAAGAACTAAATGTAACCTTTGAAACTTCGGACCACTTTCTAAAACCATGAAAACCATTTGGGCAATATTATGAAAGACATTTGGTAAAGTTGCAATTCTGCAAATGGAAGCACGCAAATTGCACGAGAGACTAGGTGAGATCTGCGAATTACCTTTAATTAGGTTACTCTTCAACGGGCACAACCGATTACTCTCAAGGTCCTGACCTCTCAAAGGAGCGGCAATCGTTTCGTCGGCATGATGAGTTAGTGATCACTGCACACCAAAATGTGGCGAGAAGTAAAGTCGGACACTTCACGATTATTATCCTCTTTGAACAGCATGCATCAATTTGTGTTATTAATTAGTGTTGAAACAATAATTTTGATTCAACACATCGAGATTTCACGAGGTAGGACAGTAGAAGCTGCAACGTTTCAGAACATTCGCTTAACTGGTGTGCTGTCACAAGGTTTCTCGTTTCAACGACCTTTTCCGTGCCCTTTTGTTGAGGTTGCATGAGGAGTCCTTCGATGCAAAGATTTCATTGCGAGCAGTTGGGAAAGTGCAACTATTCGCCTGTGTTCTGTAACCCCCTCGGCCAGTGGAGATGCAGTCATGCTTGAGAAAGCATTTTTACTACCGCTTGCTGCCTTCGCAGCCCCAAAGGCACCCGACATGACTCATCGCCGCCGCTTGCCCTCGTGCCGCGACAATTGGCCGGGCAGGGGCGACTGTCTTTGGAGGCGCGCTCCTCTTCCAACACGCCGTTTTCGAATGAAGGAGTTGGAATTCACAGAGTGTTGGTTTTCTGGCCTGTAACCAGCCATTCTCGTCATGCAGGCCTTTGTGTACAGTGTGTTAATGCCAAGTGCCTACCCCATTACGGTGCCCACACTATGGTCCAAGCCCAAGACCGCGGGATGTGGCGCACTTTTACGGAAACCGTCATTCATTCAGGTTTTCATTTGATGCAATTCATTAAGAAAATCCCCCTCAGTCATATGCTGATATTTATTTGCTTGAATACGCATATCAGAAAAACGAGTCCTTAATTCCAATCGCGTATGTACAACCAGAGCATAATATCCGCGTCCGTGTTCGTGGGCAGGAGTGTGGGGTCACGGGTCAGTTGTGTTCTTGTGCTTTGATTGGCTGCAGCCTTACCGTGGATATTGATACATTTGAAGGGCAATCACGTAATTGTTGCCTGATGATGAAGGATCCAACGAGAGCGCCAATAGCGGAGCGCTCCAGAATACTCGAGTAACATAAATTGCTGGAAATAGTTGAGCTCGGAAAGGGAGCTGCTATTGCCCATGTCGCAGGCGTCTCCAACCAAATCGCTGCGTCATATTAAATTTAGCGCTGTAATCTAAGCTTGACGAAAATTAAGGACAGCGACTCAATCACTGACATTCCTATTTTTTATTGCCTGCCTCGAGCTAACCCATCGAAATGGCAGCCTGTGAATTCGCGTTGTTGATCATGTGTGCATTTTGGTGAATTTAGACAGAAAAATTTGCTGATAATTGTTCTCAAGAAATTTATTATCATGCAGCTAAATTCGTTGATAATACCGTTGGCATACTTTTAGTGACTCGAGCTTTGCCCCCAGTTTGGATTGACAACTCCCCGTTTGACCTAAGTATGACCCACAAGATTAGGCAAATTTTGCCCAAATTGTACTTTTCAAAAATAAGTTTTTCAAGTTCTGGTTTATTAGCCCACTGGAGAGTGATTTTGGCGTCCACTGTAACTGGGCGGATGGACTCTGGCCTACGCAAACTTTACCCAGACTGCTGTTGAAACGTAAACCAAGACGGCTGACAGAGCTCCGTCGTGGTTAGTCTTCCCGAAAATATTGTAAATTGTAAAATCATGCCTAGAAATTACGTGACGAAGAGGCGAATTCGCATAAAATTTTGGTTTTACGCTTTCACATTCAACCCACCAATTTGCCTGGGAACCTTGAACTATCCACAATTTCATGCTTTCGCTTAGGTGTAAACTTCAGTTGGAAGTGTAGTTTATCATCCCTCCCCGTTATTTTTACGACACCATCATGTGAATACTGCTTTTAAACCTGCTCCCAGGAAGAAAAGAGGCCAGAGATGCTTAAAATAGCTAAAAAAGAATACATTGAAAGCCCCGTGTTAAAAGCCTCAGAAATCTTTTACTTACAGCTGATAAAACCAACCGATTTGGCCTTCCAGAATAGTTCGTAATGGTGATGCTTATCAAGTGAATATTTATCTCATTTGCCAAATCCTAAGCCTCACTATCAAATCTAACTTCCCTTTTAATATTTTGGGAATTTGCGACGTTAAAGTGACCAAGATCCCTCAAGTGCTGCCAATACTTGGTCTAAAAGTAAGTCTGGCTTGCTGTAGTAAATTTGCGCAAGAGTTATTATAACTATCGATGTTTGCTAGTTATTATTCGGTGTGAAAACAATTGCACTACCCATTATTTACTCTTCCCGATATTTCTACAGCCCTGCAATTGATTTATTATTGTCAAGTCGACGAGGTGAGGAAGTCATGGGTAGACCAAGCGTCAACTGCTTCATTCATTGAAAGTCATCTCAACTGCTTTCCTCATCAAACGGTCTGTCAATTAGCGTGATCTTCCCTGCATACAAAGATAGTACATTTCCTCTCAGACCGCCTAGTACCTTCCTAGTGGGTAGTTAAAAATTTCTCGTGCAGGTGGAACTTCAAACACCTCTTGGCTTATAGGAGCATAGCTATGAATTAATTTATTTTAAGTATTTAGTTATTTTTAACATTTTGTTATTGATTTTACAAACAAATTTATGAGAAGGAGAATTGTTTCATTTTGGCATTGTTGCATTCCCAGTCAAACCATGAAGTGAAACGATCTACAGAAATGAGTTGAGCTGGTAAGGGTCAGAAGAATACGTTTAAGAAGGAGCAAAGTTCCCAATGTCGCAATGGCTGGAAGGGTGCGGATCTGAAGTGGTGATTCATGCAAAACCCCACGCCCTCTTCGCGATACTCTTTCTACCAACAGTTCATCGCAATCCTTAAAAACACTTCACTTTTTAGTTCCTTGACTCTCGGATTTGCTTTACTGGTAGAATTTATTACAGCTGATGAGAAGTGCTCGAATAGAAATAAGAAAACGGATCGAAGTCACATTGTATTATGCGAGAAAAACAAGCAAACTGCGGAGACTGTGAAGTGGTATTTTATTGTTTACCAAATCCTTGCAGTACTATGAAGTTGTTGTTTAAAAACCCATTCGGACAAGAAAGTTTATTTACAAACAGAAACGAACAGTGACTGCCGGCGGATTTCGCTCGAGGTTGCCAGTTCGGGTGCGCAAAGACAACCTAGCGTATATTACCCCGTTTATTCTTTTAAGTTCCCATGGCACAATTCCATTCCAAAGAAATCTCGGAAGCCTTATTAGTCACTGCTAATCTTGCCAGGTATGGGATGAGTCTGACAGCACTAATCCTTCTCTTGTGGACATAAATTTTGATTTGTCACATAAATCAAAGTATTGTTCGGTACGAGAGATCCTGAATGTTCAACAAATTTGCTATATCATTTATTTTACCGTGGTCAAATAATTAACAGGGCTTAAATAAAGACCCTCAGCTTCACTTACTAATTTGCATTCTCGGGCTTAGGATAAACGCAACCAAATCATTTTAAAGCCATTTTTGAAAGAAGATCTAAAAACTATGTTACTGAACCAGTGAAAGTAGTCGTTTGCATGGAAAGTTACCCTCGCCAAAAGTAGCTTGACTGTCCACAATCTGCAGACTTGTTGCACGCACCACCTGTCGGTCGATGTTCAGGTACGATGACGTCTCTTGATTCCCGTAGATCCTTCAGCTTGCCTTCCCTGTAGTCCTCAATGAATCGGTCAGTGTGAGCATGGATGACTAATTTAGATTTCCCGCGATATTTGGAGGCGATTTGTGCAGTGAATTGTCGAGCCCACGCAGCCGGTGGTGAGGACCATCGCTCAGAGGAGATGAGTCGGCCGCGCGCACTTCGCTGCATCTTCCTCGACTTCGGTGCCTCAGACCTGGGGAAGAATGTGCCGCTTGCCATGACCTTCTTTTCCACCTTTGCCCAACCGCAAAACCCTGAATTCTCATTATTTTTGCAACTATCCACTTCTGAATGCGCTTCCGATATTATTTGGGATGATAAAAAATTGTTTAGGCTTCCGAGTTCGGGCAGGCTGAAAATGCAGTCCTTTTTTGAACGGGTGGCTTTCTTCAGCACAATGCAAGGGGAAGCAGTTGGAGGTCTTGAGGGCTCAGTGTAGTTCTTGCGCTTAAATCTGTAACCACCCTCATGTTTAGGCCTCTTAAACGACATGCCACAGTATCGATCATGAATTTGAATTTGAGATCTTTCAATTAAGACAATAGCGTCTTAAAGGATTTTTCAACTATTGCACACGCGATATTTTAAGTTGTGTACATGCCATTCAAATTACTGCAGATCAAATAAGCGAAAATATCATGAAACATTCACATCGTTGAGGTTTCAAGCTAAGCTGAAGGCTCTTCAACGTAGCAAATCCGAAGACGGTAATGGTAGCTGAGAATTGCATATTATTTTCCATTCAACTTTTGCAAACAATGGTATAAATTCCACGTTATACTCCAAAATAAGTAATGGTCTTTGTAGCTCTTCAAAGAAAATAATAAATATAATAATCGACTGCAGAGCAGAAGCTTGTGAGGGTGAATTCGTTGTCATCCGCAAAATTCGCCTATTTCCATTTAACGTAGGAAGATTGAAAGTACGGGCAATCACCCACTGAACCATATCAGGAAGTAACTTTGGAAGATCAGCAATTACACCGAAAACTCACTTCATTGAAGGGAAATTTCAGAAGCAAGGTTTCATTTACGAGCTTGGAAATAACTTTAAATCATCTTGGAAAATTGTCAGTTTTTATCTAACCCCAATACGACTTCATCACTGTGGTGGAATAAAAAAAAGGCAGTGCAACCTCGCAGGTATGCCAGCCAACAGTAACAAATAAATAGACTATGACTGGATGGACAGTAAGAATGGGCAAATAATAGATGAATGTCACGAAATGGTCGCATTTTAGCATGGATTTAACTGCACTTTTGGGTTAAAATGCACCCGCCTCATGAAATTGAGTGACCTCACGTTATGCAAAATCAGTTCAAAAAATACTGAATTTGCAGGCATGACCAGTCTCTTAGCAGCCAAATAACACCATATAACATAAAACTAGAGCCACTTCTGATCACCATGGTTCGATCGAAACAATGAGACCGAAAATTCCCTGTCATCGTCCTATTCAATTAAACTGAGATGTTTATTCGATAAATTTGTTTCTTTGAAAGACTGGTACTGAAGTGCGGGCGCAATCAAATCCACAGTGGAACAACTTGTTGCGTCAATACAGTGTTTCATGCTGGTGTGGTACATTACATCGGTGGAGACTCGGGACGCCATGAGATGGATTGGATTGTACGTATGAAATGGCTATGGGTAGGCGTTTCCGTATACCTGATGAAGAGGTCTGAAGCCCTGCTGTAGTGTTTTTGTTTGTTTGAACTACCGTTTTTCGGTCAGGGTCACAGAGGTGGCCGTATTGCCCTAGCTGCGTAGGCTGGCCTTCGGGCCATGCCAGCAGCTTATTTTCCCTTGCCCGTTGAAAATATATATATATATTTTACTCCAGCATTCTGCCTTCTTTTACCTTCGAGGGAGCCTCAAGAAGCTACATTACTGTCCCAGGGAGAACAAAGTTCAAAACTGCTTAAAGACATACAAGTTTGTCAAAATAATAAGGCGTCGTTTAAACCCTAATTTACTTATCGACTTGTGGAATGGTAAAAATTTATAGGAGGTGGCAAAATGACTTCTCTTCCAGCACTAACCACAGTGTAGCAATGACACCCTATAATAAAAACGGGCCGCATTTTATTTAACTTTAGAAAAAGCCATGGTTAATTTTACAAAAACTTCCTTTTTGTTGATCAGTAAAAGAGTAAAATTGTTAACCAATCAAATTTGTGAGGAATTATATTTGCGTGTGCATGGAGTTCGTACATTAGAAGGTGAATATGGAGGGTCTGTTTTCAGCGTCAAAAAAACCAAAAGACCAAGGAGTCTATAGAACTGTGATTGACGGCTTACATAGCTTGTATTTTAAGTATCTACTTCCTTTGGAAACGGCCTATAGGTTCCACGAATTTCATTCGCCTCCCTTGGAACATGCAGATTTTGATTCAACACCAATTGTTTTACTTGTTGGGCAATATTCAACAGGAAAAACTACATTTATTCGCTACTTAATTGGTGAAGATTTTCCAGGAATGCGTATTGGTCCTGAACCGACGACTGATAAATTTATCGCGATTATGCATGGAGAACAATCGTCGATAATTCCGGGAAATGCTTTGGTCGTTGACCCAAAAAAGCAGTTTCGTCCATTGTCGGCCTTTGGAAACAATTTTCTAAATCGTTTCCAGTGCTCTCTGCTGAACAATAAGGTTCTTGAAGGCATATCTCTGGTTGACACTCCTGGGATACTCAGTGGTGAGAAGCAAAGGCTTGGCCGTGGCTATGATCTTACGGGAGTGATCGAATGGTTTGCACACCATGTCGATAGAATAATCCTGCTTTTTGATGCACACAAGTTGGATATATCTGACGAATTCAAGTCTGTTATTGAAGCAGTTAAGGTAGGTTTTGTTCTATGCATTTTCTGGAAGCTTAATCATTTTCGAAAATCAGATGCTACGCCTACTTTCGACTAGGATACTTTCAGCGTAGCCTATCTTCTTGATTTTCAGCTAAGTTGCTCATTTGTAGGTTTTATCATGGATAATGATCGTTATTTTAGTTTATCGGAGAAACATTGCATGATTTGGTACAAAAATTGTTGGTTTTTTATAACTGGTCGTCTTTTCACTAGGGTAATGAAGATAAAGTCCGGATTGTGCTGAACAAGGCCGATATGGTTGATTTTCAGCAGCTTATGCGGGTATACGGTGCACTGATGTGGAATCTGGGCAAGATCTTGGGCACTCCCGAAGTAGCGCGCGTATATATAGGCAGTTTTTGGGATCACCAACTCCACTTTGACACGAATCGTCGTCTTTTTGAGCTTGAACAAGCTGATCTTTTCCAAGACCTTCAAAGCCTCCCAGCCTATTCTACCATTCGCAAACTTAACGATCTTATTCGTCGTGCCCGTCTCGCCAAGGTACGCGAATGGGTAACGTTCGCTTTTATCTGTAATCTCTGGTTTGGAATACTATGCGTTCGACTACACCTTGGTCCCTTAGTAGGTATTGTTGAGATGCTAATTGGCACCGTATTTTCTCGAACTTTAATAGGTCCATGCGTATATAGTTTCTGAGCTTCGACGCCAGATGCCAGCTCTTATTGGTAAAGAAACTAAAAAGAAGGAGCTGATAGCCAATCTTCCCGCAATTTATGAAAATCTTTCGCGGATGCATCATATCTCCATAGGAGATTTCCCACCAATTGACAAGATGCGTGAAATCCTTGCTACACAGGACTTCAAATCTTTCAGTAATCTCCAACCCAAACTTATCGCTGGTGTAGAGAAAATGCTTTCAACCGACATTGCAAAGTTAATGCAAATGATTCCCCAAGTAAGTTTTGCTGTGTTGGTGTATACTTTTTGTCACTTTTATCATTCCCACTTCTGAAAATCATAGTTTCTTGTTAGTAATTTTTTGTCAATCTCAAAATCGCCTTGGTATGATACAGGAAATTTGGGGTTACCACTTGTGTGGGGTGGGCATAAGTTTACTCACATTCATTCTCCAAAGTCTTTGTTCTCTCATTGCGTATTGTTTTTTTTGACCTGAGCATTTGCCATCTTTAATGTAGGTATCGCAAGTTTGGACTGATTTGTTTAATAGCATAGAATTGGAAGCTTCCCACTTTCGGTAAAATTGAGTAAATAGGCTTGATCTTTTCGACAAGTTCGATTTTGATGCACAAAAATCGGATTTCCTGAAGTTAATTAAGTTTTCATCCTTTTTTAGCTTGAGTACACTGCTCTGACTTTACAAAGTGTAGGTTACTGCCTGGGGTGCAGATTTATTCTCCAAGTATCCTTATAGGACTGTGATTTGGAGTGCGCTTTCACGTCCAGGCCGTAATTGTTGCGAAGTTCGGCGGAGACTCTGTGTAGTGAGGCAGTTTTATTGCGAATTTCTCGCTACTTCCCCCTCGGAACTTGTTGTCTTCTGCATGAGTGTCTACGCTGAACGCTATTTTCTTCCCTAGTGCTTAGGGAATTGATTTTTCAGCAAAAAATTCAGCGGTAGTTATTCATGTATGCTCGAAGTCCTTAAATCCTTGTTTATTCTAACATTTTCCAAGAAATATCAGTATGTGATGTTCTTTTGCGCAGCTTTCCTCTATGGACGAGCCGAAAACTGCAAATTCAAGAGCTACTTTTTGTTGTCGAGAAGGTAAACTCGTAACCACAGCAAATAGGCGGAATTAATGGTGCTGTTGGTGTGTCCGAATTTGAAATAATTTGGTTTCAGAGCAAATTTCACTCTTTTTTTCGGTAGCCAGGATTTGATATAATTTTTTTTGCACTAGAAGTTTGATTATCTATTCCAGTCACTTTATCTTAATACATTCATTATTCCATGGTCCAATTGCTTTGGTGGTCATTACTACCAGCTTGAATAACCAAAATTAAATTATTTCGAAGAGCGAAAAATAAATGCTAAAGGATCATTTGTTTGACGCTCTAATTCCCTTTTTGTCTTTGTGCAGGTCATCTGTACTGTTTTTTTATCATTGCACACACAGTTAATCCGTGGTTTTCGGTTGGTAGCCTTTGTGCCACCTTCAGGCCATGTCGAGCCTGAGCTTTAAGGCCTTCAGTTCATCATCACCTGTCAAATCTGTTGCATTCGTGGTTCGGCAGCTCTGATTCTGATGCCACTGCTATTATCTTAGATAACGGTGCCATTTTTTTCAGTCCGTGAAGTGAATTACTAAGTGATTCTGACTTTCACAACTGACCAGTAATATAAAACACCAGCCTATGCGGTTACTGCCTTTTGCGGGCAGCTCACTTGACATCTTTCATCCAGTCGATGTGTTTATGAGAAAAATTGCAACCTTTTGATATTTAGCCCGTGGTATCGGCACTAGTGCTGTACATTATATTTGTGCAACAGGAGTTTTTTTGGCTCCCCTTATATGTTTAGCTATGCTTTTGTTAACTGTTTATCACAACATTTATTCGTCCCACTTCAAAAGTTCGGAAAATGCTAGACACGTGTTTCTAACCCGGTGGTCGTCATCCACGCCTTTTGTGATTCCCTAATCGTTGTTTCAAGTTGCTTTAATTAGTACATTACTTTTAATTAAACTATCCTATTTAGTTAGTGATTAAGCTGGATTTGTGGTAAATACTATTATACGAAATGAGACGCTAATGTAGCTACTCATTTAAACTCCATTTATTAAACATAGTTAATTCAAGTGAGGATGATGTCAGTCAGTGAGTTAACCACAAAAGGTAATATCATGGAGCGATTACAATTAAAAGTTTCAAGGAAGAAGAAAGGTCAGGTAAGGTGCATTCCTGAAGTGTCGGTTGTGGGTTTTACTGGATTATGGTGTATCTGCTTAGTTGAATCTAACGCTAAAAAATCGCTTTTCCTCCAGGTTTTATCGTAAGGAACCTTTGATCTCGTGAAGAGGTCATTCTTATTTAATAATCCCGTCAGAATGGTCGTTAAGAGTTTGGAAGGTGTCTCTTTTATCGGCTCGTAAATCACATCCGCTTGGCGCACGTGAAGCACCCATTGCACTGCTTCTCGCTGCACTTCCATTATGTTCAAGTACTCGGCTCAATGTACGTGGCCACCCAATGACCTTCAAAGCTTCTGCCTCTTAAGCTCCACCACCTTTTTGTTGCCTGTGCAAATGCCCCTGTGCACCGTTCCATTCCATAACCAAATCGGTGTGCATTATACATTTTAAGCTTTTATTTTACAGTCCATTTTTTGCTGCCTCAAGTTGCTCAATAATACATTCATATCATCACACATCTGAGTGTTTATCTCCTCTAATAAGGATGTCCCTACTTACCGAATCGAGTTTCTTAATGTGTATAATCTTATGCTACATAGCAAATGCAAAAGTGGTTCTATTGGTTTTTTGATAATTCTGACGCATGAAAGAATTTGTGAGTGATTACGCTTTAAATTTCTCTCGTGCTGTTATCATTTTTATCCAAACTCAGCAATTTATTCTGGTGAATTCTCACTATCCATTCACTTTTCTTTTGAATTTTTCAGCCAATTGGTAGAAATTCGACGAAAGCTAGATGGTATTCTCACTGAAATTTACATTGCTACCTTTGTAGGACTCATTCCTCCAACCCTCTAGTATCAAAAGCGAAGATAGATCGGGTCATATCGTTTTTTCTCCTCAGCCTTGATATAACCGAGTCATATGCTATCGTTAACATCTAATCCCATTATAATTTTGACATTTCCTCGGTGTATTGGTCGCTTAAGTAGGATGAATTCGGAGTATGGGAGGGAACGTATCCCTTTTTTGAAGGTAATATATCCATCCTGTTTTAACAATGCGTTGGTTTCATCGTCCGTCCATCTCCTAGGAGCAGAAGGTGGGCTCGGAGGCCTTTCGTCCACACGTGGAAGGCGGCGCTTTTGATAACTTCGAGACGCCTTTCGGCTTTGGTGCTTCAGAAGGTATCAACCGTGGCAAGTTCGAGAGCACCTGGGTCGTAGAGCTCGAGGTTCCCGAGGCCTTTGAGGTGAGCCTTCACTGTCTCTATTCTGCCCCTTCTCCATTTATATTCAAATTCCCGAGGCGTTATCTACGTATATTCTGCCACTTTACACCGCTGGTGTTATTGCCAGGTGGTTTGAAACGATTCAAAAGGTCTTGGTAATGCATGCTTAATATTATCATACTCCAGGTTGATCTTATGCTACCATGGCAATGACTTGTTGTTTGCATCTTAATGGAGTTTGTAGTTAATTTCAATTTAGGGCTATCTGCAGTGGTTTATTTGTGCCATTCCCGGTCAGCTATTCTTGTTTGGCTAGTTTCTACTACATTGGATTAGAATCACTCGTTTATGGTTGTTGACCTTTTGATGTTGGCCTACATTTTTAGCCCATAATCCGCTTCGCTTCGGCCTCTTCTCGTTCATTTTTCTCATTATGTCAGTCTGCAATAAAAGAGAAATTGCATCTTTACAGTCCATCCCGTAATGCTAAAATCAGTTAATGAATAAGTTCCAATATATCCCTAGTGCTAGTCGATTGATATAATTAACTAAACACATTTGAATCTCATTAATGTTTGCTTGGACTTTTTCATATGCATTCTATTTGATCTAACATTGCCTTCATTTGTTTAACAAATCGGGATTTTACCACAGGCAAGTGATTGTATTCAGTGTGCTGCAGAGTTTTCAGTTTACAAAAAGTTACCTTTGTTTGAATTGGCAGGCTCTCGATTGCTTACACTACATGTGATTACCTCAAGCACTCTACTAAACGTTATGGCTCGACTGGGTTTAAATAACGTTGACCTATCAGTAGTTTAAAAATCTGCTAGTCAGTGAACTTGCTTCAATTGTGACTGAGCGGACTTCACTGATAAAAGGGAGTTTTATTATCAGAGTCGATAACTCTCGAGGGTTTTTACTTTCTTTTGGCAGATATTCCGCTCCCTTGACACCGCGGATGGTAAGATAAGTGGCGAGACGGCTCGTGTGGAGATGCTTAAGTCACAGTTGCCCGCTGCCACGTTGCGTCGCATTTGGACCCTCTCCGACATCGATAAAGATGGGTGCCTCACGGCAGATGAGTTTGCATTGGCGAAATACTTGATCAAGCTTAAGCTAAACGGACACGAATTGCCCTCCACCCTCCCTGACCACCTCTATCCGCCATCCATGCAGTCATACCGACCATCGCATGATGGGGCTAGTGGCGCAAACGCCGAGTCCTCCTCGATCCACAGCATTCCAATCTCTTCCAAAAACGGCGATATCTGATCCATTCTTATGTTCCTTGCCCTAGCCAGGATATTCAGAACTTCCTCTTTAACTTCATTTCTTGCTTTGAACCCTTTTTTGTCTCCTGGTTAGAATCTATCCCAGCCTTTCCTCTTCTTCATGTATCTTCGCTTACACTTTCGTCACAATGGGGAAATGTCGATCTAAACTAGGTATGTACTTATATCTCGTGCACGTTTGCTTCGTATTGCATTTTTTGGGTTTAAGCAAAGTGTCAGAAAGTAGCAAATAATTTTTCAGCTTTTACCCCTCTGTATTCGTATGACATGGCGACTTCCCCCGGCAGGCTCTTGGATGACGTTCCGACTACGTTTTTAGCGGCAGCAGTGTCTCACTAGTGAGTGAAATACTTACTCGGGTCGATCATGTGGGGATTTTAGCAAGCCGGAACTGATCCGTATCGGCTCAATAAGGAGCATGAGGAGAGTACATAAGCTTTCTCATTTCCCATAAATGTTTTGGATGCATTGTCTACTCCCGTAGAGAGCAGTTAGCAAGTGTTGCCCAGCACTGCTCATTGGCAGGGTCAATATTTTGTCTTTCTCTTTCATTGAGAATTCTACATTGATCTTGGCCACAAAACAATGTCAGCATATGAAGTTTCCCATCAGCTTCAGTCAGCTCAATCATGGTTATTCTTAAAGCATCCAGGGGGAACATCATTACTAGGTCTCAGGTTCACTTCACTGTACGTAGTCAGGCTTCTGATAATGATATACTGCTACAAAACTATTCTCACTTTCAAGGTTGTGAAATTCAGTGTAGTGATAGAGATACTACTAGCTTAGAACTCACATTAATGAAAACTCTTGATTAATTTGTTATTATAGTGTTGCACGGTAAGTTTAACGATGCGTACCTTAATCATGCTGCCACTACAAGGTTTCAAATTGTGCCACCAGGTAAAGTGGCCACTCACTATTGAAGCCACCATGCCTCCTGTATGCCCTGCACTAAACCAGTGTCATGCCCAGTAAGGAGTAAACATAGCTTAAGCGACTTACCGATGCTAACAACAAGCTTTTGAAAAAAATTAAGACAAAGTTTGTTTATTATTGATGCACTTAACACGACACTTGGGAAGCACTGACTAGATAAAAAGACATAGATGCAACAGGCTTGAAGATGACGCTCACATCCGCTTAAATGTAGCATAGCGATATTTTTTTGGCTATGTAGGCCCCTCAGCCATTGCTGTCCACAGTCTTGCCCTTGTGGTATGGTCTAGCCCTATCTCCGTCAATTCCTCTGTACGTTAGTAATAAACGTGTCTTCTAAAGTGGCATGCCTTCCGAGATGAGTGGAGGCCACTTAATATATACGCTGCTAGTCAAATTACTGCCACATTTTTTCGTGCTGTCAAGAATTCGGTGAACTTCGAAACAAGGCGCCGAAACCCCAATTATTTGATAAAATTGTGTAAATATCATTCGCTTAATTTTTCGAGCACACGTGAAACCTCGAAGTGCATCGCTCGTTTATCGCCCACAAATAAATACCACCACCTGATTATGTGATTACGCAATTACGTGACGATGTAGGTCGGTTTTGACAAATTCAAATTCTCCAAGATCTTTCCGAGTGCATTTTAATGCGAAATGGTGCACACTGATACAGTCTCGAAGGTTTCCAAAAAACGCACCCTCCAAGCACTTCATGTAATTAATCTGAATATCACTTTAAGAATGCTTTTAAGGTCTCTAAATACGAAAGTCTGGAGAAATTATTTTCAACTAAGGCACGTAGGTGCTCCTCTGTGTATGAGGAGAGCAGTTTGCAAAATCGCACATCATGTAAGGATAATGCTACTGCGTGCAGCCAATGCTGTACATTAATTGTACTTATTAAATTTCGGTAACAATTATTATTTCCCGATTATTTGAATGCAAACTCTTTCAAGCTTGAGGTTAGTTCAGAGAGGCATAAAGCAGGTAAATGTGGTATTTATTAGGTGACGCAATGCCTTGTAGGAATAATAAACACATGTGCCATTCGAAAATGTACGCTTACAAATCATCTGTGGGGATAGAGCACATTTAAAAAACAAAGGTGTCACACGAATAAAAGGGGTTGACAATTCCCAAAAAGGCTTTTCGCAGCCATAAGCACTTGTTTCGATAACTTTGGATCTGGGAGAATAAATCTGACTTTCATGGACATGGACCACTTTAAGTAGTATGTAGTTTCTCGAATCTGGAGTATTTTTGATATTGATGAGTAAAACACAACACCGCTGCGAACAATTACCCGAACGTAGTTTGAAGAAACTTAATCCCGCATTAGCGCAAGCAAGGAAATCCGAGTGGGTGATTTTGCGCTTTCTTAGATCTATGGCTCCATAAAGGCCAAGGTCAATGCAAGAGTTGACTGCGGGTAACCCGGTGAGAGAGCACACCACACTCCCTCCACCAGAAATACATGGATATCAAATGCTCCCCACCACCAAGTCTCTTTTGTCAAAACTACCTGATTGCCCTGCAGTGTTCACCGCAACGTGGATCTACGAAACATTTTCAACGCCCAGTTAAAACGGGTCTTGACCTTCATAATCTAAATACACACAGGGTATTGCGCTGGTATACTAATCACCAAATCACTAGAATTTAAATAACTTTTGAAATCAAATGCGCAGAACATCTTGAGCAATTAACAGCAAAGTCAACACATGTGGATAGTGAAGGCACCCGAGGAATTCTGCATTAAACTTCATCTTAAGAGAGTCAACCAGGTGTAATTTCCATATGGCATTTCCTGTACACATCGGTATCGGTTCAAGTTGTCAAGCTTAACCCACCTACATGGATAAAGTGGCCATGTAGTTCATCAGGGAAATTATCATAAGGGAACACCGAATTCTTGCAAAATTTCACGGTAGAGACTAACAAGTTTCCTTAACTAGTAGATGTCTGGGCAAAGCTCATACCCAGAAATGCATCATCGCAATTTTGAGGCGAGCACTGCGCACATCTTTCAACTTAGTAAATTCATACGGCAAGATGAGGAGAGCAGGGAAGGATAATTGAAATACTCAATGAATATCTAAAAGCACATTGCACTCCTTCCACGCGTTATTTAAAAAAAAAACAGTAACATCTTGGAGTGAATGGGGAAAGAGAGGAGGTCGGCATAGCAATGGTAGGCGAGCTCTTGGATATGGGACAGAAATTTTTGAAGCTACTTCCTAACACTGCGACGGTGAAGCACTAGAGGCTCATCTGCTTGATCACAATCTTTGGTGTCCGGTGACTTGACCTCGGTCCAACTGTTATCTTCACTGTCTTCCAAAACACTGTCCTGTTCCATATCCTGCAAGAGGGAGGAGTGGTTAAAATAACACACCAACCGAGTTCAAGCTCCACTCTGTCGATTAGAGGCTTGAAAGTGGTAAAAAAGGAGATTCAAATTTAGAATCGTACATAAAACAAGCAACTCAAAAGTGACAAATAGTCACAAACAAAAACTTCACTCCTTCGAGAATGCAACGTCAGAAATGGATAACTGATGTGAATGACCCTAGAGAAGTTAAAAGCGGCATGCTACCCCGTTTAAACAGTATTATTAATATTTATTCAAGGAAGGAATATTCACCACTTATTGAAAAAGATGACTACCATTCCAAACAAACTAACCAAACATGGCATCAGAAGCCATTTATAAACATTTAAAATGCTCGTTTCCTACACTGATATAGCAAAGGTATGTAGAACAAGTTAAAGTTGATATATTTGTCGCCGCCTCAACCCAAATGAAAGCCAAAATGACCCAGTTAACCATCAGTAACAAGGGAGAACTCTCAATTTTGGCGAATACGTGATTGTCACCGCTGCACCGTTGTTAGAAAAATAGTAGACTTAATGAAAAGATGTTTCCAGAAGCACAGGTTCGCTAAAAACTCACTAACAATGGGCGCGCTCGTAGATATATCGTAACCGATACGGTATGTGAAATAAGGAAAGGAGAAGTACTGCAAAGTCCACGATTTGTCAGTAGAAATGACTACGCAATTTACGACTCAATATTGATGACAACACACACGACACCCGTGCGACAGTTAGCAAAGAGCCTTGAGTTCTAACGGTTCAATGGTCAGACTCCATTACATTACCTCGAAGGTTTCAGAAAACGGAGATCAATCACGAATCAGCATGCTACTGTGCATCAAATTTTTTTGTTGCATCAAAAAGACGACTCAAGGTTAGGGAGAAAGGAAACTAAGATCAGGTCTACAAAAAAGATTTTTTTACGAACTCAATCCTTACGGACCAATATTTAACTTAATTAGATAAACTAGATGATTCATGCAGTGATCATTTCCCATTCTTCGATACTCGACATCAGGTAACAAAAATGCAAACTTATTTACGCCACAGCTGCAGTAAGCGGATTACAGGATTTCAGAAAGCCCACGGGACTTAATCATTTCAAGGGAGACTGAAACAGTGAGACACTGTGGCGAGTAGGGGTCGTAGAAAGTCGCATTCGAAAAACGGAAAGAAAAGAGAAAAGCAGAAAATACCTACATTCTCCTTCGTCACGATGGGTTGTGGTGGCTCTCCCTCCATGCCCACAACATTGAGTATCTGGGGGCGCGGTGGGCAGAAGTACTCGCAGACACAGAGAATAAGCTTGATGAAAGATTTAAAGAACTCGGGAAAAATACTTATACTTAAAAAAACACACTCCTCGTCATATCTCAAGCAAGATCTTGACGGTAAAGCAAGAAAATTCCTTTGAATATTCAGAGTGGAACGTCGTGAGATGCCCCAATCACTAAATACTCAAGTACGTATGAAGAGAACTACTTTCATTTGTGCCAGCATAATCAAGAAAATAGAAAAGAATAACCGTTAACGTACCATGCCAATGGCAGCTCCTGAGGCAAGGACGCCAGTGCCGACCAAGATAATTGACAAAGAAGCCGGCACCCCATATTCTACCATCGCCCTGTGAGCTTTCTGAGTAGATAAATTGGGAATGAAAAAGAGCAATACCCCAAGTCAACGCTAAATAACCAGCATTTTGAATTGGAAGTCATTTCCACTTTGGGTGCTCGGATGAAGGCATACTTATTTGGATCAGCACTGATCAGTATCATATACAGTTTCGTTGGTACTTATTGCTTACATAAAACAATATTTTGAGAATGGTATTCAAATTTATAACAAAAAAATCAGTATCAAACTTATATATATATATATATACATATAATCTGATGCCGGATCCCGAAGAAGCGCATAAAGCAAACGGAAAGGCAATTGCATTATATTAGGCGTAAGATGCCATTCACAGCAAAAAAAATTAGTAGTGTAAAAAACCAAAAGAAGTTGACGAGCTCATTAATAAAAATGGGGTATCGGTAGGAGTTGCAATAAAAGCGAAGCAGCGATGACGCTTACAGTGATTGAAAGGCAGAGATCGAGGAACCGAACAACAGCAGGCATACTAAAACCACATAAAAGTGCATTTGTCAGTCAATGACAAAGTAAAAGGGATTTTCAAAGCGAAGCATAACTTACTAGAAAGCATTTGGTGGGAGCGACCAGGTGGTCGGCTCGATAAGCTCATATTCATGCTTCTCTATAAAGTCCAGTAATTGCTCCGTCTTCCGCTTCCCTTTTACATTCCGGAACACACCATCTTTAACACTACGACACATCAAAGAGAATTAAAGAACGTAGACTTTGAGGAAATAGAAGGAACTAGCAACAGGTATTGGCATCATGGAAAACAGATTCTGATTCCAAATTACGCATTAAATTAGTGAAACCTAATAAACGCAGGAAGTCACGTAAAGGCATTAGCCCAGCAAAACCTACTGAAAGATAGTGGGAAGGGAGGTGATGGTGAAAATCATAGCCACAGCTGACTCGGCAGAGCAGTCAAGCTGGGCCACTTTTACGTCGTTACGTGGAGCGAGTTCTGCAAAGCGCTTCCATTCCAATGCCACCAAATTGCAAGCAGGACACCAAGGCGCGTAGCTACAAAGAGAGCACAGATATACTATAATTTCATTGAAGACACGTGTTAAATTCAGGAAATCAACCTTAATTAATAATAAAAACGGCTACTTCGATGCGCAACAAAAGAATACGAAAACACCGCTCAACTCAAACCCGATATTTCAGAATTATGTACAAAAGGCATAGCATAAATCAAGCAAGATAGCGATTTTTAATTGGTTTACATTGCACTGTTAAAATGTGCTACATGGATATAAGACAGCGGAACCAAGCAAAAGGAGCAAAGCAGATACATTAAGCATTAAAAAAGCTCAGAATTCCAAGAAAGCCAGTGGAGATTTGCTAGAAACAGAAAGACCACACTACATTTGCCGCGCAGAAAAAGATAACAGCAACAGTAACTTCTCATAAAAGGCTCACAATTCAACCATCCATTCACCAGACAAAAGTTTTGTCCAGTTATTAACATTGATGGGTAGCGATTCCTGAGCATTAATACAAAAGGGCAGAGAAAAGACACAGAGACACAACAGGAGCGACATGTCAAGCCAGAGCAACTGTAGAACCTCATTATAACGAGTTAATCCTATGTGATTAACCAAAAGGGCAGATGAGTACTAAGTTAGGTGCAAGCACAATTAACCTTCGACGGGAAAACTAAATTTTTGCAAAGTTATGTATTATAACTGTTGATCTGAAGTCGACAACGTCAAAGTGCATAAAAGATGCTGTAATTACTTGAACTACAGCATAACAGGCTTCAAAGACTTAAGCTCCGCTGCTAAAATTGTTTTCTCAACCAAAAAAGTGTACTGACAAAACTTAAAAGACAAAAAATCAATCCTAGATCTAACTAACGTTTTAAAACCGAGCATTATTGTTTGAAACACCAAGTCTTGCGTGCTAAATGGCAAATCAGTACCGCTTCCCATATCGGAAGTGGACTAAGCAATTTCTCCGCCATTAGTGTTTTTAGCGTCTGGAGACTCTCTTAAAGGCAAACGAAGGCATAACATTAGGACAGAATATATAATTCAACAAGCAGATGGATCGAGGCCGCTGGCATGGCCCGGAGGCCAGCAAACCAGGCTAGGGCAATATGAGTGTAGCGTCCCGAGGCTCCCTTGAAGGCAAAAGAAGGCGGAATGCTAGGGTAGAATATATATATTCACCGGACAGAGGGAAAAAAGCTACTGGCATGGCCCAGGGGCCAGCCCACGCAGCTAGGGCAATACGGCCACCTCTGTGATCTTGACAGAAACCAGCACTTCTAACAAACAGAGTACTACAATGGGAACCTAAGTGCTCGTAACCTGAGACCGGTAGTAAGACAAACAAAGTGCTGCAGACATAATACTCTGATGGTGTGTGTGGATTCGACGGACGTAAAGGAATAGGGGTGCAGGCGTAGGGGCGTCCTGAGACTTCCTTGGAGTCAAAAGAAGGCATAATACTAGGTCAGAATATATATATATTCAGCAAGCAGAGGGCTGCTGAAATTTTGCGAAGATCAGCTCAACGGTTAGGGCATTATGGCCATCCAAATGACCATAACCGAAATCCGCAGTAAAAAAGAGCATTACAGGTGCGACTCAGAGGCTAGGTCACCCGGGAAGGGTAATATGGCCGCGCAAGTGACCGCAACCTAAACAGAGATATAAGCCAGCAGCAAACGTGTAACGGTGTCTGTAATACCTTGTTTGTTTGAACAACCGGTTTTGGCGAGGGTTACGGAGAGGTAGTCATATAGTCCTAGATGCGTAGCCTAGCCTCCGGGCCATGCCAGCGGCTTATTCCCCTCTGTCCGTTTGGTATATATATATATATTCTACTTTAGTATTCTGTCTACTTTTGCCTTCGAAGGAGCCTCGGGACGCTACATTGGTGGCAGCGGAAAGCAAACCCGACATTGTAAGGTTTTATCCCGACCTCTACCGCTTGCGGCATATTGCAGCGGTGCGAAAGAAGTGCGTGTGCTACGGATGGGCCACGAACGACGTCCGCCTCTGGCATCCACCCCATTTCCGTGTTCTACAAGAAAGCTGCTAACAACTGAAGCGACACTAGCCATGAACCACATGGAAAGTTGCCTTCCAAAGATTACCCCTAATATAATTGCTTAAGGAGGTCGGCGTGCTAACTTCGCCCTACGGACATACTGACGGTCGGCAGAACCACTTGTTCTGAACTTTGTTCCCAAGCCAAACGAAACTCGAAGTGCAATGCACTGCCAAGAGGGATCACTGACGTCGGTGTCAAGCATCGTCTTAATCGCGTCGATTGTCGGTGACTGGCATGGTTAGCTCTTGGGTGCTTCTCGCGGCACTGACTACGTTGTGATGGCTGACGCGGGAGGTGTACCGAGGGGCGCGTTGAGGACGATGCTCGAAAGAGGAGAGGCTGGCCTGCGGGCCGTGCCAGCAGCCTATTTCCTTCTGTCCGTTGAATACATATATTCCACCCTAGTATTCTGCCTTCTTTTGCCTTCGAGGAGCCTCGGTACGCTACATTGCTGATAGTCAAATCGATCAGTTTTATCGCTTGTATTTTCTGTCAGCCAGCAGTTACCGGATTCTCACGTGCTAGTTTCGTGGTTCATTCGAGTTTTTGTCGCTGCTCTGTCGGACTAGTTTCAAGTTCGTGGTTTCCGGACGCTGCGCTTCTGAAAGGGAAAGAGCGTTAGAGTGACCCTCTGATCGTTGCAGTATTTTGTAAGCTAGACAGCTTGCCACAATTTGACCTACCAGAGACAGCTCCGACGTCCCATTTACATCAGCTATCTTAGGTCAGCACAACTTTAGGTCTTCTGGGCCTTTGTGCACATACCGATCCCTCATTTTGCGCAGCTATGCAATCCAGTAAATCACCGTCTCCTATAGGCCTGCAATTACGGTATCTCACTAGAGCCACCTGAGGCTTCCAGTACAACCGTACGGACCCTAGGTTGACCATTTAACGGCTCAGGTAGACGCGCCCCAAATTATCACTTAATTAGGGGGTTCGTATTTAATCTTAAAGTGTAGCTGGTTGAGAGCTGGACATGTTGTGCCCACCCTTAACGGCGAAAGAGGAGTCGAAAACGCAAATATATTTAGTAAATTTGGCCTAAATTAACGCAAAGAACGGTCTAAAATGAGTGGCACAGCCCACCAACGCAGTGCAAAATGAAGTCGGTGGATAGGGAAGTCAGAAATATACTGATAGTCTACAGAGTCTTGCCAGAATCATTTCCCAAAGCGTACAGCAAATAACAGCACCAACTGTAATAAGAGCGAAATTACACCCAACGGCTTACAAGTGGGAGTGGGAGGCAAACGTCATATTATCGTCCATGCAAGCTAGGTGAGAGCTAAAATTAGAAAAACAATAAAAGCCGAGTCGATTTTTGTACACCTCAAAGCATGCTTAGTAATAGATGTAAGAATGGTTGTGTTAAACGGCTTGTCGTTTGATATCCGTACCAAAATGGGAAGCGTTGGTCTACCAAGCTTTTCAGCAGCTAATAAGTGAAAAATGAACAGGAAATGCAATCGCTTCTAACTACCAAGGAGAAATTAATACTCGCGACCTTCTGCTAAGCTGCAACCATAGAAGCCATTTTCCAAACTGAATCAAAAGTTCATTGATATGGAAATCTAGTTTTTTCTCGCAAGTTGCTCCATCTGCTTCAAAGTAGGCCTCTGCTTGCAATGTAACCCAAGAGAAACCGTTCGCGAAGTGGGAATAAACTAGCTACGATTATAATGTTCGCATAATCTCATGTGAACGTTTTCAGTTCTGCCATGGGAAGAATATTGGATTATGGGCTTGATGGCTTAGTAAATTGAATTTATGACAGGAGTCTTTTAAACGAATAACTAGACTGCGACCTTGATAATTTCGCTGTAGCCTTGTGGACAGTTCTTGAACCTTGAAAAGTAGACGAGCTGTATGGCTCCAGAGCGGCATCGTTGCAAGACACCGGTGTCGACCTTTGCCTTAAGAAGAGGATACGTCTCGTTGAACCTGGAGACGGGTATGCGATCGCGCACAACGGCAAGTTTTTCTCCGCGCTCCATGTCTCCCTCGACCAGGTCATCTAAGGTCGAGTCCGAACTAGAGAGGGTCGAGTTAGAGCTGAATATAGAGACGATGTCATCCTTCCAGAGATCGTAGAAGTCGACAGGCAGCACTGCGACCCAGTCCAAGTTGCGTACACGCAGAGCAGCAGGGGGGTGCAGCTCGAGGCCCTCGCAGGAGGCACTTAGACGTGTCCGCGTCACATCCAAAAGGTTACTCGAACCCTGTTTCTCCTTCACCGCCGTCGTTCCACGTGCCGGTGCCTCGCCGGTGACCAATGTCTGTTGCAATTCGCCAGAGCGGCGCGAGTAGACCACGTTGGAGGTGGAGCGAATAGGGACGTGGTATTGAACCTTCCATGGCCACGACCGGTTGTTTACTGGGTCCCCCGTCATGAGTGGAGGAGGGTCCATCGCCACGTAGAGGAATCGGAGGTCTTTTTCAACTGGATGTGCTGCATGCATGAAAATTTACAACTGTGAACAAATGTTTCATGCAAAGTTCAAACACAGGCTTTTCATGGGAGCATCGGAACGAATTTTAGCAATACAGAGCCAACAAATCAGAGGAATTCAGTATGAGTTAACAGAAAAACAAAAAAATGGCATGCTTATTGAACAATATTTACAAAAGGATTACCATCTTCCAACTAAGACTATCTGTCACTCGAAATCACCGCACTTCAGGATTAAGGTTTGCCACGGATAGAGGAGCAAACTACGAAGGTAAACGCGGAAATTAGCTTAGTGCCTTCCTTGCCTCAAACCACGTATTTTAAAAAATTATGCCGAAATGGTGAGTTTCGCAGGCACATGATAAGTAGAGGGAGAATCTGAACAAGCAGACAATTATGGAGGAATCAGCAACCGAGTATTTTTTATCCGAAAAAAATTTATGCATATGCACTTAAATATGAATAGGGCTACAAATATTTAAGGATGTTCGAATATTTATTGAATATAAGTGTAAATGTATTATTATTATTTATGAATAAAAATGTACAAATTGACAGAAATCAGATTTAATAAGACAAAAGGAATGAAAAGTGATAGAAATCCCACTTATTAATTTACATGCGGATAGAATAGATGAAAAAGAAATGAAACTAGGATTATGATACATATTCAAAGGTGCAAGTATTCGAATGATCCGATTTTTTGAAAGACATCAGCAGAATTTGATCCGTCAAAATCATAAGGTGTCAAACACTAGAATTTGCTGAGGTCGGAAAAGTTCACTGAGGTACAAATGTAACGAAAGACCTACTAGGAGAAACGGGTTGGATGAAGCGGACAGGAAGCTGGAACCATGCAGGGGGTACACGAGCGTGGAAACGGGCGAAAACTGGGCGATGGTCGGAGCAGACGTAGTTAGGCAAATGGTCGTAGGCGAGGAGGTGAAGCTTCGGTGTCTCCGTCAGCGTATTTTCCCCGTGGCACTCTTCAGTCGTGGTGTCAGCGGACGCAGAGACGGATGAAGCGGCGGAAGGACCGCCGCGCACCGCCCGCTTGCGTGTTGTCTGCGGCATCTTGCGACCCATCTCATCCAACTGCACGTTGTGCTCCAATGCAAAGTCATTGTGAGCCATGTAGAGGATCCTATCCGTGTACGATGGTACTCTCCGCTTCTTACTTGACAAGCGACATAAACAAACACCATCTCAGTCCAAAAAGTGACTCAAATTCAAGTACAAACTGGCTTGATTAAACAAATGCTCTAAAGAAGGTCACAATAATTCATTGCCTGTACACGGCACTACTAAATAAATAATTGATTCTTAATTCATCTCTTCTGTCGCAAAGTGTAACCAGATACCAGCAATTCTAATTCTAATCGTATTCTGAACACACTGACACTCTGATCCATTCGAAGCCAAGCTCATTATTATAAGACTCAGTTCCTTAAGACCATACTAAGTGAAATCAGGTAAAGCACGAGTTTTTCGAATGAACAAATAAGCAACAGGAGTCAAGAGAGAAAATAGGCTTCATGAGGACGGCTGCATAGCCAGTTAGTAACTACCGCAAATAGGGGATGTGGCTAGCCACGAAGTTCAAACTAATCTCTGACTTATCTCTGAAAACCTTAGATAAACCAGCAGGAGCTTTGCCCCATTCTGTCCATTCGACTAAAATTCCTTGTCACACGAGCCATTCCGAACGATGAATGTGCGGCATTCTCAATTTACGCTTCCACTTAATGCAAAGGAGTAATGGCTTTCGGGTTTTCGTCGCAAGAGCAAGTAGTGTTTGTTAGTTACAGTAGGACATCCTAGCATTGACCACTTGCAGTTTTAGAACAAGTACGGCTCAAAAAAAGCGAAACCTAAGAACCTGGTTTTAGAATAATTTTAAACCTTATTAAATGCGCGTAAAGTGTATTCAAGGTTATATACACTCTATTAGGATGAAACGGATTGACACAGGTCAAAAGCAGGAGTCAAACCGAAAGGAGCACCATTATGTCCGATAAAGGCATTTTGGGAAATGACACGAGAAAATGAAGCTTTTTCAAGGAAGGGGAAGAAAAGAATCCATTTAAGCAGGAAGTCAAATGCACCGATACATCCTATGCGAGATGATGTGCAAGGATGTCGAAGTATTAGCTAACCAAATAACTTCATGAGTTGCCTTATAATAAAAGTTATGTGATTTCAGAATTTGCTGAAAGGAATATCACTTCTCGCTGAGTTATAGGCGTGCTGCGGATCCCATCGCCAAGAAGAACTTGCCGCTGTCCACTTCCGTCCTTATCTCACTTTCATTCCTCAACTATTTAGCATGCGATGGATGGATCTCATGCACCTTTCCATGGCACCATAGAGAGTGGCTGAAATATTCCGCCTGTAGCCCACCACACACAAAAGCTCAGTCTTCTGGAGAAGTAGTGCGTTCCTCAGAAGTGTGCAACGGATAGCAATGTATTCATTCGCATTACAAGTCGGTTAGTTAGCAACCAATCTAACAATGGCATGTCTTAAAAGGTTAAAGAAATGAAAAGTAGCTTAGTGGCACTTGGTGTCTGTGAATGGGACATAATTTGTAGCTCCTACGACTTTCCCCTCTTGGACGCTGATCGCGTAAACAAATTGTTTCACTACTCATCATAAGGAGAACTGAAAGCTGCTATTGACACCTTAATCTCCATTTCATCAACAGGAACAAGTAATTCTTGATTGCTGTTAAAAATGGAGAATCCTTATGAACATGATACATTATCATTCAGTAATGGATCGTTAGAACGAAACACATCCAACCCATTTATGAGCAGTATGCTCTGCTCCCACCTCCGTTCAAAATGCCATGTAACAAAGTGGCAAGAAGCCAGTTTTCACATCTTTAGAGCCGTGTTGAAACTCGTAAAGCAAATAGGGTCGAATTACACCACATCAGACCCAACCGACACTCAACAATACGAGGAATTAAAGTAACAGGGCAATAGTAGACAACATAATAAGGAGTATCGGAGCGGTAGACATGCGCATAAACAATCTGATGCATTTCACAAGTTACCGCCAATAACCTATTCTAATGACCCATACAAAAGAAGAAAATCATATTCCCGCCTCGTTTAAAGGTGTTTACGCGTTTTATCAAACATTGGCAACTTTCGCATAAAATATTTGGTAAACAATTGTGAAAACATTAGGTGATGATAAAAAATGTATCGCAAAAGTAGACAAGGAGCAGAAGTACATACAATTCGGCCGCTTCGTATTATAGACAAGTGTGATATGCCGATTGCACCCTTGAACGATTGAGTATTGAAAGATAAAACCAAAGGAAAGGGAGTAGAATCGTGGTCAAAATGTTTTGATACAAAAAAGAATTCAACAAGGTGTGAATTGAGAAAACTTGCAAACATTGAATCCAACTATGAAATTGGCAGAACGAATTTCTTTTAACACCCTATTTCAATGTCTAAAGTTGTATTGTTATGGTAAATCGACCATACCGTTGGAGGAGAATGCAGATATAACTTATGTGGTAACCAAGATGGATGCATTTGAATGCAATTCAACGGGACTGAAAAAAACACACGGAGCACACCACCACACCAATCAGTCACATGAATTTAGTTGGAAATGGCTGACGCATCAGAATTATACTTTTGTGGCGCATATTCATGACTTAAGCCTTGAAAAAATAGGGAACAGCTAGTGAACATTAGGAACTAGTGTCGTTTTAAATGAGCGTAAGACGTGTGAGTTTGGGGTAAGGCTTCAAGGCGAAATAAGTGGTTTTTAATAGATGGTGTCAAATAGGAAGACAGTTAGCGTTGGACTACAAATAAAGTCATGCGAGTTGGAGAAAATGGTTCGAGGAGCACGGTTATGAAAGCTATCCAAATAAGGAGAAGATATATTTGAAAAAATATCGGTTAGCCTGTGAGAAATGCTGACCCTTAGCCCTAGGTGCAAAGCTTTCAAAACGGTTCACAAATCCAAGTAAAATTAACGTTCCTAGAATAAAACATTCTGTATGTGGTGAAGGAGAAGACCCGCTGTCACTTAAGTAAGCCGTAGCATGCCCGACAGGGTAGACAGTACGTGAATGGCGGTGGTGCAAATCTGAGGTACTTGAAAGCACAAACTCACCTGGAATCATAGTTCCTTGTACCCTTGTCATACTTGAAGGTTGGTGGGAAGGTGATCTCACCTTCTTTGAAATCGAGAAATACCAATTCATTTTTCATGGCTTTCTTTAACTAAAGAAAAAAGCAGTGGACGGAACGCCAGTGTACAATTATGAATCAAAACTAGTTAATTCAACAAGCTTTCGGATTATTTATGATAAAGCACTGATAGCTAGCAAGCACATTACCGATTTCGGTAGTAACACTGAAGCGTGAAGCAAAACAAACTAATCCACCGGAACTTTAAGCAGGCGTATTTTTGAAGAACATACCGCATCAAATGACAATAAAATCAAAAGGATATCAATAAAAATTGGACTCATTAATACAGCAACCCAGATGCCCTATGACAATTCGAGATCTCGAGAAACAGTTGGAGGATCCAGTGCATTCAGTCCCATATGCGCACTAGCCGCGCACTCCATTCCATTTGGGTGCAAAGTAGAGGGATTTACATACGTAAACCAACAATATGATTAATCACCGAGACAATATAATCAAAATAGTTCTAAAAGATATGATACCAATTTTAGGCGCAGGCGCTAAAAACTATATAGCTAACAAGTTTTTCGAGTTGCACAAACGATTGAATCCGACATAACCTCAGCCAAACTTATTTTTTAAATTAGCATGGCAAAATTCCCAGCAGTGTTACCGCTGATCCAAAAGAAACCCCCTCTCGATTTGACAGGTCAAGAATCATAATAAATCCAGGTTCGGGGGCATTGAATTAGCATAAATATACTTCTGCCTCTATTATTTTGATCGGTCCACCGACCGTATAAAAAATCATTACCTGGTCGTATTCCATTAAGACATCGATGCGTTCTGACGAAATCAGTTGTTCAGCAGCATCCTTTTCCAAGCCTTCCGTTCGAAAATTGAGATCGCCCATCCAGAAAATATAGCTAAACAATTAATCAAATAAAGACTTGATATGACCCATAAATGACACAACTTTCCTACCACAGCTACCAAATGAAGATGGGATAGTGAATGGGAGACAATTTTGAGTAAAAGTAAATTGCCGTCAGCGCTTTCAACTCTCGGTTGAAAGTACGGAACGAATTGACACAAATACACCAAGTCATGACCGGCCTGAAAGTCCTTACTCATGATCCATGAGAAGATTCACGTCTGGGTCACGGAAAGTTTGATCTTTTAAGACATCGCGGTAATCCTAGGAAAGTGAGGCGATTCGTAAATGCGTTCTTCAGCCTACGTTAATGCGGTCCTCAAGTTTCTCTACGTGGGGTGTGAAGTGGGCGGACACACACGCAATGTTGACTCCGTAGACCTCAAAACGCACGCTACAAGCTCCCTTATTACCCTAGATGGGAAGAAATAAGGTTGAGAATGTAAAAAGCAGCCTATTTTACCATTATTCCTGCATAACCAAATGGCGTCATCTCGGATTCAATGTTATTTATGGCTGGTAGGAGGTGCCGTTTCACGAATGCATAAATCCAAATGGCCCAACAGTTTCGATATTTGATCTAACACGAGAAGGGGATGCGTATATGAGGTTGAAAGACGAGTCTTACGAGAACGTAGTTCAGAGAAGCCATAACTAGCTTTAAAGCGCTATACCACTCATCGGATCTGACGACTTCTTGCAAACTGAAGGTAAAGGGCGGGTTATGAGAGAGTGCGGAGGCTTACCCAAGAAAGATCACATCGGGATGTGGTTCGCGATCCACACCCAGAAGCTTTGAGAGATCCTGTCGTGGTGGTGTCTCACCACCTACATTCCACGTGCAACAGTAGACACTATTAAAACCAATTGAATAACACGAAATCGAGGGATGCAGAAATGTGCACAACACTCCATAGTATTGTGTGCTTGCATTGAAGTTTCCGTTATAGAATCGTGTGGCAGAAACAGTCACATAAAAAACAGCAAACAATCAGATGACCCAATGTCAACTAAACATTTCACAGAATCTAATTTGCTGAAATAGAATAGATGAAGAAAAGTTTTTTTTGCATTAGTAATACAATTAGGAAACCAAAAAGTTGTGGAGAGTGAATTTCAGTGTTACAAAAGACACCATTACAGTACAAGCGTTAACATTGATATTTCCTGTTACTTTAAGACGATGGAACATTAGCCGCAACCGAGGATTGCCGTGTCACAATATAACTGTGTTTGGACCCATTAAGATACCATCGTTAACGTGAAACTGATAACACCTAATGGGATTTCTAGGCATTTGTAAGGAACTGATAATAGGGTAAACAAGGTCTTCAGGAGCGCAGCAATACAGCGAAGTTATGTACAACCAGAGGTGTCTTTCGAGAATGGAATACAGCCAAAAATATCCCATAAACTAGTTTGAATGGTGAGCAAGAGCTTACACTTTAAATAGCGTTGCGAGCGTAGCTTCAGAAAGGAAGTGCAAATAACTTCTAGTGGAGGTTTAACCACGAATGCTTTACAGCATGGACAGAGCTGTAAAATTCTGACAAAGCACAATGAATTGGAAATTGGTCATGCTTGCAATGAAGGCTGCTTTACCCGAAATGTATGTACAATCAACCACAGGACTCATCACTTTAAATACCAAGACTTCGAAATTACAAAGCGATAACAAGTAGACGTTTCGTACTTAGCACAATAAAAATAAAAATACCGACCGAAGGGATAGCATAATTGTACTAATGCAGGTGGATAAAAACGATCAAATTGAGAAAGGAAAAGCCGCGAAAATGGTGTTTGCTTTTAGGGGCTAACGTTTTGCAAACCGAAATAAGGACTGGATATTACACCAAAACGGGAGTGCTAACAAAAACGGACTTTCATGACAGAAAACTTTGGGCAGGAAGAATGAGGTGGTAAGATTTAATGACAGAAAAATGATAGCAAACGAAACCAAATTGAAAATAAGGACAAACACGCAAACCAAATTTCCTCAACAACTGATATACGGCAATGAAAATAATCGCCTTGCAAGTATCGTATGACTTTAATTGGACGTAATTCAATTCCCCACTGAATGTATGGGGGCTCTTTTTGCCATAAAAATAACTGTTTGCACAAACTTTAAGGTATAGTGTTATGATACTGAAGAAAAATTTAGTGCATATTTTTCTACTGTTTGGTATCTAAAAGCAATCCCAATTAATCAGAATAAAATTTTTAGCTGGCCGCATTTTAAGTTAGTGCTATTCTTTTCCAGAAGGAAAAAAGGGCATGAACACGACCGCGTTGTAGAAATAAATAATCAGCTTGCAAGTAAAACAATCGCGTTTTCAGAAAGCAAATTCAGTTTACAACTATCGCAAGTGAAGATGAAAGCATTCACTTTGGAAGGATCAACCAAAATCTCTGTGTATCAATATGACTTGTCGTGCTCCAAAAAATATTGACATCCATATCGACACTGATAACAAAATAGTAAAGTTGCGTATGTGGTTCCAGCTTGGGCCCCATAAAGTAGGCAAACAAACACGCTACAGATTGCCGCCTACGCTAGCCAGAAGTGAGCGAGACGAGTGAAATGGCATCTAAAGAGCACTAATCCACATTATAACTCACTAACTTAGGTTAACACGAAATTCATTGAATATAATCGAGAACAGTAAAAAACTAACGGCTTTCTAGTGTTTAAGGGTAAGCAGTACGCCGATGAGACCGACGAAAAAATTTCAACGGACGATGAATGTGAAACGCTAAATGCAAACACAATTTCTGTCTATCAGTACCGCTGTTATGGCCACATATCTATCCTTCGAAACGCTCAAACACCAAAGTACGGCTGTTAAATACTTCAAATTCTGCAATTTTCTACATTAACGTACGAATATTTTTATTCAAATAATTATCTCTAATTCATGTACTATTTGGAACAAAGCTCAGTGACATACTAGGCAGACTTCCAATGTTATATCACAGGCCGACAAGTAGAACGTAAGGGAGATGAGAGAAAATCTTAACGAAAACAACTCAGAATAGGGAATTAGCTTCTAGAATCAGGCGTGGGTTCCAGAATATGTTTTATACATTTATCCAGTTGGCAAATAACAAGACTAGGTATATCTTTGCAATGTGGCATGAAACTGAGGGCATTATCAAAACCATACAATAAATCTATGTAGTGCCATAAAACGAAAAAGTAGAGTTGTCTGAAACCTAGGATACATAAACGAATTTTATTCCGGCTTAACAATATACTTAAGACGGATTAAAAGTTCAACCTAACCGGAAAAATATGGTAAATCGGTTCAACTAAATCAAGACTGCAAAGTTCTGCGCCGCGAGATGATCGGTACTGCTGAAAAAAACATCATTTCCGTCATTGTGGAATTCACTTAAAAACGTCTGGTGACCTATAGCTGACAAATTACAGGATTAGGGAAATGAAGCGGAAATATTTTAAAACTACAAGTACATATTTTCGATGAATTTACACCTATACGATGGAAGCTGTAGCATGCATGACTTTCACATCCAAAAAACAAAGAACTAAGCGAGATAATAGTGACCACACTTGGAATGCATCAGTATACATCGGGATAAAAACTAGTTCGGAATAATCCTGCCAAAAAAATTAAATTATCCAGAGACTTCAATACTCGTGAGTACAAGTCTTTCATGGAAAGAAAAAGTGCGATGCAAACAACGAACCAACCCGACAGACCTGACGAAGCCCATCGCTTTGGGCCATTTTCAAGGTCCCAAAGACAATGACTGTAAGTTGAACAAGAGAAACAATTCCACAATATTAAGGATAGTTTCCTAGCCTTTAGCAAAATCTTACTTAAAACATCACTAGACTAAAATGCAAGTTATAGGGCACATAATGCCAAGTTTTTGACATTAAAACACAAGCAGAGCATTACAATTTTTTAAAAATCAGGATACAAATAGGGACATACTGCAGTACCTCGGTGCTTCTCTAAGGACGAAACCATTATACTTAGGCAGAAAAAACACTTCACCTAATTTTAGTGTGTAGGATCGCCAGAATGTCCCACGAGTCCTCTCAATCTTTGAAGTTGCAACGGGGGAGAACCTCTCTGACCTGTTACCAGAAACGAGAGTTGAATAATCATATAAAGCACTGCACAATATTATAATGATTGTGCCACATCTGTGACAAAACTACGGTTGGTAAACACTTTTCGAATTTGCGTGCCCAACATTGCCTCATTTTTAGCCAAAATTTCTTTAGAACCATTTATAAACTATGGCGAAAAATCAATAGTGCTAAAACAGTCCAATGTGCGTAATTAATGCATAACTACATTGTATTTTTTAAATGCAAAGGAGCCTGGATGTCGAGCATACTTGGGGTGCTTCGAATGTTCGTTGATGTCGTAATCAGCCAGAATATCTCCGAAGGGCATCCAGGGCCAGCCAACAGAAGAACTTAAGAGCTGTTAGCATGATCTGTGTTGTCAGACACACAGCGCTACACGAAACTCAAGTCACCACCAGCTCCCACGTCACTTCAATCTTGCATTTGGCGCAAAGTTTATTTTGTTCTGCAACGCAATTTGCGCTCCAAAATTACTAAAAATAACTAAAAGCAGCAGAATTTTTACTTAGAGGTTCACTGCCCTCACATATGCTACACTATCGCAATTGATTCTTCCTACTAGTGAGGCTACAATGGTACAAAACCTTAGCCCCGTCCACACTTTTACGCACTACTGTTGTAGCGTACCGAGGCTTCCTTGAAGGCAAAAGAAGGCAGAATACTAGGGTAGAATATATACATTCAACGGACAGAAGGAAATAGGCTGCTGGCACGACCCGCAGGCCAGCCTAAACAGACAGGGCGATATGGCCACTTCCGTGACCCTGACCGAAAAACGGTAGTTCAAACAAACAAAGTACTACATTGTCCCTCTCCTCTTTCGAGCATCGTCCTCAACGCGCCCCTCGGTACACCTCCCGCGTCAGCCATCACAACGTAGTCAGTGCCGCGAGAAGCACCCAAGAGCTAACCATGCCAGTCACCGACAATCGACGCGATTAAGACGATGCTTGACACCGACGTCAGTGATCCCTCTTGGCAGTGCATTGCACTTCGAGTTTCGTTTGGCTTGGGAACAAAGTTCAGAACAAGTGGTTCTGCCGACCGTCAGTATGTCCGTAGGGCGAAGTTAGCACGCCGACCTCCTTAAGCAATTATATTAGGGGTAATCTTTGGAAGGCAACTTTCCATGTGGTTCATGGCTAGTGTCGCTTCAGTTGTTAGCAGCTTTCTTGTAGAACACGGAAATGGGGTGGATGCCAGAGGCGGACGTCGTTCGTGGCCCATCCGTAGCACACGCACTTCTTTCGCACCGCTGCAATATGCCGCAAGCGGTAGAGGTCGGGATAAAACCTTACAATGTCGGGTTTGCTTTCCGCTGCCACTAATGTAGCGTCCCGAGGCTCCTTCGAAGGCAAAAGAAGGCACAAAACGAGGGTGGAACACGTGTTCAACGGACAGAGAGAAATAAGCCACTGGCATGACCTAGCAGTCAGCCTACACAGCTAGGACAAGATGACCACCTCTCCTTAACCCTCGCCGAAACCGATAGTACAAACAAACAAAGCACTACGAGCAGGTCCACATTTTACGATAGAAGAAATATCCAAAAGCATGGTTTTGTCGGTCAAGCAAAGGACATTTTGAATTTAATGCGCATAAAATATCGGCACCAACATTTAAACAACTTCTATCGTTTTTGAAATGAATTCCATAAAATTCTAAAGACTAGTGTGGTGAAATGAGTACTTTGACATAATCATGATATGTTGCAGATAGTATAGGCGACAATGGTAAATTTTTCTAATCATGGTGCAAAACTAAGGCACAGGTACGCAAAGCCTAATTATTTAGCAACGTAGGTTGTAGGAACATACATTGTAAATTGCTGTTAGAATCATAGTCGCATATATCTTTTTTATGTATTTATACCATGGTCGCTTTTTCTTGGTCGTTTGTTTTACTTTGTCCAAAGGACTGTGCTATAATGGATAACGGTGCTGAGATAGATCTGTATGATAACATTGAGGAGGATTTTGTCCAGGTTTGTCGCTCTGTCCTTTTATGTTCAAGGAATCTAATGAGCTTACTGAACTTTACGATGACGTCATAATACCACCATCTTCGAAACCCGAACATACTGGTTCCGATTCGAAAGTGAGTATTGTATGTCTTAGTAACTCATGCAGGTGAAACCTGTTGCCGCTCCAGCGCAGCCTCCTCACACAGGAAAGCGGTTCGCTACATATCTAGGGAATCTTACATGGGTGTGTTTGTTTCTATGGCTATTACTGCTTTGCATAGTGGTCCACTGATGTCGATATACAGGAAGCGTTCAGCAGCATTGGTATACGAGACATTCTGGAGATAAAATTCCATGAAAATCGCCAAAATGGGCAGTCAAAGGGATTTTGTGTGATAGTTTTTGGTTCAGAATCATCTGTCAAGATTGGAATGGAAAAGATCTCAAAAATTGAGATTAATGGTCAACAGCCTATTCTTACATATTGTACAAAACAAAGCTTGGCACTTTTTGAGAAAGCCGCCAGCAACGATGGAGCTACTCAGAATTCGTCTGCCTCTGCTTTACTTGGTGCGGCATCGAATAGTCGCATTACCAGTGGTTCGAGTAAGTCTTTTTATGCTAATTTTGCTCCTTAAGGTAACGGACGTTTACCTCCTCCACTAATGAGTACTCCCGCACTTCCAGCTCCTCTTGGATTTAGTATGCGGGGTAGCTCGTCACTCATGGGTCGCGCATCTTCAACTCGTTCTGCTGGTGGGGCGCTATCTCTTGGCATTCCAAATCTTTCTCAAGGGTTTCAAAGTAGCTTTGTCTTTTTCATTCATACACCTTTGTAGATTTGCTTATGTCTGGCTTCAGCTTGCCTGCAACTCTCTCTGCGAATCCCGGATCAAGTCTTATTCCTACACCTCCATTAGCTATACCTGGCGCGTCTGGTGCCAATGCACATATAAATCCAAACTTCTTGCAGCAAAGTGGATTAAATCAAACCGGAGCAGTCGGAGCGAATTCTTTACTTCAGACCCAATTGGGCGCTTCTGTGCTCCGTCCTCAGCTGGATCAGTTCGGACGCTCTACGGTGCAAACATACGCACCAGGTGATATATCTTCCATCATGTACATTCCTCATTTGCTCTGTTTCAGGTCAATCGGTGAAAATAAGTGAGGCGGAATTCGACGACATAATGGAAAAAAATAAGACGGTGTCTTCGACTGCTATTAATCGAGCTGTTGCAGACGCGGCTTGTGGGAATTATTCGAGGGCGATCGAAACTCTGGTTACTGCTATATCTCTAATCAAACAGTCGAAAATCGCCAATGATGATCGGTGCAAAATCCTTATTACCTCTCTTCAGGATACGCTTCATGGAATAGAAATGAAGTCCTACGGTTCAAAGTGAGTACCTTCTATCTGTATCGGCCTAGCTCTTGTCAGCCGAAGTCTAGATATGCTTTGGCTTCGTGATTTAAGAATGCAACTTTTACGGTGCATTCGCTTGATTAATTTTCTCATTCACCTCGTTCAAGTAGTAAAACCAACGCATCCCGTTCTAGAAATCCTGTTTCCTCATCGAGGTTGCGAATTTCTCAACTCGGTCTCGCGTTTTGTCATGTCCCTCCGGTTCATTTTTTATGCTCCCTTTGTGACTTTCACATCTTACTGTCGCAACCTCAGAGTTAACTTTGGCTGCATCCTCTGCACCTGCGAAATGACTGCAACCGATTGTATTTCATTCCTTTGAATGTGTCTGTTATCCCTTGTTGTCAGGATCTTACGTATCTCTGAGGGTTTGCTTTAATTGTAGGAGCGGAGGCAGCAGCAGTGGCGGGAGTAGACGTCGTCGACGTTCATACAGCAACAGTGGCAGTGAGGGTGGCGATGACTACAGAGGTGGGAGCCGGCATCATCGCAGTAGTCGCCACCGCTCTCGCTCTCGTTCACCTCGTGGTCCTCGAAACGATGACAAGCGTCATCGGTCCTCTCGAAACGAACACGACAGACTTGGCGGTCGTGACTATTACGGCGGTGGCTCACCCTCTTACCGCGAATCCACTCGCTATCGGCAGTAACCGTCCCCGCCACTGGTTCTGCATTTCATAGTGCACCACTGCATATTCCCGAAGCGTCACCGTTTACACCGCAAACCACGAACCTTACACATAATCCGCAGATAAACTTGTACTATTTCTCCCTAAATCGTCTCCTCATTCATGGCACAGTTTAATGGCCAGCGCCTCGCAATGTAAGTCTATCTACCTGCTTGCAGAATCTTTTCTATTCCGAAGCCTTTCGAGTCTCATTTGTATACGTTTTTGACAATCATGTAATAACGGTGTTGTGTAAACGTTACTTGAGAGTGTACCATAACTGCTCACTGTACGGCCCATGTACCCGAAAGTGCAATTTTTGTACCCAGTGTGACAAGATCTGTAAATAAATAATGCACTTTTGTAATTCCCTTTTCTCTGCCTCAGGCAAATTTTGGACTTGTTGGTCAACGGGTTCCCTTCCTTTTAGACTCCTTCCCAAGACCAAGGTGCGCGCTGGACAGCAGCAGATCCCCATGTGCCCTCGCATTTTTGTGGCAATACAACCATTTGGCCCGACATCCTGTTTGCTTTCTCTACACGAGTGCTGAAGCGCCAAACGTGAAGACGCCATAGGCTCACTCTGGGAAGTGCAGTTATTGTAGCCCATATTGGCTCATGAGTTTTGGCCCATTTTAAAAAGCCAATATCGGAACGTAGGTAGTTTTAATACAAGACGACACCAGGTAGTTCCCATGATGTTAAGTGTGGCGGGGGAACGGGAGGTCGGTCACGTTTCAACCCACTTGAGGGATTGGCAGACGTCGTCGGGGTTAAAAAGTTCGCGGACCATGGCGTAGAGGTAAGACGGTGCCTGCCCTCCTTCTGTGGTAAGAAAGAGGCTGGTGAGACCGGGTGGTATGTAATCCCAGTTTGGCAGCCAAATCAACGGCGATGGCCCGCCACCGGCAAGGCACTCAGACGCGGGCAGCAACCGCGAAGGTGCGTCCAATGAATTCACCGAGAGGTCCGCCGTTTCGATAAAGTCAGTCATCGATTCTGGCGCACAATGAGCATGGCTGTTCAATGTATTTGAGCAGTTTGGTAATAACTTAAAGTTGACTGGAGAGATCTTGTACGAGGGAAGACACACGTAGGTCTGCGAAGGAATTGCCACTGGGATGAGCGGTCGATAATTACTCAATGGGGTTCAACTTTTGTGCCCCTAACTTACTGGTATAGAAAAGTGTTTCGCCGCTAGCATTACAGCGTAGGTCCCGGTCTGCGCCTTCAATGCGCCATCTGGATAAACGGTATCACAGCTTAAGATAACCTAAATCAATCAAGATCAATCGTGAGTTGTGGAACTAAACTATTCGCAGTTGATCACTTGGTAGTTTTACCTTATTAACACGAGCCATCAGACCAAATACATGACTGTCTGGGACGAGAACAACGGATATCTCTTCCATTGCTAGGCTCTCAGCCATCTTATGGCCCTCGTTATTGGGGAACGCCTCACATACTATGACGCGAAACTGGCGTTTTTTGTTGGCAGCATACTCAAAACGGATGTTACGTGGGGGCAAGAATTACCTTCAAAAAGTTGAACACGGACTTCGAGTAACCAACCGTCAAAATCAACTCATCAGAATGGATGAAATTTAGAGATAAGCTAGATATGTAGCCTAAGTGGCCCTTGATGTCGGCTTTTAACTCGACGGATGCAGTCAGTAACTGGTTGCAGAGCTCTTCCCTTCCCACCAGGGACCAGTCGTTTGAACTTGTGTTCGAAACTAAGGTCTTTCACTTTTTTGAAAAAGGCTAATGCTTGATTACCGATTGAAGCCCCTCTTTCTCCACTTTACCACTAGGAAAGAGTCTGAAACAGCTCATCACAAGACAATAGTATACCTCGAAGATTCCTCTCTTATTAACTTCATAAAACGCAATATGGTATTGTGGATAGCAGTTTCTTCAAAAGAACATTTTAGCAATAATTCCCCAACCCTGTTTACAACTTCCATGAGCTCCCTACAAAGTGATGGTCAAAGGAAGTACTCACCTCGCATTTCCCCAATCACTACTCTTGACACACTTCTCCAGATAGTTTAAAGTAGCAATGGTTTTAGCTAGTTGTGTCTCGCTAAAAAATATATTTGGTGAGCACCATTATACTTCTTAAAAGATGGAACAGAGTACGCAAATTCAGTATCACCGACATCAGAAACCATGACCCTAAGGATCACTTGAAAGTCCCGCAAGATCGAAAACAAGGGTATCATTGTCATTACCATCCAATAATATACATACTTAAGGTGGAAACTATTAATCAATGCCACCAATAATTCGATGAGACTATAATGCCACATTACCATTAGAAGAATTTGAAAACCAAAAAGCTTTCACGGTAATTTGTGGGGCTAAAAGTACTATTCATATAACCTAATATTGGCTACTAATTTATTAATTCAGATGTAAAATCAGTTAAATATGTAGCAATTTGTTTGTTTGAACTATCGGTTTCGGTCAGGGTCACAGAGGTGGCCATATTGCCCTAGCTGCGTGGGCTGGCCTCTGGGCCATGCCAGTAGCTAATTTCTCTCTGTCCGTTGAACGCATATATTCTACCCTAGCATTCCGCCTTCATTTGCCTCGGAACGCTACAGTATATAGTCAGATTCTTAATTTCATTGCAATTTCATCAAGTTTTGTGTTCGTACTTTGCGTGAACTTGTTTCACACCGCACACACATAAGCTTGGAGCGGCTAGCATGGCCGGACAAATGAATTATGACAAGGAAGCAATACAGCCAATTACTGAAGCCGACAGCTTCACAGGCGATCGAGTTAGTGCAGTAGTACTTTGTTTGCTTGAGCTACCGGCTTCGGTCAGGGTCACAGAGGTGACCAAATTGCCCTAGCTGCGTAGGCTGACCTCTGAACCGTGCCAGCAGCTTATTTCTCTCTGTCCGTTGAATACATATATTCGACTCTAGCATTCTGCCTTCGAGGGAGCCCCGGGACGATACACCCAAGGGTCAGCTTATGCGGCTTGGGCAATACGGCCACCTCTGTGACTCTAAATCAAACCGGCAGTCCAAATAAATAGTGTATTGTAGTACTTTGTTTGTTAGAACTGCTGGTTTCTGTCAAGGTGACAGAGGTGGCCATATTGCCCTAGCTGCGTGGGCTGGCCTCCGGGCCATGCCAGCGGCCTTTTTCCCTCTGTCCGACGAATACATATATTCTACTTTAGCATTCTGGCTTCTTTTGCTTTCGAGGAAGCCTCGGGACGCTACAGTATTATAGTGACATTTGTTGAAGAATGTTTTGTTGCCCTTTTAATATTTTAGGCAGCTGTGTTAGAGTTAAGTATTTTTTAGTTAAGAATAAAAGCATTGAGTTAATGGCAATTTTTCGCTTTTAGATTACTATAAATGCTGCAAGCTTTACAGCAGGGGTAGGTTGCACGACTAAATTTCATTGCGCAACTGTTTTTGTTTAGATGAATTAATGCGCGTATGCCAGAAGATGTCAGCTGATTGCTAGCCTCTGCGAAAGTGATTTTCCGTATGTCTAAGTCCGGCGATCTTCTGGGTGAGTGCATGAGTACTCGCCTCAATTCATTATATGTTACCCAGCTTATAGATCTTCGCAAAGCCTTGGTGTGATTTGCTGTATTCTGCCATGTTACCTAGGTTTCCTTGATTTTAGGAAACAAATTGTACTCCTGTTTTCTTTTGCATTATTCTTAACAACCTTACTATCCATGCTACAATTTTTTGGCAAACATGTCTCGTGGAATTTTTTTGCAACATTTTTAGCATTGCAAATCCAGTGTTTTACATATTGGTTTTGCCAGCACTTTTTCATAGCTACTTTTTCCAATGAGTTCCGTTAAAAAACAGCGCTTCTTATCTGCCCCTATAATCAAGGAAACTTAAACTGTGTCTACTGACCTGTTGTATTTTTGACTTATTTTTAAATACCCAGATGATGGTGCGGAATGGGTTGAGCTGTCTCCCTATACGTTGAATACCGGACGGAACTCTCCACGTAGTTATTATGCCGGTGTTGTGATGCACTCCACTGATCTTTCGATGCTCTGCTCCGCTCTTGAAGATCACATCAAGACTTCGACTGCTCCTTTAAACACAGCAGTTGAAAATCAAAAGAACATGGATTTTACTCCAGAATTATGCGTAGGTCAATTTGGTGAATGGCCTAGCCGTCCAAATGTATCCGGGTATGTTTGATGGCAGTTGTTTATTTGCACTTGCCTATTACATCAGTTAGTACCTACAATGTATAAATGTGGAGTCTTCTATGAAGTTTTGCTTTAATATCGTCAATTTCTTGATATGTTCGTAGCTACACATAATTTTACGTTCAATTTTAAATTAAATTGCGAAGTGATTCACTCTAGACCTGCATGATCTTGTGATTTCCTCCGTTATCTTTGCGTTAGCTTATTCAAAGATATGAATAATTGTGTCTAAGGGATCAAAGCGTTGTTGAAATTGTCCCACTATTTTTGGCATTCATCGCTGGCATCAATTATGAATCTTCTGTTTGCCGCTTATTTTCGTGAATATTACAGAGAAAAACAGTAGCTATAAAAGCTGTTAATTGATTCTTCAAAATGCTTATTCTGAAGTCGCATAATCAACCAGGACCAACAGCTTTGCAAAGGGCATTGTAATATCAATTCCCGCATTTGCTACTTTTTGTCTGTACGTTACATCAGGTTATTTGTCGTTTTGCAGACCGTGCTCATTATTGCTCTCTACTGGACCTAACTCCTCGGACCCGTGTTCAACTGATCTGACTCCGCCAAATTCGCTGGAGGAGTCTTACATGAGCAAACCAGAATGCGCGCAGACATCCGAAACCCGTCCTTGGCGTCTACGTCACTCCTCATTTTTTCAATGGCGTTTCGTGGGATGGCTTTTGCACAATTTGCCTTCGCTTTTCCGTCATTTCGCCTCTTTCCTGCTGGGTGCAGCCGCGTACGTGATCATTTATTCCGCTTTGTAAGAAATTATGCAAACACACCGCCCTCACTTAAATGTCACTCAGTTTGAGACTCATGTGTGATCGTGCTTCTTTACCCCAAAAATACAGTACCACTATTGTACGATTTATTTTGTCATGTTTATTATCATGTATCTATGCGATTATCCATACCTTTGGTCTACATCCTTGAATACGTGTACATTTATTGTAGACACAAGCTACCTTTGTTTTTTCACTGTCCATATGCTACACAAAGTTACTTAGCAAAGCGACAAGCGTAGACGTCGGCGGTTGTTTTTTCCTGGTCGATGATCTGATGCCCCACATGATCTTTTGTAAATCTGCTGTCTTATGCAAAAAAACCATTGATTTTTTGACGAAGTATTCCTCTAGCCGAGTGAACGGTTGCTAATTGGCAACGAAGAATGTAAACATCACTTGCTGCCTGTATTAAGGTATATGCATGTTTCGCATCTTGCGCATTTCTTTTTTTTGCGATTCACTTTCATGCTTGCATCTTGCTAACAAGTACTTAGGTGGCGATTTTATGAAAATGCTCATGCTAACACTCAATTCCAAACTTCATTATTACGCCGGCGCGTACACGCAATTGCATGTATGTGTGCACGATGCGAGTTTTTCCTGTAATATATTGAAGTAATTTTTTCGTCAAAATCGAAAGCATTATAGTTGTTTGTAAATAATAAGGCCATATGTTGCTTCCCACTCGTTCTATGAAACGTTCAGACAAATATCTTTTCCATGTCCTTGTAAGTTGGTTGTAAACCAAACATCAAAAGTAGCGTCAGTTTCTGGAGGCATACCACTGGTCTTTTTATAAGTAAATCCTAACTTATGGCAGGTACAATTTTTTTTTGCAATTTCATCTCTTTGCGTATTCCGAAGATAGCTCCTGAAGTTCAAACTTACTCTCGAGGATTTCCATCTCTCTCGCCAAGACTGTTGAAACTATCATTTACCACCATAACTCGACCACTGCTGGCTTTTTCGGCACAACTAATTCATTTCTTGCATACCTTATTTTTAGGATGTTTATTCTCCTGAAGAAACGGGGAAAACTCTCGCCCCTCGGTCACGTCTCACTGGAATAACGGGTGGAGTTTCTTTGGTGTCACCTTATTTGGTCCTCTTCACCCAATGGTTCATTAAAATTCCTGCATTGTAAAATTTTCGTGGCCGCTACTCGTTTCAATATTGTGTTCAAAGCATGCTCATACTTACGGCGATCTATTATCTCATCTTTTTAATATTATATGTACTCTTGTGTTCGTTACCGTGTAATCTAATCTCATGCCGTTCTCCTCTCCATTCCCTGCATCACCGTGTCAGATGTATTTACTATGACTACATTCATATTGATATAATCACATAAGCACTTCGTTCACCCTCCTCACTATATAAGTGCTCCTTTTTTCATCATCTCTGTACCTTCTTGCCTACATCACTGGAGTAAATGGGCAGTTCCCCATGTTTGTCGGTTTTAAGTTTTACCGAGGTGATATCTTTGACTGATGGATTCTGCTCCACACTCTTGCTGCAAAGGCCGACATTAAAATGTATCTGTTGGATCGTTTTGCGTGGTTTAAACGGGCATTCAGTGCGCTATTCGCTAATGAGGGTCACCTCAGAATCTTGATTGAATTTTGCCTTGTACGTTACAGGCTTACAACCAGAGCGTCGAATAGCCTTGTCTGTGTTGGTTTTGTTGGGAGGCTCTATTCCAACATTTTTACCTACCGGGTCTTACGCCTCCTCCTTTTTGAGCAGCGAAGCCTGGTCTTGCTGCTCTACTTCATGCATTCGCAACTATTCTGGTCACGCATCCAGTTCTCTCAGCTGCCATCAGAGGTGGTGGACATCTTTAATAGGTTCAAGTCTGAAACCCAATGAAGGAGATTATTTCATTCCCCCAGCTCTCGAGTCAGCTGGAGGTAAGCCAGCGCTGAACGCATGCGATGATATGGCTCTGGTAGTTCGAATGCTCTTCAGTGACGTAGACGATGGCATCAAGTAAAGCAAGAATTATGCTTTACTAGCTCGGTTATTTCGCCTAAGGTTAGGTTGTGATGCCACATCTGCCGTAGGACGGGGAAGGGAATGTGGCCTCAGTAGCCCTCAGCGCGTTAGCTGTTTAACCGGCGTGTGCGTTCATGCTCGCATCAAGTGACAAGGGGTTGAAAAACAAAACATGCAAGCCGCACCTATAAGTAGGATAGGCCTTCGTAAGGTCCGTTTTAAGCTTCTTTTTCAGCGGATCTAAGTAACAGCGGTGACCTTTGAGTGGCTTGATAATTCGACCGTCACCACCCTATCCGTAAGATGCCTTACCTGTGGTAAACCAATTATTTGAATGATTGAAGTGTACTTTGCTTCTTACTAAGCGGTGCGGCTGTATAGCGCTGGGTAGTTGATGTGACAATGAACAGCGTGCCTTTATGTTTAGGTAAACAGGCTTCGTTTGTCCTTTTTCTAGTGATTTTTGTGATTAATCACACCAACATCATCGCCCAACTTAAACAAAATGTCGAATAATTGACGATGAAGTGATTAAGGCTCGCTAGTCCCATACGATAAGGAATGTTAATGTGCATTCTCCCCATTCTCTTCGCATATGATGGACAGATTCAAACATCGTAACAACTACAGGATGGTTTGCAAAGGCGCTGTCACTCATATTGAAGATATTAGTTACCATGGCGTTGATTGAAGCTCCATCTGATCGAACAAACTCCAGGGGAAGGTACAAGCATGAAATTTGGAATTTGCAGCCAACAGACAGTCCACCTGGACTTCTCATCCCTGCAACTGATCGAACTGGGTGATTGTCCATGAGAATACAATATCGCCCACTATCAGAACAGTCGGCGTTAATATTAGGAAGATTTGGGTAAAGTGCTGTGGGTCAAAATCAACAACCCTTTGCACAGTTAATCATTGTACCTACTCAGTAGGATCCGGACGACTATGGTCTATTTATCGTGGCGCGAGTGAACAAATGATGGAAGGTGATGCGGCGTTTACTGTTTGTGAAGAAAATCCAACCAAGCTTAATAAGGTAGTCAGAAGAGAGGTTTCACAGTTTAAAACTCCATTGCTCACCGCTGCACAAGCCATTTCATTGGCGCGATATTCGAACATTACCAGATCCAAGGCTACTCGAAAAGTGGAGTAGTCACTGACAGAAGTAGGTTAAGTAATATTTTTTTTGCACTGGTGCTATTTGTTGTCGATGATTTACGGGGATATACCATATATTCGAACAGAAAGCGTGTACTTTCCGAGTGTAAAGCTAGTCGTGCGCGTCCTTGCAGGACTTGGGTTTGCCATTGGTCATCTTGGTTTAACCTGCTCCTCCCACGACCCTTTTAGGTTTTTAGGGTGTAAACTTTCGCTTCAGGCGTTTCTATTTGGGCTATGGCATGATTTTAGTTCATTTTAAGGGAACTCTAGGCGAAAAGGACATTGGACAGTACATAAGCTTAAGCTATCACCATCACTATTGAGCTTTCTGCGTTCTTTGTTCCCGTGTCCTTTTGGCTATTTGCCATGCGCCCTAATCCCTCAGGATAGCATCACTTCTCCAACTACTGAATGACTGGCCCGTCATATTTTAATGAACTGGTTGTGCCTCATAAACTAAATTGATGAATTTCCCGACGCAAAAAATAGTGAGAAGCATGTACAACCAAACATTTGTGTACTCTGCCAAACACTCTGTCGGTGCCTTTAAAGAGATGCCTCAAGCGCATAGGGTATTGATCCGACCCACTCCACGGACTTTTTCGGGTGCATTTGTACTTTTTGAGGAGTGCCGATTGTGCGTCTCCTCCACTTCATGAAAAATTTTGTTCTGCCACCGCTTTTGAAGTGCTATGTTAATTGCTGAATCCCCTGTGCAACATCCATTTCAAAGCATGGTCTCCTAGTTACAAATACACTGAAGGAGGAGTGGAAGCAAAGAAGTGCTTTATGGAGCTTCTGAATGAGGACATTGTGTAGCACCTTTGCGTTGCGGTGTAATTATCCGCCTGTTAAAGCGCATACCGACTAGAAAAATGACTGAGTGATGCTTTTAGGGCTAGGGCTTGCAGGATCTGCAGCTGCTGACCCCCTCTTTACAATCTTCTTCGAGATGCTGTCCGATGGTCTCAAATTCACCACAACGATTTACACCTCCGCGTTACCTTGCTATTAGCAAGCCCTGTGTAGGCTTTTCCCGGTGCGACATCGCTTCAACTCGTGCCCTATATTGTTATTTGCGCTAACATTTTCAATTTAAGCTTAGCGAAACAGATTCGTAAAAGCAGAAGCTCAAGTTGCGGATTTATACAAAGAAATCTTAAGCAAATATTTTTGGCATTGTCAATGAGAGTATTAGTTGGAGATTACAACATACTGGTGGAGTCGTAGCGACTTCTGAGACGATTTCCCCTCTGATTCGATTTGTTAGTATTGGTCTCCCCACAAACTCATCCAAAACCGTTTGAATAGAGCCTCCGTTTGGTATGAAAACAGAGTGGAACAGCATGGCCTAACTTGAGGGCAAACCGTGACGCTTCTGGATTGATACCGTTTGGGGTGCATTCTTCAGCGTGAAATTCAGTTTTACTTAAGATTGCTCAGAAATCGACCAATTTTTCTTTTTAATCTCGGCGATTCCCATTCTCCATGCAATGCAACGTCTAAGCGACAGGTCTTCAGATCCCATCATCCAAATTGTTTGCCATTGTCCCACATGCCTCCAATGGGCTAGACTTGCTAAACATAACCCGTGTCAATAATTACCTTCACTGACACAGTAAAATGGCCTTTCGCAAGATACTGATGCATCCTCACCTCTTATAACCCAATGGTATATCAGTTTGGACTTCATAGGGAGGCGTAATTTTACAAGGGGATCGTGCAAAAGATTAGTCTATCACACCGTAAAGAAATCTATCGCAAAATGCATTACAGCACAACTGAGTGGATCGAGTGGTTGTCCTTCTGAGGCACAGCAAAACACTATTCCTTACGAACCAGATATTAACTACAATCAAAATGATTGGCACCTTTTATCTTAAATTAGGCCATAAGCAGTAAAGAGCCCGAGACGAGCCGGATGCCAGTCGCATCCTTGCTTATCTCTCCCTGTCCTTCTTCTGCATTTGGCAGTCACCTTCGCTTGGCAGTTGATATTAGAATTGAACACTGAATATTAGTGCTCCACTGTTCTTCCAGAGAAATGCAAAAATTTAGCATGCCCCAAAAGTACTCCATTAGAACGCGCTTGTAGCAAGTACCATCAAAGACTTCACTTCAAAGGCTGCGTCAAAATATGTCGCACGTTAGCTGTCCTGGAGCAAATATACCCAAAAACCTTAATGTTCCGTGTGAAAACTCCAGTGGCATAATTGTTAACAAACTTCTTCCACCGCTTAATCATCCTGGAATTATCTGTAGACTCACATGCTATCATCTTGAAATCTGGTTTTTTCCAACTGCACCATGACTCTAATAGAGCGCTCGGAAGTGTTTCAAATCATAGGTACTTGGAAGATTAGTCGAATCTAAGACCAAAGTTGGAACATCGGGAACCCTTCACTTTCGTATTTACATCCTGAAAATGTGTCATATAAGCGTAGACAACATTGAATTTCCGTGAGGCAGCTACGCGGGTAGAATACACTTTGTTCTTTCGGAAAACCATCACTTGCTACACGCACCCCGATAACGGTCTTTTCAACCAGTGCAGCGTGTATTGACATCGCAAACTCCATCCCAAAAGCGCAGTCAAACATTCACCTATGATGCGTTCAGACAGCGCCACTCCCTTAAGGTTACTGCAAAAGTGACCCTTCATACTCAATTCTTATCTGATTGGACACAATTTTAATTTTTCCCGTTTGTCATTTCAATTTGAGCCAACAGACACAGGGTCATTTCGAGATTTTCACAGGCCTTTCAATGCGGTCGCAGAGAATTGTGAGAAAATCATCACCAGCACTCACAATCGTAAAAAAAACTAAGGCTTAAAGCAGTCTTTGTTAAGACTAAAGTATTTTTAACTCGTTTCTAAGCTAATTTCTTGGAAATTCCTACAGTTAAGCGACTACAGCCAGCGCCTCCTATTGGCATCCCCTGAACACAATCACAGATACTCTAACGTGTTCTAGAGCTGGAAGGAAGAAACTCCAGGATGGAACTCCTAACTGGTATAGCATAAAATAACGTAGAAGTTCAATGTTCTAAATTAGTGTTCCAGTTGCATGGTCACAGACTAAGCGTGAACCTCGTGTAGCTGGAGTCACCTTCAGTGGGGCCTTGTCAAATAAGATCCCGTTGCTTATTGGGTGAACATTTGTTGCTTTAATGACTACCGATGACTGCCTTAAAAGTGGTGAAACGCATTTCTAGTTAATTTAGGTCGTGTTTTGAAATTATATGCAAAAGGAAAAGGTTTGATCGCAGCTATCACAGAGTAGATAAAGCCGGTAGGCGTATAACCTCGCCAATGACCCAGTAAACGTAGACCATTATTCGAGTGTAGTGAGATCATTCTTCGCAAGTGAATACTGCACACTCTGTACCAAAACTACCAGGAAGGTACCCCAATTTTAATCATTCGGATTGAAACTTAGCTAAATTGCAGGAGCGTTGTTCCAAAATTCATCCTTACTTCCAAATTGATCCTCGCACTTCCGACACACAAAGGGCCCCATAACGCCAATTTAGTACACACCTTGTTTCACCATGGTAAATTCAAAAATAAAACGTGTACTCACAAATGATCCCAAAACAAGCAACCAAACGGGAGGTCTGATTATTGAGCGCCAGAACACCAAGAACAAGTGGAGAAGCACTTTGAGCTAGTAACGCTTTTGTGTGTTCACATTCCTGGGAGCCGTATTTGTCAGCTCCCTTCCTCATAGTTTACTACATTTTATTCGTCACTTGTCTATTCTTCGTAATAACCCTCAGGCTTCATAGGCTCGTCTCAAAACAATAGCCGACCCCTTTGCGACAACGAATCTGAAAAGTCCGAAAAAGACAGCTTCCCTTCAACACAACGTCAAATGCGGTATATTTCCGCGTATGGTGAACAACAACAAGCGTATGCCAAATCCCGGAATCAGGGTCCACAGTAAAGTAAGCAACTGGTCTTAACTTCTAGGGGCTGTTTGGCCAATTCTTTTCCACAGAGTAGATTCAAGGCTTGGTAAGTCGATGGGCCATAGAAACGATTCCAGGCTTCAGGTCAAAAAATGCCCTTAACAAAACACATTGCTCTAATACAATCAAATTCAAGTATATTAATAACAACCACAAACCTCAAGATAAACAAAAATTATAATTTCCACAGCGCTTCAATCTCGAATGAAAACTAAGACCCAGGAGTGGTGAAAGCAAAAAGGGAGAAACAAGTACATAAGTTACAATAAAAAAACAAGCCATTTAAAGTAAAATTAATCTAACCACAAAAGAATGGAATAACATCAGAGACCAAGGAGTAAACCAGCGTAACTAATAGTTATCATTGGAAACCAAAATCCAGTTCGTCGATTTCACGGATAAGTATGTCGGTTTTCCGCAACGCCAAATCGCAAGGTGTTCCTATGTCTTCTTCGATGTTTTCAACTTCCTCGGAAAAGATCCTAGCGCCAGAAAAGATGGAGTGGCTACTTGCACACAAATGGGCCTACGAAAAATATCACAAACGCTACTGATAAGTTGCGCGTAGCAACAATTTTGTGAATAAATATGAGTCGGCTAATCGTGGCACACCATTGCCAATGAAATTAGCGCAGGCAAAACCGATTATGAACATACGCAGAGGGCTTCGTTAAGACAAACAATAGCACCAGATTTCGCACGAGCCGTAGTTGACTCAATATTCTTTACGAGAGCTTTGGCAACTTTGTTATCGGGGCTACTGCATCTACCACCTTCAGTCAATCTATATACAGAAAAAATGTTGCACTGAAACAGAGTAGTTGTAGAGTAATATCCCTAAGGTCCTTAATGAAGGAAAAATGGAAATGTTATGTAACACTCACGAGAGAGGATATAAGATGCAATGAAAAAAATTTAGACGGGAAGCTTAGTTATGCCATTCTCGAAACCCTAACGCAAAGTCGAGATGGGACTTCCTCAAATCCAAGGCTTTATGGACTGCTTCAATGTGTTCACATTACGGTCTGGATAAAAAAAAACTGATAATAGGGCACAATTGTGTTGCCCAAGATATGAACAAAACCATCTATTTGTAGTAAAATGAACAAGGATGCGCAGCACTAGGAAGCGAAACACAAAACTTACGCAGACAAAGGCTCCGCTAGGAACGTTTTATCCAATGCTTCCTATTAATTACTTGTACAAGTACTGGAACAAACCATATATTTGACACATCCGTACTCCTTTTCTTCTACGTTAATAAAGTCACTCAGTGTTGATAGCCCACTGTTGGATACAATCTCTGTGAATTCACCATGTTCCCTCGACAATTCTTCCGATATACGCATACATGTAGACAATCCCTACTTACTGTCGTAGTATTCACCCAATTTTTTGGCTGCACCGATGCATTTCCTTGCATTTGATAGGATTCTGAATGGGTCATCATTACACTTTATTAATGTATTTACTTATCATAATCATCATTTCCTATAAAAGCCATTCAACCCGGATGAGCGCCAAACAGCTTCCAGTCTTGATTGGTTGACAATTTTAATTTGATGCAGGAAAATAAGGTGTCACCTAAGTACCATTGGATGCTGACTCTTTCATTCAAATAGCAAATGAGTCACAGAGAAATATTTTAATATACGATATTTATATCGCTGTACTTGCTTGGAAAGACCCAAATGACCTTGAAGCGCAGCTGCCGCACTGCTTGAGTTGCCACGCGTCGTCACTTTTGTCATGGCGGGTGTCCTAAGGTTTTTTCGGGGTTTCATGAAGTCCTGTTATATTCGTGGGGTTTCTATGGATATTTGTCTTCGCCACACTCACTTCAGCGCTGTTGATGCGATTTCATCATTTCAACATATTGATGCATATTTCAAACGCCTAGATAACTCGTTTTTGGAGTTTTCCCATCTTCAGGCCATGTATGACCTTCTTGAAAACCCATCTATTGATCTCCATTTCAAGATGAATTTCTGGTCTAAGTTCATCTCAACATCTCTGGCTTGTGGTAAGGACAAGGTTGTAAATTCCGTCATATTTTTCGTATTGGGACAGTCGGACTGTCACTCAATTGCTACTTTGATAACCGTCCTTAAAGCCCTTGCTTTGCAAAAGCGCTTTCAGGAATTCGATTCCTTGTACGCACTGGTAAGATCCCGTCTATCTTCATCCAATATCGTTGCTTATGCTGCTGACATATCCGCTGCACTCTGTCTCACCCCGTTCTACATAGAGGCGAAAGCTTTCCTGTATATGAGCTTTGAGAAAAAGGCCCCGGTTGGAAGTTTTGTTCATTTTTTGTCGGCGGCGGCAACCTATGGTCCTTTGGATGAGGCTATATCTTTTATTTACGAATTGCATCCCATGGGACTGAAGCCGACCCATGATTTCTACCAGGCCTTCATAAAGCGATTGCAGGGGGATGAAGGAAAGAAGTTAATGGTTTCTCTACTTAAAGCAGTCAACGACTGCCAGTGTATAATATCGAGTTCTACTGCGGTTCTCTTAAAGGATTGGTTTGAAAAGTAGTGAAATATTTTCTTGAAATATGATCTAGACATGGATGGCATGGGACGATGGGAGTCACTTTGTCAGGGTACGTCGACAGTTTTACTCATACCTCACAGGGTTTCGTGCAATTCGTGCTTGAAACACCTTAAAAAGCTTCATCTCGATAGTGTCACCTGCTCTCGGTTGGCTGAGCGCTTTTACGACTCTGTTCTTAAGGTATTTTTTCTCTTAGTCATCTTGATCGACATTTTATTCAGGGGAGGAATGCAGATGAACTGCTTCTCACAACTACTCCAAATGAGCTCAATTCCTTCCATGCATTCTTGAAATCCAACAATTATCCTTTTGATTGTATTATTGATTTGCCCAACTACTTGTACACTGTTTCGAATAGAAAATTACCGACACTGTCAGTGGAAGAGCAGACTGGCTTGCTCTCGGACGTAAGCTGAACTGCGCATCTTAATTTTAGTTCTCTAGCTTATTTTATCACTTCATCGAGTCTATCACTTTAATCGCATCTGTTTAGTTGGGAAAGAGCGCGGTATTGTGAAAAAAAAATACTTTTGGGATGTTGTAAAGGCCCTAGGAAATCAAACCGGAGTCAAAGTTCAATCATTCTTGACTGATCACAAGTAAGATTTCATCAGTTTTACAAGGCTATATGAATGCGCACATTTTGATGTGCTACCTTTCCCTTTTGATTCCTTCACCATGTGGTCGATCATGGACGCGATTCTCTCAAACTACCGTTTTTCAACTTTGTTGTACAGGAGCAATGACGATGCCTTTATGATATACCTGGCTCTTTGGTCAGGTCCCAATTGCTACCTTTTCTCTAACGACGAGTTTCGCCAGCACCGTTTCACTCTAGGTCCTGACGCTAGTCCTTTGCTGGCGCGTTGGCAGTCCGCTCGCCAAATCTCTATGCGTTCCGCACATCCCCTCACCTTCCTTGTGAGTCGCTCCCATTTATGTCACCCACTCCTCCACCCTCCATTTATCTATTCCAAGGGCATCCTCATTATCCGCCATTGTTGGTTGTCGTTTACTTTGTATATGCGTATCGGTGATTGATGCTGAAGTTGTCACATGTGGGGAAGGTTTTTGGTGTGAATCTTCACGATGAAGAGAGTCCTTCATATTTATTTTCCTATACATAATGGTTGCTTTTCTTTCTTTCATTTTATTCTATATTTGTGGTTGTCTTATTTGTTTAAGCATGCACTTGTATTCTTTGTGCTTTCATCTACCTTTCATGTAATGGCGTTTTAGGTACTTCTTTAGTGTTTTCATTGATTTGGTGGGCAGTTCATACGTCACGCAAAATTGATGTGCGAATTAGCCATGAGCGTTATGAATTTGTTTCTAATAGTTTTATTGCATAATTCATATGTATTTTTAGTTTAACCTACAATTTTAATCTGCCAGTGGACTTATTCCTTTATAATGCAACATTGTTTGCAAATTCTTTGTGTTTAGAGCGCATTTGCTGTTTCCATGTAAGGCGAAAAGTCTTAGCAGCACAATCATTGATTCTTTTTATTTGGGAGCATATTTCGAAAAGGCGCAGCTTGATTCCGATCTTCTTTGCTGAATTAGGGTCCTGTCTTATGCGATACTACCATACAGGGGAACATGACAGAGGGTTGGCACGTTCCATACGAATCTGGAGATCAACGCCTCTCCTACCTGCCTCCGAACACCTGGCTTTGCCTCCGCCCATGAGGAACCTTCCTACTTTTAATAACTTAGTAGCATTTGTGGCAAGTACAACGCATGGATTGCCTAGTTGGCATTTTTATGTATTTCACCAAGCATTGCGGTAACCACCCAACTTTAGCGTGGAAGCTGAGACAGTTTTACCTTTCTTCGACTCTGTTAATTGTTAATCAAAGGGTTATGTAAAGGCACGCTCTATCTAGACATAAAATTAATTTTCAAGGTAGCCTCGAATATGCTCTGTGTTTAAATTCTAAAATTTAACTCTCCCATATAAAGCTATTAATTTCACGGATAAAATGTGAAATACCTTTCATCCAAAAAATACCAATAATTAGCTGGGGAGGTGTGGCAGCGCCATGGGCCCAAGTCTCAGTATGCTTGATCCGGCTTAAAGCCGTGTCTTATTGACGTCGCCGCCTTTACAGCCCGGAAGACCCAGATTGTTGAACTTTGTAGACGTTGGAGCTTGTGTTCTTCCATCAGATTTTCCTCTATGCAGTTGATTTTTCAAAAGCCAATAGTGGTATGCTAATGGGGAGTCTTATATTAAGCGGGTTTCGGTTAGTGCGCTTGGTTCCCTTTTATTACTGTTATCTATAAACGGAACAACCTGCTTAATTAGACTTGAATACACTTTCTAGGCATATACTAAGGTTCTTGCTTCCATCAAACTGCCTGTAGTATGTAGAATGATCCACCTAAAACTTCAAAGCCGGTGAATTGTCATACCCATTCAAGTTGAATCCTTCTGAATAGGAAGTATGTCATCCAACTATTAGTAAGTGTATACATAGACAAGTGCATAGATATAGGAGCACATAGGGAAGCTGCATGTGGGAATTAATATAAGTGGTCAATGTCGGTTTTCGCATTCAAGGGGTCAGTGTTGGTTTGCGATCAGGAAGGAGTGCTGTGGAATTGCTGGACACGGACGGCGCTGGCAGACTCTTGGGCGAAGAGGCAGAGGCTTCGTCGACGGAGCTATCCAATGATGAGCCTACGGGGCTGTTCCATCCCTGCGCTGGTTTCGCTCCTCGATCTCCTCTCTCTTGAACTTTCTCAGCCCCCATCAACGGGTGAGGAAATTGTGCGATTCCGGCTGCTAGGAAACTCAAGTTTTCAGGAGCGAGTGTATTCTGGGGACTCAGAAACGTGAGTAGGGGCGATTGTGATAGCTCTCTAGTGGCTGAGGTCTCTGTTCTTCCGATTTTGTCCGCGATGAAAGAATTCATTGTGGCGAGAAGGTTGTCTCGCAGTTGAGAAAGAGAAGGTAAGTGAGTGTTGGGAAAGAGGGGATTGGTTGAAGTATCAGAAATCGGTGGAGGTGGTGGGTCGCGGGGTGGTTTCATGCCCAGAAGACGTGGAATCCTCGAGAGGAGCTGAGCTCCAGCAACAGCTGGTTTGAACCAGGGACCGCCGCGATCCCATGAAGAGTCAGGGCAGAGGTAGAGCGGTTCCTCTGGCCCCCGGCACTCCGCGGGGCGGAGGCGTGCATAGAAGTTGAATATCTCGACACAGTCGAATGGAAGTGTCTGGCGTTTGGCACTACCGTTGCTGATGCTGCCTTCGTGACCGTCAAACACTCGCACGCCCAAGGGTCCGCCGTGACCGTGGCAAAATCGAACTTCCTGTGGACCCGACCTCGAAATAAATCGAAGGAGATCTTGGGAGTTCACATTCGTGACGCATTGGAATTGGCCCCACGTTAGTGTGCGATGCTTCTGGGTTCCCACCACGTTGAATTGTGTCCGTAAGATTAACCAAATACTGTTCAGCAGCGCCTAGATGTGAAAGTAAAGTAATCATCAGCAACCTCATCATAGGAGGAGTGTTTTCTTAGCGTTGGAAAAATTTACTTGAGGGTTGGCTGGACCCAGCAGTCCAGTTTGCAAAAGGGAGCTGAAGTTGACCACCTTGTTGCTATCATGCGACTCGTTGAAACCAAAATCGCCCTTCCCTCCGTCTGTCTGATTTCTATGCGCAGTCGAGCTCCCATTAGCCTGACTCAATGCTCTCAGCTCGTTCAATCTCTGGCTGAGGACTAACCTTGCCGGTGCAAACTCCGGATCTTTGAGCACGGAGTGGGGGTAGTTGTGATACTAAAAACCAAGGCCATGAAGTATTCGTAAGTATTTTGCATAAGAAAAAAGCCCACAAGCATTAGGAGCCACAGACACGTGGTCGACAACATTGCGCTAAATGCCAGGTGTACTGTTTTGTGTTGTGGTAACAAAAAACGTCTCCTGCTCGCTGCATCATTCTCTCGGTGTAGTTTTTCCGCACTTTTTGTGGATTTTCTTTTGTTTCCTCCCTACTCGGACTGCGTGTGCCTGTCTGCTAATTTGATGCATTACATTCACAGTTAGAATATGAATAAATGGGGTTGCATTAATTTATGACAGAGACCCATTGTCTAGGCGAGATATTCAATTTATGCAAGCATTTTTAGAGCTTTGCATTGAATGGCTGAAAGTTTTGTGCTGTTTGGGGCTTTGCACGAATATTAGCAATAAATAATATCTATTTCCGTGAGAATGCCACCCGAGAGTGCGTATTGTGTTTAAGCATCCACTTGCACATCATTTGCCGTATCACAGGTTGGCATTAAGCAATTTGGGACTTTGTTCGCTTCGTGATATGTGATTGACAGTCGCTTTTTTACTCGGTCACTGATTTAATAACAACTTGAATAGATGACGGTTCGCCCAAAGACAATTTCTCCTGAGTAAAGGTTCTACTGAACAGTACAAGTTAATAAATTGGGAACAAGAATTATTAACTCGTGATCTAACTAGGTGGTCGTTATTATCAAGAGGTCATTCGAGCTATGATCCCTTCCGCTGACCCGAATAATGGTCATAGGTTTGGTGCTGGAAATTTGACCAATTCAGAAACATTGCTTGTGAGGTGACCTCGTGTCTAATAACGGAATATAGACCTCTGAATCGGTATAAACATTCAGCGCCCTATAAATTTAGCGAATGAAGATCGCACACAGGTGGTCTACAGACGATTTTAATTTATGTGGGACCAACTTTATAGGGAGAACTGGAACTAAGGACGTGGAGCTGTATAACCCACCTTCAAATGTCGCTCGAGCGAATGGACGAATGCTTTCAGAGACTCCGGTTCGTACTCGTGCCCATCCTTCTTCTTGGCAGTAACGATGAAGTCCTAGAAAACCGTGAAAGCATTCACTTTCGGTCTCAAAATTCAAAAATATTATCTCACTGCATAGCAAGCATACCTGTATGTAGCTGCAGAGGTCCTGTGGTGGAATCTCGTGAATTTCGCGAGTGTCGTTTTTCACCTGAACGAGATAACGGTGAATGACCTTCATGTCGGACTTAGTCTTGCGCAAGGTGTTGTGTACGATCCCCGGAGGTGCGGTGACGGAAACAGCAGCAGCGGCACCGACGGCGGTCTCCTCGCCTTGGCGCAGCCGACCCTCGGGGGTATTTTTATTGGAGGACGCCTTGGCCACCGATTCCGGCGACTGATGGGCGGATGGCACTTGAGGGAAGGCCATTCGCGGTAGCAGACCAGTGGTGAGTTGTGGCGGTGGCGGTGGTGGCGGATAGAGAGTCGATGAAATTTGCGATCCTACGGTAGTTGTCGAAAATCGAGGGAAGAATGGGTGGACCTCCATTCCTGATGTTAAAATGGTACATTCGTTAAAATCGAGACCAAACACTTACTTTCATTAATAGCCTTGAGAAAAATCATACATAAATCGATCGCCCCATGACGATTAATGCCTAATACCTACTCTTTCTAATTCTAGTCGCAATCCGTTTCCCTATTCCTTCCCACAGGACTATAGGATGAAGCTACTTCCATTGGGAGGATCGGAGTTTTATCATAGGATATACCTTTGCCTTGACGATAAAGGGCAGAGGTGCTACGGAGGGCAGTTACCCTCTTCTGACGCGGATATGGCAAGACCTCTGATTGATGTGCGTCTCTCAAGCCGTTCAGTTTGCGTGCATGCACCTGTGTACGCGCATGTGTTTCGAAAATAAAAGAAAGCGCAAATTCTAATGTATAATTGGGTCCCAGTTTCTAGTGCTGCAAGTTAGCCAGACACACCTTCCCACGGTATAGTAAACAGCTCTTGCCCTCACGTTCATGCACTGAGACGAACGCGTTTGCACACGCGACTCGTTGAGCTCCGAGTTTTAACGCATGTGCGTGTGTATGGCGGATATCGCTGGGAGCGAGATATTTACCGAAAAGATATTCAACCGAGTAAACATTCTCACGGTTAAATGGTCTCCTCTCCCGCTCTCTCTCACATCACCACCACCACCCTGCGCAGGCATCTTTGTTATTTGGAGAAAAATCTAGGTCATTCCACTCGAAACCTCTGCTTCCGCAAATTCCATGACTCCCGTAAGCTTGGCTTGAGTAAGGCATTTCCATCCATCCACCTCCAATGACTATTCGTCATGCTACATTTAACACTTTTAACCTAGAAATTCGTAGGATTGTGGTGACTGCGCACACTGTTGCGTCAGGATATATCAAAGGGCCATTAATTCAGATACGATTGGACCATTATGGAATTTAATTCACTGGATTTGATGAATTTTTTGCATTAGTGCTATCTGTGTGTAAACAAGTAAAATTATCAGGCTTGAAACATCAGTTTTAGAATTCAGCGGTATTAGTTGGTTTTCTCTCATTCTCTATGATGTGGTCACTGATCTGCTAGATCACATTAAAGTTTTGTGGTGTGTTTTAAGCTCACCACCCACCTGGCAACTAACGCGTGTGGGCCAGATCTGTTTCCTTTCCTTAATTTGTCACCTTTCAGTCTAATATGCGTCTTTTGATGCCATTTTGTCTTCTATCAAATCTGCTCCAATGGCGCCAATAGCAAAGATCGGGTGGGCCAGGGGCGAGAAGATTGGTTAGGTGAACCCTGCTTTAAATCTTTTTCTTCTCCTCCTCATTCACTCATCGTTGAAGAATATAAAGCAGTCCACTTACTTCTGCTCTACCAGCTGTTTACACATACACTAGTGAAAATTTTAAGCAAAAATCGCAACATTTACACACTTACACACACGTACCAGTACAAGCATGTCTGTAGATTTGTCACATCTGTAGATTTGTCACATCTGTATTCCACCGTCTCCCCATTGTAACGAAAGAAATGAAATTTGACTGCCGAATAGAGGTGTTATTTCTTAAAACAATGCGATTGGCGCCTTGTAATGGTCTATTGGCGAAACTGACGCCGAAAATGTGATTGGGTTTAGTTGAATAATTACCTGAGAAGCTTAAGTCACACCAGCAATTCGGACATTTGCAACTAGAAAATCCGTCAGGTGGTTTAATTTAACGCTTCGGTTGAGAATAGATGGTTTATTTATAGGATAGCGTTTAAGAAGAATCTCTATCTGGTCATTGAAGTCATTCGTAGCCAGCTCATTCCTCAGGTCCAGTAGCATGGTGGGTACTGAGTGATTTCTTCCCCGTACGAAAGAAATCACATGCAAGATTAGTTGTTGCATTGTGTCCAGTGTCTGTTAATATGGATTATGTTGACTCATACATCACAGTCCCGTGAAGATTTCCGGACTTCGTTTAAAGATTCCACGTAACCGTATGCAATACGACCCTCCTGCCTAACGGAGATGTTTCAATACAGATTGAAACATGTATGGAAGGTAATGATCACCTCTGAGGTTGGGAATTTTAATTCAAGTCTGTGAGCGCGCGTATTGGAGAGTGTTTTCTTTCGACAGGCTCCAAGCTTTCCGCTCTGCTTACACAACACACTTGGAAACCAACCACACCTCAGCGAAAGGTGGGAACTGGGCTGGTGAGATTGGATAAACATCAGAATGGTAACTGGGCTATGTGAGGCTAAAATGCAGCCGCATGCTGCCTGGAGTAGCAGGCGTTATGTTCATATGCACATAGCACTTGCAAAGTGCGTAGTTAATGGAGGGAAATCGTTGCTACATTCATTTCACCCGCTTCATAAATTACTGCCCAGTGTCCTGAAGATAACAAACAAATGCTTAAAAATCCATCGCCAAACTTCGTTGGCTTTAGGATAAGTTCTCGCTCTTTGTCCACTGCTGGTAAGAGGGCAGTAGATGGGGTAAGGGATGCAACATCAATGAAGATTCATGCAAGCAAAATAAAGCGTTCGGAAAAATATCCGAGTGTATGCCTAACGAACACTTTATGACTGCACCTATCCAAATCTGAGGTCACTCATTCAACTAGTAGAGATTTTTGCCAGGTCTGACAATGTAGTAACAAGTATTGTAGAAATACTGAGGCGCTTGCGAAGATCCCTTTCTGCATTGCTAGTTTGTCAAGACTTACTACCTGCCACGAAGACTGCTGGAACAACAATAGCAACAACAACAGCAGCAGCATTCCTTCGGCTTCCCAACTGTCTCCTTACTCATCAAGCGATTAAGCCAACCATGGCATTTGTATTCTCGCCTGCCCTGCACAAAGCAATACCCAAACCTGGGTGGCCGTGTTGGCATTTCAGATATCATCCCCTTCACACACACACTGAGGGCTGTTATCTCTCCCACAACCGCATTCGCCATTTATTTTCCAAGCTCGAGAGAGGGGTGCGATGATAGGGAGCAGCACGAATAGGTGCCTCACGCTGTAGTCTCTCCGCTTTCCTTGCCCTCTCTCTGGTTCCCCAGTACATCCTAGACTGATCAAAAAGTAGCAGGAACGCACATACCTCTGCTCTTTCAACCATATGCATCGATTCTAATTTTTTACCGCTATCTTCTGAGCATTATTTTAAGGAAGTTGTCATAAAACTAAACATATCTGTCCGCTGCTGGAAGGCAATTTGCTCCAGGATGATGAATTTAATAAGTGATTCAACTGTCACACTTCTGAGCCGATAAACATAATGCTGGTTGGTGCTACTTATATTCGCTTCTAGCCATAGCCTTTATGCTACTATTTTGTTTGTGAATTGTACTTATTTTGCAAGGAAAACACGAGCAAGGTAAGATCGACTGCTTTGTTCGGTATTTTTTTATCCCAGTACCTTACAGATCACTTTTGACTGAGACAGTCAATACCGAGTAATGCTCTTGGACATAAACACCCCTTGAATTCGCATGAACCACCTTCCAATGGGTATGACAGGGAAAGGAGTTTCGCTTATCTAATCTTGAAGCTTATCGGTTAGTATAGTGCCTTAATAACAAAGAATCCAAAAAGTGGGGTGGCCCCAAGCCCCACTACACCATCTTTGTAGATTTGACAGCGAAAATTAAAAATGCCCAAGTTTGTGTTTATTCTTCCATGTGTGGGTGTGCTTGGCTGCGGTGGGGCTCTCGTGCGTGTGTGTTAGTGGATGTGTGCGTCCTGATGCAGCAAAGCACAGGCGAAACGCACACATCGTATGGATGTTATCCTCGGGTGAGATACCCCAATTCAAAACAATGAAGTGGATCAATTAGCAATCCTGTCGAACCATCAAGTGAAAGTTTAAACATTATGACGCGTGTGCAAATTATGGGCGAAAGTTGTCAAGAAAGCCGCAATTAACGCCGATTAAACTTCCCGCTTTCGCCATTTCGATAGCACTTTAGCATCGCTATTTTGTATTATTTTTTTGCCTAGGTTGACAGGACTTAATGTAATTTACTTAACTTCAAAAAATGCAAGGCTATCTTGGCGTATCGCATCGATGGGTTTCAATAGGCACGAATTGAATTTAACATCCGCCTCATGCTTCTTCTGTCGCACTACCGCCCGATTGGTTATTTTCGAAATGAACTCTGCATTGGACTGACGCCGCAAATCGCGAGTGCCCATCGGCTCGACGAATTTTCCGAGGAGACAAGAGTTGGGTGATTACCTTCTTAAGAGCTGGCATTGCGTTTAATGAGAGTAAATTCGCGTTGTCAACCGCAATACAGCGCAACAGAAGTGGGCTCAAAGAAGCTAATTTATTTGACCCTGGTGAGGAGTGAGGTGAGGTGTCCCACAATTGTGAGAAAGTGGAGGTGTGCGCGCTCCACCGCATATGCTTGTGAGTGAGGATGGAAGGGGGACGAGGTATTGGTGGCTAACTAATGGGACTATAATTCCGGTGCCTCGTTCTCTTTCACTCCCATCCCATACCTTTAATGTATGCGCGCATTGTGTGTGTGCGCGTTGATTTACAGTTGTGCGTTGGGTCTAACCCCTCAAGAAGTTATCGCTGCATGTAGGATGATGAATGAAAGGATATGGAATGCTATACATTTCAGAGCCAATCAAAACTCCTTCCCACGGACGCGCACAATCCTATCCCTATCCAACGAGTGCCTTTCCGGCAATGTCCGTTGGAACCACTTCAATCCAAACTCTTAATACAGCTGCACTTTTGCATTATACTATTTGTTAAAAAGCGAATTGAACTCATTCTGGAGTTACTACAGAAATGAGTCCCTTTCAGTACTTCGCTTAAAAAAGAGCTTTCATGAGATCATGAATATAAAATCATATGAGAGGTTTCACAAGAAGGGCCTTACCAAGCGGAGGATCAATACGTGCGCGTTTGAACTCCGGCTCCGAGGTCGAGGCGTGGCGAGAACCCACGTCACCATTCTGCTCGAGTAGGGGCAGCGGAGGTAGATCAAAGTTGAGGCCGAAGAAAGTTTTTGAGCCTAATGGGAGCGGAGGAGGTGGAGTTTGCTGAGGCATACTGTCAAACTGCCCGAAAGGGAAGGAAAGCTGGGGTATTCTTTCGCCCGGAGAATTCTGCCCCAACGGATTCGATGCCGCCATCAGGCTTGGAATGTCCCAACCGCCACCTGTACAGAAATTTAATAATTTATCCCGACTGAAGAAATTTTGTAACTGTTCGATTGCGCACCGTAAGAGACATCTGTGGAATTTGATGGCGTGATCATACCTTTCTGGCGGTAGTAATATCACTGTAGATGCCATTACTTTTGTCAATAATTCAGTGCTTTAATCAAAATGAGAATGTAACTGCCAATAGTAAGTCGGATATTTTTATGGGCCTTGGAGACTAAAAAGGCAACTTACGTGGCACATTTTCCTGAATTGGCAAAAGAGACGGTGGTGGCGGTGGAGGGGGTGGCACTGTTGGTGGTGGAGAAATATTGGCGGCAGAAGAGACGGAAGGGGTGGAGGAGGGTTTGCTTTGCCCACTCTTCATTCCAACAGCCATGGCGGCCAACTGACCAAGCATCAGAGGCATAGGGATCAAATGCACAAAAGTCAGGTGTCTCGTCAAAGCATCCGCACTTCCTGCCAAATCTGTACCGCAAATATGGCACTTCTTGAGGTACTCGATCCCACTCCTCGCCTGCTCCTCACAGGAAATCGTGGAGGCGGTAGCGGCAGCAGCAGTCATAGTAGTAATGGCGGTGGCACCAGTGCTCAGATCAAGACATCCATTATCGTCACCTCTCTTAGAGCTGTCGGAAGTAAACACGGAGGATCTGTTTGATCTTCCAAAAGGCGGACTCGAACCCGAACTGGTTGTGGCAACCAAAGTAGGGGGGAAGGCGCTTGGCGACGTTGAGGTCGTCATGGTAGCTGGATGAAGTACTTCCTGAGTCCTGATCAATTCCGCCTAAAGTGAAGATCAACAGGTGTCGTGTAATTGCATAAAGTCATCACTACACAAGCCCTGCATGTATTCGCGTGGACGATTTCCACTTGGGCATTCAGAGCACAATGCAAGACTAATCATGAATACGACAAATGACGCGAGAATTAGTGAAGAGGTAGAATGTGGGATTCTTTAAATTGACACCATCTATCTTGCAGTTATCCCAAAGCATGCGTATTCCTTCCTCACAGAAAGAATGTGCGTTCATGCGCAAGCTGTAGCTGTCAAAGCAGCAGCAAATTCCGACTGTGATAACCCCAACGTGATTCCGTTTATTGCATTTAAATTGATCCTTCCTGTCAACCTCCTCAATTCGGTTAAATGCGTAGCACGTGAGGTTATTGCGTCAGTAACCGCATAGAGCACACTCAAGCATAACCTTATACAAATCGAATATAATTTTTATGCGCTCACATTTCTACCTTGTGAACACTCCTACCACCTTGTAATGAATTTGAAAGGCTCAACAATAACAGTGGTCCGACGACCAGGTGTAAATCTCAATGGGACACACTGAAAAACCACAGAACGAAAGCACACACATGCGGGAGGATGATTAAGCGCCTGAAATCAGACAGCATTGCCGATAAGGCCCCATCCGCGTGAACTTTCTGCCCATAGGAATTTGGTAGTTTGTGGGCAGGACCATTAAATTAGGGTGTTCTAAGAAGTCCGCACTTAACCAACCCCCATCCGCCGAGAAGCCCCTTGATAAATGATATTTCAATGGAAGACCACACGTGTGCATGTGCTTTCCATAGAAGTGTGAAAAACATCAAACCGGCATTATCTTAATCAGATCCATACACTAATTAACAAGAGTAACTCTCTTAATGCAGCATTGCCCCTTTGCTTCCATTTAATCATCTACCCAACGATGCTTATTCACACTCTGAGTCTCTAATACAGAACTTATAAAAAGCAAAAATGCACAGCCTTGATTTGGCATTTATAGCTCTGATAAGGCCTAAAGGAGGATATCAAGTGTTCTGAGAAATTCCTTTGTGCATTTTTCTGCTTATTTAATCGGCAGCATTATAACACACAGAAATTGCGTTTAGCCAATTAGCTTATGACATTCCCAAATGGACTAATGTCCAGTGAGCATAAATTTGTTCGAGTTTGTTTCAAACTCTTTCACACTCCTTCCCTTCCCACCTCCTCCCCGACTTAACTCTGCCTCACCTGTCCTGCCGCCATGTTTAATTAAATTGCATACGCCGAAGTATGCGGGCAAAGGTGGGAGAGGAGTAGAGCAAGAGGGGAGGGGGTTAAAAACAACTCAGGAAGAGTTGCTCCGGAAGGCAGTGCGCATAAATACTGTTCTTTTTTAAGGGTGGGGGGAGTGACATGCTTCCTCCTCCTCCCTTCTCTCCTCCCCTCCCCACTATTCGAGCAAGCGATGCGCATGTGTGAGGAGGTGAGATGAGGGGAGAGGCGAAGCGAGGAGAGAGGAGGGCTGGGTAGAAGGCAGGTTATGTGTGTGTGACGGGCAACGGCGCCATGAAGTGTAAAATTTTAATCAAGTGGCGCCACATCCCAAAAGCCAGTGGTACCGAGTGGGCAGCGGACAATATTAATCGGTGCCTCTCATTGACATACTGCAGCAGCCAAACAACTTACACAGTTGCCAGTCCTTCAACCCTCTACATAGGAAATATGTTTAATCTTTAAAAGTTGACTATGCCAATTATAGCCTTTGCTAAATTTACTTTTTCAATCCTACAGGTGCAAGTCGAGAGATGAATTCCCATTATGTTCCAAAATTTAAACAACTTCCTATTAGTTCCGCTTGAACCCAAATGAAGCTCCCAATGGTGTAAGAGAAGTCCGATTCACAGACATGGAATAACCCTCCCTGTTTCCAGGATGCTAGGCTGAAATCACTCATCAAGAAAATATAATGGGGAGTGAAGTTGAAGCGTCAGTCCCCCGAGGCTAAACAATCTTGCAGCGCCTTATTACCAGGTGTTTAGGTTTTTAAATAGAACCGGTGGTAAAGGGCAATTATCGACCAAATTATGCTTAATTAAGTCACCAAAATCCGGATTCGCATTTCGAGTGCACACACGTGTCATGGGGAATTATCATTACCGAACACGAATTATGGGCCGATCAGCCGGAGTGATTGAAGTCAGTCGTATGTTGTAGGACCGAATGACAAGACGATTTGATTAATCTCTCAACATCAGTGGTCGGAGGTTCATTTCTTCCCCCAAAGCTTAGTGTAATGTTATGGGCAAGCCCTTATCACATTGACTCCCCCTACACGCCTCACCCAATGCAGACTCATTTTTATGGCAATCTATTTCCAATAGATGTCGCAATTCTGTCCACCTGGTTTAATTTTTCAATGCCATGAGCTTATTAAAAACGAGTCGAGGCAAGTCTCCTTTAACCAGTCAGTAAGATCAGGCCCCGTGTGACTTGGGTAAGAAAGGTTTAAAATAGAAGGGTGGAATGCCATTTGGGAAGGTGGGTTTGTGTGCTCAGTAGGAGGTCGTGACAAGGCGCGACCAGGAGGTCTCTCACATATACGTCTTGGGGACGAAGGCTACAATTTATGTTTACCGCAATCCCTTTGAATGCGTCGTCTATGTGTGTGTGTGTGTGTGTGTGTGTATGTGTGTGTGAGGAAGTGTGTGCGCATGTGCACGCGTTTATGATGGAAAGTAGTCCTCTAAATCACCTTGGATTTATACAGAGGTCCAGGTGGGTGCGCAAACCGTTTGTCACGTTCAAGAGAAGTGGTGGGAAAACACTAACAGACTGAGATCTGAATAGGGACCACTGCCGTCGTTGTCGTCGTCATCGTCGTCGGCTTATAGTACGTCACGGAACACTTGTAAGCTCCGACTCCCCTCTCACCTCCAGCCAAGTGAAATCTGACGACACTTCAGCCCATATGTTCCCCTGCCAATCTGCCTGGGCGGTCTGGGGAGGGTGAAGTAGTGATGGTGGTATGCGCTCCCCCATTCCCGTTCCCACAGGTGTAATACGGAGGTATGCGTGCGTGCGGACGTGTGTTCAGTTGGCTCTTTTACGGATGTAATTGCGCGGCCTCTAGCAGCCAACTTTGCGTTCAAAATATCGAATTTCCACAACCCTTTGATTCCCTCCAGCTATTCGCAACCGATGGTTGGGTTTATGCGAAGTCTATATCTCCGTGGTCACTCACAAACACACACACCTTTGCGTTGTCATTTTAATCAACTTATCTCACCAATATCCTGGGACGGCTGCGAAAACGGAAATTAGATTTCGGTATGCGAGTACTTTCATTAAGTCTCCTTACTTGACTTCCGGGGACATAAACTGGCCTGACTTTAGCCTGCACCAAGATGTCTGGAAGAGTAAGAAGAGTACTTCCTGTGCAGCAGATTTGCTCAGAGCAGAAAGTGAAACTCGAAGATACCCTCATGTTGGATAATCCCTCTCGATTTGGGGAGACTTGGGTTCGAAGTATAACTTGCGTCTTTTTATTACATTTCGATTTTGCGTTTGAAGTGCGAGCCCAGCTCAGTTGTTTCACACCTACTGCATCTTTTACTTTTTTCATTTAAATGGATCTCTTACCACTCCTCAACTTCATTGCATAACGTTTCAGAGCAGAGTCCATGCCCCATAAATCCGTAAAAGCAATGCATCAAATGTCTAATCAATTCTCAAAGAAACGTGCATCTATTAAAATAGACAAATAAATGGAGGGGACCCAGATGAAATATAACTGCGCTTTTTTCTTTAAAAGTCAAAGTCTGCAAGACTATTCTCCATATTATGGGAAGAACTAAGAAAAAACGATCAGTTGACGAGACCTCCAACAATGGCTGCGTGAACTGCTCATAATTGCTCAAAACTATGCAGCATACGGGCCTACTAATAAAAAATTGAGTTTCCTCGTCCCCTCGGTCTTAATGTGTATGAGGTTAAGAAAACGATAAATACACGCGGTGGCTCGTGCTGCCGCCCGTACGACCCGGGGGTCGTCTTACATTTCGACTTCGTAGTCGTCGGAGTAAGAGGTGAAGACGTTCATAAAATGGATAATATTGCCTTTATCGCGTTGTGGCGCACAGGCGGAGTCCGATTTCTTCCTAACGGAGACATTAAAATTGGAAAGGAATGTCATCTCTCGACTTTAGGCTTTCCCAACTTGTGATTGCTTTCATTGCCCATTGTTCCGGTTTAAAGCAAGCAAATTAACTGAAATACTTCGCCACCTTGTAACGATTTACAAATATCAGATCTGTGCAATCGCATTGACGAATTTTAAAAGTTTTTATTCGTTCTCGCATTAAAAAGCAAAAATGTCTGAAAATGTTTCTCTTTGTGATTATAGGGGCGCTTCGCAGATCAAGAACATAAAAATCACACATGCTGGCCGTTTAATTATGCTGCATGAGTAAAAAAATCTGCTTGCAACTCATCATCTATGCCAAAATTGGGATGCTATTATCTAATTAGCTTACTCCGTACATGAGGCCTGAGAATATGAGTGCTGAACCAGGTTCAAAAATTGCCCTGTCAGGACCGCGACACTGCAAGATGGAATGTCATTCGATTCGCAGTATTTCACATCAACAGTTAAGACAGCAGGTCACCACAGCAGCAGAAGCGGTGGTTTTTCGCGGCAAACTATTTCTACTTTCGATCATATTTCTGATTATCATGTTTTGAAGCTTCCCATTTGGGTTACTCTCATGTAAGCGAAATAAGGTCTCCTAAGATGGCATCCTAGTGTTAACCGAAAGGGCTGATGCAATGTAATTCTTTTAAAGTCTAATCAGGACGAGGAACCGTTCTGTGTTTATCTTGTCATTGACATGACCCCAGCTCAACCGCTACGACACATACACACAGGGCTGTTTACGAAGTCAATCCCGGCCGGGAATAACGCAAACGCACAAGCGCACGATTAGGCTATAATAAAAGTGTCTCCCCCCCCCCCCCCCTCCACCCTGAATAACGACCTCTACTTGTTTATGTGGTAAAAAATCGACCTCAAGTGCCGAATCAAATCAGGGGATCCAGCTCTATCGACGTTTCTGACATAGAAATCCAATAGAAGATAAATTTATTCGATAACTCCAAAAAGAACTAACCTCAGAACAAGGTTTCCATATCAAGCCATTATACACACTCTAGAGCCAAGAAAACTTTGTAAAATCGTGAAAGTTTCGGTGGCAGATATCTTTTAATTACACACAGAGTAAGCCTTTCCCCCAGCTCAAACGCATTCTTGGAAAACTGTAAATAGAGTGTAATCTTACTTATTCAAAACATTCAGCAGTATCGGCAAATAATGTGAATAATTCTAGTAGTCTTAAATAATAACGGATAACACCGGCTGAAAAAATAATGAAGTCAATTTTAGGTGGCTATCTTTAATATGATAGGCAATCTTGTAAAAACCCATCATAGCATTGGTTATACAAAAATCAGGAGTCCATAGTGCACTGCTTTGGGAAAAATACTAGGCGACAAGTTTAGAAGAGCATCGAGATCTATTTCATCATTTAAAGGTGTATGAAATTAGCTTGAACCTTAGTCTTTCTCACAGTAACGCTCACCGTGAGTTATCGCCTGGACATCTATTTGAAATTCTCACGGGTCTGGATGGGACCGCAACATAGCTAATGGAGTTTTAAGTAGCTTTTAAATTTGGCACTGCCAAGATTGTTTGTTGAATTGTTGTCAAACATTAAGTTTCACCGTGCTTCTAGGATGCGTTAAAAAGCTCTGTTACGTTGCCTTTGTACGTTAGAAATTCCAAAAAGTTGAGCATAACATCAGTAGACTTTAAGTTGAATCTCCATTACTGCTATTTAAACTGTGGGATTTGAGCAAGGCACATTAGGGATTTAAAAACAAGCATAAGTTATGATGTTTCGAAAGGTAGATGAAATAATTAATCCACTCAAGTCACGTTTCGGAGAGGTGCTTACAAAAACACAGCACTCAGATGGAAGTGCTTGATAATAGAGGGAAATGGGCAGGACATACCCGAGTTCCCTTGTGGAAGAGGTCGATGTGTTCGTCCATGAGGTTCTGAGAGGTCGAGCATGCAAAGCAGGCAGAGCAGGTGTGCAGGTAGTAACGATGGTCGGCATTGCCCGTCTGGCTGCAGGGTAGGTGGCTGTCGAAGCGCGTCTTGTTGATGGACTCGAGGCCACAGATGGAGCAGCGCAGAAAGTGCACGAACCGACCCAATGTCTTGGGAGGCGACATAACGTCGTCTTCTCTCTTCATCGCTGGAGTTTTCAAAAAGCCCGACTTATCAACTACTTCAGACGTCGGCTTGCCTTCACTTGCGACTGCGTGAGGCAGGGCCAACTTACAAATTGACTGAAAGTCATTTTGGCTCATTTTCGTCAGACCGTGAGTCCACTGAGGCACTGGTGGCACTGTGGACATGTCCGCCTTTGAATAGATGAAAAGTGTGAGCAGACCTTAATCTTTCTATAAGATGCACATATGCACAAACACACCTAGGGCAAGTGGCACGTGCGTGTGTATGCCTACGCACGCAATCTTGCCGCTGAGTGATTGGCTGAAGAGATGCGCGCATCAAATCATAATGCGATAGGTAAAAACACCAATCAGAGTGGCGACTTTAGATTGCACGGGAGAAAAGGTGTGCTATCAAGCGCATAGGAGGATATCAGACTGGTTTTCGAGTGTTATCCTCTCAAGCGCGCTTGTTTTCTGGTTGGCAGATGGCTGCTTGATGTGCGCGCTTCGTGAAAGATGTATGTGCGTTAATATCCTGTGTGATATCCTGAGGCGCGTGTCGCAGATATCACAGCCGTGATTGGCCAATATTGGCGTCTGCCTCCGTTGCAACGAAGGACAGTGTAGACAGTGGCCTTTCTTAATTTGCCTGAGCATTAAAAAGATGGTATTTTGGCATTTCGGTTTTGCCATATTTTCACCAGTGTTTATGAGGCTTAAGTAATAAAAGTACCAGGAACGAAGAATAGTCGATGAGACCTATCTTGATGATGATTGTGTTGTCAGTTGTTGAAAGACCGTTAGCACAATTACATTGACAGCAATCAGCATTAGCTTTCATTACTTGATGGATGAAAATCTGTTTTAGTAGGGCTACACGTTAGTGGTGTGTACTTTTGTAGTTCCTGTGGCCTCAGACTTGTTTACATTGCGTACTCATTTATTTTGATTGTAGATGAACGCCGTGTACTTTGTCGAGCAGCTTATCAAAGCATGCACACACACACACACACGCTTGTGAGTAGAGCTAGGAAGCTTATCTTAAGAAGGTGCTCAGAAGGGCTTTGGAGGCTCTTCATCACATATGGTGCCACCAAAGTCACCCTTCAAACACAATAGGGCTGTTGTATTTCACGAATTTCTTGTAAAACGTAAAACAAATCATGTGCTGCATTGGAGGAAAAAGCACCACCATCTGCGCCTTCTGACCACGCTTAAAAGGTCGTTCGTGTTCATGATAATAAATGATGCTGGAGGCGATCCTGTAGCTTTTTGTCTTTATGAAAAGAAGCCATTAATCGTAAAGGTTATCCTGCGTTATCGTGGTGTTATTACATAACAAAGGTTAGAGTGGACAAGCGCAAAGCATTTGGATCTAGTCGATTTGCAATACCTCATGAATGCTTTAATTTCTTCCATGGACAGGCAAACAGGCTTCCCGATAAGTGTACCGTTGTGTTCATTTATTGGGCCAAATAAAGCTAATCTCGATTACTCAAGCAAAATTGAATTGATTTAGTATGTATAAAAGTACTTACTCAGCTCCCAAAGCTATTCTTGGGGAAGATTTGGCACCAGTATATTCAAATTGTTTACAGAGAAAGTACAAAATGGAGGTCACTCAGATGATTATAAGTGAAATGTTTTGAAGAGGAGCTGCAAAACTGAAAAACTTGGTGTTTTATTGAGAATCACTTATCAAGATGACAAAGCAAATAATCTGAGTTTGTATTGATGGCAGTTCAAACTGACTCCATTTGGGAGATTCATTTCAGTCTACGCAAAATCATTGCAAGTGAGTGTAAAGGTCAAATTAACATAAAAACTCAAATGAGGTAGTTTTGCTCCAATTCTCCACATTTTTCCTTTAAAGAGTTAATATCATTTAAAGAACTCTCAGACAGCCGAACCTGTACAGTTCAGCACCTTTATGTTGGAGTAAACAATGTCATTATTTCGGTAAAATTTTTGCACTTTGGATAGCCTGCTGGAGAATGCCTTAAGTATCTATTTTAAATGAGAACAAACCCAATAAGCAGTGTATTTGTTCAGTGTTTTTTGGAATTCCACCCCCTGGTAGTCCATGAGTCAGCTTCAAAGTGTTTGGGTTGGCGGCCCTCCTTAACAAACAAACTATCCTACTGCTGCTCTGCCAATACCTGAGACTGACAATATCGTGTGTTGGTTACCACCGCCCAAGCACGCCTCCACAAGCACACACACAAGCGCACGGCTTCGGTGCCGTGTGGTCACTTCGATACACAAAGCCAGGCCCGACAGCGAGCCTTTTATTTTCACTCAGAAATAAATGTCGTCTGAGCTCTAGCCTTCTTTATCTCTTCTTCACATACGTCTGTCCGTATCAGACGTGCACTTGCGTGCGGCTGACAATGGGGTCACTTCATCCGTCATGGTGTCTGCTAGCCATTGCGCGCCATGGCGAAGGGAAGGGCGTAGATGGGCTTGCTAGATCACAGCCTTCTTTATGTATTGGTTCAGCTTGTCTTGGTGCCTTGTGGTCAGTTGACCATTCTGGTGCGTTATTTCACTGACGTTCCTCCAACACGCTAAATATCTCAACCGGTCACGCTTAGTCAATCCGCCTCATTTTGTCTCAACATTGAATAAATTGATCCCGTGATATAGGTCTCTGGTGCTTACGATATACCCATAGTTTAATCTTGGCGATGCTTTGTGGGTGTTGTCTAGCGCAAATATGTCCAGTTCGAACTGCTATTTAAAACGAAATCCATTGTTCTTTGAGGCACAGATTTTTTGCTAAAACGTTTCATTTGGCATAAACCGACAACCAAATGCCGATGAACGGTAAAGCCATTTTAAAACATCTCTTACTGTCACAAACGGATTACCCACCATATGCTTCATTTTCACAATCGGATAGAAGTCGGTTTGTTGTCGCGAAATGTAATTAAAGTTGTCGATTTTCATCGGTAGAATTTTAACTGCATTACTAACACCTCGACGCTTATTCTACTCAGCGTTACTAGCAAATGAGGCAGCTCTAGGCGCCGACAACGAGGACTGCCGTCATGTGTACACATTAAACAAACAAACTAACTAACGATTTAAGATTCTGATGCACACACATAAGGAAAATGGATCTGCCCGGATTTTTGTAAAAGTTTAATTTACCCTCATGCAGGGGAAAGGGGTATGGGAGTAGGTGGCTGAACTTGCATCGCGCAAAAGGAGGGGGGCAAAAAGGTAATGGATCACATGCACTCCCACTTCCCCTTCTCTACTCACTCCCTATGCCGACTTCATTCGTCTTGTCTGATGTCCGGGCGGTGATTTCCAGTAGTGAGATGAGAGTGACATGAAACGCATTGAACCCCTCCCATCGAAGAAACTTCAGCGCGCTATCAGTAGAAGAGGGTCGCGATTGTACTCGATAATATCATTGCTTCTTTCCACTCAATATGCTCAGAACTTGGAACCACTTTTGAGGAAAAACAAACGATCGAAGAAAAGGAGCTTTCTATCATCGAGGAGTGATAGAGGTCTTTTAAACCTTGGTCGTAAGCCGCAGTGTAGTGAGAATTTTGAAAGTGTGGGTGAGTTATTGTAGTAGAGGATTATGCATTAAAGACATACGCTAGTGAGTATAGTAACGTGAACTCATTGATTGCAACAAATTCAGCAGTTTCATAGGGCAGCGAGAAAAAGTAAGGCACAATGTTTGGAGCTTTGGTGTATGTCAATACGCCCCCTTTGCAGATGCCAAGATGGGTGCACAAGGAGTATCAACTTTTTGATTTCGTGGAGAGGAAAATGATTGAAAGCCATGCTGCTCTGGCTCCCTGATAGGTGGTGGGACTAAAATTTTAAATGAGCCTCATTTCTTCCACCTATCAGGGAGGCACCCAAAAGGCGATTTTAGTGATTATGGAGTAGCGTAATGACAATATACTGTAATTATCGGCAGACCTTTGCTCATTTCAAGTGGTTGTTGAGCGATTATTATTTTAGCCTACTGTGGGCTATTAAGTTCGCTTCACCTTTGGTACTCATATCGAATGGATGGGTGCCATTGTTCGACATTTACATTTGAACAGATGAGTGTTACAGTAATTTGGAAATAGCGCTGATCTTTTTGAGCCGAATAGAAATTGGTGAGGCCACACATGTCTAGATTTGCTCCAATGCAAATGGAAGGATGATTGGATCAGAATGAAGGTGCGAAATGCGTTGTTACAGGGAGTAAACTCCACTGCTCGAATTTACGGCATTAAAATTTACTAGTTCACGAACGAAGTTGAACACCGATGAGCGAAAAATGACAGGCTTTGTGTCAAACGCTTAAATAATATCGTGGCATTGGCACGTTGATGCTTTATTGTACGGCTCATCCAAACACAACCCCCTCTACCTTGTCAGGTAACATTTTTACCATTACGCCAAACGGCTGTCATTATTAACTGCTGTGGGGCATAGCAATGAAGAACGTTTATTAAGTCGTGAAAAATTTGGACACAGGAAGGGGACGTATTCGCAATTTTCTCAGCACAAATATACCCTCACTGGATTTTTCCTAATTACAAAGAGTGGCTTTAATTAATCTCACCTTTGGTAATAAATAGTTCTCTCTGATATTTACCTTGCATCTCCCTTTCTCTAGTGTACTCCAATTAAGTTAGCTTCCTTCTTCAAAAGGCTTCATGCGTCTCCTTTGCTGCCTAAATGCCAAAAACGGAACACAGAATTTCCCTTACTATAATAGCGAGTACTCTAATCCGTCCGATATAGTGAGTCAGCCCATCGTAAAAGAGCAAATGTACCTTAAAGAGCCTCGCATTTTCACAGCACAAAAGATGTAAAATTGAGAAAAAATACTGAAAATCTATAATCAAAGGTGAAACACTTCTAGTGCCAATTTCTACAATCATTTAGTGGAGGGGATTGAAAATCTTTAAGCGACCCAAATCTGATTGGTGTCTATAGAATTAACGGCAGAAAAAAGTGAACTTTTGCCCATCATCCCAATCCAACTTGTCTGAAATAGCTTAGTTGAGGCAGACAGATGGTTGTCGTGCTTTCCAAGATCGCTATCACAAGGATCAACATATATTGGCAGTCCTTATTTCTGAAAACGAACGGTTGTTCTCGTGTAAATATCCTTAGGCCGACATGTTGCATGCTATACTTGATTGACAGCGCATTGTTTATCACTGCTACTTTCGAACTGGCTGAAACAGCAGCAAAGGATATTATGGTGATTTGAGGGCACACGAGAGGTAGCAGTCATGTGTTGGCATCTACTTTATGCCGCCCATTCTGGAGTCATTCCATGAAACAACTCTAATTTAAAATAGATCAAATTAATGGGAAATGCATTCATTTCCCATTTTAAAAGAAGGACCGTCTTCTAGACAAAATCTTACCCTGGGTCAGCGTCATACATAGTAGTTCTTAAAAAGTCTTCCTAATTGAAAAATGGAGTGGAAGAATGAGTGACATTACAATGAGTACTTTAAGATGAAAAAAATGAAATTTTATGACTTAATTTCCATCTCGCCATTAGCTGAACAATTACAAAAATCGCCTAATTGCTTCAGAATGCACTCCATGGCTCCTACTGGACCAGACACACAAATAGAAATAGTTAAGAGAGAAGAATGAAAAGTGCTTATTTTAAATTTAATCTGCTTATTAAAACGAAGGATGCTGGGCGTTTTGCTAGGCTAATACACAAAAACTTAAGCGAAACTATTTCCATTATACTCCTGCAAAAGTACTTACTTAACCCACTGAACTCGGAGGAATAGTGCATACAATGCACTCGCACACCTCCACAGAGCGTTATAATGCACCATTTCCCCACAGCGACGTGTCTTCAGTTCAGAAGTGGCACAAGTGCAATCCTGTGGGCAAGAAACAGGCTGCAAAAGGCGGCTTGATGCTGTTCATCATTACTGACAGTAATGCATCCGAATTACGTGTGTTTTTGATTCTTCGACTCGTCTTCTCCTGCACCGCACTCAGCATTGTTACATCAAATCAGGTGGAAACTTGCTGAACATGGTTAGGACCACGAGCGAGCGATTTTATAGCATCAATGGCGTATTAAGTCTAAGACTTTTTTTAAAAAAGCTACCTTCATGCATTGGTAATAGCTTTGACTATCACAGCACGAGTTCAGCCAGAGTGACAACCTCCGTGTACAGATGCCTTGAGTATCTCCTTTTGTGCTTTCAAACTAGGTGGTTTTGGAAGGGACCCTTGCCTGTTCCCTTCTGTGCGTTAGCAGAAATCAAAATGGGGTTGTACACATGGTTCGGCTCAAAAAGTTTACTGTTACACCACTGCGTCCACAAAATTTTTATTTTAGTGAAGTAGACCCCAAAGACCATGATAGAATTGGGACACATGTAGAAAGTGAATGTTGCAAACACGTATGAAGTAAAATCCGCTGATAGCATTGATGCCAGCCTTTTTAATATGCAGTGCGCAGAGCAAAATATTGCAATCAGAGGAGTTCCATAAAGCATTTGGTGAGTATTCTCTCCAAACTGGGACAAATTTTGTTTATATGGGTTTAATAAACAGTAAGGCAACTCATGGGAATTACACTTCCTAACCTTTCATCAAAAGGTACAAACATCATGCATAATTAACGACAATCGCATGACCTAGAATTTGTATGATCGCACACGAAAATGACGCTTAACAAAATTAAAGCTCTAAAACAATGGATTTGCCATAGTTTGTATCAAGGTAAGGGTCCAATGTAAAAAGCCGCATCAGTAATATTATAGAGACTGTCAGGCTCAAGGGCTGGAAAGATCCCAAGTATGCGCGAAAGCATGGATGGCTGTCGGAGCAGTGATACCACAGTGCACTAAATAGGAATGACTCCGTCTCAGCCACTTATTTTGGGTGCGATTAGTGAACTCCCGACTACCCAGTTTGTCATTCAAGCGTGTAATCCCCCAATGTCCACTTGGGCCTTAAATCAACGATTTTGAGAAAACCTAAATTGCCTTACTTAAAATAGTATGAGACTGCAAATACAACACATTGATGCTAATTTTAAGATATCGAAGAAACTGTGCGCTCTTTGTGGTGAATTTAGTGGGGTAATTTTGAGCAAACTTGACATGCATTTGAAGTGTACCTTAAAAGGCGCATGAATTGGTACCATTAAAAAAAGAATGTGGTCAAAAGAACTGCAAGATCAAGAGCCTTTTCCGTTAAAATGGTCAAATCTAAATTGCGTGATCATCAGGCGAATGCAGTGGAGCGATAGAAATTGAGATGCGCAATTAGGCACAAGTGCTGTTTCATGTGATAGGAATGCGAGAGGGACGGTGGGAGGGAGGGAGGCAGGCAGGGAGGGAGAAAGGGAGGAAGGGAGGAAGAGAGAGATGTAGGTAGGGAGGGGAGGGGGAGAAGGAGGAGCAGGAGGAGAGGGTGAACCGCACCCCACCTCAATGTATCGATATCGGCAGAAACTGATGCGCCTCCTACTGCCTACACCTAGCACTGCTGTGTGCACTCTCAAACAAACTCACACGTACAAGGGCACCGAATGAAAGTATCGGGTTCCATACACAACTTTGTGGTAACTTGGATACAGGAGAGTGATCTCAGCACACAAACACAAACACACACACACATGTCCTTATTGCTGAGATAAGTTATTACTCTCCCAACCCCAGCGTCAGCACATACGGAAAGTCGGTAAGCGAACAAACACGTGCCATCGCACAAAAGCCCTCACTCAATCACACTCTCGGTGAGTTAATACTGCGAGGGCAACCGCACAAAGCAGTGGGCTCTGCTCACCGAAGACGAGGGGTTAGTTTCACACAAGTCCTTCCATTCGGCGTTTGGATTTGTCTTCAGAACAAGACAAACACCTCAAGCACCCACAAGGTTTTCATTATTTTTTTAAAAATTCAAAATGGAGATCACTTCCACCCTTGCTTAATAGGACTTACTTTAAGCCTTTTAGCGAAGCCAAAAAGGACAAGGATGCGTTTGGAGCACTGATAGTAAGCAGAGGAACAAGTGTTTAGCATTTTATTTACTGGAAAATTAAGAAGGTGGTGATGTGTTGGACAAAATTCCGAGCATTTTAAGTTAAATTTACAATTAACGCAAGTTGAATAGCGGTCTGCACAGTACATGGCGCCAGCGTCGATGCCAGAATTTGTGACACATAAGGGCTCTGGAAGTACTCAGTCTACTTATTCTTTTTGTAATGCTACGTCAACAAGCCTAGATAACGTTGAAGATAAAAAAGTGGCCGCTAATGCGTTTACTCGTTCGCCATCTATTGTGACAGGTTTGAGTGATCGAGTGGACACGCGTAGGCGGGAGCCGCGGCGGCTGCGGTGAGCTGCGTACACTGCTGGCGCGGAGTGTGAAGGCTAGCGATAGCAGTCGCTTGTCATCACGCAAACGCACCGATTTGGTCACACTTATCCGAGAGACGAGACGTGTTATTTATTGTGCAGATGGAGGCGGAACTCCCTGTCAAAAATGTCACCGAAGCCGTTAAATCTCCCGTGTATAGCTATTTTTTCATGTTGCGTTCACATTCTGAATATCTAAATGAATTCTGCCGAAGCGGTACATCCGATTTTTGAGTAAGGGTTGTAATATAATCTTCAAGAATTTATTTTTTTAAATGCATCTTTTTGCAGTATTTATTGGTAAGTGAACAGCCTATGGCGACCGAACTGAGGTGAAACGTAGGGTTTTGATTATGTTATGATGACGCACAACTATTTTTCTGGGTAAGATTAAACGCAGAAGAATAATTATGATCCTTTGAGTCTTACTAACAGTGCCTGAAGTATTGGTATTCTCGTTATGTTCTCAAAATTGCTAAACCTTCATGACTGGCAATGCTCAGACTCTTAATAGAAACGTAGCTTTGTAAATTAAATCATAAAATGCGTTTCAATCGAAATCAGAAGGCCTATCCTACCAGTTGGCACTAAATTGACCGTGTGAGTCAACGTATCCGCGATGGAACGTGCAAACCCAAAATAAAATTGGGAAAGCGGCAAAGATTAGTGCACACTTTCAATTCATCCCGTGATCTGAGCAGCACATGGTTAATATCCACCATTACGGAATTTATTGAGGAAACTTATAGGGACACGTGGAAGATGAAGTTTTTGAGAAATTTTTTTTAATATCTTTTGTAAATGATAGGCTAAAAGTTTTTCACAGCCACGGCGAAAATTGATCGCTCCTCAGTCTTCAGATTAGACAAAAACAGCTATGAATCCGTTGCTTACGGTTGGCACACTGGAGAACGTTGACAGCGGCTAGCATTCGTCAGTTGACGTGCAATGACACCTAATTTAACTGACCACTCTCGAATACGTGGTTTACATTGTTATCGCCACCGTACTTTTGAATAACTGACAACCTTACTAAATTTAATGAGAAGGTAGACAAATTGCTTTCAATCCTGAAAAGCAGTTTGGTTGACAAATAACTCACCCCTTCTTTTAGATTCAATAGCAGTGAAATTTTCCTGTGACCTAGTCCGTAGATAAATTTAATGCCAAATGATGCCAGGGGAGCATCAAGCACGACTAATTGCAGTGGTTCAAAGCGCCCTTGACGGTGAGAAAGAGGGTTCAGATCTTTCACGAAGGGGCTGACAGACATATCGGTCATTATTTCCTACCCTAATACCGTGACCAGAATCCGGTACAAGCAATCTTTATGTCAATCAGTTTGAAATACCTCGGTATTATATACTGGTGCATTGAGTGAAAGGTGGCGAAGTCTTCTTGAGTTTAACAATGCATAGATGGCGGATGAAACCGAGCTAACTTACCCAACAAACGCCAGGAAGTCAACAAATTGAGAGCTGAAGTGTGGTCGATGGTTGGCCACTATCCAGTTGATGCTCACACAGATGAAGTACGAACAATCATGATTTGCGGTTGACAAAATGGCACACTCGCACCCGAGCAGGCGCACAGCCTGCACGCCTACGAGCACACACCCACACCCACACCGGCGTGCCACAGACCTGCTCATATACGCACGGCCCGGTCCTTCCTCACTCCCACTTGGGTAACATACATGTTGAAATACCCAACAACGCTGTCAGAGGACATAATGAAAAAAGAACTCCCGTTTTGGTGGACGAAGGGTAACATCACATCTACCTGAACTTTGAATTGATTAAACGAGTCCAGCCTTGCACACAAATAAAAAAGTCCGACTGAAAGCCGGCTCAATGCCTCTCACACATCCAGCAGTCCCTTCAGCCGTGGTGTAACGTTAAGACGTTTCGGGATTTAACATCGAATGTTACTGCAGCAGTTCTTTGGATCACGAGGAATTGACATATTACCTGATTTCACGGTCTCCTCACTCGTGAGCAGTACACAATGAAACCGAAATTTGCTCTATGCTTCGCTTTGCCGCAGCGAGAAGTATAAAGCGTTGCCTCTTGTACCAATGGACGTGGACTAATAGTCGACTGAAAGGGTTAGTAGAAATTCCAAGCTTAATGATTGACGTTCTATGTGGCGAGGAGGAACACTGGAACAGTGAATGTAACAAAATACCTATGAATTACATCAGGAAAGGAATCGCTACTCAACCACCTCCTCGCTTTTGAAGCCGACATGCAAAAATTTTATTGCATATTAGCACATCTGCCGCCAAAGTCCCAAACGTTGCTAACCCTCAAAACATGTCATTATTAAACGCTAAAAAACGATTTTGCAGGAATTGGTTAATCATGTCTTGTATAAGATTAACGATTGTGATTTATGTTTTTTTTTTGGCAGAATTACAAGTCTGTACGCATAAAATACTGATCCAAGGAGAAATTTTCTCTGCACAATGCCAAAAAACCTTTTATGGAGCTCCTAGCTCGGTGCCAGTAAATCCAAAAGGTGCTCAAGCCGCAAGATTAAACGTATTTTGAAGTATGAATGTATCGGTTGAAAGCAAAAATTTCAGCTTCAAACACGAATTTCAAAGCCCGCAAAGTTCGCATAGTAAAATCATACAAATCCCACCCATTGGGGCTTTAATAAATCGGTTTTAGGCGCATGGTTATTTGTTTCTCCTCTTGAATCAGTTGACCCAGATAGGCGCTTTGAGAAAGCACATGATTTGTTTCATTAAGGGCAGAATTATCGTGAGAAGCGGCGCGCCTTAAACCGGTCTCTTAATTCGGCAGTGTCAGCTCGCTAAACCACTCATTTGGCAAATTCAGATGATCGTGCCTTCCACACCTGTTTCAACGGAAGGCAGAAAGTTTAACAGTAAATACCACAATGATTTGAGCTTGCTTCAGTGCTCCTCATTACTCCTTTCACACTATTCGCTTGTTGTTTCAATGCTCTGCTCGCAAACTGCGCGTGGAACCCGAAGCGTGCGTTCAAGTCCAGGAAGTCAAACTCACCTCCCCCTTCTACCATGCAGTACTAGAGTGTACGTCATCGAAATAAATCCAAAAATTAATATCAGTGCACGCCAAACAAAAAGCCATGAAAAAGCAAAATGTCTTGTGAAAAAGCCCTCACTGATTATTAAAATATGCCATGGGCCTCATTACTATAATGCTAATAACCGAGTGGATGATAATTATTAGCGACTTCAATGTCTGATTGAAGGGAAACTATGGTGGAATGGCTTCCAAATGGGTGTGTCATTTACTGTAGGCATGGAATTGCGTCACTCATTCTCCGGGGTTGATATTTGTGTCGAAGCCCATGCGCGCAGGAATAAGCCGAAGCACACACACACTCAGACTGCGCTTACCAATTACGCTACTGAAGTGCGTCCACGTTCAACCAAATTGTTGGTGGATGTGGAGAGATGCCAAATTGAAGCTCAAACTATGCTACTAAATACGAAAATTGCGCTCGACTCTTGCCAGTGACAGAGGGACGACGGGGTAAACACCGTTTTCCAAGGATCTAAGAGAAATTCGATGGGATATTTAGAAGCATACGGATCCCCGCTTCCTGCAGCAGACCGCTTTTTCACTCACATTTTTTCCAGTCTTAAGAAATTTTCTTTGCTTAATTTATCAAAAGGTGTCCAATGCATCTGACAGGTGATTGAGGGTCCGATGCACCATTTGAACCGAAGTGGCATCGATTACTGCTGTCGGTTTTGCAGAAAAACTGAGTTACCGCTCTGACAAGGGTGCAAGTGCGAGGGGTCGACATGGTGGTGCGACGCCAGAAGGGAAGGTGAGGAGGAGGGGCAGGGGAGGGGGTGAGGGGGTAGAGGAAGAAGGGGGTGGGAGTTGGGACTAGTCGCACTGTGATAGCTTTGACAATTTCACTCCACTAAGGTATCCAAAGTGCGTTCCTTGCGGGTGCAGCTGCGGCGATACGAGCGATTCATACATCACGTTCCAATTTATACGTCAAATATAGTAATTAGTCTCCTTTGTAAAGTCCCCCAGAACGAGGAAAAATTTGCGTTTAATAAACAAATAAATTCGTCGATTTCCCACATACGATGCAATACGAACATAAGAAGCATTATGAACAGTAAAGTGTAGTGTAATTGGGGGATTTATTTTAAGTTTCTGTGCAAAATACTTACTGATGGGGCGAAGGCCGTAAAATACGAGTCTACCTCAATCAATTTGCGGATGAAGCTACCGCCTCATTGGGGAGGCCTAAGCGCCCGCATTTATACATGATCTTTAAAATAAGTCGGTGTCTTAAATAATCCTCTCGTCATCTCACCAAAATTTTATATCTCAAGGATTTATTTTTCATGATTTATCAAACAAGCATGATGAATTACGAGGACTCTGTTTCGTGTCTGATATCACTCGACTTGATATACTGTCATCGTGGCTTTTAAGCGAATTATACTTCAGTTGCACAATATCTACACGACACATCGAATGGGCCAATTTAGGTCGCTTTGGTGTAAATGCTTCACATTCGCATGAATGAAGTCTTAAGATAATGGATTTCAGTTTGCGGTTCCGAAATCCTGTTTCTCGAAAGTTGATTGTCACAGAGGTCGGAAATAGTAGCAAATAGTTGCCACAAGTTGTAAAGGCGAAGCCACCACTCAACCATTGTAAAGTACTTTAAGCACCTTCCTTTCCAATCATGGTTGTACCAAATTAAAATGTCATTATCCGGACATTAACTTGGACAATTAAAGTAATTTCGATATCAAATCCTTCAGGCGAATTTGCCCCTAACCCACATTACTTGGGACTTTTCCAAAAGCTCTAAGCCGACTTACACATATTCCTTACACAGTTAAAAATTATATTGCAAAAGCACAGAGACGTACAAGTCTCGACCACTCTATTTGAAGGTGACTCAGCACCACTTGTGAGCCCGAAAAGCATGCTGTGAAGATGTGCATATCCATGATCCGCTTGTCCTTCACTTTTTGCGTTGAAGTTAAATTCAGATTGCAGAGCTAAACAACCAGCTTTGTTAGGCCACACTGCGCCGATTTCAGTATAGTAACGCACAAAACTGCTTGAATTATACAACTTTAGATATTAATCACAGTTGAACTGAGAAGAATACCGAATTTGTTCGCGCGGTTCTTAATTTATGGCAATAAAATGAAAGGTATGCTAGTGAGGCATTGATCACGGTACTTAACTGCAGAAAATTCGATAGAGTCCTACGGAACCAAAGTGAATAATGTATCTTTGTTCTGTTGTTTCATGCAGACAGTATCAGACAAAGGAAATACCATTCGGGTAATTCTTTCGGCTAACTGGACCCCCTCGATTTTGGTGCTTTCCTTTAGAATCATGTCAGTGAAATATTTCTAAGTAATTTTTTTTCACAGTCGTTGCATGGGGCATTGCGTAACCGTGTGGGAGGGCTGAGTGATGCCACAGATCACAGATCGCACGTCCATTCGAGGCGGTACTCGACCGACCAGCAAGTGTGTGCGAAACGAGGAAGCCTGTTTATTCCTCCACAAGAGCTCGGGATTGGGACCACCGACGACGACTGTACGCACACTAACACCATAGCACACCCACTGACGCGGACATTGAGACGCCTACGGGGCTTGTGTATTTGTGGCACGCATATTCACCATGTCACTTGAGATTGACAAGATCCATGCACATGTAGAGAGGACTATCTGATAATCGGAACATACCCAATGATGGCATCGCTTGTCAGGTGCACCAAGTGAATGGCTCCGCAAAAAGCACCTTGTTAATGTGGCGTCACAAACTCTCTCACTTAGCTTCTGCAGTACCTCAAACTCCACTTTCTTATCTATTCACTTCTCTCACCAATGACTTAAAACAGATCGTCTGTAGATTTTGAATTGTTTTTTTTTGTAGCCTTAGTGCAGTAAAACTACCGTACCAGTAAGAAAAAGGAGAAATTGGAAGCGTTAGTAGCTTATCAATAAGTTTCGAGCAGATGTGCGCACCCGTTGTAGCACATAAACATAGACGTACTTACTTTAGTACTTACTACTGCGGCAGAAAATCCGGAAACTTAATGCCACTCCTTGTTTTTTATGTAAAGTGACAAGGAGACTTTGGCTGACTAGTGGGAGAGATCAAGATTCGATTCAGCATTCCTACCTCTGCACGATCAGATGAAGTTATGGGGCTGGGAGCTGTTTGTTAGTAGAGAATCTATAAAATTACTGCGAACCCCTCAAAATGTCTTAAAAATTTAAAATGGAGTAGAAACTAGGAGTTTGGTGATTGCATTAACTTTCAACGATGCACGTGAATGACCAGAGCGCCTAAAGCTCGGAACGCTAGCAATTACGACAATTTTGTTGGTTTTACCAGAACGCTACAGAAGGCGATTAGTTGCTTCTGAGTCTAAAAATACTTCATTATTGTTGCAGACTTTACGAGTGAAATAAAGAACTATTTGCAACATTACCCAATGCTTAGAAGAGTCTGTGGCCAATGCGAGGCATGGTAAATAGCATCCTGCCACACAAGTGTGATCATTAACGGAGGGCGATTGGTGTACGTATTTTTGTCAAATCAAACGACATTTGCTCGTTTTCCGTACTACCCTCCGGATTCCCTCATTCCCGCGCAAAGGGCATGTGCGAAAACTTATTAATTATAAGCAGATCAGCGGGTATCAAAAAAGGGTGTTTTGCCTCTCCTTTTCTCCCGCCTGTGCAAAAAGCCCTCAATTAGCAAAATCAGCACTTCTTAGATGGGACTCCTTGCGATGGTGTTTGCAGGCTTATTTTTACCGCAATAAATGCTATGTGGCGTGGTGCGCTGTGTTAGTGGTGGGGGCGGTGGTAGTACGGAAAGTAGGGGTGAATCACATTCGGGAAATAATTCTCCTCTTTTCCTTCCCTCCTCCTCCACTTTTGCTCCCACCTTTTCTCTTTCTCCTTTTCCTTCCTTCTCTGCCCCAGCTCCCCCTCTCATTCCCCGCCCAGACGCCATGATGGGTGGCCATTAGGCTTTTTCGGCAAACACATGCTTTAGTGCTTCCTCCACCTTCCCCTCTACCAGTAATAAAAGGGTTTTATCTCATTATTCTTAAAACATCGTGTTGGCTCTGCTTCTCTTTTGTCTTTCACTATCAGATGGCTGTCGAGTTTTATAGACCCTTACATCTAAGACCTCGGATAGAGGTGGCTCTGAAAGCCTCTCAAAAAGGCATTATATATGGCTTGTAAATTAAGGGATGGAGAAGAAATGGATGGTTTGAAAAGTCTTCGTCTTTTTGATCCAGCGAATCCCCTTCAAAAATTTTGAAGTCAAAATGGGGTTACAATGCTTTTGGTGGAATGAGAGATTGTTAAGAGTGGCAAATATTAATGATTACTTTAACCGTAGTCGTCAGTCCTGGATTTTTGGCAGCTCATAGTGTTAAAACTAAAGACTTATCGTTATAAGTTGCTTAGGGCTAAGAATCGAACACATGTTAGTACTTCCTAGAAGGCAGTTGACCAAACTTGCTTGTTTAACTTCACAAATATTTGTATTGTAACAACCACTTGAAAGGAAGATAATACTTGGACCACTTCCACTTAACAGACGACACAATGCAAGTTGTTGGGTGGAAATATGGGGTGGATCAAGTCAAGTCAAGCCAATTGACATAGAAACGACTTAAGAGGAGGGTCGACAAGGGGTGCTATCATTGCTAGCTTCACATCGAGTTGATTATGCCGAAGCAGGTAAAATGAATGGTTACGTTGCTATCGGTTAATTTTCCTTTGTAAGATTTACAAACGTTAAACGAAGTCACCGTTTTTGCACTTTAGGTGTGCTGCTGGAGTGACCATTAACAAGTCCTTGGGTGTTAATGCGCATCCAAACACCATGTCAAATGCATTTAGCCAAGGCATAACCCGATCGGTCCTCCTGAATGACGGTGCTGCTGCGATCGCTTTCAGACAGCGAATCGCGCTTATTCGAATGTGCACTTATCGATTCAAAAATTTGATCCATGAAAATACTGGAAATGAATTATCTCGTTACAAGACAATATTTAAGTAGACTCTTCGAATTTGCGAGGTTGGAATCAAAGCGTAATTACCTTATCAAGAAAAATATATTGATCTTATATCATTAAGAGGCAAGGTGACAATAAAATTACTGGTGCCAGAGTTATTAGTGTCAAACGGTGGGCTGACGGGAATCACAGTATTGCATCTTAACTCATGATTGATAGCATCCATGTCCAGGTGATGGTGGACCCATAAACATGCTTGGATATGCACAAACCACGTACGGCTCCTTAAGCACGGTTGAAGTCAACTTCCCTACCATTCAATGGGCGCATGCTTAACAACTCACTGAAAGTCCTCTTTCATTTCCCTCAGCTCTGTTTTCACTTGTGATATCCCCAAGCGTTAGTGATTACAAAAGATCTCGCATTCAAGCCTTTTCTCCCGCTCAGCCACGAACAGTGACGGGAGCTTTTTGCTTACTTCTCACAAAATAGGCGAACATGATTGATTCCTGCCAATCTGCACGATAGAACCCTTTGGTATCGAGGACGCGTTTGTTGTTGTTGTTGTTGTTGTTGGCCCGTTGGTGTGTGATGAGGCGTTAAGCGTAGGTGTCGGCGCCTTAGTGAGCGAAACCGCAAGTTTAATAGGATGTTTATGCTAACTTTTGACTGTTTATTTCGTGGATGCCAGCAACAATAAAACCTAGTTCCCCCTCTACTCTAAACCACACTGTTTTGCCATAGAAGAACACTAAACCGAGCAAGACAGACATGCCAAGGGAATCCAAAAAAACCGTATGAGGTGCGCTAATGAGGCTAAACTGCTGTCCATCTAAACACATTTTTTGGGTCCCATACGATAAACTATGGTACGTGTGAAGATTCAGTTGCCTCAAGAATGGAGCCTCAGCGGAGACTCCTTTGGAACGTAAAAGGGAAGACGCTAACTTAAAACAGCAAGAAGCCTTAGCAGACAAGGAGCACGAATTTCGATTTTTTGGAGTGATAAGTGAGGACAGACCGGCCTAAAATCCTCCACCTTGAGCAAAGGGAAAGGGGTAAAGTTCGCAAATGCCTACGTTGGCCTAACGGGCTTACTTTAAACTACACTACAGCGTATAATCACCAAATCTCAGTACCGTACAATGGTGGTTAAAGGGCCCTATTTTTGGTGTTTCTGTTTACTCATGCTATTATAGCAAACATAAGTAAGTTACTTTATTATTGGTCAAAATATGGTCAATTTGAGGTAAATTGCGGATGCCTTGGCTACATGCCCATATAAGTGGTGATGCTAGGTTGTTTACTTATAATTTCCTCCATATTAAACAAGATAACTTAGTCTATTTACAAGACACGGTTGATTTTGACAATCAAGCATCGTAAATGGACACGACCAGCTTTGGTTTATTGCAAATGACTGATTGACAGTGACCGATATTACCATTTGACTTATTTATGAGAGATCGTCGGTGGATGCTTGCGCCTAACATGCAGTATGGCAAGCGAACAGAAGCCAAGGGTAGAGTCATTCTCTTCTCCCTCTCCTATCTTTAAACTTACCTGACAACCTAAAATCCTCCATGGGAGAGCAGAATTTGCCACTCTTTGTACTTAGAACACATTTAAAGAGATGAAGAGCCTTTGCGCTTAAAAGTAATTCCAATGCTTCCAAAAAAGTTTTAAAACGGCAATTCATAGTTAAAATGAGGGAAGGGGTTCAGTATTTGGGTAAGGGTTAGAACAATGGCGAATATACTCAAGTTTTTACTTCCTCATGAAGTTAATAAATCGAGTAACCACTAAGGCAACTTCAATTACCAGCGTGCGATCTGCCGAGGTAATGCAGAAGATAACAGTCGTAGGGATTTACATGGGATTTAAATGGACGAAAGGAAGAGGAAAACGTATACACTTCTCTCCGAATAGGGTTGTGACGCGGACTCACGGCGATCACTTTTCGTTGCGTATTAATTCCCTGGCGCACTGCGAGTGAAGTCATAAAACTTAGGAAACATACTTGCAGACTAGGTTCAGAATAAACTTTTCCACATAGGCGTAATAAGGTGTTGTGGTAATTGACCTGGCCATGATTCATCCAACGCGTGCCCGGTCTCTAGGCTGGGCAGAGGAAAGGAAAGAGGAGGATGGGGAGAGTGGAATATTCCATCGGTAAGTTGACGGCGAGGGTGGTGGCGCTCATAAATCGCAGCGACCCAACGCTGATTGATATATTTCGACGTTGCGTGCACGATTGCATGTGGGCGCAAGCCATCACTGCCTCTCCCTCCCTCAACTGTCACCGGGCCAAAGGAACCAATTGGGCACGTGCCAGCCGGGGTCAGAGCATTATCCTTCCCTTGGTTTGGCAGGTTTCGTCCTCGTTGCCCACCGAGTGGCACTTAGTCTACGAAACCCAGATGAAGAAACAATTGATACATCTAGTGCCTTTTTGAAAGAATTTTGCAAGTGACCAAACACCGTTTCCATATCGAGAGTGCATCATTCAAGGAGCGGCACTAGAATAAAGCGATGTGCCTGATTCTACTGAAGGCTATCCATACGAGCGTACACCATTTCAACATAAGGAGAATGAGGCTAAATTCTGCACAGCACCGACCAGATTTGGATCCCCCATACCTGTAAGATTAAAAGCGCATAGCAATAGCCCATCATTTGGTTTGAAATACATCAATATCTTAAGACAGTTGGGGCTGCAGTGATTCAACTCCGAACGGTAATGTCATGCATTTTCGTGAAACCATCCACCTGCCTCTTTTGCAAAATGCTACCCACGATTAATGTTAAAAATGTCCAGTCAACAAAAACAGCCTGCAAGTGCAGAAAATACAGAGGCCTGAGAACTAGGAAGACGAGGGACAAGCCAATGCACAGAAGGATACCTGTCCTCACTTAACAATGCACACTTCACCGCACTTAGGCTTCGATCAACATCGTGGTGGCATGACGCTCTGACCATTCCGCTTTCTCCAACAGCCCTCTGGATGCTGTTAGCTCAGTAATTTTTGCCGGGTGCCGACGTCTTTGGATCGCACTCATGAACTAAAATTCTCCTGTCCCATCGTCAGGTATTCTTAAACCCGACTTGACAAGGCAGACGGCGTCCCAAACTTCGTTAGACACGCTTCGAATGAAAGTAGCCCGAGGTGAAGGCTGCCAACAGTAGAGAGCATCACCAACATAACCCACTGTTATAGAAGGAGAATATCATGAATGGTAACAAAACTGTATTATTATTATTACTACTAATCAATGTCATGGGATTTAGCGTACCTATTTTACACGGAATATCAATGCAATATAACACACACTGCTTCTCAAATCATTTAGACAGCGCACACGGTGTGGGAAATAAGACTGCGGACATATTTAATCGTTAGATTAACCAGACATCATCGTTCGTAACCATGATGCGGTTGCTGTTGTGCAGTGCGTCCAATCCAGCCACAATCTCAGCACGCGTGAACTCTGAGGTTTGCACCATGACGAAGGCGATGACCTATAGTACAATCAAGAAAATTATCAAATAATCCCTTTTCATGCATTCGATTCCTTTCTAGAAGATAGAAAGCTAAAACGACACAAATCCAACTAATTTGGCTTTTGTAGATTGCATCAAATAAATGTCGCCTAACCTTCAAGAACTACAGGAAATATTCGTAGATTATGCGCGTTATTTTCGCTACAATAACCATGTTTGCGTGGCGCTGAGTTTAATTATAACAGAAATTCTATTGTCTCCTGGGCTATTAAACCACTTCATGGACGAATGCGCGTATATGTGCACACAAATATGTGTATATACAAATGTCAATGGTGATATAAAAGGGAATGAAAGCAGACATGGGAAGCCACATACATTGCCTAAGGGATAACACCAAGTGTATCGTTTTGAATAGCATTTCTAGAGACGCGTAGTCATAAACCCAAGTTATGAATGGACAAGATGTGGCGACTGTACAGGGGATAGGAGTGGTATACCTCTGGGATGGCGAGCTGTTCAACACGACGCTCCTGGAAGGCTCGGGAGACAAGAGTTGAGAGCATACGGAGTCGCGACTCTGGCAGTTGGACTCCGCTTAGACCAGGTATGCTGTTTCCCGCCCCGTCAAAGTCATAGACATCGCCGTTGCTTCCACTCTGAGTTGGCTCCAAAGCTTCCGACCTAATTGCTGCTGCTGCTGCTCTAAAAAAATGAACCAAAAGCATTCCACTCTGCTGACTTAAACATTGTACGTGATGAGTGGAGTAAGTGTTTTAACTCCAATGAGTCCTCCAAAAGCCAAGCACGAATTAGTAGGAGTTTGGAAGTTTGATAAATTACAGTGCAACAAAAGACCCCAATTTCACTTGAGACAACCAACCAAACCCGCTGTCATTTCAGTTCGGTTAAGCTTGCAGAATGATTTGCCCTTATTCAAAGACTGACAATCTGGGTTGATTTTGTGTTCAAAATAATTTCCAGCATTCCTTGAAAAAAGGGAGAAGCATTGGAAGAAAAGAACGCATGCACACACAAACACATAAGAAAAGTGAAAGAAAACATTTCACAGTTTCTTGTCGCCTGAAAGGAGTAAACGAACATTCGCTACATTTGGCATATTTCGCCACTTTGACCCTCCATGAGTCCCTGTGCACGTGTGTACCCACAAGCACACATTCTTCATTACCTATCACCCGCCTTCACCACTAGATGAGGGAGGGGAAACGCGTGTTGCAGCCTATCACCCCTCATCCACCCATATGCACACCCTCTCCCTTGCCAAATGGATACATGCTTAATTAACTAGACGAAGGAGGCACCAAAGACAATGGGAACATGGTTACACTTTCACCTAGATATGCACAGTTCAGCTAAATTAACGGTCTGCATTCAGATACTACAAGAACCATTAAAATGAAGATTATAGACGGCATATGACTAACAACCTTAGTCGAAAGAAATTTGAGAAATTTGAGAGAAGTACTCATAAATCCCACAAGAGTCTACCCTAAGAGCACAAAGAAGCATGAAAAAAGCACAAAACTAACCTTTTACGCGGCCTACATACCGTGCCGTCACCTTCCTCTTCGGAACTCGAATACGATCCAGATCCACCGGTAGAGGTAAGAGGTCGCTTTCGGCGCGACTTTTCCAATACCTCCTGAAAAAGGTACAATTCGGTTTTAGCAAGCATTCAAATCCTCCGCCTAGATCAAAAATAACAACGGAAAAAACGCATAGATGCGAAACAATCGTCTGATAAACCATAACGGGCAGATTGAATGCCATTTTTACTTTGAAGAGGACGAACGACACCAACTCCACAGCGGCCTCGGCATCTATCTTGGTGACGGCTTTTGACATGCGAGCCTTGGCGTTTGCCGTGGCCAGACGAATGAGCGTCTCAAGCGTACGGGCAGTGACAGGTTGAGTGCGACGCAAGGAAGAATTTTCGACGTCCTGTTGCATTCTTAAGTCACAGTACTTCTCTGATATGATGGTTGCAGCCTCCTTACTTAACTGGGGCCGCAACTGGCGAGCGATGTGAATGTACTTCTTTAGGAAGCTTGTTGTAAAGCACTCCCTGTGTAGGAAAAATTGACGACTATATTTCCCTGTTGACACTGATCACGATGTATTCAGGGATCAAAAATGAGCGCATACTAGCACAAAATTAACCATAAATAAAACACATTTTACGACACACCAGAAATGACCTAAAACACCCAAGTACCTAAAATCGGGATCGATTTGTGCTCAGCATCACACAAGGGCAAAATCCAATTGTGGAAATAATAAGTAACAGTGTGTGCAAAGCAAGAAATGTTATGGATTCAAAAAAGGTAATTCCGACGTTGCGTAGTAAATCAGTCGTACCAGCAAATAAGCAATCACTTGTAATGATTCAAGCTATTGTTACTCATGATGGCGTAACATTTATTTTGAACGCTTGCTGCATTGATGGTGATTGATAGGTTACAGAGGAGAAAACGGTTAGAGATCGGACATAACTCACGTGTTTCTCGAACCTCTACCAGCATAAATGAAACCACCTTGATCTTCAAATACTTGACCATCTGATGTCTTACGATGCCTCTCAGCGTCAATACCAGCAGCGCCTCCGATCACATTAGGGTCCATATTGCAGGTGGCAAGATGTACAGTGGTATCCTGCAGTGGCATGGCTTCACCATCCTGCTCACCCGGAGTCCGATACTGATGGGCTTGAAGGACATGCTCAGCAATTCCACGATCGCCTTCAGGATCTGCTTTATCCAATACTAAGAAGAGCAGATCAAATCGCGACAGCAGCGAGTCCTGCGGTGACCAAATGAATATTATAGGGTGTACTAGTTGACCATAAGTAGCAATACACAGTATATAGACAATTTACGAATTCAAAATATCTAACCCTCAAGATCAAGACAATGAACTAATAAAAAAAGGGAAGCTAAGGTGGCTTTAAAAAAATAAAACCACGTTTTTTGAAGCCAACGTCTGATTTCACAAACATGATTGAAAGAAAACTACTTTTAAAAATCCCAAGTTTTACAAGTAATAAATTAAGCGCAATGGAGACGAAACTACTTACTTGCAGGCCAATGTTCTCCATTGGTGTTTTGTACTGATCATAGCGGCCGTAAACGGGATTGGCGGCACCCAACAACGAACACCTTGCGTTAAGCTGGGCCTGAATACCAGCCTTGGCAATCGTCACACGGCCCTGTTCCATCACCTCATGGATAGCTGTTCGATCAATATCAGACATTTTATCAAACTCATCGATGCAGACAATACCGCGATCTGCCAAGACCATGGCACCGGCTTCCAACTGGCGTTCACCTAGAGGCAAACATTTCGACGAGACTTCACAACACTGGCTCGCATGAAAGCTAAATAAGATGGGAGCAACAGTAGTTTAATAGTACTTCAAATGGCCAAAGAAACCAACTACTCGATCCTTTGTACGCAACGAGAGGAGCACTTATACACATTCTTTAATTGTCTCATCACAGATGTCCAACGCTGTGCCGCCTTTAAACACAACCAAAGATCGAACGAGTAGAGTTGACTGGTGAATAACTTACCAGTTTCATGATCAGTGGTAATAGCAGCAGTCAAACCGACTCCAGAAGAGCCACGGCCAGTAGTTGGAATAGCCAGATTGGCGACATGAAGGACGAAACGGAGGAATTGCGACTTGGCAACAGAGGGATCACCCAGAAGGAGCACGTTTATATCGCCTCTTATACGTGAGCCGTTGGGCAATATTCTCTCCACACCACCCAGGAGCAAATAAAGTATTGCCTTTTTAATGTAGCGGTGGCCGTAGATAGAAGGCGCCAAAGAACGGGCAAGAAGATCCACGATGTCCTTTGAAATTTTCCAATAGCACAATTAGTAACATTCAAAAGAATTTGGCACTAAAAGCTAAACTAACATGACGCTTGGAAATAAGCCGCATCATGCCGATATCCTTATCGGAAAAGTTAGGCTCCGATTGCTGATTGAAGAGTTGAATATTATTCGCGATTAGAGCCGTACGGAAGCTGGCAGAAGTATAGCCATTCTTTTTCCCAGGAAGGCAGCGAAACTGACCAACAACTTGAATACGATCACCAGCCTGGAGGGAGACATTTAGTAAAAAGGGAAAAGTGGACGTGATAGAAACCAACATGTTACCTTGCAAGAGTCAACTAGATCGTTGTCCAAAAGAACTTCAACGGACCTAGGTAATTGACCAGCTGGCGCAGTCTCTGGCATTTCCTACAGCAAACACGATGAGTTCTGAACGAATGGCCACCTGAATAGTTATTTTTTGATGGTCGTGATATGTTGAGAGTCCATATTCAGTTTCCAACAAATTGCCACTCTCGTCCTTAGTCGGGTAAGCACCAGCAGAAGGAAAGGCATCCAAACTGCTCATATCAGCATAGCGACGTTCAATAGTCTTTCGTGTGATTGGGCAGTAATGAACACTGCACGCGATCTTGGGACGAACGACAGATGCTACAAAATGTGCATAACATTCCCAAAACAAACCTCTAGTCACGATTCCTTCTACACATACCATATGGCCTAAAAGAGCAGAGGTGAGGGTCCGTGGCGACACATGCATTGCCCCGAAGCTAAACACGATTGGGACTTGAAAGAGACCTACCTTCCCTCAAAACCGACGAAAAAATCACCGGTCTTTTGTGCGTAATCCGGATTAACGTTCTGTACACAGACCTTGAGAGCGCGCTGACATGCAAGCAGTTCAGCAAACGCGTTAGAAATCAATCTTAAGTAGAGGAATTGGAACTTTGACTACTGTTCAGTTCTTTTGGGATTCTCGCGACGAAGGTCATTGACGCTGATAATCAAACGTGATTTTCCACTACTTATCATATTAACTATCCGACTCTTGTAAAAATCCTGGAGTTTTGTAATGACAAGAATAAGAAAAACAAACCGACTCATCAAGGAACTCAACAAATTCCCTCTCACTTTCAATAAGCGACTGATCTTCAGCGTAGTCCATCCTAATCTAAAAGACAAGAGTTATCTATTTATTGACCAAAATGAAGGCATAGTGCAAAAGAGGTCTTTGCAGGCTCCACAATCAAACAGATTTAACTTAGGAATGAACCCACCTCACTGTGCGAAGAAAAACAGACCCACCACAATTACGCTATTTCAAAAAATTGGCGTAGCAGGCAATATTCAGGATCGGGAAATTCAAACAAAGCCATATTCGAAAAACGCATCAGAAAAAGCAAATTCAAAGTGTCCGTCACAACGCAAATGTAGTTTAAAATGCTATTTATCTTTAGCGATGTTGCGAATACGTATGGCACACCTTTCGCAAACTGTTATAATGTCCCGGTTAGCGGATCGACTGCGGGCAATAAACTAATTCGTTAATTGTTTCGAATTTTGAAGCAAAAAACTAGTGTCGTTTATCAAAAATTTGTCATTTGCTAAGTTGCATATTAAATTACATTACGAATGGGAAGCAAGTTCCATCTTTCGAACCCAAGCATAAGAAATTCGCCAAATCTTCTTGTCGTGGGGCACCCAATGTGATACTTTGTTTGTTTGAACTGCCGGCTTTGGTCAGGATTACAGTTGTGGTCATAGTGCTCTTGCTGAGTAGGCTGGTCTCCGGGCCATACCGGCATCTCATTTCCCTCGGTCTGTTTGTAGCGTCCCCGAGGCTCCCTCGAAGGCAAAAGAAGGCAGAATACTAGGGTAAAATGCATATATTCTACTTTAGCATCCTGCTTTCTTTTGTCTCAAGGGAGCCTTAGGATGCTACACTAGTGCTTGGCAACGAAGGGTACTGTAGCTGCTGCCATAACCCAGAGGTCAGCTCATGCGGCGTTGGCAATATGTCCAACCAAGTGACGGTGGACCACTATTAAAAGCGCAACTCAAGCGTTGTGATTCTATTCGTAGCTGTCAAAACATTCAAACTGGAGGACTTAATGTGCTTCAATTTTTTAAATTTGCGTCGAGAGTTTCTGTGTGGATTTTGCCTTAATCTACATAGAACTTCCCTTTCCAACCTAAAAGGCGTTCAAATCAGTTTTTGCGCAATATCATTTTAATTTGCTTCAACATATAGTATTATCGCAACTGTAAAGCTATTGCTAGTTGGGTTAATTAGCTAGTTAAATTGCTCACGAACAGCCCTTCCTCAGCAAGTGACTAATTTCGTTTCGTTTATTCGTTCTCCTCTTTCGCCCGCGCCACATGGTCCATTCCGTGCTCCCCGTTCTGTCGTCGTCATTTAACGTGCCTGGCAGTGGTTTGGCTTTGGATACCTGCAACCCGACCCAGTTATTTGAGTTCCATGTGGTAGCGTGGTGCTAGATATCTTGGGTGCACTTGAGTGAAGTTTCCATGATAGAGGTTACGATTGTTGGGTCCATTAACACGGATCTTGTGTGGTAAGCCCAGTATGAAGATCCGTCAGCTCTTTATCAAGTTACACAGATAAATTTCCCCTTCCCGGTGAAACAATAGTTGGAGCGAAATTCGCAACGGGATTTGGGGGCAAGGGCGCCAACCAGTGTGTTGCAGCTAGAAAGCTTGGTGCCAAGACCTCCCTCGTCTCACGAGTTTGTACCAAATTGCTCATCCTCACGTCCTTTTAAAGGTTGGTGACGATTACTTTGGGAAAGACTATGTAGAATACCTGAAAAAGGTCGGTGTAGAGACGGGTGAGTAACTTGTCCATGTTATTACAAGTGTATCACTTTGTTCATTGGACAAATAATTCCCAGCAGCATTACTGACACGAGATTACTGTTGTTTTGGAAAGACGCCATAAAAGTAAGTCATACCGCTGGCAGTGGCGTCGCGGTGATTACTGTAGAACAGAATAATGGGAACAACAACATTGTGATAATTCCTGGAGCCAACGAGGAGATTTCAATTGATGACATCAAAGAGGCACATGGGAAGGGACTTATTGGTGAAAAAGTAATGGAATGTCAGTTCGAGGTGAGCCCTACTGAGAAATAAATGCCATTAATTGTAAACATGACGGTAGCATTACTGGGTTCAAATTTTAAGTCGAATGCCGAGGCAACGCTCTATGCACTAGAACAGGCAGAGAAGTACGGCGTAATCACAATACTGGACCCTGCTCCCGCCCCAAATCCTGGATCGCCTTTTCTTCCGTTGCTGGGACGTTTCTTGAGAGCGTCGACGATGGTTTGCCCCAACGAAACTGAGGCGGCAGTCCTTACAGGCATCCCCGTCCCTGATTATACGGGGAAGAAGTCCGTTCAGATTGCTGAGTCGGCCCTGGGGTGGCTTTTGCATCTGCAAGAGGCTGGTGTAACCTACCCTTTAGTCACCCTTGGCGTCAACGGAGTGGTCGGTCTGCTACCCAAATGTGAGGGCGACTGCACCAGCGCCGACGACGTAACGGTGCTGAAGTCAGACTTGATAGTTGGTGACAAGGCCATCTTCCACATCCGCTGTCCGGTCTACACGAAGGTGGTCGATACCACTGGGGCCGGCGATTGCTTTGCTGGCTCTCTAGCCTTCTATATGGCTCGATACCCCGAGATCACGATCGTGGAGAAGCTGCGTCGATCCGTCTGGATCGCCAGTCAGTCAGTCCTGCGACACGGCACTCAGGCTAGCTTCTACGAACGTCACGAACTTCCAAGCGAGTTATTTGAAAGTGCAGAATTTCGCTGGCCCCAGGCCTGAGATATGCGTACTCTGCAGCTTTTTGTAAGGGGGGAGGGTTTCCTCGACCCCCATGCCATTGACATTTTTTTGGATAACATTACTTTCCTTCCCATAAACCTCAAACTGAATGACTAATGATATTTACCAACTGGTCGTACGGAAGTCTGACACATGTTAATAATATCCGAGAGACTGGGCAAATATTGAAATCTATCACACAGTCGAGTCCATTCAGGGCAAGACCACCAGGTGAATCCATTAGTTTAGATCAGTGTCCTCTAAGGTAAGAAGTACGTCAAGTCCCGCTTTCAAAATTTGTTTGTACATGAGACAGCCGGGCGTGCCAAGTGTGAGGAAACCGTCAATAATTGGGCGACGCATCACCCCTTGCGGTGCGGTTTGTTGAGCTCCTTCCCGTTACCTCCTTTGGTGCGTTTTGCTGGAAAAAAGGAATTAAGATGGTTTTACAAGAAAGTTGTTAAGACAAGTTCCTCATAGCTGCCAAGTGAAACGAGATGGGAGACCCGAGACTTACCCGCTCTTTTCGCATCGCGTCTCTCCGAGAACCAATTTCTCCGCTTGGGCCTGGCGGCGGGCGTCTCCGCACCGCCTCGCAGAGCCAGGCTCTCTGCCTTCGCCAGCTGTGCCTGTGCTGCGTTAAGCTCGCGTTCCTCTAACTCCATGGCCAGAATTTGCTCCATGAACGGCTTTACTTTGTCTATGCGGGCTTGAAAATAGGCGATAACTTCTGCAAGGTAACGTGGAATTTTTCTCTTAGCAAAAGAATTCACTTCCACAGGACCTGGGTTTTAACACCCGGTTAACCATGACCCGAAGAAGTCAGTCGCTGGGTGTTTCACACCCCCGATACCTAGTCTTATAGCATTCGAGACATTGTCACACAGAGGGAATCAAACTATAATTGATCTGATCCCGAAATATGGACTAATCCATTATTGTAAAACTTCACACGCTTGGAGAAACCACATTCGAAGATGAAAAACAAGCTTTGAAATGTCGGTTTGTGACACACCAGATACGCCAAAAAGCGGGTTTTTTGGCGGTAGAAAACCTCAAACCAATTCGGCGCAAGAATTGTTCTTAGAGCTCCCCTCCAAATTTCAAAATACAGGAAAACCAATATTGTTCATGCTAGAGGTTTACAGGAAAAACATGTGGGAGAGATCGTTGATCAACTTCTTTTAGGAGATCAGGATTTGTTTTGCCGTTATTGGTCCTCAGTAAAAGGTTTTTAATTTGGCAGAGTACCTGACCCTAACGCAAAATACTTCCAGAATCAGTGAGACTGATCGATCCAAGCATGCAAGGCTCCAAAGTGTGTCATTACAACAAGTATAAGTCGTCGGGATGTTTGCGTTTTGAGAAACTGATTTTCACCAAGTGCATCACAAAACAGCGTTACAGCCGAGGAGATTCACAAGCAGTGGAAAATAGTCTGTCACATACGGCTTAAACGAAAATCGACGCGAATGTGCGGTCTTCTAAAGCAAACGAACAAAGCCAGGCACGTCGATGAGACCAAAGCCCATGTAAACACTGCCGGTCTAAACAAGAGAAACCGATGTAAGCAGCCTTGGCTCCATGACTTATAGGCGGTTGAAGCGCGCGGAGGGAAATGATGATGACAGTGCAGTCGCATAAAACGAGGCGCCGCACTAGGAGGCTCACGCCAGTCATTCATCGTATCCATCTGTTTTTCCTTCTCGCATCACATACTGCTTTAACAGCATATCAGGGTAACAATATTGGAACCTGCCTGCGCCACGATCAATGGAAATACAATGAGTAAATGCTGCCTATATTTTACAAGGTAAATAAGTCTTCACAAGTCTTTTCCTTAATAGTAGCAGTTAAACAGCTAATGAAAACCTCTTTCGATATCTCATTACTTGGAAGAACCATCGGTACGATTTATGCTCACGCTGTAGTCCGTCCTTAACGAAGCATATGCCTGCTGCATATTCCACCTTGACAAAACGCTTCGTCGCTAGAATCCGAAAAACCTAGCCGCGGTCACTTTCATTCTAAATCCATCTTGTCGCCTAACTATCCGTTCTAGTTTGCGTGTGATTGTGGATTGCCGAGAAAAACGTTTTCATCATCAATCTGAGAAGTGGCACATCAGGCAGTTAGCTAAACCAATTCGTCATAGTTCCCACGACTCTCTTCAGTTGATGTAGATTTGGACAAACTATTTCATCACTAGCTTCAAATCATTTCAGCCAATAGCGATACGCAATCCTTCATTACTGTAGAGAACGGAAGGGGCTCCCAAAAGTGATGCAGCGTTAGATAGCCAAAATTCAAAGAGCAGGGATTGCTAACAAAGACAGTACCACCAGAGGATTAGGGTTTTACACACACTTAACGAGCAGATACTGGGAAAAAACACAGAGGTCATGCTATAAATTTGTGCTGAGCGCAGGTAAAAACCATATAAAAAGGCAGAACAGATTGTATCTGTGCATTTCAAACGAAACGTATAAGAATTTGATATACAATGTCTCGAAAAAGTTTATTCTTTGCAAATTAACCTTCAAGACAAGGTACACAAATGTGGCGAAGTGTTCGATAGCAACCGAAAAAAGTTATCCCGAAGGTCTGGATACATCACGTAGAAGTGGAGTAAATTTAAACGCCACTAGATGAATCGCAATTAATAGGTCTAACCCTCGATTTATTATACAATTAACTTATCAGTATGCAATCGGAAAGGACATTTGTCAAGGCAAAAGGCACTTAACGGTGTGTAGATATTACCCAAACTGAAAACAAAATGACTTCAGTGCACAAAATCAGATGAAATGTTGAAAAAAAGGGGCTACTCAAGGGCATTTGACAATTTTCAGTGCTGAAACTGCAAAGGATCAAGTACCAGATCATGAGGATACTTTAAATCGACGCATACACCCACGAAGCTTTGGCGCTTACCTTGTGGTATGACGCGCGATTTAACAGGGCAAGGAGCATCCTTAACTACCTCTTTGAGTAGCTTTCTATCCGATTCACCGGCCAAAGACACAGCCCTAAAAGGAATGGTGGAAAAGTTGGCCACTGGTTTATAGTCTTGCAGAACTGCAGCAATAATTTGCGCTCCGATTAATATGTTGCTTTAAGAATTGAAGCTCCCAGTTTTGAGAAATGACAGCAGAAAAAACGTAGGAAAAATTCCTCACATCTGTTATATTTCTGAGCCAGAGAAGTGATAGTGCTCACAAAAAGCGTGATTGAAAGTTAACAAATAAACTTGTCACACATTACTAGCAATGTAGGGCACTACAGGGTGAGGCAAACCCACCTCCAACGAAGAGGCACGACACAATGTCCCATTCGTGATTGCGAAGGCAAAAAACACAAATAAATGGTATGAAAACTAGACGGTTTACATTGGAATACGGTGTTAAAATTTAAAAATAAATAACTAAAGGATAGATCCTTAAAATATCATCAGTAATCCCCATTTTCCGATGGTTATCCACAATCGAAGCGAAAGAAGTAATGGAGACAAGCGGTCAAAGCGAAATCATTTGTTAGCAACATGCTACTACTGCTATTCGAGTAGCACGTAAACGACAGTTCAGGCGATGAATGGGTAACGGCAACATTGATAACAGGAATGGGTACTCACCGACCCGCATTGGAAGCACGAGCAGTTCGGCCAACGCGATGCACGTAGGACTTGATAGTGTTCGGGAGTTTGTAATTTACAACCTTAGCGAGTAATGCGAAGAAGCAACCGTTAAAAAGTTAATCAATTAAAAGTTAGGCCCTAGTGGGTACCCAATCTGGGGTTTTTTCCTGCAAATACGTGGAAAAGTCCAGACTGTCACGAAAACCCCACTTAGTACACAGATAAGTATTGAGACTTCACCAGATGCTTTACTGACATGCTTTGCTTTGAACCACAACCAAAACGGGACAAAGATCCGTGTTGGCATTTGAAAACAAGATGATTAATGAAAACATCACGTAGGGGAATCCAGCCAACTTTTTTACAAGCAGATCCGATTGATAGAAAACACTGGTAAAAGGGATAGACACTTACAGTTTGAACACCTGGAATGTCCAAACCACGAGCAGCCAAATCAGTAGCCAGAAGAACGTCAGCAGGAGGAGGCAAAAGGCGACTTGGGACGAAAGGAGGGATCTCCATGCCTGCCTTGTTCATGACTTCAGATTTCAGGGCTTCGGCATCGGTGAAGCGTCGAAGGGCCTCCAAGCGTTGCGCCTGGTTCATGTCTCCATGCAGCTCAGCACACTTAACGCCCATTAATCCAAGGAGGATATGAATGCGGTGGCAGTCCTTCTTGGTGGGTAGGAAGACAATGGTGCGGCACGGAAAAGAACGCAAAAGTAACGCCGCCAGAATAGCGTCTCGATCACCCTCACGGTGTGACCGAATACGTACAAACTCCTGGTCTAGCCGGTTGGCCACTGCTGTGGACTGGTCAAGAAAGATGCGCACAGGGTTCTTTAGCGACACCGTCGCCAACTCTCGCACCTACCAAAATAAAGAGGAATGTGAAAATGATCGCATAGAAATGGTATCATCACACAAAACTAGGCACGTTAAAAGAAGAAAAGAGTTCGACTTTATTGGAATCCAACGGGTAAAAAAGTCACCGTTTCAGTCATTGTTGCTGAGAAAAGCAGAGTCTGCCGGTGAGATCCACAATGACGGACGATTTCCTTTACTTGTTCGGTAAAATATTCATCAAGAAGTCTAAAGTAAAGGTGTTCGCAGCTTAAAACTTACTTATCAGCCTCATCCAAGACCAAATATTCGATTCCGCTCAGCGTGAAACTCGGCGCATTAGAGAGATGGTCTATCAGCCGACCTGGAGTCGCCACAACCAAATCAGGATTCTTGCGGAGACTGGCTTCCTGTGAAGACAAGTCAAGCCCACCCGCTGCCAGCTGGATTTTGAGCCGCGGGCAGTGCTTGACTAGTTGTTCAGCCACTTTAAAAATCTGAACAGCCAGTTCACGGGTCGGACTGATAATAAGAGCTTTTGTGGTGCTGCGACAAGCAATTGGTGCAAACACCATCCTCTCAACAATAGGAAGCAAAAAAGCCAGAGTTTTCCCCGAACCTGTGCGTGCACAGGCACAAATATCACGATTAAGCAATCCCACGGGGATACACGCACATTGTATGGGCGTTGGTTTGAAGATTTTCATCTCGGTAAGTGACTTTAAAAGAGGTTTCGAGAGTTTAAAAGAGAGAAACGACTCAACTTCTGTATACTTTGTCATTGATTGAGTGAACTCATAGTGCTCCTCAAACGTACTAACTCCAGAAGCATTGCTTTTAGTCTCTTTGCTTTTACGCTTACTACGTAGAGAACCTAGCACATGAAGAAAAAAAGAACATACCTAAATCTCTACATTCAACGCAAAAAACGGGTTCTCCAGCGCCACATTCTTCGTCCGAAAAATACAAAAGCTCGCTAGCATTTTTTGTACGAAACTCATCAATTAACTTCTCAACCTCAAAGTTATTTTGCGACAAATTCACCGTCGGTTCCGTCAAGACAGCCGGTGGAGGCTGAATATCCTACCAAAGGTAAGTGAAACAAGAATTACCTCTGCGTCAAATTTAAACGAAGGATCAAACTCAACCTAAAAATCGATGAGAACAAGCCGTAACACACCATCCACGAACCACGACACCTACTGAGCAGAAAATGACCTTTGGGAATAAATTGAGCGAAGTAAAACTAAGAGGTATTATAAGGCATAAAACAAATTTAATTGCTTTAGATCCAAGTAAGTGGATTAAATTTGCATAAATGGATGCTGCATTAGTTGGTATGTAACATACACGCCATTAAGGAAAAATTGCTCTCCTACAAACATCTTCCAGGTCGAATCATGCTTTTATGCTTAATGCAAAATTGAAAAGTTAAATTGTAACGCGGACTTTAAAAGCATGAATAAGACAGTACGTGTCTGTCGTGACAGGTGAATTTGGCTAATTTGGTCAATTTGGCCTGAGCCCAATTATCTCTAATATTTTAATCCTCAGTGTAGTTGTAATACTTTGGTTGTTAGAACTGCCGTTTTCTGTCAAGGTCACAGAGGTGGCCATATTGCCCTAGCTGCATGGGCTGGCCTCTGAGCCATGCCAGCAGCCTTTTCCCTTCTGTCCGGTGAATATGTAGCGTCCCGAGGCTCCCTTAAGGCAAAAGAAGGCAAAGTGTCGGGGTAGAATACATATATTCACCGGACAGAGGGGAAAATATACTGCTGGCATGGCCCGGAGGCCAGCCCACGCAGCTAAGGCAATATGGCCACCTCTGTGACCTTGACAGAAATCGGCAGCACAAACAGATAAAGCACTACAAATATATGTATTCTACCCCGCCACTTTGCCTTCTTTTGCTTTAAGGGAGCCTCGGGACGCTACAGTAGTACTTTGATTGTTGGAAATACCGGTTTTGGTGAAGGTCACAGAGGTGGCTGTTGTAGCGTCCCGAGACTCCCTTAAGGCAAAAGAAGGCAAAGTGGCAGGATAGAATATATATATATTCACCGGACAGAGGGAAAACGGCTGCTGGCATGGCCCGGAGGCCAGCCCACGCAGCTAGGGCGATATGGCCACCTCTGTGACCTTGACAGAAGCCAGCAGTTCTAACAAACAAAGTATTATAGCTGTACTGTCCTAGCTGCGTGGGCATGGCCTCCGGGCCATGCCAGCAGCCTATTTCCCTCTGTCCGCTAAATATATATATTCCACCCTAGCGTTCTGCCTTCTTTTGCCTTCGAGGAGTCTCAGGACGCTGCACTGAAGGTTAAAAATCTAGTTTAGCAATTATTGTTTGCATTTCCTTCCATGTTGTTTGCGCATGAAATAAATGCGTTTTATTTCGAAGAACTTTACTACATTTTGTATTGTTGCGCCATAATAATAACATGAAAAATTCTTAACTCGTTTGTTTGCTTTTTGCCTGGAATGTTTTATGTCGGACACGATTTTGGGTTTTTCCTTTGTTTAAGTGAGCTCGAAACACATTCCGTTTTTTCGGATTTCCTTGAGCGTCACGTTGATTTGGCTTGTCTGTAATTATGAATTGCGCAATTCCTGTCGAATTGGTGGGAGGCTTCGGTGAGGCTTATCCGGTAATCGGGGTTTAGCGCTACTTATATTTTTCTATGAAGGGTTATATTGTCGATTACAAAGCGCCGGACAGCTTTGTGTTTCGATTTGTCCGTGAATTCCCTGGAATTCCTGGCGAAGTCACTGTCCTGCCTACTCACTTACGGAAACCACCTAAATGTGGTCTTTATGGTACCAAGGGACCTGATGTCTCAGTTGGTGATCACGTTGAGGTGTTGGCCGGTATGTCCGCTACAAATGAGCCTAATGGAGTTCTTCCACCTTCCTGGTGGCCTGCTCGCATTACTAAAAGACGTGGAGACTTCGCTATTGTTGAGTATAATGCTTCGGAGGGTGTTCCTGGAGCATTCACGAGTTTTCCTAAACCTCACCTCGAAAATGTGGTTGAAATCAACCAAGTTAGACCTAAAAATTCGGAGCGGCTTCTTTCTGAGTCGGAATTTTTATATCACATTTTTGATGTCCCTCAGGACTTAGTCGGGCTGTAAGTCTATCAGCTTAATTCTGAAGTCGGTATCAGAAGTGAACTAGCTACCATTTCATGCCATACTACTACTATGTTTACGTGTTTGTCATTATGTTTGAGCTTCTTGGTAATCGGTCCGCCTTTTAGTTTCAAGGAGCCGTCAAATATTGAACACATCATTCGTGCCTGTGGACAATCAATGCTTATTTGCCAAATTAAGGAAGATATGAAACTTCCTCTAGAGTTTTCAAGTACCAACATCTCCGAAAGCTCGATGACCAAATTCCTAGTTGTTTGCACGTCTTTGGAAACCAAACTCAAGGCGGAGACTATAAATCATGATGTGATTAGAATGCTCAGGCAGAAGCATAGCATACTGCACCAAATTAGTGAACTTTCACGTCGTCTTAAGGAAGTGAATTCGGTTAAGGTGGGCTGTTCTCGGAAACAGTTTTTTTTGTATGAATTACTATCGTCTGCTATGTTCTTAACAGTATGAGCGTATATCATGGTACTATTTATCCTCATGTCATTGTGTCGTTATTTCGAAGAGTTCCGTGGCCTTACTCTATTGCACTACTTAGTTTCGGGCCTTCTTTTGCATTCAGAGCGATGAATTTGTTTGTGCTGAATTTTCTGTTGAGAAAGACCTTGTTGGTCATTCTATTGGTGCGGGAGGAGCTAACATTCGCCGGGCCCGATCGGTCGATGGGATAGTTAGCGTTATCCTCAATCCCGACACTTGCACTTTTAAAGTGACAGGAAAGGTAACTGAACTAGGGATTCGATCTTAAACTCGCTTTTTTGATTTTATGCTTGATCTGGTTTATGCTTAAACTCACTGGTCTATTTAAAGAATAATTGTTTGCGGTTCATAAGGTGCCATATAGCGTTTCATTCAAACCAAGATGCTATTTTTATCTACTTAGACCAAAGAGGCAGTCGAGAACGCTAAGAAGTTATTGGAGTACGCCACTGAGGCCATGCAGGTTCCGCAGCAGTACGTGGGTCGTATTGTCGGGCAAAAGAATCATCAAATTCAAGCTTTGGTGGACCGAGTCGGTTTAGCTAGAATTCGTGTCCAAGCAGCTAACGAGGTAACCGTACCGAATTGTGTGCCTTTCGCCTTCACGGGTACTCGGTCTGCAATAAATGATGCCAAGATATTGATTAACTTCATTACTGATAATCTGAGGGAAATCGACCAACTTCAGGCGAAAATTACTCCACATGAGTACAATCGTTTCAATGGGGAGAACAACCGCTACAAGAGGCGCGATCCTTCAAGGTAAGCTGCCTCATTGTTTACTGCCGCTTGATGTTCCAAAGTCTACACTTTGAAATCATATGAACGGGGCTGAATCGTACGATATCAAAAGTTCATCAGATGGAGTTGGATTATCCTTGCAGTGCGTGCTTGGTTTGTTTACTTGTTTTATTTTTATCTTCGCCTGTTAGTAAATCGGAAAACGCCAAAGGTGAACGAACTTTTCGCTTCCATCAGATGGACAGTGGTCAAGCGACTGATAACGGTTTGACCACGGCGACTGCTCTTAATGGTGATGTTGGCAGTCGCTTCAGGAGTGGAAGGGTGACGGACACGGGCACTGAACACTCGGATTCAACTTCATTTCGTAATTCTCGTCCATCGAATAACCGTCGTCGAAAGAATCACCTTCAGCCATCTCGAGGTGGTGGGGGTGGTGGTAAGCCCTCCTCACCACCTCGACAAAAATCGCTGCCCCCACCTGCACCCAGAACAGGTAAGCCTGGTACTTATCAGGACTGGTTCTTTTGATATAGTTTATCATTTGTGTGCTTTGTTGCGTCGTCATTCAGAGGTCTCTCTTCTTTATGGAATGAATTTATTTGGGATCTAATAAACTAGTCTGCGTTATTTTCTTAGAGGGGTCAATCCAACAGCCTGAAGTCATCCCTCGTCCAGGATCTAGACATCATGATGGCGGTGGTCGACGTGGTAAGGGAGGGAACCGGAATCAAACTCCACAGACGGATATTGAGGGCGTCTCAGTCATTATTGAATCCTGATCACCTGCTGTTTGTCATCTGGGTGTTCGTTTTCTTTCCCTTTCCCTCAGAACGCATTTTCATTCTGGCCCTTTTCATTTCACGTATCCCTTGACGTAACGGCGTTTAAAGGTACTCTGAATGGAACCGGGTTTAGTATGTATTGATCACCTCCGATGGTTGTGTTTTTCCTCTTTTCTCACACGCATACCTTTTGATAACGCGTGTGGGCTAGAATAAGTTGCATTTACAAACATTGAGACGGAGTTGTACTTACTGTTAGCTTATTGTCTTCAATCCACGTTCTTGTTTCACTACTAAGTGGGTATTTGCGAAAATTGGTTGGGTAGTCTTTCCTCCCTAAATACTTGATATAGCAGTAAATTCGTTTTGTTTTCCCGTCTGGATAGCTTCTTTATCTTTTGCGGAAAAGTGGGGATGTTCGTCGCGTGCAGTGTCCCTACGGCGGTTCATCGGTGTCGGGGCGCTCTGTAGTGCCTGTGAGGTTGCATTCGGTCGCGTGGTGAGTCCCGTTTGTCTAGTGCGGGTATGCATAGGGCGAAGGGGTTCTCTAATCCTAGCTGCTGCAACTGGCGCCGAGTGTCTGCACCTATCCCGCTTGGCAAGCGTTTGTAATTATCTTCTCACGATGTGTGCGCTGACCTTCGTCTCCGGACCGAGTGGTGTGCATTGTGATGAGTCCTTGTAATTGTGCTTACAAGGAGCCCCACTAGTACCTTTAATATGAGGGTTGCATTAAGTGATACTGATGCTGACACCTCCGCCTTTGACATTTTTATCAAAGTTCGATCTAGTTGTTAACCGCCTCAAGGCTCCCTCGAGTGACACAGCGCTCAAAAGTAGGTTTTGAGCCTTATCGCAAGGGCAAAATCTGCCTAAAAATGAGCAAGTGCAGGCCTAATGATGACAACTCTGCTCCTGTTCGTACGCATTTCAAAGCCGTAGGAACAGTGATGGTAAATCAAATTGCCGCACTGAAGGTAGCAGGTGAAAATGCTAGTGTTTGAAGGAGGGAAGATGGTAATTAACGCCACTGGCAGCAGCTTTGTAAGATTGCCTTGGCGCAGCTATATCTTTTGTCGTGATTTGTGCAGCGTTGACTGGCTCTGATGCACACCACCAACCTCGATAAAGCGGTGAGCATCTGTTGCGCAAGCTATCACAGCACAACGACTTGCAAACCCCTCTACAAGCTCGGTTTCCCTTCACTACCTCCAGTCGTACCCAAGCCGAACGACACAAAAATCATGTCTCAGGTTTTGGGTTAAGGTGACCACTTGCACCCATCAAAATGGTTCCTGTGACACCGAGAGTAAAAATAGGCGGATCCAAACTGTCAGACCCAGGGTATGTTGTCTACAACGGGATGAAAATAATTTCAACTTAATGATCACAAATCCATTGGAAAGCTTGCGGACCGTGATCTTAATATTGGTAGTTTACATCATGTCACCCATCGGATATGGTTTAATCGGTCGAGTAATATTGTCAAACCTCGTGAGAAACCTCACTGAAGAACCGGTAGTGTCACAATACAAAGATCACTGCTTTGACAAAGAAATATTTGTTTGCATATTGACCAGGTGAGATTTTCTTGGATACTAGGATATTTGAGAGGGCTTGCCGGAGGATAGAGGTGTGTGGAGAATTGTTGCTCTTCACGCTTTCTTGGATCGCACCATGGGGCAAATGTTTCATTGTTTATCCCCGTCTGAGTTCCCTCGGATGGCATAGCACCCACTTTCACTTCAGTATTTGTTGGAGCGGAATTCCGTCGAGAGTAATACTGAAAAGTCTTCCACTTTGCAATACCTTATATGCAACTTTTCGGCCTACACTGCACCTGCTTCGCCTTCGCGCAAGGTCTTCTAATCACTTTATAAACTAGCTGTGACTTCTTTCTAAAAATCAGCCAAAGCAAAAGGAGTGCATCTATCACCTCCATGATACTGTCGACAAAATTATAACGTCATCATCCTTCATTATTAAAGTCATCTTATGTGATTCTTAAAAAATCCTAAAACTTCATTATTTAAGTAATGTTAAGCTGGCTGACTTTTAAGCATCCAACTCTTCTGGAAGTGCACAAATATAAACAAAGGAAGCATTTACTACACCAACTGTTTTAACGAGGAGATTTTTGCTTCAGCAAAGGCTGAGGACGTGCTTGGCTGCATTACGCACTGAGACGAGGCGCAGAAGTTGGCCGTGGCATTATGCCGATGTGGCCGCGCTCGGAAGCACTCCTCCAGGTCACAACTTCCTCAACAAATGAGGTGGAAATTTAAGTCTTGCAGAATACTTGAGTAGCTACAAGCCACCACGTCTAACCACAAATTCTCACATCATCACGCAATGCAACCTGTGTGATTCCGTGAGATATCAACGCATCAGTGATGTTGCACAATGATATCTTGCGGATACAGTTGGTGTCGCATGGGGCAGATTAATTATCAAGATTAAGGGCTCAAAATAAACTCAACTGTTCAATTAAACCTCACATTCGGTAAACAGTAGTCGTATCAAACTTGGTTTTGGTGAAATCGGAGGTAATAGGTAAAGTCAATTGCGATGACACCTTAGCATTTGGGTAGATCAACTCGTCAATGGTCTCAAGAGGCATTGCCAACGCCATAACCATCAAAAGTGCGTGCATGAGGGATTGAAGATAGTTTGTGGTTAGAAGTAAAACCATAACAATGTAGTCACGAGTCCTCCATAAAGGTGAGTTATCCACTTCCTGCTAATGGGTCAACCCAAGTTAAGCTAAACGAGGCATAGAATTACACTTTATCTACCTGCAACTTTTGAAAATTGAAACAAAATTTATGTACGGGCACCAAATTCCACCGCAAATGCTGGAATTGATGCATTAAGCTTTTTTAATCCGAAGGCTGTTTGAAATGACGATAGAAAGTGCAACCATAGCTCCCACTCATTTGGGGCAGGAGAGGAATGTGCACGAAACATAGAGATGAACAAGCCCGTGCAGAGCATCAGCATGATTCTGTCCTCATATTCAGATGGCATCGGAGGCAAGACATAGGTGGAATACACTAAAAGCAATCAACATTCGAAAAAATATGCACACCCGGCATCTTCTCAAATAATTAAGTCACTTAACTGGAAACACCCTGACCGCTATTAAATATGTTCCTTTGTGATGCATTTTGAGTGTAGACCAAAATGGGTAGTTATGGAAGTGCCGTGGTTGTGCAGCTATGAAGTGAAAAATTCACAAGTCATAATCGTTTGCATGGAGAGCGCATCACTTTCTTGAGATTCTAGTCTTGAGCGAACCGGAGCTATCGAAACAAACTCAGATAAACGTGACCAGCAGATGCACTTAGTTTGCATCGAAGTTATGATGGTCAAGTTGGCCAAAATTCATAGGTCAATGTTCTGCGTAGAGAGCAGTCTCACCAAAAAGGAGGGCGAAAACTTGAGTGCCAAAAAAGGGAATGACATTGCTGCAGAAATGACCAAAGGCTGGGGATCGAGAGTGAGCGCCGCCGCCGCCGCCTCGCTTATTGATCGGGCGGCGAAGTTATCGATCGTCGTGTTTGAACTGCGCTCGGATTGGCGTTTGACGCAACTGTCTGGGTCACGGTCGGCAGGATGGTAGGTCTCAGCTAATGCGAGCCTAAACTCACTTTCCAGTGTCTTGACGCAATCGTCTCTCCTTTTAGGCGGTGACGTGCACCCTGGTGTTCGCAACATTCGTCACATGTGTCAGCTCGTCTTTCATGATGGGCTATAATCTTGGTATCGTCAATTTGCCAGCAAAAGTAAGTTGGCTTTTTGTTAGTGTTCAAACCTGCGGGACTTCAATTACGCAAGTGAGACGGATCTAAGTGCACGTTGAGAGACTAAAACCGTTGAGACTGTTGGACTGCACGCCATTGCGACCTGTTAAATTTAAACTCATCAATAAGTTGTTCTTCCTCACAAGCATAAGTTACGCTAAACAATCCTGCGAAAGTGAGACTGCAATAGACGTAAATTACACGGCTTCAAGTACTGCTATCATTTTACTGCAAGTGATTTACACCAGTTCTCTTCTTGAACTTAAAGTATATCGAACAATTTATGGTGGAAAAGATATCAGTCCTGGATAAGGAGACGTTATATGCTCTGGTAAGCGTCATATTCATAGTCGGAGCCGCAATTGGAGCGTTCAGCTGCGGTTTTCTCGCTGACAAACTTGGAAGGTAAGATTTACCGATTAGTCTGTGTTCACCGCCTCCGTTTTAGTTAATTTACCTAAACTAATGTGATTGTTCAGAACCGGAGGTAGTCACAAATAAACGCAGAAAAAACTAGTTGCAATTCCTATAACTGTTCAATCGCATAACAATAGAACGTTCTAAAAATTAAAATTTGATTTCAAAAATTTCCCTACTTTTATTATTTGTGATGGCAGAAGAAACAGCCTCCATATGAATACCGTACTGGGTCTACTGGGTGCTATTCTCTCTGGTATCTGTGTGAATATAAAAAATGCCGTAGTGCTATTAGTCGGCCGCTTCATCTCCGGTCTAAACGCTGGGGTGACCATCGGTGTCGCCTCCATGTATCTCATGGAAATTGCACCCACAAGCACTCGCGGCATGATCGGAGCGTGTCACCAGCTAGCCGTTACAATTGGGATCTGCCTTTCTTACGTTGTCACGCTCGACTTTCTGCTCAATACAGAAGACCGTTGGGGCTATGCCATCTTAATTGGCGCAATTCCCTGTGTAACCGGCCTTGTCCTTCTACCTCTGTGCCCTGAAAGCGCTCGTTACTTATTTTTAATTAAAAAGGAGGAGGAGCGTGCGAAGGAAGTGTATATGAAAGTTTCTGGTGCCGAGACTGCAAACGACTTCGTCAAAGATATGAATGATGAGGCGGCCGCGACAAAGTCGCAACCAGAATTCAAGGTTTCCTACCTCTTCACAAAACGGGAGTTCAGAAAAGCCACAGCCATCGCTATTCTGATTCAGGTGCTGCAGCAACTCTGCGGCATCAATGCAGTAAGCTTCATACGTGCTACTCTGTCATATTCAGTAGCATAAATGTTCAGACCTCATTAATCGTTAGTTTGCAATTGCCTAACTTAACAATTGAAACAAAAGCTAGGATTCGTGTTAAAATAAACCCATTACTTTCTGAGCACAGCACCTTTTCCTTATGCAAAAATAAACACCTCAGGCTGGGGCATCTATCCATTGTTAGCGCAAAATGTATTCTATTACCCAATGAATGAATGTGATCCGACCATAAAAATGTGGAGCCAGAAATATAGCAAATTTGTTTAAAGCGCAAATCGATTATTAAAAGAACAATACTGTATTGTATAGCCATCCTGGATAGGTACTCTGTTCGATAAATAATGCCTAAGACTTAGAAAGGGATGAAAATGACTAAATATTTATTCAACATTTTTACTGACATTTAAAAGATTTATTTGAAAATCTTTTCCATAAAAATGCAGACATCGGTTGTCCCAAATCGAAAAAAATGCCAAAGGTTTATTTAAAATGAGTCTTTGCTCCTTAGGTGATTGCCAATTCATCGACAATGTTAGTGACAGCCAAGGTAAAAGAGGATCAGATGCAGTACTTTGTTGTGGGCCTGGGCATCCTCAATGTGGTCTTTACCATCATCGCACTGCCACTGCTTGAGAGAGCGGGTCGTCGCACCCTTCTGTTATGGCCTACACTGCTGCTTGGCTGCTGCTTGCTCACACAATCCATCATTGTTACCATTGGACGCGGCAAACCTGAGAATGAGCAGGCTCCCTTTGCTATTGTGGCAGTCAGCATGGTTTACATCTACCTGGCCTGCTTCGCAGTTGGCTTGGGTCCCATTCCAGCTATGATCGTCGCGGAAATCTTCCGGCAGGGACCTCGAACTGCCGCCTACTCCGTCAGCCAGGGTGTTCAGTGGCTGTGTAACCTCATGGTTCTCGCAACCTTTCCACCTCTTAACGTGAGTATTCTTCTAGTACCAAATTCATTCACTCAAATATATGAGTCGCATGATAACAGCTGTTACTCCTAGTCTTTGCCGTTTTACGATCATAAGGTCATTTACTTAAATCAATTCCAGCATATTTCTGAGCTTACAATGTAGGATATACACCTCGCAGTGAGACTACGAAACCTTCTTGATTGCAGCCGTGTAAGTGAAAATCCACTGGCTTTGTATGGCCTCTTGGGGCGCACGATTGCGACAGCTTCAGCGCACCTTTATGAGGCTGACGTGAATGTGATCATTTAGCACGGCTCGCGCTTGAGCAACAGATCCATAATGCATGGTAGTTGGTTGTTTAATAACAGGAGCAATAATAAATTTGTACAGACAATACCAGGAACCGACAATATGTAGAGGATGTGTGATGTCTTTTACAGAAAGCAATGGCCGGCTTCGTCTACCTTCCCTTCCTTGTGGTTGTTGTAATTTGTTGGTGCTTCTTTTTCTTTGTGATGCCGGAGACGAAGAATAAATCCTTCGATGAGATTGCCAAAATACTCTCCGGTGATCCTGGCAGTAACACGAATGCCGGCAACAGCAATGCCAATGCCAACTCGAATGTGACACGAAAGGGCATTGCTCAGGCAGAGGAAGGCAATACTCTGTAATATGGGAACATTATTCATTTTAAATAAAGCCTCATTTTCCTTGGACCGTTTTCTAGGGGACTCGGATGGAGCATAAAAATCGCTTAAAAATGTCAAAAGGTTCGTCGTTTTTAAAGTGCCATCTATGTTAAGTTACGGCTTTGAAACGTTTCTTACGACTGGCAAATGTGTCGTACAATCTCGTGTTTGGAATAGCTGTGTTTCAATCCCTCCAATTCTAATTGAGTAAAGAATGAAAGTGGGCTGTTAAACACCACTTAGGTCTTAGGTGGCGTTCGTAGAAGTAAAGGACGATGCATTAAATGCCCGTCAAGTTCCTAACGGGGCGCACGAAAAATCTCAAGGTCTTGGGAATGTATGAAACGCCCAATGTGGCAAGCTCGTCCTTGTCGCTTCTGGAGGGTCGAGTATATTTTTTTGGAATGCTTGTGTTTGCATTGGCGTCATAAGTGTTCAATGAAAACCGCAATGTTTTGGATGAGTTCTAAAACTGCACACATTCTCTAGTTCAGCTAACACACACATTCGTGTTCCAAAATTCCAACGTTTGGTGTAGCACTGCTACCAAAAACAAAGAAAATGCATCACTCCAGAGGTTGGAGGGAGTGAAACGATTAACATCAGTATGGGAATCGGATAAAGCAGAACCTTTTCTTTCACAAAGTGACTCCGGTAGAGAGGTCATCAATACATTTTTGATTATGAAAAGTGCAAAAGCAAACGAAGAATCTGCTTTGCCATGCAGCCGTACTGCTGATTAGGTTCGCCTACCAATAGAGGCAAATTTCGCATGGAAAACAGCATCAGTGGCGATTGCATCAGCCAAATCGAGTTAAAGAAGGTTAAAATACTTTCTTAAGGAATAAGTACAAACACAGGGACACAAGTTCAAGTTACGTACCGATTTCACTGTTTTCTATTTTAGCCATTTAATTAACTAGCTTTCAGCATGATTAATCCAGTACGGAAAGTCAATGGCGCCTCCCACATATAAGGATAAGTAGCCATTTTCAAATGATTGCTTCAAGTAATGCTGCTAAAAACGACTTCTGATCCATTCCCTTTGCTAGTTTGCCACGTGCCAGGCTTCAACCATGAAACTAAAATCTTAGCTCTCTGCCCGGACCACCACCCTGCAGATTGATCCAACCGACCGCCCCTTTTGTGAGGGAAAGACTCCTCAATTGGTCAGCTGTCAACATGATCGCCTGTCGTCCGGGTGACTGGATTGGGATCCAGTTACTAGGGCAAAGATGAGACGATGAATGCAAAAAGTAACACATCACAGTAGCTCAAAAATCCTTGGCCAAATATGTCTAATCTTGAAGAATAAATAAATACTTGATAAATATAAACGCGAGATGTGAGAAAATACATCATATTTTAAAAACAGAATAAACGTGTTTGAAAATCCTCAGGCTAGAGGCAGGATCAAGACCGCTTGCATCAAGACAGGATGAAGGCATTATGACATTATGCTACTGCTCAAATCAGCATTAATTGGGATTAGAAATTGACGGTAAAGTCTCAGTCACAAGAGCTGGAGTGCCACTTCCTCATCACCCTTTTTCCGCACTTTCTTCACCAAGTCTCCTCCAAAGTTACTCACCGTAAATGATTTTGCAACTGGATTGCTTCCTTCATGCACAGTTCATTCAATTTGCCTATTTTAAAAAGTACGAAATATGCGATAGCTTGGTTTGCCACACAGACATGAAGACTAATGAAGCAAGAACGAGACATTGGTGACCCAGACATTCACATTCACGTTCCAGGTTAATTGAGCCTCCCTTGATGCCACAGGCAAGAAGGTGTGCTCCTTTCTGTGAATTACTTACTCTAACAAAAGCAAAGGTTCATTAACTGAATGACGCGAATCTAACAGCCTACTTCTCATAAACGCATTAGTTACAAACAGTTTTTGTCGGATACTTGTATTCCCTTCGTATTTCCATCGGCGGCAAAATCTAAAGGCTATCACAGTTGCCTACGTTCATTTGTCGTGGCTTTTGTAAAGCATATGCCCAAAATCTAGCATCTTTTAAACGTATCTTACCATATTTTATGCTCTGTATCCACTTTTGAAATGCCTTTAGAGTGCCCCTCAATTCTCTTCCTTTTGATAAGAACTTTTTGGTTAAGCCTTCTAATTGTTGGAGCATGCAATCGTCAGATAGAAAAAGTAGCCATAACAGCAAGCCAAATTACCCACCCAATTTGAAACTGTGCCCACCTGCTTCAGTTATTTTACGGTCACTTCGAAGAGTAGAAAATTAGTCCCCAGTTTTTTCGGAAGCTCGCATGAAGCGCGTACGCAAGAAGCAATTCACGTACATTTGAGCAAAGGTGTTCCAAGTTTGCATCACAAAATAGAAATCGAACAGAGGCTAAACGATTTCCACTTGTGGCTTCAGTCCAATTACAATAAATCGCTGGTGCATTTGCTCCTCACAACAGCCTAGCATGCACGAGAACTTGTCAGTCCACCTCTAACAAGCTGTTTCAACAATAACCCACTAAATTTCGCAAAAAAGGAGAACGTTAAAAACATCATTAAACATCATCAAAAACTATAGTGAAATCCTGATTGACCTTCCACATCTAAAAGAAGGATGGAGAGGGAAGAGCTGACCGCGCAGTAACTTTGTCTACGGTGGTTGAGTAAAAAGAGATGGAAGGCAGGTAAATGTGTGAATGAGGGAAAACGGAGACACAAACAGCAGGAGAGAGTGCAGCACGCTATGAAGGGATGACGAGGAGGAGAAGAGTGGAGAGAGTATTCTAGGCGTCGACTTTGGAGTCGTCTTCGTCGGTGCGGCGGAGGGCGGTAGAGGCCTCATCGTCCTCCTTGGTGAAGACGGGAGACTGTAGCGCCGCGGTGCGCTTACCCACCACGATACTCCCGAAGGCCAGATCTCGTGCCACCTCATCAAAGGTGCGGTTCTTCGTCTCCGGCATGAATAGGAAGAAGACCACCCAGCAAACTGCCACCACAACCAGATACGGCAGGTAAACGTAGCCCTTCAATAGCTCCTGCAAAGCACATCCACACACACCATGTGACGCATGCCCGAATTAAATAGTAACTCAACAACGTCGGCTTATTAGTGGCTTGACTCACAGGCTTCGTTGCAGTTCATTGGGATTTCGTACTGACCGCAATATTGGCAGAAGTGATTAAAAGATAAGCGTTGGAATTGTTTATTGTAAGCAGGAGACATTCTGCATTCAAAGCCAAGTGTTAAAATTTGCTTAACCAAAATACAAAGAACCATGGTTACCTGTTCTCTGCATGGACACAGGAGCCCTCAAAAAGGTGTTTATAATCTGGTAATCCGCTCAACGCCCCACAGACCGACCATCTCTAATCAAACGGTGAGGGTAAGTTAGCATGTGCGCATCTAGAAGCGCTCCAAGAAATCGTTAAACTCTACTAATACGTTTGAGTGAGACAAGGTCTGTGGTATTACTGAGCGGTACTTTTGGACGATAGTTCTTTCAAAGGAGGTCCGAAGATGATTTGACGAATGCATTGGGATGTCGAGTTTTGAGTCTTCTTGTAGGCTAAGTAAATTAGGTTTGTAGTCAATGACTTTTGTTACTCACGAAAGCTCCCATTGAGCTTAAGGCAGAGATACATAAACCATTTGCATAAATTAACTTTGTTTTATTTTATTTAGTACACCTGGAAACTTTTGCAAAAAATAAACTTATATCCCAACGTTATGCATAACTCCTCACAATGTTAAGAGGCAAGTGGTTAATACTTAGTCACGAACTGGAAGAAGCTTACGTTGAGCGAGGGGAAGGAGGCTACGACAATGAGATTGCATGCCCATTGGATGCTCTGGCTGAGGGAATAGGCGGCGGCGCGGGGACCCTGACGGAAGATCTCGGCGACGATGAGCGCAGGCATTGGGCCGAGACCCATGGCGAAAGCGGCGATATAAATAAAGACGAGGACAGCAGAAACGAGAACGAATGGCGTCTTGTTTTCGACGCCTCCGTAGTTAGCGATATTGACGAAGACCACCAGGAGCAGCAGTGTTACTGCCAGCACGAGAGAAGGCCACAGCAGGAGAGTGCGCCGGCCCGCCTTCTCCAACAGCGGCAGAGCCACGATTGTGCAGATGACGTTGAGCAGGCCCAGACCTACCACAAAGTACTCCAGCATGTCTGGCGACACCTTGGCACTTTTCAACATCTCTGAGGAATTCGCAACCACCTAAACCACAATGCGCGACGCAAATTTACGTCTACATTATACTTTCCCCACAAAAAGCAGCTTTAGCTAGCCTACGATACGTGGTAGGAGAGCGAGACTATAGTAACGATTTATTTTCCGTTACAGTAAGATCACTTCAATCATCTTTGAGTGAAACATTTAATTGTCACTGGTAAACTATGAACCACTTGCCTAATTAACAATTATGCATGAACAACTTCTATGGTACAGACAACTCTGGAGGTTAGTTACATTCTTAATAAAAATGCTGAAAATATTTCAAATAATCCAATAAGAACTCGAAGTAGGATGTTGTTTCCTTCAACTCTGTCCTTTTGTGGATCGGGAAGTAGTTGATGTAGAGTTTTCTAGTCTCAACGATTTCATAAGAGCCTTGATGAAAGTCAGTCATCACAGTGAGTAGGGATTTGCGGTTCCCATTTGTGGATGAGCTTGAACTTGAGCTGATGAGTCACGCAGCTTTGTTAGGTGATCCTCAACATCCTTTGAGTTGCATGTCCCAATGAAACTAGGTGATCCAATGCATTACCCATTAGGTATCATTCCTTCATTCGAATTTGAAGAAGTGCGTAGTTAAGAGCTGCTCACTTTAACAGCATGGACTCGCCGCATCGAAATATCAAGAGCATGATTGCGCGTTTTTGTCACGGACTTCGCAGGTTTTGAGATCAATTTGTGCTTTTATCTATGGACGGCACCGCACTGCTACATAATGCTCAATGCTCAATGTTTCGTGCATGGTAAGGTGGTATGCAACTTGCGTCAGTAAAACATCGCAGTGCCAGCCAGAGCCCACAAATCCTCATTTCAGTAGGGTGTAATTGGAAGCAAACCTATTCACTTTTAAAATTCATGAAACGTTCTTGTAGAACTTCACCATGTGCTTTTTGCAAAGGCAACCTTCAGATCGCCAGTTACATAGATGTGTCAAAAGGCATTAACAAGGATGATAACTCACAGCATTAATCCCTGAGAGCTGCTGCATGACCTGAATGAGGACCGCTATGATGACAGGCATGCGGAGATCTCTGCGGCGGAAGAGCTCAATAAATTTGAATTCTGGTTGGTTCTGAGCCACCTCTAGCTCTTCGCGCATCTCGGCGATAAACATATCCACATTCTCGGAGCCGTTGATGCGGACGAAGGCTTCACGCGCAGCTGCCTCGTCCTTCTTCTTGAGGTAGAGCCAACGCGGCGACTCGACGGTGAAGGATGAGATGAGGAGAGCGATCGCAGCAGGGATAGCGCCGACGCCCATGGCGACTGGCCAGAGGGTGGGTGTATTCAGAAGGTGCGACAAGGTGAGCACGTATGAGGTGACAATACCAATGGTAATAGCCAGTTGATTGCAGGCTCCAATCATGCCTCGCAGATGGCGTGGCGCGATCTCCGTGAGGAACATCGCTGCGATGCCAATACTCAGACCACTGTTCAAACCACTGATCGCACGTCCTAGGTACAGCAGAGCAGGCTGATTTGCCACCAGACACACAGAGGAGATTACTGATCCCACAATGCCGATCACGTTGTTTACCATCAGACTGCGCTTCCTGTAGAAAAAGACACCAGCAAACATACTAAAAGCGCTGTGTGCAAATCGATCTACAATGAAATAATGACGATGCATGGGCATTTGAGAGCCAAGATGAATGCATACGAGTGATCAAGTCCTATGAAATTAACCCAGTAGATATACATGTTAATTTTTCTAGATTCCAACCAGATCCATTAGCATTCTGAATCTTTGCGGTTAGTTTGAGACATTTGTGAACTTATTGAGTGCTTTTTGAAGGGAAGGAAAAAGGAAGCCAAATCATCGCACCTGCCCAGACCGTCAGCAACCCAACCGCAGGTGAAGGCTGCAATGGCAGCGCAGATGACCAGCACAGAGGTTGTCTGTCCGTAGAGGAAGTTGGCATCCAAAATAGATGTGTTATCCGGCTTGTAGTAGCTAACCAGAAATTCCTTGATGTTCTGTTAAGATGAGGCATAAAACAGGTGGGCAATGGTGACAGGTAAAGTGGCAAGGATCAGTTACAATACACATTAAGGGTGGTATTAATGTTTGACATTTTGAAATACCAAACATTGACTTTTTCGGTCAATTAAAAATTTTTTGTAACTATATGCTACTAATAAAGTAGAAAAAGTGAATTAGAGCTTAATAGCCGAGTAGGTATTTGGCAGGACCCGCCACACTGATTTGACACAGTTCTCAGCTCTTAAATGAAATTCCAGGTAGATAGTGTTATCAGAAAGTGATATGTACACATAATGAATGCGCGAATGCACTAGACGTGGATTATTGGGTCTGTCCCAAACAAATTAACTTTTCCTCATTTCCGTGGGCAGGAGGCGGAATTTAACAAGTGATTAAAGTGATCTTTGGGACAAATAGAAATCAACTTACACCTCCAGGCAGATTTGCGACACCCAGGTTGTAGCCCAAGAGAAACGATGAGCCAAAACATGTCGTGAAGATGGCTAAAATTAGTGGTCCAGATATGCCTTTCTAAAATTGTAAATACAGGATTTAAGGCGAGAGATTCCGTAAACCAAAGTCAATATTTACCAGCCGTGTTACACCTTTAGTACAATCGACTGCGTACTCATTCATGGGAGACTGGCACGCATTCGGTTGTTGTACCTTCGTTCAAACTATTGGTAGCTCTTCCAGTGACAGTTGACCAATCAGTTTGAGAAAAAATGATAACACTAAACCTTATTGGTGGTCGGCCAGTGGGTGAGAAGTGAAATTCACAATCTGTGCAACGACCTGAGGCGAATTCAACTACGAAATAAAGTAAATGACAACTAATTCACTTTAACTTCTACCAAGGTAGTATTTATAACAGTTGCGTAGACGTCGTCAGGTCGACAATAGTACCAAGTGGAATTGAAACGATGCCGAGCTATCCATGCAATATGTTGAGAATAAGGCGGTGTTGGAGTCACAAAATTACCCTTAGAGTCTTTAACTTCAAGTGAGTACAAATATCTACAAATTGCCGTGATACACTTTGAAACAGTCATCGAACTTATTGGGAGTTGACAGGTCCTGCAAAGGAAACTAAATGTGGTGGTGAATAAAAAGCTAGACTCCAGAGGTTACCATTTATTTCCTTAGCGTCTCATCAAACAAATGTTTATTTTCATGGCAAGCAGAAATCTACTTCAATTTCTTGCATTGAATATAGTGGTGAGAAGTCTGTGATTATGCCTACAAAGGTGTGTGCTGTCTTGACAACGAACTAAACGAAGTGGTAAAGAAAAAGGACCGGATTATTGTTGATTTGCATAAAAATTAAGATGATCCTACACAGTCACGTCTTGATGACTGTTAATTAAGAAATGAAGTAATTGCAGAAATGACCTATTGGGCAAATTGCCTGTCATAAATGGCGCAAGATAAACGGATAAGTGAAACACAGTGCAAATGGGCCACACGGCCGATAAATCAAGGTTTCACGTACCATCTTTAGTAGGATATGCAAGGAACAGAAGAAAGGGCGTGTGTGAGGGCAAGCGGTCGCTGATTCAATTTATCGGCCTGCCAACCCCACAGCTTTGGCACTGGCCACACGCTGCATACCCCAAGGAGCCAATCAATAGAAAATGAAGCGTGGAGAACCAACCGGCAGTCAGCCTTCGCCTGAGCCAATGAAAGAACGCCATCCTTAGGCAAACAACGCCGTTCTGCCATGCAGGCCACACCTACCCAACGTAACGTTTACAAGCCTCTGTTTTTATTTAGACGATTGCTTTACATCGACATCTATTCAGTATCATACCGAACACCAATGCATAGGAAGTAATTGAATTTGTGGGTTTTTAGTCATACAAGTTAAAAACTGTCACTGATTTGATTACTGCGGCTGTTCAGGATTTTATTATGCCACGTTCACACTGGCCGTGCAATTTTTTTCCTCTCACGTGATCAGCCCCAAATTTCTCTAAAACACGTAAACAGCGAATGTTTTCGAACTCGTACAGACCCATGCACATGGGAAAAGATCACTTCCGTAATGATTTCGGTTGAAGATTTCCCTCAATTTGTCAATCTCTTAAATATGCGTTCCATTACTCTGGTAGACTTACAAAGAGAATGCATAGGGATAAGTGACGTCTGGGGAATACACCGGTAACCACTTTTTATGCTGGTGTTGAGAGGCCTGCTGAATATATAAATCTTCACGGAGCCTTCTACTTAACGAATTAATCATGGACAAGTGTGCCAAAGCAGGCATATTTGAGGTTAGGATTTCGCTTCGTGCACACTCCAAATTACTACATTTGGTTGCAGTTTTCAGGATTGTAACTGATCCACGTCGTATCAATTGTCTAACCAGAGCGAACTAGCCACTTGTAATTCCAACAGTCTTAACATCCCCACAGGGCAAACTTATTTTGTGCCTTAAAACAGGAAATTCAACATAATCGTTTGGAATTCAATAAACAGTTGGCTTAGGGTCGCCACAATGATCGCGTTAGGAGGCTAGTTCATTCAGCATCAATTTTTTTAAACCAGTCGTTTGCCTCCGCGTTCTGAGCATTTACGGAGCATAATAGGGCGAATTCCCTCACATCTTTTTAGAAGCATTTTTAAGCAAAACTTTCAATATTAAAACAACAGTCCAACATCCAAACGGTAGGGACAAAAATTCTGTGTCAAATCAACATCTTGATGGTGACTTGTGCACAATGTCGTGCTTATTGACACATTGTATGCTTCTCAGCAGAATTTACTAACATCAAAAGTCTACCCTACAAAATTTTAATAAATAACCGTTCGAGATGGCCTCGTGTGAATGTTTACTTAGCTAGGAAAGTAATGAAAAGCTATCGAGCCTACGCATTTGCCATCTAAATATGTCGGTTGGTCTTAATTTAACGTGAGCCAAGTCTACTGCCCTCCCACGCACGATGCTCTCCTACTGTACCTGCTATTATGCTAAAGACTCTCGAAAACTCGGTAAGATTACTTTATTAGTTAAAACTAAAAACAGTTGCAATAGTTCTTGGCCAACATAATTAAGGGAGTATGTAGAGCAAAATATTTACATCAACAATGGATGCGGCCGTGGGGTCAAACTTGGGTGTAGGCATGCATTAGCAGGGCTACCGGTCAAGTAGACTCAGCTCGTGCCATTGAATGGCTATTTTATGATTTGTTAAGCATGGATTTTGTATATGCTTTGCATCTGGCAATACCGATGTTAACCAGGGTAATGTTACCTGTTCATACACCCCAGCCAAGGGAGCATGAAATGTTTTGGGTGTGTAATTCTGTGGAGGCTGAAAGTGTCTGATACGAGTTGTTTGAACGCGTGAATGGAGTGGAAGGACCAAATTCACATCTCGTTGTGACTCACCCTGAGTAGTCATGTTGCGACCACTTAGATGCCAACTACGTTCAGTGGACTCAATGTGGTGACTAAGGTGGTCGTCTTCTGCCACAAGCTCAAGTTTGCTGGACTGAGAGTAATATTTGCTCAATACCTTCGAATGACCAAACTCCTCATATAGTGCAACTATTCCCCAAATTTTTAAACCACTATGAAAGAAATCACTTTTTCATGTAAGGCGACACCTCAAATTCCCATACTTTTTTTATCACTCAGATGGCAAACAATTACGGGACAAGCAGTGAGAGGTAGCACTTGCTATGAGACGCTGTTTGTGGTTTACGGGCAATCGACCTAATCGTGAAAATTGAAAAGAATTGCAAGGGAGTGGTTAAAGGCCTTAAAATCAAGTCTGACGTTTTAAAATTCAAGTCTGTTTCGAAGACCACTCAATAATGATTTTCTATTTTTTTCGGTTTACAAGGGATCAACTCAGTTTAAAATTGGCGTTGGAGCCAAGGAGAAGGGGACTACTATCATGGTACGGAGTGTGAGTCACGAATCTTCAGAGGTTGTCCTGAAAATTGAAATTGCTGAATGTGAAAACTTTTCAATATTTATGGATCTGAGCTTGTGCTGCTCGAATGTTGAAACCATGGGTGAAGCGACTCTCTTTGACAAGTCCTCCAATAAGCACTTACTCGTCCGCCAAAACGTTTCTCCAATGCCTTCATGGCCCATTGCATGCACGCACAAGCCCTGGGGTGCGGGTTAATAGGCAAGTTGGTCTCCTTCTTGGGACGGGCTTTCCATCGCAATCACATGTGCTTTGAAACCAGTCACATTACTAGGACTGTTAAGTTTGCCCTTAAAAAAACAAAGCGTGCAATTCTGGTTTTGAAAGACGAATTTTGTTGTGGATATTTAACGAGATTTAATAATGGAGAAGGACCACTTTTTCAATGCGGCTGCCTGACTGGCGTCACATCATGCCTACCAACACAATGATCCAATCTTTTGTAGTGATTTTAACGTTTTTCAGCTCAATTAAAATACCAATTCAGTGAAAACTGTGTTCACTGAAAACACTTTAATTCAATGAATTTTTTTGCCCAATTCCATTTCTTTAGAAAGTGGGTCTAGTCCTTGCTATGCTGTGCTCATTAACTCACCACGTCGTCGGGCGTCATTGTAGAAGTACTCCTGCTCACAATTTATGATTAACTTTTTCCCGCCAAATCACAATCGAACATTGTCAGACTCATAATATAATTAATTTAATTAAGAAAAGTTCATAAATTATTTGTTGAAAAGTTGCTTGTAGAGAAGCTAAAACTGAACACCTCGACAAAAATGTAGGAGAAAAATGCGAAAAGCTTTCCCCAACTACTAGTATGAGTGACATCTCCTTGAAAATAAAAATTGACCAACGGAGCCGAAGGCAAGGAAAATTAATCCAGCCGTGAGGTCCTCAGAAAGACGTCTAATGAGGTTCTCATCCAAACTTGATCAAACGAAGAGTGGGGTAGTAACCAAAAGTGGATTTAATGAACTTTCTATTAAAATATTTTCCTAAAATATCACAGCACACATTTAAAAAGAATGTTTTAACTAGTTTTGTTTAGGGTAATCATTGAATAGTCCTCCCTTTTAAGAATTTTTGTAAATGATAAGTATGCTTTGTAGGTTCCACTTGGCTGTGCTAAGGTCCAGAGATAATTGGAAACCTTCCTTTCATTGCAAGGTTTTTAAAAAGTACATTGGTCAAAGTGTTTCTACAAAACCATCGCCTTAGCCTTATTCTTGGCATTCGAAATTTATTTGCTTTTGTAAGGCTTTAAGGACCTTGGTCACTGAAAGCGCTTTTACAGCAGGTGCAGAATCAATCAAGACGCACGCTTTATTTTGTATCCCGCGAAATCATTCCCTCCCAATGCAATGTACGTCCAGTACTTTTACTGTCATCCGGTGATAAGGCTCCTGTCGTAGAGGGGTGCGCCAGAGGGCAGTAGGATATGTTCATGTAGTCAAAAAGCTTTAAAATTCTTCAAAACACTTGTGTTGAAGATGTTGGTAATGTTGCAGTGCCCTGAAACAATAAGTTGAATAACTAGTAATAATAAATAATGATTAAGCGAAGTGATAGCAGCCTTCAAAAGCAAAAAAGGGCATTTCGTTAATCAATCCATTAAACCTCCTTCCAAATGAACCATTAAAGGGTGGTAGTGTAGTGTGAGCTAGGCCCAATTTTCGATGCAAGAATGTGATGGCCTGCAGCGCTTTGCCAACCACGTCGATCAACTTTTGGGCAACAATGCGAAGCGGTGATGCCGAAGCGCAGCCCTCGAGGTGGCATTAGTGTGGACCACGAGGAACTCCTCTATCACATTTGGAGCACATAAACTAGATGGAAGGGATACTCTCTGCACTATGGGATTTTGAAACTCCGACTGAATTATGCTCACTAAATGCTTCAAGAATGCAGCACTTACTCAATCTAACAACTCAATAGGCTGCAATTAATTACACTGAATGAAAGGTTTATTTGCCTGCATGCACATATTAAATAAACTGCAACTCTTAGTGTCAATCCTAACGCATGAAAGCGGTTTCACCGCGCTGCGGCTTGTGGTCACGGAGGTCAAAGAGCTGAAGTTGAATGTACTTCTACGGAGGCGTACCCGTAGATTATGGGGCTGCTATGAGAATCTGCAAATGTAATTTTGAAAAGGTAAATTTCATAGTGGAAAGACTGGAAAATGAATGCTTACTCAAGGTGCCAACTGTGTTTCTCAAACTTAATAATTTAGAAGGCAATAAGTTAACCCAGAATGCCATCGCCGCATGTAGTGAGGCACGGTTACTACAAAAACCTTGGAAGCGTAGTTACTGGGTTCAAATATGTTTGCGTCAAGACTCAAAGCCGAAAATTAACTAATTTTTAAATGAAAGAAGAACTAGTATTCCTGCCAGGGTGAGCTGTTGATGCTAATTTCAATTTCAATAAAGAGGATTTAATTTAAAGCACACACAAAGGTCCGTTGGATTTTTCCTGAATCGCTATGTCAGTGCCCTAACGGCTGGTCCGTGAAATGCATGTGATTAATATGAACCCACCCCACGTGCCCGCAAGTTAGACACGACTGCTTTCCAGTAGAAATAGCTCCCTTACTAAACTGCAATTCAATTTTCTCCGCCTACATTCACAAGTTGTAAAAGTAAATAAACGAAACCTTTTCAATGATGGTTCGCCTATCATTCTTTTTCAAAGGGCACTTTGGATTCGCTAACAAAAGTTTGCCTTCGAAAAGCTCTTCATTAGCGCTCACATAAATTTATAAGCTTCGATAATGTTTTAGAAAACTAAAATAACGTTTACATGCCCAAATATTGCATACCTTCCCACTACTAGAACCTTTTAAAAACTTGAGGCAACGGTCCCGCTAATAAAAAGCCGGACCAACATCTGGTTAAACAAATAAATACGTTCAAGCTAAACAGCATTCTCTTCAAAATAAGCCATTTAGATTACAGCCCTTCCCATTGGTATTTCAGTGGCATTAGTCGCTGATGTCCCAAATAAACTGAAAGCCTATCATTCCACCCTTTAGAATGGTAAAAAGCATTACTGCGTTTGTGATTTAGGTGCCCATATCGTTGGCGTAATATGGGAACAATAAAACAGTGAGTAAACTGAGTAGGTTGCATGTACTTCGACGACATAACCACTATGTCGAGCACGTTTTCTCCAGCCAAGAGCTCCTATATACACGCCTTAGTGCACTTTGCCCATCAACAGTCTTCCTGATATGGTGCCGAATCTCTCACGGCCTGATTCGGCTTTAGAAGTGCTGCTTAAATGTCTCGAGAATCGAAAAGAAACATTTAAACGCTCTTAGTAATTAAAGGGAAGTAAAAATGCATTGTGTAATGTTAAAAATGTAGACCCAATAAAAAGTGCAGTGGTAGTGGTTAAGGTGAGATGTGAGCGAGTTAATCGCTTCATAGTGGGTTGGCAACTTTGAAAACCTCAACCCCAACTTGAGAGATCTCGAGAAATGAATATATTACAGAGGTTGGGCACCCATAAAGAAGATTAAAGATGCAGAGTACTACTTAAAATGTAGCGATTGGAAAAAAAACAGTACGAAAAAGTTAATGCGGCTACTCACTCCTGATTAACTACCAGCTTCCAATTTGCGAAATAAAATATCCAGTTTCAAGAGCTTTTAATTATCAATGGCGGCTACAGAAATCAGAATAAATTTGTCATCACCCGTCAAACGTCTACTTAAAATCACAAGTAGGATGTGCACTAAACAGAAAAATAAGGTTTAGAACACGAAAAGAAATTCATAATATTCCAAAATAGGATGAAATATCAGTACGTTTATCAACCACCCAAAATAATGCCCTTTACACGATTAAATTACCAACTGTACACACCTTGAAGTTTAAAAACCGCCTTTGCATTCCTCGAAGTCCGGGGAAGAGCAAGACTACGTAGTACTCTTTACAAATAACACAGTATTTACTTGTTCATTAGACAGGGGTACATTTCGACGGACCCAGCAACGTGCAATCAATAGTCACACGAAGCACGAAACATTTCCATGGAATCAAAACGGCGTCTGAGATGGCGTCATGGTCAGATGCACCAGAACTGAGTTGGCGCTTGGTAAGAGAAAACAGCAAAGAAGTTTTTCTTGCCATGGGACACCGATGAATGTTAAAAACGGTAAATTTACTTAATGACGCACACATCAGAGGCAAGAAAAACTTTCCATTCCCTCCTGTCGGAGTTGCTTGGCATTAGCATCTCCAAAAAGATGTTGCAAATAACCGACATACCTGCAAGTATTGAACCAATACTCTTGTCCATCCACCACATATGCAAACTAAGGCAGATTTGTACCAAAAAGAGAAACACGTGAATTATGTCATTAAATGATAAACAGGACATGCCACAATACAGTGATGATGTGGGGCCAGCGTCTAGAAAGAGTGTTACAAATATCCGAAAATTTGCATGCCGTTTAAAAGGATCAGATTAGTAAACCTCTGAAACCTAATAACTAAAACTGAGCTGATCCATCCATTTGAAGTGCACTTTCCTCTATTGTGGAGGCGACTCACGGCCCCAACGCATGTTGAAGCAATTTAGAAGAAGTCAACTGAATCCAAGTTTCTGCAGCTTGACTCCGAAGGAAAAAACCCAAAAGCAGAAACTATGCACAAATACAACCGTTCAGAAGAGGCATCCACTTCTTAGAGATGGCACTTGGCTTGAATAACAATTGATTTGGTCGTAGGAGCGAAACGTTTACTTACAACACAAATAGAGTGCATCCAGATTCGGCTTGCAGCACTTTACCCCAGCCCTACATTAGAACTTATAAATTGCCACATGAACCGCACCTATTCTGCGTACAAAAATGTGTTTGTAAATGAGAGGATCGGGTTGGACGCGCTGATTTTTGGAAGCACTATAATGACGAAATCACCAGCTAATGCAACCATATCTGTCACCAAAGTCAAGCTTTGCCCAACGATGCATAGAGGCACACACCCATTTATGGATGTATGCATACATGTAACACCCCGAGTCTTCCCTGAAGTCGTAAGAAGTCACGGCAGTATGACAGAAAGTATTCTTCCAACGTACAGAAGGGCTGAGGAACTACTGATTTGACTCGGAGCTTGTACTGCTGAGTAAAAGCGCAATCTACACAGATTTAAGTGCCCTTGTAGTCCACCAATCAAAGCATAAAGTATACGTTGCCTATGTACAGGCGCACACAACACACAAAATTTGATGCTTTTATGCAAGCACTGCTGATAATGACAGCGTGCATTTGAAATATTCATCGAATTTTGGGTAAAGGCACGCCCCACGTCGTCGTCTCATTCAAGGCACAAGTTCTTGTTATACAAGTGCCCAAAATGTAGTTCCCCATTCCTTGGATGTTTGGAGCTATTTTATGTTGTTTAACTATCTTTTACGTTACCATTGGCTTCTCCTAAAGCTCGTTATTGAGACTTAGGAATGTGTCAATCGTCAAGATGTTCCGCGTGCGTCTCAGTAAAGCCGGCGAATTATTATGCTCCAGCACACCAAGTCCTTCAGAGGCTGTAAAAACCCAAAATTATATGACAGAACATGTACTCCTGAGGTATGGAGCAGTTGAGAGAAAAACATCATGATCCGAAGACCATGCTGCAGGGGACAATCACAACAACCTCGGAAGACTGAGATGCCCTCGTAATCCAACGCGCAGCCAAAACAAGGTATCGAAACGCCGAAGTGCGGCTTTCTGAGTTTTAATAACTTTTAGGAATGCGAATTTCTTCAAAAGCATAATTTGCAGTTGTAAAACAGGCGTCGAATACCTATTCAACGGATCGCAGCAAACATTTCGACCCAACCTCGAAAAGACCAATCTATTATATCCATCCTCCACAGGTATCTGGTAGGATGAAATGTAAATCTATACAGTAGCCATATGATTAACTCTCTACTACTTACCAAAATTTTAAGAAAGTTTTCTAGCTTCTCTTAAGTAATTTTGCAACCGATAGGTCTACTAGAACCGTATTTGTCAAATTTTGTAAAATTCCAAGAGTAGTCACCATTGTTTTCATTATAAGGCAATACAAAATTCACTGGTGAAAATAGAGGCCCCAAGAGAACTTTGTGGAGTGAAGCGGGAAAGATGAAGTCTAAAAGGGTCAGCAAATTGATTGAAGCAGCACATATTCAGTGTTGAGAAAGCAATTCCGCAAGATGAAAGCATCAGGGTACACACTACTACATGCACACGCGGCTCTTCGCATTACGTGACTCCAACTTTATTTTGGCTCCCGCTCTTGGCTCTTTTTTGTTGTCCAGCATCTCTAAATGTAGTTCTCTCTTAATAATATAAGGTGCAATGAAATCACCAGTGGGAGAGTAATAGACACAGCATAAGAAATTCTTCGCTCATTGGTGCATTTTGTGGATTCCAATCTCTTCGTCACTTTGACTTGTATCCACTGAATAACATTCTAGGATTTGTTAGGACCATAGGTATACGTTATTACCGTTCCAATACGCTTAGTCAGAAATTTATGCTTCCTTTTTGCTTAAAGTTGATTTCCATTCCCCTTGGGTGGTCATCCGTTTGGCTAGATAATTACTATTTCCAAAGGAATGCTGTAGAGCAGACGGGCCTTTGTTTCTTCGGTTCATGTATCTTCCCGTTGCTGAAGGTAATGCAAGTTTCTATTTTTACAGGTCTTCACTGCCCAAGTCCCACTTGTCTAAATTTTTTGAAACTTTTTATTGCATTTACAAATGCTGTCTGATAAAGTAAACCTGCATACCTTTATTACGTAAATTGCAGAGACGGTGCCCAATCTTTCGATAAGGTTAAACTGCACCAGAATACAGGGCTGGAAGGTGTTATCAGTTTTGGCACATTCGCTCTGCTGATTATGAAGTGGTGGATGAAATTCACTAACAGTGACTGTATAATGCAATCCGATCAGCGTGACGGTGCATCAAGAGCTATATACGGTCGAGCATAGTGCTCATTTGATGCCGTTCTGCTGTAAGAAAATGCACAAGTTTTGGGAAGTGCTCTTTCTAATTGCATTTTACATTTTTCTTTGGGCTTCCCAAACTTGTTTCCAGCGTCTGCAATGTACCTAACTTTAATGGCTACCCATTCACCGTTTCAAGCACGTGTATTGAGCGACTTGACTGACGACCAGATAATGGAGCAAATTTTTAAAGGCTGGCAAGCGAAACTCTCATCCCTCCTTTTAACAACGACACTGATGCGATTCATCCAAGTAATAAAGTTACACATTTTTTTGAGATCACCACGCAAGCCAGAACGCTTGATTGCCTTAATGACAGGTGCCACTAAAATGACGTGATAGAAAATCCTGCTTCTTCATAGATCATTCGGGTGATTAAAGAATGCTTCAAAGGGATACCTATCTCAAATTTAACTAGGGACACAATTTAGACAACTCTTCGCCTGATTCGTAATACACTTTTGAGGCTAAACTGTCCCGTTAGTTATGACTCATGGGTCTCGTCTCGAATCCCTGAGGTGCCACTCACGGATGCCTCCCGCTGGTGACTATGACATGGCCGTGCCCTACAATAGGTGGATGCGTATGCAGCGCATATTTATTGGATTAGTGTCAGAATTCGCCTTTCAGATGTGAGTGATTAACTTACGGTCTGTAACCGGATGCGCGCAGATTGGAATAGCCTGTGAGTGGAATGCGTTGGAGTTCGTTCAATGACACTATAATATTTAGCGCCAAAGTCCTTATAGACCATAGCTGGCTTCTGTGTCGAGTAACGATTGGTAAATGTGAAGTTTACAAAGACGTTTATTTTCAGGCGGGTGACGATCCTCACCTTTTTGCTTCCGACGATATAACCACATCCTACCGGCATGTCGAGGAAAATATTTTCTGTACAGTTACTAAGCCCTTAAATTCCGTGGAAGTGTTTGTGATTCCAGGTTGGATGTTTGTGTTCCAAAGTTCATCTACCTTATTCATGACTTAATTCATCAGCTGCCTCAATGTTGCAGGACAATGAATGGACTTTTTGCCTGGTTTGATAGCATTTTCCCCCAGTTTATGCATCCTTTATACCTGCGAGCAGTTTTATTTATGAGGCTGATCTTAAAAGGTACCCAAACGGAAGCTGTTGGATTTGTTCTATACATAATTATTTAAAATAAACGCATAAACCATTCATTTGTTCGTTACACTTTATTAGATCTACTACTGTTCGCTCTTTTAATGATGGTATAGGCGATAATGTTTTTGTCAACGCAACATCACCATGGCAAGGCCATGTCCTAAACAATTTATGTTAATCAAATAATAACATAGTGTGATTTATAACCCACAACGTCTTTAAAAAACAATAAATGTTAGTTGATCCAACCACATCAGCGTTTAGTGAAACGTGAAAGAAGATTGATGCGATTCAGTACTTGATAGTCTTGTAGTTTCTTAGACCGTGTAAAGTCTATAGAATCACCTTATTTGGCAGAATTCGAGGAATGCACTATGTAGATTACCCGGTTCGTTTCAAGCACCTTTAAACGACAAGTGGTAACTTCGGTAGTGTGGAGGACGCAAACTTTTGGAACGTGATGTTTCGAGGCTCTAGGCGACTCATTGGAAGTGTATTAATCAAGCAAACGCCCATTGGTCTAGAACCACGGATCTAAAGTCGGATCACAACACCTCGGTATTGACCTTTTTGATTGTAGGTGCGCCTCACACCGATGTACTGGACACGCCAGCATCGATTTCCAGCATTTGATGAGAAAAGAGAGACTTGTCATCGCGACATCCGAATGGTACATTAAACGTTGCTTGTTTAGTCAAGGCTTCCCTGAGGACGAAAAAAAGGCAATGCTTGAGCCGAATAAGTTTTGCCGACGCATAGAAGAGCTGGAGGGCCAATTACATGGCCTATAAGACAGGTCGTCCGTGGTCGCTGCAATGACGGAGCCCCTAATCGGCGCATTGCCAAAACTGATAGTTAACCAAACAATTGATATGATGCATTTTGAATAACCAAAACGCAATGCCGCCGAATTTCTTTACACGGTTCTGGTCCCTATAAATGGAAGCGACCCAGGATTAAGGACATGGATACTAGGCAAACTCATGTAATCATGGGTATATTATGTGGGTCGTCATCTTGGGGTGCATTCATCAATTGAACTGGCGCAGTAATGGCGACAGAAGCTCTTAATCGTTGTCATCAAATCTGTAGAGCAGGTTACATGCATTATACTCATAATTCGACGGTTTTCAACTGGTGTTAGGCTAAATGGCTTGTACGACAAAAGCTTTAGCACCCATATTGCGAACATACTATCTGGTTTATCCCAACGTGACTAATTAACATTCCTACATTTAGGCAATTGCCAATACCGAGTAAATGACGCCCTGATGCTGATGGTAGTATTCTGTCACCGGAATCGTGGTTAAGTTGAGAGCTGCCGGCTTGATCCAATATTGCGCTGTAAGTGCCAAACCTTCAGTGCGATTAGGTTTTCTGTCAAATAAATGGTTTTGCCTCAAAAGTACTTTCGTGAATAATGATAAGATTTCAGAGACCTAAGAGAAAACGCTGCTGCCAAATTACTTATTATTTTTATCAAATACCAAAAAGTATGGATCAAGTGAAATCTACTCCGCAAGGATTTGACAAGATTTATCGAACTTTAACGAAAATGTAGTTCCCCGGGTCTTCCCGGAAAACAGAAGAAGACATAATACTCCGACAGAATATACGTATTTGGCGAGCAGAAAGGATGAGGACTACTGGCGAAGGTACAATTGCCACCCAAGTGCTCGTAATCGGAGCCGAGAGCTATCTAGGCAACAAACGGATTAAAAAACATTAAAGTTGTCACTCAATGAATTTCTCGCTTCGGGCAACTAAGATTTGTTTAATTTGAATACTATTTAACAGAACTCTGGCTCAAATATAGAAGTATTTATTGTATCATAAGTTTGGGCATTGAAAGAAACTTAAATGAACCAGGATTCCAGAAAGATAGGTTTTCGTAGTGATGCTTACAATGCATCTCCGGGGTAATTTGTTTTGCGATTAAAACACTACAGATTAAAATAAGTATGGCGTAAACCATTTTCATGCCTGGAGTACAGATCACAGAAACTCCCAAACATTGCATAGAGATTGAATCAGCCTTGATTACATTATTTGATAGAGGCGATCTACATGGAGTAATTCGGTTTTATTGAAGATCAGATGACTTTCAGCGCCTTGAGACGCCCCTGGCAGCAAAAAGACACAACACTCGGAGGTTAAAACTCTGACGAAGGTACAGTGGCCGAGACAGAAGGTGGCCCTCTACTGAAGCCAAGAGTTGAATTGCGAATGTATTACAGTCTCTAATACTTTCACTAAACTTTACCCATTGTGAGCAATCTGGGGATGCTAATTCTTCATCGGCAAATGGTTTTATAAACGCTTATAATTTTCTCCCACGAACATGGAAGCAGATTAAAGAAGATCATGTTGAGTAGCAGCACAAGTCCAGATAAAATTAGATTCACATCAGTCACCCGCAGATGACAGCTTTCAATTTTACAAAGTAACTGCTTTTATTGGCATTTTCATAAATATTATTAGTCCTAAACACAGAGGTCGATCTCCTTTCTTCATAGCTGCTATGACTGCCCCCACAAGAAAACGGATTAAATTTGAATGGAAATACCCGCATAAAACTGTTATGCGCGCGTTGGTTACACGGGCACTTAAAACTTCGCCATTGTGCTTGTTCTCGACGGCATGCCCCTCGAACCATGCCAGCAACCTCCCAGCCCTTCTGAAAGAGTCGAGATACTGCAGTTAATAAATACCTTCACAAGCATTCACTGCCTGTAGCGTCCTGAGGCTCCCTCGAAGGCAAAAGAAGGCAGAATGCTAGAGTAGAATATATATATTCAAGGCACAGAGGGAAATAAGCTGTTGGCAATACGGCCACCTCTGTGACCCTGACCGAAATCGGTAGTTCAAACAAACAAAGTACTACACTGCCAGCTCAAATGCATTTCAGAAGGCAGTTAAATCGGTAATTCACCTACGTTTGAGTGGAAACTTGTATAGTTTGGTTAACACAAAATACTTATTTGAATGCCAAAACTGACGAAACATATTATTGCGGTACATGGGCATAAGCCTGTTTTGCAAAAGCATTATGCTTTCGAAGGTAATTTTAAATTAAGAAAGCATGCACTTATAAAAAACGCAGATAAACATATAGTGTGATGTTTATGTTCTTTAAATGTACTTTGTAAGCGAGAGGAGAGAGGAAAATTTGAGCCTAGTCGTTGACCACCGTGGTCGCTGTCCTGAACCCGAGACGCTCCCGACGTAGGTGTAGCGTCCCGAGGCTCCCTCAAAGGCAAAAGAAGGCAGAATACTGGGGTAGAACATACATATTAAACGGGCAGAGGGAAATAAGCTGCTGGCATGCCCCGAAGGCCAGCCTACACAGCTAGGGCAATATGTCCACCTCTGTCCCTAAGACCGGAACCAACCGTCCAAACAAACAAGGTGTTGCAGTAGATACTTTGACTCTGTTACCCCATGTCCTCCCCGTGCTTGTAATGAAAAAGGTCTGGAAACAACCAGCCTTCTCATTTCAGGGCTGGGAGAAGGAAAGAGGAGGAATGAGAATAATCGTTTGCAATACTCACGGCTAAAATTTTAACGATAGTGTGATCTATTGGCCTGTTGAAGGATATTTTTAGTAAATTTGACGTCTCCTTGCTATTCGGCATTGATACATTCTCATGACTCCTAGATTGCAGGAAATCAAAAGACTAATTCTTTCATATGTCATTACCTTATTTGCAGTGCTTTGTTTGTTTGAACTAACGGTTACGGTCAGGTTCACAGGGTTGGCCATATTGTCTCTATCCGTTGAATATATGTATTCTACTCTAGCATTCTGCCTTTTTGCCTTCGAGGGGGCTTTGGGATGCTACAGCATTCTATCACCAAGCATTACAATGTCAACTGATCAAGTGTGTGCAAAATCAATATGTTAAACTCCTAATAACATTTGTTAATTAATATGTTTAGATTTGAATGTTTCACCTTAAAAGCGAAACTAGACGTGTAAAGCGTTGTAGCGTTCAGTCATTTGGTCTAAAGTATCAAGTTTGAAAATAGTTCAACTCTTGAGTTTTACTGTCCAATCGATATACCGAAAGATGTGTTATCATAGCCAGTGAGAAATGGCCTGTATAACTAGGGGCGCACGTGCTGTGGATGTTGTAAGTGGTAACTCCAAGAGATTCCTGTTTCAGAATTGATCTAGATGGCAGGTTAAACCTGATTAAATTTGGCTCTGAACCCGGAGCTCAACGTGGTCCTTGCTTATTTCCTCTGAAAGACAGCTTGTTTAAACAAATGGGCAACCCTATTCCCCGTCAATTAAATGATACCTGAGGCGAAATTAATCTGTTCCTTTACGACCTAAATACTTTGCTCAGCAGTTAATGATTCTGCAGGTCAGTGTAAGGTGTTCGTCTGTGTCATCCTCGTTCGCTCAATTGTAAATTCCGCTCTCCCCAGTTTCCACAATAACACATGCTTCTTAAAATTAGTTCTGAGCATTGATTCATGAATTGATGTTTGTATGTTATATGTTGTTTGGTGCTCTCCTAATTAAGCGTATTCTCTGTGTTTGCTGCCTTGATCACTCCTCCCTACTTAATTCTGCCCAATTTATCCCATATTTCACAGAATTAATAGTTTGTCTACCAGTAGAAGTTGTAGCATGACTTCTGTTGAATGAGAATACTCGGGTTAAATCCCAGCTGGGCTCTTTGTGGTCTAGCAGTACTTTATCGTCGAACTACACCACATCAGTCGGTTACTTACAGTGTTCATGCCATTTTAGTTCACACTCTCTTCTCGAAACGTACAAGTTTGGCTTTGTTTTGGACTTGCACGTCCGCTATGCCTGGATTATTAGATTAAGATTAAAGACCTTTCAAATGAATGTATTGATGAAAACATGCTAATTATTGTCACTCTAGCGGAAGTCTATCTTTTATTTCAGAAGTACCATCAGTTTAAGTGATGTAACGAGTGTGAATCATTCCCAGAAAGTCATTCACTCCGGCCTTTTATGTGATTCGACTGCTTGAATTATTAATTGTCCCAGACAGGTGTTCATCTAAATGGATAATTAGTTATTGTCAGTGATTTCTAGAACCGAATCCGCCTTTTAATGGTGCATACTTTCGGTTGCACTCTTTCTTCGTCTAATGGGTTCTCCCAACTGGATTTTTTGCCCCCTGAATATGCCGTTCCTCTCTCGTCAATTCACAATGTGTTGATTGTACAACCGGGTGAGTTATTCCATGTTTTAATTTTATTCCTCTTTTTTGGATAATCAGGAAGCTACCTATTCATTTGAAGCCCAATACGGTCAACGGAATTACATATTTTGTCTAGTTTTGCAGAAGGCTAAACTCCGTCGTCAACTTGATCTGAATGCTAGCTCGGCCGACGCCATGGCGTTGAGTCAGATGATGAAAGGCCCTAACGAGCAGGAGGCGCGATCTCTGGTAGATTCGCTGAGTGGATGGACGGTGGAGGACGTGGTGAGTGAGAACCAGGTCTTCATTCTTTCATTGCATTCTCGCTTAGGTGTACGTGAATGTGCGATCCGAGGGACTACACAATGACCAGTTCTTCTCCAAGGGGGTGTGGCGAGACCTCACTGACTTCGTGAAGCGTCGTCTGATGCCATCATCCGGCGAGTCCCGCCAGCCCATCACCGCAGTCTTCATCAACTGGCGGCAGCTCAGAGTCAATCAACTCATCGAAATGCAAAAAACCTGGCGGTGTCCCATCTTTGATCGGTATGTGGACGCTTGCTCGCTGAGATCATAATGCAATTTCAAGACACCAAGCACGTAATAATATCCAAGCTCTTATTCGTTTGATATGCCAAGTTATTGGTTTCTATCCCTTCTATTGGCGCTCAAACGTCATAGATTTAATACAATATGCGTTATGTTTCTACACCCACGTTTTCATCTCCAGCATGCTGACAAGGTCTAGGCACTTTGATTGCGGTCTTGCCATAAGTCTGCAAACAATGCCTATTGTTCTGAGATAGTTATTGTTTAGACAGTTTCCGCTCAACTGCTCTATCTACTCTGAAAGTTTTTTTCACTGGTAAAACAAATGACTGAACGTACAACCACCTTTTCCGTCATGCCCTTCCCTTGAATTTGTTATTTTCTTTCGCCACGCAGCCATTCTTTTAAAGGCTAATTCCTTCCTAAATTGTATTTATTTTGGACACGTAACATTGGTACCTTAATCACTAAGTTCATGCTGGGGATTGGGTTTTTCAAATGGCACTCATGCATAATTTAATAGGATAGACTTAATGAACATTAAAAATTAGTGCATTTAACTTAGTACACGATCTCTTCGTTGAATCTGTGCCATCCCAAAAATCATTTGCAATTTAACAATCCAAATTTTTTTATTATAACCAGTTGAAGGGGCTTAATGGAGCTATCCATGGCAGTAGTTGAGGAGAACACTGAACAGCATTGAAATGAAAGTCAGGAGCATCTACAGCAAACGAGTATTAACAAATCGAAGCAGCTGTTGCTGCAGAGTGCCGGTGAAAGTCCTACCTTCGCCGGTTATAAAGTCGTGTGTTCTAGATAAGACACCTTTCACTTCGGTAACGGTCAATTTGAGCTATGGAACTGCTAGAAATGGTGGCTAGAACTAAGATAGTGGGCTGTTTTAACTAACTCAAACACGTGTGGGGAAGGATTGCAGGTACACGCTGGTGGTGCAGCTCTTCCTGCTGCGCGCTCGGTCCCGTGAGGCGCGGGCACAGGCGCAGCTGGCTGAGCTCAGCTTCGTGCGCAGTCGCCTTTCAGCTGACGCAATCACAACCTCGGCTGGGTTCCCCTCAAGGGTGCATAACCTCGACCACCTCCGGCGAGTCCTCGATGTGAGTCTACCCTTGACTGCGTGCCTCGCTGAAACTTCGTCGCATCAGACGGCGCTCTTCACCTAAACGACATATTTACTGGTTTAATTTGTGCAAAAATTTTCTCTACACACTGCTGTCGTCTTCAGCACCGTTCATCCTGATATCGTAGTAACGATTTCCGTTAGCGATTTCGAATTGGTGGTAGAACTGTTGCACTTTATCTGAAGGAGCGGGAGCGCAAACTGACGAACATATTGGTGGAGGAGGAAAGGCGAAAAGAAATTAACAGAACAAAGCGTCGCCAAAGAACGCTTAATCGACTCCCTGTGGTAGCAGTCATAGGCTACACAAACGCTGGTATGTGCCCATTCATTCCGCTCCAATCGGTAAAATGGTTTATCATTGTTTTAGCCTTTTGATTGTAGGGAAGACTAGTTTGATCCGTGCTCTTTCGGGATGTTCGAGGATGGTGGCCTCCCCGCGGGTGTTCACTACTCTCGATGTTACCCACCACTCTGCTTGTCTTCCTGCGCCCGCCACCGTTGGAAGCGGAGGCGTTGGAACCCCTGGGCTTCGATTCCTCCTGCTCGACACTATCGGCTTCATGGCTGATCTTCCTCGGAACCTCATCGCAGCCTTTCGGGCCACTCTTATTGAATGCCTCGATGCTGTTAGTCTGTCCTATCACGTTCCCTACCAGTTTCATACGTAATACCACACTTCTTAAACTTATGGCATGGTCTGTATCAGTTTCTAATAATCGGTTGCGCCAGCTTGCATCGTAAACAGATTGATTAAGTTCAAAGTATTATCGGTCTTAGGGTAACTGCTCTTTCCGTTTGACAGTTGCATCCAGCACCATTAATGATAATATGTATCGCGTTCGAGGAACAGAACAATCGGATCATAGTGATTAATTTTCACTAATCCTGATGGTGAACATGCTAGGGTTTCGCATAGGTAAAACCACTATATAGAGCGCTTCCCCTGATCATGTTCTGACGCTTAGGCCCTGCTCATCGTATTTTTTAATATTTGAAGACAGTTTCACAACAAAAATGATGGTTTGTGTGACCGGCACTTTGAAGGAGTCGAGGCAGAAACCTTATTTACTCAATGGAATGATAGTGGTAGTACTCTTGTTTAGGAATCCAGGCTCTGACACTCATCCACAGTTTACTGTGTAGCCTTTTGGTGAGGCTTATCTAAATGTTATTTTAGTTCTGCCTGGAGCCTTAATGCGCCTCCTTCTGTGCTTCAGGAGATAATTCTTCATGTGATTGACGCCAGTCAACCAAACTGGCAGAAGTTTGCAGCCTACATCGAGCGTGTTCTCATAGATGGAGGGATCTATACCCGACGTCTAGGCGAGCCAACGACGACAGCAGGCAGACAAGGCTGCATCTTTCCCTTCCTTATTCGTGTTGGCAATAAGTCGGACCTAGGGTGAGGAAGTTTCTACGCTCCTCAGCTTCTCTCTATCTCGTTAGTTTCGCTCCTGAGCGATAGGTCATGAAAGTGAAAAAAATACTATTGTTTCATTCATTCACACTTTGTATTATATTATATGCTTAAAGCCAACAGAGCAATGCGATCTTTTTAAATGCTATCCAGCGCACTCCAAATTCTTCAACAACTCCATCTTATAATTGTTTGGGTTTTCTCTCGAATTCCGTTTTTTAGCACTTTTACTGATCCCTCGGAGCCTCCCCTGATGCAACTTGATGTGGAGGTCTCCTGCATTGATAAGACCGGGATCGTCGAAATCGGCAATCTTATCGAATTTTGCCTCATTTCTGGTTTTGGCTGGTCCAAACGAAAACTCCGTATGCCACAGGGCAGTGAAACTCTTAGGTATTTTGCCTTGGCTTTGTTAAATTAACGACTTCCAAAGAACGTGTGATCCGAGTTAAGGCTAAAAGACTTTGCTGGACTCTTTCTTATTTCAGATGGCTTTATGCCAACGCAATGGTAGTGCGAGTGTTAAGCTGTCCCGAGGATGCGGAGAAAGTAATCTGCGAAGTGATCTTCAACGAGACCGTTTGGAATCGTTTTAAGTCACAATTTGCATCAATGTCGTACAGCAATTAACTTTGACTTTATCTACTTTCCGCAGTTGCGCATTGCTTCCTGCCACCCCAACCTTAACAGCATGCATTCTTTTGTAAAGAATGGGTGTAATGATGGAACGTTTGATAACAAATCCGTAACGAAAATGAAAATGAAGTTGCGTTTGAATTAATAATTTGTAGAAGTTCCTATCGTTTACATAACCTACTCTTTCAACGATTAGGTTGAGATTAAGGGGCAATCTGACTCGTACCCAGATATATTCTTCTAAGGGAAATTGTTGCAGTTCGTTGGGCCGTACGCGGTGGCGCAACAGAACCTGTTAAATGGCAGTGGCAGCGCTGAGCGCAAGGCTGCAGCCCGAAGCTGCTTCTGTCAGCTGATTCACAGGAGTCGCTGGAGCTGTTCTGACTGCAGAATATTGATTGGCGTGCGGCAAGTCGGACGTATTCAGTCACATTGACCTGAGAGATGCCAATCTCCAAACGTGCACAGAGTTTAAACAGCAATCTCGAGATAAATGCAGGCGTCTCCATGGTCAAGACACGGTTTTACCACAAAGCAATCGAATTGGAGAAAGAGACTAGTTTTACGCGAATAGAAATAGAGGGACTGCTGCGCATATATGACAAGCTTGTCGCTAAGTACCATTCGCCCATCAATAGAACAGTGTTCAACGACATTCTCTTCAATTTCTTCGACTTCACCAATGAAGCCATGATGGAAAGAATTTTTCGAGCACTGACGCAATCCTCCACCAAAACTGCACTCTCCCGTGATGACTGGATTTATGCGTTGAACATCTTCCTTCGCGGCTCATTTGTACAGGTGACAAACTTTGCCTTCACCGTTTACGATTACCATCAGCGTGGTCACCTGACGAAGGAGGATGTGCAGTTCTTTCTGCGTGACGTGCTCACTGCAAAGCTGCCGGAGGAGGATGCTGAGGAGCTGAAGTCGGACATGGTCGACATGGTAATCGCCCTCTTTGATAAGGACAAAGATGGAGTGATAAGCAGGAAGGATTTCGTGACCTCAGTAGTGTCGGAACCGCTTCTTATAGAGGTGCTTGGAGAGTGTTTACCAACAAGCAAATCAATCCTGGCTCTGGAATCTCTAATCAAACAGACCAACCGACGGGGTCGACCATCCGAATGATACGTGCTCATATTTTGTGCTGTTTTACAGCCTCGCACTGAAGTGATTATGTTTTACTAGAGCAAATCTAAAATAAAGGCGTTTTACTAACTATTAGAGCTATCTAGGGACACTTGGAGTAAACTTTGTTGAGAAACAAAAACTAACAAATAGTAACAATCATGACCTTTGGAAAGCGCGGTATCCTAGCGACACCTATCATTTCAAGGTAGAATCATTTCCTAGGTAGAATGCGTCTTCTACCTCAGTCACGATACTGCTGGCAAAATTAAGCACTCTACAAAATCCGCTCAGGTGAATTGTGGGAAGCGCAGTTTCGCTTTGGAACTTCCTTTTCCTGATGAAGGGTAACAATCAACTTGGAACCTACAGGTTGTGAAAGGTGAATGCGGTACAGCTTAATTATTTGCAGCAAGGCGTTCCTGAGGGAAGTTCCAACTCTTATTCAGTCCATGAAAGACAACTCCTCCTTTTGAATTGCTTAAAATGAACATTTATTCAATTCAATAAATTAGTCTTTTTTCAATAGGTGAGTCGTTTGACAGGTGCAAATCACTCCACTAAGCGCGACCACTGAAGTCAATTTTTCTGCACCGAGAATTCATATCGCGTCTTCTGCACGTAACACGTCCCGGTTGGTGTGACGAACTGCTTTGGAAAGTTTGACCGATTGACTGCATCCGGAAAGCCCTGCGTCTCCAAACACAGACCCCCGTGCTGCAGATAGCTGTACGTATCCTTTCCTACCGGATCAGTCCTCGGATCTAGGCAGTTGCCTGTGTAAAACTGCACTCCCAGTTGGTCAGTGAACAATTCCAACCGACGACACGAATTTGGCTCGATTACAATAGCTTTTGCTTCATCGATTGGCAAATCCCTGAAAACGTAGAACTCATCAAAGCCTTGTTGTGGTGGTGGGTGAATCTTCCGAAGCCCCTCCTTCAGATAAGTCAATTGATTGAGATCAGTGCCTTCAACGCGGCCAACTTTAACTAGTCGGCCCGTAGGGATGTGCTCCACGTCGCACTCGCACATTTTGTCCGCCTGAATGCAAACCATGTGGCGGTCGAGGGCGTCAGGCCCTGCGCGGTGACCCGCCAGGTTGAAATACGTGTGATTCGTTAAATTAATGGGACAGATCCCATCGGTGATGTTCGCAAAGTAGTCGATGCTTAGACACACACGTTGATCCTCCTCGTTCACACTCAGGCGGTAAGTCACGTAGACAGTGAGATTGCCTGGGAATCCATCCTCACCGTCGGCCGATGTAACCTTGAGCTTCACACTATCTTTTTTCACCTCAACAATATCCCAGGGACGAAACGTCAGCCCGGTACTGAAAACATGGAAAATCGAAATCACCTATCTCAACTTCTAGCATTTTGTAGCGGGTCATTACTATGTACATAATTCTACTTACCCACTAGGACTTAAAACGAAATGAGTGTTTCTAATCCTGTTTACTTAGGCTTAGGTAAGAGAAACCATCATTAACTATGGGTAATAACTGCGGCATTGACCATTAAAAGTAGGAGTACATCCTGTGCAAGACTGTCGCAAACGTACGTTCCCCCGTGAAGACAATGCTTTTTTTGTTGATTTTTGGGTAGCTTGTAAGCAGTGGATATCGAAGGATCTAGTTCAATTGGAATGGTGAATTTTGCGTTGCTGATGCGACCAGCAACTCTACCAACAATGACGCCGTGGTAGGCAGGATTCCTCTCGTAGCTCGCGATGTCTGAATAGCCGAGAACAACATCAGCCACACTCAAGTTGGTCTTCTTGCGCCCACCAGTGTCGGTGAAGCCAGGGATCCAGAGCTGTTGGATTGCGGCGCCGTAGCTGAGGATAGTCGAGCGGACCTTCGTCCACGTCTCAGCATCCGACCCCGTGGTGAGTTTCTCACTTAATATTGGGCTTATAGTGATTCGTTTAACTGGAGCACCCTTACTTGTTCTACCCCAATCTTCCATCGTTGTGACAGTTTCATCTAACATTAGACTCCTCGCTTCCTGCATGCAGTCAGCCAATCATGGGCAGACGACACCCCGATTGGTTTGATTGTCAGGCGTTGTTTACCGAGATTGTCGCCGAATGTTCGTCGTTCGCTTACAACTGCCTGCATGCACTTTAAGACCTAAATTTGATGACTATCGAGGCGGAAACAGTGCAAGTTATGATCCGTCATGGAGGTATCGCGGCTAAAAATCCAGTAGGATAGCTGAGCGAAATCAGCGCTGCTAATATCACCAAGGACAAGATTGAAAAAGCACATACTCTAACAGAATTGGGAAATTTTGCATTTGGGAAGAGCACACCTTCGGCTAAGGCAGGTGAGTCAGAAGGACTGATCTTGTGGTTGTGGACGTAGTTCGCCTTAGTACCAGCAGGGCATCCGCCTCACCCTATAGCGCCTATAGAGAAGACAAAAGCTTCTGATTAGAGCACACGCGAACGGTGCCAGTGTCAAGGTCAGAATTGCGCTTCAGTCGTCTAACCAGGGCCGATGTAATATCTAACTTGCACGATCGGTCAGAGTGGACGAGTACAATCGGTAAATGGGGTGAGCTGGAGAGCTTCACAATTCCACTAAATCCTCTTTCTTTTGCTATGGGCTTCTGTTATGGATATGGTGTTTGATTAAAGTGACGCATCGCACAAACCCTTAAATGGAGATGAATCGCCCGAGTTTTCCTCAAATTTGTAAATATTTGCCGAATCTTTGGAGTTCTAGTTAGCCGTTAGTAGTTTTAACTGGCAGACGAGCATCTTTCCGTAGGTGAAATACCTTTTTGCCGACAAATTTGATGATAAACAAAGGACACCACACCGTCTTCCTGTTTAAAATGAACGAAACCAAGGTAGCAATAATCAAAAGTGAAACCGGTAATCCTGACCTGGTGGGTGTCCTCAGTAAAGGGCACCTGAGGCATGAGAGGTAGTGAAGACACTGCTAAGCTTGGTTTTGTAAGCATGACATCTAGCGTGTAAATAATGCCACTACGCTCTTGATCGCCTAAAATACCCACCTTCACTTTAGCCATCCTGAAGGTTTTGCATGTCTAGACGTCCCACGTAGAGCAGTAGTTGGCGTTAGCCCACTATCTCAGACCAATGGAGTAATAGTCTTAAAGTCAGTATAGAGCCCTATACCTTGAATGGGTAAAGCTAATCCAGCACTTATAGAACTGACCACCTGAGTACCAATCGGAAGACGAAAACGGATTTTGAGGTCAACTGATCAGCAAGCCGCCGTGATTCTGCTTTCAAGGGGCAGCGAGTCACACTAATATTGCTCCTCCAGCCAGTCTTCAAGAGAGAATGCCTTGGTACACCGAAAAACTTAGGCCGGCCGCCGGAACAGTCTTAGAATCGGGTGGATGGTGAAATAACCAACCTGTAACATCCCACCACCTAGCCAGTGTTCACACTTTAAGTTGAAATCCAATCCTCACTAATGATTGACAGGAGCTGCACGAGCAAAACCTCACAATCCAAACGCATAAAGCTGCCGGGCGAAAAATCCCTCCACTACAACAAAAGGGAACGTTGCATCTACAACGGCATCTACTACAGTTTGAAAAACAGGCAACCACACTGGAAAAGCGCAGCCAAAAGATACATTCCCTAGTGCTGCACGCACCTGAGTGAGCTAAAGAACGTTATCCTCAAATTAATAAATTTAAGCATGCCTGTCTTGATTATCCTGCAGTCGACTTGAAGGCTCCAGGCTAGGTAGTATTTCACAAGCGCGCTTACACGCCGAAATAGCCATAAGCGCTCCAACCTGCAATGCGCGAAGAGTCAGCTGAAAATTCTCCCCTCTTATCGACAGTGATAATTGCTATGGTTTTGAAAATAAATTAAACAAAATACTTAAAATCCAAGCATCGGCCATCCCTTCCGCCTTTTTGTAACCATCCGTGATGTACGTTGATAGTTTATTCTGTTTTTCACAGGCTTTGGATGGAGAGAGTGAGAATAAGACACGGAACTTCAAGACAGACGCCTTCACTTGTTGTTTTTTAACAGGACTATGGTCATTGTTCTGAGGGCACCAAACCCCCCATCGTTTACCGTGACTACTACGACATTTATGCCTAAATAACTAGATTCTATCAGGTTGCGCACGAAAAATGAATGCGAGATTCGCTCGAAAAAAAACACAAATGGATTTCGTTCATAACCCCACTAATGTGACGCAATTAAATTTTATTACAAAGCCTAATAATTTCGCAGCACGATACTGTTAACGTCAATTTAATGACACAACAGGCATTACGATGGGATATGCTGGAGTGGACGCGATTGCAACTCCTGCTCCAATCTAAAGCCTAGTGATCAACACGCGCCACTAGTAGAAGTAACTTAAATTACTAAGCAGTTGAGCCAGGAGGATCCTTCCGCCTCAACGCTGAAAATAATACAGCTCAACTCTCCACCAATGATTGAATAAGACTTTCGGAGGTAAATCGACGAGACCTTAGAGAAATCATAACACGAAAAAGACGACTTCAATAAAGAGCAACATTTTGAAAATTCAATGAAAATAGCAGAAAGGGGAAGAGTTGCACGCAGATCACAAGAATTAATCAAAGGTCACTTTGATATTGTAATTCTCCACGTTTTCTTCATGATTAGCGTTCGTAGTCCTCTCGTCTCCAAACTAGTGTTAAAGGACATGCATGCATTGGTAAGAGAACAAAATAAAACTTGGGATCAACCCATTGATTCGTATTTTCAATGTGCATGAAACAAGTAAGTCAAATACTGATAAACCACCGTTCATGTAAACTCACCGATATGATCAAAGCCAGTGTGTCATCATCGAGAGTCCTAACAGCAGCTTTAAGAATTACTGCCTGTCTCTCGTTAGCTGGGAGAAGTTTTAAGACTGACTGCAGTTTTGGTGAATTTATAGCCTCCTGAAAGAGGTTGACAGTTTTTGTAGACTCTGCAACATCAACGTCCTGAGGATCTTCACCGAGCAGTGAAATTTCATCAAACGAAAATTTTACTGGCACTTTGTTTGAATAATCTGAACTCATTAAAGCAGAGACGTACATCTGAAGATAGATAATTTTGACGGCATTCTCTGAACGTACGAAGAAAAAATAGACAGTAAATTTTCATTAAGGACGTATTTTTAAACATCAAATAAGAAGCGAATACTATGGTAACCAGACAGAAAAACGACTTTAGAGCAATTAATTTGGTAAAAGGCTGACAAGTTGTTGATAGGCGGAAAATAAGAAGTAATGAACTGACTTGAAAGCAAAATGGTCGAATTGAGAATGTTGAGCATTGCTCTTTCAACAGCTAACTGAGAGGAATGATAAAAATCGTAGAATTCTGGATTTCCGGAAAATGGCCGATACAGCCTCCGAGGATGGTGATGTTCTATGGCTAGGCGCACCTCAACGAGGCCTCTAATGGCTGAAAAGACGAATTGCACTTAAAACGGAAAGTCGCTGCTGCTTACATGTTAATTGCACAAGACTACGAAGAAGATTCAGAAAACCATTCAAGATCGACATCGTCTTGGGTCGCTGTCCCGCTCCAAGTGAGTTCTCAAAAGAGCTTCTCATACGCTGTGCCATTCAATGGAGGTAAGTACGGGATCCGATATTTACAAATCAAGCGACCCGAAACTTACGTCTAACAGGAGGCACGCAATTTCCAGGGTTTGGTTATGGACTCCCAATTTATTGGCAGCGATTGCATCTGAAAGGAAAGATTATAAAAATCTACCCTGAATAACAATAAGTACATACAAGTTCGATCTTGGTCTAGTAAACTAATTTACAATTTTAGTTAAGACATGATTAATTTAAGAATAATAAAAGCATGCTTATAAACACAAAGCGCGATGGGTTTAGACGAAACCCGATACATGCCACCTTTCACTCCAAAGTTTTGACTCTCCGATTCATGAGATATCTTGAAACTCAGGATACTTTTAAACAACTGAATCAAGGAATCTAAAATCAGATAGACATAAGATGACATCAAACCGGAATTCAGTTCACCAGAATTTGCCGCAATTGACTCCGGTTGTAGAAATGACACATCGGACAAAGTGCTATTTATTGGATCGAAATTGTTTTCGACCATTTTGAGAAAATTGACGCACTGCCTTCGAAGTTTCCTGGCAGCATGCAAATGCCCCATTTCCAACCGTTTCTATGATAAAAATGTTTACTATCATGGATAATCTATGTGCTATAGTTCCAGAATTTTGGATAAAGGTGTGTATTCCAAGATCTGATCGATGACATAATACAAATGAAATGCCTACTATAAAGTACCATGACCTTGACTCACGCGATACGTTCTATGGGTAAACAACACTCTCTCCTTCACCAAACGACGGCGAACAGGTAGCTGCGGCAAAATGTTTTGGAAAGACCTTTGCTCTTCCAGTTGCTTGCGCTCCAAAGCTTCTTGTTTTTGAGCTGAAGCGTGATAAAGACGCCAGATTTACCTTTCACAAATTTGAGGTAGGATTCATCTGACAGAGAGGGAGAGCAGACAATGTCACTTGGCTTCAGTTCCTGCCATGGAGTCAAGGCAGGGATGATACACAAATCGGCTGAAGCGACGCGTACAACGTAACTGCACGTGGCCACTTCTGAGACTTCAATAATTGTCGGTGTCGGAGTATAATATTGACAGATGAACTGGACCTCCGTGCTTCGAGGTTTCCCAGTAACATCACAAATAGATCCTTGGTCATAAAATTGACTATGATATCGGTTGCGAACTTGCAGATCCTAGGGAGTAACACCGTTTCAGTACACCTACAGACTTTTCAGCCTGACCCCAATCAAAATCTTTCGCAAAGAACCCCAGGGAGGTAGAAGCCAGGACAACGTCCTTGTCTTTGTGATATTGAAGTATTTTCCTTCCAATGCATAGCTCATAGGTCCACCAACCAGCAAACTGTCAATGTAAAAGGATAAATACTGCATCTCACCCAGTTAAGGCAGCTAGACGTATTCCACGAGGCAAAGACACTTCGGATGTCATCTGACGTATTTTTAGGAACTAGATCTGGATATTCGTTTTGTTTTGTAACAGTTGGTACAATACAGCTGAATTGTTGACCGGTTACTGACACAACTTCAAAGTGATTTCCTTGAACCTACAATTACAATACGAAAAGACAACCCAGCAACCTCAGATAGTTTAACCGATTCCTTCCTTATTTTTATATTGTAAATAGGCGAGTCATTATCCGTTGAAGCAAATCCACACACGCAAACAAGGGCAAATACCGCATATAAGGACCCCATTACGAACGCCTCCAATGCATCACCGAATTCAGCAACCAATGCCAATATCGACCTTGAACTTAGGACGGCAAAATTATCTGCATCAATGCAGTTTTAGGCATGAATGCGAATTTATGAAGCTGAACAAATAAAGTGCGAATCGAGAAACGGAACCACGCATGCTTTTTAACAGTCACATATATATAGTTTAAGTTACAATTTTGTCACAAATAAAGAGGCATTAAACCTGATCAAAACCAGAAACAAAGTAAGATATAACTACAACTACGTGGTTTACCTTTACTAATCCCTTCATAACTCGCTTCTATGTTTATATCTCTCTTCTTGTTTCTATGAGCCTTGACAACTGACTGAATGAATTATAGCCTATTTATTAGTGTAGCTGTAATACTTAAGTCCTTTAAATGTGCTTTGTAGGCCAGAGGTGGGAAAACAGTTTTAAACCTGGTGGTGGAGCAGCGTGGCGACTCCCAGGGGCTTGATTCGTCCCTGTCCTGAACTCTCTTACAGGGTTCTGCTGAACCCTCTCTCTTACCCATAATAAAGATGTCGAGGCATGTTCGGACTTGTAATAACAAGAGCGATAAGAAGGAAGGGGTTGAGTCCTTCACTGTAGCGTGTCGAGACTCCATTGTAGGCAACAGAAGGTCGAAGACCAGGGCAGGGTGTGCATATTCAACAGCCAGAGGAAATAGGCTGCTGGCATGGCCCAGAAACCAGCCTACGCAGCTGGGGCAATATCGCTACCTTTGCCGCCCTGATCGAAGCCGACAGTCAAAATAAACAAAGCATTACAATTAGTTGGGATCAATACGGATCAGCATTCATTAAGGAAAAGTGATGCTGAACCCCTTTGTGCTTCATAAATTCAGGGTTGTCTTCTGGCATAAAATTTGAATTACCGTTTTGCCTCCTGTCTAAAAATTGTCTTTTTAACCACATCGATGTTAAACTCTTCCTTTTTACTACCAATTTATTAACTAAAAGAATCCTATACAAATCAAGTAGCAATTGTGCGATTTTCTTGCCATATAATAGTAGCGGATCAAGTGATTACCTTTATTTCTAGTTTGTCTAAGTATGCAGCTGAATGCTTGAAAGCATGTAAAGACTAACGGAGTGTTTAAACACCTCCTACTCACTTCGCTAGTTTCAAAGCTTAGGCTTGTGCTTGTTGACAATGGAAGAGGAGTTGAGAAAGCAGTTGGAATTGGCGTAAGCTCTATGCACTTCACTATTTTACAGCCTTATCATTTCTACTATCTGCGCTGAAGCTCCTTTTGAGCCCAATGTATTTTTTTTTCAATTCTATTACCATTGCTCTTGAATTTACCCGTTAATTATGATCTACTGTTTTTGTTACCGTAAACGGTAGTATTTTAGCCAGTATCAACTGCGCTCAAGTCGTGATCATGTAACTGGCTTAGATTTTATCGATGCTGACTTAATGCTTCCCTTATAGGCTTGCTCAAGGGGGAGATGCAGCTCTACAATGTTTTGATACCACTGGCCTTCCCCTCCTAACAGTGGGGAAGTGCTCCTTTCAGGCATCCAACGTCTTGCCTTCAATCTACAGACATGCATTACTGGTTACTGATTCTGAGGGGGAAAAACCACCGGTAGTTATTCTTGAACGGGAAAGGAAGTTCGTTAGTTCCTTACTGTAATTTTATTTTTAGTCGGATCTTAATGGCTCAATCTGGAGGTTATATAACTGCCGTCCACAGAACGAACCCGATTTGACGTTGTTAGCTCCTTCTATGATTGCTTATTACCCTTTATATCTGTTGTGCAATGTATCCATACGTATCACATTTAAACCTGGTCTGCGATGTGCGGTTGAGTCCTCTCTGGGCTGTTCGATCATGAATATCCCTATTTAATTCGATAAAGTGTCTTCAAGTTTACGGTGAGGACTTACCTCCGGAGCCTTATCTGACCACGCGAACGGTCTTGGAGAACGCTCTCTGGGGTTTATTCTACTCAAACTCCCCTTAACTGTCACGCACATCATCGAAGGATACAACCCTTAGATTTTGGCGTTGTCTCAAATCCAGAATAGATCCAGTCACGACACAAACTTGCTTCTATTATTACGATTCTAAACGACTTTAAGGAGGTTCGCAAGAGTTGCATGGTTGGGGAGATTATTTCTCTAAAAAACCTAGTTTTAAAAACAGTCTCTGCCATTACCGACATACCGATTTGGGTGCTTAGGAACATGCTGTGGCATTTTTGGGGTGTTTTAGATAATGGAAGAAAGGTTGATCCATTCGAGTGTTGGTGACATGGGTGTGGGATCTGCTTCTTAAGTACAAGTAAAGAACGTGCACTGAACAGCCAGAGTAGGGTTGGTTTTGGTGAATGGCGTTCGAACACAACAATAGGTAAAAGAATAAGAAACGGTTTGTAGTAGAAATGTCCGATTCAGTCGCTGGTTTCATGCGCGGGTGGGCATATGCCATTACCGACAGTGGTATTTATGGAGAGAGCGACGGATTTCTACTCATGGTCCCGGTGTTTGTGAATCGTATTGGCACTGATATCAGTATTGGAAGGCCTCTTGGGTCGGCGCGGAGGGGGCTCAACACTGATGTCAGCGACAACAAGGGAAGTGGAGCCGTGGGTTGCGCCTTCGTCAAGGTGCTGTCGGTGCTGCAACGGTGGCGACGATGGCGCCATGCAGAGGAGGTAGCCATGTTCGGAGCTGGCGCTGGTGCCCTGTTCCCTCTGCGGCGCCGTCCCGTCACCGTCTTCGCTACTCGGAACCACGATACAGCCACCACTCACCGTCGGGGTAATCTCTTCTTGCGACCAACGTCCTGCTGTCTGGTGCACCAAGCGAATGTGTCGGTCCAGGTTGAAGCTGGCAGCAATCGAAGGCAGTCACAACTATGGTTTGCTCAAGCACTTATGCTTTGCTTCATTTAAATGAAGTTTTGTCACTGGACCACCCAACACTTGCTAATGGTTCTGTTTAAGTTTGCGAGTGTAAAGGCAGGTCTCTAACTGGAGGAAAATGTCACAAAAGCTGCAGATTATGCGTTCATTAGTAAGCACTTCAAGTTTGGCCAGTCTGAACGCATCGGAATACAAGAGACTCAGCAACAAATTTCTGTTCTTCCTACATAGACTATGCATAAATGACAAGAAAAGGAACTATGAGGGAACTTGTATAAACGGAAGGTAAAGACTGTCCCATGAACTCACTGATTGCTGATGCGTTTTGAGCAGATGGGACAGATGACAGAGTCGCTCTGGTTGTGAACGCGCTGAAAGTGAGTCGTCATATTGCCTTTTGTGCTGAATGTTGTACCTGGCAAAAAATCCGGGCTGACCTTTACATGAGGAGGCTTAATTTGCTCCTGTTAGAGCAATGGTCATAACCTTCCTCTAAATTTACTTCCCTTTGAATTAATTTACAGCAGACTACTTTAAAGAAGGGTTACAAAGTGTAAACAAGACCACTGATCAGTAAGGCGGGAAAGCAGAGCGCGAAACTGGCAAATCCTAATCCAATTGAGATATAGCGAAAACGGCGTTTTTTTTCTTGTAATTGGTAAGCAGTCATTACTAGTGCCTTTATTTACTGTCCTGTAAGTGGGTGAAAAAGTTGTGAACACCAGGTGAATGCTTGCAGTCATGGTAGGGTAAAATAGGGCATGTTTATCAAACTTTAGCGCAGTGAGCATAAAAGAAAACAACATAGTTGCGCCATGGAAAGAAAAACAATATCAACTGAGGTGACGTACGACACTCGGGACAAACAAATCTGTACTTGTTGTGAACGTTCTTCAAGTGCTGCTGGTACTGGGCAGGACTACTGAACCCCAAACTGCAGGACTGAAGGCAAAAATAGAAAATACAATTTATTTTGTGAATTCTGCCAAGCTGGCCCAAATCAGATGCAGTATTACATGATTAAGTAGAATTTGTACAAAGTGGGAGCATTCCAATTCCTGAAAAATGACTCATTTGAAGGGTGTGAAGGCTATTTCCTAAGGTAATGATGCAAGTGCTAACTTGGTCAATGCGCCAACATGCCTTTATTGCAAAAAGGGCACGCCTGTTGACCAGAAAGTAGCTGAAAGTCTAGGTGTAGGCTCCAAACAATGGGCACAGTTAAGTAACTATAAATGTGAAAAAGTCGCCTCAGCCTCTTTCACGTGGCTAAGGCTAAACATCGATAGAAAGATGGCTACCAATGAAAAAAACTAAAAAACCTACGAGTCCCCCTCCAATCATGCATAATCCAACTAAGGTTAAATGAATAGATGCTAAAGGATGGTTGTTAGTGGGATGTCTAATAAAGTGTGCATTTATCCATTCTGATAAATGACGATTCGTGAATAACTAAACGGTACTACCAATGTTTATTAGAACATTATTATGGTTGATTGACTAATGACGTCTTGCGTAGGGAACAACGCACACCGTCCACCAGAATTTCAAGTGGAATGAATTGACGTGCAAGTAGTACAAAAAAGTGTGGACGATTTCGATGAAGCAATTCAAGTGAGGGGATTCATAGAGAAAACTTGCCTCACAGAATCGTTTCCACGACGAGTTCGATGCATCCGTCGCAAGGGTACACAGACGAACAGCAGAATTGTTGAGAGGATACAGTGCGGGGGTTTGAGGAGCACGAGAACAATCTAAGACAATTTTGAAAGGTACGGTGCAAGCAAGTACCGAAAACATAAATGGTTTTAGTCAGTACAATGCCCAGACGCTGTACTTTACAATGACTTTCCACAAAAGGTTACACACCCTTCTAGCAGACGAACGCATTCTCTGAAGATTGGGAAATTTTATTTGAAATACTGTGTGCCAGATAGCACCCTTTTGTTTATTAAAAACGAAAAAAGGAAAACGAAATTGCTTTCACGAAAGACTTTAATTCGTCGACGTAAACATCACCAGGTTAAGCGTGTCTGCAATGTACCAGTGAAAGTTTTGCCACCAAGAATGACCTCAAACACCAGGACAAATGCATCACCGAGAGTAAAAGGGGACTCCATGAGGCTGTGTGCTTTAGCCTCAACAGTTTTGATATCAGTGATGCGATAATATGTGGCGGTTTGCCTTACCTAGACTGCGTGAGATGACCAGACTGGAGCACCGGTGCTGTTGGGCGTCGGGAGCATCGACGGCAAGTGGACTGTTGGGGAGGATGGTGGAGCACTTGTCGCAGCAACGCAGTTCCGCATGCAACCGCAGATGAGCAGCAATTAGCTCTACCGAACTCTGCTCCACTAGAAAGAGTATTTGGCAGGGAGTGAGAGAATAAGCGAACACGAACCGACGGTAAACTGAGCCACGCAGAGCCCACATTTCCACAAGAATGGCTTCCACGAGGCCCCTTGCTGCGAGTCAACGGAAATCAGGACATCTACCGTTGCGGGTGATTTATAAGATAGTCTGGTGACTGAGTCTATGGCAACTTCTACCCCATTTGCGGAAGCATAAACCATCTGAGGTCGAGGGATTGAACTACAGGAAGATAAAGCAAATCCAGGGCTTGCCTTAGGTATCCGGCAGATACATTAAAGTTACTTTTGCTGGTGAAATTCGAGTCAGCTAGCTGAAGACGTCGCCAAGGCCTTTCGTCACCCGAGGTCAGAAGAACGTGGAGCGGAAGCGGAGCCTGAAGTACGCGAGTACTTATGATGCCTCTAACCACTTCGGCCAATTCTCCCCATTGGCACACTGGATACCGACTGTAAGACAGCGAGGCCACCAAAGTCGACCCAACGCCTGCCGTGGCCTGCAGCATAGTCCAAATGCATAAAGACATGGATAGGAGACTAAAATCTCTACGAGCCACCAACTGTCCAAACCAACACGCACACACAATAGACGATGTCTCAATTACTCCATCTTTCAATTTCAAATTCCCAAAGAAGAAACCATTGAAAATCACTGCATAAAGACTACAAAAAGACATCAATGCGCTTAGTCTCATCGCTATCTTTGATGCAGGCATCAATACACTTTATGACATTTACGTTGCACCAAACTAATCGAAGAGGTGGAACTACCAAAGAATTGTGGTGCGCGAGTAACCCCATCGAGCCTACAGACTTGCAAACTAGAATAAGCCATGTTGAGATTTTAACACGCGCAGACAGTCAAAAGAGACTGCATAATAAATACGGACACATGTACTAATTTGCTACATAGTAAATGCGTGCAAAAGTTTGTATCTTGGCTTGAAAGAGGAGGGTTAGAGGCAGAGCGCAAAGCCACCCTGAGGGTCACAAAGATGGTCCAGACTGTTGCAGGAAGAGACGACTGAAAAGTTGTTTAACTCCATTAGAGTGGTGACCTGGCTGTGCTGGGCGTAATGAAAGGAGACTCGTGGTAGCGGTGAGGCGGTTGAGCAGGTAGACGAGGAAAAGCAACTGGGCGAAACACAAGCGGAGAAGCGCAACCATGCTGGACATCGCGATTGTACCACCTGCAGACGGTTTGAACATCTCGCCTCGTCAGGATCCATCTGTCGACCTGTCGACGCATCAATCAGTGCGGTGAGCGAATGCTTCGCTCTCGCCACAGAGCGATCAATGTCATAGACGAGAATCCAGTTAGGCTCCAGTGGAGACGTGAAGAGAATACGATCTGTCAAACCTTCTGTATAATCGGGTATCTGCATTAAGATGTGCCTTTGATGACAATAACTCCCTTTGATGGAGTCGAACCATCGCACACAGCGTAGAAAACCCGACTTACATCGAAAACGACCTCTTCCATATGTGCAATGATGGGTATGTCGGAAGATGAGTCCTTAACTTGGTCATAAGGTCGCCATTTTTGAGTGTCAAAATACGAGTGGCACTGGCCGCAGAGACGATTGGCCAAGAGCTTATCAGGACTCAAATTGGCCGAAGCGAACAGGGAGCCCAAATTATTCTTACCACGTTGTGGTACAAGCGCCTCCAATGAAAGAGCATTGAAGTCTATCAGCATATAATTAGCCGTAGAATTATCACACGTAAGTTGGCAAAAGTGATATTGTTGGGCACCTCAGTGATTAAAGATGATAAGCTGCGATTCAGAAGGTGGACATCAAGTAATATCTCTGGTTATAAACAAGTTGTGTGTTTTGACTCACCCAGTGCAAATAAGAGGCCCGGATATCCTGTAGCATGGCCAAATAGTTCAGTGGCCGACATGAACGTAGCTGTTCACGAGAGGCCAACAGAGATGACATCCAATGGTCGAACGTGTGCCTCGGTCCGATACACTTATGATCCTGTAAAAAGTTGCTGGCTAGAAGCTGAAAATCAAGGAACCATGAATTATTACATAATCCTGCACGTAATTTAGGTCAACTTTGACAACAAACCGGGAAATTCGAAATACAGATTGAAACTATAGTAGCTTTGTCGATTGCCTGGTTTTTGTTTAAAACTCACAAGAGGATGCCTGTGACCCTCTGGCCAGGGTTCAGTCCACTTGACGACACGTATAGGAAGCGTTGCAAGAGCACATCTCTCTCCAACTCCGTTTGAATCCCCCCAATCGTAATTTGGCCAATCAGACGATAAAAATTGTGGATGTTCCGGGGAAAACCGGCATCGACTAACGTCGTCTGACCAGAGGAAACACGAGGAGCAGTAGTTGTTCGTCAAAAATGATCCCCGATGAGCTAGAGGAGGCGGATATAAAGGCCTACCACTTGCGTGTTTACTGTAACCCGCGTAAGAACCCTGGTGATAAGTTTTTGTTGAAATGCAAAAGGCAAAAATACCATAGGCATTGCACACGACCAACTGCCACTAAACGAACAGCTAAGAAGGCGGACTTGACGACCCTGGCTAACCCATGTAACTCGCAAGCGACCTGTTTCTGGACACACCGAAGGATGCACGCTAGCGGTTAAGTCTCCCATGCACGAGCATACCTGGCCTGTTGAAGTGATTTTAGAGGGAACACGAAATTGGCATACCATTGTAAACGCAGTTAGGACTACCGTCCACCACTTCTGTAGACCAGCCTGAGACACATTCGCGACCAAAGAAGGAGCAATCAGGAGATAAACTAAGAAACTGAAAGTGCTTGGGACAACTGAAAGAAGTGCTCGTTCCGATAAGATCACATGCTTGTCGGCAGTCGGCACAGCTTGGTTCGGGCATTGTACCCCAAACAATTGAAACAGAATCTATCCCCTATAGACAAAGAAAGCTGAATGACGCAATAAAAGTAAATTATTTAGTTGTGACAGGCTAGTTCACTTACCAACGAATAAATTAGAACGAATACCTGTGTGTCAGAGGTAGACTGAAGGAAGCGGACTCCAACTTGATCGTGGATTCGATTAGTTGACACCGGGGTGGAAAATACTGCAAAGGGTTTACTCAACCAAGAACTAGGCGAGCCCTCATCACCAGGTACAAGCCAAAAAGTAAGTCTAAATGCATTTGATCTGAAAACGTAGGACACAAGGAAGCGTCCGTCTGCTGAAAATCCCAAAAATACTTCATCCCACAATGTCTTAGGAAGAATGTCCCATAGACATATAGGCCTTAGACTTGGAAATATGGGAAGTCGTGTGCCAAATATTTCTCGACGAAATATTGCTTGAATCAGATCCATGTTCTAAAAATAGTAAGTACAACACCATACATAACAGTCAGGTTCGCAAATCTAACACAATGACCACTAACATCACCAAAGTGATGACATAAGGGACGAAAAGAAACACTAACAAAACGTACAAGGAGGAAAATAGGAGAGGTCAGTGTTTATTCAGTTAAGATACTCCATGATAGAACTATGGCATCGATGCCATCAGAAGTCTATGCATCTTCCTTTACGTTCCCAATCTCCGTAGCGGGTTGGTTCTGGACCTCTGGGTCCGTTCCTCTCGCCAGTCTTTGGGTTTATATCATTAGGGAATCTCTCGAGTGGTTCCTTCTCGGCATCTGGATGAGGCTCCAACGTGCGATTAAGTCCTTTCCCAACCTCCTCGCATCCAGAAGAAAATAAGGATCTACAGTTAACCGTAGCAGATCTTAATCCTGCAAACCCACGACCAACAGCGCGCAACATTGATCCCTGCATGAAATACCCGGGTAATCCATGATTCAGACAAACCCCAAGGGGCAAATTAAGTAAAGGAGGTCTAGTGAATATCAGTCATGCTTAGCTGTCATCTTCCAGAAAGTTAGCTTTGTCGAATAATAAGATTAAATTAAGCTTGCCTATGTGGAGGTCTTTAAATTCTAGCTGTCTCATTGGATAGAATCAGCAGAAATAGCCACGAAAAGGTGTCTCAAGCGTGTCGCGTGCTGACTTCCAAAAGAGCACAATTAATGCTCTTTTTACGTTACGACAAATATTTTGGATTGTAGGTATTTGCCACGTCCTAAATTTCATCTTAACACACAGGACCCATCAATAAATGTGAAATATTGATATGACTGCTTTACAAGTCCGTTCTGTTACTTTCGCTGCATAAAAAGAAGTCATGCTTGTGTCTTGGATGACATATATTCGAATTCTCATTTCTTCAAACAACTCTACCTTTCTGAATGTAAAATTGCACCGATCTGTACATCCGCATGCGCATTTGATGTTTTTTTTTTCAGCCCATTGGGTTAACACTTACCTGTTTGGTGCATGCTCGTATTGGAGTTGCACATTTCAACATCGTAGAGGTTTGGCGTGATAAGCTTCTCCGGTTGCCGTTGGACTCATACTACTTTGGTTTGTTGTTTTTGCTCTTAGTGAATATCCTATAAACTGTTCTAGTGTCAGAGACTTCTTGTACACTTAAGCTCATAGCTTTGGTGCTTTCTTTATATTACTTATCAAAGAATAGCTACTGAAATGACTTCCATCGGCGCCGGAGTTTCATCAGTCTGTGCCGCCTCCCAGACAGACGCTGAGTGGCCTGGGATTGCGGCTCCCGATATCGCTGAACCCACTCTTCCTCGTGAATTTCGCAGTCGGCTTCACAAAATGTTCGAACGTGTTGAACGTGAATTCGAGAGGGAGTATCAGAAACTATGTGCCGAGAACTATGCATGTGAGTTTTAAGTCAGAATCCCCATAATTTTTTGGTTCCATCCTTTGATTCAACCCGTAAACTGCAGCCGATCTCACTCCGCTTTCTAATGCTTTTTTATTGGTTATAATCGTTTCGTTGGCTTTTCGTCTATAGTGCAGGAGAAATTGGAGAAGTTTGAAGATGCTGAACATCCGGAGTCCTCAATTTTTACTAGAAAGCGTGAGTTTTATATAGTTGTAGCGGTATTTTGTCTGACGTGTTCTGATATCTACACGCATTACGGTAATGAATGCTTTTAACTTTCAAATATTGCAGATTCCTTCTTAACTTTTTATTATTATCTAACCTCTGTGCTCCTCCATGATATTAGTAACGGCCAGTCAGCTGTCGCACCGCATCAAGCAGCAGTACAAACAGTCCACCTCACGCCTCGTCTCGAGCCTTCGCCCAGCCTCTGGTGGCCTCGCCCTCCCCAGTCCTGGTTCCAATCCGGACTCCTCGCGCTGTGGCTCGTGGAAATTTGTTCACAGATTCACAGGGCATCGCGATGGGGTCTGGGAGGCCACGTGTTTCCACAGTCTCATTGCCACGGCTTCAGCCGATACGACTGTTAGATTGTGGAATAATTCAGAACGACACAAGTAAGCATGACCATTTCTGCCACACAGTTGGACCTCGAAGTCTTTTAAACTTTGCATTTGTTCTTTCTAACCTCACTACCACCAGCCCATACAAATCAGATGGTCATCAATTCTTTCACTGTTGGTGTCATTGGTTGTGTAAATTTGTGAGTTAGTAGCGCTTAAAACGGAGAACGTTACCAATTGTAACTATTTCCACAGTTGCTTGCTCATTTACTCGGGTCACTCAGGCTCGGTAAATTCGGTTCGCTTCCGCGATCGCGACAATCTCATGCTCACATGCAGCGGCGACGGCACCGCACACCTCATTGCCCTTCCTCCTGCCTTATTCGATGCGGTTGCCCCAGCCCACTCCATCCAGGGTGCCTCTGGCGATCTTGACAATGGACATCAGTCTGAGGGTACGCTTGCGCATCCTTCACTCTCATTCGCTGTAGTCACTTTCCGTATTCTTCCCCTTGTGCTGCACCTTTCAGGAACCAACACCGGCGCTGAAGCAGATAGTCAGGCCGATGGTGAGTTCGGTGCATTATCGATGCTTGAATATAGTTAAGGCTATTGCGCCTTTGCGCCAGCTGTTTTTATCACATATTTGGTTGCATTGGGCTCTTAATGGCCCGGTGTAGTCCTGTTGTGCTTCACGATCTTGTGTTGTTCCTATTTAAATTGCTCATTGTTTTGACTGATCCCGACCGGCTCTTCAGATGGTTCTTTTTTTAACGGATTCCTTCTAATCTTCTGTACACATTTTTCTCACGCAGTGGTCCTCGTGCAGCTGAAACATCGTTAAAACTAGGCATTCAGATGGCCTTCAGGCTTTGTTGCTTAAACGTATGGATAGTTGTTTATTTATCTCTATTTGTTCGCTTGCCAAAAATTTTTTATCTTCGCTTTCTCATCTCATTTTTTTCACTGCTATGCGCCAAACCTGAATTTTTCTTCGAGTACATTTTTTAATGTTTTTCCCTTATTCTCTGAGAGTTTCCACTCCTGGATTTCCTTCAACATACGGTTTTATAACTTAAGGACATCCCGCCTAGTGCCTTGGTGTGTCAAAACAATCGCCTTGCGCTTCATTCGCCGTTACCTGTCCTCAACCTTCCATATGCACGTTACTTGAATTTGCTTTTCTCTGGGACTTAGGTTACATCCGCTATCTCCACTTCGATTGCTCCAATGAGACTTCTTTTTTGTGTGAAACCGCTGGCCACTAAGATCGCTTCTTTCCTAGTGTTGTGCGGCTGCTCATGGTAGAACACTCAAGCGGTTCAATTCCCATCTATATTTTGCTTTGTGTTTGATATTCTGTTTCCTCCGGTTAAGTAAGAAATCGTTTGGCTTGTAAATGATCAGAGGCAGAAAATGGACATACTGATGAGCAATTCCAATCCTCCTTGTTTATAATTTACGCAATCAAAAGCCGTTTTCACTTGTGCAGATTTTTCCCGTCACAATCAACCGTGACCATGTGTGGAATTGGATCGCCGCGATACATTGTTCCATAACAGCCAGCGGCTTAAATACTAATTTGAACTCTTGTCTGACCATCGTTGTTTGATTAAGACATTCAAACACCTTTTCCTATAGTGCTGTTGCATTTGCTATGTTTGTTTTTAAGGAATGCTCGAAACTGAAGTATTGTTTTTTTACTACCCGCGCTCTCAGCATCACTGTCAGCTATTTGTTGTTACTTTAGCGGCGTGTGTTAGTATGAAATCAGACGAGAATGAAGTAACGACGCAGGAGGAGTCATAAAGTCCCCCCTAGATGACATTATTGGCGAAAGGACTGTGCATATGATCCGTGATTGTGCTACTGCGCGTTCATGCGTGGTAATTAGCTCTGCTTTTGCATTGGGCTGATGTAGGTGTTCAGCCGCCGGTGCAACTGCGTAATCCTTCAGCCGTGTTCCAATCTGCAAGCCTCTTTGTGGCGGAGGCGGGGGTCGTTGGGGGGATGTCCTCGGGCCTATTGACGTGTGACAGCGCCTCATCGCTGGACTCCTATCCTCTTGCGGCAGCCGACTTCGTGTGCGGTCGCGAGCACCTTGTGACGGCCAGTTGGGACCGCTTGGGCCACCTGTACGACCTCAACACCGGTCAGGAGGTGCAGTCACTTGCCGGCCACGATCGCGAGCTCACTGACGTGCGCAGCTGCTGGGACTCCAACCTCCCTGTAGTCGTCACCTCCGCCAGGGATTCCACTTTTCGCGTCTGGGACTTCCGCCAGCCTCGTCTTGAGGTACATGTACAACAAGCGCACAGTCGGTCAGTTTTTCTTCACTCAAGTTTTGTCACGCTTTCTAAGTGCAATTCAGGTTTTGATTCACGGGCCTGGCTACTTTTAAATTTTGTTACCAAATTGGATTATAATACATTTATGACCATTTAGATTCGATTAAAAATGAGTCTTTTTTGTTTGCATCAATTTAACCGACCCATAAATCTGAAATCTACCTGAAATGACATGGTCGTTTCTCCTATAAATAATTCTTCAATCTGGTGGGTGTAGGACTGTGTCAACCGCACAATTTCTCCCCGGATCGGGTACAGATCAGATTGTGAGTGCGGGAACGGACAGGTGCTGTCGGCTGTGGGACTTGCGAAGCCTGCGATCGCCAATTTTCACGGTGCGAACGGATGCCAGCATCAACCGCTTGGCAATATCCAGGGCGGGTCTCTTGCAGTATCGCCAGACTGTGGCTGGGGGTGGCTCTGCAGCTCAGTCGGGTGGCGAGGGGTGGAGCGCTGGAGGCTCAGTGGCGACAGTACCAATAGGGATGGCGGTGGTTGGGGGAACGGGAGGTAACACAATTGCATCCACTCTGGGTGCTGACGCCATCGCTCACTCGTGCGTCCTTGCTCTGCCCCTTGACAATCGCACTCTTCGGCTTCTGGCCGCCAACGGCTCACGCATCGGACGTATTCCTCGTAATATCGCTCATGTAAGTCAACGCAGTCTTCTTTCCTGACTGACAGATGCCTCCTCCCCGTTGACCTATCGGTCTTGGTGTTCAAGGATGAATCGGCTCACATCGGTGAGGCATGTCTTATTGAGACCTGTTCGCTTAGGCGTGATTACTGAAATAGGTCTAAGTCCGAAGTTAAGTGGAATGAAAAACCCTTGGGGCTTGGGAACTCCGTGAGACGATAAGCTGCATCTCACGGCAAGGATGACTGGAATGATTGAAATTCAATAAAAACGAAGCGTAGGAAATGCCTTTTTCGTAGTGATTCCAAAAAGGTTTTAGATGTAAGCTGCGAACGTAGATCGTAAACCATAAGTGGTGTACGTGTGTAAGTAGGGCCTTGATGCAAGCTTAATCCAAAGACTGGTGAAGGTGGAGAGGACCTCTTGTTGGCGCAATTGAGAGGAAAATTACTGTGAATTCACGAGCTATTCTTCGACACCCAAAATGGGTACCTTATAAGTTAGATTTAGTGTTCATGGAAAATATTCTGAGGAGTCTGAAAAGCCCAGCTACTTCAGCTGCAGAAGGCGCATGCTTGTTAAAAAGGAATCATTACTCAATCCGCTTCCCCCGCTCTCACGAGCAAGCACTCACATTGTGTGCCAAATACCCTTTTATCAAATCTGCTTCCTATTTTAAGCATTTATAGCCAGTCCTAAATTCCTTCAAAAGTTTAGTTAATTTTTGACGTACGTTACACGTATATGTGTTTCGCCCAGTGCTAAGCCTATCGTTTTTCGACGGATGGTGTGTTCACCGTCCCCCTTTCTCATGTTGACCCAAGTGCGCTGATGCCTTGTTGCATTAGCGTTTTGCGAAAATCAAGCTGTTACTTTTTTTCATGATGCTTTTTTGCCTCGGTAACTGAAGGGCCACACGAGTGCCATCACAAGCGCGGCGTGGGCGCCCGAAGGTCAATGCAATCTCTTCACCACAGGCTTCGATCAGCAGCTCCTCGGGTGGCAGTTGCAGATCTCATGAGCCCACGGCTCGTTCCCTTGTCCTTCTATTTATGACTTTTCGCTTCTTTCAACCTAGCATCTCTATTTATTACAATCGCCCGCGCTCAAAAAGCATTCTCTTTTCAGCTGTTATTTTCTCATGTGAATGTTTGGTTGACAAACATGTCCGAACTGTGTTCCAGTGCTCAACACACCTTCCTATGGATGGAGTGAGCACAAGACTAGTTGTTGTGCTTCTGCTTTATGGAAGTCGACCACCCTATTTTTGCGGCCCACTTTTGAAATTTCCAATCGTGAATGGTATCGGGGCGTAAGTCGCACTAGTTTACTTGGAGTCATTTAGTGATTTGTACTTTATTTGAATTTCCTCTTTTTAGATGCATTGTGTAGCTCTAGTTTTTGGGTTCCTTGAGAGTTTATTTTAACCGAACATGTCTCCAAAGGAATGTATCCTGGGACAGTACATTTCTACCCTGCAGGTGTTTGTGCTGAGGCTAGGCTTTACCATTCCCTGAAGTCGAGCAGCTTGAAGAATAGATTAGGTCTAGAAACGCCATGACGGATTTGTTCAAATGATAATTAGATTCTGAAGATTTGCATTGGTGGAAGAGTCCAGTTACAGTTTGGAGGTGGAGGTGCCTTAGAACACCATCCTAACTCGTCTGGGCGAGAATATGCAATACTTTGGTGGTAGCATACTTCTTCCGTACTCAGAAAAGTCTTTGGCTGCTATACTGGTGGTAGGAGTAAGTGATCGCGATCCTAAAGAACAAATTCCATGCTTTTCATTGCTGGATGGTAAGGCCGAATGTGACGGGGAGAGGCACCTGCCACTGATGGGAGGACCCGTAGAGACGCTCAGCCGAAGAGTTGAAGTTGAGTCTGGTCCTGACAACTACCTCGGCCCCGTGTGCTATGGAAATATCAGTAAAAGCAGAAAGGAAACCTGCCACGAGTCATACAGTAGTGCGTAACACAGCTAAGGTACCCACACGAGGATGTCAACTAAGTGAACGCGATATCTCCATCTCATTACTGGCTAAATAAGACTCAAGATTGATTCATGCCGGACAGCGCTGGAGTGAGAACCACGTGACAGGAAGGAATAGATGCGAAGCATGGGAGCGAACCTAGTAGGATATCTTACCGTCTTTTATCAAATGACACTGCTTTTCGGCTAGCGTTCTTACAAACAGCGATGAAGACACGGGGTGGCATCGTTGTAGAGCCCTGTCCAGTCTCCAGCAGTACAGAGACAGCGCATTTTCCTTCCCAACTCAGTTCATAAAGGGGAAGAAGTCCTACATCCGTTGGAATTGTCAGGATGCATTAGTAGAGTAAAATTAAATGTTTCCAATTGTATGACTGGGGTGGCTGGCACGTTGGTATCCTCAAGGCACAGACCGCGTTGTGATAATCGAAGACGGCACCCAAAAGATGGGAGAAGCTGCGCAATATTTTGATCACTTCAATCTGCATCTAATGTCACGGGTACGAAAGTCTGCGGATGGAACTTCCGCCCGGCAACGTGGCAAGTACGTCACTATGACCCATCACGATTTCCAAAGGGCTCAGAGGTCTACAAATACTTATACCTAACTTGGATTAGTTCAATAATACGAAGGATGATTGAATTTTATATCGGGGAATTTAAAGGTCAGGTCTGTGTGTATCGGACGCGATTAGCCCTCCCAAAACGTTAAAAGGTAGTAGTGTTGCCAGAAAATTATTTCTGAGGAATAGGATGTAATACTTCGTTTGTTTAAACCGCCGATCTCGGTAAGTCACAGAGGTGGTCATTATTGCCCTAGTCGCGTAGGCTGACTCCCGAGCCATGCCACCAGCTCATTCTCCTGTCTGTTCAGTATATATCTTCTGCCTTGGTATTATGCCTTCTTTCGCCTTCAAGGAAGCCTTGGGACGCTACATTGGTGGCAGCGGAAAGCGGACACGGCTCTATAGGGTTTCTATCCCGATCTCTACCGCCTGTGGCATATTGCAGAGGTGCGAAAGAAGTGCATGCGCTATGGATGAGAGAATCTCTGACATCCCATGGCAGAAGGGCTAAGAACGACGTCCGCCTTCAGCATCCATCGCATTTCCGTGTTCTACAAGAAAGCTATTAACAGCTGCCTGTTGAATATATATATTCTGTCTTAGTATTCTGCCTTCTTTTGCCTTCAAAGGAGCCTTGGGGCGCTACATTGCCCTAGCTGCGTAGGCTGATCTTCGGGCCATGCCAGCAGCTCATTCCCCTCTGTCTATTGAGTATGTGCATTCTGCCCTAATATTTTGCCAACAAGGAAGCCTTTAAAAGGTACATAGAATTTATCTTATTCCATACTAGCTTTTGCAATTTCGTTATCTTGAATTTTTCTTAATGGTGCAATCAAATACTTTTCCATACCCTTAACGATGCCAAGTTCTTTTAGACAAATCGGTTGCGTAAAAACTTTTCAAAGCAAATCATGCTACCTTTGCTTAAATCTATATCCCAAAACATTACTTTAGCAATGCTGGAAGCAACTAATGTCATTGATTTAGCACGACCTACAGATCGACTGCTGCCCTAATGTGTCAGCTGTAAGGTTTCGCCTTCGTTGATGTATGAACAGTCACTACTTCCTACATTATTAACGTGCGTTGAGATATCCTCGAATCTCATTTGTAATTAGAAATCTGCTAAAATTACCTTTTCTGCCACAATATTTTGTATGGCATTGTGTAAATGACTTGACTCTAGACTAGTAACGTGGTGTTCAATTTCTATTCTCAAGTTTTTCTAACTTCTTTTAGTACTTTTTACATGTTTTATTGGTAAAGATATTTTACGCTTGTTATTGGCATTTTTGCTGCGCATGTTATAGGCTCACCACATCTTTAACTTTTCAATGTAGTTGCATAATGCTGATACACTTGAGTTTTCAACCTTTGGACGGCAACTAGTTTTCAATAGATCATTTAACATGATAATGTCTAGAATATTGCTGTAATGCATTATTTAACTGACAAATCAGTTTTACATGGCTCATGATTTCGATTATCTTTTAGTTCCTATGTTTAGTGCTTTTGGATATACTTTCACGGAGCGACTTGGAAAAGGTACCTATGGTGAGGTTTTCAAGGCCATACATAAGGTAATTAAGACTTGAGGAATCTAATGTCGCTAGAAGTCCCGCAGCGTTGTTGCCATAAAGCGTATATCTAAAAAAGCGTTATGCAAACGTGCGCAGGATAACCTTGTCGATGAGATTGGTATTTTAAAGAAACTTCAGCACCGCAATATCGCTAGAATGACTGATTTTTCGGTAAAGCATTAGCATCTCTTTTACCTTTTATTAGTGGGATTCGAACTACGTATACATTTTTATGGAATATTTGGGTGGAGGTGATCTGAGCTCTTTTCTCAAATCAAAACGAAGTCTGCCTGAGAGGACCATTCGCTATTTTCTCCAGCAGCTCGGTATAAGTTTGATGTATTTCTATTGGTTCCTGCTCTTTTTCAGCCTTTGCACTGCATTACTTGTATGAGAGAAACATCGTGCATATGGATATAAAACCTCAGAACATACTTTTGACAACCTCGGTCCCACCGGCTCTGAAATTGGCAGGTGGGCTCCATAGGGTCTGCAATAAACTGCGCATTACTCGTTGGTCTCCACGTCTGCTTGTATAATCACCAGGGGATCTCGGGGCTCTGCACTTCGTTGATCCTTTATTATGCTTGAACTTCTGATGCCCTTTCCATAAAGCGTGATATGTTTGCAATATTTTACTTATTTTAAGATTTCGGTTTTGCCAAGTCGCTAGAGAAGCCGGTCAAAATGGACGAAATTCGTGGTTCTCTGCTTTATATGGCCCCAGAAATCTTCAAATTTGGTGTATATGAAAAGGCATGTGATCTTTGGTCAGTGGGCGCCATTCTCTTCGGTAAGTGTCGCACATCGCCTGTCTCTGCAATATATCATTTTATGCAATTGAGGTGCTTCTCGTAGCCTGCGAATATCCAGTTTCTTGTCTTCATTGCCAGTACTTATAGCAAAGTGAACTGTTGAAGCTTTTCAAATGGTAGTTTATTGAACTTGTTATTGTATTTTTTTGTGATGCACTTCTATTCGTACTGTGTTCTTAGAATGTTTATTCGGCAGAGCACCATTCACCTCCGCCACCGTTGAAGAGTTGAAAGCCAAGCTTTTGGACGATTCACCGATCAAGGTTTAGCGATTTATTTTATGCATTGGGTTGAAAATTTATGATGTAAATCTCATTCTCTGAGGCTTTTTCTTGCCCGGTGTCGATATTTACCTAAACCCTAGCATTCGTGGCTGCATTACCTGATTGCATTGATGCATTGGCTTTCAATTTCTGTCGAAATGTGACTGCCAGTGATGAGGTTTTTTATATAGCCCCTTAATGATTATTTATGTTGCTTAAAGTATGACCACTCAATTTTGGATGCTTAATCCAATGAGTTTATTTGAAGCTTAAAGCAGGCAAATGTATTATAATTCCTGCCATAGATCCCCACTCAACCTGCCTTCAGTAAGGATTGCATCGATTTGGTTTCCAAATTGCTAAAACGTAAACCCTCCGAGCGGATTCACCACGAGCAGTTCTTTGTTCACCCATTCATTGATTTGGCCCACGCCCCATCTCCGCAGAGTATCGACAAGGCTGTGAGTTTGGACAATGCTTTCGTCTACCTCCTCTCCACTCTTCTGACATCGCTAGTCATCCTTCTTGCTAGATCTACCACATCGTGATTGCTGATGATCTCTACTCAGCAGGTAACCTTGTCGATGCCTATTTCAACTACAAGGAGGGACTCATCCATTTGGTTTCGGCTCTCCAAAGTAGGCCAAGTAATTTTTTGCCTCTTCTTCACTCATTATATTTATTTACCCTCGGTATTGTTTTAGTTGAGTCGGATTCCTCGAGAAAGCGAATAATAAGATCAAAGGTAAGCACAGTGTTTTCCGTTTCCAGTGTTTGTTGTAAACTCTGTACCTTCATCCTTTTTATGAATCTGACGAAAAAATGCTATAAGATTTTGAAATTATTTATTGCCGCAAAAGCTAATTATGTGATTGAGAGCTTTCATGGTTTTTATTTACCAAAGCAGCAATAGTAATGAATTTCAAATTATTTTCAGTTGACAAATGTGCAATTGAATTCCCGTTACCTTCGATGTTTTTCTGGTAATGTTTTTTAGCTTTCCCAATATATCAAGATGGCGGAAGATTTGAATCGTCAACTTGATGATATCGAAGTTGTCAGTTCTAGCCACAGGTAACCATAAGCATCCTATCAAATCAAAGTCCGCTCTTAGTGTCAAAAGCCAAGGAGCCACTCTGCCTGCTGTAAAATCACCTAAAGGGCCAGATCCCATTAGCACAGCGGCTAAAGAAGTCATCGCATTAATCGAAAAATCCAAGCAGATGCCATCTTCGACTAACCTCCATTCCGTTTCTCTTGGCGCCGTCGTTACTCCAATTTCGTAAGTCTAGTTATTTCAGGTAGTTGTTCTAAGTGAGTTCGTTGTGATGACTGGCCTTCAGTCGAAAACTTTCTCCCGCGCTAATAAAACTCCAAGCTTGGTATTAAGGTGATATCCGTTTGTCTGATTGGTCGGTCGCTTGTTATGTTTAATTTTGAAGTCATGGGCGGAAGCAAATCGCTTCACCTTGAGTAGTGGAAATTTCGTGCATGCATATCTGCCGCATATCTGCTTCCGAATGTGCCACACCTAGCATCTATTTTAAACCTAGAAATGCCTCGTTTCGTATGATATTTGGTCTGAAGTAATGTGCGTACATTAGTGATGCTTTTGGCACATTCCCTCTGCGATTGGTGTGTTCACTCTGATATTATCTTGAGCCCGTGATACCTTGAGCTCTTGCTCTTGGGTTGAATTGTCGCCAAATATTCATACCCAACAAATGCCTCAGTCAAATGTCTTCATATTTTATCAGCACCTCACCGGTGCCATCATTACACAATCCTCTGGACGCAAGGAAGCAGGAAGCGGAAGATCTGAAGCGCCAGTCCTTTGCCTCCCCCTCGATATTGAGTCAGATTCGTCGGGCCTGCCTCCGTACAGCGTGGTTTAGCTTTCCCACCAGTGCCGATGGAAGCAGCTCTGTCCCTTCCGCTTCCTCTCAGATTCCGGACTCCACTCGGATGTCCGATGGCGCTGCTCCCGCACTTGGAACCGAGTCCACCGCACAACCCGTCGTCAAGACGGCGTACGAATATGCCATTAAACGGCTTGATTGTCTCAGTAAGGTCAACCTCCTTTCAGTGCTGCGAACTCTTGATCATTGTTGTAGCCATCGTTCAATATTTATCTAATCGTTCATAACGGAATGTGCCAGTAAGTTCTCTGTTGTATTCTTCAACGCTATGGCATTGGCTTATTGAAAATTGGTCAATATTTTGGTTTCTTCCTAATTTCTGGACCCTGGCGCTGTTTCAGGAGGCATTTATTCCAAAGAAAAGTGCGGGATATCAGATACTATCGGAGGTCTGCGGCGCTATTATATCTTCGTAAGTGGTTGTTTCACTTAAAACTTTGCCCTTATTTGTGATTATGTGATTTTGGGCTTTATTTAGCTGCACAATAATGAGTACAAAGCGGCAATGGACTACTTGCAGTGTAACTTCGGCAACTGGCTTGCATTTTTGAAAGGTGAGGCTCCAATTTGTTTTAAACACTGCCTTATCGTCGATGATATTTCTCATTTGTTTCTCTAATGATTCCCACTGATTAAATTCAAAACTTGCTTGCACATTCTTCATTCGTTTGTGTAAACTTTTGGTTCACTTCGAAGTCGCCAAAAGTTCTCATGTGCCCTAAGGATTACCTGTTTACACCCTCTAATCCGTGATTTGGTAAAAGTCCCTTTTAAGTGTCCAAAGTAGCCCACAGGTCTACACATCTAGAACAATCGGAATAGCTATCCAACTCTTCCCCCTCCCCGCACATAAAAATCCCCATTAGAAATGGTTCGCCGTTTCATTTCCAATTCCTCATTTCAGGTCTTAAGGATTGGGAGTTGCAAAAAACTCTCCGATCGGAAGTAAGTCACGCCAAATGTGTTAATTCAGAAGACTGTATTGGCAAATCATCAAATAAGAGGTCAAACTTATCAAGTCAAGCACGCACTTAACTTACCATCTTGTATGGAATGACATTGATTATGCGCCTTCTTATTATAGCTGAACGAGGCGTTGACAGTTGCGGAAAAACTTAAGGCCGCCTTAAAGGCGAAAGGGCAGATAACTCCTTTACCAGAAGTAGAGGCAGATGAACGTGAGCCTGTTTTCCTACTTAGCATATTTCTTTCTGGATCGAAATGCAGCACTACTGAAATCGCCCCAGTTAAATTGCGCGAACGCTCAGTTGCTTTAATGAGGGTCACCAGTCTAATATTCTTCCATACGTTTCCATTCAATTATTCATTTTAGTTACTACTATTTGCACATCAGTTTGGTGCTACTTACTGCTATGGTCAAAGTGTGCCTGTACAACACAGTACGCCTCTTCTATTTCCTTAAATGTATCTAGTACTTTTACATTTTGCGCACGGGGTCACCTGTTGACACAATTTGAAGTTCGCAAAACTAAGAAAAACAGCGCCTCTTGCCTATAAGCTAGTGTTTTACCTCATACTTTCCCTACTGTTGTCCTAATCTCAATCTTTGTGCTTTTTAGAAGCCTGTCTAATTTCATAGTCAATGAGTGGAGGCAGTGCTTGTAGTACCGTGCTTTCAGACGTTGTGTCTTACTTACCAACGTATTTTGATAATATCTTGATCTATCTAGTCACTTAATACATATTTTGTTTCCTTTCTACTTCTTTTGGTAAGCAATAAATTGGCTTGGTTCAGGCTCTCAGGCGTGAGAAATTATGCCCCGTGCAATGAAGCTCCAATAATGTTTATTTTTTTTTCCAAAACTCACTAACTCAGAAGTAATACAACTTGGAGTCGTATTTGTTCATGGCATATACGGGATATGCGGTATTTTACCGGTCTAAGTCAATGCGTAAGAACAGACAGACACTAACAACGTCACACAGCAAAGCTGGAATTCGGAAGTCTCTCCTAAGCTTAAGAGTCCGAACTCGCACGCTCGTTTTCAGTGCTTAGCAGCAGCGGTGAAAAGGTGGTAAGCGCAGTTGTCCAGGGCGTGGCAATCCTGACAGGTGTTCTGTCCATCCAGCTGCCATTGTGGCATCCTCACTGGGGAAACCGGTATCGTTGCTCCTTGGAAGGTGTACGTCGGCCTAAGGGGGTTGTCAGACGTAACGTTCTGTTTAAGGATGGCGGACTCTGATGAAGTGAGCAAAAAGGGATGTTCAGAACAACTGACAGTGGCTTGGCCGACAAGCTGGCGCGAGAATTGTTCGATTGCGTCAACTTTTTACGCGAGTTGGTCAAATAATGTTTGAAAAAATGGAAAAGCAATGAATGCATTGTTAGGGTGTAAACTAACCATTACTGAGCACTCGCAAAATAAGAACACTAAAGCTAGACCTATGCTAGGGATCGATGGAAAATTCAAATCGTTAAATTATGATACCAGGCTTCTGTTTACGTAGGAACAGTCAGCTCCGAAAAGGCTAAGTGACTATCTGAGTGTCGCATCGTAAACATCAGCATTCGTCGACATCGTGGCGCTTTGAGGGGCCCCAAAACGGCTTTTATCAACGGCCCATTCGAGGAGCGGTAAATGTAAGATAAATGAAAGGGCAACTTTCTGTCACATTTCATTTGCTCCACTCTTCTGGCATTCAAATCGCACATTATTTTTTGTAGTATGATCGAAAAGATGGAGATTACTTCTACAAAATTATTTGTAAGTTCCAACAACCTGTGTTCAGATAGACGGAAACGTTTCAGTCGTTGCTGCTTGGGTAGATCAGATGCTTTTAAAATGGGGCTCCATTTGCATTGGCCGGTAGATCTTGACACAAAAGTTAATATTACAGCGGTGTCTTCGGAGGCTCATAGCTGAATCTCAACCAGCTTTCTTTAGTTTTTAAGTGCTTAAAATTCACCTGAGGTAACCATCTTCTTATTTTTTTACACGCAACCTTTAAAGTGCCTAATAAGCACTTTCCGTGGAGGAAAGATAAAGTCCACTCCAACTCGATGCCTAATGTAGGAGCTTCTTGAAGAAGACTTGAAATCCACCGTTGAATGGCGTTGAGCAAACTCAGAATTTTGCTATTTCTACCGCCATTGATTTCGCATACCACAACATCAGGGTACAACTTTGGGGAATTCGGGATGAAACGCCGCCTCATCATGGAGAGCTTTGCTGTGAAAGTATGGTTTATTTTGTTTCATTTAATTGTTTTATTATTTTGATTCGCGATCACAGGGGACGTCACTTCACGCATTGCTGTTCAGTCTAAATTGAAAATAGCACTGCTTTTGGGGTAATGAGAGGGTCTTCGCGGTAGGTTAGCTACACTGTCAGCGCACTCCATCGGACACAATTATCCCTCCGCGACGGCAGTGCCACCGTTCCTCTCCCCCAACCTTCGCTCCTGTACCACTGCCTCTGTGTGATTGGTGGCGCAAAATATGCGCTTACGCGCTCTCTCTAGGCGGGTGGAGCTCGCCCACCCCACAGGAAGACGCAGACCTGCTGCTTGCTCCTTGCAGTCTTTACAGTTTATTTTCGCCCCAGTAATGGGCTCCAGCGGCTTCCTTATCGCCGATATACTAGGTGATACGACGACCTCACATCGCGGCGAGAGAGCAGACAAAGTCTCCCCTGTAGGCAAAAATGAAAGGCTATGGTCTGACAAACAGAGACCACTGAATCTGCCACTGCCTGCGTGGATCTTCTGTACACGGTATTCTGATCGTCCATCATCCGGTGAGTTTTCGATCACCATCGTCATTTAAACCATTGCTGAGCTGTGACATATCTTGCCTCTTGATGACTGTGACTTTTGACGATTTTATTCATTTTATGCAAATTACATTAAAAATGAAAATTAATTCATCAATAACACCCTAGTTATTCCAACTGGTTAACCATCACTCGTACTTTATATGCTCCTTCATGCCACATCGAATTGAAGGTAAGAAGAATTTTCCATAAGAGTACAAATATCTGGTACTGGAAACAATGAATGCAAACGTTGGTGGCATAGTACGAATACACTAACATGAATACAAATTTACTAAAACAACTCCACTATAAGTAGTCATCGTAAAGTCCAGAATCCTGGAACTCGAATCCAAATGCAGCATTAAAACTGGGGAAGTCGAGCTTGTCTTCACCAAGGCCGACGAATGTTGACCCAAGATCCCCATGAAGCTGACCAGCATCACCGAGAATGCGTCTGTTTCTCGTGATCGTCATTTGGGAGAGCCTACCGATCAAATTTTCCTGATTCTCTTTGCGAGGACTTCTAAGTCGCTGCAACTTCTGATTGAGGTAATCCCTCTTCACCTGCCTCTTAGCATCTGCTGTATAATGAATAGCAGTTTTGACACGCTCAATCCAGCTGGTTTCCATTTGCCCTTCACAGATTGCCCTCCACTTGCTTATCTCGAAAGCGTACTTTTCTAGCCTATGATGGGCGTCAGTTATGAGCTCTTTACGCATTTGAACGGATAGTTTGTAGGCCAGATCTTTGGCCCTATCTGTAGGGATTGGAGGCTTGTAGTGAACGCTTTTGGGAAAGACATCATTTCGCACACAACTATGCAAAAAGAAGAGCTGCTCACGTGTTACTGCTTCGTGGATGACTGCCCACTCCCAGCGTCTAACGTTTTGCAGCACCTGCTTACCATAGTGGTCGTGGATTTCCTTAAATATTCTCACCTCCTGCTCGGGCACAGAAGATCTCGGAGTGGAAGACATCTCCTCCCCTTTGTTCCACCTTTCAGCACTATGTACACCTGGAATTGCACGACGACGACTACCGGCGCTCAGCTGACCGCACTGGTGTATGCGCGTTGGTCGTCCCAACTCATTTTATTGATTTTCCGTTCAAATTCGAATTGACGCAAATTAATTTTAACTTGGAGTCGATCAATATCCCCAAATGCCTCAGTTCCTCTCATCTTACTCCTTTCTACGCGAATGCTACCACGCCAAGCCCTAGCACTCGACAGTGGTGAGAGTCTCAAGGGGAGAACAGCGCCCGCATAAGGGTTCTGCTGATCCCTGCTTCTATTTATTCACGAACTTTGGATACAGCTTGCAACTCCATCATTTCTGTCAATGCCTTTCGGTAACAAATATGGCAGGTGAAAATCATTCCTTCATAAATTATCACGTCACAAGATCATTGGCACCACTTTATTGTTGCCGTCCTCGCCCTGCCAGTGTAGTCTGCATGCATAAGCTTAAGTCATTTTTTATCTAAATGATTACACAGCTCTTACGATAGAAATGATGATGCTGCATCGTACTATATACAAATCCCTCCAATATATTTAGTGCCCAATATGTCTAACTTATGGAGATTAATGTTCGACGGGAAGCACTTTGCATTATACCACTTGGACTTTATTTAGAACCAAGTTTGGGGAAATTATTTAACGCTCAGTGTATTGTTTGTGAGTAGATGCAGCACCATTGTCGTGGCTGGGCTGGATTGCAAGCTTGGGGTTAATTTAGGAGACTGGCGACAAGACGGCTCATTTAGCGGCCATGTGCTGCGACAGTTACTTGACATCGCCAATTATCCGGCACTAGAAAATGTCACTTTCACCCAGATCTGTCAATCAGGCCACCCTGGGTCACCTATCGCAAAATAAATGCGTCAAAATGGATAGCTTTAACACCAGTTCACATGGCTTCCCAAAAGTTGGAGAGTGAATGAATGGGTTTTGTCTATCCATTAGAAGAAGCTCAGGAGGCTTGCAAATGGTTTCCGTGACAAATAGGTAAAAAAACACTTGACTTGATTATACTTCGAGCGAGATTGCAATGTTAAATGAAACCTGTGCTGCTCTGCGCTCCCATTGTAGTTTTTTTTGTTTTTTCAAGGAGCATAAGAGAGCAACTACCGTATACAAAACATGACTTACCTGATAAAAGCAATTGTGTGATTGGATTCAAAGAGGCATTGCAACTCCAGTTTCTTAAATCTATGTACTGATGAGAATTAAAATAGGATCATCTTGGTCATTTAGCTGCTTACAGTTTCCTTCAGTGCATAGCTAGTGTTATTCTGGATCATAAGGTGTGTATTTCTCATGTCTGGGTCGCTGCCATAACACCTCACTAGTCTTTTCTCAGTCGTTGCAAAGCAGCTGCTGATATTCAGAGGTGGTGACTCGTCGCTTCTACTCACTAACATGGGACCGTTGCGACAAATCAAATCTCAGACAAGTTGTCTGCATGCTGTTACTCGTGAAGCAGCAGTATATATCCGTAGTTGCTTATTTGCCGTGGCTTTTGACGCTTTGGCAGTAAGGATGCAACGTTGCCCGCCCATATTCAAAACGGACACCACGGACACATACCAGTTAGCAACATGCGATACATAATATTTCCTCTAGTAATGCATGCATTTTTGAGAAAATTAGCTTCAAACTAGAAGCAGTAAAGCAAAACAAACAACTTTTAGGTAGGTTTGACGGAGTAGCAAGGACATTTTTTTCAGTGAAAGACAAATTTTTGCTTTGGCTAATTTCCTCACACAGAAAAGCAGTTTTGAACCGCCCAAGAGCACTGGCAACTATCGAAGCTGTGGTGGGGCGCTTGCCTTCTTCTCTGCTTATTTTTCAATCCCTTTTACCACTTTCTCGGGCAGAAAGGGGGAGAAAGGGCGCACTGGTGGACCATTTGCACCAAGAGACACATCGAAGGTGGCGCATTTTGCACTACGGAGGACCTGGGAGGCGAAGAAAACTGGGTGGCTCTAAGAAAAAGTTATTGGAGGACAGAGCAATTACCGTACCAAGCGAAACTAATTAGGCACTGGAAATTACTGATAGCCCAATCAGCCATGCTGGGCCTTATCATTAATCGTGTGCTTCCCTACAAAAGGTGTGCATTGTCGAATGCATTTTGCCTAAGGCAGGCTAGAAAAAGTGATTTTGTAAGGCTTTTGGCCGCAGAAGGCGTTTGAACTCCCTTTGAGATAGAAAAAAAGTATGTCTTCTCATTATAAATGCGAATCGACCATGAGTGAGCCCTTGAGCAGGCGAGCGAACCATGAGGCTGGACTAATAAGTCTAACTCCCCACTTCTAGTTAAAGGCTTCTTGGAATTTCTTGCGAAGAAATGTCTTTTGCTGAAAGCATGCCCCGGTTCGTTCTTGAAAGAATCCTTCGCGCTCATTTCATATAGTCTTCCAGGCTCATGTTCAGAATTGAAGTCTTCGCAAGCCTCAAACAGTGAGACGATTGCGCATTTGATTGACGGCTTTTCATTAAATTTCTACCCATCTTACAATGATGGGCTAAGCTTTAGCATACATCACGTCGTTCATTTCCATATTTTCAACAGAAAACTTGATTGAAGCTGTCAATATTAATCAAACCTGGACGTTTTTGGGAATTGAGCGCTGAATTTTCATTACTCCCTACTAATAGCACATCATTTGCGCATGAAGAATTCTTTTGAAGCTTTTTCTGTATTATAAAAGGTTCGACAAGTGAAACCTATTCCAAAATACGTTCTAACAAATAGTTTCACATGCGGTATATATGTAAATGGAATTTAGCGCAATGTAGTCCATTTTTCTGTAGGACCGCGAATGCGGAAATTGCGAAGCAAAGTGAACACTGCAGCCAGTGAGAAACGACCGCGCGCCTCCTTCACAGTCTCACAGATCAGAAGATTGGCGGCTGAGTTCGACAAAGACAGGTACATCTAAAATAAACTTAACACTACCTCTAAGTTACTTACAGTGGTAAAGTTGGTATTCATTTACAAGGCGAAATTGCAGTTCCGCATGGACTTGACTCCTCGAACTCTCTCTAGCTCGTTGTTTTCCCGCAACTTCTAAGACCTTTGCAAAGTCTCCGGACAGTGTATAAAATGAATGCTGACCATCAGGGACCGCTATTAACTGGATGAGCTCCTTTAAAATACAGCTTGACAGTCATTCAAAGAGATTTTTGAATTCGCAAGCTTCTCTTATAATATGAATAAGTCTTAGAATCGGTGAAGCCTTAGAGGCATGAACAAGACAAGAATCCCAAACTTAAACAAAAATTTAAAAGTATTTTGCCGCGAAGAGCTTTGGCTGATTCCTCTGGAGTACAACTGGCGGTTAGACATCAAGAAAATGGTTTCCAAAGCTTGCCACTTTTAAAGACAAATGTTACTTTTAGATATTTGAACGAATCACGGCGCAGGCACTTGGCTCGAGAGCTTAACTTAAAAGAGTCGCAAGTCAAAATATGGTTTCAGAACAAACGCGCAAAGACAAAAAAAGTGAGTGAGCCATTGCCGCACTCTTCAATGAGCTGCAAAATAGTTATACTTACTGTGCATAAGTAGAAGAGCGTCACACCAATCGCTTCCCCATTTCAGGCATCCGGTGCTTGCAACTCCCTCGCGCTTTACCTCATGGCTGAGGGACTTTACAACCATTCAGTGCGTGTTGAAAAAGCGGTGACAGAGGACTAAGGGATGAAGCAAATAGACACCACATTTGCTTTAATTTATATTGAATTAGTTAAAGCTATCTTAATGAAAAATTTTTCACGCTCAAATACATCACTGGCATAATTAATCGTTTCATGCATTGCGTTCTGTGAACCGCTTAACCCGAAATCAGACCCACGTAGACCTTCACATTGGTTGCGAAATCAGTTCCTCTAATGTGCCCACAGGATAAAATCAAGTAACAACCAATTGTAAAGACGGGTGTTCCAATATTATCACGATTTCCCGGGAAGGTAAAGTGATGTAGGGCATTACAAGTGTTTCATCTTTGTTACAAAGCGAGAGTAGCAATCGGGTGTAATTTATAACATGACGGATGAGGACTGAAATCAAGGAGGAATAGTAATGAAGATGCCCAGGATTTAGTCAGTAATAAGTTGTACCTTAAAGAATTTGCGTCTTAGTTTTGCCAAATTCTCCTGAGAGCCTTTTTCTGCGTTACCTATGCGTCGACATAATTGTCTTAATGATTCAACCCACTTAAGGTTAAGCCATACTTATGACCGTTATGCCAAAGGGAGCACCGACATACCAAGAACGTATTACTAATATGTAATGAACCAAAGGCTAGCTGATAATTTCTGGTATCTTCATAGATCACTATAGGGCAGTCAAATTAACGCTAAAACGCATTCCTGTTCTTCGCCATTATTGACACGCGTCGAAACAACACGGACCGTGGATTTCTCTTGAGAAAATGCGCATAACGTTTACCTGGGGGCTTCATTTTTTTCCCTTATTGCGAACCATTATGGCACACTCGAACACTATTGGAATGAGGGCGTGCCAATTCTACGGAGCAATGCATTGTCAAACTAAAAATTTTTCCATGTCCGCTCAATCACTCAAACTCAATGTCTGTGGATAAGCCTCAATGACATTTGCTTGCGCCTAACATAACGAGAACTCAAGATTGGATGAAGGTGAGTAGCAGCGTGAGCCAGTAAGTTGGTGCAAATGGAAATAGGGCATGTGAGCCCAGTACTGATAGGTGAAGTCAAGAGAACTCATCTGGTAGTTCCCATCGGTATACTTAAGCTCACCGTACTTACATTTTATTGATGAAGGTACTCTTTGCTATTCAGCATTCAAATATAGACAAATTATGCTCAAGAAAGGTAATTTTGGTTTTCAAATTTGAAATTAAAAATACCTTCTCAAAAGAGGAAGTACTACCCATGATCCATTTCGACATGGCATAAATTGAAGCTGCAGTGATTACTTTTTCACCTAGTCTTTAACTTTGGTACCCCAAGAGGTATCGTCAATGAAAGTTGACGACGCAACAACACCTTCTCCAAAATGCTATTCCAATGGAAAATCTCTTTCACCCATGGCTAATGCGTAGCAGCACTTGTTCAAATGCATCAAGGGAAAGGCAACGACAGGATAATAGTAATCAAGGGACTTGTTTTATTGGCATTTGAATGCAAAGTTGCCCTTCAAAACCCAAAAAGGCACGTTTCATCATTAACGCAGGTTCGCAATTACATAGGGGCATTTAGAAAAATTGCTATTTGGGCGGTTTAGTCGCAAGTGGCGAAGGCATACACATTTGCACGTAGGCACGCAAGTTGCCGCATCCCTCTCCTACCCGCCCCTCTTTCCTCTAGTTGACTGTCTCGCCCTTCTCTCCTTGCATTTTGGCCGTTTCTTCGAAATTCACAGAGCAGGAAAGAGCTGCAACAGGAACTCCTTGTCGACGAGAAGGATGAAGCCAATTTACAATGGCTAAATAAAGCTTGTGGACTAAAAAACGAGCACATCCACGGGCATATAAAATGCATCAGATGATGAGGTTAGTAAGGGTGCGCTTAATGAGCATGTAAACATCTTTGTTTGGGCATCATATCTCAGATGAAAACTCTTTAATTAATTTTAGTTGCGCTGCAATTTATTTAAGGACAAAAAATGACTATGATGATTAATCAGCGGTTCCCTCAAACTCGTTCTGTTCTGCTCTCGAAATTTTGATATCCATGGAGAAGACTACCCACCTCATCATTGTTAAACCTGTAAACAAATCATCCTCTCAAGATACAATCAAGGAGTAGACAAATTACGGTGCCATGGTTATTGATGCATAACGATCGCCAGGGTGTAGCCAATTAGATTTTCAAGTGGGTCCATGCTAGAAGGTTAATGATTCCACATATTAGTGAAAATGAACTACTTACTTCCAATCCTCTGGTCGTCACGGCTTCTGGGAAAACTTAGTTGGGACCCTGCACAATTGGATGATACCGTTTGCAAGGTTTAAGTGGCAAAATTCTCTCCCCACTTTTAGCATGGTACCATGTGACTTCTATGCCACCTAGTTGTTTAAAGTAATGCTAGAAGTAAATGAGAATCCATCAGGGGAATTAAGAACATTCTTTAAGCAGAATTTTAACATTCCATTTTAGGATGAAGCCACTGAACCTCGACTAATAAATGCAACTATTTTAGATCAAGTATTTTCAACACTACCACTACACTGGCACAAGCATCAAATTACTACACTTTCCTCCGAATCTGGTTAGCATCAATAAAAATGAAACAAATTCAAGAAAATGCGGTGAGATTTTCATGAATACAGTGCAATTTATTTGTACATTAATAGGATTAGACGAGAAGTGCTTGGCAATGCTGCAAATAAATCCCTCGCCATCTACACAAAGCTCGAATGGTTTGCCGATTTTCCGTAGACAACCAGATCATGTCGATTGTCATCATTTGATTTTTCGGAGTCCTCATTAGCGTTGCCACCATCCTTCTCACCAAGAATATCGTTTTTGAATAGGCGTCCAAATCCCTCCCCACCTCCCGTCGTTTCACTGGTCTGAGCTATGGGGAGCATTTCCACATTAAAAGTAACCTTGGAGCCTTCAGCCGACCCAGGATCCTCCTTTGACTTCTTTGAGCTCTTTGTAAAAGTTGAGGGATCAAGAGCCTGATAAGCTTCGGAAAAGCCGTAGAATTCTGCGCCTTCAATTGATATAAGACGCCCATCAGGAGTCATGTACGCTGTGGATTTCAGTGGCATACGATTGGCTACATCAAGACTCAAGTGATCGGTTGGCCCAATCGGTGACACCACCAAAGGTTTCGTCACTAACTTAAGCGGCCGAGTAAGCTTTGGAGATGAAGGCATTGTTTGATATGCATCCATGAAATGAGGACCTGACATGGCGTTACCGGGATAGCCCGAACCGTTGTTGGTGGTGGTGGAAATCGAGGAGGCGTTGAAAGGAATTGAAATATCGTAGGTACTTTCACAACCATTCCGCTTTTTAGTTCCTCTTTCAGCTTGAATTTTATGATCAACGCAAAAGACACTTTCAGGATAACTTTCACCAAGGGTGCGGTAATCATCATTCCATGCACGGCTCGAGGGTGCCATTGTTAGGACCTAAATTGCAAAACAAATGAAGATGCAGCTATTTTCTGCTTTAGTAATGACAAGTCATTTCGCGGAAGCGAACACTTTATACTATGAAAAGTCAAGTTGCAATGCAAAAGCTTGTAATTGCTTCTGATTGTGGCCTGACAAGATGTGCCTCGTTGAGCATCGAAAGTATGTGATGGTCGTTCACACAAACATTAAAGAGGAGCAATCCAACCAGGAATTAGTGGATCTTTTAACTTATGTTAGCTTAGTGTCAATGCTTGCCAAGTGGGTACAACTAGGTAGCTTTCACGTTATTTTCAAGATTTACGAAAACTGGAGACTCGAGCAGTTGAACCAACGATCCTATCACGACTGATACCAGGCGTAAAAAGTGCTGACGTAGCATAAAACTGTTGCCATAAATATGAAGAGGCATTCTTATTAATTGATGAAACTATTAAAAACATAGAGTCTACAAAATTATGCACAATTCAAAAGTGAGAGCGCATGGGGTATAGGAGGCGCCTTGGCTAGATCTTAACCTGAAATGAGTGAGTTCCTTACAAGTGTACTCTTGGACATTGAGCTAGAACCGCCATCTGAGAGGCTATAATTTCTTGTTCAGTAGATGCACTTTACTGTTGCTATTGGCAAAAATATTTTAAAGTACGCCAGTCGCCTTAGGACCTCTGCGGCAGTTAATCCAATGCAACTCTTCTCCACTATAATCGCTCCCCAGTGCAGCTTGAGGAGTGCAAAGTTACCTCATGTTTTTGCGCAATAGTTACCAGTCCTTCGCCTTCTGCCATCGTACGCGCGTTTTCTGGTGTTTTGGTTGAAGCAAAATCTAAAAAGGTAATTAACTGCACTAAGTGAGGAAGGAGGAATTGGCATTTGCAAACAATCCGAATGCAAATTAATTCAAACATTAAGTCAACTCCGATGCGTTTGTCCATGTGCGCGTAACCTTGCACAAAACGGTCGCCTTCATGGCCACTTTTGTCCAGTGTTGTTTGCCCATTGGGCTGGCGATCTTAGCACAAACTTCAAAAATTTTAATATTCCCCATGACTTTGTGCATTAATAACCCTCCACTTTAAATGGCAAACGGCAGTTTTTGAGTCAGCCATACAATTTAAGCCCATATGAATTATCGCCAGATTGTTGGTACAATAAAATCGAAAAAGTAAACTCAGAATTAACCTGTGTTTTGTGGTTGTGTGGTCTCTAAAATCACGTTTCCACCAAGTCAATAGCGGAACATGTTCCTTATTGCTATTTCTCTACTGTCATCCGTGTTAGAACATGACAGCTTTGACTATTGTAGCAGGATCGTGTAGCCCTATGCAGTGGTGTCAGCGAAGCTTGGCGTGAGACTGCAAGGTAACTTCATCAATGGCATTTTGCCGTGCCATTTAGAAGTTTTAGATGCTCATGCTAGCTGGGCTATAAAAATCAAAATCCAGCATTAGTTGTCGAGTTAGTTTTCAATTATTCTTTGAAGCACTGATGTTGAGTGCCTGTAAAATGCATTGACATTCCATTGTCAATGTGATACTAATGTTTTTATTTGCATAAGAAGTGGATGATGCCCAAACAGATTTACAAATTTGACTCCTTTAAAGCTGTAATACTTCACAAGTATGAATACACCTAATGTGATTGGGTTGTCTTTACAAGACCTTTTAGCCGGCTTTGGCAGAATTAGCGTACACGATTGAGAACAATCAGCTTATTTGATCCATAATTAGGCTATTACTACGAAGTTATCTTCACACGCAAAAGATGCAATTGCATCACGTTGCAGTTGTGAAACCGACTGCGCCAAGCGGTCTTGTTGCGCTTCAGTTTGCCACCAAAGCTCTTCCACTGAAAGCATTAGACTGATGTACTTCCCACCTCCTTTAAGGGCAAAATTGTTCTCTTCCGCAACTATGCAAGACTCCTGACACACTTTAATAGGTGGACAATCTGTACGATTAGATTCCTCCGAGTTTAGCTAAATGAAATGTTTGCTTAGTACACGCTCTCATAAGATGTATACATTATGTTGTTAAAAGTTTCGGATTTTATCCACATCTTCATAAAATTTCAAAATTAGCAAGACGAAAACTCATCCACTTTAAATGGTCAACATGCATACCGGCCTCACTTACCGTTACATCGCCACATTGCTGACATCACTTTCTTTCACAGGGGAAGAAAATTAATGCAGCTATAAGGGAACTGTATTACATAGATTTATTTACGGGATTTATGCGCCTTTTTGTTTCTTACTCAAAGTTCTGTAAAACTACTGCTCTCTACAAACGATCCCGCTTGACAAGTGGAATTGGTTTTGGTTTTGAACCGATTGCATTTGCCACAACAGCACACCGAGATGCCTCTCTACGGGCAATTTAGTGCATGTATTAACTACAATTTCATAGTTAACTAGTAAACAGCTAGTTTGAACCTCTCACGATGTGATGATGCTGGTACTCGTTTGCATAGAAAAAAACAATTAAGAGAAAGCGAAAGCCCTTAATAGTTTCCTGCTCACACTGACTATCGAGAAGACCGCATTTGAGAGCCGCGATAATAAAGAGGAGAAGAATGCAGAAGATGCCGGCAATTGAGACAAGGACGGAGATTATTTTCATTTGATGGGAGGAAGAGAGAGAGGTTAAGGAGGTGGAAGGTGATGTCGCGTCGGCGAGTTTCTCCCCTCTGTTCTGACCCTCCTGTATCCCCACGTGTGTACCGTGCCGATTTCCCTGACCAGAGCCTCTGGATCTGTTTACCTTGATTCCTCCGTCCTCGTGCGCCTCCGCGCTGCCCTCAACTGCACCTGTTCGCAAGCCCAGTGGAGATGCCACTGGAGAGCCCTTTTGAATGAACTTTGTGTAGTCTGGTTCGCTCTTCACTATTACCGAAAGCTGAATCTGGAAGATAGAAATGCCTCTGTCTCATTAGATGATTCCCAAGAAGAGTCTTTTGGTTTCATGTTTTGTAGATTTATATAACTCCTCAGTAATAACTGTCATCCCATTGGCTCATTACCATTTTTACAATGCAGTATTCGTATGCCTTCTATGCCTCCTTTTCCCAAAGTCTTGTATTTTTAATGCATACAGGCATATGGTTGAATGCTCGCACTTTGATAACAGAGATTACCGGGTCATGGGAAGTCGATTTGTCCACTTTATTGTGGTTAGTAGTGTCGACTACTACTTGGTCTTGTTAGACCGCACAACGTGGGGACCTCAACATTAAACTAATCTCCAATCGTCTCACCACAAAACCCTTATTTTTGACCCACAAAATGCCTACTATTTAACTCAAATCTTCTTAGAAAACCGTAATGCTTTTGAATATGCATTTTGAGTCGAGTTATGGGGGAATTCACAAGAACGGACTTTATGCGCGAACACGTCCCTAAAGCACCCTGTTCATAATGGGGAAAGGTGTGCATAAATAACAACAGCATGCATACTTAGTATCATTGCGAGCATTTAGGTCTGCGTGACAATTAGTTGTTAGTCAACTTTATTCAAGAGACATTTATGACAGGCGGTACACCGCTAAAGTGTTTCAAGTTGTAAATTAATTAGCTTTTGAGAAATGGGAATGAATAATTCAAAGGAAAAGTCCAAACTGCAGTTACAGAAGAGAGGAGAACGATTTATGGGAATATTGCATGCGCAGCGTCATTGTTTTTGAGTTGAATGAATTTCGTTTGCGTAAATGGGCGCACGGACCACAAATTGAAATAGGAGAAGAACCTCTCTCCCCTTTTTTGGCGTTGCGACATGATATTTAACCCTTCTTCAACCAAGTATTGCTCACGACTCAGAGGTGGGGGACAATTTCACTGGCTTACACAAGAGCCTGACTTCAGAGGCGTGAAATTGCGGTCGCGTTGCTTCAACAGCGGAGCGATGACTCGGGAGGCAGGCCAGCGTTCAGTAATTTCCATGCATAACTTATAAATGGGGAACTTTCAAAAGCGATGCTAAGCAATACTCCGAGTTGGAAGTTTACGAGTAAGTAATTATGAAATGTAATATGCTTATAAGTAATTTGATTAAATTACTGTAATCCTATTTAGTCAAGGAAATGGAGCAACCGATTGTCAAATCGCCAGCATGAACAATGAATAACTCAAATTGAAGGACAAACACACCCTGTCTTCGGAAAGGGGAGTCCTGGGTAGCCTTCTTGTGTTTCACTCGCTGCCGCGCTGGGATATACAGTTCTCGTTTTGCATTCTTTCATTTTGGTATGAGTCTCCACATATATCAACTTCTCCGTCGCGTCACTGCATTTCACTTATTCAAGATTAGCTACGGGTTTGAGATTGAATGGCGTTATAAAGTGAAACATGAAAGTGGGGCAGTTTGTGGTAAAATTCCTTATGCATCGATGAGCTGTGGTTCCATGGTTTGGCAGCTATACCCATGCCAATGAAACACACCAACTGGTCAAAGATTGACACCATTATTTGCAGCACTCAAGCCAAACTGGCAGAGGATGCTGTCGTGCATCTTATCTCTAATGGATGCATTCCCCTGTGGTAATAAACTAGTCAGCGTATGTGAGGGTGGGTGAGTAACTAAAAGGGTGTCCTTTAACTGTCAGACAACCACCAAACGTTAACCACCAACACTTCCCAAACCCACCAACTCCTCCCCTTATCTACAATGCGCCTCATGCATAATTGGGAGGGAGTCAGGCATGCCAAGGGAAAAACTTGTGCTGTCACACCATTTGTCACCATCTGTCATTCTTTCTATCAACCAATGAATTGGTTATCAGGACAAATTAACAATTGAAAAATCGCGAATAACTCAACAAATCTATTCATCTACTTCATACAAAACGATAGAGCGAATCACTGCGAATCAAAATGTATAGTGTCAAATTGTAAATCAATTTCGAAGATTGCTACGGCGTTTTTGTCTAAATATAAACATTGCAATTGTTAAAAAAAGTTTTGTGTTGGGAGTGTAGAAAGAAACTTGGCATCAGCCTCAAATTATAAAACGTGGAATGAAGGAAAGTGTGAAAGCGTACTTGGGAAGACAGACTGTCGTTTCCAGTACCATCATGAGCCTTCAGCAAAAGTTTGTAGCTCTGAGGTTGTGGAGGCCTTTTAAGTGCACATAAGACGTTTGGGACTTCTTCGAATAGTCCAAACATCCCATCAAAAGTGTTGTCCAATTCAAGTGTGCAACAAAGCACTCGACTCGTTGGATCGCAGTCCCTGTCGATGACTCTGTAGGGTATAGGTTCGCAGACTCGTCGCTGGTCCCTCATTGTCTGGTTGGCACCCGCAAGAGGTAGCTGCTCCCAGGCGAATATTATGTGTTTCCGGTGGGGGGAGATAGGCACGAACTCAGGTCGATTGTCATTGATATTCAGCACGGAGATGATCACGCTGGCCTCAGTGTGGTAGACAGCGGAGCTCATTGGACTGCCGACGGTGGGCGAGGTGGCCAGCGGTGCTTCGTTCTCGGCTATGACGGTGAGGGAGATGGAGGACTGCTTTTCAAAGTCCACGGGACGACGCATGCTTAGTTGTCCAGTGGCACGGTCGATATCCACTAAGAGGAGGTCCTCGGGTCGCCCGCGCAACAGGAAGCGCACTCTACGGTTGGCCTCCGTTACGTCGGCGTCACGTACCGACACCTGTCCGACCACTGTCCCCACCGGGGCGTTCTCCTCCACCTACAATATAAGCAGGTTTTGCACTGCCTACCATTTGCCACCCGAAATAACGTTTAGTATCTCTCCAGCTTAAGGACCTTCCGTCAGTCTAGCCTCTTGCTACACTTATCCTGTAGAGAATTCAGGACGGCAATCACGTTCTTTGCTGCCCGATATTTAAACCATTAGAAAAAGCAGTGCAATGTAGTTCATTTGCACAAAATAAGTCCTTATTTGCAAACAAAATGGGTAAAATCAGAGAAAGTGTTGTTTGTTTGGAGGAAAACCAACAAAAAGAATGTTTTGCACGTGCGCAATTTTGGAGTAATCTATTTCGATGCCTTTAGATCGGTCATAAAAGGCACTGTGGCATTAGGTATGAATAATTCCAATCGTAGAGCCGCCGACTTAAAGTAATCTTTATTCGTTAAAATAAGTCATCCAATTAAAGGTGACGTAGTGCGCTTCCATCGGTTTAAAAGCTGATCGTTGGGAAGAAGTGCTTAGGTGCTCATCGCAATTTCGTTAAGACAGGGAGGTTCATTATGCTAGACAACCTTTGGGGCGGCGTGTAATGAGAACTAAAATCTTGAGAGTGTAGAAAAGCTCACTGGCAGCTGTAATCTTGTGTCTGGAGTTGAAAGCTCATGCGACAAACGACAATCGTAAAATGAAGGACGTTGTAATGCTCTCCAGCAGAGGCGTTCTAATGAATGCTAAAAATTTTAGGCAAAGTCTGACGATTTCTTCCTACACACTTTGGGCAAGGTGGTGGTATTAGGAATTTTATATCGAGGGGACGATAAGATCTTCATACTCCATCGAGGTCATAGCTTTATTGTTTCGTAAAAATAATCCATGATATAAAACATGGGGAAAAATAGTCTAAAGGCCAGCAAAACCAAGCATTAGGCATTTAATTCAGCAAAGAACATCACATCGTTACTGAACTTGCTGCGATGAAGACATAGCTGATATTTTACTCCACCTTGCTTCAAAGTCCCAATCAACGATCAAAATAAGTAGGAATATAAATAATCACGCTCATTTCTACAGCATATCTCCAGATAATTTGAAATTAACCTAAAACTGCATTAAACAGCATTAATATCATTTACAAAAGTATTTTAAAGTTCGGGAAGGATGCAAAAATCTTAGGGATCAAATCGGTGATAGACCCTAGGTAAGTGAATAAACTCGTACAAATTTTTCCCCAAAGGAATCAATTAAACAGCCTTAGTTAACCTCTTGCAATGCCTCATTCTTTGCAATAACCTCTCCCACAATCTATACTCACCCTGCTACCTCTCCTCAATCAAACTCTCCCTCGCCAGAAGCCCAAAAAACCCAGTTCCACTCACCTCCGCTCCTGCCTCCCTCCCGTTCCCCAACTGGCCATTCCATTTCGCATACACTTGTGCATTGTCAGGAAAAACGCTTTCGTCATCACCTGGAGAAGTGGTGTAGCAGAGTACTCAGTGGACTTATTTATGTCATAACTCCACCTCCACCTCCACCTCCTCTCGCCCCTCGTCTCAGTTGATGCAGGTCTAAGCAAATTATCTCATCACTCACGTTAAACACGCATGAAAATCGCTTCTGACACCCTGCCTCAACTCATGTTAAGCAGTAGTGACACGTACTTCTGCATCACTGTCAAGAGGGAGAGGGTCTTCCCAACCTCACCACTATCATCCCCTCACCATGGCATGCATGTGCAGTCCACTATTTCTAGTGCAGTGTGCTGTTTGCTATGTCACCGCACTTTTTCCAAATGCAATGCAAAGCACTTGATGGGAAGCCGATTTCGGCAGCATTGCAACGACATCCAAACTCAGCACATTGCCACACGCCACATCAGTTTCAACCGACATTGTGGGCTATGCGAGTTTAGGAGAGGAGGAAGGTAGTGGAGGAAACGATGGCGAACACTGCACCGTCAGACTGACGCATGTGTTCGTGCATTTGAAGAGAAGCATACATTTTACACGTTTCTACAAGCTACAACAATTCATTGTGGTGATTAAACAGTGTGGACGTTAAATCAAATTAAAACAGGTTTAAGTCCACGAGACCATATTTCAATATGATGGTGAGTTTCCCTGGTCGGATTCACATTAACGCATTTTTAGCCAAGGTGGTCGTGGTTATTGTGTGGCAGCTTTGACGTATGTTTTACACTCTATTAAAATGGAAACTATGCTTAATTTTCTTCTCTTTGGTGAATTGCGTAGCACCCTTTGAATCGCCTGATGTGAGCGCTACGAAAGTAGCTCACGGTCACTATTTTAGAAGATGGACAAAGCGATGAATTGGAAAGCAGTTTCCCTGAGAATCACAGTCTTAACTATAACACTGCAAGTAAATTGGTAGCAAGGGGAGTTTGCATAATGAAATTTTAATTAGCTGTCGGTCTTTTTCATCTTGAGCATAAAAGCATAATGCTCCAAGTGATTTCCTCACCTCGTAGTAAGGGGGAGGACTGACAAGCACGCTATGACACGGTTTAATTTCCGAAGTGAAATTACTTTGCCTCATTTAAATTTATTCATGCGTACCATCAAGTAAATGTTTTCTGAAATGAAATATGATTTGTAAAAAGATACTGGCGAAATTACCTTCCTTTTTAAATGAACAGCATTCCGTTCAAAAGTTGGCGTTATATTCAAAATAGCTTTCTCTTGTATTCTTCGGAGGGCCAAAGAAGTAGATTAATGCATTTGTTTACCAGTGAATTGACATCAGAACCTAAAGTTTAGCCTGAGACAGCAGACATGTAGCCTTGTTTCATTGTAGAAAAACCGTTTCTGATTGATACTGCCTAGAATGCAGTTGAGCAACGACTCTTAACTTGAGCTCCCAAACTCCGTGCATTCAGTCAATTACAGCGCAGTAAATGGATTTGAATGTTGTAAGTAATTTGATTTGATTGGAGTTCTTATTCCCTTAAATTAGTGTGTAGTCTTACAATTCAAGTCATACCATGAGGGGGCATTACAAAGTGTTTCAGAAATGGAAACTACTGGCAGAGGTAATAACAACAATAGTTCTTCCTGAACTTTATCGTGCATTATGCTTCCCTAACAGTTCCAAATGAAATTTCATTACTAGGCAATATTTAAGGAGAAATGAAACTCACCTCAAAGTTGTAATGATAATGTTCGAAGGTAGGTGGATTATCGTTCACATCGTCGACGAGGACAGTGACCAACGCGGAGCTAGACCTTCTCTCCGGCACACCGTCGTCAGTAGCAACCACGTAGAAGACGTACTTGTGTTCACCAAGGGCGTCTTCCTCGGCGTCAAGTGCGGATACCGTCCAGAGTCGACCGGAACGCGGATCGATGCGGAAGTGGCCGACATCGGAGATGTCACGAGTACTGGTATTCAGCAGGTGTCCTTTGATCGCCCTCTCCGGTGCCTCTGCCAACGAGAAAGTGATGAGGGCGTTGCGTCCAATGTCTGCATCGGTCACGCGAAGCATTGAAGAGGGTGAGAGATGCGTTACTGGCGCATTGGCCTCGTTCTCTCGGACGTGGCCCTGATAAGAGGTGTGTTCAAACCTCGGTGTCTCGTCGTTGATGTCGTTAATGTTGACGTGAAGACTCGCATTGCGGGTGAGAGGCTTGGCTGAATCGTTGTCTGTACACATTATTGTGACCTACGATCAGTAAGGCGACCTGTCTAAACACGTCTCAAGACATGGTTGACGATCACACACAAGATTTCACATTACCTCTTTTCGGCTTTCCTTATACACCCCTTTATTTCATCTTCTGATAATAGTGCACTTATGACTCCCGACTGAATAACTTGCTCTTCCGTAGAAATTTCAAACAAATAACTATAATTCATTGTTACCAGCCTATGGCCGGAGAAATTCAAGGTCCAAGGATAATTTAATGATTTATCTTTCATTAGCCAGTAGTGTGCCATTCTAATGGGAGCTTATTTAAAATCCTTAGAGGCTTTAAGGATTTCTTCATCTATTCGAGTTGAGAAATTACAAATAGACATATGCGAAACTGCAAGAACAAATTAACCAACTGCCTCGTACAGTACCTAAAAGTATATATTAAATAGAAAAATAAATGAGTAGAGTATGTTTGTCCATATTACCCTAAATTAAGCCTTACATTCAAAAAACGTGAAAAATTGCGGTCTTAGATGATCAACCGAAAGGAGATAAATCGACATAGTGAATGCAGCGATTCGTAGCAAAGACTTTGTTATCGCGATGAGGAGATGCTTTTTGCCCGTGACATGAAGTGCAGTGGTGTCATAAATTATTCACCTCGAAACCTACGGTCTCGGGTAGCTCCTCCCACAAAGCTCCTCGCGTGTGTGGTTGCGTTGGGAGAAGTCGGAAACAAGGAGTTGACTGCATTGCTAGCGGCAAAGGACAACCACAGTGCTCTCAGTTGACATTTCTTTAATTTGGTCGAAATCAAACATTTGCTCTATCCGTTTGAAACATAATTCTAATTTGAGCAACGTTTCCAATTATTGGCTTCCTTAGATTCACATCAAAAAAACGGAATTGTACAGGAAAATAAACAGGGTTTGCGGACTGTATTCCCTTCGAATGCACGTATTTGAGGAAATAAATAAAATCTTGCCTCGGAGTTCCGCTCTCACATATTGCAGAAAGCCTTTGCCGCAAGTTACGGACAATCCGTCGTGGAAAACAGATGTCTTTAATTGTGTCCACGGTTAAACAACAGTGAAAACCATGTTTGGTACATGCATTAATCTCGTCAGCGCCCAAAAGGATTGAATAGGCGAAATGATGCGGTTCAAGTTGTAAAGTGGATTACGGTATACAGCAGTTCATTTTGAAAATGGGAGAATTTTTCCTTTTTCTTTCCTTAGCAATAGACTGAGTTTTTGCTTTTTGTTTTCTTCTGCCGATAGGTAGTTAGCATGAACTCTCTCTTAGTCCAACGAATCCCATCCTAAATATCCGATTGGAGAATTGCCTGCTGAGGTTTAAAAAAGCATTTCACTGTGCCTTTAACAGGTCATTGCAGGTGATATTACATGATGAAATTCGCGGTTTTCGTCAATGCCATTCCTAAAGCAACCAAAATAGTAAAGACGTTTCCGTCGGTGAGAGTAGGTACTATCTGTAAGGCTGTTCAATTGAAAGGTTTTAGAGAAAATCTTCGCAACGTAACAGCATCATAGTCTTGACATTAGAACTCGAAGCAGCCAACATAAGAGAGAACTGCAGGTCGCTTCCAATTCATTGCATTGAAGATCTGAATGTGCAGTTACGAAATTGTAGGAAATGCATTTTAAATAATGATATAAAAACGTTTTACTGTTTTTATGCCATGCAACTATGTGGATAATTGGGGAGACAAATTCGGTATGTGTGCCTGTTGGGTCAGAGTGGATCCTGTAAAGAAAGTGACCATTGCACATCCCTTTGTTGTGACACTGGAGCGAGTACCTTTCCCTGCTAACTGTCACACGAATCATGAGATACTGTTCTCGCTTTTGAGCTTGCGAGAAAAAAAGGGTTCTACTGCTTCGTGTAGACAAGCTTCACTCGTATTGTCATTAACAGTCAGGCCCACGCGGCCAGAATCAATCACCGCGATCACTGCCCGCACTTCGCACACCCTCCTCCCCACATCCTCTACTCTCAACTTGAAAAAGAGAGAGGGAGGAGGAGGAGGGGGAAGAGGAAGTGGAGGGGAAGGAGAAGGAGAGAGACGCCGACTTTTTATTCTTCTGCTTTCTCACACATTTTGCAGTGGAGATGGAGGGGAAGAGAAAATTAATTGGCGATGTCTTAACTTCTACTGTAGGCAAAGTAGAGGACTAGTTCTGATGTAGGTAAAGCAGAAGGATTTCAGTTTGCCGGCAACGTAAGAGAAAAAGGAAAACACTCACAAGTCCCTCAACTTTTGAAATTCCAAATTCTGTGTATGTACTGATTGTGATCTTTTAATAGTGTTCCACTGTTCAAGATGATGCTTTGTTACAAATTTATTCTTCTTTGCCTCTGCAAAGGAATTTTAACTTGTAACAAATTTGCAATATTTAAATTAAATTGTGCTTGCAACCAATATCCAATGAGCCAAAGACACTTTACGGAAAAGGTACTTTAATGGGTGCTCTAAAGAGCATCCCCATTAATGGTAAAAAGCCATCTACCAAAAAAATCTAATTAATGACTTTCACAACCTAGTAAGTTATGTGTACACGTGTCTTCTTATAAAGAAGCATAATAGCTTGGCATGCTGCCCTAAATACTATGGCATTATGCATTGGTAATATGACAGACATTTGTTTCTGTCGGAGCACAGGTTTTCCTCGAAATCCACACATTTACTAGCGCTTCACAATCGCGGGCAAGTAGTAGGTCCCAACTTTGGAGCAGAATGGGGTATGTGGATTAAAATGCACGGGGCCTCAGCATGAAGTACTGACAAAGGTGGTCGGTGCAGTTTGTCTCTTAACTGAGAGTTGATGTTATCCTTTAAAGGATGGAACAAATTGTGAGAATAATTTTCATGCACAGCTCACTCACAATTAAGATACATGAGTAAAATCCACTTCTAATTATGATTGAGGATTTCTCAGGGAAAGCGTGCCTGATGCTAGAATTTTTACTTATGCCTGTTGTGCCGTTACATTACTATGAAATAATTAAATCATTCGTGGAAGCAATATATGATTAATTTTTGTACAGTGTGTCTGGCCATTAACTGCAAATGTGGTATGGTGCGCAGCTCCTACTTCCTTCCTCCACTTTCCTCAAAAGAAGTCTGCAAACTGAAGCAGTTTCGTCCACATTGTTTAGTTTATTCGCAAATAACTTTTTGTTTGTGACGCAGAAAGGCTAATGTTCAGGTCATTATCAGCAAGCGAAAGCGTTTACTTTCATTAGGGTTTACACACCTCAGAAAATAAGGGAACATCTTCCTACACGACACAAATAATTAGCACCTGTTTTTACTGTTATTTGAGACGGAATGCTAAAAATATTCACCTTCACAACACGTTTGAATGCTAAAGGCGACCGTATAGGGGTGACTAGAGGCAGGTTGGGCAAAAAGCCCTCGAGTATTCACCAGTGAGCCCAAGCATTATCCCCAATTTTTTTCCTTGAGTGTTAGCCTATCCTTTCACACAGGAAGGCTCATTGTTTTTTTCACCTTCGACCACAAAAAACCTGCACCTCTTGCTTTCATCTCACCTTCCTCCAGACCTAAGCAGCAGACGGAAGCGCTTTTGTGTGTTCATTGTTCTCTCCATGATTTCGTTATTTCTTTCTTTGCTCCTCATTTTTCGTCGATAGGAGCGGCTGGAGGAACGGCTCCGACATGGCGAATTAATTACGTCTAGTTTTTCTATGAGAAGCTATAATGGGCGAATTCCGATGTGTGCGCGTGTGTGTGTGTGCATTAATGGGAAAATAAGCAAACTAGTTTCCTTTAGCAGAAGGGTAAGCTCATGTTTTTAAGTTTTTCGTACGATGTTTTCTCTGCTTGTGTTACTGTTCGTTCCTTCGACTTCTAACAAAAGTTATTTTTTAATTGGATCTTCGTAATTTATTTAACGCTTTAGGTCTTCATCATTAAGCACAGGAAATTATTCAAAATTCGCTATTGTTAAAGGAATTCTGGTAAATTTTGAATGAGCTAGTCAAACAGGACCATATTAATTAGGTGGTTGATTCGATTTGTGGCGTTCCGCAATCACTTTAGATACTATCACAGACAGTTTATCATCTGAATTACCAGTGAACTTGTAAATGCTTTTTTATTGTTTTCTCTCGTATCTGACAATTTCGAAGAATATCGACTCACCACATAGACAGCCTTTGTTTCCCTATCCAAATTGACCTTGGTTCGGAGAGTGAATTGCCGATAAGAGGGGAAGAGGAAGGAGGGAGTGGAGGAGAAGGTGGAAGAAGAGCTGATGGAATGTCTGAAATTCGACAGAACCGATCCAGCTGAGTCGCTGCTGCTGGAGAAGGGATTTACCTCGATGAGGCGGAAGGTGTCCATCTCAGAGGTGATACGACAGCTCAACTGACCCAAATTCGAATCCGCGTCTGTAACGTGCACCTCAGCCACAATGGACTCGGGTGCGGTGATCACCTCGGGCAGTGCTAGACGACTTGAAGCGAGGCGTTTACCCTCGCGCAAAAAAACGATGTTTGGTGCCTGATCGTTCACATTGATTATGTCGACATTTACCTCTGCCCGTGAGCTCAGTGGAGGCTGACCATTATCTGTAGCTGTAATGTGAAACTTCAATCGTGGCGGTAGCTGTTCTGCATCTAGATACTCAAGTAAGTGAATTGATGCGGTATAGAATGATCCGGGTGTGCGTCGTGATTGAGAATATCTGTTCACCGCTTCTGGTGGTGGAAGACTGTTTTGCAGAGAGACTCGAAACAGGTTATTGGCCTTATGAGTTGGATCAAATATAGTGAGAAAAACTCGCCCATTCTCTCCTGCGTCCAAATCAGACACTTTAAACTGAAGGACCCTTCGAGGAAGGGTATTCTCTTGCACCACTGTACTGTAAGCCTTTTCATCGAATTCCGGTGCATTGTCGTTGACATCGCGTATTCGAATGAGTATGCCTACACTTCCCGTAAATGGACTTCCTCCGTTTCCTTGACCCCCGTCTATTGCCTCTAAGACAAATTCATAAACTTCTTCAGTTTCTCGATCCAAAGGATGGACAACGTTCAAATAAGGATGGCCGGTTTTCATGTAGCCAAAGGCGGAACTTCTGCTTACTTCCTCATCCTCTTGATCTGTTATTGTATTTAACTGAAAGTGTGAGGCATTCCCTTGAATCCATCTGGCTATCCGATAGTCCATAACTCCGAAAGGTCGACTGTCGACATCGATGGCTTCGGGGAGGGGAATCCTCTCACCCACAGGTAGATCTTCTGGAATAGTGGCGAAAGGCGACTCCAAGTGGGGGAAGGTAGGTGCGTTGTCATTGAGGTCCTGAACCGCCACTCGAATGAAGAAAACCTGCGTGGGACTGGTAGGGCTCACGACAACGTTTATGTGGAGCAGTTGGCAGCAGTGATAGACTGGGCAGTCGCCGCTGTTTAGAGTTCCGCTAAGGTGCTGACTGAGATCGAAGGCTCTCTGCTTCTCGCAGATCTCCTCTCTGTCGAGAGGACGGGCGATGATAATGCGGAGATCCTTAAGTGCAAACGGCCAAAAGAGGTCTTGCTGTCCTGCATATGCTGTCACAGTGGCCAACTGGTCGGGATTAAGAAGGCGTAACAGGTGCTCCCGGAGGTCGTACACTACGGTGCCTAGTTCGCTGTTCTCCAGGACACTTACCGACTCCACCAGTTGGCTCCCGACGGGGTAGAGGACGGCCAGCAGTAGGAAAGTCATGAAGTGTAAAGTTCTTTTTGAAACCATCCTATAGAACCTGCAATAGAAAAGTAAAAGCTGTGAACGAATGTTTTCAAATACATAGACATATTTAATAAGTTTGCAGTCACGTCTTAGGGAACTGGTAATGAACTGGTTTGTCATTACAAAGTGCTGTTCTTGAAAATTTTGCGAAGTTGGTAAGTTCTTTGCTGTAAAAATCCTGGAGGGTCACTTTTTGGTTTTAGTGCACCACTAATTCATGAACCCACGCATAAAACCAGTGTGTTTCCGAACGCATTTAATCTGTAATTGCACTTCTAAGCATAGGCGACCAGGCGATTTACGATGCGGTTGTTAAAACTGGCATCGATTTTCTATTTAAAACACTTGCAACTAAGCAAAGTATACCCTATGCGGGGCAAAGTGAACCAAAAGGAGCTCATCATGATGGATAGACAGCATTTTGCCAATGGCCTGTGCTCTCACTCAAATGTCGGAGTAACTTTTCAAGGTCGTTGCCTAGTCGGCATGACTCATCAAAACCTTGGCATGGACAATCGCACAAAGTGAACAAAAAGCTCATGCCACAAACGTTGGAATTGAGTCAATTTCCAATGCTACGGCGAGCCCCCCATACACGATTAATGGTAAGCCTGAATGAACACAGGCCTTTGCCCCAGCTTCAGACCAAGCGTGCTCTGCCACGACATTCTTGATGGGTTGGAGAAGAGGGATATGACCTGCAGCAGGAGGCGACTTTGGGAGCTTTTAATGCATTAGGAGCAGTGCAATGCATGCAAAGGATTAAGGGCTCTTGTGACAGGATCTACTGCGTTCTACACACGCGGTTGGTAAAAACAATTTCACACTCCACAGCTCTGCCGCGGAACTGATTTTCAGAACTAAGAATAATTAAAAATGAAAGTAAGCAAACTACTCACAGATCATGTCGAAGCCAATACCAATTCCAAACGTTAGATAAAGTGATTTTTGAGGAATAAATCTAATTCGACTCACATTTGACCCCATCAAATTGACTTTGGGTGGTGTAAGTACCAAAAAAGCAGGACATTCATGTACAATGAGACAAAAGCTCTTTTATCACGTCTACGAGAACAATATTTTTTTAAAAAGAGCGGTTCAGACAGTAATGGCAGCCTTAAGCGCTAACCTTGCCATAAAGCAGCATCAAAAGGCGCAATGCGGAATGTGATACAGTGTATCAGGATGAATATCACTCGCACCGTTGTCATTTAAACTCACCATAACTGCGGTTGTGAAGTAGATATTTCAAAACTCCGTGTCTTCTTTTTTCTTTTTGGCAAAAAACACATAACCCAATTTCTCAGAGTCCCCAGGGCTGATTTGGTTGGGGAGGAGATGGATCTGCTCAAAGAGAGCCGCGATATTTGGAGCTTCTTCAACCTCAATGTTTTAACCGACAGAGTAGCATTTTTTATGCTACAGTCTGATGGAAAGATACAGTTTTTTACCCAACACGCATGAAAGGTGCCTCATTAATCTGATAATGAAATGGCCTCCCATTACCTTCGCGTGAGTGGCTAAAAATTATTTTCTCTTTACCTGGATTTAGCAGAAGATGGTCTTTGTGGATTTAGTGGAAGGTAAACATCTCTCCTCCTCATCATTTTGCTGCCAGCAGGACCTGTTATATGCCCTTCATGTTCATGCTCCTGATTTACTGGTGGCGATATTTTCGCATGACAATATTAACATTTAAATAAGTAACCAATTTATTTCAAGAATTTTCACTCCTACGTGACGGCTGAGCTTATAAAATACCTCCTTCAACACTAGATTCTTGACCAATTGACTAAATGAGTAACCGGAAGGAATTGTAAGGTAACAGGACTATTGAACAAAAATAAATTCAACTTGAACTGTAGAAATTAAAAATAAAACAAGTTCTCCAGATGATGTCGTGAAATGCGTTGGCAGTACCATAATGTGGTGTTTATTCTCACTAAAAATAGCCACCCAACCATTGCTCCGAATTAAAAGCCTTGAATAATTTCCAAATACCACTCCTACCACTATAATAAGTTAGGAATACAACTGTCACTTTATGGGATTCGCGTTACTTATTTTGAGAAAAGAATGAGCTTGATTTCATTGCAAGCTCGGTAAACTAACGGTAGGACTATTTCATTGAACTAAAACCCAATTCCTGCGAAGAGTCTAGGATCCCCAAAGTCGTAAATGTTGTTGGTAGAAATGGGTTGAGGCCGACGCCCTGAAAACCGCTATTCTTGTCACAGCTTAGTCTTTTGATCAGATAAATTCCTTTTATAACGAGTTAGACTGTGTTTTGAGTTAATGAGTTCGTTATTCAACTTCCTACTAATCAGAGGCCGTTATTTTAGCCCCTGCGAATGGGATCGTTTTCTTTGCAATGGCTCTATGAGCGAAGGAGTGAGTAGGCAAGGCTCACTGGAAAGTGGGGAGTGAAGAATTGCATCGCCTCGGGTAAGTGTACGCCTCTAAGCGTAGCACATACAAGCATACAGCGTTCCGAGGGGCAGTGATAAAATCACGGGAAAGAGTGGGATGTAGCAAATGAGAGCTTGCCTCAAAGCCAAAGGCGTCCATGGCTTTATGCGCCTTTTACACTCATCCCCATCAATTCTTTTTTTCCTCCTTCCGGAAATTAAAGAGGGAAAAAGTTGGTAATTTAATGGTTAGTGCATGAAAGACTTATTAATTAAGTTCAGATGCTTTCCTTTGAAGTTTACAAGTTGAAGAGTACCGTCACTTTTCTTTGCCTATGTCAAAAGGTGGCGTAGTGTTAGGGTTTGGAGTATGTTCGCTCTTGGTTTAGCCTACTGGAGAGGGCTTTGGAACTTTTTTGTTATTCTAAAACGAATTGCCATTACTCAACTCGCGTTCACAGATTCTATATTAGATTTCACATAACAAATAAGTTTACAATTTTTCCATAGTGCAAAGTAAGATCATCCTGAGATTGAGTAGTAAACAGTGATCAATGAACTGCCATTGTAGCACTGCCTGTTTCCAGACAACATTCAAGTGCAGATCATTCAGGTGTGATGCGATGAACAGAGTCCCTCAAAATGCAGATCTGAGGTGATTAATAAGTGCCATTCCTACAGCTGAGACCCGCTACCAGAATGCCAAGGATCAAGCAAAATGCAAATGTCGGCAAACAAAAACCTCAGTCGCCACCCTCCATCTGTTCCGTGAAATACTTTGGGCACTTCAAAAACTTTCTACTTCATTTTAAATTTGCCTTAAGCATTTTTACCTATATGTAACAGAGTAGGTTCTTCAAAATATTAAAAGCGCAATCAGTGGCTACTTAACGGTGGAAAAGTGGTTGCTTATAGTCTATAAATTCACAAATCTTTAATTAATTGATAATAGGCACGTAATACTTTGGTGGCTTGAAGGTGCACCAATTTAGCTCGCGTTAAATAGCGGAAAGGCAATTATGACAGTAGTGTAAAACGCAACATAGAGGGAAAAAGCAAGAGGATTTACTAGCACACCCGTGTATGCACACTCTCGCTTCCTCGCTCGGTCGGTTGGGCCGTCGCGCTCCCGCCCGCGTCCATGACTGGCGACGCTGAGGAGCGTTTATGGCAGCAATTAGCGTAATTAAACCCCAAAATGTATACTCGCCTCTGTTAATTAGCGCATTTCTTTCCTTCTCATGCTCTTCAATTAAACGCGCGAACTTGCATGCAGTACCACCTTCTCACATTCTCAGCCATTATGAACTCCATGCTCATTTTTGGCTCCTCGGATCGTGTGTTAGTTTAGATGCTTCAGTATTAACATCACACAGGAAAACGAGCATATCCACTGTGGACCAGAAAGTACACCCCAAACCTCCGGGTCTGCATACCACGGATTTACTAGGTCCAAAAAAATAGTTGATTTAGCTTCTTGTTAAGGAATGCAAGTATCAGACGATTGAAGGACATATTTCGTGGGAGCAAAGTGAGTTATTTCTTTATTTGGCTTGTGTTATGGATGCCTTTGCCACGTAGTGCACCTGTTATAAATTCTACTCAGAGTGTCTTAACTCCAACACCAAAGAGCAAGAGAAGTTTTCGATAGGAGAGTCGGTCATCGAAGTCCAATGCCTCTCGCCAATTTTAAAACGACTATGTGCTTTTGTCTTTAAAATAGGTATTCCATTTGTATTTCAACTGCTTAGATAAGCTCATTGTCATATGCTGATGATGTTGCCACCTGCAAATAGTAGTGCAAGTTTTAACTCATCTGCAATTAAACAGTATGAAGGGATACACAAAAGTCGCTCGGTTGATATGCAGCGCTTTTAAGAGATATATGAGAATTCATAACACTACAGTGACCTAAGTGCTTGCCTCCTTGGGAAAATATTTTGATGGCTGCTATTTAACCTTTATTTCGACTGCAGAGGGGTCCACTGCGAGCAGAATCTTGGACGTCATAAATGCATATGTTAAAGCAAAAGCAAAAGTTAAAGTCTCGTTACTGAAAGTAGGGATGGGTAACTTTTCATTTTTGGCTTGGCTGCTACCATCTCGATTTTTAAGTTCTCTTATCTGCAGTGACGGCCTTAAGCTGCTGCTAAAAGACACTTCAATACGTTTCATCATTCCGCTTTTTGTGCTTTCAGGCATCACACGCTTCCATTAATCTCAATCTGTTTCCTCATTTTCTGCTTCACGGCTGAAAACAACGAGTCTAATGTCCTCTCAATTAAATCTAAAATTATGAATCGGCACTTCTCAAACCAATTTAGCTCCAATGGATTAAATTGTCAAAACTGAAGCCAACTCCGTGAAAATAAGCTGCAATCTTACTTGGTCCTAGAGATATTGCGAAGTGTTACATACCACCTATGACCTTTCGGATATTCACCTCCACTAATAGAGGGTTCTTTCATGCTCCAAAAATTTTAAAATAAACAATACTTAACCTAGTTGCAAAAGAAAGAGTTAGCTGTTCATTTTTAATAATATGCATGGTTGCACCCAACAAATGTGTTGCCTTACATTTACTTCTATAAATAGCCACTGAAAAAAAACGGCCACATAAAATGACTTGCGAGGTCCAGCACTCACACACTTGTACAAACCCATTCACGTAACTACAGACAGGTAAGCAGCAATGGGGATGCGCATTTGTGGAAGTGTCTTTGAATACTCATAAGACACCACCATCCCATTTTCGAGTTAAACTGAAGGTCAAGTCAGTCGAAAATTTGCATAATCGTAGTAATCAATCCGGTGATACAATTAACACAATGAATCGCAAATTGAGCTCTGATTAACGTAAAACACGCCGTCTAATGAACACGGTTGCCCACGGTTAATTTTCTCGGTCTAAGTTAATTCGCTGTTGTGAATTATCCTCACCATCCTCGTAAGATCTGAATCAAGTGCTGAATCCAATGAAAGTAACCCATTCTAACATACATGTTTAGGAAGCGTGACTAAAGCTCCTAAAATGTGACAACAACCACATCACGTAGTATTTTATCCCCGGTGTAGCCTAAGTTGAATGTTTAGGTTGCCATTGCACTCTATGTCGTACATACTTCCCTTAATGCAGTCCACCATGGAAATAAAACGCTCTTCAATGTATCCGTGTTCCTTAAAGTTATCAAGCTAATCTTATCTATGAAAATCAGCACCGCCATCACTTCGTAGCATCCGCTTTTCCCTGTCCAAATAATAATGACATTAAAATTTTTTAAAAACTGCGTACCATTCCAATATTTGTTTCAAAGTGGAATCCTGCTTAAGATGATTCGAAGAAAAAAGCATTGAGTTATAAATTTTGAATTAGCAACTTTGCAAAAAACTACAACCGGCTTTCTAAATTTCTATGCGCTGTTTTATTTATTCACTGTAAAAATTACCGAAATGGTAATATTTTGCAATAATATCGAAACCACTTGATTGTTCTTTTAAAAGAAGCTTAGAACAATCGGTCCTGCATGCCGTAATCAGCTAAAAATCTTGTTCCTGTATCTTTTTAATTAAAATTCCAGTTCGGGCAAGTACAAAATCTTGGAAATTAAAGAACCATCGGAGCCTACGGAAATGCTTAACCGATGCGATTCTCAAGCTGCAGAGAACATGGGGTCATACGGGACTGCGTCAAAAGTCCTAAGACATTAGTCCAGTGGGTGATAATATATCGAGACATTCCACGTTTTCATTAGTCCTAATGGGCTTCGATTAATTCTTTTTGATGTGAAGGTTGTTTCAATAATTTGCAAAGAGGTTTTGTGGACAGGGCAACAATTATCAATACCACAAAAACTCTAATTAGGTAGCCGAAATTATGCTCATTATCTCAATCAATTAATTTAGCTTCTAGTTTTGGTGCACGAGCTTGCAGTTTTCAAAAAGTAAACTCATTCGGCAGTTTAGTTTAGCAAAGCTACAGAAACTTCAGAGTTAATTATTATTTAAAGAGATGTGTGCTTTAAATGAGAATAAGATGCAGCTAATTTATTTTAGCCATAATACCTCCTTCATTTGTTACAACAAATGATTTTCACCGATGATACGATTGATTTGGTTTGGCCCCGGAAATTAAAACAGGATTTACAAGCACCTCAAGGTTAAGAGTATTGGGAGAGAGCGAAAAAGAAATCAGACGCTTACTTACCCTTTTGCACGGAAGAGTTAATTCCCTCAACAGGGGCGATTCCACCTTGAGCGCGTTACCAGACACCTGTTTCCCAATTATGAGTTGTCGCGCGCCTCGTGGTCTCATAGGTGTGCGGACTCGCGTGCGCACGTGTGTGCGCGTTAATGCGCATGCCACACTGTGCGACGGACAGATGGGTGCATCCTCGTGCGTTCCGCAAGGATGTGTGAGACAGACAGGCGAGCAGGCAGGTGCGGAACGCGGCCTAGTGTGTGCGTGTGTGTGTGTATGTACCCATTGTGAAGGGCAATGGGTGTCAGTGTATTTCGGTGTATTTCGCCAACAAGGGGTGGTCCGGGGTCTCTTGACGTCTGGTTTACGACGAATTCTCAATTTTGTGGTCCATTCAAGACTAAATTCCCTTCGTCCGGGTTCAATATCTGTTTGGGACTTCGGGAATAATTTTTGAAGTGCGTAATCCGTTAAACTGAGAGTAATTGAAAAAAGCTCGATATTTCTGGACGGCAGAACCTCCTACTTCTCCAAAAATCGGCGCAATCCTAGTGATCAACCTATCAAGTCTATGAGCAGTTGAAGACTAAGGGGTTTGTATGGGTCGACGTTTAACAAAGCATTTTTAATTGGGCACAAAGGCTTGGATCTTTGGACTTTTACAGAAGTCTTAGTGAAAAGGTTTCTATCAATCAAGCCTTATCGACTCAACTCTTTGGTTGTAAGATGTGAAGAAGGTGAACTACATGCATTTATTAGCCCATTCACCTATTTGTAATGTTCCCAGCGAATTTACACTTTAGAGAAACGACAACCTAGGTAGGGTTGGAGAAACGACTGGGTGGTGGATATTTTGCTGTCATTGGTTTGAACACAGTGCCAAACTGATTATTGGGTACCCGGAGAGGTGGCTAAAAAACTGTCTACAGATATCCGAAATCCACCTCTACAACATGAGTGTGTTATTATTTGCGTCACATTCGCCTTTTAGAAATTATTTTAGAGATTTTACGCATCTGTCGCTTGGGGTGGGCGAATTTTCACGATTTTTTGGCTAATTTAATGTGATTAGCGATGGAGAGTCTCGCCTTGTCACTTTATTTACGACGCTGGTGACCAGTCACGAATTGAACCGGTGAAGTTTCACAATTCTAACTGATATTTTAACAAACATGGGATTTAAAACTTGGGAAAATTGTGATTTGTAATGGGCACTTTTTTGTTGCCACTTTGTTTTTTTTTCACAAGTGCTGTAAACAATGGGTTTTCTTTTGCAGGACCGATCCCTGCCCTTCAGTGGTACACACTAGTGTAAGTGTGAAAGACGTCATTTACAGCCTTAAACCTTCCACCTTTCTTGAACATCAGCTTGGTGTGCTTTAGGATACGCACAAAAGGTCCATTCCATCTGTTTTCTAGTCCTCAACTTAGCTTCTGTTTGATAAACTTGGCTTGACAGAACTTACCAGACGAATACTTCTATAGTAATTTTATCCTCAACGTTGATTTAAAAGTCATTCACGCCATTTGATGGGCTGGCTCAGTATTCACACGAACCATCCGTCACTTACGGCACCTGCAACAATCACTTCTTTATGCTGCCCGTGCGGCCTCGGTGCATACGTGGAATTACTTCACTAGGCCCACTTCGTTACTCTAGCAATTCGCGACCAACCAAAGCCATTTGAAAACGTCTGACGCACAGAAACAGCTCTGAGCCGTTCTGGTACGGAAAACTGTTACTTATAAAGTCATATTCCCAACACTCTTTTATTTTTGCAAATCACCAACTTATTCACCCTTAATAAAGCCTTTTTGTGGCCCTCGCATTGATAATGCATAACTAAAGTTGCCTGCGGAAATAAATGCACGTCCCTCCGCAATGGAAATGGCAATTACTGATAATGAGGCATTTGACAGATGAAAATATGCACCTTTCCAGTATTCGCGAACGCGGTAATTTTAGCTTTTACCAAACACTGGGTCCGATAGAATTATGGTTGCTTTTTGTATCATTTTAACCCCAACCATTAAAGGCAAGCATTCTAATAGAGAGAAAAGAAAAGTTCTTCTCAATGGGGACCACAAAATGGTCAAGTTTACGGTCTTTAATCTCGGTACAATAATTACAGTGAATGCTTATGCAAAAGTTTTCATGATTTCTCAAAGTATGTAATTTTCACTTCAGGTTAATGCCATGTCTTAGCCTCGGACACACGACTGTCCACTGCTTGTTGGTCTTATTAGCCACGGCCTGTTAGCCGTGTTAAGCGCATTGCCTTCGCCGTCAGTAAAGTTATGAAAACTCCTTCGTCTGTAATGCGCACCGAAGGATTCTTTCCAATGCAATCAGCATGAATGCATTTCTGATTCGTGAAGCAATGCCTACTTCCAATTCTCGTTCCGTAAATTTACTGAAGTTTTGCGTGCTAACTTAGTGGGAGAACACAAGGACAAATAAGATGGCTGCTATTCTCCATTTTTTCCGAAACCATTTGTTTTTTTTTTGCACTATGGTCAGTTCTACAGATGACTTAATGTGCATTGCGGTTGAGAAGCATTGAATTGGTATGCTGCATTGCCAGAATTTCAATGTGATCCCAACGAGAGCGTCGTACCTTGCTCAGAGCACTAACGTCATTCATTCCCAGAGCGCAAACTCGATGGTGGGAGTCAGCCCGTTCTTGAGAAGGTGTGAAGAATGCGTCACCAACTCCCATTTTCCTGGAATGAGTGACAGCTCCCACAGAGGAAACCATTAATGCAGCAAATGCTATTTTAAAGAGATTTTCAAACTGCGGTAGATCTCTCTCTTATCCAAAATCAGTTTTTGCTACCACCAGCTATCCCTGCATTGTAAGTTTCTATGCCCATTTTGAAGATGCGTCTTACAAAATTAAACGGTAATTGAGTTTTTTGCGGTGACAGCTCCCTACCATAAGTTAATTCATATGATGCACAAAAAGCAGGAGCATCATTATGTTTATTCACATTCTCGAAATTGGGTTCATTGGCCTCAGCGCCTGTTGGTGAGAAAAGGAGAGTTATTCCCTATCAAGTGAACACAGGGAAAACTGTTTTTGAATACAAAAAAACTAAAAGCATGCAAACATCTTAGCTGATATGCTTTAACCAAAATGGAATGGTTTATCTCATCCGTTTCAATTTCACAAACTGTCTAGAGAGTAATCTATGATTGGATGGAAAGGATCAGCAAGGGTTTCTAACTGTTCTTACTTTAAACAGTCTTTTGGAATTGTCTGGTTCGAATTCAACTCTTTAATTTGCGCCGTGATATTTCCCACCATCCTTTGCCTTTTGTGCATTCATAACATAGTCAATGTGCAGTATGGTTTTATAATTCAAAATAAGCCGTTGACATCGATATGTCTTCACGTTTCGATATCGGCTCGATGCGAATAGCCTATTTTAAAGAACGAATTAGAGGCACTTTGCTTTCACTTGGAAATCTGAGTGAGGAGCCATCTTTCTTCTTGCAGTTAAAGCCCGTTTGCAATAACACTTGTGGAGTATACTACCATCATTATTATTATTATTATTATTATTATTATTATTATACGATATAAATACAGGGTGAGGTCGACTGCCTGCTTTGGAGTATATTGATTAGGCAATGTAGCGACCCACTGGGGAGCAATAAATGAGCTATCAAAAGCAATCTGAAGCTTTGAGTAGTTAAACACCCATCCTTGTTTTAAACACTAGCCACTAAAATTTCTACCGTGTTTTACGCTCTACGGAAAAAAGTGTTTAGATTTTTTTTGGTTTAAAGAGTTCTGCGTGAACTATGGCACATAAATAAATATGTGGTTTAAAAAGACAGCATTCACAATTTCCCACGGTCTGATAAAGCTGATGCAGTTCTTTCGTACATTAAGCATTACGCTGAAATGCTTTTCAGGCTGTCCTAGTTACCAAGGTGGTCCCTTAAGGAATTTTCCTGTCCCCTTGGACTGATACAGCTATTAAAAATTCACTATTGGAAGGAGCACATCAGCTGGTTTTTAGGGTCTCTTTTGGCTTACCCTCACGTATTGCAGCACAGGAAATGAGTCGGTTGTCAGTTTTGGTCGATGTCTTTTCCAGGTAAGTTGATGTGTAGGCTGGAGCTGTATCAAGATGCTGTATTTCCGCCTCCATGTGTTAGTTTAGACCGGAAATGCACAGCTCTCACCTTCTACTAGACCAGGTCGGCTACTCTTACAGGTGTCGCTGTTCTACTCTGCATTCTGCAACCCCTTTGATGAACAGAGAATTCACTTATAGTCTTGCTTTCACCGAATTTATTACAGCTCCCATGAGTTGTCAATTGTGATGAAATGTCTACTGATTGCACTAGCAGTACACTCGGATTAAAGTGTAAAAATTGAATACTGGAAAACAGCTATTATTCCCATTTAAGTGTTTGTAAACTTAACTTGAATTGATGTCAGAAATTCTCCCACCTTCTGTCCAATCATCCATCCTGTAGTGTGGACTTGCCTTATTACTTAAATTTATTCCCTGGTACTAGTAATGATTTGGATTGGATCTAACGTTTATTATTCATTGAGTTAAAGCCTAATAAGTCTAACCGAAATCGGCCGCTTTTAACTACGCTAAGGGCATGACAGCAGGTGGTAACTAATATGTAGCGGTGTAGAAGGAGGCATCCTCAATAATCTAAGCAGATGGTAGAGCAGAAGTCAAAATAGCATTTTCCACTGCTGTTGGGGAATCGACACAACAGGCAAAATGCGTAAATTTGATCTTGCTAGATTTAATGTAGTACTTTCATGTAAATTTCAAAATAAGTGACGATTATGCATCTTTATTGACCGGTAATGACCCCGTACAAAAGTGATCTTGACAAACCAAATTTTGGTAATGAAACGTCTGCCTTTTTGGGTGTCATTTTGATTTTATCTCAACAGAAACCTTCCTTGTGAGCAAAAGCTGAAATGAGCGCAATGAAAGACGCAAACCAATCTTCGTCCGTCATGTTAAGTTAGCTCTAAGTTGATAAGTAATATAAAAAGTCTGTTGGCCAAAGACCATGATACCAAATAAACTATGGGCAGCATATTTCGTTTGACCTTATTCTTCGCATCCATTATACGTTGATAGTGAAAGAGTTAACATGGTAATATCCCCCATCCTCCATTCTAAGCGGCGTGGCGTTGTTCGGTTGGTTTAGCGAGGTAACCTATTTTAGAAGCTATGCTGACTGCTTAGGAACAGATCTTGCTTCGTAATTCTTGCTTCGCGCAAAACTCATGACAGTTAATTTTTTCTTCGTTTTATTTGATCAGAACCATACAAACAAGGAACTAAATCACCTGTCATCTTGTATGCAGCATAGATTACGACGAGTGGACTCTATGGTAAGAATGACAACAAAAAAATAGAAACGAAAATGGAAAGAAGCATTGATAGTTGCTTGAAATGCCTCTAGGTTTATGCATGTAGAACTTAATCGTAATAAGTTAACCAAATCAATAAAAAATCCTAGCAATATTTTTATCATGTTCTGTAACCACACACAGCATTCATTGCGAAGCAAAATTCGGTTTTTGACTAACTTATCAGCAGCTGCTTACAACTACTCCGAACCGGAGGCACCGACGCTAGACGATGTACAAGGAGGCAATTGAAGAAAGAGATCACCAATAAAATTTTACCTGAAGTACAATGTGGAAGTCGGCAATGATTAGTAAAGCACTTAAGGTTAATAAATGAACTCGTACAAATTTTTCCCCAAAGGAATCAATTAAACAGCCTTAGTTAACCTCTTGCAATGCCTCATTCTTTGCAATAACCTCTCCCACAATCTATACTCACCCTGCTACCTCTCCTCAATCAAACTCTCCCTCGCCAGAAGCCTCCCTCCCGTTCCCCAACTGGCCATTCCATTTCGCATACACTTGTGCATTGTCAGGAAAAACGCTTTCGTCATCACCTGGAGAAGTGGTGTAGCAGAGTACTCAGTGGACTTATTTATGTCATAACTCCACCTCCACCTCCACCTCCTCTCGCCCCTCGTCTCAGTTGATGCAGGTCTAAGCAAATTATCTCATCACTCACGTTAAACACGCATGAAAATCGCTTCTGACACCCTGCCTCAACTCATGTTAAGCAGTAGTGACACGTACTTCTGCATCACTGTCAAGAGGGAGAGGGTCTTCCCAACCTCACCACTATCATCCCCTCACCATGGCATGCATGTGCAGTCCACTATTTCTAGTGCAGTGTGCTGTTTGTTATGTCACCGCACTTTTTCCAAATGCAATGCAAAGCACTTGATGGGAAGCCGATTTCGGCAGCATTGCAACGACATCCAAACTCAGCACATTGCCACACGCCACATCAGTTTCAACCGACATTGTGGGCTATGCGAGTTTAGGAGAGGAGGAAGGTAGTGGAGGAAACGATGGCGAACACTGCACCGTCAGACTGACGCATGTGTTCGTGCATTTGAAGAGAAGCATACATTTTACACGTTTCTACAAGCTACAACAATTCATTGCAGTGAACTATCCCGAATACCCCACCGACGGCTCGGTCACTTGAATGTAGTGCATAAGTCATTTAGGAAACAGTTTTGCCATATCTTTAAGCACAATGTGTTGCTTGTTTGTTTGATTGTGGTATCACGGACAGTTAATGTTGTAAAATGTTGTCCTATAATTCCACAGGAATGGACGATGTGAACTTAATTAAACATATCTAAGTCAGTTTCAATGAATGCATTTTCTTTTGGTTCCCTCGATTAAAACGCGCCAAGCTTACACACGAAAATTATAATTGTCCATAGAACGGTAAATACATATTACGAAACTGGAGCCAAGGAAGAGGTGCGGGACATCAGTTTGTTCAAGTAAACCGATATGTCAGTTGGTTTCCCATTAAGATGCCAAAACATTTTATCATTCGAAAGTTAGACCATCAACCTAAACTACTTTCGAAGTAGGTTTAAAGGTTTATTTTATGGAAATCAGGAAACTTGAACCATTGCCTCTTTTTTTCAGAAAATACTTTAATGTAATCTAGTACCTTTGTGGGGCGTTAAACTACACCAGTTGGGGCAAAATACCTTCCAAAACTTTATGCCGGTTTAATCCTGCTGAGGGCGCTTGAAAACAAAATAGCTTATTTCGGGAGTTTCAGGAAACATTGTGCTGCTCTTACTTCCGGCCTCAAACATTTCACCTCCATATAACGCTATTTTTCTGCTTTCAACTGATTTCTTCTGTTGCGTGGTTTGCGTGAGTCATTTGCATTTTAGGAATTTTTGTGTTTCACTTACGTGTTGCACCTTCTTTTAAAACGTCCCATTAAAGTGGACTGATAGATTTCACATAAAGTTCTACTGTCCACAGCCAGAATTTGAAATTCAATTAAAAAGCGCAAGCTTTTTGACTTTTTAATGCTGTTTGGAGGGCTTGATGAGCTCCCCTCCGCAAAAGCGGATTCGGCTGGGGCAATTGCCTCAGCAGTGGCGGAAGCATAAATGATCTATCAAAACAGTTTGGCCATAGCTATGGAAAGATGGTTGTCTAGCCCTGGAAAGATAAATAAGTGGCTCACTTGGTGCCTTGCTCACAGGGTGGCAAAAATGCCAATCATCATCTGTCGTCACGCCTGCTATTTCGTCTGCATATATGACTAAAACGTGGGGAAAATTTTCTCACTGAATCAAGTTAAATGAAATTATTGTCATAAATTTCTTGTTTTATCTTTCAGTCTGTCACATTTCGCACATTTTAAAATCCAAATATGTTACCAAAATCGCAATAAGAGTCCTGTTTCATTAAGCATTTGGAAAATCTACTTCTTTTACTTATTGAGAGAATGTACTTTCACAATCCAAAAATACGAAAATGCATAAAATTGTAAATTTCCGTTACCATTCCCTTTTATAAGCATGTTTGCAGAAGTTAGTAAGAACCAGCTCTATTCTCGGCGTTAATCGGTCAGTTATTGTGGCTTTTTCTTGGAAAGTATAAGATGAAACTAGTCAGGCGAACCGCGCGATGTTTGGGTGGTCGGGCAGTCTTATCAGGAGGAGGGCCGGGGGGCAGGAGGCAAACAAATGAATAAACACGACCTCATGCTCTTGGGCTTTGGAGGAAACTGCGTCTCGCCTGAGTTGAGCTTCACGCACCATGACCACGAGCTGAGCTGGCCTGAGATGAGCTCCCGCGCCTCCTTCTTCTTCTGCTCCTCCTGCTCATGCTTCTCCTCCTTCTTCCTTCCCTCAAGCATAAACTCGATCCAACACCACCTACAGCCTAGGCTCCCCATCACACGCACCCTAGTCACACTACAACCCGAGTTATTATTGTTCTTTATCTGCTAACACTTCAAAATGGATAAATGCCACTGCAAGCATCTCCCTCCATCTGGCAAGCATCTGGAGAAAGAATAACGCTAAGACTGTTTTAGCTTTACTGATTTGGTCACCTTTCCTAGAAGCTTTGCAAATAATCACTTTACCATGAAATTTATGTGCTTGATTTGGAATAGCTGCAAAACTTGAACAAATGCGATGAGAAACACTTAGTGAGAGCCCAACCACCATCACGATCCGAGCACTAGTGCCCATTAGCCAATGCACATTGATGCAGGCAATGATTTTTTTGGGCTGAGCTTTGCTTCTTCCTTGATGTCATAATCAATTTGACTACCGGTCCCCATTTGGAGCTGCATACACTTCAGCAAAGATTGAGTTACACTTGGAAACCCACTCAGAATTTTAATTTTTACTCCCAGACGTTAAAAGCCCTTGCATGGAAAGAGCTAAAAAGTCACCCGATATTGACGGTTTCAAAATTCAAAAACACTTATTGTACCTTTTGATGTAGCACAGAAGGGCACATTGTATGCTTTTCATTAATTCAGGTATTTAAAGCAAATCACGTAGGCCATCTCCGGGGGCAGGTAAGAATGAAGACGGGTACACTACCTTTAAGTTATGCGGATTTCAAGAGCACATTATTATGTCACCTCTGCTTAAACCGCGGCAAATTATAGTAAATATAAGTGGTAAACAACAAACCCTTTTTCGCTGCATTCCTACCTGTTTTTGACCTGCCAGTTGTGGTATTAAAGTATTGTTGTTGAGTTTTGAACGAGACTGATGTATCCTGATAACAAAATCAGTACTTTCCTTGCTAATGAAATGCATTATGTGCTTATGTCCTTCATGCACTTGTCTTCTGTCCTTTCATTCACCATTCCAAATTTTCACCCTGTAGTAGTCTAATCATAAAAATTCTACTTCCAACTTCTGTCGTAATGTCTTGCCGGTGGCGTCGTGACTTGCTTCTATTTTGAGACACACAAAGAACTGGTCTTAAAAAAACGAATATCAGGACGAAACAGTATTGGCTTTATTGATGCAGCGACCTGCGACATTCCACCTCCGGGTAGTTTATCTTGACTGATTCACTTATGCACCTGGTCGGATGTTATGCTGAAAAGGAGGACGAACGCAATAAACGCGTGACTCAATTTAAATAACTTTCGGTATCTCTTGCATCATTTACTTGTTTTCGTCCATTTAGGGAATAAATCCAGTAAAGTTATTACATCGTATTGTATGCATTTTGCATCTGGTGAATTTTGGAATTTCGAGGAAGCAGCTGATTGCATTCGAAGTTTTATTTTCATTACTTGATGAATGGGACCAGTAAGTGGCCAAGATTATATTAAAGTATTAATCTTTCCATGAGATTAATTCAAAAATAGAAGACGGAGCGATCAGTGAAAGAGGTCAGAACCCACCAGAGGGTCCATTGTGAAAGCGGACTTGGCTGTTGTAGACTTACTCATGGTCGCTAAGCTTTTTCAATGTAAAGCTGTCAAAGTTAGTCAACGCTACATTACGTAAATCCAACATTTTTAAATGGCTCATTCCTGCCCTGGAAATTTTTAGCAGAAAAGTGGGTGGGAAAAAGGCATTTATTCGCTCAACATAACCAAAGTGCCATGATATAGGATACTGACGTCGAGTTTGTCAAGTCACTCTCCTATTTACCTTCTTGCCAAAACAAAGCTTAGACCTTCACGTTCCGGAAGCTTTTAGTTTAGTTTATTTTAGTCAGGATAAACAACAGCCCTTTTAAAGTTAGCACTTATCTTGCTAAAGCACTACGCAAATGCATAACCAAGTCATGATGAATTTTCGAATATTAGCTTGATTTCGTATGCCTGGATCCAAAGTAACATGTTTGAATTAATACTCCTTTCAATGCATGCATTAAATTGAAAGCACCGCACACCCTTCCAAGTTGGCGTCAAGGCAAACCTCGCTTCGTGCCACTGGCCAGCGTATAAAATTTCCATCAATAAAATAATCTCTGTAGCTTCTACCCCACATTTTGTCATAATATCAAGTAAAAAATTTTCCACGCTCCCCTTTGACACATTCGTCAGTTGACTCCATTTAATCTACCACGGTCTAAGCCGATGATAAATTGGAAGTGACTGGTGTGCCACTGGCAACGACTATGCTCAAAGACCTATGTACAAGCGAGAGCGATTTTACTATTTCACATCACATAACTTCATAAAACCGCTAACTGTGCCTTTGGCATTTCAAACCAGAGCGGAACCTGTCAGATTTGACTTGTTTATTCTTTCACGGCATTAAATGATGCCCACTTCTTTAAGGGCATGCTAACATTACGTAGAGCTCTGTGAAGTCCAAACTACTGCCAATGGCTCGTCCATCAAGTTCCTCCTCTCACGAATGCGTGTTGACTCACGCGAGTCCTGAGCTGCAGCTCACCTGAGCAGCTCGGTTACGCAAAAGCGCTACTATAAGAGGCATTTGGGAAAAGTTCTTGCAAATCTTTTTTTCCCTTCTCCCTCTTTATTCCATCCTCTCACCTACTGAGTTTTATCAAAGTCATAGACTAAAATCATGTCTCGAGCACGCAACCACGTATATTTTTTAAATGCCAACTGTATTTGCATGTGCGTTCCGTAGTTTATTTAGTAGCATTAGTTTTATTGTGTTATTTGTTTTGATGATGGGAAGTTAATATCACTTTTCACATTTGAACGAAACACTCCGGTATACCTTACATCTTCAACTTATATATGAAATCGACTACAAACGCCATTTTCCTGACAAAATGCTTACAGTCTAAGTTTCATATGTGGATACATTTCAGCTCCGCACACCTCTCCTGTATCTACAGTAGCTGCGACCTCGACACCAAATCGTAATCGTAATGGAGGCATTTGCTGGTACACGCAAGAAGGTCAGGGCGAGTCTTTACTTGGTGCTGAAAAAAAAATAGCTGAAAAGACTTCTTTCGTGCCAGCCCCAGGAGCCATAAGGTTCCCCGGATAAAGCAAGTGTTCGCTCCAAAACAGTAACCTTTCCCATAAATCATAGTCGCTACTACTGGGTGCACGCGTGCGACAGTTACGACAGGGAAGAGAGGATGACATTCGCCTCCAAAGGAGGCGGTGGAGGAGGGGAGAGGGGAGAATAGGATGGAGAGAAAGGGACATATCCCAACAGCAGGACTTTATTTACCTTGGCTTAATGTAAACAATCAAGTCCACATGGTTGCCACGCTGACCTGCCTGGCTGGTTGTGATTGCGTTTTTTGGTGATGGGGCCGGGGCCGTGCTTCACCCCTTCGTACCTAACAATTTCTGCTCGCTAGTCACCCTATCTTTATCTGTTCCAATGCCGATTTTCATGCGACCCTCGCTTTAATCCATCTCCTCAAGACCGTCTAATGAAGGTGCTTCCTCAAGCATGCTCAGCAAATCTAAAAGGGACGAAAACTGTGTCTACTGCTAAAAGTTTTGTCCTCCTTTATTCACTTCTAAGCGGTGTTTGTGGATTTACCTCAACTAAATTGCCTTTTAACTTGGCAACAGAACTTTGATCACTGAATTTCTTCATTTTACTGGCACGCTGTTAAAAACACGACTATTTAGTATTTGCTGAACATTCCGCCCAAAAGTACGCAGTTTTCAAAAGACAAAAACTGTGTGTGTATTTATGACAGCAGTATTAGTTTTTACGAGCAAGTACACACCATTGAAACCAAGAGGCGGGAACATGTGTGATTAAATGCATTTAAGCTGACTGATTTTCATGCTCTGGTGAGGCTATCGTGAACACACCCTGAGGGGAACAAAGAATGAGGGATGTGAAAATCACTGCATGATCTGATGACACCCTTTTCGCAGCATTTTTTATTTAAACAGAATGGCTTATGCAACCAAGAATTATTGTTTTTCCGTGTTTCTTAATTTTTCTGCTATTCGCGATTCTGATTTACAGTGAACTATTGCAAGTTCTACTGCTGGCAGAGTTGAAGATTGACCACGGCAATAATGTTGGACCCACTGAATGGAAGTCTTACTTACTGGTGTTAGTAGTATTCGTCTGTTGCATTCCGAGACATTTGCCACAAAAATGTGATGTCAAACCTTAGTGACTGCATTTCAAGCATGCTTGCAGCGTGGGGAGGAATTAAGTAAATCCACAATGTCTTGTTATTCACCTTGCTTTCCTGCTGATAATTGAAGGCCAAACATATCTTAAAATACAGTAATTACCATATGTAGAAGTCTTTAGCTGAATTCAGAGGCGTCTGATAATACTTAGAGTAGGAGGCAAAAGGAGAACTTTAAAAAGAAGATTGCTCATTGTGCTCAAAAAGGTCGACTTGCCTACGATGTATGCAATCCGTACTGCAGCAGTTAACCCGGTCAACAGCCATTTCAATTGCCTGGGCCTCAGTGCCTTTCCAAACGGAAACTTGTCCACTCAGCCACTTGTAATATCTGATTGATGCTGTGACAAAACAAATTCATCGACGTTTTCTCTGTTTTGGAGAGGAAGTGCATTGTCTGCCACGCAAATAGGATTTTTACTACCATAAGATTCTAAAACGTGTCTTTAATTTGACATCCCATTCGTCATGAATGTAGGGGAGGAAGTAAGGAGGACAACACGTCAGTTCACTTTTTGCTAGACAATTTACCTGCAATTTATTTGGTTTAAATCAAATAATGAACGTCGCATTGGACAGAGGCCCTGCTTGGAGTGGGCCCACCGATCCAGTGCGTCAAAGTGCCGTCCATTTCAGTGGTGTTGCTTCTGGTTGATACATATTCTCATCCACTAGGGGTAATGATCCACGATTAGAGAATAAGGCATCGCAAATTTGACCTTTTACTCGAGTTGTTATTCAACTTCTGTTAGCAAAGATAGTCAGACATGGTAAGCCGCCTTTATTCAGCAAGAAAAAAATACAGTTTTTCAATTTGTTAATTACGTAGAACCGAAACTTAAAGCATGACCGATGCATTGGACTTAAGAAGCATCGTAAAGTCCTCTTCGTGAGATCACAATCTTAAAATTTGACCACCACGAAGGGGAGGTGAACGCACTACCAATATCCGCGAGAACATAACACCTAGAAGCCTCTTTATTCGATTGTGCATTGTAATGGTACGCCTTTCCAAAAATGCACCACCACCCATGATATGTGCTGGAATGATAAGAGGTTTAATCAGTTAATCTTCCCAAAGCTAAACAGCGGAAGGAAATGCGTTTATTAAGTGACTTAAAGAAGCTTGTAGAGCACACTGTAGTCTCAAGCTACTGCTGTCTCAAAGAGGACCCGAACCTAACCTTAGCGATTTTGAATTTTCCAACCTTAGTTCTGGGGACGTTATTGATCTAGGCACTTACAATCTGCGTACTCCTCAGCATCTTCTACCATTCTAATGTGGATTTGGATTCCGATAGCTTGCCATCGTCGCTGTACAGTTTTCCTGATTATCCTCAAAAAATGAATGAGTATGCCTATTAATAGATAATCCTGGCTGGTAATTGGGCGGTGAGCAATGAAGTGAATGCGATTTGGGTGTTTTTGTTTGCTTTGTCGATAAGCAAAGACCGTAGAGACGCCCGTCGTTGCACTCTGGTGAGAGAAGTCGAGGTGCACTAGAAAGCTGTATGCTACCAAAGGCTCGCTAAACCACCAAAGCCTTAACGAACGGATATGGGTATGAGTCATGACTAGTGTGCACGGCGCTTCCAAGCCTGGGCAACCATCGATCGGAAATCAATAGGATGACTTTCCAACGTGTGCAGCTGTCACTGCTCCCATCACTCTTCCCGCTTTTAAAGGGATGCAATGGCAATGTGTTTGCGCGCACGTGCTGCAGCTAGCCGCATGATCTATCCGCATGCCTGCGTTCAAAAGCTGTGCAGTTCACTCCAATACGTGTTGAACCATCTCTATCGTGTTTTTATTGAGAGCGCAAACGAGCAGCCACATTTTGCATTTAAAAGAAGAGGGCATAACATTTTACCATGAAAATGGCATCCTCAATCCCAATAAAGTTTATCTTTGCAGCCACTATTGTGGCTGATCTAGCGCGTTATTACTGTGCATATTCATTTTTATTGACATCGTTACTGCTTTCTAACAAGTTGACATCAAGGCAGCAGAAAAATGAAGGGTCTGGCATGCATCAGTTGGAAAAGCGTAATTTTATAGTGTTGTCATAAAATTTCTACTATACGACGTTCAGTAGGGCACGGTTTATTGTTCAGCCTTATTTTGTCCACTTTTTTTGTCACACACAACTGTCCAGTCACCCCAGTCCACTATTTGGCATGTCTAATGCACGCTACGCCTTGAAAGCTGATTGGCCCTTCCACCGCCTTTGTTCATTGGCTGAACCGCAGCATTACTTCCACCACCACGTGCTTTGGATTGGTGGCCTTCATCACATTTGCCTCTCCCACATCGGCAAGTCATGTCGCTCGTCTCCGTCTCCAGCGTTTTGGACGAGAATTTCGATGTCGTTATATTTATCAACGACACCATAAAGGAACTTGGGAGCAGCTTCGTGCAAATCGAAGATGCCCTCAGCGTCTATGAGAGGGTATGTTCCTTATTTTCATCCTTCTTGCTGTGCCATCTTGTAACTCCACATCTTTTGGCTGTTTACTCTCTAGGTAAACCCAAAGCTTTCCGAAACTCATGCTATCGTCGCTTTTCCCACTCATCCGTGCCAACGCTTGGTTGGTTCCCACTTTTGTTAAAATGCCATGCATTAGCACCTTGTTAATTTTCCTTAATGCATATACTGTTTGGAGCTTAATTTGCAGGCCAACATTTTTGGTATGTGGGGAAGGGAAACTTATACCACACTGATATAAGCTTCACCGTGTTCCGCCAACTTACAGATATTCTCACCAACGGGGAAATTAGACGGTGACGCCGATGACAGCAGAAACATCTACGAGGCGGCAGTGGCAGGTCTGAAGAAGTGAGTCATGCTGCATTAGGATTCATCAGCGTCCCTGATGCCCACAGTTACTGTCCACACGCCGAAATGGGCATTCAACCCAACACTCAGCCTTGTTAGTTTTAATTTCATGAAAGTCGCTTTGCTTTCATGCAGAGCCGTCGCAATCGGTTGCAAACAGCCCCTTCTGGTACTGGGTCCCATTGCTTCCACACCCGAAGATGCTGCCTGGGCTGAGGGCGAATTTGCCCTGTTGAATGCTGTCCTCGGAGCACTTCACGCCCTCTACCAGGTGAGGCCTCCAAACCCATCTCATCGTGAGGCCTCCAAACCCATCTCATCGTGCCCTCTACAGTTCTCACAGCTAGTTTCATCTTGTCTGCAGTTTTCCCACTTTCCGTGCCAAACAAATTATGTCTATTGAACGAGATCGGTTTTGTGTTGATCTGCAGCACTTAGGCGTCTGGATCAAACGCTGTCAAAGGAATGCGATCGAACCTCATTTTTGATTTGTTTTAAGGGTATGAAGGTCCTCCCGCTAATGCCTCTGAATTCCATGCAGGTAGAAATGTCGGCAGTTCATTTGAACCTTTTCACGCCTGTCCTTCCAAGTTTAGTGACATTATGCCATCCCTGTTTTATGTGAACGCAGCCTCTGGAGGTCCGTGAGGCTTTCCCTCACAAACAGACTAAGTACACGAAACTGGGCGTCTTTGGAGCCTCGGAGGACCTATTGAGGGTCGCCACAGCCATCGAAGAGGGTCGGCGGGTCGCCCGTGACATCGGTGGCTCCGATCCTGAGCGGATGGCGGCTTCGCGCATCGCCGATTACCTCCAGGAAGAATTCCAGAATTGTCCCGATGTTGCCATCAGCGTCACCGATGTCGACCCTCACGCCTATCCTCTGATGGCTGCTGTCGATAGGGCGGCGTCTAGTGAGTCAGCTTGAAACATTTCAGTGCTTACTATACCTCGAGTCTAGCTGGTGAATTTTCAAACAGCTTAGATACGAGGCATTTACAGTTTGGTATATTCAGCTGGATTTGCACTGAGCATCTAGAATTTTTGTGCCTAAAGTGCTTCACGTTTCACTCGATATCATGGGACCTTTAGTTTTAACAGTGCGCTCCGGCACTGCTTGTCCCCAATTGGAAGCACCTAGAGTCGCCGAACACTTCTTGCAAGTCCAATTAGGAAATGAAACTTGTCGCGCCGCAAGGCTGCGCCTCACCCCGTAGGAAGCTGTCGTCCGCGGCGGTATTGACTAGCTGCCCTCGTTCACCCCCAGGCGCTATCGATTCCCGGTGGGAGTCGTGGTGGGTGTGTCGCGCTCTCCGGAGTGCAGGCCTGCGTGGGGCGACTCTGGTCGACCTTGTCTCACCCCTCACAGCTCAGCCATGCTGGTGTAGAAATTCACACAGACCTGAGTAGAGCCGCTTGAGGGGGCTTCTGATGCTCATTCCTTTTGAACGCCTCATCCACCCATCGCCTGTGGACGCTAATTTTATCATTTGCTCCTTAAGACCAATTTCTTTAATTTGCATGCAATGCTTTCTCGATGAATGATGCAAATCTTGAAATTGCACTGTGTTTAGTAATACAAGGGGATTGAAGCGATGCGACTCCTCCATTTCGACACTGCATAACTCTCTTCCAATTCACAAGGGACCTTCAATCTTACAGCGAAATCTTTTTGTCCAAACGCTTTGTGTTGTCACTTCAACGGGGCTTTGGCTTCAATGCCCTCGACTAAAGTAGGACGCTTGCCATAAGGAACTCCTCCACAGTGCTACCAGGTTTTGGCATTCTCTACAGTGTGAAGGCTTGGTGAAGAGCATTGCGAGACACTGCAATGCCTTCTGAGTCTAGTGTTGCTTCGCGCCTGTGCATTAAAAAGTCAATGATTTTTAAGCCATGCAAGCATGAAAAAAGCAACAGAGCCTCCTGTAAAAGACGTTATTTCCCTACGGATCAGTGTGTGCTCACACTTCGGTCCACCCAATCTTATTATATCGAGATTGGTGGCGGAACAGCGGTCAGGCCATTGGTCGACCTTCTGTACAAGCTTTGAAATTGGTCCACCTTTCTCTGGGCTGGAAGGCGTGGAACGACATCGAGGTCGGGTGATTCATTTGGAGTATCGGGGCGGTGAGAAGGTGGACACGAGTCTCTTTGTGGTTGGCAAGGGCATCACCTTTGACACGGGTGGCAGCGACGTAAAGGCTGGTGGAGTGATGGCGGGAATGCACCGGGACAAGTGTGGCGCTGCTGCGGTGGCGGGCTTTCTGCGCACTCTCGCTCTTCTCCGTCCTGCCGGCCTCCGCGTGGTTGCCCACCTTGCTTTCGTGCGTAATGCCCTCGGACCCAATGCCTATGTGGCCGACGAGATCATCACTTCGCGTGCAGGCAAACGTGTCCGCATCGGCAACACGGACGCCGAGGGCCGTATGGTCATGTCCGACCTCCTCTGTCTCGCCAAAGAAGAGGTCCGTTCACCCCCTTCCTTATCTCCCTCAACATTCCTCCCTTCACCAAAATTGATAACATAGGCATTAGGCATAAGGTCCGCGCCGACCTCTTCCCGTCAAGGAAAGTGGTCGGAGTTGACGAAGTTAAGTGCACACTGAATTAGGAAATTCGATAACCTCTTTCGCTTATGCCATGTTTCAAGAACAGTTTTGTCATTTAGCAAAAGTGGTATAACTTCTTGGGTGTGGAATGACCTGTGTGATAAATAACAAAAAGAGGGTTCACTTCAGTGCCCTATTTCATTTGTACCTTGCATTTGCTTGCCTTAAGACTCAAAAGCTTCTTAGGGTGAAAACGTAGACAAGCGTCTCCGCATTCCCATTGATGGGGGAAATTGGCCGTCTCTGGAGCATTTGACTTTGTAATTTTAGGCTCTGAATGCAGTAAATCCCTTCCTCTTCACCGTAGCCACCCTCACGGGCCACGTAATTCGGGCCTACAAATTCTACACGGTAAGCGCGATTTCGGCCATTTGCCCTCTTTGCAGAGAGCACCACCTGATCCTTGCGTCGGGTTTTTGTCTAGGCGGTCATGGACAACGGACCCGCACGCAAGTTTGACATGGCGCACAAACTTCAGAAGGCCGGCGAGCGCATATCTGACATGGCTGAGGTGAAGCGAGATGTCCCTTATAGTGAGTGAATGATTGTACTTGCCAACTGCTTATAGCGTGAGTCCTTGGTGTGCCTAGGTGTCGACTGTGCGTAAGGAGGACTTTGAAATGAGCAAGGGCCACACGGAGTATGAGGATCTGCTGCAATGCAATAATCTGCCCAGCAGTGCGACACCCCGTGGTCATCAGTTTCCCGCAGCTTTCATGATCATGGCCAGCGGACTCGAGAAGGTGAGCTTGCCTCCTTTCCCTCCTTGGCCTTCCCTACAGACACACGAGCCTACTACTCATGAGTTAGGCGCAAAATTAGGCTCTTAACTGTATTGCCCAACCGGAGGTGGTACTTATTGAAATCTAAGCTTTCCTATGCGAAAAGAGCTGCACCTTCATGCAAATGAAAGAAGTAAACTTACCGTTTGGAATGTCGTATTATTCGTGATAATCACGACGTACAAAGACGAACCGGGACGGTGCCAGCTTTACACGCGCACGGAGTCTGTGCCTAAAAGTGACCGCGAAAATGGAATCCGACGGCTTACAGCTAGCGATCAAAAAGCCAAAATTCGACACATATTTGGGTAAAATTGCCATCCTTGAACGTCGAGTACTTTGAAAAGTTCCCCCCTCTACACCAAATCAGGCAACAGCAGGTTAAAGAGACGCATTATGTTTCATCTGCATTGAACGTGGTCTGGGAACTGCGATATCCTTCGTGCTAGAATGAGGGATTTGTGATGTGATCTCAAAGGGACTTTATTGAGTTAGCGGGAACTGTCTGCACCGCATCAGATGAAATGGCTACCTGTGTGTTGGAGGTGTTAGATGGTTAATGGGGCGATTCGTCCAAGCAGAATTAGATTTTGTCAGGGATAATACACGACGCTGAAGCTGGTTCTTACTCTCACAAGGCGAGGATAATCTTACCCACGTGGCATGTACTTTAAATTGTGAATTTTCCAATCCACTGTAGCATCATTCTTCTCACACTTCAAACCACTTGGGGCTGTCTACAAAAGTATGGACGAGGTTATTAGACCGGGCCTACCACCACTTTGAAACGGGACAGAATGCATGAATGGAAAGCCCGTAGGTTAGTTTTCGCACGTACCAGCTTGGTGCCTAACGTCGATTTGGTCCCATCAGTTAATACGTCCCAAATCAATGCACACTAGGTTTTGTTGCGCGGACTCGAATTATCCGATTTATGATTTAGTCTTCGCATCAGTTCGAAATAGACATGGTAACTGGGTCGGAATTTCGCTTTCGGCCTGTACTTTAATGAGAATGATGAGCAGTACACGTCTTGTTTCTGAGCTTCATTTTCGGTTGCAAACATTAGGCTTCTTTACGAAATCCTTACTCCAATTGTTATGGTATTACACCAAGAGCCTCCAAACTGTAGTCGAAAAAGGGGCTTCGCATCACTCAAGCCCATTGTCCTTAAGAGGGCTCAAATATGAGGCCATTCGTTCAGCGGCTATGATGCGTGAATGAGTTTGACATTGATGAACAGAGCAGCCATCACCTCCTTACTTGGCATCGTTAAACGCGTTAATTGCTTGGTTGCTTTGCTGTCGATTTTAGCACGGACTAGGCTGCGAGAAGCAGCTGCCCTACACCCACATGGACGTGGCCGGCAGTGCTGGACTAATCGACACCCTGCCCACCGCGGCGCCGCTCATGATGCTCACCAGCATGTTCGTCCTGCCTCGAGTGTGGAATGTAGCCAATTAAAAGTTTCAAACTTTTCTTCCCTCATAAACGTTCCCGGATTGTGCCACTTGTTCTTGCGGTGATGGGGCAGAGTGATGATAGTGCGCCGTAGGTGCCTAGGTTCCCTCGAATGCCTCGATTAAGGAGCAGGTTTCGACACGATTCCATAAATTGTGTTCCTCCGGAGGATTATTGCGTGATGCTTGGCTAGGATGCATCTGTTCAACGCGCGGAGGGGTTGTTTTTATTCGTATGATGGAGATGCTAGCCCACATGGGCACTTGCGTGTCCGTAACCGAGATTGCAACTTGGGGGGACTGTAGCGTCCCGAGACTCCCTTAAGGCAAAAGAAGGCAAAGTGGCAGGGTAGAATATATATATTCACCGGGCAGAGGGGAAACGGCTGCTGGCGTGGCCCAGAGGCCAGCCCACGCAGCTAGGGCAATATGGCCACCTCTGTGACCTTGACAGAAACCGGCAGCACAAACAGATAAAGTACTACATTGCCCCTCTCCTCTCTCGAGCGTCGTCCCCGACGCGCCCCTTGGTGCACCTCCCGCGTTAGCCATCACAACATACTCAGTGCTGCAACAAGCACCCACGAGCTAACCATGCCAGTCGCCGACATTCGACGCGATTGAGGCGATGCTTGACACCAACGTCAGTGATCCCTCTTGACAGTGCATTGCACTTCGAGTTTCGTCTGGCTTGGAAACAAAATTCGGAATAAGTGGTTCTGCCGACCATCAGTATATCCGTAGGGGGCGTTAGTACGCCGATCTCCTTAAGCAAGTATATTAGGGGTAACCTTTGGAACGAAACTTTCCAGGCGGTCCATGGCTAGTGTCGCTTCAGTTGTTGATAGCTTTCTTGTAGAACACGGAGATGGGTTAGATGCCGGAGGTGGACGTCGTTTTTGGCCCGTCCGTAGCACATGCACTTCTTTCGCACCACTGCAACATGCCCCAGGTGATAGAGATCGGGATGAAAACTCTATAGAATCGGGTCCGCTTTCCGCTGCCACCAATGTAGCGTCCCGAGGCTCCCTTAAGGCAAAAGAAGGCAAAGTGGCAGGGTAGAATATATATATTCACCGGACAGAGGGAAAACGGCTGCTGGCGTGGCCCAGAGGCCAGCCCACGCAGCTAGGGCAATATGGCCACCTCTGTGACCTTGACAGAAACCGGCAGCACAAACAGATAAAGTACTACAGGGACAACAAGCGCGCTGCACGCGCGCAGGCCCTTGTCTCCAGAAGCCTACAAGGCAATGAGCCACTGATTCGGAAGTGTACTGCTCTCTGCTCTACAATTCAAAACTACCTAACATATTTTTCATGGAGGGTGCGATCCGACACGGCATTCAGTTACGCACTATAATCTCGGAAATAGATTACGCTTATTACGCATTTAAACGTTTAATTTAAAGAGCGAAAATGTGTCTACAGATCGAAAATTACTGCATTTTAACGAAGTTTATATCAAATGAAGACGATAAAGTCAACTTAAGTACACTTTAAAAAAATTGTTTTAATTCGTTTTTACGAATGCGCTGTATTAAAATAACCCCTATGAAATTGCGTGTGGACTCTGTTGGGGTGCCATCGGCTCAGCTGCAACACGATCTTAGGAACGTTATCATCGGTGTTCGTTCGCTTGCGTGTGATATAACAGACAATTATAGTCCATCACAATCAATTCAGAGGCTAGCTTACTTGACGCGTGTGCAGGAGGATCAAAGCATAAATAAATCATTCGAAAACACCCGAACTCTAAACGCACTTGCGGTGAACCTAGCCACGAATCCTTCTTTACTTGAATCGATAGGAAATCAGCTTAAGGAACTCATACATTATTAATGGACAGGGCTTTACCCAATATTTTAATAACTGGGACGCCCGGCTGTGGTAAAACCACACTGGCAACTGAGCTAGCTCGTGTCAGTGGTCTGAGTTACATCTCTGTTAACGACGTTGCCAAGGCGGATAGCCTTTATGATGGTTATGATGAGGTAAACGAATGCCATATTCTGGATGAAGATCGCGTAATAGATGAAATTGAACCGAAGATGCAGGAAGGCGGACAGGTGTGTTCTCATTAAACCTTATGCTTCTAGATTCTTGATTATCATTCCTGTGATTTTTTCCCTGAACGATGGTTTGATGCGATCTTTGTGCTGCGCACTGACAACCAAGTTCTGTATCCGAGACTCGCGTCTCGAGGATACAAGTTGAGGAAAATTCAGGATTTAATCCATTGTGAGATCGTTCAGGTAACTTCCTCACGCACCTTTGTCATCTGTTTTGATTTCTTCGTAATAACGTATAATTTATCGTTTAGGTCATTCTTGACGAGGCTCGTGATTCGTACAACACCGACATTGTTCATGAGCTAAAAAGCGACACACTCGAAAATCTGGCCCAAAACATTGAGAGAATTACTGCCTGGATTGAGCTCTGGAAGAAGGACCACAGTAACTAAGCGTCTTGCAAACTTAATAAGCTTTGTTGGATCAATGCGTGTTCCCTTTTAACTGATCTGGGTCTTGGAAGCCCCGCTACGATATTTCCTGGATTTTGGGCTTTGGCACGAGTCACCCTTCCCTGTCCATGGTATGCGGAGTCAGCCCACTTAATATTGTTCGGAATTGCTTAACAAGTGAAATTTGGTACTCGGTGGTGCAAAACTTTGCCTTCAGGAAGGACCTTTTATCAGCATCTTCAATTATCCCTTTAGTACTTGTCAAGATGCTAGGTCGGCGAAGTAGACATCTGGGTGTTCCAACCTTGATGATGTGCCGACGCCGTTTGGTACTTAGAAGTACAGCACAGCAGGGTAGATACTAACACGATTTTTGCTAAAAAAATTTGCGCAATATACATGACGAGGGAAAAGGAGAGTAGTAGCGGCGGCGGTTGGGTTACTTCCGCGAATGGCGCAGCTGTGGGACTGTAGGCGGTGTAGAAGGGGAGGCACCTCCGGAGGCCCGACGGGTGGATCGATGGCGTCGGTGGCCGCTCGACGCAGGGGAGCGCCGGTGCCTGTGATCCACTCCTTCTTCCTCTGCCCGTTGCTTTTCTATCGACACGGGAGGACGAGGAGGTCCGCCTATTCGACAAAAATCCAGTGACTCAAGAGTGTAAACTTGGAGAGGTGCAGCATGGACGGGTGCCTTACCCTTCCTGGACTTCTTTGACGATGTTACAGCGCTGCCGGTATGCATATCGTCGAGATCCAGGTAAGCGACGCTGTCCTTGCTTCCGCGACCATCAACATCGCTACCGGAGACGTTGCTCGCTGGGTTACCAAGGAGGGCTGCGGCGGCTGCTCGCTTCCGCTGAAGGCGACGCATCTCTTTCGAGGAGATTGGGGTCGGTGAATCCTCTTTTATTTGCTGTTGCTGTTGCTGCTGCTGAGGGTCTGACACACGAAGGCGCTAGTGCCGTAGATTCAATTTATAGGTGTTCAGATGAACAATACGCGAAAATTGCGAATGCTTCCATAACAATGTGAGCTACTAGTTAACAAAGTACTAAATGCAATATAATGCAATGTGTAAGTTCTGGAGAAAACATTGCGAATGGCCCGAAATGGAACGCGATTCTAGAAGCTTATTTAAACTGCGACAGTCTAGTAAGGCGAAAAGTAAACATTTCTTGGGGTAATAGCGACACTAGAATGTACTCACCTTTGAAGAAGACGCGCCATAGCTTCTATCAGATAGGTTGCGACGGTGTTTTGCATCTAAAACATTTACTTTCGGATGGTTTGGTAGCCAACCAGACTCTAACTCCTAATGGTCGTAATATCAACGCAATAAATGTCTGTAACGGTAGTCGCCACAGTTTTTACCAGTGCTTTTCAAAAACATTTTAGTAAAACCAGGACGCGATTATGAAAAAAGCCTGTTACATTTGGAACGGCCAGTTTAAGTACGATAGAACTTTAAAAAAAACGATCACAACACAACTGGTAAACAGTGCAAGTGGTCTGTCAAAAAATGGGGAATTCTGCGAGTTGACGAGTACCGTGAACATAAGTTTCTGCGCATGACCGCTTGTACAAGGTCCAGGTCCCACTAAATAAGAGACCGGCTAACCGAAAGCAAAAAAACTGATCATGACAATTATTGAGCACAGAGTGCACGTAAGTATGCTTCAGCAATCACTTGAGCCGACTGAATTTAAAGCAGCATACCGCATAAATCATCGCCAGAAACGTGTTCTATCGAGCTGGAGTTCCCCCCCTCACTGAAACGTACAAAAGAGAGATGTTTGATCCACTGGAAAGGTAATCAGGACGGTTGGAGGAAAAGATAAGCTACTAACCCAGATGCATTGGATGCAACACGCTTCTGAGACGAGACATTCGAGTTTCTTGCAGACTTGCTGTTAGTCGCCACAACAACAGCTGGCTTAACGACTAAAAGGCGGATGGATGAGGGGTGGGTAATACACCGTGAGTGCGGGGGGAGGAGCTAAAGGTTCAAAGAAGGGGCATGCTAATACCTCCTTCGGATGACGGAACGGCGTGGGTGCGCGTAGGGTCGACGGAAGGCGAGGCGCGAGTGCCGGCAGGGGCGTTGCCCGTGCTGATCACAACTGTCGTGTTTGCTGGGGTGCTGGTAGATGCCTCTGTTGTTGCTGAGGTGGGGTTACTGCCCTGCGACAGGGTCGACGACTGGCTATGTTGGGAGGACGACTGGGCCTTCGTAGGAGGCTTCGGCTCCACCTCATGAAACTCCTCTTCTGAGACCCAATTGGCCTTCAATGGACGTAGCACACCCACGTAGCTGAAAGCCATCACCTGCGAAAGACGGAAGGCTCAAGAATCAAAGCACCAACAATGGCAGCAGCAAGATTACTCTATTAGAAGAACTTCGTCCCCTTAATCTAACTTGAGCAATACGTTTTTCAATGGATAAACAGTTTGTAGACTTAGTATTCTAATTCTAAATGACATGAACACAATGTAGTAAGGTGATATTCTTTTTAATGGTATGTTTAAAAAAGCTATGTAATAGAGCAACAGATATTAAAAGATGTAATAGCGCGCGCACTTTAATCTACCGGTTCCAAAGTCTTGGTGCCGTAAAGATGTGTTCATCTCTACATCCCTCTCCCCAGTCCCCTTTGTACGCTAATTGTAAAGCTTTTTCCAATAGTGGGACAGGCAATCCGATCACGATAAAAGCGTGAAACGTCAGTGACGTATTCAAGCCCTGGCTCTTGTTCTTGGACTGTTATTTGCACATCTGAAGAGGTGTAAGAAGAGCTTGCCTTTAGATCAGGTCGCCTATCCTTCTCCTCCTCCTTGAGTTTGTTGACTCTCCGTTCCAGAGCGCTACCGAATTGACCAATTTTTGGGTAGTGTGGAAGAATGCGCGTGAGCACAATGAGGGCATTGCGAATTTGCGCGTAGTTACCTGACTCGAGACACGCAACTGCTGCCTTGGTCACTCGGTAGTGCCACTTGTGCACTACGTGCCGGTAGTTTTCGAATTGCAATTGATCCGCCTTTGTATTCGCATTCGTGCCCTACAACCATCACCGCCACAAAAAAAACGAAAAAAAGGTTAGGAGAAATGGTACAAGTTATTGCATGACCAGAGATAATCGCAGAGAAGCATGGTGAATCGGACTGACTCAACAAAGAGAGAACTTACTTTGCGAAAAACAGTTACGAAGCCGGGATACTGACCACATTCTTGGTTGAAAATCTCCTCTGAGGAGTGCCATCGCATAACAAATTCGAAGACCTTGCAGAGAAATCGACCGTAGCGATGCGCTTCCTTTTCCGTGCATATGCTTACTGGCAACGTTATATCATTGAAAATCTAAACACAAACCGAAGAGATCACGTTTCCCCACCGAACGCGGTCACTAATGAAGTTGCAAATATCTGGAACAGGTTCCATACTGGAAATGGGGACTATGCCTACCCTATCAAGACAAATCAAGGTGGAGAATTGCGCAGCTTTCAGCTGGTGGAGCACATGGATGAACTGGGCAGCATAGACAGCATCACTGGCAGTGTAGAATACACGTGGATAAACGCAGAATTGCAAAAACTGAGTTATTGTGTCTGTCTTTGTGGCCGACATCGTTTGGAACCACGTGTCTCGCTCCGACAGCAACCAGGCGCGGATGCGGTCAACATGCACCCTACGCGCGTCCTGCTCCTTCGATAGACGATTCATCAGGGTCTGACAGCGTTCCTTCTCACGGCGTTTCTTGTCTGAATTCTGGTCGAACGCAGAGGGAAATGGGGCAAGAATGCCTCAATTGAGCAATTGATGAAGGTTGGGAAGGAGCACTCACCAAGTCGGAGTTCTGCTCGATCGCATCGAGTTGACTACGCAGGATATGGCGTTGCCTCTGGTATGCGGCGCTGGGGAAAACAAGATCACCCGACTCAAGGCACCAAAAGGTGGCAAAGAACGCTGTACCCAGTTCTTCCCAAACACGTGGCGGGTAGAGCGGTTCGATGGAGTGAGCTACATCGGCTATGACAGTGCGTGCTGCCTTCACGTAAGCAGCCTAAAGCAGAAAACTGCCGTAAAGCATCACTATCTACATCTAAAATCGCCCCCTCACACCCAAAAACGCCTGACTCCCGAAGTAGCTATGGGATCGATTCAATTTTGGATGGTAGTGCATTGTCAAAATAAATGATTGTGTACAGAAGGCCGACGGACTCACCTTATTTGCTGATACACTTTTGTCGTCGTCATCTGACTTCTCAATTGACGCCTCAAACAAGTGCTGAAAGGATTTGAAACAAAAATTGGCAATTGATGCACATTCATAGAAAATAGGGGAGATGAAAAGAAAACTTACTGCAACTTTCTGGAGGAAGAGGCTTCGGAAGAGGCAGAAGGCCGTATCCGCGGGGACAGAATACTCGCTCATCATTTGCTCAATAGAGAAACATTGTGCCTGCATCTCTTCTCGTGTGAGTTGAAGACTGAGGAAGGTGATAAATTGAACCAACGTCCCTTGGCACTAAAGTGCCAAGACTACATTAGCCACTGACTCCTGTAGACATATTTCGCACCGGAAATGCAAACCCAATACACGTACTTGATCGTAGAGGCGTCCAGCGGTTTTCACGTGTCGTTCTGGATCGTCCAAATAGAGAATAGCATCTCGCTGTTGCGCCATTAGAAAAACCAGCGGCATGATGACCTTATTCTCGATAAGAGCCTCCTTCAAGCGGTTAGCGTTACGACGTGCGTTTCGAATTTGGGCGTAGTAGCCTCCCTCTTGGAGAAGAATCTCCCCACCAGAGGCCGCCTCCAGCTGCTCGTTGGTCATCTCTTCATAGGGATCCAAACCAGCCATCTGGTGGATTATCTCTTGTAGGATCAGCAGGTCCTCACTAATGGGAAAGCAAAAAGGAAAACAACCACTAAATGGGCAGTACTGTGACATTGCCATTAGTATTACACCTACGTTACCCGTTACGAGGAAAACTCTTGATTTGAGATAGTCGCTCGCACACGAAAAATTCAAAAAAAACATAGAAACCACTCGAAATTGTTATGTACACGAGGCAGAGTAGTCCAAACAACTAAGCCCGTCATCTCAGATAGGCGAGCTGAGCAAAAATCTGGAGAGTGTTTTAATAGAACCAAACATTTCAGATGGGGCCTTTCAAGTAGGTACCACCGGCGTTCTTGAGCTCACCTTCTCCCAGCTTTAAGTTGATTCAAAACGTATTGAAGAATACCCGCCAAGTCAAACTGATATTTCTTACACAGCGCTCCGGTAAAGGTAGCAAGGGCTATGAAAAATCTTATGAGTGGTAAAAGAAAACTGACCATGCAAATTACTTCCCATTTCCAATGAGTCCGTTTTATTTTTGTCCGATGCCAGTGCTTCGATAAGACAAACTAGAAGGATAGCAGGGATTATTTGCACAAATAAAAGAGATTTACTAGAGCATTGGAGAGAGATTATTCGAATGGATTAACTTACACGCAAGAACATCATAACCGAGATTGCTCACATACTTCAACGAATCAACAACTGGGGTAATGAGGTTGGTAAACATTTGTATATTGTGTAGCATCTAAAAAGGGCAGCAATTGCGAATATTGGGTGCTTGAATGGGTATGCGTAAATGAACACTAAAATAAACTGACAAAGTCGAATAGCAGACCGGGATTGCTATGAGACAATTTTCCAAGATGACGTCCCAGCTGCTTGACGTTCTCTTTGCTCAGGCGCCTACAAAAATACCCACGTTGATAGGACTTCTCAACTCAACACTGCTCATGATTGACAAAGAAAGCGTTTACTACATTCAAGCATAGTAAAAATGATAACAATCAATTAATGGCGTCAGCGAAAATCAAACTATTATTGACGACCTGAAGGTCTAAAAATTAAGACAGTGAGCCGAATCTTCTAGAAACAGAAGTCTACAAATGCGTTCCCTGCTAGCAGGTGAAGGTATCCAACAATGGACAAAGTTAATACACTTACTTCATTAGTGCTTTTGTTCGAATGATAATGGTAGTACGCTTCCGCAGTAGCATCGGCTCACCTTGGCTACTCATATGCTTCCATTGACCGTAAAGCCGATACCTAAAAGTGGGTGTCAAAAGTACACCAGTAATATTTCTGATAAACAAAAAGATAAGCCTCATTAGAGTCAGATACAAAAATCGTTAAGCAGGGGTATGCTTTGTAGAAAAAAAAGGATTATTGGGACATTGAATGGAATTAGAATTTGGAATCATGTGCATAAACTGGATGGGTGAGGGAAGTGCGGATAACGAAATAAACACCTGCCTGTGTTCATAAGGCAGATGACGAATAAGCTTCCATATCTCCTCAGCCAGACAGCAATTTGCAGACACCATATTTAGGGCTGGCAAAATCGCCTCGTCCAACATATTGAAAACTGCTTGGTAAACCGCATCTGGTTGAGCCCTTTTACTCATCTATGAAGACATTTGGAATAATGATCATAGTGGTTGAGCATAAAATTAATTTAAAAATAAGGCGCTAACTCACCAAGTCAGATACATAGACTGAACAAATACGACAAAGCTTAACGATAAGCGTGACGTCACTGGAAACGAAGGGGCCAAGGTAACCAACGATCGGTAAAATGTATCGCCCCAAATTGCTAAAGGTGGTCGCCTGTTGTACGGTTAGCCTTTTGGCATCGTCCTGATTCATAAACAACTCCGGCGGTGTTGGTCTCTTCCGTTTCTTCAGCATCGATGGAGGCAAAGTGGATTTACTAAAATAATATTTAACAGACGGATAAAAGGAGGGTGGATTTTAGAAATAATTACTTGAACCGGGGAAGGAATCACCTTTCGTAAAGTTGGTCTATCAAAAAGTGAACCAGATTGCAAATAGCCTTGTTGAGTGGGGCATAGGAACCGACCCAGTGACCAGGGAATCGGTCAAGAATTTTTTGAGCAGCTTTCCAATCGCCGGAATTAGCCAAAGCCGTGCAGAGGTCCAATTTCTGATTGTTAACATACTAACAAAAGGAATGCACACATTCCATAACTTAAAAAATGACGATTTTTCACATTCAAGAGCAAAAGCTTTCGCTTGGCGACGGGTCTAAACTTCGACGAGGAGTTATTTCTCCTAATACCTGAAACTCTCCAGAATCTTCGATCTCGACGTCGTTTTCAGGCAACCAGACATCTTTTTTGTCGTCGGAGTCGTCATTAATTTCCGAAGTACCACCTCGCCTGTTGCCTCCACCGTTGAGACTATTCCAGTGATCTGTGTCATTCCCACCACCAAGCGGTCGACTAGGGTCGCCTAGAAGACTCCCTGAACCACTACCAGTGCCAGTACAACCACCTGTCGGAGCTACGCCACCGGTCGCGATAAAGTTGTCCAAACTGCCATGTATGGCGGAACCAGTCGGATGCATTACCGGTCTCCAAGACTTTGCCTCACGAATGCTCTTCAGACGACCCGAGTGAATAGTCGCGTCTGAGGGCTGTAACTGCAAACGAAACAATGAAGTAGCATGCAGATACCCAAATGCGCATAAGACAGGTGAACTCGAAGTGTAACCGAGAGTGTAGGGAGGGAGAAAGGAATAACTACAGATTGCTTCCATGGCATGTCTCAAGGTTTTACACCTAAAAATTTCCGAGTATGTGGTTTCCTACATTTTGATTTACTATTGTTAAGTGGTCGCTAAACAGTTGGCCTTAAATGGATTGCACTTGCCAGTACTCGACAGCATAAAACGTCCATAGAAATAAAAAATAATGGATTTCACCCGCAATGTAAAAAAAACAATGAAGTTCAGATCACTCATGCACTTTCATAAATAGGCGCACTAGTACCCAAAATAAAAACGGAACTTATTGCAGTAAAGAATTCCGGTGATTAGCGCTAAATCAAGAAGTGAGATTTATTTGTTTCCCACAGAAAGGACTAGACAAGATACTGGCAAACATGTGGAAGAAGTAAGATGAAAGAGATCACAGTCATGCAGTTAAAGGATAAAGGAATAAACATACATGAGCAAAAAGAACATCGACATCAACCAAATTGTAGGAAATGAGGAGTGCGGCAAGACGATGCAGAGACTCCGGAGTGGTACAATCCCTTTCCTACAGGTACGATTATTAAATATAAGCTAACGATAAGTTCTACCTGGTAAAAGTGAAATTTGTGTCCCAAAATATGAGTTAAGTCAACCTTATCGGGCTGGTACAAAGTGAGCAATTCGATGAAGAGTGAAAACGCGTTCCGACGAATTTCAAAGACATCCAAAATGATATCGAGTACGCGATTGGGATCAAGATCAAAATAACCGATGAGAGATCGAACGTGAGTAATACAAACTTCTGCCGAACCGAGAGGAGCGTTGCTCAAATCGACAATCAGCTTAGCATAGCCTTCACTCTCCTCTCGAAGAAGATTAAACTTTTGTTGTTTGTAGAAGAGTCTAGTCTTTATCCGCACATAACGAGTCCGGGTCTGCATATGCGAGCTAATCAAGGATATTTGTTCAAGTGTTTCATCCGAAAGCCGTTCCATTAGAAGTGCTGAATCAGTTGAGCCCTTGCACAAAGAGAGGATCTGTAAGAAGCGATCCCTTGCTTGAGCATCATTTACATCGGTCATTGCAACATCTAAATCGGTGAATTGAGGGAACCGATAAGAATTACCCAGAAGCCACAAAGTGTCTGCCAACTTTGTTGAGAAGTCATCATCGTTAAATATCTGTCAAACCATAGTGAAGATAAACAATGAGATTACCTTTGCCAATTCGGATATCAGCTTGTTAAGGATATCCACTCTCCCTTCGCCACCAATAATCTTGATAAACAAATCACACAGATTTTGGGTGCAAACGTCTACGTCATCTTTGGAATGTTGAATACTAAAAATAAAATACATATTAGTGCTTACGCATAATTGTAACAGCACTACATCCCTATTAATGGCAGAAATATTGCAAACGCGATAACTGGAGAAAAATCAAGAGAGAAAACAAATTAGGTTAGGGACACAAAAAAACGTAATCTCATAGCTAGAATGCAAGGCACTACTGAAAGTTCACCAGAACAAACTTTGCTTTGAAAAAAGCGATTAACAGGCTGAGGAACCAGAAAAAGGGGGTGTCAAAACCACTGGACAATGACAACACTCACAAGTTTGCACGCCCAAATCTAGACCATTCTTTAAGGCAAGAGGAAACCAATTTAGAACCAGTGCCCAGAAGAGATAGCGCATTCATTTTGTAATGAGATCAGGCATTCCTACTAGTTTAAACAAAAATGTAAAAGATAAAAGCGTAAAGCGCTGAAGTTACTGAATGTCGCTAGCCAAAAAAATTAGCACAGTGACGGTTTAAGCAATTAGAACATTCTTAGCAGTAAATACTGCTTTTGGTAATGGATTGGGTGTCTAAAATAAGTGGAAAATATTAAAAAATTAAAAAATTAGGCGAAAGCACCAAAGCTAGGCCCTTAGTAAATTTAACATTTACTTAGCATTAACTGAGTTCCACTCTTTGCAAGCTTTTGTGCACGTTGTTACTTCCGTTTTAATTTGTAAGCCACATCACTTTTTCGATTGTGTGGCGACTCCGGAGCGGCTATGCATACCTGCACTAGTAACACATCTACAATAGTGCCGTGACTTCTTCAAATTTTGGAATGACTGGACCCTACATTGATGCGAGCGGTAGAATAGAGGGGGCTACCCTCTTCCACCTCATGGCTAACAAATGCCCTACCCCTACTTCCACCCAAGCTGCAGCACTTCAAGCACTCCCTCAAGACGGAAGTAAACCATCACGCTATGGCAAGAGCACTGCCGATGTAGAGAAAGTCGAGGTCCAGAGGGCTCGTGTAATCAAAATGGAGAGTTAAACCACCCAAGTATTTGCACCCGTACAGTATTGGGGTAGTCGCGGTGCGTTATTCAGGTCTTGCGCACGTAAATCACCCAAAATGTGGCTCATTATTTCATTGATATTGGCGCTGTCTTTTAATGGCAATAGACGAGTCACGTAATATTCAGCATCATTTGAATCAAAAAAGTGAAGTGAATGGGGTACACCCCAGTTGCATTAAGCAACGGAGATCAAAATACAACTTTAAACTAGTTCAACACCATGGGTGAAAAACTAGGTGGGAAGCGCACTCGACCTTGGTTAGCTATGGAGGAGCGGAAAAAAACGCTATCGTTACACCTTGTGCACGCCAACATGCTTCCCAAGAGGAGAGTGAGAATGACGCCCAGGAGACAAACATTTCACTGCCCTAGTTGCGTAACACTGCGTCATGTTTACGCGAAGCCCTAAGGCTCGGTCGCTGTGATTTCGCCGGATGCTACAGCTTGAAACCATGACAGCGGACTCCGCCTTTGCGTACAATGGCAGTATTTTCTGGCGCAGTGCCGCAACATCTTACGGGTTCAAGAAGAATCAAACCAACGCACGTTAATACGGTGTGTATCACTTAAATATGCGCATTAATGGGAGCTGTATCGGATTCAACCGGTCTATAAGAAGCGCCTAAACTTGAAGTAGCACTATGAATCTTGTAATGTAACATTAAGTCGTAGTGTTGCACCAACGAAGCTAAAAAAATTGCGTAATGAGGCTATATTAGTGAAGTGTGAAGCTGATCAAAATACGTCCAGAAAAGTGCCCCAAGCTTGGGAATGAGTCACTGGTGGTAAAACATTGGCCATAAATAAACCACCAAGAATAAGAGAAGTAATAATCGAAACGCGTTGAAAATCGTATTTTACTTGAGTTTGGAAAAAATTGACAACAAAAGCAAATAACTGCAGATTAAAAGCCAACAGCCTTGACGTTAGAGTGCATGAAAAGAAGACTACAAAATAGTCACACTTAATCACACCTTACAAAACCGACCTTCACATGCAAGGCAAACAGTTTCGAATTTCAACTCAGTATTGACGGATTTATCCATAAAATTAAGAGCATCCCAGAAACTATTTAACTGATACCATCACACAAATCTTACCAAAAACAAATAAATTTGAGCCAAAACCAGCAACATACGACAGTTGTAGATACTGATCGCACCTAACAAATGAACACATTTCACGACCAAGAAATTTGAAAAGTGAAAAAAACCGGCATAACCAAGCGCAAGTTGATGAATTCATAACAAAACTTGAATTTGTAAGCTCAATAAAGCCACATTTAAAGCACAACGTACAACTTAGCCAACACTTCCCACGATTAAAAACGAAAAGCAGATACCTCAAACACATGTTAATTACATTTTGGGACATTAAGCCAGGCAAGAAAACCAACTCAAAAGAAATATCCCATCAAGTAGGCTTAAAGTTGGAGTTTGGACCTCGCCTTCGTAGTCCAGTGCTAGCAACTACCGCAAAGAAGCGACGATTGTATTGCATTCGACGTTTGGCACGACCTCTCGGTTGCTTCTTCTTATCCTGCTTCTCCACCTTTGGAGTTTGACCACGCACCTTACCCGCACGAGCCAGAGACCCGTGTACCTTACCTTAGAAGTCGCTTAGTCTTACTTAACTAAACATACCACCAAGAACGCTGACGCTCACGTCAATGGCACAGTCGACAGGCAGATCGGCCAAAACGGTGTCACTATCCAAGATTGATGCGCCACTGTAAAGCTGAATATCTTCCAGAGGGAGACCGTCCTCCGAAGCTAGAAGGCATTTCAAGTCTGCAGCCGAGCGGCAGACTGATGTGTCAACAAGACGCGTGTCGAAAGACCGAACCACAAGACGCATGTCGCAAACAGCAAGCCAGAGACAAAAACTGCGAGTGCCGCTCCCTGTTAAAGGTTGTTCAAACAAACAGACGAAATCCCTCATGATTATGCGTTCAGGTATAAACCAGGCCTAGTCAGAAAGCATTAGAACGCAGTGATTTCAACGTAAAAGGAATGCAAATTAAGGATCATTGAAATGACTCCACAACTACAATTTCATTGGTTGTAAATTGGGAATTATTCATCCTATTTCAAAAATGTACCTAACTTTTCTTGATGTATTTGCAAGATTTTGAAAGCAAGATAACATTTTGTTTTTGCAGTTATTATTAATTTTTGGTTCTAGCCCTTGGTTGAGACATATTTGTAGATCATTATTGCAGTATTTAATAAGGAAGTTCTTCACTGTAGCCTCCCAAGGCTCCATTAGGACAAAAGGAAACGGAATACTAGAGTGAAATACATATATGTAATCCAGAGTGTAGCGTTTCGAAGCTCCCTCGAAGGCAAAAGAAGGCAGAATGCTACGGTAAAATATATATTCAACGTGCAGAGTGAAATTGTGGAGGTTTTCCCCTCTCCTTTCTGGTCACCCTTGTTAGTAGAAGTTTGAGCATGTTTTGACATCTTTATTATAGAAGGTGAATATTATACAGCTAGGCAAGATGTGGGATTCAGGCCGGGGAAGCGTCACGCTCTTGAGAGTCTCCATGCCGCTCCGCCACGAGGTTCAAATTGTTTCCCCGCCTCACGCCTACAAGGCACACTTAAAGAATATAAGTGTAGTATATTGTTTGTTGGAACTACCGGTTCCGGTCAAGGTCACAGAGGTGGCCGTTCTGCCCTAGCTGCGTGGGCTGACCTCCAGGCCATGCCAGCAGCCTATTTTCCTCTGGCCGTTGAATATATATATTCTGCCCTAGCATTCTGCCTTCTTTTGCCTTCGAAGAAGCCTCGGGACGCTACAATAAGTATTACAAAATAAGCTGCTGGGATGGCCCGAAGTCCAGCCCACGCATCCAGGGCAATATGGCCACTTTCGTGTCCCTGACCAAAACCGGTAGTTCAAACAAACAAAGTACTACAAAGAGGCAGAGAAAATGAGCTGCTGGAATGTACGGGGTGCAGCCTACGCTGCTCGGCCAATATGGGCACCTCTGTGACCCTGACCGAGACCGATATTTTAAACAAACAAAGTGTTACAATCATCTTCCTGTAAATGAATGAATGTGCAATTTCCGGGTATAATATGCATGCATTTGACATACAATAAGGTTTGATTTTGGTTACAGTGCTTAACTTTTTCAACTATTCCTCTTACGCTCTTATTTTTCTTGACTGGAATAGGCTAATTAGATTGTGACATATTTATTTGCAAGAGTTAATGAGAATCAGTTAAGGTTTGGGGAGAAAAGGATGCCGAGCTCTTTTCAGTTTTAGGAGTTTTTGCTCTCCCCTCCAGCAGGGGTTCTGCTCGCTCTCACCCTTATTGTTTATAGGTACATTCGAAACAGCAAAAGTATCACATATTGGCTTCCAAAGGTGGTCAGCCCGTTTGGTGAATGGCCATTTGCGAAGTGCATAGGTGGATTCCTGCCTAAATCCTAGAACTAATTGATCGACCAATGCACTGCCGCTATAACTTTATCGCTTATTTTCATCTCTACTTTGTTTTGTGCTATTCCATCTTCATAGATCTGTGGATTTTTAGGCGTGGTGCTTGGAGCTAATTAGGCACCGTAGTGCTGGTGGTTGAATCATTTCCAAGTTTGCTTCGACCATGGTTATGCTTTGAGTCCCCGCCATTCGCACTTCCTCTCCGTGTCATCGTCTCTGTGTTATGCTAGTAGCTTCCTGCTTCCAAATGATATTGGTATGTTCCTTTACAATTCTTTGGCTTGGCACTACTTCAGGAAGGATTCAGTGGACCATATTACCATCGCGGAGCCATGAAAGCAGCCTGTTTTTTTAGTGGTGTTTTCTCGGTCACATGTTGTACGCTTGCTAAATGAAATGTGCATTTACGCAATTGTGTATCACAATATGAGTAGTGCATGCATTCAGACTAAGGCTAATAATTTTTCTGCTACTTTCGAGGTAATCCTTTAAATTTTTCTATTCAGTTATTGAACACTTAGCTCTTGATTACGCAAGGATTACGCAGATTGTAAAATCATAAAATGCAGTGGAGATTACTCTGCTTTATGGTGCCTAGTCCCCTTTTTCTAAATTGAAAGACTCGTGAAAAATGGAAACAAAGTGCATGCGAATTGGTCGAGGGTATTTGTGCTCCTCCGTTGTTGCTGCACGCTTGTAATTAGGGTCTCCTTTGGATCACTACAACAGACTTGTTGCTGCTGTAATGCTTTGATTGTTTGAACTACCGGTTTCGGTTAGGGTCACAGAGGTGGCCATATTGCCCTAGCTGCGTTGGCTGGCCTTCGGGCCATGCCAGCGGCTCATTTCCCTCTACCTGTTGAACATATATACGTTCTACCCTAGTATTCTTCCTTCTTTTGCATTCGAGGGAGCCTCGAGACGCTACAAATGCTTTGCCAATTTTTAATCGGCATGACAGTAATGATGAAACCAATTAATGAACACTTTTTCCATGTTAGGAAACACGATTGTCTAGGGCTCGACTCAGTTTCCTGACCTTAAAACCGGCACTATGATTCTCAATTGGTTTTTTAGCGTCTCGAGGCTCCCTCAAAGGCAAAAGAAGGCAGAATGCTAGGGTAGAATATACATATTCAACGGACAGAGGGAAATAGGCTGCTGGCATGACCCAGAGGCCAGCCCACGCGGCTAGGGCAGTACGGCCACCTCTGTGACCTTGACCGAAACCGGTAGTTCCGACAAAGTACTACAGCTTGGATACTTACGTCGTGGAAAAGGCGTACGAAAAAAGTGTCACCCGCATTTTCAACTTTGCAATACGCTTGTACCAGTAAGATTCAGGATCCTCGCGGGCGACCAATTGGGCGTAATTCGTGGGCTTGCGTGAGCCCCTTCCGCGTTTTACATACTAACTGTCGGCAACAATTTCAACTTAGAGTTCTTTACTACTTTGCCCTGCTCACCCGTGCTAACCCACAATTGAAATATTTGGAAAACATTAATTGACTATGTAGAGTAAACTAACCATTTCTCTGGAGCCTTTATTACAGCGCCGAAATTGTCAATTCCAGTACCTAGGAGAATCGTTGAACATAAAACCACCGACACTAGATCATGATTTTAGGCGTTACTCACACTGGCCCCGAGTTTTAGTGACAAACTTTAGTTGTTTTCAAAATGGTTTTCTAGAAATGGCGTTCTAAATGTATTTCATCAACCAAACATGTACACGGTAGCAAAACAACTTCGGTGTTCTCGACTAAGGATTGTACTCCGACGCCATAATGTCGGATGAGACACAAACGTAACCGAAGAGTATCCACGATAACAACCGTGGAAGAGAGTGATAATCCACTACGTTTTCTTTGTGCAAACATCCTCTGGGTAAGAAGCGCTAAGTGAGCAGTAGACAAGCCGGGTGTCATCTACTCCCAAGACAGGAGTGTGCTCTGAACGTGCGTCCTGCTCATTCCCTATATCCCGGTTATAGCTCTACAAATCAAGAGTGCCCTTACCCGCTCAATCTACTCGTTCCAGAGGGAATAAAGGCCAACGCCGAACCTATCACAAACGAGAAAAAGGGATAACACCTTCAAGCATCTTCAATCCTTATTAGTTCCAGAATCAATGCACCATCCTAACAGAATCTTTCATCGCTGTAAAAGTAGCCGTAACTCGTACGTGGGAACATCAATGAGTCTCTTTGCCTGAAAGTGCAGGGTTCTTCTGTGGCCGATATTTTTCCGGACCACCTATTTAATATTTAAAATCGACCGTTCCAATCATTACTTAGGTACTCGAAGATGTCTGAGGTTTACTCCCAAAAAAGCAGCTACAAGACAGAGAAGTCTAAGTAGATAAGGATAAAAGCATCGCCAATTTACAAACAAATAATCGTTTCAAAGCTTGAAATTTTATCAACGAGAAATAAATTAAAAATAGTGCAAACAAGAATCATAAGACCCGCGTTTGAGGATTCGATAACAGTGCGGCAATATGCGGTCCGACTTTGCACAAGAAGGCCGAACAAGCAATGCTAAAAGTGGGGCTAAGCAAATTCTCACGAATTGATATAGCGAGCGCAACTCCAAGACCACATTCCAGCAAATAAAGTAGCTTCTAATCAATTTAAGATAAGAACGTCAGATAATGAAAGTCCAAGTGACGAATTAAAAGTCAGTAACAAGATTAACACCGATAAAAATAACACGATTCCCAACACTGTGAACGAGCAAAACACCTGACTCCCACATCGGGCTTTAAAGAGCAAAAAAACCCCGATCTACTTCTTCAAAGGAATTGGAAATTACAATAAAATCTAGGAACCGTTACCAGAAGTGATCAAGTTCAGGACCAGTAAGTGACTCTGCAAAAGAGCCTTAATTTGCATTTACTAACTGTCTTTGGACACCGCTTCCCAAGTATACACAAAATGCCATGACAACTAGTGAAAACGCAGAGGAAACAATTTAAACAAGTCTAGATATAAAGCAAAAACAGAAAGGGAACTGGACAACGAAATCTGCGCCTCGCCTTCCTCCAGCTTTGGCTTCAGTATCAGCGTTATTTGCTTTTTAAACGAAACGATTCCACATTAGCCAATAGACCCCAACTTGAGCAGGTAGGACGGGCGACTATAATGCGCATAACCGCCCACATGAAAAGAAGGATAAGGCATAGATTCTACGCAACCCCGACACAAAAAAACCAATCAATAGGAAAGTACTACACCTTCAAAATGTATTTTCAAGGATAAAAAGCGCGTGCACTCAAGTAATATCCTATCAGGTAGGCTTAAAGTTGGAGTTTGGACCTCGCCTTCGTAGTCCAGTGCTAGCAACTACCGCAAAGAAGCGACGATTGTATTGCATTCGACGTTTGGCACGACCTCTCGGTTGCTTCTTCTTATCCTGCTTCTCCACCTTTGGAGTTTGACCACGCACCTTACCCGCACGAGCCAGAGACCCGTGTACCTTACCTTAGAAGTCGCTTAGTCTTACTTAACTAAACATACCACCAAGAACGCTGACGCTCACGTCAATGGCACAGTCGACAGGCAGATCGGCCAAAACGGTGTCACTATCCAAGATTGATGCGCCACTGTAAAGCTGAATATCTTCCAGAGGGAGACCGTCCTCCGAAGCTAGAAGGCATTTCAAGTCTGCAGCCGAGCGGCAGACTGATGTGTCAACAAGACGCGTGTCGAAAGACCGAACCACAAGACGCATGTCGCAAACAGCAAGCCAGAGACAAAAACTGCGAGTGCCGCTCCCTGTTAAAGGTTGTTCAAACAAACAGACGAAATCCCTCATGATTATGCGTTCAGGTATAAACCAGGCCTAGTCAGAAAGCATTAGAACGCAGTGATTTCAACGTAAAAGGAATGCAAATTAAGGATCATTGAAATGACTCCACAACTACAATTTCATTGGTTGTATATTTAGAATTATTCTTTCAAGTTTATAACGCTACGGTGGCGTCGCGAGACTACTTTAAAAGCAAATGAATAATACGATACTAAAGCAGAACATAATGCTTTGTTTGTTTGGACTACCGATTTTGGTCAGACTCACAGAGGTGGCTACATAGACCTGGCTGCCTAAGCCTGCCTTTGGGCCGTGACAGCAGCTCATTCCCCTCTGCCTGTTGAATATATATATTCTACCCTAATATTCTGTTTTAATTTGTCTTTAAGGGAGCCTCAGAACGCTACACAGACCATATGCATATTCAATAGAGATAGGGAATGGAGCTGCTGGCACAGCTCGGGGCCCTGCTCACATGGCTGGGGCAACATAACCGCCTTTATGACAAAAGCCGAAACCGACAGGCATAACGAACAGAGCAATACGCAGACCTTTTGTGGTATTACTGTAGCGCTTTGTTTGTTGGAACTACCGGTTTCGGTCAAGGTCACAGAGGTGGTCGTTCTGTCCTATTTCCCTCTGTCCGTTGAATATATATATTCTACCCTAGCATTCTGCCTTCTTCTGCCTTCGAGAGAGTCTGAAAACGCTGCAAATTTAATTAATGATTTCTAACTCGCTTGGATAAAATTAAACGTAGTGCTTTGTTTTTTCGAACTATCGGTGTCGGTCAGTGTCACATTTGTAGCCAGATTGCCCTACCTGCGCAGGCTAGCATTTAGGCCATGCCAGCATTTTATTTCCCTCTGTCTATTGAAAATATGTATTTTAGTTTAGCATTTTTTTTCTTATTTTGCCTTCAATGGAGCCTCGGGAGGCTACATTGGTGGCAGCGGTAAGCAAACTTGATTCTATAGGGTTCCTATTTCGATCCTTACCGCCTGTGGTATGTCGCAGCGGTGCAAAAGTAGTGCATGTGCTACGGATGGCCCAAGAGCGACGTCCGCCTCCAGCATCTACCTAATTTCCGTGTTCTACAAGAAAGCTATCAACATCAGAAGCGACACTAGCCATGGACAACCTAGATAGTTTTGTTCCAAGGGTTACCCCTATTATACTTGCTTAAGGAGATCGGCGTGCTAACGTTTCCCTACGGACATACTGATGGTCGGCAGAACCACTTATTCTGAACTTTGTTTCCAATCCAAGCGGAACTCGAGGTTCAATGAAACTGTCAAGAAGGACCACTGATGTTGGTGTCAAGCATTGCCTCAATCACATCGAACGTCGGCGACTGGCATGGTTAGCTCGTGGGTGCTTCTTGTAGCACTGAGTATGTTGTGATGGCTGACGCGGAAGATGCACCGAGGAGCGCGCAGGGGACGACGCTCGAAAGAGGAGAGGGGCAATGTAGTTGTAGAGGGTTCCTCCTCTCGCTTCTGGACATACTTGGTAGCGGAAATCTGAGCATGTTTTGGCATCTTTATTATAGAGGGTGAATATTATAGAGCTAGGCAAGATGTGGGATTCAGGCCGGGGAAGAGTCACGCTGTAGCGAGTCTCCACGCTGATCCGCCAAGAGGCTCAAATTGTTTTCCGGCCTCTGGCCTACAGAGCACATTTAAAGGACATAAGTATTGCAGTAGTACTTTGTTTGTTGGAACTACCGGTTTGGGTCAAGGTCGCAGAGGTGGCCGTTCTGCCCTAGCTGCGTGGACTGACCTCCGGGCCATGCCAGCAGCCTATTTTCCTCTGTCCTTTGTTTATATATATTCTGCCCCAGCATTCTGCCTTCTTTTGCCTTCGAGGGAGCCTTGGGACGCTACAATAAATGCACATAGCATTGTTGCATTTAATTTTTTCTTTTTAATTATTAAAAAGCAGATGATCTAATAATGTTTGGAGGTTTATTTCCTAGACTATTTGATATAAACTGAGGTTCGAGGAGCACGCGAGTGCGGAGTTCTAGCCTTTTTGATATTCCCGGATTTACCATTAAACTAAGTTTTAATGTCATTTTTTTAAAATGTTTTTTTCTGAACTATTGTGAGCATTTCAAGTAATTAACGAAAGTATAATGCGTCTTTTGATCAGGTGCATATTTTAGCAATTTGTTAGTAAATTTTTGAGTTGGAAATCGCCTTTTTGTGTTTTTAGCACATTTTAGGTTAAAAATAGATTCTATCGGCTTTTCTTGCAAAATCGTAAGTTTAGTTATTTGAATGCTTGCATTAATTGATACTTGACATAGCAAATCAGCCAAACTGTTGCAGAGCTCGATTTGAAAGTGTCAACAGAAGGCTATCAGATGATTGATCATACGGTCCTGTTGTACTACCCAAACCCTTGTGAAATAAACCGCATAAAAGCCTCTGAAACTCTTAAAAGACGCCAAATTAGAATAATGCAGGTTAGCTGGTCCCTTTTTTCTCACTTAGTAGGTTCGTCGCCTATCGAAAGCCCACGCCGCATTGGCTAGAAACTTGTATCAGGGAAAGAAGCGGAGGAACCTAGATGGAGAAAATCGACGTCGACAAAGGCAACAATTGCTGGAAGACGTTGCGCTCCTCCAAAGCAAACAAAGTGCGCTTAATGACATTATGGATGGCTTTGGTTGTGGCCACAGGAATGCATCTTCTTGGGTAATTGATGGGTGTGATTTTACTATAGAAGAATTATCTTTAACGTTGATTGCATGCGATTGGTTTACTTTAGCACTTTGTCTATAACTGGTTGATACCACAACATTACCTCTTAGCGGTCGCTGATCCTTAAATTATTCGTGCATTTATAGTCGCTTATCATTTTATTAATGACATTTATGCGCGGATTTTGCTTTTTATTCATCACTGACTTTTGTTAATGTGTTTTATATGCATCGAATAGAAAGCTTACAATGCCGATAGCCTTTTTCCGTAAATTATTTCATAAAGTATATTTCGCCATTTCCTCTTTTAAGACAGACATTGCTTATACTTTGTGCTTTGTAGCGAATTTTTCAGGGAGTTTTGTCGGGAATTCCATGTTAAAATTGATTTTTTGATCGTTTTATGCGTGTTTTCGTACAACTGCTTTAACTGATTTAGAAGGATCCAATGATCGAAGAGCAAAAACGTTTATCTATCATGGGGGTCGTTGCGAAGAAGCGCTTTGCCGAAGCATATACTGACTTGTTAATTACTCGGGCACGGTCATTGCGAGATGCAGAGATGCGGCGTCACCTCCGTGAGAGCACCCGAGCGGCTGAGCGAGCAAGAGCGGCGACCGTCGCGGCCCTTCCACCGCCTTCATGCGACCCTCTTGATCCTCACCTTAATCCAACCGGTGACCCCTGTGCCCTCTGCTTAAGTAAGCTTAGGTAAAATGCTCTTTTTCTAGATGTAAGTGCCTTCACGGGCAGGTATTTATCGTTTAGGTGGGCCTCACAAGGAGTGCCATTACGTGATGGATGCGAATCAGGCGCCACTGGAGCCCGGAAATTGGGGAAGGGAGAAGGCGAGGGAAGCGGAGAAAGGAATTAGAGTGCTGGATGGGAAAGTGAGGCTTGAGAAGGGTCGTTGCGGACCAAATATTTGCTGCATGGAGTCGAGCTGTGTGTCCGAAGTCGCAAATGGTGATGCATTCACCACCGCAGTAGCCGAGAATGAGCGCGCGGATCTCGCTCACCAACGCGCCCTTCGCCTCGCCGCCGAGGCTGCGCTCAAATCGCGTATCCGCGCACAACTCGCTCTCAAACGGTGCGCTGGCGCATTCTACTCTCCCAGGCTTACGTGTATCTATTTATATACTTCACAAAGCTGTAATGATGGCTTTGTGAAATTTATAAAGGGTTTCTTGATACTACTGTATCTTGACCTTTGGGGTAATTCCGGTAGATTACCCCATTATCCATAAACCACTTTGGTCTGTAGTGATAGGCATACTACTAGGAATTCCAAAATTCAAATTAAATGATTAGATTTGCCTTCATCAATAGAGGCCTTTTCTCAACCTCAGAACCCGTGCGATGCAGGAATATGGGTTGTTGATGCAACACATGGGCACTGTTTCCGTGGGCGGAGTAGAGGTTGATCAAAATATTCCTATCTACGGGGTGCCATCATTCCTGGAGCGACCATCACCAATCTCACCTGATGCAAAGCCTATAGTACGTCCATTTTACTAGATAATCACCCCTTACCACTTTTTATGTTGGTCACTGTGTTCCCGTTGCGGTTTGATTATACCAGTAAATTTTATTAAGCTTTGTTGTTTGTCAAGGCTCAGGGTTCCAGCTTATAAAAATATCAGGAAATATTTTACGTTGCATCGAAATTCGTAGCACTACTCTACAGAAGTTCATATTATTATTGACACTGCTCTATTGTAAGTTTTGCATACGTTCTTATTGAATTTATCTTAGGAATCCGTACAGTTAGATGCTCATTGCACTGATCTTATGCATCCGAGCTCAGACCTCACGGGCCTGGGACCTGGTGAGTGCGCCAATTCGCCATCCCTGGCGCTGTCTCCCTGCCATAGCTCCATCACTCATCCTCGTTCTTCACCGCATCCTACCTCCGATAGCTCACGGACACTGGTCTTCTACAAAAGGCCTCCTATTCTTCCCCTCTCTATTGAAACTAGCTGCTTCGATTCCCACACTTCAGCGGCAAAGATTGTCTGTCCTAGCGACCCTTCTGAGCCTACAGGCCTGCACTCGACAGGGGCTGATGCACCGAATACGTTTAAACCTCTTGAGGTTCGTCTCCACAAGAACAAAATTCCAGCTTCAGAATCTTATGGTGTCCCTGGAATGGATAATAGTCGACCATCTTCCACCCTATTAAGTGAAGTTACGTCCTTTGACCGCATAAAGCTACAACTGGAGTACGGGTTCTCTTCACTGTAAATTCACATTTATTTAAATCTAATGAAATGGTTGTTTGCTTACAGCTCCGAAGTTGAAAATATCGACAAGGAGATACGGGAGTTGCGCGAATCGTTTAATAACAGTAGCCTCTCTAAGCAGTCGGTACAGGAAATTGAAGTGAATTTAACACAAATCTGCCCGCCATCCGCTTCTCCCAATTTGGCAGCAAGCTATTCGCAGTCTCCTTTAAAGATCATCGAGATGGTAATGCACCTCTGAAAATTCCAGCTTAACTTTTGGATTTTCACGACCAACTGGCTGATGTTTTGCTATTAGCATCCAATCGGTCAGCGGTCCACTTTCTAAATATACATCAATGGGTTACACTAACTCAAATGGGATCTACTTGCTGTGAAATGCTATAAGATTATTTAATCAACTTATTATTTTAACTTTTACTGTGTTATATTCGCGGAATGTAATATTGATGAGCTAGGCGAATGTACGACCTACTGTTATCAAGACTTATAATAACATATTATTTTTAGGGCCTACTAATAAGTAACCAGTTGTAAAACCGTTGACCGTTTAAGACCTTGTATATCATTATCTCACTTTCGGTGTCCCCTGCATGGGTTCAAGCGCTCAGTTTACTATAGTCCTCAAAGTTTTTAATTTGGATGCACGCCTATTCATTCTTCTTACTAATTTTCACCTTTAATTTCGGACGCTTGTCATTTGCAATTTAGGGTTGTCACAGGGCCTTCAATGTTATTAATTCCTTACCTAAGAAAGAATAACAGAAGTTTCCTTTTCACTTCAGGTTGAGCGACCTGAGACGGCGATGGTGACGGGAGTGAGGAAAGATAACGCAATGTACCACGTAAAGAAGTTGCCCACTGGTTTCATCTATGGCAGGATTAGTATGGACACGGTGAGAACAAGGTGATAGATGGTCCGTAAAAAAGTTGACGCCTCTGGTTTGAATTTGAGGATTTGAACCAGCTATAGCATGCATTGGGTTTTAATGTGTGTTTGCTTTCGAAGGCTACGCCAGAAGCACCTTGAGATAGGAAGGAGATAAGGCTTTATTCTCACTCTACGTATTCCCTTAACATGCCACTTCTCCAATACACACCTGCCTGTGAAATAGAATTGACAGTTGGAAAACCGAAGGGAGATAGGAACGGTGACAGGAATGGGTTTTTTTGGATCCTAGCAACAAATGGTTTCATCAAAGCGAAATTCACATCAGGTTTATGCCTAGCTAAAGGAGGATAACAGGGTGTGGATGGTGAATGTGGTTAGTCCAAATGCTATGATTAAAAAAAACGCGCGAACTTATTTAGTCTACAACAGTCAGACTTTCCATGCACGACGTCGTAATGCTCTTTGAGATGTGCCCGGCACAAAACTGCTAAATATCACATACTACACTTGCTCGGTAAATGTTCAAATATCCTATGTATAGGTTTGTTTTCATGTTGAATCAATATTCTGTATTATGGTTATGCTGCTTATCACCCTTGCATAAGCGGATCAAGTTTAACCGATTAATGTATTCTGCTTTATATACTTGTTGCAATTGAACTTATTTTTGGGCGTTTCAATAAAGCCGTCACTTTTGGATGTGCGATCGACCGAAAAGGGTAAAGAGAAGCAGTCGCTGGGTACCGCGTCGCCAATAGTCAGTTTGCCTTATAATCTTGTTCCATGTCCGGCCACGAAAACAAGCGCGTCTGCAGTAGCAGAGCTGGGCACTGGGACTAGGTCTTTCTCCGTAATGGAGTCGCTGCGGCAGCGTGCGCAGGAGTTGATCTTGCGCCAAAAGGAGTGCATTCGTGCCAGTATCTCTGCCTGTAGAATACTTGAGCGACCACCACATCGATTCACGGGTTTGGCTCATGGGGATGGTGCAGATTTCCAAAGTCTCTCCGTACCAGCTAAAGCCCGAGTCCCCAGCTCCGTAAAGGTATGTCTTGTGTAGCACTTCCTTGCCTCCTATTTAAGCAGGCTTTAACTCTTGACGCTGATCCATTTTCAGCTTTCACACAATTTGAATGATGACGCTTTACTTGCATCGAGCACGCTTCCGTTGAGCTCCTGCCAATCCTGGGCGCAGCCGATGATGAGTCCCATCTCGGACTTATTTCCAAGTCTACAAAGGCTCTCTCCACCAAGTTCACCGTTACCATCGCTGCCAAGCAGCTGCACCAAGCCGTCCTTCTCCGCTTCCGCGTCTGTCGCCAAGGCTGATCGGGCCACTATTTCGTCTAAAATTAGCTCCACCAGCGCCAATCTGCTAGGTTGTTCATTTGTGGTGATATCCTTGATATTGTCGTTTTTATTTATGTATGATTAAGGCGTCATAAGCGTTTTTTCTGAGGAACTGGTAACATCCCACTTTTGAGCACCAACTCAGTATTGGTGGTGAATTTGCTATTATTTTACTAAGTCTGTTGAAAGCGTTATATTTTTTTGGCATTGCTCTAATATGGGAATTTCCATAGTTGAACAGCCTATTTTTTAATTGCAAATTGTGTAGTGAACATCCCCGTTGAGGGCTCTTTTCTATTATGCTTGCTCTTCTTAAAGAAGCAGATGATGACGTGAAGTTGTTTACGGGGACGACTGGGGATTTCGTGGCAAGGAAGAGGAAACTTCTTCGGAGTTATCTCAAGGTTTGTTAGGCAAATTAGGCGAAAGATGACCACGTAAGTAGGTTTTATAAGCTTTTTTCATCTCGATCCTAGCAATTGTTGGGAACCGTCCACACAAAGTCTGAGATTTTGCCCTTGAACTACAATGGGACTTACTCATCATCGATATCAACTTCCGAAATCCGCCCAATCAACACCATTATCGCCAAATCCACTGAGCAAATGCCACCCTTTTGTCATAGTCAGTCTAACAACAATTTTAGGTCGCATTACACATCCCCCTCCCATGAGATCTTAGGTCCCAACCCTCCAGAACATTTGAAAGGAGATGTTTCCAATCGTCAACGTCGCTCATGTTCAGACTCTGGCTTATTGCAGGAGTGCTTCGAACACCGTTTTGGTGAACTAAACGAGATCCCCAAGCCTATTAGCCATTCTGTGCATACTTCCGTCTCCACTCTCTACTTGAAAGAACATTCTTTCAGTCACCTAAACGGCAATAGCTCAGAAGTTGCTTCGTCACCCACTTTTTCTTCACGTCCTATCGCCTCCTCAACTTCTAACTTGGAGATATCGTGCGATAGCTCGTCTGGTCGTCCAATGAATCAGTTCAGTGTACTTTCATGCCAGACTCTACCGGCCTCTCTAACAAGCAGTGGCACAAATTCTTTCCAGTCACCAGCTTCAATGAGGAGAAAATTCGCCATTACCAAATCGGCTTCAGTTGCGCTTCAGACACCTTGTCAAAGTTCGCCTGTCAAGCATCCCCCAAGTCAGTTTAAATTCATTTCTCTCCAAGCTCCAGATATTGCAAAGGAATGTATTATTTATGACAGTTCAACAGTGCATCAAGAAGGCAAGATTGCTGCTGTAGAAGCGCATTTGGACGGTGATTTAACACAGATTTCAACACAGGATCAGTTAGCCAACAAAACTGTGAGTATTAAGTAACTTTAGACCTTTAACTTCCCAACTTTACTTTGGCTATAAGCAGGGGATACTTTGATAGTTGCGATATTTATCCGACCATCAGTTTTCAAAGCGTGGAAATCCAGTGCTCTTTGGTATTTTGTGTTTGTGATGCCTATTCTTCCGTGACTAGATTGGTGGTTGTACTTTTAATGCCAAAAGTGTAGCCTTTGTTGCCCTCTCCCAAGATGAGTAGCTTAAAAATCTATTCACCTAAAGTATTCCTGTAACATGGCTTAGGCATTAGTCCATAATACAGCAAAGCATCTAAAAACGATTATTTTGATTTTTGCACTTAAGGTTGCTGAAAATGGGTTAATTCCAGATGCACCTTCTCAACCCTGGAGTAATGAATCAGCCGTCTTTTCATGTGCGTCTCGAGCACTTTCAATGAATTCGCCCAAAGCCCCCACTTTTTCAGCTGCCTTGGATGCTACCTGTGGAATCACGAGTTCAAGTTCCTTTTCTAAACCGACTCCGACGTACCCCACCTCCTCACCATCGTCGGCACGAAATTGTATCTGGTTTCAGAAGAAAAAATACAGCCTTCAATCTATCCCCTCTGGCTTGGATGATAAGATAAATCCACAGATAATCTTTAACACCTCATTGCCGACAGACAGTACACCAAATTCTTCCAGTCGTCCTTCAAATCAATTTAGTTACTTGTCATCTCAGTCGTCTTGGTTTCCGGCTGAACCACCTTTTGTTTCAGAAAAAGAAGCTCCACAGGGGTCCGTTTCGTATGATCTAGTAACTCAGTCTACAACGTCTGCTGGAAGTACGACTACAACTTTGCATGCCCTCAAAAGTGGTCTCTCTATCGGATTTCGCAACGGGTTCGAAAAATCGCATGCACAACCGTCCTGTGACGTCTCACTCGGAACGCTGAATCCTGTGAAGGGTGAACGACATGCTTCCGCTAGCACACTTACCCGTCTCCGCAGCGGTGTCATGGCAGACGAGGCTTCCCCCCCACTGTGCAGTGATCTCTCCTCTATCCCAACTACTAACAATAACGCTTCACCCCTTATCCAGTCGAGTTATTTTATGGGTGGGAAGAAGGTGCCTTCACCAAGTGCTCTGTTGAGTCATCATAGTTTGCGCATGAAGCCACCTTTCAAGGATAGGATGCTGCTGCACTCCTCTAACACACCCTCACTTGGGCTGGACACCTGCAGTTTAACCAGATCTGAGTTGGAACGAGTTTCACGTGGCGTTGGCACAAGTCCTATGTCGACTCTCATGTGTTTGCAATCAGACCCTATTCCGCCAACGCCGATCCCTGGCATCAACAAGAACTTAACTCTCCTGACTAGACCCAAATTGACCAATCCATCAAAATCGCTTCCAATTGTTGATCAATTCGATGATACAGGGCAGATTGGAACTGACAGCAGTATGAGTGCTCTCCCTCTCGAAAATCCAACCTTCTACTCATTGATGACATACTGCAATGCTGCTGGGGGTCGTATCACACCATCATGCAATTCTAACGCCGTAAGTTTTGTAGTGAATCTAAAAATTAACTCTTAAGCTTCATGTGACCGAAGTGATTCCATGTCAGTTGCCCGAGCCGACAGACAAGAAATGTGGGGCTGAGTCTAGAAACCAATTAACTGAAACGTGTTGTGAAGCCTGTGACTCCATCGATATGAGTTCGTCTTCTTCCGTATCACTCCATTCCTTTCTGGAGAACGAAGCCTGTGTGGAGTCGTCTGTGGAGCAGAAACGAAATGGGGAAGGGGTTTTCAGTGTAGGAAGAACGCTCACCGTTCAGACCCATTCCCTCAATGCTCCTCCCTCAGGCGGCGTCAATCAGCAGACTCGTTCCTCCCATTCTCCTCTGGTCCCGAGTATAGCTCCTCTTGTCCCCATTAAATTTGAACCTCCTTCGATGAATAGCATTCCCAAGGTAGTTGGCTATTCATTTACTCGAATCGTCTAACTTTATGCCAAATTTGTAAAACCTATTCCATTTATTCACATTTAGGTTTCAGCCAGATGAGAAATTATTTTACGAAATGACTTTATTAATATTGTTGCCCAAGTTAAATTTTGCGAATAATGAGTTCAATAAGATATTTAAGCTAGGTTCTCGATTGTGCAATGGTGAATTCCACTTGCTGGAATGTTGTAGGTTTCGGAGATAGTAGTGCAGACATTACCGTCAGCAGATCAAATGGAGGGGAATGAAGTCGTCGCAACATCCGCCTTTGCAGCGCAACCTAATGGGAAATCGGAATGGGGGAAATCTGCCTTCGGTGAGTTGCTCGATTCCAAAGCGAGCAGTAATGTTGTGTCTTCTACGATATCAGTTGAATCGAAATTGGCCAATGCAAAGGCGTCAAAAATGATGTCAGACAATGTGAAGGCAGACAACGCAAAGTCAATCACAGCACAGACAGATACTAGGGGAGTAAACACTGTAAACGCAATTGTCTTGGATTCGGTTAATGGAAAAATCGGTGGCAAGGAGGTCCGTAACACGAAAACAATTAGTGTTAAGTCATTTGGTGCGAATACGATTTCTGAGGGTGTAGTTGGGAGGAAAGTAAGCGAATCAACGGCTATCGTCCACAAACTAGTCAATGGGAGACTAATTGAAGTGAAGCCAGTTATTTTGGAACCAGAGGGTGCAGGAGCTACTGAGGGGAGTGCAGGTACTGTAGCACCGACTAGTGCAACAGGAGCTGATGCGGGAGGAACCGGCGCAGAATCAGCAGGTGTAAAGGGAATTGAGGCGCCGCTCACTGGTGTTAAAATCGTCGGTCCAAAATCACTCGGCGAGAAAACAATTACTGCGTCTTCAGTTGATGCAACAACCGCACCCGCTATTGAATTGAGCGATACGAAGAAAGCGAATACGAAGTTATCCACAGGAGAGTTCTTCATTTCCAAAAGCAACACTGCGAAGCCTGTTTCCGTGCCACCAGTCGGTGCCGCGTCGGGTTTTGTTGATTCGCTTTCTCCTGGGACAAGTAGCAAGGAAGCAAGGTCCTCAGAGTCGACTGGTGAGAAAATGATCGGGACCAAATCAGGTGGCAAGGGGGCGTTTGCTGCAGCTTCGGTTAGCGCGACGAATTTTAATGGAAAGAATGTTCTTGCTGGATTTCTTACTACCGAAGTAAAAGGTGAATCTACTGTAAATTTGGCTGATTTGAAGGCACCTGGAATACACACTTTCAGTATAAAGGCGACTGATAAAAATGGAGTCCCTTTGGAATCTGCTGCTGCAGAAATAAGTGTTGTGAATTCAGATCCGCTGGAGTCATACATAGCAGCGTCAACAGCAACGAAAGTGAATGGCCTTGGTTTACTTACTACGAATTCAGACAGTACGAAATTAAACAGTATGAAAGTAACAGATGTTGAGCAGAGTGTTGGCGACGTGGTCTCATATCAGCCAAACAGGACTGCCATTTACACTGCAGCTGCTCCCGCTGGCCTCCCCACCTACCTAACCACCGACACCGCTGCTACTATAGCCAGAATGCGGAAGGTGCAGGAGGTATTAGAGGTATGTGTAGTCGATTTAATTGTCATTTCTCATCTGTAATGCTACTGTCGAATCGATGGTTGCTCTATTGTCGATCTGTGTACCGGACCCCTTAACTTGAATTTCAATTTATCTTTTTGGTAGTTGCAATGCCGTACGTTAGATCGCTATTCCTATTTCTTCAACTATTTGTAAGAATTTCTCGATTAGCGAAAGGGATACGATCCACTTCTGAATCTGGAAACAAGACTTCTGGCGGGTCTACAGGAGGAATCAGCCGTATCTCCCGTTGATGTGTCCTCGACGCGAAGCCCTAATCGTGAAGAGGCGTCGAGCTCCATCCAAGTAATGCTGTCCGCCCTCAATCGTGATCAGAGTGAACATAATGGCTCGTCTCCACGTCAAAAGGCGAGTTATCCTCGAAAGTCTGTCAAGTAAGCATCCGTTTTTTAACTTCTTAACATTCAACCTCCTATTTTGCGTTTTGTACGGTTTTCGAACTCTGTTCGCCTCAGTTTGCAAAAGGTTGGATAGGCTTCTACCATTTTATGTAATCATAAAGTTGTGGGTATTTCATTGAAGGCAAATGAGGTTTTATTTATATTTCTTGTTCTTTGCTTCACCTAGGAGTATGTTTGATCAACGGGCGAAGACGTCTGGTTAAGTGGACTGCTGAGTTTTTTGGACTAAGATAGAAGGCATGTGGAAAAGGTCGAACACACGGACCGTTAGCTTATTTATAAAATGCGAGAAGCAACTGTAGTAAGACTGTAGTTAGGATTCATTCCAGTGAATACACATATTTTTATCTGAAATCTTATTTCCACGGTAGTTGATGCATGTCTGGGATAGTATTTACTAGCGCAATCATGAAACGACCCCTTGTCACTAATGTGTGACCCTGCTCTCTTGAACAGACTGTCTAAACAGCTAAATGCTCATTGTTTTCCATTTCTTTTTGTCAGTAAATTAAAGTGTGTTGCCTACGAAACAGACACGCATTTCGTTTTCTCCGTTTTGCCACTTATGGACTTGAGTGATGGAAATTCGCAGGAGTTCCCCGGTTATTAGTCAGGGAAAAGGAACTGGACGTTCAAGGTTGAGATCACCTGCAACTGCTGCACGTAGGCGGTTAGTCTAAGCATAGCATTGAGAACTGCGTTCACTGTGCGCTTGAAGGCAACTCAGTGTCTTTAAAAATCATAGCGGCAGTATTTAAGTAAGATTATCTTAGATTATTCCCTCCTACTAACTCTGCTATCTACTTTACCATCGGAGTTTAACCAGACGGGTTCCTAGCAAATGTGTCAAATTTGTTAATGGGTGCTTTCATGTTTTTGTTGCCCATCGGAAACTGCGTTTTAGTACAAAGACTCCACTTTCCACGAGAAGGCGAGGGTGTAGCTCGCGGGCCTGTAAATCATCGGAGTAGGTGCTTCCATTTGTCTCTTTCACTTTTGGTGGCGGTTTTAAAGGGAAGTTGAAGTTGGATTTATAAGTTGATACTACGTAGATTTTGATCATGGCAGGCTCTTTTCTGTATTAGCAGTAATGGCATCAAAATCTCGCTGTTAATGATGTTTCATGGTACTAGTGGCACGTTTCTTTGCCATTTATTTTCAAAAATCAAATCAAACCCACGGTTCTTTTAACTACATTTTTGTGCATTTTGCGAATTTCGATGATGTTCTGCAAAATAAATCCCCAACTGTTGTTATCTTATTAGAACTATCGAGAGCGGTGAAATATTGCCAGCCAATTTCCCATTCGGACGTCTTTACTTGCGGAAACCAGATACAAAGCAGTGTGATGGTGGCAAAGATACCTCTTGTCAAAATACCGTAAGTATCGATTAGTACGGTTTACAGTGTTGAGCTATTTGAGGAGTACATATTTCTCTGCCCTTTTCTTATCCCAGGTAGACCCCTATGTCCGTAAGAAACCCTCGAGGGCACGCAGCAAAAAACCTTTACGAGCGAACCCCTCACCCCGCAGCACTTGAACGCCACCACCTCCTCCTCCTGCCCCTGTTCACACCTCTACCAAAAGTGTTAGTTCGGCGCCTGTGTGCAATTGCAAGTTTGATTATTTGGGCCGGGTGATCCATGCTCTCTGCTCGGCGCTTTAACACGTGTCAGGCATTCCCTTTTCTCTAATGAAAGATAATAAAACATTGCTGCTCATGTCTATCACGAGTTCATCCAAAGATTCGTTTTGATTCGTGCAAACGATTTGCATTTTGTCTAAATAAATTCGGTTTTTGTTTTAGTTGTCTGGTAGCATCCTAATTTGAGATATAGTTTGCTTTCTTGCGAACCTGGCCGATTGGGTAGTGGGCCTGGGGACCGGGTTGTAGTTTCTGGGGTCTAACTTATTTAGTTCAGGTCATCCTAATCGTCAGGTGAAGGCGTAGCCATCGCACACTTGGTCAGAGAGGGTAGGGACGGTAAGGTTTCTGCGCGTACCGAAGGCACGGATAAGAAAACGAAAGTTAGAACAGCCGAATATTGTGACATTAGTAAAGTAATCCTGGGATGGAAACTTTAATAAATAAAATTTGAAACATTTGGTCTCAGTTACAAATGTGGGGCGGAACATAAGTAGCTCGTATTAGTGCCTTACCGGATAAACGAGTGAACCTTAATTTTACAAATATTGTGGTTTAAAAGGTAATCCTAGTTAAAATTATGTTTACTTAAGTTTGTCTCATTAGGTCAAATCAACAGATGAAGCATATGCCAAACCCTTGATGGCGGGAATTCTCTTTCGTCCGGGGAGCGACTTTGTTTTAGTTGGCGGTTTAGTGTTTGATAATGTCTGGTCAGCAAAGCATCTTGAAATTCTTGAAGAGACCACTGCCAGAGTCCGGTCCAAAGAGTAAAGTTCAACGAACTGAGTACGCCTCATCAGTAGTGGCCTCAAGCGATAAAATTTCCAGCACGTCTTTAGATGATGCTGGTAACCGATCTCAGATCAATCGCACTGTTGCGGAACTCAGGCTTAAGTTGCCGAGCGCTGTCAGGTCCTTGATTCGAAACATGGATTCGGAGTGGTGCTTCCACTTGGCAGGCGTAATCAGAGGTGATTCCTTCACAAAATTGGCGAACTTCATAGAACAGGAACGGACTAAGACCACTGTCTACCCCCCTGAAGAAGAAGTTAGTCCTGAGCTGTGTCTCCATCTATGCATAATTTGATTCCCATAACGATGCAGAGAAAACCGAATTTTAACAACTAACTGTTAGGAATACGTGTAGCCATTTAACCCGTGCTTTTAGAAGTTTCATTTTAATTTGGGCTATGTCAGAAACACATCGACCTGTAGTTATTGTCTGAGTCTTTTTTATGTCACAACTTTTTTTGCCTCAACTATACTGTGGAAATTGGGTAAGTCTAACTTTTCAGCGTAGACGCATTTCTTCACCAGTAAAATTGGGCGATTGTTCCTTTAAATTATTGTGACCAATAAAGTATGATCATTTCTGCTTTTATAGTGTGCATAGCTTATGTATTTGCTAATTCTACTTACGTTTCCACCCATAAGGACCAGTTACATGTACACAATGCTCAGATGGAATAAAATGGGTTTACATATGTATGACTTCCCACTATGAATTTTTTTAGGTATTTACATGGAGTAGGTTGACACCGCCGAGGAGGGTGCGGGTGGTTATATTGGGCCAGGACCCATACCATGGTCCAAGGCAGGCACACGGTTTGGCTTTTTCGGTGAGGCGACCGCAGCGTCCTCCACCAAGTTTGGTTAACATATACAAGGAGATTGCCTCCGACTGTGACGTCTCCGTACCCGAAAGTTGGCCGCCTGGTCACGGGGACCTTTCTCGCTGGGCAGAACAGGGAGTACTCCTTCTCAACGCTGTCCTTACTGTCCGCTCTTCTCAGCCGAATTCGCATAAGGGCCAGGGATGGGAGAAACTCACCAGCGCTGTCATTAACTATATCAATCTTCGCTGCTCGGTAGGTGCATGTTCACGATTGCGATAAGCTTGAGATCGGAAGCTATTAACGGGTACTTGTTTTTTTTATTTAATAAGAGTTGGTGGCTTCTGTTCGTTTCTTTTTCAGCCTACTGCCTTGTGGCGACCCATTACCTAGTTTGACTTCCCTTTATTGATAGCATGTTGTGTTCCTGTTGTGGGGTGCCAATGCGCAAGCGCAAGGAGCGGGCATTGATAAGAAGAGACATCTGGTTTTGCATGCTCCCCACCCCTCCCCCTTTTCGGCTGACCGCGGTTTCTTTGGCTGCAAACACTTCAGCAAAGCGAACGCCTATCTCAAGGATCATTGTCTGCAGCCAATTAACTGGACGGATCTTTCCTGATCGCGTTATGCTTAAATAGATTCAGGCATTTATCGAACACTTTTATAATAACTAAACAACTCGTTTTTTAACATAAATTCTGCTACACTATTCGCTTGACTTGTTCCCGCTGTTATTATTTTTAATCAGGAATTATTAGCGATCGATTTATAATAGGAACTGGGCCAATTACAGGATTGGTCTGTTTGCGTCCTGGTCGGTTCTCTGGCGAATGTATTCCTCTGGGCGGTCGCCCTACCATTTGTAACGGATCATCTTGATAGTATTTCTTTCGCTTCTACCTGGATAAGCTTGTGCATGCAAGAGCTGTCCTGTTTATTTGTTTCCCGGCTATCTGCCTTAATTGATGCACCGCAGATGTCTTAACTGTAGCCGTTAGACGGTTTACATTTAAGTGATCTAGGGTTATCTTATAGGAAAGCAGTCAGTGGAATATTTCTGCTTTTCAAGCGCAACACGTGGGAAGGACGATAAACCGTTCTCGGTGAGTTGAAGTCGTTTGGATTGATGTGGTTCGTGGTAAAAACTCCTCACGATAGGGTTTGTTGGAATTTTACCAATCGTCAGCTCTTGCTATGGGAGCCGGTGATGCTACGTTGCAACATATACAGTACTGGGTGAGGGAGAAAGTACGGTAATGTTTGGAGCGGTAATGAATTGCGTAGAGAAAGACATTGGGAATAAATGCTTGTGATTTGCCACTTCATAAACAATTCATTGATGAATAGATCAAGGTGGGATTTATGCTTGGCTATAAGAAAAGCAAAAGGAACTCTATCTTACCAGAGATTGGCAATATTCTTGGGATTTGTCACCAAGCTGGGTGAGGGTTTGACGCATGGGAAAGGGCTATACACCTACAGGCTTCAGGTAGAGGGATACCACGACCTTTGGTGATGATGCAGCGTATTTGAAGCTTCTCCTGCATTAGACTAAATGCAAAGATAAGGGTGACTAGACATGTGGATGTGGGTTCATTCTGTTTTGCAGAGTGGGCGTTATCATTGTGAAAGGTGGGAGAGAAACTGAGTGGTTCGGAAGGCACATGGTAGTCGGTATTTGGGTTCCAGGCAAGAGGGGAAAGCCATGGGTCGATGGAATATCGAACAATACCCAGGGGGTGGGAGGCCTGTTTGCCAACATAGGCTTCTCTGAGGGTAGTGATTTATTCTTCCTGAGACAGAGATTCGGGGCGACAGTGTGACGTGCAACGTCATGTGCCGGCGCGGAGGCGGGAATCGCTTGCGCTATTGTACGGCGAAATTGAAGGCCGAAAGAATATGTCAGACCGGGTTTTAGAGGTTCCCTTACGCATGCAACAGCTATTAAGCTAAAATAAGAAATGAGGCCTATTACAATAGTGGGACGTCAAACATTAGCGACTGTGAAAATGAAAATGACCCGGTGGAGCAAACCGGGACCAAAGGTAAAAGCTGGTGCACATTGTTGTATGTGCATTAGAGCATGAGGATGATTTCTATACCAACTGTGTTTATCCAGCCATCAAAGGCTGTAATTGTAATGCTCTGTTTGTTTGAACTACCGGTTTCGGTCATGGTCACATAGGTGGCCATTATTGCCCTAGGTGCGTAGGTCGGTCTTCGAGACATGCCAGCAGCCCATTCCCCTATATCTGCTGAATGTATATATTCCGCCCTGGTATTTTGTCTTCTTATGCTTTCAAGGGGGCCTCGGACCGCTACATTAGTCGTGCGTGACATTACGGTCCCATGGTTCGACTTAAAATCTTTACCTTTCTTCATGTTAATGAAGCTTCTGCGCCGAATGGTTTTATTGTCCCTTAAGGGGTATTTTGTGGCCACGATCTATGTTTTTAGCTCAATGAGAGGTCATTTGCAAGCAATCAGTGGCTAAATTTAGTTCAAATTTTCTAACTCACCTTACTTCGAACAATTCTCACGCTCAAATGATGATAGCGCTGCTCGCGGCCCGTCAAGGTTATCTACCACTATTTTTGGCGTTTCGTTGTAGGTTCGTCTTATGCTGCTATTTAGGTTTTTTAGTAGTGTTAATGTAAATTTAGATATGTCTCACGTCGCTTACCACTTCTTCCTGATAAGCAACATCCTTTGTGCTTCTTTGCAGCTCTCTCTCGTCAATCGCTTTTTTCGCATTTTGTAACAAGTTTTCTTACTTGGGTCTTCGATATTCATGGAACAATTTGACAGACTGCTAGAGGAGCAGCAAAAAGCTATCAGACAAACCGACGACAAAATAAGGAAGCTCGAGGCGTACACTGGCGAATGCGCACAACTGAAAACAAGGCTTGAGGATATATCTAAATGTTTTTCAAAAGAAGTTATTATTCCATTCTCTCCCAGGGCTTTTGTTCCTGCTCGTTTGATTCATACAAATGAGGTCCTTGTCTATTTGGGCGGTAGTGCCGAACACTTTTGTGAGGTATCAACTTTCCAATCCGTATCCCTTATTGGTAAGAGAATTGGGCGCATCCAGCGGGAAATTCAACAACTCCGAGAACAGAAACGACTGTTAACTGATAGAGTATCTTATACTCAAAGGCTGGTTAAAGGCGAACAACCGCAAAATATCTCGGGGGAAGGTGGTGGGGACGTCGAATTCGAAATACGCGAGGAGTTCGATCCAGAGAAGGAAAAGGAGTGGCAAGCCAAACATAAGGAGCGTGTCCAGACGGAGAGGATGCAGGGACGTTTGGACACCCGCGCAACCCCCTCCTACCCTCCAGAAGTAAGGATTGAAGGTGAAACACCCTCAAACCACACACCCCCAGTCCTCCCCGACATCACATTTTATGGCTCCAGCAATCGGGCGCTCCCGGTGAATCCCGACATCAAGGACTGGCATAGGGCATCCCCGGCCGATGTAGTTGCCTTTGTCCAGAGAGAACGTCGTAGAGCAGAACCCACTAGCATTCTCAAATCAGTCCAATCACATCAGTTGCTCGCAAAACTCGAGTCCCCTGGTAAATCTTGCACCGATGTCAAACCGGCAATGCAACCGGCGAAATACCCCATCGAACCGTTTTCTCAGATTGTCGAGAGAGGACCCGCTCCCATTGAGGCTGTTGACCGTACCAGATCAAGTAATGGCCCCGTCTCGCGATTTCGCGCACAAAGAAATAGGAACCCATAAATAGCCTGGTTGTCATAGATCCATGGACCTTTGTACTGAAAAAATCTCATTTTCTAGAGGAATTTAGCAACGTTTTTTGTTCCCAGTTAGAAAACAGGCTCTCCCCTCAGACCATAAAAAGTAGCTTGGAGAATCGACTGTAATGCTTCGAGAATCCCGCAAATATGTACAAGGGGGTCAGTACTTGGGCCCTCACACACAAGGACCTAAAAGTGTTAAAATGTTCTGGTGACGAGTGCGGCGACGACACAGCAGGCATAACGATGAATTAGAGGAATCAGCATTACGACGTACCTAGGTAGTCGTCCATAAGTGTGCCAACGGCGAACTACAAAAAGTGGAGGCGGTTAGTCCGCTCAATTTTAGTTTTATTTGGAGTGACTTACGATAGCGCTGGCGTCGACACGTAAACCGATTATCCTCAGTCGAATTCGATCCTCCAGCTGGACGATTTGGGTCTAATAATTGTTCAAAAGTAGGAGAGAAAGCTTTTGATTCTGGCGTGGGATGGATCATGCACAATGAATGTCCAAAATCAAACTGTAAATGTTTGCAGCAAATCCCGAAGTGGCTTTAGGAACGTGAATTCATACCATTGCCATAAATAGTAAGACCAATGTGACATTCGCATAAGCATAAATAGGATTAAACCATAAGATGAAGTGACCTCCTCCTCTTCGTCGTCCTCATTTGTGTTTTCAGTCGTCGGCTCGGCACCTTCGAATTTGATGTTTTGAGGGATGGACTAAAGAATAATTTGCTAATCCGTCTTACGTATTTCGATATAAAAATGCTCAGTGGGCCGGCTTCTGCAAAAACGCCAACTTTATTAACTTGAGTAACGACCGCATCAACGACTTCGCCTTTGAAAGGCCGGAACACAATAGCTCGGTACACGATGCGGTACTGGACGAACCCCCGACCTGGAAGAAGCATCCCGGCTCCGATATGGTCAATGTTGGTTACCGCAACAATAAACCCATACCTGTTGGTCAAATTCTTAATATCACCTTACTTGCCAGAACATGTGCCTTCAATATCCGAAAAAAGCTTCGCTTTTACTGTCTCAATTAGGTTTGGGCCAAAGTATTTGGGATGCAATAAAATCTCATGTTCTAACTGCATCTGAAGGAATGAGATTAGTTAAGAAGTCACTACGTGGTAGAACATGTCGTAGAATCTAAAAGGCAATTGATGAAATTGAGCGCCAAAACCAGCCAACCCGGTAATGGACTGAAAGGTTAAGTGACCAATGTTGAGAAAAACAGATAGTCTGGCAGAGCTTAAAACTGGAAAATCAACGTATGGAAATGGCGTCGATATAACAGATTTTGCAAACCAAATCAGCATCTAATTCTCATCAATGGCTTTAATGTATACGATTTATTTCCGATGACGCATCAAAAAAATAGCTTCATAAAATTCGGTTCTGAGACTCAAAATTTGCAGAGCGTAGTAAGCAAATTATTCTAGCACAGCAGATCTTGATTGAAAGTAATAGTAGACCAACGAAGTCGGAAATTTATTCTTACTCGACCGTTTTGTTTAGTATTGTCGAGGTCTTGTTGCTGACACTGAAAAGTTCCAAAATGCATTGCACTTAGCCTTTGTTGCTCATAAATATGGTAGTGTGATCGACTTTAGCTAAAATGCTTTTCATCATGCAGTTACATTTTAGCATCTAGCTGAGAAGCTTCCTAGTGTAAAGGAATTAAGTATTTCTTTTTTGGTCATTAAGAACTTTAAGTCTTGAATTTCGATGCTAATTATTTGTACCTTTGCAGGTGGCGACATTTTGTTTACAATTCCATTTTACTCACGTGCTTTTAACTACCATTTATTTTTCTGTCAGTTTTGAACTTAACTGGTGTAAAACAGTTTCGTTGGATGGGTGGTTCTCGATAAATGGCGGATGCTGAAGGTGATTTGTCAAAAAGACACGGCACGAGGGTCTTCAAGAAAAGCAGCCCAAATGGGAAGGTATTCTTCTTTTGTGCTTTGTTACACATCGTTAGATTACGGCATACTTATCCAAGAGGGATTTTTTGGATCATCTTACATACGTCGATCCAATCGGTATTTACTTTGATTTCAAAATATATTTGTTCTTAAATAGAGGGCGTTGTTCTTGTTGATGAACCATACGTGAAAAACCGCCGAGTTTTCGTTCATGTTTTGGCTGCCTTTCGTTACGGAAGGGAAGATCTTGATGTCCTAGGATTGTCGTTCCGGAAGGACCTATTTTTAGCCTCCGCACAGCTGTATCCTCCTCAACAACCATTTCTGGATGACCTCCCTACGAATCCTATTCCTGTTATTGCTGTTGCCTCGTGTAATTCAGAATCTAAGATGAAGAGTACTTCGACTTACGAGGAAGAAAATTCTCCTGAACCTGGAAGTGCTCCCACCGACTTAAAACCCCTTACTCGTCTACAAGAACGTCTGATCAAAAAGTTGGGGCCTAGTGCCTACCCATTTTATTTTGAAGTACGTGATTTTGTATCGTTCGAGGATTTTCTTGATTTTAATTCGTTAGTCAAGTGCTTCTTTATTGTCTGGTGCAGGTTGCTTCTAAACATTTTCGTTTTTGTAGTAGAATCGTAAATCAGACTTACACTAGTCAGTTGGCAATCCAATCTACTAAATTTATATTTGGGTTTCAAATTTTGTACCTTTAGAGGTCATCGGTGCCTTTTGTGGTGCAGTGATTCCTTTTTGAAATTTGGTTATGTGTTTTGCCATTCAATCATCAGAGTATTAGTTGGATTTTTCCTTAACTTTTTAGCTTTTGTTGACTTGATTTAATTTAATGATAGCACACCCCTCCAACACCATGCTATTCTAAGCATTCTTGGATTATTTCAGTCGAGTATCCTATTTGGCCATAATTTTGTGTCGACATTCCAATCATTGCCTCTTCCATTTGTCACTTATAACTCGATCGTCTCTGTGTTTTATAAATATCTTTTCCCCGCTTTTGTAAAATTTACTTCGCCCTCTGAAAATTTGCATCCCTCTAATGGTCCACATCTATGGCGTTTTACTTTGCCCTTTACTGTTAGCTTTTTGTGACCGCGTTTCCGTTTTAAGGGTACTTTGCGGTAATGCGTTTTTACCATGGCCCTCGCAACTGCATCGAGTTCCTTCTACGCTGGCGCATCTTTTGCCGTATGAATACACGCGTACACGGGGTATCAGTGTTATTTCCAAATCTAGAAACTGATAAGCGACTTTCAAATATGTTTTCGGGGTTTCGCCGTTGATGGAAAGTCAAGATAACACGTTTTTAATAGTGTGGTTCCAAAAACCACTAAATTACTGCCTTTATTGTCTTACAATATTCCCTCCAAATTATTTATTTTACGCGGCATAAGTGCACGCAGTTATTTACTTAGTCTTTTTCATTCAAAGCCGCTGCATGCCTATTTGTGATCATTGAGCGTATTGAGCCCTTCTGTTCTTTTCATGTTGGACTGACAACTTTTTTAGCATGACCATGTTTTGGTTAGTTTAATGCTTTAATGGCGCCTGCCTTCTGTGCTTTCTCAAGTTGTCGTAAGTCAGTTCCTAGTTTATCGAAGATGGCTTCCGTTTGTAGCGTATCGCATGAGCCGCCGCTGCGCCTACTTAAGAGAACTGGAGAGATGGGCAGTAGTCACGAAACGCACGGACAATAGCTGTAATGCCTCTTGTGTCTCTCTGCAGCGCTCTTCTCCTCCCCTGGAATCGTACTTTTGTCTTGCCTCCGTGCAAATGCTTCCACACCGTTTTCATGGGGTCTTATCATTACACTCCTGGTCGTTTCTTATTCCATGAAAAGTGTTTTGCTTACTCTTTTTGGTTTTGCCACTTTATTTTCTATCTGGTTCTGCATTTTTAAAACTGATCAAGTCTGCAGATTTGACTACTCACGTGCCGACTCCTGCAACGGTCTTTTTACTACTTACTATTAAATTACAAACTAAGCGGTCGTGTTGGTTGTTCCTTTAGTCTGTTGTTGTCGCTATAGATAACTACGAGTGATCACTAATACTGTAAGCATTTTTTGCATAAAACTACTTAAATGCAGTGACCTGTTCCTTTGCATCGACACTACAGCTTTTTCGGATTCTCATCCTCATGGTTTGGGTCACTAAAGGTCATTTAGTTTGGTACAGTTTTCTTCTCCCTCTGTCCAATCTGAAGCACGTGACGTCTTATGGTGGCTGTCACAGTTCTTGTGGTTACTTTAATACGAAAGATAGCAAATACCCCTTATGGCAAATTATGTTCGATTGAAGGTCGCATAAGTTGATAAAATTTGATGGGGAGTGAGGAGTAATCTTTCCATTGGTGTAACGCTGTGCACTTTACATTTTTTTTCGTTTCAGCTTCCATTCGCTACGCCGGCTTCGGTCACTCTGCAGCCCGGTCCAAGCGACAGTGGAAAGGTATGTATGTCATGCAATTGTTTATCGATCAGTTCTATGTTGGCTTTGTGATGTCAACGCCTGTGAGGAGGGGAGACAGGTTGACGTGTGAGGGTTGGAGGGGTCGTGTCCAATGCTGCAGGTTCATTGGGCCGCCAGCAGGGCAGCCTGATTGCACTTGACTAATTATTTGTGAACTCCACGCCGATTCCACTCGTTCATTTCTCCTTCCATATTGGAACTAAGAGCAACAGTCATGTATCAATACCTCAATTTTTAGTGTTTCGTCGTTGTTTATTTTTTAACTCTACCTCTACCCATGGACTCCTTTTTTCAAATCGATGCATGCGAATGGTTTGTTGCGTTTCGCTGTTACGACAAGGTAGGATTCTTAATTGAGCTTTGGGTGGAATTCCTTTTACGCTTTCCTGTTTCCACCTCCCTTTCTAGCTAGCCAAGTACTCCGTCTGACACTGAATTTATAAACCACCTACGCTGCTGTATTCGCTGTTGCATTTAACCAATGCATTTATTTGAGTTTGGTCGATGTCATGCTGATGCAACGCAAAGAGACGCTGACAGACACTGGTTTTGCTTAAAACGATGCGCATTCAGTAGTGGAGGCTATTCCTTACTACATAAAATATTTTTTACGCTTCACGCCTTCCGATAGTTTACAAGAGGCGTTTACCTTCTGTGTATCCAGAACTGACCACGACCCTCATGTTTTTGTTCATTTTGCCCTAAGTGATGCTTTTTTTGCTACTTTAATGACTCTATTAGTTGTCATCCTCCTAGTTCAAAGTTATGCCTTCAGTATGTTTGTTAATTCCTCCATAGATATTCAAGCTTTTCTTCGCTGAACAAATATCTGCTTCTTACCGTTATCTATTCACTACATTTTCATGTCATTTCACCGCAGCAATAAATCCTGTCACTTTTAAGTTCTTGAACTAAACCGGCATACTAATCCAACAGAAAAAAACACTGGCATCGCAATCATTTGTCTGCTTTAATCATCAACTAGGTCAGTATTCCACTTCAACGTGTCAGTGCCCGATATTATGCTATTTTAAAAGCAAAAGGCCATTAAAGAGGCTTGAAATCTTTTTTGTGAATTCTTCACTTTGACATACTATCGCACATGGGAGGGGTTTTGGGGACTCTACCTATTAGGCGTTGGTGTATTTGCTTCATTTTCTGATTGCAGCCTTGTGGCGTGGATTACGAGCTGCGGGCATACATAGCTGAAGAATGCGACGAAAAACCTCAGTCTCGGTATGTTAGACTTTTCATTGCTTGAATTCACGCAAGTTGATCTCTTTGTGAACGTTTTTAGTGGAACTTTGAGGCATTCCCTTGGTTTTTCGTCCTCGGAAGGCTTGGATATTTTTCAGCTGTTTTTACTTTGCAGCTTAGAATGCTGGATTTGCCACTACTATCGGCAAAAAGTGCAAATTAAATTGTTGGAACAAATTCAACCCCACTAATTGATTTGTTTGTTGGTTCATCGGATTTTACTCCTTTTTCTGGGGTGAACGTTGTCTCATGTTGGCGCCACAGTTTCCATCTGCCAAAAAGATAACTGATGATGTTATTTTCTCTGATAGTTTTTTATCTGTGATGTCTATTAGATGCTTAAAATTAGATTATTCAACAGGAATAGTTCTCAAACGCAGTCATTTGCTTGAGCCGAAATTAATCAACACTACCTTAGCACTATTTGCCTCCACGGAATCGGCTTACCTTTTTTGTAATTTTATTCTTGGTACTTTTTAGTGGGTTCATTTCATCTGTTCTCCCTCATTTTCGTGTTGACTTCATTAAGCCGAAACCTTTTTAGGTTTCAAAATACCCATTGCTGAGATGCATGGGTTTTTGGAGTTGAAAATACTCTCGTACTAATTTTGTAGTACATGAGAAACCCTATTGGCAATAGTTTTAACGACTTAAGCATTTTGTTCAACACTTCTCTTTTACTTCCCATTTCAGCTCAAAGGTGGTTGGTTGTGTGCCCATCAACCGATGGTCACTGTCCCCGAAAAATGAGAATGCTCTCAAACTTCAGCCAAATCCACGGTTATATTCACGCTTCCTTTGATACGCACTTACTCTAACTTCTGATCATGCTTGTTCCTTTAATTGCTCCTCAGTTAATTCGCTGCCAATGCCGCTGGGTTGAAGAGTAGAGCGATCCTTCTAATCATGACTTAACTATCATCGATGTTTATTTGCGTCTAATTTTAGGATGCCGCACTTTTGCTACCTTATTTATGCTTATGGAAGCGCTCATACTCCTCCAAAGCGTTCCGTACTGCTCCTTCTATTGTGTCGTTTCAAACAGTCTTAAAACTGCGTAAATTTGTTTTAGTGGTCAATATCTTCACATGAAAATTGATATTCAAACATAATTATCATGGCTTTTATTAGGGAGGTTTGAGATGTGACGAATGCGCAAGCACTTCCATCTGTGAACCGCTTTCTGCTCCTTAATTCACCTGTGCACCTTTACTAATTCTATTTTTATTTTGGACACGGCATAGACTTCCTTTTTTGAATAAAATTAACTTTCTCCACTTTCATCTTGCGCACTGTGTGTGGGTAAATTATTTTTCCTATCATTAAAGTTGGCGTCCAAATCGTTTCCTTCCCTACTGCTCTTTTTTTCTGTCGTTCGACCATCAATTGTTTTTGTTTTTTATTCGGTCGGAACAAAGTTGGGTTGTGATTTCATTTTGCTTTGTTTATGGCGAATTCTACTACATTTGATGATTTGTGGCAGTCATTTGGCTTTCTGTTTGTTTTGAGTTCCACGCTTTCGTTCACTTTGTCAGAATCTTTGGAACTTATACACTCTTAAATCTTGTTTTGCCGTCTAGGATGGCAAAACTGCTCCAGAAAGGTCATGACAGCACACTTAAAGGGAAGTGTAGACGCTTCTTGTCTAAAAGCCGTTAATGGTAGCAACTTCCTTTTTGTGGTTTATAATCAGGTGATAGGGTTTTCTCTCAAATATGTTATCACCAACTAAAAAGCCTTCAAATACGTCGCTAAATGCCCCCTCCCCCCAAAGGCCCTTTTCCTGTTCCGTTGTTTTGATTTAAACTAGACTAGATTGAGGCATGGAAGCAGTGCATTGCTTATCCCATTCTGTGTACCTCACGCATAAAACTCGACCCCGCTTTACCTTAGTAAAGGGCAGTTTGGTCTGTCGGTTTTCCAGGAGTTCAGTGCGGATGGCCATTCGGAAGTTGACCTATGCTCCGGAAGGGTCTGTCCCTCAGCCTTCGGCGGAAATCGTCAAGGACTTCATAATGAGTCCGGGGACCCTGCGTCTTGAGGTCTCACTCGACAAGGAGGTTCGTATCTTTCGTCTTCCGTGTCTCTGTTTCCTGCCACCTTTGATGATTGACGTTTAGACGTGCTGTGCGTTTCTGCGCGCCAACTCTTGTCTGGGCCGAATTCTCCTCGTTATCAAATTAGGCCTCAGTTGTATGATCCGGTAGTTTGAGTACGTATTGAGGATTTCGGCAGTCTACGTGTCGTTTAGGTCATTCATTTTTGCGCGTTTGTAAAAGGCTCCATGTTATGCGTTATAGCCGTAAACCAGAATGAATATATAGTTTCGCTTGTTTTCTTAGCGTCACCTCATGATGAGCATTCGTCTCCAATCCACTCTATTTCATTATAGCTGAAATCGCCTTAAACGACACTGCATTAAGCTACTGCGTAAATGTTTTTGAAAATGACGTTATCGGCTTCACCTATGTATGCATTTTTCAGAAATACTACCATGGCGAGTACATAGCCGTTAACGTGCTGGTGGACAATAACTCCAACAAAACCGTGAAAAAGATAAAGGTGTCAGGTGTGTTTCAAGTGGATTGATTTGCTGACAAATTTCACTCTTGAAATTGTATTTTCTTCCTTTGCAGTGATTCAGGTGGCGGATATCATGCTGTTCAGTCGCGCCGTCTACAAGTGCACAGTCGATGAGGCGGAGTTTGAGTAAGTCTTTTTGGCTATGAGGATGGCATCCCACCAATTAATGGAATCCTGTGGAGTGGGAAAAGCCCCTTTCCTTACTATGGGCGTTTTCCATAGACAGTCGCTGGGTTTTTAGAAAACCAATTTTTCGCCCTAAATTTAAGTATGAGAGTCCTCGACGTCTTTTTCAACTTTTGAAAATTTGGTCAATTTCGTTACTCGTGTACTCACGGACCAAAGTCCAGTCTCCTTTTCAGATATGCTTGCTTATCGGTTGCAAGCCTAACATGGCTTTTAGAAACTAGATTCGCACATTTTAATCTGTGTAAATCTCAGTACACTTTTTGCCACAATTTCTGTACACATGTAGAAATGTGTGATGCTGTCTTTCATCTAGGAAGTTATGGGTGAAACTCTTGGTTGGGTTCCCCACTCAGCGGCATTTCCATCCATTCGGCATTATGCGTGTTGAACATCCCATCAAATGCCGATGTTCCTATCGCATTCGCGTGATCCGCCTAATCTGTTCACTTGAAGGTGAATTGCGAAGGTGACCAGTAAATATGTACTCACGGTGTATCCTCTGGTGTCATAATACTTTTGGTTTTAAACACAGGAATGTCTTTCATTTCGCTAAAACATAAGTTTTCAAATCCTGGATTGGACGCTCCATGAAAATTGTTTGCTAATATTTGCTGAAAGTAGCATCAGTCATCCTCTGTCTGTTATTTATACGCCTGCCTACTGGAGCTGCTAATTCCACCAATGTCAACTCGTCATGGCTTTCACCGAAATAAGTATTTATATGCATCTAATGGAATGGCGAATTTTTCCCATTAATTGCTTTAGCTATTTGCCAAATTGTGTAGCGGTAAGTTTCACTAAGTGGGCTGATTTCGCGCCCATTTGGGCGAACTACGACGCAGTTTGGATTCTTCACGGTAGATCTTGTGTTATTGAATTTCACAATTTCACCACCCGGATCGCAATTTAGATATAGTTCACATACCTTATCATGATTTGGAGGTTTGATTTACACTCAAGTTTCGTCAATCACAATTCAATGCAATCTGTTTTGGCCACTTTCTTTGCATAGAGAGGGTTGTCCAATCCTTCCGAGCCAGACGGGCTGGTGTAAGGTGTACCATATGTGTCCCCTCCTCTCCAACAATCGGGAAAAACGCGGCCTCGCTCTCGACGGCAAACTTAAGAATGAAGACACTAATCTGGCCTCTTCGACAATGTAAGCCCTTTCCCTCTCCGCTCCTCCATCCACCCTCATTCCCTTTCTCGCATTTCATCGGTCGCAACATTGTACAGTGTTGAAACCTGTTACCTGTACGTACGCACACGTACAATAGGCGACCTATCTTTTCTATCGCTGGCTCCTGGGCATGATTTATTTTCTCTTCCATTGCTCTTCGTCACACCCATTAGGCAGAGGCCTATCGCTCCGTTAACTGGCTGATTTTCCAATCGGAGTGAGGTCTTGCATTTGTCTGGTTTGTGTTTAATAAAGTCCATAAGTATGGCGGTGGAAATTGCCTTTAAATTCCACTTCCTGAGTTTAGCAATATTTTATTCAAACCTACTCTCAGATATAACCACCTCAATTCAAGGAGCATACCTCGATCTCTTTAATGCTGCTTCTCACTTTGACAGTGTGTTCTCAGTACACTTTGGCGGTAATTCATGAGATAGCAAATTTCTAGTTGATTTTAACCCCTAAAGTGTTCAATCGATGACATTTGTATCGAGAATTTCAATGCTCCGAATTGCAATTGTGTATTATTGTTAAGATATTATTGGTTTTTGGAGTAACAGACAGTGTTTGTGAAAGTACTATAGTCGACTTTGTTACCTACCTGTCAAACACAAAGCTGATTCGTGTGTCAGTTGAAGTTATCTGATTTAGTACGGATGATAGCTTGGCACTCTTTGATTTCCGAGGACCTCTTGTGAGTAGCTCAACTGATTCCCTCATGTCAGGTATTGTGTATGCTAAGCCTTTCCTAATAACCGATGATACCCTTTTAGCATTCTCGACCCCACACAGAAGGAGAATCTCGGTATCATTGTTCAATACCGTGTTCGAGTGCGTCTGGCCCTTGGATTCGGGGCAAGGTAAGTGTCGCCTCACTGACTTTCAGAATGGTCAAACCTCCACGATCAAATTTGCCGTTTAAATTAATTTTTTTCCATTCTTTCGAAACAACTTCTTAACGATATTATCTCGGCTTAATGTCAAACTTTATTTTGTCATTCAAACTCACGACACTCACTCTAGTAAAAATAGGGTGTCAAACCCACTCATTGTTTTGCCTCTTTATGCCGTGCTCATTATTTTTTCTTTTGCAAATTTAACGAGCTCTTTTCTGAAATTTCAGTCTATTGCTTCAGCGTTGTGATGGTTTTGTTTTCCACTATTTGGTAATGTGGCGAGTTTTGCTGGCTGGTCTACCTACCACCACTGCTAAGGTCCCCGTAATTGCGTGGACTGATGTGAAGTTCACAGCACCGCTTGTCATTTTATTCCATCTTTCCTCAACTCATCCAGCGATTAGTCTGTATCGCAATAATTAATAGCAGTGCAGCAAGCTCTCCCCATTCGTATAATTCCGTCTGACCCGTCTGACGCTGTCACCGTAGCGACGTGTCGGTGGAGCTGCCCTTCACGCTGGCGCACCCTAAGCCTCCGCCGGAGGAAAGTGAGGCTGAGTGCGGCAGTACCGCTGTTCCCTCATCTCCTCTCGCCAAGCAAGGGGCCGTAAAAGGGGAACCGGATCAGAGTGATGGAGAGCGAACCGAAGGAGAGGTAAAGATTACTGCCGGTGCCGCGACGGGCGACTTCATCGACCTCAAGGATCCTCCCTTTGGTAAACGGTAAGTCAGTCCTTTCCCATTCGCCGTCACCAGCTTTTTCTCTTCGATTAACTGCCTCCTATCACCATAGATTTTTTTTCCAGTTAATCCGTAGTGAAAGCTATCGCGAACGATTCAATCAACTTATCTATTCTCATTTACGCAGTGTCTTTGCCATAATCCCCTACCGCAAGAAGGGCTCTACAATTTCAGGATGCTCTTGTTAAACAAGACAAATAAAATGAAACACTGAATCTCTGTTCTGAGTAATTTCGACCATCACTCGACGTCGACGATTTCTTAGTGTCTGATTCCTCTTCCTCGAGTTTTCGTTCCGCATCAAGAACAACTGTATATAGCGTACCCAAAACAGTGAATTCCTTGATAAAGACGCCCACCTTTGAGTGAAATAGTTCAGATATTTTGCGCTTCTACTTTATGGCAAGGGATATAAATGTACCGTTTTCAATACAATTCGAAAGTACAACTCATGCTGAATTTTCCTATACATGCAAACCTATGCTGCATTTCGAACTGTGGCAAATACCATTTCTGGACTGTCAGCTGTTACCTCTTTTAACCACACAGGGCAGTGGATTTACCCAGCGATGATTTGATCTTCGAGGACTTTGCGCGCCTCCGACTGCGTGGACAGGACTCCACAGTAGGTGTAGGTGAAGAGACGGTGGCGTCCCCAGACTCCATCCCCGCCGTCGAAGGCACCCATCAGCCCACCGCCGTCGTGGCCGCGACCACCACTGTCGCTCCCACCGTCGCTGCTGCCTCCGCCGTTCCCACCGCCTCTCACTAAGCCCTCCTCACTACAACTGCAGCTCTCCTCCGCCATGTGCAATAAGTATACATGCTTTCTCTCATCCCGCTTTTCACAGTGTCCGCCCGCCCCTCCTCCTCCTCAAGTGAGTGTATGGCCCTGTGCATGCCTTATGGCTCCCGCCCTAACCCCAACCATGACACCCATTTCCAAGGCGACTCTATTCTCCTCCTGTATTTAATTAAGATTTTCGTGCGCACGTATACGAATGACTTACAACCCTACTTGATTTCCTCTCTATATTTTTGTCGTCAATTTAATGAATGCATGCAATTGGCTTACGTAATCAGCACGGCCTTCTGTTTCATTTTTGGGATTGCGATTCGGGAAGGATCTTCTCTTTGCTGTCCTCCTCAGGTTATATTCTCGGGCAATACTTCTCAGTCATTCTGTGCATCGAACGCGATGCTTCCTGAAATTAATGAGAGCGACGATCCTGACCTGTTTTTCTACTTACACCTCGGCTCTGCTTCGCCCTCATCAGTGCACTATTTCTATCCATGCTCCCAAACGTCAGTTGTTTTTCTATGTTTTACGTGACTGCCTTAAAAAAATCGGGTTGTTATTATCCATTGAATTGAAATTGCATAGCTTGTGTCAAATTAATAACAATATCTCAATCTTGCTATTACCTGAGTTCTCTTGCACAGTGGTCTGAGGGAGGTCGAGGAATTTATCTTCATGCAGATGGTGGAAGAGCGTCGGCAGAGGGCTGCGGACTTGACTTCGAGCGCCATAGTGATCGAGCTGAATTCGTTCCGAACCTGACACGTCTGGCTGTCTCGATGACTTTGATGAGCTTCGCTGTTCACACACGGGTTGTGGGCCGCGTCTGCGAATGAGTTGGTTTTCAGCATTTCTCTAGCATTCTGCGACAAAACGTGTGTACATTGTATGGGAAAACAGAAGTTTATTTTATTTGGTGTGAGTGAGGAATGCCGTCCTGTTGAGGTTTGAAGTTACCATGGACGAAAACCCTCTACAGCACAGGACACTATTATCTTTTGCTCTTGCTTCAAGATTGCAGCTGGCAACTGCTAATGGACCAGAATGGTCAAAGCTTGCGTGAATGGTTTACTGTGTGAAAAACCGCTTCGCTGCACTAGAAAAGAGTTCACTGTGTCCAAAATCAGTTTTACTTTTTTTAGATAAAAGGCACGATGCTACAACAAGGGAGAGAATATGCAGCAGACGTCTGCAGTTATTTTTTGCTTAGCTTAAAACTTGATCTACCAAAGTAGCATTGCAATCGACTGAAGCGTTGACAGCTGTTCCTCACTTCGCCCAAATGAGAGCCCAACCCCGAGTACCCAAAGAACACTTTTTACTTGTTAAGTGAACTGATTGGCATATATATCAATAAAGTCCTGGAAATCGTCGTTTAATTTGCTAGCAATATAAAGTAGAATGCGGGCTACGATTTGGTTAGTGGCATATGAGGTAGGATGTCACTATACTTTATAACTGAAAACTTTTAACCAATGGTGGTGAACACATTGGTCGTGCACTAATTTCTCCCTCTAACCAATACCTTAAAGTAGGTATTTCATTGTTACTTGATCTGAATAACAGAATTTGGTAACCCAAAGAACTTATAGATTATTAGCATTTAAAAATGTAATTTCAGCTTGCCTTCAGTTTGTTGGAGGTGCCTTGGAGCAAAAAATATCTCTCGGACCTGTCTTCTCCTCTCCGGGTCGGTGGAAAGAGAATGATAGGCGCTGCGAATATTCCATCCAGGGGACAATATGGCGACCTATGCACGGAGGGATTGTTATCATCAAGTTAGCGAAACGGAGCTTCCAGCAGCTCGTACAGTTGCTCATTACCCATATGAATGACGAAGGGCTTTGACCTTACTGGCGGCAACTACCCATGGTCTGGAACTGCGAAAAAAAACGCTTTTAAAGTGTCGCTTAAGGGCATAGACTTGACCATTACACGGCTCTATTGATTCAACTCGGGCTTGACCTCCCTAATTTAAGGCCAAATGGCTATAGGGAATCGCCGTCGTGTCCGCGACCACCACTGTCTTACCGAATTAGTCACTTGATGTCGCTTTTCCCTTTCTTCATTGACAAACCTTTCGATCATAACTAAATAGGAAACATTTCGCAAATCATTACCATTAAAATTGCATCGTTTAATGCGTGTTACATTGTGTATCTCCAAAGTAGGGAGTTGCTCGTGAAAGTTTTATCGATTTCTGGTGTCTTTACCCAAACCGCGTAACCTTTAGTTCGGACCATTTGCAAAACGTCGCTTTGCCTCGTGTGAAAGCGATTTTGTGTTCTCAAGCTTCGAGACAGTACAGCTAATTAGCTGTCTCGACTTCGATTGGTTAGTCTTAAGAAGTGCTCTTTTGTAGGCTGCTTCTTAATCCAGTCTTTCAACAAAAAGGAATTCTATCCGCCATTCGTAATCAATTAACTGACATAGGAACCGAGATTCCCCAACTTCTCAATTAGCAATTCTAAAGTCTCAATAAACACTTAAAAATGTTGCGACATGCCAGGCTATAAAAAACCACCTTTCTCAAATGAGTGAATGAGATGGATGTCACGAATTTTGAAGCAATGTACGGTTTAATTAACTTGCCGAAATCAGAAGTGCGCAAAAGTTCTGATAAAAGTCAACTAAAATATGGCACAAATCACACGTATTAAGTCAAATGTCAAGTAAATAGACTGAAAAAAACTCACACATGAAGAAGCCACTGGTCGACACATCTTGTATGAAAGATGTGATTGCAGCCAAAGAGTTTTCTGACTTCTTCCCCTTCGCGAAAATGCATCAGACAGATTCGACACTGCCGTCCCGGTGTCAGGAGACTTTGCGTAGCCCCAACCTCTCTCGTCCCACTCAAGGCTCCCCTCTTAGGCAGACTGGTGTGCGCAACCTTAATGACCCATTTGGCGATTCGACCCAGTTCTTTTCGACACAATGGTTGTGTGAGAGCTTCCGAGGCAGACAACGACCTTAGGCAACATAAAATTCCAGTTATACACTAAATAAGAGCACTGCTACAAGGAACATTGCCTCCTCAACTATAATTTTGACTTCATGCTATAAATTTGAACTGACTTTATGCACTGATCCTACCTGCATAATTTTAAATCCGAAACATATAGGAAATAGTAAAACGACTTACCAAGGTAAATGGTTTTTTCTTTCCTGCTGATCGAATCCGCTAAGTATCTCAAAGTTTGAAGGTATCTTGCGCCACTTTCCCGACACTTTCTATACAAATTATGTTAAAATTTTCGAATTTGCTCTAATGGTTGCGCGATCCATTTACGCTCATCAGTTTTTAGACAACATAAACAACTTGGAATCATCTCTAACAATGGCCATGTATAGATGTGGGCAAAAAGGGGTCTTGTATTAATGGTTTAAGATAAGCTTCTTGAACTTGTACGGGGAGCTGTACCACTAAATAAGAGCGAGTGTTTCATAACTATGTTTCAGAAAATTTTGGCAGCCCATGTGAAGAAGTACACATACAGAAGCGCATGAGCAGATTCGATGAGTCTCACAAGAAAAATTGGGCAGAACGCTTTAAATTAATAAAATAAAAGTGGATCAGAGCACCAAAATCCACTCTCAAACAGCAACATCCTTACTTCTTTCCAGTAAAAACGGGACTTTCCCGCAGAGTATTCGCTTGTTCGTTGCACGAAGCATTTACTGCATAACAACGCATTTGCGTTATCAATGTTTAAAAAACTTTTATTAGCATTTGCACAATATATTCGCCCGACTATTGGTGAACAATGGCAATCAGTACACACGCCAGTGTGTTTCTCAGGTAGTTCAAAATCCCTGATTATGCTGGTTAATGGCGAATCAGTACTCCAGACTATCTTGTTCGGTTTGGCAAAGTAATTTTCACAGAGTTTAATCTCTAAAATAAGATCTCCTAATTTCGAAAATTCGCCTCTACACATTGGGCAGGATAATACATCATATCTATCTAGGAGAATACTTGTTTGTATTACACAATATAGGTACCCAAATTCCTTTCCTTGATTTGATGATCTTTCCATATTTTCATGCATTTAATATGAACGTTGTTACCACAACCCTTGCGACAAAATGTAACAGGAAACCTCTGATGACACAAAAATTCATCTTGGCAAATGGGACATATATCGTTTGTTTCAATGCCACGCTGCTTGACTTGAGACTATGAGGACCTGATATTCATTTAGGGACATACACCACTAGCACTGTCTTGCTCAGTTTTCGCGGTGGTAAGAACCCTCTTACTGGTATTAGCCCAATGCTTTTCCAAAAGGATTGAGACCTCCCTTTCACAAAGACCACTTTGCCAAGACACTTAAGTAGGTAGCTTGTTGAAAAAAACGGTTTACTTGGGTCGTGCCTATCTAGTCGAAACTTTTTCAGAAGGATCCAGCATATATGCTTGCACAAGTCATTTTGCTTTGCGAATTGTTTGCAACTACAAGTATGCCGTTCACCGATGAATACCTACAAACTATAAGTAGTACATTCTAACTTTAAATTTTTGCTTCTTATTTTCTTCTTGGATGAGAAAGCCCATTGGACCGTAATCTTGTAGGATGCATATTGTTGTATTAAGTGCCTCATTTTGACTTTCCTCAACAAAAAAAGAAGCTTCCCTTCTGTAGGCTTTGGCAGGCATTTTACCACCCAATTTGTATCTTGAAATGGCGGGTGACACGTACCTATGGTTTGAGTGATACGTGGTAGCATGATAAAACTGTACGTATTAGCAAATGAACATTTGGCATAGTTTTGTTTTCCAACTCAGAATTCATTGCAGATTAAATAACACCTAATGCAGTTAAATAACATTTAGTTAATTTGATTCCAACCAACACCGCATTCACAAGTATGCGCTACACAAGCGTATAAAAATAAAATAGATTCGGCAAAGTGATATCTCACGAAAGTTTATTTGGTGATTTGGTTTATCTAACAATGCAACGTATTTATTTCTGCTTGCAGTGCCAAAGGAGTTTCTGTTGTTTTCAGCTACGAAGCTGTAGAGGGTCCCTCCTCTTTCTTCTGATCGCCCTTGTTAGTAGAAGTCGGAACATGTTTCGGCATCTTTATTATGGAGAGAGGGGGAAATTGTACAGCGAGGTCAAATACAGAATTAGGACGGGAAAGGATCACGCTCTTGTGAGTCACCGCGCCGCTCCGCCACGAGGTTTAAATTGTTTTCCCACCTCTCACCTACAAAGCACATTTAAAAATATAAGAATTACAAAGCAAGTTAGCTTGTGGACTAGAATCCTTCGGAGCATATGGAAAGTGTTTGTTTTGATTATGCATAAGGTGTAGTACTTTGTTTGTTGGAACCACCGGTTTCGATCAAGGTCACAGAGGTGGCCGTATTGCCCTAGCTGCGGAGGCTGGCCTCCAAGCTATGCCAGTAGCTTACTGCCCTCTGTCCGTTGAATATATATATATATATATTCTACTCTAGCATTCTGCCTTCTTTGGCCTTCGAGGGAGACTCGGGACGCTACATTGGTGGCAGCGGTAAGCAAACTTGATTCTATAGGGTTCCTATTTCGATCCCTACCGCCTGTGGTATGTCGCAGCGGTGCAAAAGTAGTGCATGTGCTACGGATGGCCCAAGAGCGACGTCCGCCTCCAGCATCTACCTAATTTCCGTGTTCTACAAGAAAGCTATCAACATCAGAAGCGACACTAGCCATGGACAACCTAGATAGTTTTGTTCCAAGGATTACCCCTATTATACTTGCTTAAGGAGATCGGCGTGCTAACGTTTCCCCACGGACATACTGATGGTCGGCAGAACCACTTATTCTGAACTTTGTTTCCAATCCAAGCGGAACTCGATGCTCAATCAAACTGTCAAGAGGGACCACTGATGTTGGCGTCAAGCATTGTCTCAATCACATCGAATGTCGGCGACTGGCATTGTAGCGTCCCGAGGCTCCCTTGAAGGCAGACGAAGGCGGAATGCTGGGGTAGAATATATATATTCACCGGACAGAAGGAAAAAGGCTGCTGGCATGGCCGAGAGGCCAGCCCACGCAGCTAGGGCAATCAGACTACCCCTGTGACCTTGACAGAAACCAGCAGTTCTAACAAACAAAGTACTACAGTCATGGTTAGCTCGTGGGTGCTTCTTGCAGCACTGACTACGTTGTGATGGCCGACGCGCGAGGTGGACCAAGGAGTGTGTCGTCGACGGCTCTCGAAAGAAGAGAGGGGCAATGTAGCACTTTGTTTGTTTGAACTGCCGGTTTCGGTCAGGGTCACATAGTTGACCACATTGCGCTAGCTGTGTAGGCTGGCCTCCACACCATGTCAGCAGCCTGTTTTGCTCTGCCCGTTGCATATATATATTCTACTTTAGCATTCTGTCTTCTTTTGTCTTCGAGGGAGCCTCGGGACGCTGCATAAGGCGCATTTTTCAACTGTTCATTCCTTAATGAAATGGCTATTGAAATATTTTAGGAGGCGCACTCAAAATCACTCTCATGTGTGTTTTTTAGGGCTTGCTAGACATAAAAGAAGCAGTGAGTTTAACTTTCTTTGTGTAATAGTGATAATGACGTGCATCAATTGAGTAACCTTGACTAGAACGTCGGGTGTTTAAATCGTTTGAGCCGGGGTGGTGCTATTGATCATTGAACTCCTCGAGGGATGCCTGGTGAGTCTCGCAGAGTAGAGACACTGCAGAAGAAGTCTATTTTTGAGTTTGAGGGGTACGCTGATGACGACGATGATGAGGAGGTACCAGAAAGAGAAACAGCAATCGATCCGATCTGGGAAAAGCAACAGAAGAAGGTTCATGTTTCCCTTTGATTTTACTTTTTTAGACATTCACTGCTTGGTGCAACCTTCATTTGAAGAAGAAGGATGCGGAAATAACCGTTATAGAAGAAGATTTCCGCAATGGACTCAATCTGCTATTACTCTTGGAAGCCATTTCTGGCGAACAATTACCTCCCCCTGAGCGTGGCAGACTTCGTGTTCATAAAGTTTTAAACGTCAATAAAGCACTGGACTTTATTCGGAATAAAGGTGTCAAACTGGTTGGAATTGCAGCTGAAGGTTTATTCTTCGTTATTACCCCCTTACTTCCGTAGAAATTGTTGATGGAAATGTTAAGATGACTCTTGGCATGATATGGACCATCATATTACGATTCGCCATTCAAGATATTCAGATAGAAAGTATTGTCTAATCTTGACATTTGTATGTACGTTTAGATTGTTCTGCTAATGACGGTCTTCTTCTTTGGTGTCAGCGTTCCACAGAGCCCTATCCTGAGGTTAATGTGAAGAACTTTAACACTAGGTATTGCATCTTACGCCCTAATTTTTCGAAGTTTTAAGGACGGAAAAGCTTTCTGTGCTATCATTAATCGATATCGTCCTGATCTACTTGACTTTAATGATGTTGCTAAGGCTTCCGCTCGTGATGCTCTCACGAAGGCATTTGACGTTGCGGAGGAAAGCCTTAGCATCCCAAAAATGCTTGACGTTGACGGTTTGTAACTTATAGTCGTTTATGCTTTCTAGATATGATCGAGTCGGTCAAACCCGATGACCGCTCTGTCATTACATATGTTTCATGTTTCTTCCACTTGTTTGCTGAGGCCGAGAAGGTAAACTAGCTTTTGTTTCCCTTCATCCTACCTTGCAGACTAGTGCTGCCGCTACCCGTATCAAAAAGGCGGTAGAAATTAGTCAAATGAGCGATCAGCTGTGTGACTCCTACAACCACCTTTTCACCAATTTGAAGGAGTGGATCATAAAGAAGAAGACTGATTTTGATGTGAGCGTTGCTTTTTTTATTTTTCTAGCATGGTTACTAATCGATATTCATTGTTTTAGCACCGGCAGCCAATTTTGAATTTGGAAGATGTCAATAAGAGCATAGAAGGACTGCGCCAATATCAAACCGAGGAAAAACCGGCCAAAATCGAGGAAAAGTCCAAACTTGAGACCACGTTCCGCACCCTTCAGACACGCTTGCGTCTTAATAATCGACCACCTTATCTGCCATCCGATGGAATGTTGATAGCCGATATTTTAATTCTTTGGAAAGAATTAGAAATTTGTGAGAAAAACTACGAGGTGCGTTTCCTGCGTTGCTGCTTCTTCTGTCTTTACTCTCTGTGGTACTGAGGTTTAAATATTGCCTTATTTCAGGAATGGCTTATGGGAGAGAGGAAGCGGACCACCACTCTGGCCTACTGGTTATCACGTTTCGAGGTCAGGTGCAAGACGTTCGAGGCCTGGACGAGCGGCAAATCGGACTACCTCCAGTCCTCCGACTACACCACGTGCACCGTTGCAGAGGTTCGCCCTATGCTGAAGAAGCATGAAGCCTTCGTCTCCGATCTAATGGCGCAGCAGGATCGTGTCGAACGCATTGAGTCTATCGCGCAAGAAATTAGGTCATTTACCCCATCGCTTGTGCTTCACTATTTCATGCTTCACTGGTTTTCTGTTTTTGCAGAGTACTTCCCTTGTGATGAGTGAAAAATCATGCGTGGTTTCTCTCTTGTGCCATCTCTACTTTTGATACGCAGTTGTACAAGCAAAACTAATTCTGATGTTGCATCATATGAATATGCATTTGCCGATTTTTGTATTGTAAATAGTTTATTGAAAGTTCTTGCCACCGCGTATTCGTTTGTCGCCATGCTTATACACCTCAAGTATTTACTTTGATTTTTGCGTTTCAGGAACCTTGGCTACACGGATATGCCTTCAATTAATAATAGGTGTGTGCAGATTAGGAGCAGTTGGGATTCTCTTAAGGCACTTTCTGATAAACGTCATCAGAATCTTTCGGTGAGTTTTTGAGCACTTTTGTGTCTAGCCTTTTTTGCAAAACTAAGAGCACGAATTTAAGTCAGCTTTGCATTTCATTTAATACCATGCCACTGCCTTGTCTGCACTTTTTGTGTTGAAATATCAGAGTCATGCAACAGGGTTGCATCCTTTCAAGTCCTAGTTTTCCCGCTAAAGGCCACACCAAGTTGCTAACTTAACTTTTCTTGTAAGGAGGCGCAATCCGTTTTGGAAAAAATTGACGCGAAACACCTTGAGATTGCAAAGGTTTCTGCTGTAAGTACGCATCTTTTAGCCTGTTTTTGGCAATTTCAGAGCCCCAAAAGTAGAATTTATTTGTTTTTTAGCCGTTTCATAATTGGATGCAGCAAGCGGAGGAGGACTTACTTGACAAGTTCATCGCTCAATCCACCGCCGATGTTGAGGTAGGCCTTTCTGCCGTACTAAAGTTCGTTCCTGCTGTCGTTACTTTTATGACTACAAGTGGAGGAAACCCGTTTAAGTTTGATTTCGTGGCCCAATTGTTGCTATTGCTTCCACCCAACTGGGTGCTTGTAAGCGTTGGGCCATTTCTATGCACTCCATCCATCCACAACTTTTAAATCTCCTTCTACTAAGCTTCCACTCACGTTCCGCTAGACGTTTGTGTCTAAGTGGTCCCTGTTAAGCCAATACTACTTCATTCTATCGAGTCTCTTACTAAGTGTACCAAGTGGAGACTGCATTATTCCATTGTCTCTTGGTGCGTGCATTTTTTCCATCCCCATGAGGGCCATTTAGCCTTCTTGTTGGGCTTCGACCCTTGTGTTCATGCCAATTTGTGGTGTGAACCGTTTTTATATGCTGACTTAAATTTACGCTTGGTGTATGCAATTGCTGGACCCGGATTCCATTGCTTGCCACATAGTCAATGGTTTTCATTAGTCACCTTGAACAGGCGCTTTTATATGTTGCAATTCGCAGACTTGTGTTCGTGATAAGGGTCAGCGCAATTAAACCATATCATACTCTTCTATAACCTCCGTACTTTCCAGAAACTGATTAACACTCATGGTGAATGTGAGAAATCGTTGAAGGAGAAGGAGAAGGAGTACGAGAAGATCAAGAGTTTGGAGGTCGAGATTGAAGGCCTCTGCAAGCAGCTTAACAGAGCATCAATCGTAAACCCCTACACTAACGTCACCACTTCGGTAGGTTCGATAATTTGTCTTATCTCCAAAATTGTGATTATCTGCACTAGAGTTGCGCATATTACCGTTCTCTTCTACTACAACAACAAGTATCTCAGAATGCGTTGCTTGTCCAACTTCATTTAGTTCACCGAGGCATATCATAACACTTCAGCCTGATTTAATTATTGCCTGGATAATCATTTGTTCCTCTTTAATTTGACCGCATGTCTTTATTTGCGGGGCACTTGAAATTAGGCTTGATTTCATTCGTCGTCTCATAGGTGCAACTCGCTTTTCTCCATTTCTACATTCATTTAATGCTACCGTTCCAGCAATAATGCATCCGTGCTAGTGTGTGCGCACGTCTACCCGGTTAATTTGCAATGCTTAGTAGGCCGTTTGCTCTTCTGGTTGCCATATATGGTCATGCCCACTAGAGTTATGCGTAGCTCCACCTGAATGGTGCTCTCATTGTAGATGTTACGTAATTTTATGGCTTCCCGCTCTTCTAATCCTAGGTTTAGCTGTAGATGGCTTCACAAGCATTTTGCCAACTAGTTAAGCATAAATTTTATGTGCTTATAAGTAATCACTAATGATTGGTTAGTTGCTGACTTCCCATTTTCGTTCAACGATGGAGCCCAAACGAGTCATATCCTGATTAGAATACATATGCCCGTATTTTCAACATATTTACGTTGGTCCTGCGGCACATCTTTGTTTAATCGTAGTTGATTCCTTTTGTGTGTATCTCCATCTGGTAGTAAAGAGACATGAAGTTAGGCGCTTGCACTTTTCAAACTTTCTATCTTTAGGCTATTAAGCTGTCGTGGTTAGGTTTATCTATTCGACTTTTTGATGGGGTGGAGCAGTTATCGAATAGTTGGGTACCCCTTCAATCTCCTATGGCGGCTTGTAAATGTGCCACACACTAATTAAGCTAAATAAAGATTTATGCTTGTGATAAAAATAGCACTTACGCCTTCTCATGTAGATGTTGCACGAGCAGTGGAAGATGTTGCACGATCTAACCGATCGCCGCAGAAAGGAGTTGGAGGAGGCGAAGAAACATCAGCTGGCGAGTGATCAGATGCGGGATCGATTCATTCAGTTGGCGACAGAGCTCAATGGCTGGCTTGAGCAGACTCAGGGACGTCTGAACAACGTTGGACTTGGGGAAGCCTCCCTTGAAGAGCAGGTCAAATTCCTCACCAATTTGGATGGAGAATTGGAGGCCCAACGGCCCAAGCTTAGTGAACTGGAAGACTGTCATCAGGTAATGGGATTAGGAACCTTGATCTATTGTCCAAATTTTGCATTTGTTTAATCTATCGATCGTGCTACCAATTCCCGCAGCAACTACAAGATGCGTATGAGGATCTCGACCTTCCTGTCTCGATGGCAACCTTGCGTTCTGTGTGGAATCAGCTGTCGACGGGATTGAAATACACGCGGAACGAGATCGAAAACCAGATATTGACTCGTGACTCCAAGGGTTTGAGCAAGACTCAGTTGGATGACCTGCGCCGCTGCTTCAACCACTTCGACAAAGATCATACTGGTCGTCTCGAGTGTCCTGAATTTAAAGCCTGCCTCGTCTCCGTTGGGCATTCCATTGTGGCGGAGGACAAAAAGCAGGTAGGTCAAACCTTGGCTGTCCGAATGAGCGAAAATCATGTTTCACATGCAACAACTTACTTTCATGCTTAGTAGATTAATAGATTTTCATTAAGTCTGGATTGAGGAATGTCATTGTGATTATGCCGTGTTATTTACCCATCTCATAATCTTCATCCTTTTCATTCAACAGCGGAAGACCTCCGTAGACACGGTACATTTGCATGCTGTTTTGTACTACTGACTACTAATCCCCTAAGCGTTATCTTTGATTGCCTTTTGTTTGCTCGGGGCGACTTTTTAGTTTATCCAACGCCTAATTTACTTTAAATACCGCCCTTTTGTTACGCTGTGCTGATGTTTTGCGGTTGTAGCATCTTGTGTCGTCTGTTTTGTGACTGCTGTGTTGAAGGCTGCTGGTTGCAGCATGTCGTTTATCCAGCTGTGCAAAATAACTACGCTCACGTCCATACCTGGATTTCATGCAGTAACTGTGTGTGTGTTAGTAGTGTGGAAAGTTTATCAACTAACTCCCTATCAAGTTTGTTCTGCGTTTTGGTATATTCATCCTCAATCTCGATGGTAATTTTTTTACTCGTGCTAACCAGCTCTCGCCTGCATAATCTGAAAGCGTTCTTTAGATTTCGATGTGGCGTGTCCACTTTGCTACTTGTTTAAGCTTCCTGTCTTGCCTCAAGCTTTATCATTGATTTGGCGTTTATCTTGACTGGTTTTGTGCTTTAGTCCGATGAGGATATTTTGAAGTTGATGAAACAGCTCGATCCCAACTCAAATGGCTCGATTGCGTTTGATGTCTTCGTGGACTACATGACTCGTGAGCTTACCGACTTGGATACGTCTGATCAACTGCTCCAGTCTTTCCGCACGATATCAGGCGAGAAGGTGAGTGGTGTTGAGCACTTTCTGCTTCAATGACTTGAGTTCACTGACTCGGGTCTTACCACGCTTCATAAGTACAGGGTTGAAGTCATGCCGATTAAGCGCGTATTAATTTGTTTCGCGTTCATTTCAGGGATACTTAACGGAGGCCGATCTGCGGCGTGAGCTTCCTCCTGAACAGGCAGAGTACATTCTCTCGAGGCTGCAACCTCTGAGTGGCGGGCCTGCTGGAGACACTGGCGCCCTCGACTTTGAGCACTACGTCCTCACCATATACGGCACCAAGTAGAACCGGCTGCCCTTGCTCGACCCCTCCTCCTTTCACATTTTTTCCCCAATTTCTGCCAACCAGGCCAATTGATACCTTTCGAACAACCACTTTCTCACAATTACCGTCATTCATTTGCTCGTCTTGATTAGCATTCCCTCTTTTCAAAATCGCACTCAATTAGTAGCCATTCCATTTTTTACGCACTTTTTTTACAATTTCTGAATGTAATTGGATCAACCGACTTTCTCGATTGGCGTCGTTTTTACTCACAAGTTGTACGATCGAATTGCCTTCTCTCTTTCGCTCTGATGTCTTCCAGTTTCTCTCCAAGCACTGAGCATTACATGCCTTCATATTTGAATAGCCAAACTATGTGTCTAATCTCTCTCCGTCTCATCTGCTGACTGAATGCGCCATGGTTGTTTGAGCTGTTGGTTTTTCTTTGACTCAATGAACCACAAGCTCAACTCGGCCATTCTACTAGTGGCTCCTTTTGCGCAGTAGATGAAAGTCATGCCTAACGAAATTGTGTGCGCTACTGCTACGCTTGCCTGCGCTCTCCATGTTACGCTCCAGAGTGCTCATGAGCTTATCTGTGTAGGCACAGTTTTAGCCCCGCGACTGGATCAGACTATGATCGTAGTTTCATTTTGGACTCTCGAACTCGAAGATGTTGCTTCGATTTGCGAAACTGGTGTCGGGCGACGCGATGGGTGTACTCAGCTGATTTTACCTACCATCTTGATAATCTTTCGGCTTGTGAGTAGTCTAATGGGGCTAGGCTGGTTCTTTTTTGATTGTCATGCGACATTGCTACATGGTTCTCACCATTCTCTGTGATTGCAGAAATACATTTTTTTTCTGTGCTCTCCAACGTAAATGCCAATTTTGAGTTACAATGAATGTCACGATAAAGCACTTTTATTGCAATTTATTTGGCAGGTGAGGTCGTTGTCATTTTAGGTCTTGTTAGTAGAAGCCATCCCATCACAGAAGATGCCATTTTACCAAAGCGCATCTGCCATTCTGAAAATGCCCAGAGCTTGGGGCTCCATAGGACTCAAGATATTATCAACGAGGCTCTTACACTGCTTTAATGACGATTCGGCGCACCCTATCTGATTGAGATAACTTCAGAGGCAACTGTGACTACCGATGTGTTAATGGGGAGTGGCGACCGCCCTGCTTTGATAGCATTCATTGGTATTGATGCGGATAAGGTTTCAATTTGGTGTCACAGAACAACTTTCCATTTTCAACCACTTTCTTTGATTTAGCGCAAACATCTTCATTCACTCGTTTAGAGTTTCATTATGACATTGATTTTTGCCATGAAATAAATCAAGAAGTAGTTTTTCTAGCCCGACCGTTAGCCTAAATTTTGGCACTTTATTAAGTATGATCTACGAATTTCATGCTTCAACTTTGTAACTTTACTGTCCTGTTCTTTTCCTCCACTGCTCTTTCAATTTACGATTCGGCCATTGAATAATTTATTGGTTGGCTCATAGTAGTGAGCTGCTTGAGCTTTGAAGGGTATATTGTCCAATTATGCCTCTGTAAATACCTGGGATATTTCTTGTTCCTATTTCAAGCCCATATGGATAATTTTGAAAACGATTCCGAAGGTGATCAGTTGATTGCAACCCTTGCGTTCGACGAGGAAACCGGACTTTCACTCCCTCCTCAGACTGGGTTCACAACATCTAGTGAGGTACCCTCTTTTGAAACGCCGACGAGGACAGAATTTCCCGGTTTCCCCTATCCCACACTTTATCCACAACAGAATGACTTAATGCGCTTTCTCTATGCGTCCCTTGCCTCCTCAAAATGTAGTATTATCGAGAGTCCTACTGGAACGGGTAAGTCAGTCACCCTCCTCACCAGCTCTCTACATTGGCTTCTTGACCATAACACGGCTATTAATGCCCACCTCGCCAAACTCCGCGGCTACCTACAGAAAGAAGGCAACCTTTCGGTTGACGAGACCGACTGGGTAACGGCGCATTCCCGTAGGCGGGCTCTACGAATTCAGGTGGATAAGGAGATGGAGCCCTTGGAAGCCACCCAGAAGGCTTTGGTAGAGGCCGCCGAACTCATAAAGCGTGCTGACGGAGTTAAAGTGTCACTTAACTCATCAAATTTTGTCCGATCATCTGCTAATATAACCCAAGAGAACGTTTCTTCGCTTTCTGAAGCCTTGCATGAATGGGGCGAATCCGAGGGTGACTCGTTCCTGCCAACTGCAGACACCAGCTCCAGCCAAGCTACTGCTGATCCTGTGGTTGATCCAACAAAAGTAACCTGCCGCGTGATTCAGGTGATTTACTGCAGTCGGACGCATTCGCAATTAGCTCAGGTTGTAGAGGAGTTTAAAAAGTTGAAGGGTCTTTCGGATCAGATCACCATGGTGACCCTGGCCTCACGTCAACACCTTTGCGTGAATAAGGCTGTGTATAAACTGAAGGATCAGACTCTTATCAAAGAGGCCTGCCTAGACCTCGCAGCAAAGGGTCCGGGCTGTAAATTCCGCTGCAAGAACGAGGTCGACATGCTCTCTGACTACCTTGTGGGTGCTCGGGTCTCAGCCATCAAAGCTGCATCGAGAATTCGCGAGGCACTGAACCAGATTGACATTGAGGAGCTGCCTGCCCACGCCTGTCCCTATTATGCCAACAAGCGGGGCTTGTCGCTAGCCCAGCTGGTGCTGGCGCCCTACCAGTCGGTGGTGGTGCCGGGCTTACGGGAGGCTATGGGTCTCTGTCTACGCAACAATGTGCTCATTTTTGATGAAGCGCACAATCTGCTGGAGGCCGTAGCTACCGCTTTCTCTGCCACTGTCTCACATTCCGATTTGCTCGCCACCGAGCGCCTCATTTTCGCCTTCCTGGGTCATTACCATTCTCAACTCTCGGCCCTCTCCGCCCTCCGACTGCGACAGCTCACTCTGGTCGTCAGATTCCTCGCCAACCTCCTCGAAGGCAAGGCAGCTCGTAGCAGCGGCTCGCCTGCTCATCGTGGACAGGACTCGGGAACTGATGATTGCAGGTCTGCTAGTGAGATTGTCTACACACTGGGCGACTTCCTCTTCGCTGCAGGGCTGGATCATATCAATCTGAGCTACCTTGTGGACTATCTGCGAAGCAACAGGTGTGTGCACAAGATCGTCGGGTTCGGAAAGTGGCTCGGTGGAAAGAGAAAGAATGACAGAGATGAGAAGGCGGAGGGTGAAAGTGAAGGCTCGAAACTAGTGGGAACCGAACTCAGTTTCTCCAAATGTCTGAAACAAATGAAGCGTTCTCTAAACCGCTTTGAGTCTTTCGGGCCGCCGTCATCTAAGAACTTTAAAACAGTGGAAGATCAGCAGGTGAGCTTTGTGTCTCCTTTCCATCTAACTCTCCTATTATCGTGACATTTTTATTGTGCATATTTATTCCTAAAGCTAAAGTCTGCCACCCGGGCCATTCACGGGTCAGTGAGTGTCAGAAATAATAAGGCAACAACGTGTATGAATAAAGACACTTTTCTCAAGAACTGCAAAACATTGCGTGTTTCAATGGAAACCTACACTTGATCAACTTGGATAATCTATCTTTTATATTTACGGTCACCATGGTCTCCTGGTAAAACATAGTCCTGCCAACTAGTATCACTCCAAGTCTCCACCCCGACTTGCCTCCAAAACCTTCTTTTTTTCTCTGTATCATCTAAATAACTGAAAGTTTCTGGGCCTATCGTTCCGGCAAAATCAAGGATATTAATTGTCTTTTAAAAGACGGAATGTTTTAAATAAGAATTGTCCTCTGATAAGCCATCAACGTCAAGTAGCGGAGAAAATTTGTCTAATTAACTTGAACGTTGTGCACATTCCGTCAACGATCCCGTTAGGAATATGCAGACGACCAACTGAGATCACGGTGCATTCCTTCCAACTCCTGCTTAATCTAAGGTGGTGCGTTGTAATTTTTGAACTTCTTATTCATCCCTTAGGAAAATTTAATCTTTTACGACTTCTGGAAGGCGGCTAAAGTATCTCCAATACTAGGGACAATGTTCGTTGCTGTGGGGAGAGCGTTGATGGATGGTTTAAAGTCTGCGTTTTAATTACTTGTTTCTACAATGCGTATCCATTGTTGAGGTTCAAACGGGTAGCACGGCGACTGCACCACACAGCTACACGCAGGCATCGAAGTCGTGGCACCCCCTTTCTGTGCCTGGTGCATATGTGCACTCCATAGTCCTGGCATATGATGAGTTTGCTCACCGTGCTTCGACATGCTACACCCACCACACCATCTCGGTGACGCGTGCACACTCCCACAGTTGGTAGAATGACTGTCGCCAGCTTTGTTGTCGCCCCGTAGGATTCCGTGAGCTCGCTCCCTCTGTGGAGCCGCCAGTGTGTGTGTGTGTGTGTGTGTGTGTGTGTGTGTGTGTGCAGTAGAAATTGCATTTCGTCCTCAACCACGGTGGCATTCTTGGGTTTATTTGTTGGCGTAAATTATCGTCTCACTCTATTATAACAATGTGTGGAGCCGCATATTGGAAGACCAAATTTTTTTTGCACACAACGGCTGGTCATGTACCCAGTGTACTTTATGACTTAAGATCAATCCAACCTCTCACCAAGGATCTCGTGATCCAGGTTGCTTTACGTGGCCACTCAGCCTCACGTGCACCCGACTCTCCTGAGACCTGTGCTATTTTGACGCAAGGCAATAAGGGGTGAACACTTTTAACTTTTGATGGTAGGTTTTTCAGACCTCTTCAGCTGTCGTAGGATTGAGACTGTCGTCTTGGACTTGAAGAGGCAGTGCTTTTCACTTTTAATTAAGGGTGCTTTTTGGGGTGAAGTGTTAAAAACCATGAGTAATGCATAAATACCAGTGGAATAAGTTAATGATTTACTATTTATAGCTCACGTACGAACTCACCTGTAGCATGGTTTAACCGAGCAATTTGTAACCCACAATAGGAATGGTTTTCACCATTCAGTAGAAGTTTGCATCAGTCAACTTTTAAACTCTCTTACTGAATGTATATATCACTTTATAAGTGGTGAAATGCGGCTTCTGTGGCCATGAAGCCACCTTGGTACCTTGACACTATGAATGCTGCTGAAAGCCAGGCAAGATTGCTGGTAGTTGCACAAGTTTGCACTAATTCTGGTTCATAATGTTCAATTAGTCTCATTCTTCATGCTATGATCTATTCGCTTCTGCAATGAGTCGGACTCTTTAGTTTGCTGCGATCCTTTGTGTGCATTTTGCCGAACCGTTTAGAAATGGTAGCCCACATTGCACAGATCTAACAGAACTTGGAGGGTGTCGTTGAGTTTGAAGCCAGGACAGATACTCAGCGGCCTCGCTTTGCGGGCACTATTGCCTTAAACACGAACTCTTTTACCATTCTCTGTGTGCAGAAAACCGTCACGACCACATCGGCTTTAGCGACGGCAACAAGGGCTCCGGAGGACCTGCAGTCAGCGGGCTCAGGTCTCTTTGCGGTGCTGGGCCTCCTTGAGGCGATGGTGAACAGCGATCGTGCTGGCGATGATGATGGGCGCCTTATCGTAACCCTTCGTGAGACCACCGCCTCCGCCTCTATCGCCAAGGATTTTTCATCTGGCTGCATTCGCTTTGTCATCCTCAATCCTGGTCGATACCTACATGGTGGGTCCTCCCTCTCTCTGATCCTCTGCCCACATTTACAACGGACCACCTTAATTATGAGTTTGCACTCACATATAAATATTATTCTTTTACTGATTTTTTCTAACTAGGCGCTTGCAGCGCTCAATTTCATCCTGAAAATGTTTTACGATAATATGATTCCAGGTTGAACTTTAGCATAAGTGTACTGAAGAATTAGTGAACTGGTGGAAGAACTAACATTGATGGAACGCCGAAATTCGCGAAACCCAAAGAACTCGGGTTGTTATTAAAATTATAAAATATAGCTTTCTCCCAGATTGCTTCCGCCTTGTCATTGCAGGCTTTGTTTGTTGCGCTCAAATCTAAAATTGCTTTGATAAATTTTGCATATCAATACTTTTACCAGCATTAAATGCGTGCCACCTTTTATTCTTATCCTAGTTGGATATCCGCTGGGATTGACCCAGGCAAATACCTTCAATATATTTTTAATTACGCAGATTATGCCTCAACTCTTGTTCGTTTCTAGAGCTCTTCTCCTACCCAAAATCCTAGCACTTTATCATTTGAGTATGGGATAAGTAAATCTGGATCTTCTGCCCTCTGTATTGACGTAATGCCACCGTTCACTGGGGGATGCTGCAATTTTAGCTACACTACGTCTACATGGCGAGATCGTCAGCGATGCAAACAACCTGCATTAGTTGCCATGAGTCGAAGAAACAACCGTTCACTTCGGTTAATCAATGTAATAAAATCATTGCGTGTTGTGAGGCTGACTCTTTTGATATTGTTTTACTCTCCTTGCAGATGCAGTAAAGGAGGCGCGCAGTGTGATTCTGGTCGGTGGAACTATGAAGCCATTTGATGAGTTTATTAATCAAGTGTTTCGCCCTGCTGGAAAAGTTGGAACCGATGTTACACTCTTCTCCTGTGGCCATGTTATCGATGCAAAACGTCAACTCGCTATCTACACCCCTTCTGTGTCGTTCAACAACATCAGATGGGACTTCACGTTCAAGGTCGTTTTCGAGTCATTTGTTTACTTAAAAGTTGTTAGTAATAATGCAATTGTGTGCAAATTTTCAGAGTCGACACAACTCTCGGTTAATTGATGAATGTGGTGAATTCGTAATAGAAATCTGTAAAATGGTTCCGGGTAAGAAGGTCTTTACCAATAGACTTGAATCATCAACCATTTGAAAACTCTTTTGTCTGACTAGGCGGTGTCGTGGTGTTTTTCCAATCGTTTGACTACCTCTCTTTGGTGTGGAACCGGTGGAAGGCCACGGGTCTTCTCGTGCGCCTTCAGTCCGCGAAGGCGGTGTTTAGGGAGCCGCGTACTGCGATAGCCCTGGTCAAGATAATGCAGGCCTACACGGCTGCGGCCAGTGAGGTCAACAAACGCGGCTCCTGCATTGTCTGTGTGATTGGCGGTAAACTCTCCGAGGGCATCAACTTCAACGACGATCTAGCCCGCGGTATAATCATTGTCGGCCTTCCGTATCCCAACGTCTACTCAGCATTTGTGCGTTTCCCCCTAGCCCATCTCCTGAAAACCATTAGTGTCACGAGACCTGGCAACTCAGTAAATTGCATTAAGTAGGGTTATTTCGAAGCAAATGAGGATTTAATCCATCTATTTTTACCGCCTTGTGGTAAACTTCGAAATTTGAGCCTTTATTTACTGGTTTTTTTTTGAGTTGCTGTTGGTCTTATAATTTTTAATGATACGATCGTACTCTGAAGCTGCTTAAGTACTTCTACGTCTAAGCAGCTTATTGAGTATGGAAGTTTTGCGCTTGCTGCAGTAGAGAAAAACCCCTCATTGATTCGCCAAAATTGACGAATGACTTTGTAAAAGTCAAACTCCCCATAATTTACATTTTTTGAGCAGCGCTGATTGTGATTTCAACTCTATGGATAGATAAGTTGCTTGATCAATGGTAGTACGTCTGAAAGCAGGTACGAAGTTATGAGCCAAGTAGAAAATAATTGACCTTAAACTAAAGAAGCAAACATCTTCGATAAGATAGGATGTTGTCACTTGTTGTTTGAGCATGGTCTGAGAGCAGGTGAAATGTGTGTTTCTGTCGCCCACTTTCCCCATGTGGCATGTATGCCAAGTGATCATTCAACGAAGACCGGCCACAGTTTCTTATAGCAACGCTGGACCTCATGTGCCACTGATGTGGCCGTTGAAACTATAGAAAATTGACTTGTATTGCTCACATCTATCATCCTTGGATCGCCTCTTCTCTTAGGCCATGGGAAACACTCAGTTCTCTGCAAGCTTTGAGAAATTTGGATTTGATTTTACAAGGCCCTTTTTCTGGTCGGTTACACATTTCTCCATTTGAGTTGTGCCAAAACATGCTTTTAATTCTAAATTGGGGAGCTCACATTTAATGATAAAATGGTTTAGAAATCCCAATTATTTGTATACGTTTCTTTGGCTTTGCAGATGCGTGAGAAACTTAGCTATCTGGAGAGGCGCTTTGGTGGACACGAGACCGGTCGGCGCTTCTGTGAAGCGGTTTGTATGCGGGCAGTGAATCAGGCCATCGGAAGGGCTATTCGTCATGCTCGAGACTATGCGGTGGTCTTCCTGGTGGATCAGCGCTTTGCGACCAACCAGCGTCTACGTCTTCTGCTGCCCTCTTGGGCCCAAGAAGCCCTCTTGTCCGACACCGTTACTTTCTCTTCCTCTCAACATGAACTCCTCAGCCACCAGCTCCATGAGTTCTTCCGTCGTAACACTACAATCTGACATTGCATTTGCCTCTTCCACTGTAGTCTTCTGCCCTAAAGCTTCGTTTTTTGCTACAGATCGCTACATCGTCCAGATTATTGTCTTTTTGTTATAATGAAAGATGAAAAACCCATGAACGCTGTGTCAGACCAATTGTGAAATTGACCGTGAGCCTAATTACTAGCCTTGAGGGTTTCGAAAATGTCCTTTCATCTCACAATCTGTAAAATTAGTGCAGAGGTATTATGCTACACCATGCTCAAAAGCTAGCAATCCCCGCGTCACTATTTTCGTGTTTAATTAAAGCGTGGTGCTTACAGATCGCTATAATTCAGTTAATCCTTGAAACCGAACTCTTCAAGTGTTTATTCGTGCTAATTGCTGCTAGTTCTCTCTCCCTTTCTGCTGTTGGGCATTACCGTACTGGGTAATGGTCTTTTAAAAGTTCTACTACAATTCAATCAGTACAATGTCCAAATCCACGTGAATACTGAAACTTTTGTTGTCCAAGAAATTCTTATCAATTTGTCATTGATGTGTAGCCTACTATGGCTTCAACTGAATCTCATTTCATATGTGTGGTGGTACCACGGCTTATGCACTTCTCAAAAGTGGTACATAGTCCAATTCTGGACTCCTGTCTCAGGACTCGCTCTGTGAAAGCAAGCGGTGCAGGCTTGCCCCAATTGTACATGCGGAATTTGAGCGGAATGATCTGACGCTCCAACTCTAGAGCCTTTCGATCGGCTTCAAGTTTTTGCCTCTCTGCAGCCACGTCGTCGCCAAAGTAGAGGAGCTGAGCGAACTTGTGCGCCTTCATCTGCAGTGCGGGGTCCGCGGCGATCTTCGCTTCCTGGTGGGCGATTGTCTCCAGTGCGTTCCTCTCGCTGTACTGCCGCCGTCGATGAAAGAAGTAGCAGCAGAGCCACCGGTGCACCGGCTCGTTGTAGTTTATCTCTGTTTCATCCTCAAAAACGGTCACATTCACTAAAACTCCCTCTTTCCCACTCTCCTCCACTACATCCTTCCCAGATACTGCTCCTCCCAAGACGGTCTTCGCGTCAGCCATCGATTTTGGAGCTTTAAAAGCATTTTGGTTTATGCTAGATCATCTGCCTTTTTGGGATCTGCAGTGCTGTAAGAAATGAGTTCGGGACATCATGCAAATAATGCTCGCTAATTTTTAAAAGCCTTAAACCTATGAGTGAACAGGGATTTTAGAAATAAGGGTGTATCACCTACAAAGCTTCTTGAAAACAACTGTGAATTTTACTCTTTCAAGACTCGTTGAACGCTTTTTTAGAAGCAAACGTAGCCGATTTCGATGAAGTGCACACAAAAAAATACCAAAAAAAGGTTTTCTGGGCTGCATTTGTAAAAAGGGGTGCTAATATAATTCTTCTGAATGAGTGCCTTCTACCACCTGAGTTTTTGCTAAATACTATCCAACTGCGTGTACACAGGAGGGTTGGCTTGTCAATTTACTGCATCCATCCTGGCAACCATTATTAATATTTTTCAAAGAAGTGCAAGAAACCACCTGTTGAACTGAAGTAGATTTTCAGCAATGACAAAGCAAAAAGATTTCATTTTAGCGCTTAGACTTACTTGGTACTATCACTCGTAAGCTTTTATAGTTATGAGCAGTAATGCACGATGAAGAGGAAGCACGAAGTCGGATGGCAAGACAATCCAAATAGGAGGTCCACTCCGTTCCATTTGTCGTAGTTCAAATTATGCATTTATGGCAGAAACACTAACAGAAGGCTTACAGGCTCGCAGAACACCAACAGTGGGTTGTGGGACAATTAAAACAAAAGTAAGGTAAATCTGAACATCTATAATCAGTAAAATGAGCTAAAAAAGAAAGTCCATAAAAGTGAGCATCAGTGGTGGCTGGTAATTTGCAGGAATATTTGTTCAATTATTTTGATAAGGATGTCTTAGCTGCATCACTCACCACATTATTTTGCTGTTAAGGCTTCTCTCTCAGAATGGAAGTTATCAAGTACGACTGGGTTGTTTATTCCCACACTCGTCAAAAAGTTTCTTGTTTTCATCGCGTTTAGGAAGTTTGATTTCCATCCGCAATCCGGCGTCTCTCGCATTTCCCACTTTGTTCTCTCTCGCAAGCACAAATGCACACACGTCTTATGGAGAATTGTCCGACTCCTCGCAGGGGTGATCCCAAACCACCTGCTCTGCTTGCACCGCCCCGTGTTTTGTCCGAGAGCTGTTCTCCCAACCCACCGCTTCGCCTTCTCCTCCCCTGCCTCCCCTGCCTCCCCCTCTTACCAGGGTGTGAGACCCCTCAGGGCAGGATTGAACACGTCTAGTCAGTCTGCTGTACGTTTGTGAGTCCTCTTCCCCCACTCACATCATCAGAACAGCGCATGCTACTCTTCTCCCCACTCCCTTCCCAGCCTCCTCCCCCTGCCTGTACGCACCCACCTGTGAGCACTGGTGAGTAGGTGGGGCCGCAGCAGGCGCACAAACCACCTGGGTCGGGTCCACTAGAGAGCAGAGAGGGGTAGGTCTTTGTATTGGGATTGCACGCTTGCTGACGCACCCATGCACAGGCTGCTGCAACGTGCAGTCCCAAGGGGTACTCACGAAAGAGGCTAATTTCGTGTTTCGGCTTGCATGGGTTCTCTTACAAGTTGCATTTGTGCTCCCCTTTACCTACTGCCGCGTCTTAGAGGCACATTGTATTAACTTGTCTAACCTTTTAGCCCTTTCTCGAGAATGTTTTTCTCACATCCCGTAGACGGCAGTTTGATACCCCCCGACCGACTTAAAGGTTTTGTGTTTGCCCTATCCCTGCTGTTTTTAGAACACCGTTTCCACACATGGTGATTAGGTAGAAGGGAAATGAACTGTAAATGCTTATAGCATTTTGCATTCTTCCACGTTTAGACATTGTCAATTGTGCTAAAAGGTTTTCTGCTGGGTATTGTCAAGTAGATTGTGACTAACAACTTTGCCAATCTCTGCCCCATTAAGGTTTATCGTACAGAGCGAGGAAACAAAGGTTTTGGCACAAACGAAATGTGAAATCACGCTGTCTCAAGCCATTGCTAAAAGTACGTAAAATTACCTAATTTTATGGCCTGTAGAGACAAGTATGTGTATTATGAAATAAATGAGATGCAGCATTTGCCCCTTAAGGGATCAATGGGTTAGTTTCTCACATTTCAAAACGTCTACGACATTGTCCCTCTTCACTAGTACATTTCAGATCATGGTGTTAGTTTGTTGTAAAACAAAATGTTGTGGGTCATTCACCGTAGTTTCGAAAACTCATTAGTTTTGCATCATGCTACACCTTCAGAGGTAACCTGGGCTGCATGCACTAGCAGGGAATGCCACAATCGGTTCCATGCGCTCATTGCCTTACTTCCTCTCCCTGGCGTTGACCACAGGGCAATGAAGAAGTGCGCAATTCCCGCCAACATATTCTTGTACGATTCCAATACAGCCTTTTCACCATAAAAATAGCATTAAAAGACGCTCCATTTAATAAAATAGCAGGGACTTTCAGTTTTACGATGTAGTATGAGTTATCACTTGATCCATTGTGATCTACAACTCTACAATATGATTTTAAGGAATGAGGATGCGTGGTGTAACCACGTGCTGAAGAACCTATTTTGGAAATAAAATACCAAACCTATTTTCTTGCCTTTTGGCCTCACTGGAATCAGACGCCACCCAACACACGTGACATCCTTAAACAACTGACAAATGGGGTCCGCCTTACCGGTATGACTCGGACCCGCATTTGCCTAGCATTCGCATGGGCGTCCCAATCGCTCTTTATAAGTGTACTCATATTTCCCTCAACCTCAACAGCGGTATAACCTTTGCGGAGATCCAACGGTTGGTTGGCGGTTGAGGTGACAGCAGTGATGGATGTGGAGGTGGATTGGAGAAAAGTGAGAAGAGGGACACCCTCAGCCCTTAGCCTTCGCGTTGGCCCAGAACTGTTAGGGAATGCAGTTCGAGAAAATTTACGTCCACACAAAGTGCAATCGCCATTCGTTCGAGTTGCGTTGTGTACCATCGAAATAAAAATCAAACTTTTCATAAAGACGTAAAAATTCGTCACAACGCGTAGACTGAAAACATTCCTAAAATGTCAAAAGGAATTTGGTTGTTTGGAACTCCTCTTAGAGGTTGTTAAGAATAAAATATTGGGACTTGTTATACTCTTCGAGCGTCCTAATTTCCACTTTGTGAGTTCGAAACCGAAGTCTCAAATCGTGAAAATGATTTGCAAAGAAGCTTTGGGAGATTTTTTAATTCATCCAACTCTCTGGCTGGTGTTTTTAGCAAATTTCCACACTGGACTTAATTATTCCCCCTCCCGCGGTTAAGGGTTGTGTCAATGTCCACCTTATTAGGTGTTCCCTTATAGCTTGCCTGTATTCAAATTGCATAGGAAATTATCTCTACCTCGACGTGTATCACCAGAAGACTCTGCACATCTTTGCATGTCTCGGAGGTTCTCTGTTACTGGTTCAAATGTTGTAAATATTCAATCACCCAAATAAAGCCCAACGTGTTGAGAGAATTGCTTTCCATGGGTAAGTGCAATGTCTTTTGTTAATTGTGTAGATTTTAATGTGCGCACATAGTGAGGGAAGTTGTGTTCTCCAAAAAATATGAATTTAGGACGGGCAACAATTTCACGCACCACTTCCCTTCAGTAATGTCAACAGCCTAACAACCACCAGCACCGGCATTTGTCTCTCACTTATGTCTAGACCTTCTTCTCGCTACCACGCACTTAACGCCTCTTTTCCCCGGAATTGCTCCCTGGATTGGGCTCTCTCCAACATTTTTCATTTTACACCACATCTTTGAGGCAGGTTTGTTCATGTCTGTGGCCATTTGGGTTGTCAAGTTAGTCAGTCATGGGTAAGACGGCCAGTGCATCTTCCTCATTCAATCACTCCAACCATTTCTGCCTCACTTCTCTCATTCACTTTGTTGGAGTCCAAGGGCTTATCAAACCCATTCCACTGCTACTTTTTTTGCTTTCAGTCGGTAAACTAGCATTTTTATTCCCAAAGTCCAAGGACCGATGATAAAGCATTGTTACCTCGTACAGTGTAGCATAAAGCTAGAATCAGTTTCTTACGTAGGGTTACTCTTCAGCTTCCATTTTCCCTCGGCGCACTGTTGTCTCTCCACTAAGGATGTAACAGGAAATGAAGAGGCTGCTTATGTACCATCAGGTGGTGAGTATCAGTTGCACAACAGAGGTTCGATAAGCCACCGCAATAACCTGTATTTTGGCACCAGTTTTGATGAAAGCAATGCATACCGATCCCCATATTCCCTTAATGTGGATGGCATTTTTGCAGCGTTGACATTTATCGGCGCACTTCTGCAAACTCCAAGCCTAGTCCCAATCCAGTACTGGCAATCGCAGCGGAGAGGGCTGAGCATCACATGTGTACCAATTTTAGCGCCTCTTTTGATAGCCGTGTGTTAGAAACAATCACACTATCTGACCCTGCCATACGGGTTGGGAACAGGCAACTTTACACGGTTGACGTGACACCTGCTGCAGATGCCCCCAACTCGACTGAGCCAACTCATAGCCCATTGCAAAGGCGGCTTTGCGCATCTTGTATTCTGCCGTGCTGTTCTCATCGCAGGTGTGCTTAGTGTCCTGCATAAATGTTCATATATTCAATTCATGCTGCAATCTACCTGCTGTGCCTTTCTTTTCGCTGTGTGCATAATAATTTCAGGATCAAACTTTGTTTGGATGTCTAAGAAAGCTCCATGCTGCTTGGGCTCAGGCTACTACGGAGGACGTGGAGTCGGGGTCGCAAAGTGTCCGGTGGTTTTCGTAAGCTTCAATGGTGCCAAATGACAACGTACGTGATCCACTGACACTTTATTCTTGTGAGAAAGTTGGCATATTAGATGTTATGGGAAGCAAAGAGGAGTTAATATTGCTGAAGCAAAAATTTATACGGGTATGTAAAGTACTCAAATCTATGCATTCAGTCTATATTTAATGCTAATTCTTCTATTTTTTTGCATAAATCCATTGTTGTAGAAGTCTTAGGCTTTCAGAAATACGTACACAATGTGGAATTTCCTAATTAAAAACAGGGTTTAAGAAATCTCATTTCCTTATCCGAGTTTGTGAAGTTTCAGCAGATGAAGGAGGGGCGGCCGATCCGCCCATGGTCGAACATGAACCTGATGAGGTTAGATGCCACATAACGGGTTGACGAAAACCACTGACGTCTAAATAACCATTCACTTGGCTTTTCTCACGTTCGTTTTTTGACCGCTGTTGCATACCACATGAACAATTTCACAATGCTTATTCAAAGGGCACTGGGGGGATGACAACGCGTGGGTCATTTAGACGCTACAGTTATAGGCCCTTCACCCCACTCACACACACACACACACACACACACACATTTGCGAACCGGTGCATATGTAAACATTGCTGCTGTGCCTGTGACTGCGTATCGGTGTGTGTGTGTGTGTGTGTGTGTGGGTGTGTGTGTGTGTGTTTTCGGCACGCGAACAGGCACCCACTGGCATACAGTGAGCGAACACACGCGTACGTGCACTAGATCTGGCAGTGACACTTGCAGTGGATGGAGGCAGTATCACCCACATTTCCGCCGCTGATTTCAGAGGCATGAGAAAAACACTTGAATACGTCTCCCGGCATAAACATGGCCGGACGTTTTAATTACTACTACAGCAACTCGTAGGCGGGGTCGACTAGCTGCACCGGACTTTTCCATTCACTTCAGCATCACTCTCTTGGATCCTCTTCCCTTCCACTACAAATAAGTGAATGCACTGGGGGAGAAAGTTCTCGACCTAGCAGCGATGGTACTCCGCCCCAAGCCGTGGCGGGCCGCAGTGCACTCACGCAAGTTCAGTGCGATCTCGCTGCTCCGAGGGTATCGATTTCCTTTGGTGCTCAAGTGCATGCACGTACATGCGCGCACGCATGCGCGCATGCATGCATGCTCTGCTATCCCGCATGACTGTGCCATCAGGCTAGCCTCCCGATTCAGCTACTTAACAGACCTTGTATCACGGCGCTGTGGATTATTTCCAGGCGCCTGCATACTTGCGACAAGAAATTGTTATATCCCATGGAAATCAAGGGAGAGAGGAGGTGGGAGTTCGTTGTGTGTGTGCATAGGAAATAGTTACCAGGGTCTGTTAACGTGGCGGCCCACATATTAGTGTTTGTGGGTTTAGGAATTCGAATTACCTCTTGAGGGGCTTCCATTAATCACTAGGCCACTTGGATCATCCCTACTGCTAGTAGGCAACAGAGTGGATACGTCTCAGTCCGGTGATTGCAATAGGCTAAGAGCAAATGTTTTTCTTCACCTGCGTCCTTGAGCATGTCGAAACGCAACGTGATGGAGCACGCTCCATACTAGGAAAATCGCGCCAGAGCTTTTGGAGTTTGCTATAGAAAAAGGGTTTGGTTCTGCGTTTAGTCAAATTATAGACACGAAAGAAACTATAGAACTTACAACCGATGCTTAATTTTGTAAAAATCAAATAAAGGGCTTCATTCTAACCGAATATTCAAATTTACGTCTGTATGCATAAAACGCCTTCAATGCTGAAAGTTGGGCCCTTTTATTCGGGCCTTCGTTTTAGTCAGGTGCCGCACATGCGAGAGGCGAGTGTGTCGCCTTTATTTCGATTGGTGGAGTGATTTGCTGGCCAAAATCAATGCTCTGTGGGGAGATGCTGCTGATCGATATTAACTGGCTGCATCTCTGGTCGAGCTACAAGCTTCCACATCCATTCGCGATTATATGAGGCAATGCGAAAGGTATAAATTGTATGAAAATGTTTATAATTATATAAATATAATTTCCTACGGTGAGACTCACCAATGTGGCCAAATCCCTCAACTTCACTTTAGCCCAGCGAATTAAATATGTTTTGCAATTTAAAAGCCCCATGAATAATGCAATTTGCTCCGTCCGTTACAAATATCTCCACCTATAAATGTTCCCGCTCACGAAAGATTCATTGGGCAGGTACACGCAACGGAGGATGCAAACGCGTGCCCTCTTATGCAAACACACTTACCCGTTCGCCCTCTCTGGCTGCATGGACCCCAGAAGCAGGAAGAGGACGGAAGAGAGGTAAGGCGATCCCTTACCCCTCCGTCTTGTGTGAGTAAGAGAAACAATGCCAACAGGTGTTCTAAACTGTCCCACTATCCACCCCCATTCCTCTCTATCCCCCTTCCCTTGTACAACTCCAGTTCCTCTCTCCCTCTCTCGTGCTCTCTTCCGTTCGAAAAGGATCCCAACAGGTGCTGAAGGCTCTAGCTCACGACTTTCGCATATTAATCAAGACGATACACTACCTTAATTCTCCTCTCTTTAGGACAAATTAACGCTCAGTGTAGTACGAATAAAGCTAATCCTTCTCACACCCCCATCCACTGTATGATCAGTCGTAGTTGGTCACGGAAAGTAATATTTCCCAAAAAAGGGATTGCATTCATACATTCACTCACTTTCTTTTACCCCAGATTTTCAATTTTATACTATTTTTTTATGTTTAAGTTGGAACAGACGCACGTGTCATCAACGCTCTGTTCTACCAAACGACGTTTTTTGATTGTATATTTATTTATCCGAACCCCTCAATGTCCGCGATTTCGGCTTATGCCTTGGTGTCAGAGGTTCTGCCCAAGACTATGGCCCTTCATCCCTACTGACATGCTCCATCACGTCTTCAAGGATGATTTAGACGAAGTGAGTATGCCCTAATCAAAAGGATGAATTCTCCAACTCGATGTTTGAGAATCAGAACCCAGACGTTACAGACTAACAATCTACAGAGGCGAACAGAAAGACCTGAATAAGCCACGTCTACTTCCCACATTCAACTCATCCAGCAACGAATAAATGAGATGAGCAATTTAAAAACCTACATCCTGCAGTTGCTACAATGTCCAAGTGAAGATGCATGCATTATGTGAACCAATAATGTCTCCTCCTCCATGTTCCAGGTAGTTGAATGGAAGCCAGATTAATTGCTCTACTTCAATGAAGTGGCAGGGAAGAACTGATACAGCTTTGCGATGCTATCTTCATTAGTTAGCTCCAATTATAGACATATGAAAGGCACTCAATGCAGAGCATCTTCCTCCCTTGAACAATAAAGCGCTAGAGGACTTTGCAAAGTAGTAAATAAGGAGCAAAAAACAGTAAATCCATCGGAAACGAGGAAGTGTTTTAGTGACATTGAAAGCTAGTGCCTGTCCTCTTGTTGCAATGTAAAACCAATTGAATGGTCTGCATACTGATTAGTGAGGAAGCGGCGGGATGTTTAAGCCGATGCTTAAAAAGAGTGATGTCTATGTAACAGACCGATACTTACTGCATTTGTGCATTTAGCTACGCGAGCACTTTAATATCCGTGGTTTCGGCGTCCTTGATGTCAAGGCATCAGTCTATGGCTAGAGCTTCCTTACGTTAATAAGAAATCTCCCGTCTAACCGTCGCACCGTGCGCTGACGCTGCCCATTGAATAGCCCTCCCGTTGCAGGATTTAGTTAATAAACCTTCGATACTGTCTTTATAACCCAGTAAATTAAGGCTAATTATGTGCAGTTTTGTAAGAACGATCTGAATAGCTTGACAATTGGCTTAAAAAGCCTGTAATGCATTTTTGAATCCATTGCAAAATAATGTCAAGTGAGTGTTAAGCAGTCGAAGCCTCTTCCCTGAGAATTTGAGGTCTGCTACGGCACTATCCATTGCTATCAGATATCTTTTTAAGGAATGGAGGAACTGGTGACGATGCATTATAGCCGCCCCCACAACCACCTCCCCAGCACTTTTTGCGATGCACAAAATGCTCACCACTGAATGCGGCACGGTGTTGGTATTTCCGTTTTGCAAAGTTTGGGGTCATACGTGTTTAACCTAGAGAGTGGGTGAGGGATTCGTTACATGTGCTTTTGCCAAAAAATCAGTTAGGTTTGCATAACATTGGTCTGGTGGAATCACATTTTTAGGTTATTAACTTGGTTATGTTGTGGAGATTGCTTTTTATAGTGTTACATCTACAATACAATGCTTGGTAGTGAATAAAATGCCGAAGAAAAGTAGATGTGATGCTTGAGATCGAGAAAATACCTGTACTTCATGCACAACTATCGTCTGAAAGTATGTTTTAGTTTCTTTTTAAATGAGAAGCCAAATAGCCAAACAAATGTATTTGCAAACTTACCCCTTTGAAGACATGTTGACGTAATGGAATGCAATAATCCATTTTAAAGTAGTTGGTATTGATGAAACGGTCTTTAATTCATGCTTTAACCATTCACCGTTGGAAAAACACTATCTTTCATTATGGAAAATAGATAACCAACAGTTAAAAAAAGAAAAATAAGTGGCATAAACATTTTGATGAAACACAGAGGGGTGGTTGTCTATACTTCCGACAAGGTATTTTGATTATTAAGGGTAGATTTTGTAAATACCCTCATTAGCGATGTCCGACGCGTGTAAGAGCAAAGGATCGAGGCTAAGCCTCCCAAAATAGACACTACAAATAGCATCAGGTCACCCGCATAGCTCAAGGACACAGGGCTTTGGACCGGAATGCAGGCCACCGCTACCCGCTCAGTCAGCTCCCTCCTGACGGCAACACTCTGGTGGGATCAATGCCAGTGACATTTACCTTGCCTCTCCTTGCTCACATCCCAAACCAAACTTTCGACTTCACGGCCCATAGTCTTCCATTCTTGAATGAGCGCAAATAAAGCCCCATAAAAAGGAATGAAATTGTACTATTTTTATGGAAGAATTAATGCAATTTATCCCAAAGCCACGCTCGATAATAAAAAACTGGCATGCTGCAATGCATATTTCAGATTCGCCAAGTGTGCAGTAGGGATTTTTGACTAGAAAGGCTGGCCCAAAATAGGGGATTTGAAGGGTTTGACCGCGCCGATCGGTGCGATTTTGATTCAAAAGTATGGAAACTGAGACTATTTATTGTTAACAAACCCCAAAATCAAAATAGCGAAATGCTACATAATAAGAGATCCTGCTTCATATGCCTTTGATTATTCATCCCGTTGTAGTCATTCGTTGACGTGTATGTGACAGAGGACGCGATGACCTTATCGGGGAGGCGTGGAGGAGGGGAGAGAGTTGGAGCTTAAATTGTCACGCGCACTGCTCATCGAGGCGTGAGTTACTTGGCCCTCATGACTTCCATTCATGTGATTTTGTCCTAATCGCCATATGGCCACCGAAGCGGGTTTAAGGGATTAATTAGAAACCTTCAATGCATTATCACAACTCTATTTTCGGTCATCTTTAAGGTTAATAATTTTGATCGACATTTCCACGGCAGTACAACTATAAAAGCGCACGAGCCAACATTGCAATTACAGTAAATACTGATGTGGCATAGGAGCTCAATTATTCCCAACTAAATATGCTGCTATGTAGACTTTCATTAGTCAAAAGCAGGCCAATTTACAATCAGTTGAGTCAACCGTAAATTGTGGAAATATTAAATGGGCAAATGACTGGCCCTTAATTTGCCACTAACGAAGGGAAATGAAGTAAAGATGTGCCATGAGCTTCACAACTTTCACTCCCATTGGTGGCTCATGAAATAGCCGGGATCTCCATAATTGTCACAACAGCAGTGTGATCATTGAGGCACCGATGGCTAAGTTAAATTCCTGACTTTCACTTTGGGCAATGCGATTTTGAATCAGAAACTTATTTGACATCGTCACAGGGCCTAGAGTCGTTCACTTTCTCTCATGACTAGTTATAAAAAGGATCAGCCTCGAGTCACTGGATTAGTACTTACGAAGCTAAGTCAATTATTCGGTCGAGAAATGGTATCCCAGACACGCAGTCACTCAGACAAGACAGTAACGGAATAAAACTAAACTTGGTCATACGCGTAGTAATCACCCAACTAACTCAACATTGAAAGTCACAACTATTCAATGTCAATCTTGAATTTCCATAGCGCTGCTCTGATTCTCCCAGACCACTACCATTTCTCCGACAATTACGTGGCACTGGTCTGCTTTCAGGAGAACTAGGAAATATCAGTTTCTGTGTGTAATAGAGGGATAACGCCATTCGCACAGCAACGGCCATCACTCAGGCAAAAACTCCTTCACAGGGAGCGAATGAGAATCTCTGTAACCTGAGCAGGGCCCTAATGCGAACACATCCAAGGTGGACGAAAAAACAAACACAACGACGTAACATGATAGTCAGGGATTAGGGCTCCATTTCTCACCTTAACTTCGTCCCGTCCCATACAGTCAATTTGGAAAAAATGGTTAGAAAAACCCAACATTTATAGCTAATACAGTATACAAAGGTTATAAAACAGTAAAAAAGAGCTGTACATTTGAACCTTCAGGGAATAGAACTACATGCTGACAAGGATCTAATCTACGCGTCAAGAGGGGATGTGCTCGTAGATAAGATGGACCCATCTGGCCCCATGAGGTTGGACTCCACCGGAAAGGGCTCTGGAGATTTCGTCGTGTCCTCAGACCCAACAGAGTGAGTTCCGTCAACCACGGATCTTGAATTTTCTTTTATTATTGGACACTGTTGGTTTCTCATGTTCATCTCATCCGTATCATTCTCCTGTCTTGCGTCCTCTACGCTATTTTCGCTTCCAACGTTGCGACTGAGGTAGTCAAGACTTTCTGAAGATGTTAGCCGCACTCGGATGTTCGCGCGTGCTGGGACCCCCGGGTGAGTTGTTTCCATGTGACGCATGAGGTGATCTTTACGAAAGTACGCTCTTTCGCAAAGACCACATTCGAAGGGCTTAAAGCCCACGTGCTTTAAGGCATGCCGCTGCAAATTCGAACGCTGGGTAAACTTAGCGTTGCAAATATGGCAACGATAAGCACCGTGTATGCTAGTGGTGTGCTCTTCAAGATCTTGAAGTGAGCCAAACACATTTTCGCACTGATTGCATGCAAACTGACGCGTAGAGTTTGACCTTCGCATATTAGTGGAACCAATACGCCTCCTCTTTGCAGGCCCTGCAACTACGTCACTGGAATCGTGATCCGTAGTGGACAACATTGTAGGCGCAGATCCGAATATATTCTGCTGCGCTTGATAAAGATTGACAAGGTTACTTTGCTGTAACAATGTCACTGGATTGAAAGGAGAACTTTGTGCCACGGGTGTTTGTTTCAGTTTTAGTGGAGTGACCTGAGCAGAGGGAACAGATGAAAAGCCTTTTGATAGGTCGAGGGCACACGGTTCTGAAATTGACGGCGTGGTACATCCAGAGAGCTGTGGTGGGTTTACTGTGGAAGAACAGGAAGAATTGGATGAAGGTGTTGATCCAGTATACTTCACTGGATGATAGGCTTTTCTTTTTGAAGGGGTTGCAGTGCCCGTTGTTTTCGTTGTGGAATGAACAGCTCCATCGGTGAAGGTGACTGTCATTGGTTTTCGACCCTCAGCAGAAATAGTAAGACTTCCACGTATACTCACATTTAATGAATTTCCCATGGGGAGAGAGTCCGAAATTACCCGCCGAATTGACGCGCCCAAAATATCTTCGAGCTTTTCTTCCTGGATAGATGGTTTACGTGGGGAAAGACAAAGGGAATTTCCAAGTAAATTCGAAAAAAAGTTGAAAATTTCTGTTCTCCGTAAAAGGGCAAAATCGGGAAATGATTCTACTGATCGATGTCCAAGAATCACACCGTCCGGTGTAGGTAGATTAATAACAGGAATGTTACTCTGAGAGATTGGCATATTTTCATCAGCACCGATCACGTTTGAAACCGCCTGTGCCTTAATAATAGTTTCTACGTCAAACTTAATTGGAGGGCTCTGCATTATATTATGTCTAAACACAAATGAAAAAATTGCTGATAAATAGATTCGCATACTATGGCATAGCGGGACATCACACCTACCAATTTTCGAGTCGGCTCGTAGCATATGATCTAAACATCATCATTCTCGCGGTTAAATAGTAGACAAAGTTTGATTTGGCCAACCAATCAAAGTTGAGCTTGCATCTGTCCGCAAGGGGATGGAGCTGTTTGCGGATTGGTTGAAGATGCAGCCAATTAGAAGTGTAACAGGCCTGAGCACAATAATGGGAACAAGTGATGGGAGCTATCTGAAAATGGCCTTTTAGCTCCACCTAGTTTCGAAATCTTTTTCAATTACTAAAAATTCCCAGTTTTCCTAATTCCGATTTTCACCGAACCCTAAAACCAGAGGATGGCTATTCTACCTTAAGGAACCTCTCTGTCATTTAACAATCCAGGTGCTACTTTTTAGGCTCACAAGTTGTGGTAAAACTAACGGAATATCGAATAACTCAGTGCAAAATATCGAAGTCATCTGGAAGACTTGAAAACCCTCGAGCCCTTTCACAGTCCTACTTTTCTTCACAATGTACGCTTTTTAAAACCACAAATACAATGAAACGATTTTGAGGTTTTGTAACCGATATCAAATTTACTTGAAGCTCATTATCTCCAACGCTTCTTGGGCATGCTGTGCTATAAATCACAGCTTTAACAAATCACTTATTTTCAAACGGGATACCAAATATCACCTAAAATTGGGATTATTGAAAGGATCTGATAATTACGAGTACGCCACTCTTGGTTTCTTGTTATTCTTGGCATTTTGATGCATGAACATGATGCCAAGTGCTGCAGGTTTTAACAAATGTGACTACCAATCGAGCTTTGCCTACACCCTTTTGTATTTTAAAATGAGCATAGTTCATCTGCGCCACGAGTATTTCTATAATCCTATAGTGACCATTTCGCTTAGGTTAGTGTGAAGGATGGCAACGGATTGGTGAATTAAATGTCGCTTCGTATGGATGGCTTCTAGTCTAATCTTACCAAGTGCACCCTTACCACACCCCTTCTCTTTTGTTGTCAAACCGAATTAATCTATAGGGATTTCTGCGCACACTCCCTTCAGAGTTCGTTCGTAGTGGCGGTGGCAGCAGCAGTGGTGAGAGCAAGAATGACGGGGCGACCACTGCAATTGTCCCGAGTGTTCACACGACGTTTCTTGCATACATAATCACGGCAAGGGGAGCGGGATAAGAGGACCTCTTCGCTTCTCCCCACCTCTTTATGTCGTGATCCACTGGACAAGGGAACAAAACAAACGCGAAGGGACCCCCGAACTTTCGCGTGATATTGACGACACCGTGAACACGTCTATTAGCATAAGCCCAAGAATTTGCATCGCAAGCAAAGACAGGATCATTGCAGTACATTAATCCTAATGCAACTTCCACCTAAGGTAGTTGTTACACTCCTTAGGAGTAGGTGTACAGAAAGTATTGCAATTATGTAGGAATGCTAAAACTGATCGCCATGTTGCTCCATCGGAGAATTACGAAAAACCATTTTTGAGTGAATCACTTTCTTTGAAAAGTGCTTTTGATGGTCGTAGTGTCACTTTTGCAAATCAAATTTCAATTATTAGTTGATTTTTCAGCTAGGATGGCTCTCTTAGAATTTCGAGACCCTGACCTATTTGCTACGCTTTGCCTGCTAAAAGATGGGACACATTGTGTCCTTGCTCTTAAGTGAACAAAAAAACATTTGCACATGCCTATTGCTTTTTATTCATGAACTCAATCCCCATGAGTTAGCCTTAATCGAAGGATTAAGGAGAAGTTCACTTGCTAAACATGCAGCCTGCGCGGTGCGTTACCAATGTGTAACAGTTGAGGCTATGCCTAACTTTATGTCATATTCGATTTCTGGAAAGCAGAATTTTAAGTTATTACGCCATAGAGATGAGGGTTCTGGTGGGTACATGACGCCTGAAGATGTACGGACGAGATGGCGGTAATGGTCTCCAACCGTCACCACATACCCGCACACCTGAGTTTGATGTGTTTATGACATTTGCTCATCGAGGATCACCAACCTCCCAACCACTCAACCCTGGTCTTAACTACCTTTGGTGACATGATACCCTGAAATATACACACCACACTGCGAACCAATGGGAAGCAGTAGCGCGCATGGGGACAGGGAAATAGGGCGATGGGCTATGTATCCTCTGCGCCGGGCGTAGGAGAGGGGAGGAATCGCGCGCCCAACGACCAATCGTTTGCTCCTTCGATCTCCCCCTTATAACATTCACAACCAATTTTTTCAAATGGAAAAGTAGGGAATAATGGGTTGACGAATGATGTGGCGAAATCATTTGTCGACGCCAAATCATTACATTACATTAAAGTTATGTTAAGTCAAAAGCATTTGCAAAGGTCCCAAATTCTGGGCAGGACAAAATAACCTCGATATATGCCGTTTTAAACTTTATCTAACGTAGGGGTTTGAAGTGCAAACAGAACTGTTAATAAAACTTAGTCTTTAGACAGTCAGTTTTCTTACACTTTCTGCACAAAGGATGGAGACGGGCGTGCACAATAGCTGTGCAGATTGAACGAGATGCTACCTCTTCCTCCGTCCTCCCTATGGGTGCTTTTTCATCCACTTGAAGACGTGAGGTTGTGGAAGCGTTGGTAGACGGGTGGCTTTACTCACCCTGTAGAGCAAATGTACTCTTCCTTAGCAGTATTAATCTCATTTTACGCAGAAGTAATTTCAACTTGATATTAAGTTAATCGCAATAATACTTAGCCGAAAATACTTACTTTCGCTACTATCCAACTGTATTGCTGGCTAAAGGTAATCGTTGGTGTCGGAAAGTTGCGAGCAGGACGAAGAAAAATTTATTCATTGGAATGATCCATCAATTAAGGAGTTGGGATAGGAAATAGGTTATCTCCTCTTTACGGAAGGGAAGGATGCAGGTGGCTTATTTGCGTGGTGGTGATAGCAAGCACTATTGAGTACTAAAAGCCCCATCGACATCAGAATAGATCAGACAAGGCCGGAGCAAAACTATGCCCTTATCTCCAGACGACATGCGGGTAGTAACTGTCGCCCTCAGACACACTACATTTGGGGAGGATAGCACATGGCGTGCAGACTTTGTGTTTTGACCTCCGACCGACTTAGGAAGGCACACACATGAGCACGCACGTTTGCAGGCAGGCTGATGCACAATTCTGAGAGTGCTGACTCATCCTGCAGGAGTTGAGGCGGCGGGAAGGCCTGGCATCAACGACCGCCCATTTCAGGTGTGCATTTGAGTGTGTGTGGGTGTGGGTGCGGCTGTGTATGCCTACGAGGGGCTGAACTCACGGCAGTCCGTGTGTGTACACGCGCATGCATTATGCTGTGCAGGTACAAACGCGCTCGTGCACAAACTCCACCACGCCCGACACCCTAAAGGCATTGTCACCGTTTCGATTACCTCTCTCTCCTTTTTCGCCTTTTGGAGTTAAATGCACACCCCCAACCCAATGACGCTCTACACTTTAAGTTGATGTCTTAGCCTCCTTCTAATGTGGAGACAATTTTTTCCATGAATCCGCTTTTCAAAATTACAATGCCATTTGAAATGACATCACTGTGATCAAGATAAACCGAGGTTTTGTCGGAGTTACTAGGTTGTTAGATAAAAATAGTCAAACTCATTAGTTGAGGTACAAAATCAGCGCATACATGCCAAAGACGATAGACGGTAACAGGAGGACCTCCAGTTAATATTACCAAGGTGGTGTTGAATGGATAAAAGCAAGGCACCACATAAGTCGTTGTAGGACACAATTTCTGTTAATTCCCTTTGGAATATCTTTCTCCTTTTAACGCTCCCAAGGATTGAAGGAAGTGTTGTCATAAGCCTGGTTTGACTTCTTTGGACAAAAGAAAACAAAATGAACCATTCAAACCTTATTTTCATAAGAAGGTTGTCCAAAACTATTCTACAATTGGTAGACTTTGCTAGTATACTTGAAATATCCGAAAATTGTAATTTGTGTATGCGTGTCACCTTCCTATAAGTCCAATGTGTGCCAGGAAAGTGCGGGTTGAAACGTGTTCAAGACACTCCTCTCACTGCAGATTCATTGCTTGCAGTTGAGACAAATTTCATGCCGCTTATCAAGAGGCACTGTTCAATGCTGCCCCCCTCGACCTAGTGTTACTTTCATCCTTTTAAATCTCACTTACAAATCAGCATGTGGCATGAGTTCCTCCGTGGTTATTAACCACGGCCAAACTTCATCGAGTCGTGGTTGTCAATAACAGAATGACAATTAACACGACACCGTGCTGATTATGCCTCAACGGCATTGGTCACACTAAGCCACCTTTTTCCCATTTTAAGAGATCAGTATAACTTAGTAGCGGTCTTGCATGAGTGATTCGCCATGGGCAGGTAGTCGAGGCTTAAGGTGGTGGTGGCAACTCTAGGAGACTCTGAGAATCTAGTTCTTTTTGTGGATTGAAGGAACAACTACTTCAAAAAGAGAACAAAAGATTGGTCATTCAATTTCGAATACTTAACAGCTTGGCCGTCAATGATTTTCGTCAAAATTGAGGAAAAATTACGTTAAGGAGTTCAAACTCACCATTTTCTCCAAACTTACGATAAAGTGCGGAAAATTAGCACTTAAAGTAGCAAAAATTTGCTCCTGACACACACGGAGCTGTTTAAGCAGGTTCCCATTCGGAATCTCGGTAAGCCGACTGGATAATCAAAAACATTAGTTAATAGGATCAGCTGAGTCCTATGTAATTATAAACATAGAAGTTTCTCATGGATGCTATATTGACGTAAGTGGACCGCACAATTAGTGTACTTGACCATCCACTGGGGCATGTGCCACCCAAAAGTTCCTCTTTCATCGTCCATATAAGCTCATAGACATGAGTTTGGTCCAAACAATTACATGTGTCAAGCATTTCATGAAGGTTCTGAGCTATTTAAAAAAGCACAGATTTAGCTTAGGAACCGAAAATGAGCAAGAAGAAAATAATGCTTCATTTGTGTCTCGTACGCGTGAGATGAGTTGCCAAGGTAAACGGGTTTTTATGCATCCGACCTTAGTTGCAGGGTCATAAGGTAGTCCAGGTGAGGAGAGGCAACGCTGGTACCGTAACAGAAGCATTTCAGAACCTGTCTGACAATATTCTAAGCGAGATTTTTGTCAGCAATATGTTGCACTAATAGTGAACGCGAAAGTCTTTCGGAAGGCTTTTGGAATTAGTTGCATTGTGAGGCAACGAAGTGCCAGGGTGTTTAAAATGCAGTTGGAGGGCAAAACGAATTTCGTAGAATTGTAGTGCGGTGGGAGGAGGTAACAGGAGTGAAACAAAACTTTTATGACAACAATCGATTCGGGCATTACATTAGAGAATGGCGCGACCCTAAATACCACCGGCCTCGTCGTGCATCAGATAAAGACGGGTTTCGTCTGTAGAAATCGCTGATTTGGTGTAAATGAGCAAACTTCAAACTTTCAATTCATGTAACCACTTATAATATTTCCTCTGCATAATGTTTTTAAGGATAAATCTTCATACTTTTCCCACGACTTTTGTAAAAAAATGCAAATTAAACGTTATAACAAATTACCAAAACGCATAAATGTGTTGGAGTGATTGGTCGCCTAAAAAAGAAAAACTAAAGTTGAGGGCATATAAATGGTAGATAGATCTGCCTCCAAATGGTCGACGTTATGTGTGCACAAGAAGTCTTGTGTTTTGTGATACAGCATTGCAGAAAGGACGCATGAGACGATTATATTAATCACTAGTTGCCAGGCTGTCACGGAATGCAAATTGCCACTCCACGTTACCACGATGAACGGCAGTATTGTAGAGGCAGGCAATTCGATGGTACGGTGGAAACGCCAAGTCATCGGTTCGCCCCTGCGCAGACGCTCCCGTGGCACCGAATGCAAATCATCCCTCTGAGCACTGAGTGTCGTCTACCACTTAAATATGTGTTTGCATTTGTGGACATGGATATGTTTTGACGCCTCAAACGGGAAACGCTTCGTCGTCCTTTTCCACCTAATTCATGCAAAACAATAAATGACCCACAACTTCCATGTCTTCCGCGCCACACAAGTTTTTCAGCTTGCAATCACGATAAATATTTTTGGTTCCAGTAGTACTGACAACTTTCTTTTAGGATCTGTTGTTTTACAATCGACATCCTCGGTAAAATCTCCTGTAAACTTGGTGAAATGTTTAATGCCACGCACAAACACGTGTTACTGAGGTCAAATATTTTTTTAAGAGCGACACTGAAAAGTTTGGTGAAACAACTCAGAGCACAAATTAGAGCCGCTAGAACACACAGCAAAGTTATCTGCGATGTTTCCGTTTCACTGTTTGCCATCTTCTCAACATCCCACCTTTAAGACAACTTTTAAAATTCATTTAACTGCAGCAAGCATATCCCTAACTGGGTAAGTTGTGACGGCTTGCCAACATGACACGCAGGTATGATGTCACGTAAATTGTAAAACAGCAGGTCGGTTTTATGGCTTCTGAAAATCCTGCAGAATCTCGTTTTTAGCAGGCAGAAATTTGTGGGTCCATCTGAGGGGCTCGGCCAGTCGCAAATTATACACTTACACGATCAGTGGGGCAGCGATCCTGCCTCTCGGTACCTTGGCGAAGTGGAAAACAGTTGGTCTCATGATACCACAGGAGATCGAAGGGTTGAAAGTTAATGTTTCCCTAGGACGGAAACTACATAGGCACAAGCAGAACTAGTTTTTTGGACTCAGGAATGCCTACCAGTCAGAAGAACCTAGGTACGTAGGTATTTGTCATCCCTTGCGCACACACACCCACTTTAAAACTCTGCAGGCACCAACATGAACTACAGCACAGGTGCGATTACTAATCCCTTAGGTATTGTTTATAATGTGCGTGAGTGCGTGCGAGAGTGTTTGCAGTGCAGATATGCGCGTGCCAGCACACGGTGTGTCCGATTGCCCCGTCACTGACACCGGAAACTCGACGACAGCTACAGCGACAATTAGTCCATTGGGGTGGGTTTGAAGTTGCACTTGTGCTACCCACTCTAAAATCCCCCCAACACTCATCACATACACACACTTGCGCACACACGCACACAGTCTACATAAACAACAGGCGACCAGATAATCGGGCAGCCACTGCTACTGCCACTGCTGTTGCTACTGCTACCACCACCACATCGGGGCTCTGTGATGTGTGGTGCCGGAATGTTTAAACTGACCCAGTCAGTATGTAAACCCATACGCACGCACGCATGCACACACACACACGCACAAACACGTCCGCACTCATGTGAGTGTTTATTCAATAAAAGGGGGAGCCCTGTGCACAGAGCTGTTAGTGCTGCTGCTGCCACTGCCGCCTCCCATGTTCCAACCTGTTCTGCGACTGCCACATGCACACACACACACACCCAAGTGGTAAGAGAGACAACCTGGCGGATCCATAAGTTCCTCAGCTTTCGCCCACTTCGTTTTTGAACTCCGTTTTGCGACACTTATCGAAAGGAAATGCATTGCGGAAATCTAGTCACCCATCAGTTAGTGCTGCAACTTAGCTTATCAAGCTTTTCATTAAATTTGGACATTAAAATATCAACAAGAAGCATTAAACGAGATTCATTTTAGTGTATTCCTTTTTGGCAATCTCCCATAAGAGTAGCAGTTCTTCCGAACGGATTTACTCCTAGCCTAAAGTGTGAACAACACAACTACACAGATGAGGATGCGGAGGAAGAGGCATACTTATTTGGGGTGGGAGAGACAAGTCCACTAAACAGTTTGAATAGAACGAATCTCAAATTACATGAAATTATAAGCGCATACAGGTATGCAAAAAGGGACAAATTTAGCGACCACGTCTGTCTGTAAAAGAGGTGAAAATAAAATGTCTTGCTAACGTAGGCTGATGAACCCGTGTAGTCTAATCACAATCAAAGTCAATTATGTTCTACAACATAATTGGTATAAAAAGCATTTTAATTGAAGAAAGAAGGCAGTACCGAATGTCTTTTGGCTGCTCTCTCTGGAAAGGGTTGTGTGCGCATGTTGGTGCACTTCGGTAAGAAAATTTGCATGAGCTGCTGGGTTGGGGGAAAGGTGAGGTGGGGGGAGAGGTGGGGGCAGGGGAGGGGGAACCGAAGGAATGACGAACGCGCGACTGTGTGCCGGTGACCTAGCGGCACAGCTCTCGTGGTCTGGCTCACTCTCAGCCCGTAAGGATGATAAGTGGGACAGAGACGGTGAAAAATTGCAGGCTAAGTACAGCCACGCACACTCATGCAACCACTGGCATCGAAGCTTCCCTCGGGCGGACCGGATGATGCAATCGCTCTCAATCTGAGACCTTTCATCCTCAACTCACTCTACTGCCCAAAAATCCAACTAACCAGCAGCACACTCGCACACACATATGCATTTTAGATGCTTAGCTTTTATCAAATTTACGAGTGAATATTTCTGCGAATGCTGCAAATTCTCCTCACTATCGTCACGATGCTATTTAAATTCAATAGTCTCTCGACTGAACCGAGCAGTTAATCAGGCTGATTATTTGTGGCGCTGAATACGATGCAAAGGGAAGGAAAAAATGTCCTCAATTCACAGCAATGCAAACTAGATTTTATGTGTTTGATGGAGCTGCATAAATATAGCACCTTTTCAATTCCACTGTAAACTGCTGTGAAATCTCCACTCTCATGTAATTCAAAACGGAATAACCTTGTCTTCTCTCTCAGACCGTGGGTTTCACGCTGCAGTCCAAGTTCGAGTCAATCAGTTAGAATAGGAAAGCGGTTTCGGTAGCAAGTTTGATTGTAATTTCGGGAGGGTCAGAAAAAACTTTGACAAATATGCATTGGAATGGGAGAGAAGCATGCGGGAGAAATTCAAATATTTTCGATGACGTTACTCAGGGTAATGTGTTGGTAGTGGTGGTGTTCTTCAAGGCGGCAGTAGGAAATGTAAAATCAGGAAGAACGTTTATACACGCACTTAGAAAGAGTGGAAAACGGGTGACAAAAATAATGTGTACAAAAATTTAATCCCACCAGCATGGGGACCATAGTACAAATCCAAATGGCGGTCTTGTCACACAAAATCAAATCTCACTGCCAACGTGAGCCTCCAAAAGTCCACATTATCCATCAGTCAGTATTGCTTTACGAGAATTGCTACTACTGATTTGATTATCTAATTAAAAGGCTGACCAAACTAATGTCTTATTCTTTGAGAATAAGATTGATGACAGTAGTGACTGATGTCGCAAAAGTGAAAACTGTTCAGTGGGAGAGAGATCACAATCTATGCATAAATTCATTTGTATGAGCACCCTCCAAACTGCAATAAGTGGGTGCTACCAGTACTGTGCATAGAATAAGTAGAAATCAACTGACAGATGGGACAGTTTTAGCCCCCTTTCTGCTTTACTTTCCCTTATTAAAATCAGTGCTGAATATCTATTACATACCACTTGAGCTGTGAATTTACTCCTCTATTCTAGGTGGCATTTTCATAAGCTTAAGCAAAGTCTGTGCTATTCACTCGAGAGAGGAGCCGGATTTTAACGTTTAGCACCCGAAATGAGAAAGCCAAACTAACAGGTGAGTGATACTAGGAGTAGATGTTAGCAGATTTGATGCTTGCCACGTGGCATGCAGAAAAGCACGCAAAGCCCAACAACGCTTCGGACACACACTGACATGTGATCGAGTACATGCAGCTCACTCCCTCCCCCCTCCCCCCTCCCCCCCCCGCCTGCCCTGCATCTATCCACAGGCCAGTGGAGCCACAGGGGTCAGAGGAGGTCGCAGGCTTCGCGCCTCTGGCACAACTGAGCTGAGTTCGTGCTAACATCAGCAATAGGGGCAGCGCTTTGACGAAACCTCCTGGCTAATAATCCGATTTTTGATATACCAATGCCGGGGCATTTGTTTACATTACTAACTTGTGGCCCTATTTAGCGCATTGCAATGCAAAAACGCAGCGACAGTGCCAACGTAGCTTCCGAGATAATTGCCACATACAAATTCAAACATGCAGTTTGTTAAACGCTGTTAATTAATCATGCTAAAAACACCAAGGAATGCACCAGTTGAATAGACTTTCAATAGATACTTTAATTGTTTTGAGTGATTCCCTCTCACTAAAATGAAAATCCTTAAAACGTACTTTAAAATCGCCTAAGCGAACTTACTTCTCCATATATTGTCTATAACAGTGCTAATAAATTATTCCAAAATATGTATACCGACGAAGTATCGCAGATGTCAATCTTCCAGTCGTTTTGCAAATAAATGCCTCCCATTCCTACAGTCTGGCCGTCGCTGAGAGTTTGCCTTGGTATCTAATATCTATAATCGTTGGTTGAAGATTCAACCATTTTTCATGATGAAAATTTGCAAAAAGGAAATGGGTCGAAATGCGCCACCATACTTTTATACCTGTACACAAATCGCCTTATTATTTAGTTTAGATTTTATTGCCAAAGATGCGAAAAGTACCACAGCATAATTTTTTCGTTTTGAACAAATAAAATTTCCGCGTTAACTCTAAGCACGTTCAGTTATTTCTACCAAATGAAAACCAATTCGGTTAAAGACTTCCCCTAAATAAACTTGTGTCCGTAGTGTTACTGATAATGCGGCAGTAGGACTTCATGTTGGCATGCAACTGAATTTGACAGACGACTCAGATTGGGTGGTGCATGCATTTAACCGATCCGTCTCAGAAACTGATAAGCGGGTAATTTGTGCACATAACCGTTGCCTTGTAAGGCCCTTTCCCCTTAAAAGGTTATGCGCTACCACAAAATATACTCAATATTTAATTCCTAAATAATCCGTTTCAGGCTTGGCAATTCACTCAAGTTTATTGTAAACGCTGTGTTTACTAAATGTGATAAGTTTTTAGGCAAACTCAAACACTTTTGAGAAGGTTGATTAATGCGCTAAATGGATGTCATTCCTACAGTAATTTCAAGTAGGCTCAATTTCATCGTGAGTCCGGGCATTAGCACCAGTTGCCTGAAACAGCCGCACGTGCATCTCGGATAAATTAACTGCGCATTAACGTCCACATCCAAGAGGTTTTGTGGTGGGGTTGCTGCAATGGGAGAGCCATGTGAAGAAAACTAGTGCATGAAAGCTCCAAATAAACATGCAAGCCTCGTCCGTATAGGATCTTTCACATCGATCAAATGATAGCGCAATTTTGTAAAGATTATACAAATTAACATGGAAACAACACTACTTCGCATTGCTTACAGAACATAAAATTAGATGTTTTAACTGCGAGTTCTATTATCCTCCACCTTTTTTATCATTGTTACCCCTAAATAAGTGATTCCGATACGGATTTTTCTTTACGGACCCACAAAATATGATCTCCGACACGTTGCCAGGATCCACGTTATAGATTGTTTGAATCTTACAGGGTTCAGACGTTGGCAGCAGCAATCAGAGGAATTGTAATTAAGTACACAGTAGTACGGTTTGCTTAAATTTTTGGTAATCTTTTCAAAGCTCGCTTTACGGGAAGTATAAATGCGAATTCCTTCTGGTTTTGCACAAGGTTCTGGTCGGGAGTGGATCTCTAAAACATTAGGTTCATTGCATTTACTAAAACGTTAACTTAGTTAATCGATGCATAAGATTACCCATAACTACACGAATAGCTGATTTGTCAAGGAAGAGAAAAGAGCAGTCAGTTACGAATCAGCTCACCACTTCGCCTTCTCGAAGTTTCTTATAAATAACTATCATACCACTCACAATTAGTCCCAGTTTTCTTCACTTTCTAGCAAAAAATGCAGGATTAACAAAAATGCCGAAAGCCACCTCAGCAGCAGTTTGGATGTCCATGGAATATCGCAAACGTTACATCGAGGGGACTACTGCAATCGAATTTACGGCAGTCAATACCTCTCGTTCTCTTTAAGTGGATGTCACTTCCATTTTTCTTCACCACTACGTGATTGTGCTTCTAGTTGCATCTGTAAACACCACAAACCGACGTGAAGACTGCATGAGCGAATAAAAGTTGGAATGCGAGACACACGTCTAGTGGAGAATAAACGGATCGCAAAGGCATATGCGTGTCTACCATTCTTATTCACAGATACATCAGGCCTCCGTTTAAGTTAGTCTACCGCTTTGACATTGTCCTCGCATACCGCAGCACCAATCATTGGGTAACTAATGCAGTGCCTCGACTTGGAAAACCACTCCTGTTGTTTAACGCGTTAACAGGTAAATTTGTATCTTAGATACCGCGCTAATTAAAAGTCCCACTGCAACTAGTTTATACTGCTATAAAAAGAAGGGGAATCTGTTCAATCATTGTTTTAAGAGGGATCACACCACTGAGGATTAAGGTCAAATAGACTGCAAACAAAGGAAAAAAGTGGGAAGCCTTAGTTACGCTTACTAGAAAACTAAATACGAAATTACAAATTCCCGATGTTAAGATTTTGCGATGACAGTAACTGCGTTCTGGCAAAAATGCACAATTAATTTTAATATCGTGTCCGAATTGTAAAGGTCAAGTCCAGTGGGAATAATTTAAAGTGTGCTATGCTCTCAATTTAAAAGTTAAAGCTAAGGCGAACGATCGCCACCTATGGAGAGTGTGACCAAGTAAGTCGAAATTATGCCTATTTTCCTTTATACTTAAATCGGTTTGAAGGAAGTGCTTCAAAATGCATTGCGGAATCCCTAAAAAGTTGCCATTTTCAAGAGCGTTGGTATTTTGATTCTTATTCTGTGAGAAACCGCACACGGTAACATCCACCTCCGGTGAAGTCTGTATAGATCGAGAAGGATAGCAAGGGCAGTGGTTCATTCGAACAAGTGTCGGCAACTGTTCAAGAGGCACTTCACTTTTTGCCTAGCAATTTTTTAATCTGAAAGCAGTCTCTTCCACAATCAGGGCTCAAATACGTACTCCAAACAGCACACACAACCATTGTTCCTTGGTGAGACTCGAAAACAATACTCCCAGACTAGTTTTGGGACTCTTTTTACTAATGTGCAGCGAACGTTGACCACAAGTGTTGCGACATCCACCTCGACACAATCAGATTTTGCAACCATAGCCATCACGTTTTGACACGTGGCAATAACGGTCTTTTGCCCCAGTGAAAGTTTCTACTTAAGGTTTTTGTTGAATCTGCAAATAGTAAGCGCGTCATGAGATAAAGGTCGCTTGAGAGCGTAGCAAATAATCGGTGCCTGAAAGTCCTTCTCTGTTTTTGCGGAGGTCAGACGTTATACATCGCCCAATTTTCTTTAAGGAACAGCAACATAAACACAAATTCAGTACAATTTTACAGTCGAAGAAATGCCCCAAGTATCATAACTTTAGGACAATTAATTCACCTTGAAAACTAGACTTCCGACAACGCGTATTGGCATCTGCCCAACGCTTCCGCTGGCGTTGGGCTTCAGCGTAACATGCACGCAAGTTTGTTCCCGTTTTGCTATTGGTGACGACATTGCCGGCAGAGTTCATTGTTTCAGGTAAATGACCCTGGGGGTCCACTTAAGGTCTCTAAGGCCGCAATCGGGGAGCGTACACGATGCGACTCAACGAACCGGTGACACCACTACCTTTAACTAGTTCACACAGGCCTCATCATCACTAAATATCCAACACTCGTAATTTTAGGCGCTCTTTTCGTTATTGTTCGCGAATTAAAACTCCTGATGCTTAAAAAGGTACTATCAGAAGCACATTACGTTGGAAGTGGGGACGATAAGCCCAATCCAGATTACCTACTCCAGTGTACCATTACCTAAACATTTTAGTCGACTTTGCCGAATTTTTGCAACTAAAAACTCAACACCTCCAGCCAGCAACGGGGACTAATGGAGTTCCTAAACGTTCAGCAACGTATTGTAAAGATCTCCCACAGATGAGAAACGTAAGAGAAGATCGAGAACTGTTTGGCTAAGTTAGAGAATGACAAGTGCTACTGTTTGAGTTTCCAGAACGCATGAAGAGAAACCAAAGAGTGGCAGCGGTGACGGCGGCTATGTACACCCACACAAACTCTCTAAGTGAGGTGGAAGGAGCCCAGACAAGGCACCTCATAGACTTGCATGGTGGGACTGAGACATAATGGGGACGGTGGGGGTGGGGGCTTGCTGATCAGAGGGTGGGAGAAAAAGGAGATGCTCGGGTGGAGGGCAGGTGGCCACCGAGTGCCGTGCGGCTAGAAGGCGATCCTGAGCGCTAAGCTGCGCCATCCGCTGTTCAATCTGCTGCCGCACCAATCCGTACTGAAAGTATATGGCATTCCGATATTCCGCCTCCTCCTTCTCCAATATGCGCAGGAAGTTCATCAGCTCAGCTGGGGTGAAGTCAGACCACTGCCGGAAAGGAGAGGCATAGAAACACTATTAAACCATCTGCACGCGGGGTTGGCAATGTTTTAAATTAAATTTCACTCCGCAAAATCACAAATAATTGGACGTCCATGACATTCAGTTTTCCAAGATTTGACAAAGCCAACGAAAGCAACCACATTAAATTATCCATAAGGTGTTGTTGTCGGAAGCAATTACAAGGGAGATAGAGTAGATTTTCACAGGAAAATAAGTAACACACCGAACAATTAAACCATCTAATAACGGTGGGAAGTAAGATTCAATAATTTATGCTTTTCGTGCGTCAAGCATAACTAGTAATTAGCGTATCATGCGTCTGGGGTTGGCATTCATCACAGTCAATCCAGTAGACTCGGGCCATTCATACACCAACCACCTGATTTTTCTATTGTAAAAATAGTGAAAGGTGATTCCGTTGAATCTTCGCATCATTTACTACGTAATAGCTAGTCACGATCCAGGTGATTGGGACATCAAATAGTTAATTCAAATCATGGCAATAAAAGTCGCAAAATCGAAACAATTACTAATGTCTTCGCGTTTTATTTCGATTTTAGCTGTTATCCCTTCTTGCAGGACTGATAAAAGTCGCGAGGATAAAAAATATTTAGTATTGGCAGAGAACAGTCACTTAGTGGAAAGGGCGAACCATTAAGGGGGTGAAACGACCATCGTAACTTCTCGAAGTGACGCGCATAAACGGTGGCTATAACACAGAATCGGACAGACCCACCGACCGCGCGCATACGTCTGCAAGACCAGAAACAAACACGCGTGCAGACACAGACATATTCGGGTGTGTGTGGGTGCGCACGCGGCTGTAATTGAAAAACAGCTAACTGACAAAGACGACGATCGGTTTCCTTCTCGTTCCTGCTCCCTATCAGATCCAGGTCGGATTGTTTCAGGTTGGGAGTCAGCTGTCATTCATGAGGCTTACCGTTCGGTTGCCGTCACGGTTGGTAGAACGATATGCAGTCCTTAAAATAATCTATTTCGTCGGGCAGGGGAGAGAGGAGTTAGCGATTCATTTTAACGCCGTTGTGGTTCACGACAGATCCAACACGGATCGAGGAAAAATACTAACGAACCAGCAGCAAAGAAATGGTGGCATAGCTTTTAGGATAAAAGCGAGATGCGATGCTAATGGCACCAACTGGTCCGTTAATAAAAAAAAGGGAAAAACAGCACACCGAATCGTCCACACTGAAGTAATGCAGACAAGGTCACCCTAGTAGCAGAAGAAAGAAGGGAAAAAAAGTGATAGTGTTAAGGGGACCGAAGGACGTACGTTAACCTCCCAGTTTTCGTTCTCTTGGAGGACGATGCGCTTGCGTCGGATGGCTACAGCAAAGTCTTCACCTGCTGAGAGAGCCGATCTAACCCAGTGCATCAACATAGAGAGAGGACGCTCGGAAGGTGGCAGCTTCCGCGATAAAACTGGAAATTAGAACAAAGTAACAAGGTAGACGAGCCAAGTCCGCCTAAAGGTGTGGAATTGTAAAAGTGTCACTCATGGAAAATTGCAAGGGTACAAGCCCCAGCCAATGTTACTTTGGGTTTTTCTCGCTATACAATGACAAAAGATGAGGTGCCTTTTGGGGCACTTCTGAAATGACTAAACAGAATGTCAGTTCCACTTGAAGATCAGCTCGAAACTCAAGCAGGACTGATCTGAAGCCACTTGCTCACTAACTTGTGCCATTCCTACACAATGAGGTAAGCACGTTCCATCGGGCGAGTGTGTAGCGCTAACAAAAGGGCAAATAGAAGCGACCGTTGCCTTAGTCAGTCGGCCCACGTGTATTGATCCTCGTGGTTGCACGTACGCCAAACAAACGTGGGGAGGATGCCAATATGCTACCAATTTGGACCGATGGGAGAGGGAGAGGACTAGAGGGCTCCTGTAATGATGAAATTACCACTTACTTGTTTGGGTCTCCAAGGTGTGTTCGTAAAGAGCGAATTTGCTGGCCGATTCCTGAATGTGAAACCGGTCGAGGAGACATTGAATCACCTCCTGCGCTGAAGTCGAGCTGAAAATAACAGAGGCGAATAATGTCTATCATGCAACATGGACTAAGCACGGCTTCAGATATCCTCACGACCATATAATTTTTACCTTCTGGGAAGGCAATGTTTCCCTATAGATAGCTTAGCTTTGCTGATAGAGGCGAGAAGAGTTTTGCATTCACCAAAAAAGCAAATCATTGTAAATGCAGCTTGCTTTAGCATAGAAAGCCCTTTTCTCCCCAATCTCATACACTCCATTCTCCACTTTAATGAGGATATTTTTATTCACATTCGAGAATCCATTCCAACATCCACTAGGGGAATCCTTACCCTCGTTTTGTTTCCAATCAAAAACTTAAATTAACTTTAACCTAATATCCGTATTTCAGGATCGTGAACACATTTCCCAAGTTTATCAAAACTCATCAAGCGATGAAAGTAACCATGTTAAATGAGGATTTCTAAACAACCCAATAAAGTACACAAATAATCACTATGCCACCTCATTTAGTTACAAAAACATCCAGCCACTTCATCGTAGAGCATCTCATTGAACAGGAGAAACCGCTTCAAAGTATGTTGTGAGAGTACAAGCGGCCTTCGTTTATGGGTTGAGAAAATGTTGACAAATCGTTTTATGCAATGTAAGGCGTTGTAACGATCTATTTGCGATCACATCGATAAGGGCTGAATTGCGTGCTCAAAGTACCCAGCAATCACTACTAAAAAAGCTGAACACCTATTGGCGTTTAAAGGAAATCATGCGATTTGTGGTCAATTAGCTAGTCTATTTTTAGAGTGAACGCACAATAACTTTTGCATGGTACATCAAAGACGCTGTGATTGCGTGGAAATCCCCAGACCATAAAGATGATCCTGCACATAAGGATGCCTCCACTGTACAAACAGAAAGCAGAATTTGTGTGCAACGAGTGAAGTTTGAGAAAACATTGGCATTTAGTTGATCACAGCCTACCTTCTATACTCTGAGGCAAAACAGGGATATGAGGGGAAAGGACAATGAAGTGTACTAGAAGTATAAAGAACTTTGAGAACTTCACTTTACCACAAGTACAAATGCCTTAGTGATTGCGTCAACATACTTATAATTTAGGCTACCCATAAGGCACCACTTTTTTCAATTTTCTATCAAACGTAAGAAACCGATTTGCATTTTAAAGGAAACTATTGACCCAGACTAGTCATTGTCTGGAATACTGGGAATGCCAGAGGTAGGCGACTGAAAAAAGTCTGGTCATAAAGACTGCCACCGCCGCCCGAACCTGTGGTTCAGCGACATCACCTGGTATCGGTTCCGAACACAGTGATTGAGTGGGTGCACTATTCCACTCGTCGCTTGGACGAAGTTGAAATGTCTCCAGTTAACTCAGAGCATCGATATACCAAATCATCTCACCGCCCAACCAACCACGTTGTAAGGCGAATTCAGCACGTCTTTAGTGAATGCAAGTTTAAGCAGTAGGATCGCCCCACCGGATAGTAACTTAATAGGAAAACCTAAGAACCAGATCTTTCCACTGTTTGCTCGATTTAGGACCGAGTTGTTCAAGAAACTAATTAACAGTGCCATCGCTTCTGATGCAACAGTCATGGGGTGAGTCGAGAGATCAGGGATACTTGATGCCGATTGTTGACGGACATGAAAAAACTAAACCGGAGAGGAGGCAGGATTCTTGCTATTCTATAAACCCCACTAAATAGCTTTGTGCAATGAGATTGTATGTGCGTGTGATTCAATTGCGGATATTTTTTGGAGATGGGAAAGGTTCGGATTCGAGACCACCAAATAGGTGGAACTTGGCGTGAATATCGAAAAGTCATCTAGTGAGTCAACGTTAAAAACGCCAAGATAAAATAGCATCGGTATGGACAACGAAGCTGGACTCGCAGGCTAGCTGGAGAGGCGAATAATACACGCTGGGCTCTCTTTGTGGTGATGACAGCTAGTGGGTGTGCGCATGTGAAGGGGAGACGGAGAGTGGAATGACGCATGACTCAGCGGCGTGGCGGTCCAAAAAATTGGCCACAAATCACCTAATCCAAGTGACTAGGGCGACATGATGGGGCTTGCATATGGAACCATTATTAAGCATGCAGATGGAGGAATGAAGGAATTTGCACGTCACCTCAAATGCGAAATCGGTGAAGTTTGGATTGGCAGAGGCTTGCCAACACCGAAACTTCTTTCGCCGGAAGGCAAGGCGGGTACTAGTAGCCTAAATTGCTGAAACCATATAAAATCCAAAAGTCCTAAGTCATAGCAGCCAGTTTTAAGCAATGAAGGTGATCTGCTTGCTTTTTAAACAATGACGCGGTAGTGTCTTAATGTTCAAACCTTCCGTTCTGCCCACATTCAGAAAAATCATGTGACTAATGTTGACAATTAGAGAGAGAAAATTTCTTTTGACTCAAAATATATCAGCATCGGCTCAATGGATGAATCACTGTTGCGCAGACTTGGACCCCATAGTGTCTGCCGTCAAACCTAATAACCCCATTGCCTTCTCCTAGTTAAACGAGGATGAATACAGTTTTTTTAACGTATAAAAAAACGAAATGAAAATTGACTTCTCACATTTACACGGTTAAGTTCATAATGTAGTAAATACTAGGGATTAACCTTTAAAAAAACTTCAAGAATTAATTAGAACTGAGTCATCTGTAGTGCAAATTACGTCCATGAGAGAAGTCGCATAGGCAATTGGCACAAACCTCCGTCCAGGCTTCAGCGTGTATTAAATATCACTTGGAAATGTCAAGCCAACCGTTAAGTGGCAAGAGAGCACTGCCATTGCCGTTGACATATTGCCCCACAGCTCTTCGATTGGGGATGGTTGATCAGCATTGGCAGAACTTGGATGCCAAGAGCCACTGGGACAAACCTAGTCCGAGCCTCAAATATAAGTAAGGGTAGGTGGGACAATCAACTAAAGGAGAACGTGACACCACTCCTGAATGACTCATCCAACAGGTCATAAGAAGATACCATTTTTTATAAACAGACCAGCCCGCTGGACTACACATTCGTAAGGAAATCTAAATTTGGCGCCTAACGGAGTGAATGGGCGGAAGGAAAGAGGAAGTGGAAGGGGAACTAACAACTAACCCAGAGAGCTGGAGGAGACGCGAGCCACCGCGGGGAAGGAAGAAAGAGATAAGACGATCGGGTACCGCGGCGTCAGCGGCCTGTCGCGGCATGTGGCGGATCGTTTGGCGCAGAGACATCTTCACAGGCTTGATGAGGTTTATGTACACCCGGATTGTACCCACCAATTTGCTTGTGCCTTCCACCTGGTTGCGATAGGCGAGAGAAGAAAAGTAAAGCGACCTACAGGTGTGAAGAGTGAATATACACACGCAGAAACTGAGGGAATTGATAAGTCAGCCGAGGTCTCATTCTTCGCATGCCCGTAACGCACGTTTTTAGAGTTCAACAACGGGACCCGACTTGGACAGCTGTCCACAGGCAGGAATCGCAGAAGTCTAATGGATATGTCCAGGGAACAAACATGCTCCAATAGGACTGCAACGAACCTATAGAAATGAAACTAACCAGACCCCTCAACTCAAAAGTTTCTCGATACTGATGGACTCCGCATGTAGATTTAATCAGAAGAAATCATGCTATGAGAGATATACGGCTACACAAAACGAAAGCAGTGGAAGTAAAATAAGTTTAGTCCCCTATTTTTGTTATGATCCGTAACTGTTACAAGATTTTGCAATGACTCAAAAGAGCGTTTGCAGACCAAAAGCACCTCTAGTAGTGCAGTAGCATAACTGAACTTAAGAATAGAGGATTGGAAGTAGCGTTCGAATTCGGCACAATGTAGACACTGATACAAGGGAGCTAACCAAAATCTCAATATAAAGTATGGGAAAACAAGGTAGGCCCGTATTCCTGCGGCAGTAAGTAAACAACACTTCGGCATCGATGGCAGCATTTTATTTACTACCCCTTCGGCTTCCAACATCCAATAGCTCATGAAAGGCAATCGCCAAATTTTGCCACTGTCTTGTTTGGCGTTTCGATAAAGCATTTACAGCAATTCGCCGTAAACTAGACACTTGAAGCTATCTAAACGTGCATTAATAACGTAGCGTATAAAAATCTGACCGGGAGAAAAGACAGCTGAACTTATAACCCCAAAAATAATGCTCTGCTTCGATCGGAAAAAAAATAGTGACAAGCTACTGATTATGCAAAAATTTACCAGATTCATTCGTAACCCAAGGGGATTTGTGTTGAAGATATTGGCGATGTTGACGACTTCCTGTTGTGTAAGGGCTGCTAGTGATTCTGCCCGTCGGAAGGCATAACAGGGATGTGAAGAGGTAACGTTTTTTACACTCAGTCGCATCCAAGCAATGAAGTCGGAGTCAAGAGTGCTGAAGGCGTAGGTGCTCTCTTCCTCATCCTCACTGTCGCTCTCGAGAGACGGACTAATAGTGCCATTCACGCTATTCAAAGAAGCTGAGCACCGACACAGTGTCGGCAGCGCTCGACAGTAGGGACATACAAAAAGCTGACGAACAGCGCTTCCTGCATCTCCGTTTTTGTGGCTGCTGGTACTGCTAAAACTGTTGCCATTGTTCCACGGTGCGGGTGGTGGAAGCATGCTAAGGCTGGGCGTAGGAAAGCTGCCGTCAGGTCTCACCGTTGCCAGAGTCGTAGAACTATCATCACCGGCTAGGGGGGGAGGTGAGGATGGTGGTGGCGGTGGTGGTGATGAGAGCTGGGAGGGAGGCGCGCTGCATTGCCCGGGTCGAACGGTGGAGAGGGAGGACGTGAATGAGGCGGAGGTGCCACTACTTATGCTGGTACCAGTGATAGCGGAGGCAGTGGTGAGAAGACTTTTATTCTGATCATCCGCATTCGGCGTGGAGGCTTCCGTTGTGTCGGAGGTGGTAGCGAAGAAGGTGTTGGCACTTTGACGAATGCCCGTTGAGCAGCCTCGTGATGCGACCCGATTGACGACCCCTGGAGGCACTGGGGGACTTTGTAGTCGCAGGGGAGGACACTGTGGAGAGGCCGGTCGAACCGCGTGGATTATAGGCTGCAGTAAACACACCAAATCGCAAAGGTAACGGTATAGACATTTGTTTGAAATCCAATACGATTTTAGTTAGGGCATTTGGGTTGTACCAAGAACGTACGTAGGGAAATTATTGTGATGTATTCACAAAGATAAAAGTGTGCGGAACATTTCTTGCATATCAACTCAATGGGAAAGATGAGAAGCTAGTTAATTTTAATGCCGCGGACGCATTATACAATCACCCCTCAAGTGATTTACATTGCTTGGAACATAAATTTGAATTTAGGTTTAGTTGCTACACCTGTTGACAAACTTAATGCGATCCAATGCCTTATCCCCGCACCTCCCCAATGGAATTATTTTTGCGAGTGGGACAGCATTACAATTTGTTTATTGACATTTTGAACTAAAAAGCTCAACCTTACTTTTAGTTTTACGCTAATGTTGCGTGCCAAACTTCCCTGATGATTAAGCGCAAAAAAGGAAAGGTGGAAGCTTGATCGAATGTCTTGGTATTTAAACTTCACGTACCGAGAGATTCCGACTCTTGGAATTGGAAGGAATTCCGGATTGATCCGCTAGAGCACCTAAAATTTGATAACGATGTAGTCAGAGGCCGCAACTTTTACAAAGGCATCTCAAGTTATGTAATATGCTGTGCTCTTTTGTCCTCCATAGGTCTAGTAAAACTAGGAAGGGAAAGTAAAATGCATCTTGAGCATTTTCAAACCCCTGGAGCCCGATAATTGGCATCATCAGATGCGCAGAAATGTATAGGAGAAGCATTAACCATTGCTGCAGTGTAACCCTAGTGAGCCGCGAGACTAATGATGATTTTTTACAGAGAAGTGTTCATTTAAAAGCAACAAAGACTACTTTTCCGTCAGTACAAAACTTTTAGTCAATGTCTTCAAGGTAGTTAAGTAAATCATCGAATGCTTTGTGGTCTGGTGCAAAATGTCGAGTGCACCAAATGGGGAGGGAACAATTAAACAGGCGAAGCGTAGGATTAGCCTTTTTGAGGGACGGAGCTGACTTTATTCCTACAGGTGTTTTTAGCATTGACGGAGAGAGAATTGATTACCAAGCTGCCTTGGTAGAGGAGAGCGCCTGAAGCAGTTGCGCACAACACAGCACTAATCCAATAAGTGCCTCCACTTGTTTACGACACATCCACTTCCAAATACAAAGTTCCCGCTATCATAAATAAGTGCTTTTACAGAAGGAACTAAAAACATTAGCTACAAAGTTGGCGAGCTTAGTTTATTGTGGTGAAAAGCAATGATTTGACCAAATATACGCCTTGCAAGGGAACACAGCGGAGCTCAAGCAAATTTTTTGAAATAAGGAATTTACAATGGCCGGCGGCTAAAATAATGGCATAATAGGTACGTTTGGAAAAGCCTAGTGTCAACCTCACAGAAAATGAAAATTCGGTCAAACATAACCGCACTCAAGCGCCTTTCCCCGGGAATGCATTTTATCTCCGTGGTGATGGGAAACGGCCGTAGATTAAAGCAAGTCCAATTTGGACAAGGAGTTTTCAACACACACGAACGACCCATTTTCGGCCTGAAGAGCAGAAAAGCGCGTGTTGCAAACTCCATCGACTCGCCAACACAAGCACCGAAATCGAATCGACAAAACGACGGGTGAGTCATTTGACAAATGACTAATCACATCGCGTCATCTCGCTGCCAGTCCTCTTCGGCAATCCAATTAAATTGCACTCCCCATCTGCGATGGAGGCAGTAACAACTATCAATTATCCATTTTTCCCAAATGCTATGCAAATTTGCACTTCATTCCATCGCTAGGAGAAAGTGGGAATAAGTTGCCAGAAAATGTAAATTTCAAGGAATGGGAAAAATCGTTCAAGCAATCTTAACCCAGGATGATTTAGTATATGGGCATCGGTTGGTCCCTTCCTACGCCCAAAAGCCATTCAAAAATAGAAATCCTCACGGTTTTCCAAAAAGGAGTTTTCGTGTATGCAAAATAAGGAGCTACACAAATTATTGTTAAATTTACCCGGAAGTAAGGAGAGTAAACGAAATTCCCGCCAGGAAATTATGATAACGCGACAATGCATACAACTGCAGCTCACAAGGGCACGTACTTTTAGTGTGGTGCGAGGAATGAAGTGACGAATGCTTTTAATTTGGTGTTGTTAAGATACTAGCGAATAAAACGCATCTCTCAAGTTAATTGTTCCCCTTAACTAATACTTGACAAACAGGACCGACCAACCTCCTGTTAACGCTATTATTCGATGTTCCACCAGCGTAACTGCGCGAGACCCCACTTGCTCTTTGTTTGCAAGACATATTGAGGCTGCTCCACTTTGTTCCAATGGAAAAATATTCAGGAAGATGTTTTCGCCTACTTAATAACCACGGAACCCATTGAACCAACAGGTTGGTAAATACAAGAAATAAGACATCTACCATGCCGAAGACAGGCCAAGCGGTTGGAGTTCCCGATTCTGGGGGGGCCGACAGGGTGAGAGGCGTTAGAAGACGAGGACGAAGAACAAGCAGAGGACATGGTGGAAGAGGAGTTCGTGACTGAGGGAGATCCCGAGGAGTTTTCATCGTGTGTCTGGGTCATGCCCTTGTCCAGAGTCCCTAAGTCGATGCACCAGGAGAGTGGTCGTTGCCCACTGGAGATCTGGTGCGAAAAGATCTGCTCCTCATAGAGCTTCAAACTATCTGTCATCACGCGAGCGTTGGATCGCGAGCTGGCCTTTGTGCAGGGCAGCTGGATGCGCGAATAGTGCCGCCCAGCCACTGGCCGCGTCGCCAGCCTCTTGGATGGAATGGCCTCTTTTGGAAGGAAGTGTGGACCTTGGTTTGACGAAGACGTAGACTCTGGTCCACCTCCAGTCATGACTATGTTAGCAGCTGAGCGTTCTAGAGACGGCGAGGACGTGGAATCATGCAGTCGTGCTGATTGCGTGGATGGATGCTTGGATGGAGAATTTGAGCCCTTATTGGTGGTTAGCATACCAGTGACGCCATTTCGCAGAGCCGCTGCAGGGTGTGCAGGAGGGAGTTTGGCGTTCGGGTTGCTGGTCACGAAGTTATCAATTGAAGCGACGCTACGGAGACGAGGCAGGGGGTCTTCTGAGGGCTTGGACACAGGAATGTGGACGTAGATATCGCTCTCTTCTGAGTAAACGGGTAGAGCTGTCTCGAAACTTGCGTGTCTTGCAAGCAGTGGCCTTGGGCTAGGAGAACTTGACCTGTAAGGTTCTGGTGACTCACAGCGACGAAGTGTCTTAAAACTCTTTGACCGGGTTACACACGCATGCCCGGGTGTGTTGATGAGGAGTGTGGAAGAGAAATTGCCAGAGGAAGGCCTGCTTCTCTGGATCTGACTTTGGCTTACATTACAGATCCCAGCCGCTGTGCGAAGCAGGACCGAGCGTGGATGCAGCGGTGGCAACTGTTTTGTAGCCGCCATTTCAAGGTCGCGTGCGCATGTCGCTAGTGCAGCTGAGTCACGAGCTTGCAAACCAATCATCTGCCGCGCGTCTCCCAATTGGTTCTCACTGATTGGTGCATATTGACTCGCTGTTGCGACTGAATGTCTACGTAGCGTTATGGCGGCAGTCCCATTACTGTCCTCATAGTGCACGATAGCGTTGCTTCCGCGGTAGTTCGTCCGTCTTATTGGCGGCGACTCCGAGCGACCTCGCAGGGTGATTCTCACTTCTGCGCGCGCGATCAGCTGCCTTGGCGGTAGCACAAACCGACTGTCCATCGGCGGCGGCGGCCTTGAATCAGGGCTGTCCAATTGCATGAGGAGCATTTTGATGCCTTAAGGATGAGCTTGTGAGTGGTGGTACGTGGTTCCCTGCATCATCACTAAACTCGCTGTTGTGGGTACGTGCGCGAGTGTGTGCAGGAGAGAGAGGCTGCAATACGCCCTCTCGCGTAGAAGGCGAATTCGTCCTACACGCCCAACACGCTGTTACTTTTGTCGAATCGGATTGATTGCGACAGGCGCGAACCAATCAGAAAGCAGTAGCCCTGCATTTTGTTTGGGACGGCTTGGATCGCCCAGCACCCTAACCATGGTTCATCCACGTCATCGCATCAGAAATATCATTTGAGCCGATGAACACTATCCATAACAAGGTTAATTCAGCTACGACGTATCGAACGTTTGGCCGGCTTCTCAATAAACACCCCAAGTCAAACACCTAAACGGAATTTTTACGGTCCTTGCAAGCAGTTCAAATCGCTTAAGTGGCCCTAATGAGTGATTATTAGGCAAGGTCTTAGCTTTGAGGTCGGTTTTAAAATATAGGACCACCAGGCGGATGTCTTCTTGCACGGAGTAAGGCTTCAATCACGGATTTTTGTGGCATTTACGGAGAACATGAAGGGCTTCTCCGTGATGAATGCACAAGCGTAAAAGTGCTAGGTAGTCAACAAAATGCAGGCCTGGAATGGAGCAACATGCCTTTAGTTGAGCTATGTACTAGATTTCCATTGCATGCGAACGCTAGCATTTTTTTCCAAGCGTCATGTAAATTTCGCAATACTTGGCATGGCGTCGGAGATTCCGGAGATTGTGTTTTTAAACCCAATTTCCAAGTTTGGACATACATTCGGCTCGAGGGTACCGGCACCTTTATTTGAGAATCGAACATTTGTGTGAAAGATATCTGATCGCTTCCTTAAATTAAATGGCAATTTGAAGAAAATTGCCCACTTTGCTAATTGTAGGCGAAGACACTTGCTTCACAGTTCTCTTCATCGACGAAGGAAGCTGACCAAATTGGAAACCGATCACGTTCTAGCACAGAAGAAAGTGTGCGCAGACTGTGCCAAAGATGAAAGCGAAGTACTGATGGAATAGACCGCAATTCTACACATCCTTTTAATTTTGGTCTGTACAAAAATAACCTTTGGATTGTTCAAAACAACTGCCAGGTTTCAACTCTTACCTTCTCTGCAACTCGAACTCTGCCACTTTAAGGATGTATACACTACTATCACAGAAACAGAAGTGCATGCTCAGAAGGGTTAAAATTATGTGTTTTTGTTAGACAGAGTCAACAAACTCTGCTTTAGCGTCGTACTGCCAGGAGAAACATTTATGAATGGATGGTTGCCTTTGCCCTTTTTAAGCTACCTTCCCTTGCACTGTTTTCAATAAACATTTTGCAACACTTGCAGACGATTTTACATTGTGATATGAACATTAAGTAAAAATGCATAATTTTCTTCTATCCATACCCGCTGGTCGGACTTCCACATTAATTATGATCTCATGTAAATCCAGTTCAACTTTCTTGGAGGGTAGATGAGTCAGTCTTCCCTGCTTCTATTATATTTGCATTATATTAATAATACAGGAATAAAAGTGAAATAAAGGGTTTTGAACGATTATAGTAATTTCATCCACCACCAACGGTGATAATTACAGGGCCTCATTAGTTGTTTACAAACTCACGCACCAAATTTACATAAAAACATGTTTAGGGTCCCGTCTTCCGAGCGTCATGTTCAAATCCAGGTGACTCGGCTTGAATCTCAAAGTCGTACTTTTGCGGCGATTTTAAATGCATAACCTTCAAACCTATCGGTGGTGACTTTGCTGTGTGATGCACTGCCAAGCCTCAGTTCACAACACCAGGAGGGGATCAGATGACTTGGTCGGTCATGACCAATAGCATAGCACATTGGAAGGTTAGTCGCAATCGGGAATTATTACATTATTATAAGATTTGACTGATGAACCAAAGTTGGCTTGGAAAGAAGCACCCCTGCAGGGTGAACAACCCATGGGTTCACAATAAAAGAGGTCCTCAAATTAGTTTCCAGGTTTTGGTTGCCGTGGCTTTTCCCCACAGAAGTCGGTGCTTAGTAAATCCACGGCAGTGTGCTCTTTACAACATTGGCGGTCGCATCATGAAAGGAACCATTTCAGCATCCATCGATAATAGTGGTTGTTATTAGTTGTAAAAACGCGCAAAACACCGTTGCATGGAGAAGCAAACCGTGCTTTGCATTGAAGCAAGATTGTCTGCATTCAACATATCCACAGTGTCACCTATTGTGAAAAGTATTAGCTCCAGCAAGCGGCCCCATAACAACGGGCTGCGTTTGGAGTTGTTAAAGTGCTAATTACTCGCCTTTATATTTCTACTTACTATTTTTCAAAAACAGTAAAAACAGCATGCCATTTCTTTCAGTAAATACCAAAAATAGGAGGGAGTTGCTATTTTAGTCGTCAATTATGGTGAGTCATCCTCGCATAGACTTGGGACGATCTTGAGCCTGCGATCTGCCGAACAATGCATTCACAATTACGTTCATATGAGGAAAAAGCAATGGGACACCGTTAAAACATCCACTTTTGATGCAAAGCCACAAGCTCGCATGCCTCGTCAGAGCCCCATACCCCTTCACACCAACACACCCAACGAGAGGAGGGGCACCTTCAGTTTCTCCAGCTGCATTGTAAGCACCGCGGGTCTTGTTAAACCTTGGAACGCTCGTATACCAAATTTTTCCACAATCTAATCTCTCACTTCAAGAATGCACCTCACTCAACTTCATGCCAAGCGTATATAATTTAAGCAAAGTTAATAAAACTGATGTGGATAACTTTCCAGTTTTCAGACAACATTCAAATTCATTTACTCTTCCTTTGTTCTGGTGTGAAGAATAACCACGAAGATACTGTGCACAAGTGGCATTATTTACTAAAGTTTCCTTAAGCTACCGAGCTAATGATAGGCGAGCACTTGCCATCTGAATTTTGTTGGGCTAATTGGCTTCGTCGTTTCCTCATTTTACGGCAATCAGCCAAAAAATATCGAACAACCAGCGATATCTGAACAGATGAATACGCAGCCAAAGCGTCACAAGATGCGTCCCATGAATAATGAGAGTCAAATCGTGCAGTTATTCTTTTACAAATATCCAAGTGAGAATATGCCAGAGGAAATTTTTCCAATATTGCGTAAGGTCATGGGGGCATTAAAGCAAAAACAAAGGTCAAATCTTATTTCTCCACTTTTTTATTTGCACAAGTCCAGACCTAAATTAAGCATCTATTTCTCAGTAGATGGATTGCTCTACAATACTTTAGAATGTCAATATTGTGTAACAAAGCGATTAACTTAATGAAATTCCTTCCCTATGGAATAAATTGCTACGCAAACGCAATTCTAATTGCTGTTCATCACTATCCCCTAGGTACAACTCACCAACATTAACATTAACAAGTTTTTAAAACGGCTAATTTCGAATGGTAGTAAACATTATTGCACAAAGTAATCGTTTATCCTTCCAAGCTTGAAAAAATTACATGGCCGATTAAATCTCGCCAGATTAAAGTATACAAGGTACAGGATCTAGGGGTAAATACAAGATAAATTCTTTGGAAATTTAAAAGAACAGCTTAATCAAAGTTGGCACTAATCTTTGGGACACGAGGCTTTGACGCCTTCATTGAGGGAACCGTAGTGTGCATGAAACCTGCTGACGCAAGTTGACCATCTATTGGTCGACCGACCTTTGTATTCTTTGCGTCGGGCCCCCATTTACTGACAATGAAATAAATTTTGCACTGAAATAAATATTAGCCAAGAGGTGTAACCAACTAGTGAAATAACTCGGTCATCCTTCGATCCGTGTTAGATAAACTAAGCCAGTAGGAGGCTCATTCTGTTCGTTTGCTTCCCGCAAATGGATTGTGCAAGGGCGCGGTGCAGTGACTCACTGACCAGAAATGCACCCCATTTTAGTGCCATGTGACCTCCTGACAGCTGGTTACATTTCATTAGTTTGTAGTTCTTACTCTAAGAAAAATCGAATTGTCATCATAGTGGACGAACGGAACATTCATCAACCAAATGCAAACAAAGGAACCAATGCTTAAAATAGCGAACCTTTGCATTGTTTACATTAATTAATTTCCTTTTTAATGATTACCATAAGACAAGATGATTAGGTTTGCCTGATAAGATCTTATTTGGCGATAAGAGAGCTTCTGGTTGGCTATTCACTCACACACACACAAAACTTTATAGAATTATTTTGACAAAATATTGTTATAACGCATAACTGAGGCTCAGACGAAAGCAAACCATGAGCCCTTTTTGTACTGGATCACTTATCAACATTGTGCTACTTAAAGTGGCAGTTTAAGAAGTTCAAAAGCACTCTTGACGAGAGCTATTGAATCGCAATTCACAACCAATCAAGTACGGAGCACCAACTAATTATTAATATCTGTTACAAAACTGAAGTAATGGTGCACGGAATGGTTAGAGACATTACAGTGATTTTTAGTGGGAATTTATTTGACGCGTTGGTTGTTTTGGTTGAGGGCCACCTTCTATCCTGGCCACCACTTGATCTATTATTAATAAGTTGTGCTTACGCTTAACCGTTGGTCACCGCTTAGAGCGGCAAATAATGCAGAAATTTTTAATATCTAACCAGATTGAACGAGATTTTCACCAACCAATACCTTTCTTGATCCACTTTTACTAGTGACTCGTCAGCACCGAGAGCAGGCAATCTAAAGCACACTGCAGTTTTCACAGTTATTAAACATTTATGCCTTCGAGATTGGATGCTTAATTTTCTTAGCCAATCAACTGATGCGGCTGATGTTGTAAAGTCAAACAAGTTGTTTTGAAATCTATCCATGCAAAGAAACGAATGATGAAACTGTTACTAAAGTTGATGCAGAATAAACGTTCGCTATTCTTCCCAAAATTGACTTTTGTTGTGCACCACAATGACTGTATGTCCGGAAGACGAGTGTAATACACTGCAGCGGTTGCAAAACGGTGATTGGGAAACATCTCTCGACAAAATAAGTAAGCCATGACAAAGTAGAGCATTATGATCGCCTGAAGTGTTTTCACCGTATCCGAGCTGCTACAGCATTTCTCAAGGTTGGCGAAAGGCAGCACTTATCCATGAGGTAATGTCACATAATTATGTGAGTTTCTATCATCGCATCGAATGAGATTTTCCTCATTGCCTATCTGGACATTGCAGCTAATGAGGGAATTCACATGTCTCAGAAACCGAGGGCTGTTTTTAATAAAAATTTTCTAAGGCAAACCCTTCCCTGCCCCAAAAAGCCCTGCAGAAATTCCATCCATCGCTAATAAGTGGAAAGCGAAGAGTACCACTAGATCCAGAGCTAGAAGTAACTACACCAGTCCTGTATAAAGGAAGAAGGTGAGGAAAAATTTAAAGAATAACCTCCCACTACCTCCCATAGATTTGAAAGGAGGCTCTGCAGTGATGGCTTGAGCTTACATCTGCTTGGCTTAAACGGGATTCCCATGGTTACATCAGACAGCACACCTTCCACTTTTGGTAGCATTTCCAAGCTATCCTCACCAGGAGTTTTGGTAGCAAAATTTTGGCAAGACCGGACACTAATTGCTCACTAAGACATCGAGCCCACCGCCCACAGCAAATGCACGACCCACAAAAGTGGGGCTCACAACTGCCCGGGAGACGAATCGAGGACACAGTCATGCTCACTCGAAAATGAACGCATATTCACTCAATGACCTCATCATTTTGTCCTCTTTCAAGGGTAGATGCGACTGATAAACGGAGGAAATAGGTATGTGGAGTGAACGTGTTGACAAAAGTGCATAACATAAGGCAGACATTACGCAAAGGAGTTTTTAGTAGTGGTTTTTACTTGCCTAGCGTGCACGCCAGGAGTATGCGCAGAAAAGTGAACGAAGGCGTTTTTTACTATCACCCTGAGTACAACGTTAGGCCTACCGTTCTCATTACGTGGTAAAGTAACCCTGGTGAGGTCACTCCAAAAAAATACACAAGTCCTACTCTCAATACTTAAGTATAGACATTAGCGCCACCTGTGCAAAATATGGCCCACGAAACTTGCTAGCGCCATTATGCGACATTATATCTCTCGTGAATTCATGTTAAATGCAACAACCGCTGTCACACACAAGATCGTCGCTCGAAATGAACCAACATTCTATTTAAGTGATGAAAATCTGTTCGCAAAATCTGATTAGGTTTAGTTAATAAAATCAATGTATTTTACCAAATGAAAAGTAAGAGAGGTTTAGAGACGACCACAGAAGGAATCGGGAAGCAAAGTTGTCTTTAAAAGCATTAATAATTTTGGAAATAGAATTACGTCACATGATGCCAGTTCTCACTTTCCCAAAATTATCAACTGCAGGCTTTAAAAAGTGACCGTAAGTTGAATATAACTCCCACACAAATTAACAAACCGATATCAATAGTAAATGGTAAGGATATTAAAACAACAGTCTACGAAGATGGAAGAGTCTGCGTAGCTAACCAAAACGCCAAATCACTACGAGGGTACAGAAAATGAGTCAAACAAATGCAAGTGCAAGACCCAAGTTCGTGTGGCCACACTTGACCCCAGTAAACATTTAACGCCAGACTGAGGCACTACCACAACTTCATATTTTGCCTCACTGCGTCACTAATTATGGTGGTCATGTTAATGACCTCGTAGCTCTCCTGCACACCAGCAATATATTCCTCCTATGCTGTTTTGCTTATTACGATTTCAAGGAAGATTCGGGATAACACAACACATCTACCTCAACCACAAGCACAGTAATTATACTCAATGACACCAAAAGTTAGTTATTTCACTGATGCATACCAATATGTGCCTATCAATCTCTGGAAACCATGTATGTTTACCTGGGATAGGTAGCAGTGGAAGCTGATTGAAGTACTTTCCAAGGCACATGGTAAAAATAGCAAAGAATCGCGACTAAAAATGAGAAAGCATTCTGATCTACACTGCACTGACGGGAAGTTATCAAAAAAGTGAAAATCAGCCAGAGATTTTAACAATCACCTTACACACCAAGGTCTCAGAAACAACTTTGTCAACAAAAACGCGCACACATGCCACATTAAGAGAGTTTGGAAAAAGAGGTTTGAGAATATAAAGAAGCATTGATCGTAACAACAAATAATCAATCCAAATTCAACGAAGATTGACGAACCAAGTCACCTTATCTCAATTAGCCAACTTAAGACTATACGCGGAAGAGTATGGCTTCCACGTATATGTATCACAAAAGTCACAGCGGAAGGTGAGATGCAATGTTGCTGACAGAAGACGACACATGAGATTATTCTCCATGCTTCCCCAAAAGCAATCCCATTGGAGATCTGTAACGACCAGGAACGTTGGCGTCCAGCAATCGCGTTACCTTATTCATCATATTCCTTTGACGAAGCAACGCATGCAGCATAATAACTACACAAAAAGGCATTCAAGAAACAGTACCGTACCCAGTGAAATAGAGGCCAAACAGAGAATAGTGGGAGTCATCATAGGCAGCATGTACAGTAAAATGGCCGTACAAACAATAGCATACATTACCGTGCTTGAAGGCCGAAAAGCAAACGGCCACCAGCTGTCTAGATTGTTGCACAGCGTTACCGCAAATATCAGAGTGCATGAGCTGACCAAGACACTAATCGGACTTAAAATCCTAAAATGGGATGTTAGTAAATGGTTGCAGTGAAATACAAGTTTATCCCTATTAGAACGGCCGTTATCAGAAAATAATTAGTCTGATAATATAACATGTTTGACGTAAAACGCTCATTTACTGATTCCATATCTGGCACACTGTAATAGGAAAAAAGGAAATCATTTAAGGACCTAAGCGGTGGAACACGCATTTTGGACAACTCGCCGAATGGCTTTTAGGTCAAGTGCAGTCAATTGCAGATTTGAAAATAAACCTAATATTCTCTAAAATGGATGCATTATGCAGAACATACCATAATAAAATAAATAGGCTTTCCATCACACATTAGTTTTATTTATTTTATCTATAATGAGTTGGTCATCAAAAAGGGATTGCAGGATTAAAAACTTATAGTGAAATTTAAATTACCTTTGGGCCTAGTGAAAACTTATGTAGGCTCAAAAGCACATGTTCTGTACAAAAGTTAGCAAACTTTGCAAAATTGTTCCCATTTCACGCAAATAAAAATAATGTCTTTCATTACGTTATTTATTCAGACATATTTTGCTTATTGAAAATCTAGCAATTACTCATCTAAATTTCACATGACCAGAGAGGAAACTACGGGAGGCTACCCGTAGCATTCCGAGGCTCCTTAGAAGGCAAAAGGAAGCAGAGTACCAGGGCAGAATATACATATATATATATTCAACAGACGGTGAAAATGAGCTGCTGCCATGGCCCGGAGTTCAGCCTACGCGGCTGGGGCAATATGGCCGCCTCTGTGACCCGGACCAAAACCGACAGTCCAAACGAATAAAGTACTACACCACCTTCACTTAAAACGCTTTTAAATCACTTCTAAGGTCGCGTGTGGGAGTGATACTAGTAGCGAGCGCAGGGTTGTCCACTATGACTGATTTTAGCAGATCCCAGCGTCTTGACTTTTCTCTGGAGTCGTGATAAGTCAAAGTGGAACGGCAGAATATTACCAGCGTACAGATGGGCTGGGTGTTTACTAGTATGTGCCGAAGGCTGTGTCGCTGAGTGGTAGTTTGATCAGCATAGGCTCAATTATTTGCCAGGCTCAATGGCAACTTGCATTGATTGATGCATGGATTCACATAAATAACCGAGTTAATTGAATCTAGCGTCTCTATTGAGCAAAGATGGATTTCAATGGTGGCATAATTATGCAATTGCAATGAAAAAAAGGAGCAATTTAGCACCGGAAATGCTCGCAAAGGAAGTGAATGTACTTGCGGCGTCTCGAGACTTCCTTGAAGGTAAAAGAAGGCATAATACTAGGGCTGAGTGTGTATATACGCATACAATAAACAGATGGAATGGGCCTGCTGGCATGGCCTGGAGATCAGCCCACGCAGCTAGGGCAATATGGTCACCTAAGTGACCGAAACCGAAACTGGCAGTCAGAACAAAGCATTACAGTACTTCCTCGGCATTTGATTTTACATAAATGTTTCCCCTGGTTGGGCTGAGCAGTATGATAGGTGGTGTCATTGGACCGTTTGCATAGATAGTCACTTAAACTAGAGATGGAAGCACCTTGTGGACGCCCGAATGGCCGAGCATATAAGCAGAGGCTGCAAACATATTAGCCACCGGAAAGTTTTCGACGGGGCATTACCCAACCTCATTTGACCACCCAGGAGGGCCTCAGCACATTAAATTATGATTTCTTCCAGTTCCTCTGCCTATGCCGCAAATTTATCGCTTTCACATTGTTACAGTACCCAGAACCTCACCATCAGTCATGCACTGTACGCTATCGATCTATTAAAGTATTTTTCAACCACAAAAACGTTGCCACTACTTGTGCGCCCACTTTGGCGGAAAGATACACTGTATTAGCTTGACGAACAGGAATATGTTTTTCGCAGAAAATCGCTTCTAGGATAAAAAACTAGTAAGACGGGCTAGAGCAAGGCATTAATCACTCCAATGTGCCATATCGCACCCCAAGCCTGCTCTACTAAAACCATACTTGAGACTATCAACATCGGTGAGTGAACAGAAGACGTCGTTGTTCATCACTCGCAGCTGCACAGCAGAAATGTATCCCACCAACTCAACTTTAGAGCACCACGAACAGCGATGGCCGGAGGAATCCCAGTATTCACCAATGCTCACCTGCTGACTACTCGAAGTGCACTCGCACTCGACCCTTCCACAAGTTTATTTGGACCATCACGGCCCTCGCCTAAGCAGCGGCGAGGACTATCCACCAATTCTTCAAGCCTAGGATAGGCCATTTAGATTCCCAACTGACAGGCAGTCGCTTGATGGCGGACAAAACGACGAAAAAAAAGGCAGAGCCAGATCTGCATAGAATTCCCACAGCGACCCAAAATGAGCATAAGTTGGGAAATGATTTGAAAGCACAGCATGCAAGGAGCCGCAGAAGGCGCACACTGCCTTTCGACGTGATGCCCCTCTGCCGTCCCCAATTCGTCTGAAAGACCTTGAAGCCCTTCAAAATTCCCAATGGCTCATCGCACAGAAATTTGCCCCGGCAAAAGATTGTAGATGATAACGTAGTAGAAGACGGCTGCATCCATAAGCCCGCACCCACAGCCGCGAAACCCCTCAAGCACTGAAAGACCCACCAAAAGCCGCAGTTCGTGAATCCCGAATAGGTGGCGCTGACAGGGCTGCAAACCGGGAGCAGAATCGGAAGGTGGTTGTATCTACCCAGCGGTGACGCAAAGGGGAGATTACAAAGTAAGGAACCGACTCCGATTCATGTAGAAACACCTCAGTTTTTTTATTCACAACGACTTATGCAACAAGGGCTGAGGCCGTGGAGCTGTCGTATTTCCAGTTAGGGGGGAGAACGCGTTTCCTCTTATAATAACGGACGATACGATGAATGCGACTCTCCGTCAGAATAAGCCGGTACTTCCCATCCTTGTCCTTACGATTACGATCAAGATGCTTTCGGATAGCAACAGCCTTCTTGATCAGATGGTACAAGTCATCTGGAATGGCAGGGGCGAGACCCGCAGTCCTTAGTATACGGACGATCTTGCTACCGGCTAACCAACGCACTTGAGCGACACCATGGCTATCACGAAGAATAACACCTAGAATCGATAATGTGATGAAGGGAAAATACGCACCTATCTGAGACGGAGTTAGACCCTTCCTTGCAAGTTTGTAGATTTGCTCCTTCACTTCCTCGGCGGTTAACTTTTGCCAGGATGGAACGGAGCGCCTGTATGGCAAAGTACTTTGGGAGATACCCTTTCCGTGTCCGTAAACACGACCCATCGCAAGCGATAACAGAAAAAGCGCACGGCTTGGAAAGAACCGAAGTAGGCGGTCCCACACAGGCAGGCAACTTAAACAAAGTAGATTTCGAATTTGTAAGCTTTAGCATGTATTCACTTAATACCGAAGTAAACAAATACACAGACCTAAGTATGGGGTAAGTTGAAGGTATATGCTTTTGCTTTTAACCGAATCAATTCATAGAGTGCTCACATGCTCCGCAGTTATTATTTTTAACAACTAAAGGAATTATCCCATGCATTTCACACTTTGTATTGAAGCGTGATATCTTTTAAAGAGGTGTTTCGGTTAAAGTGGAAGCAACAAAAGTGCAGATCTGATTATGTATTTTAGAAAATAAAAGAGCCTCAATAGCTCTTACTAAGATGTCATAAATATGTATTAATGTGTAGCTCCCCGACAATTTCCTGAAGTTAAAATAAGGCATACGACTCGAACAGGACGCATATATACCCAGCTAAAAAAATGAACCTGGGCTCTTGGCACGACCCAGAGGCAGCCCACCCCGAGTGGGCCGAATGGCTAACCAAGTTCGTGTAATCGAAACCGAGAGTCAAACAAGTAGCAGAAGTGTTGCTGCACTGCACTGCTTGCTATGACTACCGGTTTCGGTTTCGGTTGCTTAGGTGGCCATATTGCCCTAGCCACGTGGACTGGCCTGCGGGCCATGCCAACGGCCCCATTCCCTCTGTCCACTAAATATACATATGCTCAGCCCTAGCATCATGTTTTTTGTCTTCATAGAGGTCTCAGAAGCAATGGATGCAATTGCGTATTGCTTCGGGTATATGCTTAGTCGTAATAAACTCAAATACTGTAAAGAATACGCATTACTAACGCACGGGAGGGCGCGGTGGTTGCGAGCATGGCTCAGGAGTTACGTTTCGGGCCAAACGTGCAATCTGCACAGGCTCAAGGGCCCATTTGGCTAAAAAAGTACCACACTTATGCCATATCAAATTTCGAACATTTCATGCACAATAATCGTGGTTTTCATTCCACCCGACGGCCCAACTATCCAGTCCTGCCTGTAGTCTTACGGCTCCTCTTTGCGCCAACATTGAACATTCGTCCATAGTGGTGTAATAATTCGATTGTCTGTCCGACTCCAGGTTTCGGCAGTAGACAGCTTGAGGACTCCACCGATGCATACCAGCATACGGTCTAGCCTTCCGGCCATGCCAGTAAACCCAACGCATTTTTGCATCATCAACGTGCATTCTAGGTGCTATATCCTTTATCGTCTTCCGGGAACTCTCGAAGTGCTACGATCAGTTGGGAAGGACTTAATGAAAGACGCTAAGAAGTGCGAATTATAGAATAATTGTAGCGGCCCGAGACTTCCTTGAAGGCAAAAGAAGGCATAATGCTGGGGCTGAATATATGCATTCAATAAGCAAAGGTCAAGGGGGTGCTTGCATAGCTCGGAGGCCATCCCGCGCGGCTGGGCAATACGGCCACCCAAGTGACCGTAACCGAAACCGGCAGTCAGAACAAACAAAGCACTACGAACAAATTAAAATAGTGTAAAGAATTGACTTTTTGCTGAATAGCGTGTTAGACTGTGAGCGAGGCTTGACTAATAAGGCTTTACCATCACTTAAGAAGACAAAGTCTCCTTATTCTGAAAACGTAAACTACTTGTACAATCTCACGGCAGTTAAGAGAGAAGATTTATCATATTTCATGGACATCCACAATAGTATTTAAAACAAGTATGTAAATACAAAATTTGTGAGCCTTAGTGTCCTACTTTGACATGTTTAATAAATCGGTGAAACACGAATACCGAAGGCCCTCTTTTAACACTTGCGTAACACTTACGTCGTTTTGACTGTGCCTTTTAGGCGAGAAGCGGAGAAGCAATACAAACCCCGTGCTAGATGAGAACTCGGTATCCCTCGAAACGAAGAGGGGCTTGGCATCCCGTTCCTGTTAAAGCTGTAATGGTTTCATTGGAAATATATATTAAATATAGTTTAATCCAATCAGCCTGTTCGATCAATGGGTATGGAAGTCAGACAGGAGAAGATGGACAAGGAATGCTCTACCCTGGTGGCAGCAGTGGCGGACCGCCCCCATTTCAACAAAGGCATTAACTTTGAAGAGTGGTCTGAGACCGCAAAATTTAACCTCCACCTCCTCCTTAAATTCCAAGAAATACCTCTAATCCTCCGTGCCTCCCCTCTCCCGTCACCCACGAGACTGACATCGATCAATGCTGCGACACCTTGACTCAGCTCGTCATCGATTTGAAAGAGCAGACCTTTGCCGGAGACTTCTGTCATCGCTACCAAAAGACCGACGAGGATGAGGGGGAGTAAGCTAGAGATCGTCACGATCTAGTGGAACGTGCCTCTCAAGGCTGCCCTCCAAACAGGATCGTTAACTAGACAATTATCCAGTTCAAACACAGAGTCCGACCGCCCATCATGACTGAGAAGCTCTGCGATACAAAAATAAACTCGCTCAGTTAGTTGGTCAAGTTACCAACCAAATTCCGTCACAAACTCTGCGCAACCTCACTTTGCCAGTCGCTCAACAGATGTCCAATCGCAATACCTGCTCCTTCGCTCTAGGCCCCAGGATCACGTGACTCTTCCTTTTCTCTACCCTGTATACTCCCAAACAGATCCCATTTTATTCGAACCCTAGGCATGCTAGAAGGCCTTCCATACAGTTTTCATCTTAACATGGGTATAGCCAAATCGATGTCGGATCTGCAAGGTTTCTCCAGCCTTCGCAACAAGATTTGGATCGTCTTTCTTTTTACAGGGGAGAGGGTGTTAATAGAAAGCTGTTGTTAAAAGTCTGTATGGCAAATATGCACCCGGAAATGTCCTGAGACGCGACAATTAATGCTAATTTCCCGCGTAACGCGGAAGCTGTCCTAGATCTTGCGGAAGGCGTCTTTTCACTCAGTAAGGCAATAGAGCCAACGCAGATGTTTCGCTACCGAAAGAGGTAGCGGATAACATCTGCAGCGCCCTTTTCGAAGCCGCAGCTATCTGCATGAGCAAATTAGGTGCTCCTTGCTCACAGTTGACTCAAGTCACTGATAACGAGAAAAGGAACCTCGCGAATTACCAAGTACGCAAGCGTATTCCCATGGCAAAGCGCTAGACTGGAACGAATAAGCATCGTCAGGCGTACAATAGGTACTAGCGAAGCTGGACCCTTTTTGCAACCACCCTAAACCGTTTAGTCGGAGAGATTATTCGAGCTGTGGGTTAAATCCGCCAAAGCCACCACGGGCTTCTCCAATAGTACTGGTAAAGAAGAGTGACTGTAGCCCACGATTGCGCATCGACTACGGGAAGTTAAGTGCCGTAACTAGGACTAGCGCACTCCCATTACCCCACATTAACGATTCGTTAGACCGCCCTACATGGATCAAAGTGGTTCTCCACCCTAGACTTAAAATCGAGGTACTGGCAATTGGAGGTGATGGAAACGAAAAGAGGGAAGACAACTTTTATGTTGCCAAAGGAGCTTGATGAATTTCAGACAAAACCCTTTGGACTTTGTAAAAGATGCAGCCATCTTCCAACGCCTGATGCGGACCGCCTTAATTGGTTTATTCGCAAAGCACTGTACAATCCACCTCGATGGTAGAGGTTTTCGAGAGCACAACGCCAACATGAAACAAGTGTTGGGCCGCCTGTGAGGCGCAGGATTAATCCTTCAACGTACAGTTACCCTTCTAGAATATACAGTCTCGTCAGATGGGATAATGGTCACTGGAAACTGTACAAAACAACCGAGGAGCTGACCAACGGAGCTTTGCAATTTCCTAGGCTTGGCAAATTACCACAGACGTTTTGTTGAAGGCTTCGCCAGTCCGCTGCATAAATTAGCAGAAAAGCAGGCGAACGAGAATTTTAAATAAGAGATTGAGCGTGAAGAAGCGTTCAAAGAGCCAAAGCGAACGCTCTGCTGTGCTGATCTCATTGTTATCAAACTTCGAAGCGGACGTTTTACCGTTTTTACTGGATACGGCCGCGAGCGGTATAGCCGTGGGTGGTGTACTTTCACAAATGAACAAAGAAGGGGGGGCGCATCATCACCTATGCGGGCACCAGACTCAACAGAAAATGGCAGCACAGCGTAAGATCTTTGCTACCTACGCAACGATCCGATACTCTAGACGCAACTTGGTAGCGAGGAGAGTCATAATATGAACGGACAATCAAGCGATTACCTGGTTCGAAACAATGAAAAATTGGTCATTTATTTGTATGCTGGTGCGAGAACTACGGCACACGCATAGTAATGCGGATGGAATGTCTCGGGCATTGTTGTAGTTGTGCGCTATTATTGAGCAGGTTACTTAACTTCATTGGAGAAGCACGCAGAGTGCTGATAGCGACAGCTCTGGCATGCAAGAAGTTCCGGACATCCAGCAAGGCGGTCAGATGGATATGGGAGGGAAGGCCGAAAATGTCTCTAAAGGATGGGGTTTTATGATACCTAGAAGACGTCGGAGGTCCCAAGCGCCTAGTGATCTTAAGCTTATTAGTATAAACAGTTCTCCAAGGGTTCCACTCGCACCCAAGGCACGTTGGTGAAAAGAAGATACTCGATGCCTCGGACAAGTGATACTGGGGGCCTCACTTACTCCAGATATGCTAGATTTCCACCAAACCTGCATCACTTTAGCAGTTTTAAAAAGCCTCATTTCACAGCGATCGCACCACTGCAACCCGTTACCACAGAGTTCCCAGAGTAGGTTTGGATACCATGGGTCCTCTACCACCCACCAAGAAGGTAAACGGATATATTCTGGTCATGGTAGACTACCTAAGGCAGAACACAGGAAAACAAAAGACGCTGAAACGATTACTTTAATTTTCTTCAATTTGTGGTTTTGTTAGCATAAATTGCTATCAAGGCCCTAATTTCGACAGCTGGCTTTTTACTAAACTATGAAAGACCTTTTGGATCTCAAAACTGCACGAAATCTGGGCATTTGCAAGGTAATGGACAGAGTACCTTTTAGTTTCTTTCTACCGAAAATGGAAGTAGCAACCAAAAGTGGTCCACTTTGCATGCTGTGCCTTAGAGAAGGCATAAGGAAAAAGCTCTTACATTGCACCTAGACATTTACGGCTTTTATGTACGCCGTACTTAGCCAATAATCGGTCGCCACAACATGATGCAATTTTTCAAAGCTACACCACCGGTCGGATGCGAAGCCGAAGTATACGCATGGCAATTCAAGGCTAATTCATAGGGCAGTAATGGAGGAGGCGCTCGAAAAGAGGAGAGGCCGTGTAATATTTATGCTGTTTTAAATGTACCGTTTGGATGAGAAGCGAGAGGAGAATGAAAATCTTGTGCGGGAGGAGTGTATAGAAGTCCCTGACGCAGATAGGAGCAAAGTATTCTATTCTCCTTGATCCTAACTATTAAACATATTCAACTCCAGTCAGTCTGCCTCATCAAGGGGTATGAAGCCAAGAAAAGAGAAGATGAATGAGGGATGCGCTGCGAATGGCACTTAATAAAGTACTTTAATGATACGAAGTACCTGCGCCTGGATGCAAACTTACAAAGGAGATTTTATTTACGTCGGTTATGATCTCACTATTCATTCGTAGGAGTCATTTGCACGATTCTTTCATTTCCAAAATCTCTAGATTTTAAGACACCAAGAGAAAAAGCACTTTTACTAATGCTCCTAGACTTCAAATGTCAAGGTTTTTCTCATTTGTCTTGTCGTTTAGATACCCGTTCAATAAAGTGAGCTCCTAATCGATCGTCCATTAATGGATTATTTCGATTATAACCCAGAAGGTGCGTTTATGCGCATTAGGCAATGTACGTAATTCAACGTCCAACGCGATCCTAATATGGTATGAAATCTAGCTCTGTATTTATCACAAGCACAAAAATTATCAAGATATATCAATACTCTAGAATGTTGCATTCGCTTCCGAAATGCATCTATAGTTATCAGAAGGCTTGAATAATGCGTAAATTGCAAAAGTACATACGGGTCGTTACAAAGCTGGTAGATAGTCTTAAAAATTTCGTCAAGCACACTAATTCTGATGCCTTTTTTTAACTTACCGAAACTGGCTGCGCCAGTTTTGAGGGGGGATGATCCGCCTTGCGGATTATGTCGTGATTGTTGGATACGATTTCGACAAAGCAGGCAAGTTTTCTTACAGTGTGTCTGGTCGGCAGTATTTAGTAAATGATTCTGCGAAGGGCTGAATCCCTGCTTGCTAAGTGGTTCCTAAATGTAATTGGATTAAGCTGTTTTGCCTCCCACGTTATTTTGTTGATGGTTTGCTTGAATTTCATCCTTTTCAACTTACCGCATGTGAATTTTTCAAAGTCTTTTAACGCATTTATGATTATTATCTTTCTTGTGCACTACGTGTATTTGATATCACTTGCTAAATGTTCTACTTTTAGCTCATTCTTTACTCCTTTCATCGAGCAACCCTACTCATTTGCAACGACGGACTTTATTAACTGGTTTTATTCTCAATGTTTTCTGCTTCTGTAATTTTCTTTCGTTGCAGTTGAATTTGAGAGTCAGGGCCGTGTACTACAGCGATTTCCAACGAAAGAATGGAAAAATTATCCTTATGATTTTCATGTAGAATCGGTACGTGACTGAAATTCTTTCGTATATCTTACAATTTGGGTGTAGTTTGCAGGCTTTTAGTAGCTATGGTTCCCAGTTCTATTATAACTTTCGAACAGATCCCCAATATTACTATTGGTTGGACAAAATGTCCGTGAACCCAAACCTTTGCTAGTTCTCACGGCAGCGCTTGGTATGTAAAATATAAATATAGGGCTCCATTTTTACTAACCATAAAACACTCGCGGCCTTACAAATGTTTCCAACTTCCTCAGTTCTGTCAGCCGTGTGGATGGCGACTAACAACAAACCGTCAGGCACCAACTTTCTTCGTTGCCTATCTAACGGGGGTAGATGGTAGCCACTACTATGCCGCCTGTCTCACTTTCTACGAAGCTGTCTCCGGTCATCAACAACATATTATCCAACATCGTTCCCACGGTACTCGCAGCACCAACACTACGGATGCTCACAATAACCAGATCGTCTCAGCTACTTCTCCCGCTGGAAGCCTGAGCCATCTAAATAGTTGCGAGAGTCTGGCTGTGGCATCTGGCAACTTCAATGGGACGTCGGTGGATCCCAACCTCATCCGACCCACCGAACTCTTCGCTCCGAAGTGCATCGTTCTTCTTGCCCGTCATCAGCATTTTAAAGTGCTTCAGGCACGTTACTACGTTGGTGTTTGATTAGTTGGAGGTTTAATTGGTTGAACTCTGGTTCTACTTTCCTTTATATGGCATTGGATACTCGAGCTACATTAAGCTGCTTGTAGAAATCTAAACAGCATTCCTTTTCAGAATTGTTTGAGCATACTCTACACTACGTTCATGGATAGTCCGAAGGAGTTTAGTCTGGAGGAAATCATTGGGAATATTGTTGGTGGTGTTGAAATACCCCCCATCGGTAAGCAGACAAGTTTTCCGTATGTTTTTTCTTATATGGTTGGCTCCACTTCAGATTGCTACCGCTTTTCCGACTATTGTTTTTACTTAAATACAATCAGCGAAACTGTGTATAAGCATTCTTAGTTTATTTTAATTTTTTCGTTGGCTTGTACTGAGACCAGAACTTACTGCGACGTATCATTCTGCGATATTAGCTTCTGTTCATTTAGCGATTATGTGAATTTTTAAATTGGGATTTTTATTCGCGGTTTCGACTACCAAAAGCAGTTTTACGGTGGTTTCTACCTTGTTTGTCTACTTACTAGCGCTTCCTTTTGTTAGAACTGTATCTACATAATGTTCCGCGGATGAGTTTTGTACACACAGTTTCTATTTCACTTTTGCGACTTTGTTTTTTGCGTCCAATGAACGATCATGGCGGATAATTGTCATTTATGGATGCACATATTATGATAATAGGACATGGCCTCGTAGTGACGGTTTTAACCTCTTGATATGCTTTCCATGTATCATGCCCAAATATAAGTTTGGCTCACTATAACCTGGTGTTGGGAGTCAATTTTGTAAAGTAAGAATAATTGCAAGTCTGAAAAGTTTTAGTGGGTTATGCCTAAATACTGGCTTTTTGAGTCTTCTCGGAACTTATTCCTTCAGTTGACAAGTTGAATTGAGAACTCACATTGCCTTCATCTGTGAATCTTACGTTAAACCCCTTTAATGGTGTTATTTTAAGGTTCATGTTTTATGTGGACCTGTTCCAAAAGTCTTTACAAGTGGAACCATTCTATTATGTTAATGTAGCCACCCCTGACACGCGTAGAACATGATTTAATTTACTTTATGCAGACTTCTCCATTGTATTTATGCAGTGGTTCCTGATTGGACGATGTGGCATCCTGATGGCAATCACTTCGAGTATCTTGAGATTTTGAGAGGGTTTCGTAATTAGCCGATTCAAAACATGTAAACAGTCATCAAGATTTAGGGCCCATTTCAAGACAAGTGTTCGAAATCTTAAACCCAATTCTGAAATGCTTCTCCGCTGTTTGATAGTTTTTGTTGTGATACTTCTGTCAAAACATTCGCAGCTAAATGGTTGATTTGTCCTGTGTGCAATTTTAGGATCCCACTGGCTGTGGGAAGAATGATAAGAACTCACACTTCGCAACTCTAGCCGTAGCACTTATCGATGCGCAGAATTTATTCCAGTACCCTTTTTCAAAATGGGTAAATTTAAATGTATTAATTGATGTTCAGGGGGCCCCCGAAAGACTTTCACGGTGGGTGCAAACGACCGTCAAACTGTACAACCTGCCAAGTGTCAGAACATACCCGTCACCCGTTCTTCCGTGGCCAATCTTTTCAAATACCTAGGTAAGACTGCTAGGCACCTCCTACAGCGCCTTGGATTTGTATTAAACTAAGATATATTGCAGTCTTCCTTTCTGACGCCAAGTGTTAGAGTGTAATACCGGGGGGTTGACGTCCATTTACCGTATAAAATTGTGCAAAGGGCAAACTTGTTCATTTGGCTGATATTTTGTGGCAGTGGTGCTATTTATGTCATCTGCATTGACATCATGCGGCTGTAATTTTAGGAAGCTGAATACCACCACTGAGATTTAACTACTTGCCTTGTTGTCGTCACATCGATTTTTGGGTCAGGGAAACCATCAAAAATTCGTTTTTTTTTAACTGATGGGCTGAGCTTAGCCTTCCTCTTCTATGTGCATCCGTCTCGGTTGAGGCCACTTTTCTCTCCCCACTGCTCCGTTTTTGTAGTCTTGCGCCAGTGCCTCGTCCAATAGGAAGGCATCTACACATGAACAACTAGGTCTACCACCTAAAGCCAATTCTTTTTTAAACTTGCCTCGCTTTTTTACCGGTCTCTATTGTATTATTTCTTATAGTGTACGATGGATTACGTTGAATCGACTTTTGTTTGTTCGCCACTGTTGGTAATGCGAATGGGTTGCTGAATGGGCGGAATTCGGTGTTTCGTTGCCAATAGATCTAGTATTCATTTGGCTCACTACTCCACTCAATTTCCAAAATGCTCGAGTTGTCTTTTAAATACTAACTCATATTTGTTCTTCCAAAGTTGATGTCCTACACGCCGATGCGACTGAGAAATTCTGTTTACATGTAAACATCCGCACGATCGCAGGTGTCTCGCGGGGCTTGTGAACTTTTTTGGCACATCTTTATGATCCACGTCTTAAATTATCTTCAGAATTTTCATGTTCACGCGTTTCATATATGGATTTGTGTGCGTAGTCATGTCCAGGTGCTCCATATGCACGCCTTCGCATAATAATTTAATTACATCAACAGATCTGTTTGCCACTAGTCGAGCTATCGCACAGCCACCAACCGACTGGGATTTATCAAGGGCTGCCTACTTGTGATGCACCCAATACGCTCGTAGTCCATAGTGGCACAGACAACATCTCTTCAATGCGCACCTCCTTTTGTCGCACGAAATTTCCTCACCCACCTGGCTTGCTCTTGTAATTTGTGCCATTTGGCATTGGTCGCAGCAGTTGTTCACGTTTTATCCATTCCATTTTTAAGGCATTATTTCGGAATTAGTTCCTATCGGCTACTTTTGTACTGTAGCACGTATTTTCCCTGCTTCGTTACATCGACCTAAGGCGGCTTTCAGCTCATAGTTACCAATTTTGGTGATAGGTGGTCTTTCTACGCGCTGCGACCGGCTAATTAATTTCCGGACTTGCGATAAAATCATTTTCTTTACGTGTTGCGTGAGCTGGTAATGACTTCACAATTATCTCACCGACAAACTCCAAAGGACCTTACAAAGATGGTCCTTCATGCCAATCTAGGTGAGCGTATCTTCTGTAAATTAGGGCATAAAGTCTGTATTTAAAAGGTAATTCACTGTCATCGTGGTTTTCGCTTCGTAATACTGACTGATTATGAGGATATTAGGTCTGCCTGGCGAAAACGAAACACAGGTGTTCTTCAAAATGCAACGAAGTATGGTTGTTACTTTCTGTTTAGTAATGCTTCGTATTTTTCGCTTCAAGGAAACGTTTAAATGCAATGTTTAGTATTTCTCCTACCTACAAATTTTATCGATTTTCGAGGAGATCCTCACAGCCGTGAGATGCAGTGCTGATGAGCACTTCCCTTTCTAGGAATCGATAATGTGCTGCTGATGTTCACGGCGATGCTAAGTGATCAAAAGCTGTTGGTCTGCTCCCAGAGCTTGGTCCGTCTCACCGAGGCCTGTCACGCTCTTACATCGATTATCTACCCACTGAAATACGGGTGAGTTTGCATTCCGGCACTTTCGTCACGCGTATGAGGGCCAACAGTCTGGTTGTTGCTTAGACACGTGTCGTTTAATACAACAATACGTCCCAGGTCTTGGGTTGTTCGTCTCCTACTGCCGAGTAACCGGTCTCTCCCGGCTTTCTGTTGGCACATATAGGAGGGATGTCGTGTGCCTCACAAGGCAAAACCTTTGATCGCTAAAGAAAAAAAAGCCGAATGATGCCTTATTTTTTGCATTATAACGTAGCGTAGGCCAGATAGCACTTATGAAATCTTCCTCTGGTCCCGTAGACAAAATCATGAACAGTATTGGCTAACTTTGCAATGCATTTATGTGTAATGGAATTCGAGTTTTTAGTTTTAATTTGGTATCTGTATATTTATCGATGGTAATGTTCAAAGTGAATGAAGATTTTAACTAATCTTTGGGGAGGAGGCGTGAATTCTACCTCGGGGGAAACGCTTTTTCTATTGCTGTTGCTATTACTAGGGCTCATTATTTTTACCATGCTTTGAGCCAACGTGTTTTTTATCACAGTCACACTTATGTTCCCATTCTACCGAAAGGCCTGGTTGATTATCTGAGTGCCCCAACACCCTTTCTTTACGGCATCCACGCGTCCTACTGTCATCTTCTTCCTGACATTGTAAGTAATTCACATATACACGTCCTTAATTTTTATGTTGTAGGGGTAAATGCCGTGCTTAGGCGTCAGAGATAGATTGTACTTGGCTTAGACACAAGATCGTCATTGCAACACATCCTGCACCAGACGTCAACACCTTTTTTCCGTCTATCATCTTTTTAAGGGCAGACGAGTCTCCGATTCCAGATTATGGTGTTAAACTGTGACGTAGGTTTTTCGATATTTGTTCATTCTTGCGTAGAAATCGAACAACAGTTTTATACATCGAACCAAACCGACAGTGTGCATGACTTATAACTCTAAGTTCAGCTATAGTTACCTGTTCGTCTTGTTACACGACTCACTTTTGGTAGAGTTTTAAAAGATACGCCATTGCGCAGTTATCGTTTTTCCCATAGCCGGATGTATTCATAGCAGATCTCGACATTGGACGTGTTATTTGCCCCGAGAACATCCTTCTTCCTCAGATTCCTCAACCTTTCCTCACCGAAGCAATACAAAGCCTTTTCCATGTAAGAAGCTACCTAATTGCATTCCTCTTTTACCTATTTCGCCTTATTTGCACGCAACGTGTTTGGTCTACAAGGCTATAAATTTTTGAAACCTTGCCAGACTAGCGGGTTTTAGTAGTGGTAACATCTTGCGTCTAGATATTGAGTCCCGATCTATTGACCTCTGACAACATCTACCCTCCTCCACCGGGGTCTGTACCCCAACTGACTCCCGAGCAGATCGACAAGAGACTGCGTGCCGTATTCCTGCATCTATTCGCTTCCATCTTCGCTGGTTATCGCTCCTGTCTCACCATCACTCGCATTCATCCACAGCCTGTCATTCACTTCAACCAGGTGAGCACACGATAATCTTCGCGCACACTTCTTCGCAGATAACCCAATCATGCTTTTGCGTGCTTTGCACGCCCTAGGTAAAGGGGGAAGTTGGTTTCCATCCTATCTATCGTAGATAGTTGCCGAAAAACAAACTGCTTTTTTATTAATTTCCTAATATGAGTCTGTTCGGTTGTTTATAATGTGTTTTGCACAAATAAAGTGCTCATTTTCGATGTATTTTGCACATATCAGTACTTGTCGACCATTACTTTCAGATCTAAGGGCCGTGGGTCGTCCACCTAGCTGTGGTTCCGCTGCGGCCTTTCTGGAGTAGTATGAATAGTAAAAACTGTTAAAGCTTAATTAAGCTGGGAACTTAAGCGTTCATGCATATGTTATCTGCAGTCGCTGTTTCTGGTGTTGCGGGGCATACACGAGCCGGACGACTTTTTCGACCGTCTTCTCTCTAGCATGCGCTTCCACCAGTTTGTGCTGGAGCGCGGTCCACCATTTCGGGTGTGCGACCTCTTTGATGAGGCGTACGATGTGGCGCGCGTCAAGGCACAGCCTCTTGTGCCTCAATTTGTTGCCGACGTCTCCTTTCCCGACGTTGATTACGAGGCCTTTGTCGTCGACTTCACTCTCTCTCTCGATCGCATCGCTCAAAAATTTATGGAAAATGTACGTTTTACCCTCCTAGCTTCTTTAGCGTGTTTTTTCGGCCAGCGTTGCTACATGCGTGATGTCCCAATTTTTCTTACACGAACTTGGCGTCACAAGCGTGCTGAGTTCACAATAACTACTTACACCAAATGGTGTACGATATTCTTGATGTAAGAATACTTGTGTTTTTGATTTTTTTTGGGTAGCTTTAAAATAGGCGCTTTCGTTAACGTGAGTGCCGTTGTCATATTCGACCAGTAACACATCTGGATTGTGCTGTCCAGTTTTCTCCTGAGGCCCTAGTAGTAGGAAGTGAGTGTTCTAGGGATTTAAACTTTAGCCCATCAATGTACAAACAAAAAACATGGATTCAATTTGGGATCATTGTTTACTTAAGGGTGTCAACTTATTACGTATTGAAGCGTATTCATTTGTCTTAAACCCATTTATCAATTGATAGTGACCATAAACGTCCCTTTATATTGTTACGTCTAAATGTCCGTACATATCTCCACTTGCCTGGTCTAAAGAATTGCATTATAAACCGTCTGGGTTCGTCCTGGTTACCGCTGCTTACACCTCCGCACCATTGGTCTAAAAGGAATGGAAACCATCCTTTACGGATTTATCTAGCTGCAGCTCTTTTCACCCTTTTTAATCACAGACAAGCGGCGGCACTTGCAAACGGATGGTCACTGCTTTAAGTGCGCATTTGGTGGGATGTAAAGCTTTCCTCACCTTTTTCCTCACACCTTTTTCCTTCAACGGTGAAGAACTTCCCTGGTATGAATACTTTGGTCCCTTTATTGTGGCGCGAAAGCTCTTTGTTGAAAATGATGAGAGTCGGCTGCAGAAAACGCTACTGGTACACTCACCTCTCCTATAGCCTCAATAGTGTCTATATCGCTTAAATAATCACTACTGTGGGGCTTTCTCGTTTTAATGTCGGAAGTATTTAATTATATAGAAGTTTAATTTTATGCTCTTCCAGTTTTCAGTGTATGCGAACTTTTGTGATGGTGCGATTCGGATTTAAGCACAAAAATGCGTAAGATTCGTTCATTTATGGTGCTTGAGCTGTGATCACTGAACGATTGCTTTACCTAGCGGTTTTTAAGCATATTGAAATGATAATATCATTTCAGACGTTAACAGTGAAGTTGGAGTAGTTTCAACTAGTGGATAGTAATAAACTCAATCGTCCTATGAACCGTTTTCCGTTTATTCCACGTACGTACGTATACATACTTGAATAGTCAAATGCGTTTCCCAGAGTTGGTCATTGAGGTTTAATTGCACTACCCGTTTCCATTTTACACAGGAGCACGACGAGGCCCACCAAATTGTGGATGTAATCCAGGCGGAGGCAGTGGAAGCGCACAATCGCCTTCATCACCGCCCCTTCCCTCGACTTAACGCCCAAAAGGTGGACGAGTTTACACAGGTAGCGCAGGAGCTGCGCAGTCAATCGTGAGTTTCAGTTTCAACAGCACATACCTGGATAAATGCTTTCGCAGATAGGTCTTGTCATGCGACAAACTTTAATGGCTGCAGCTTGGCATCCCACCTACCATTGGAACTGTTTAATTTTAAAAGTAATTTTTGATTATTAAAATGCGAACATTACTTTCATCTGCACATAAACTAATTGGGATATGTGCTCTCACTGGTTGAAACCTGATCGAAATGGTTTCCCTGTCTACAACATTTGTCATTTATCATTTTTGGTGCAGCATAAAGAAATTATGGAAATCATGTGAACCACTTTGGCAGTCAAAAACACACAATTGTTGTTGTTTTTGTCGACTATACTCCTCAGCATTCTTTGACTTTTCCAACAGTGCAGTACAAACGAACCCGTCAATCACCGATACTTTTGATCCTCCTTCGAGTAAACGCTAATATTCCTCCGCCTTTTTATCAGTGGAAGTATATTGGCTGTGTTTCGACAACTCTCCACCTAGTCAATAAATGGTTTCTACCGCCGAAGTCGTAATGTTAATTGAATTTTAACGCGCAGCGCTATCTTCTTTCCTGACCTCTTGTTTTCACAAAAATAGGTGTTTAATTCATATTTGCGTGTTACTAAGGCTCTATTTTACTTCCTCGCTTCCTTGTGTTTCACTAAGTTACTTACAAGTGAGTTACATGCTTCGTGTCGGCATTCTTTCAAGCTTTCTTTTGCTATTTATCTAGAGCACCACTAACCATAGAGGTAAAGGAAAACCCTCGCATCGTACCCAAAGGTGAGCAGTTGGACCGTAACGCATTCAAATCGGAGCTTCCCTCGGACAAATGCCGTGTTATTCGTGAATTTGTCGCTGACATCTTCGATTTGCACATCACTGAGGCTCTCAAGGTGTCTCTTTATTTAATGGCATCTTTCATTCTTCCCAATTTAGTAGTTCCTCAATGGCACTTTACTATGTTTTCCATGCTATGTAGACCAGTATCCGTTTTAATCGCAGTTACGCACATTAGTGTAGCTCACTGATTTGGACAAATTACGCAGCAATATCTTAGTGCATGTTACTCTTCATATTCTTTATGCTGTCTGTTATTGACTATAACCTTTTGTTTCCAAGCCATCTATTTGTGCTCACCGATGCGTTACCTTCTTGGGTCGATCTTTTCTCGCACTGTGTTAAAATCGATGCTGCAGCGTTCAAATGTTCTTGATCTCTGATATCTTTATGCGATTCTCCTAAGCACAGATGGCACAGGCCTCAATTTCATTTGGATTTGCTTCATGTATTCGGTAATATCATTTTCTCTGAATGTCTATTTAAAGATCCCAAACATCAATTACTGGCTCTATTTCCGAATAATAGAATCCTTTGCACGTATTTTCAGCGTCGTAACACTATTCGGCAGGACTTGAAGTCGCAGCCCTTCCGACGCCTCTTTGTGGACGAGTTGTGCAAGAGGATCATTCCACCGGTAGCCTCTTCAAAAAGTTCAAACTCCACCTTCCCCGAAGCCGTGATTGTGGAATTCGAGCGTCGAGCCTCACTTAATTGGGAGCAGTTTGATGTCATCGTGGGACTCCTTGATGAGGCCTTGCGCTACGAGGGAATGTCCTACAACACGGTCATAGCTCCTCCTGTTTTGGAACTCGCAACTAGAATCAGTACTGTAGGCACTGGTTTTGCTTTTCAAAACACACATGTGCAATTTAACTTTAAGCTAATAGGCTTTAAACCCACTCCTACTGACAAAGTAGCCAAGTAGACGTGCGTTATCGTTATCCCCTCATAGTGTCTTCCATAAATTGTATTCTGTGTAAGTAGCTCCTCTTTATCCAATATTGGGGAATTTTAGGTTATTCTATTCAGTGAACATAGATGTTAGACACATTTCAGAGTGCCGTTTACGATTATATTTGGAGATTGCTGGCGAGGCACACGCACACATTTCATTGGCTCTAATGCCCATTTAATTGTTCAATAATCTTGTTAGTTGTACGGAATTCTGCCCTCAAAGCAGAAGCTGCTTCAATCAGCTACTAGACCCACCGGATCTCTAATCTCATGCCGCATTGAGCCGAATTGCTGTACGCAGCCGTCTTATTTTATCTCGGAAATGGTGAGAGTAGTTTACCAGCTGTGTCTACCTTCTCTATTGCAGCAACTTGGCGGGATGCGTTACTTTGCTAACATGACGCATCACATACAGCGTCACAGGATTTGGTCGGAAATGAGTTTCTGGGAAGATGTCTTCAACGAGCAAGTGAACAATCAAATAAAGCAACTCTATTTGCACCAATCCGAGGAGGAGCGCAAAAGCGGTGTTTCCTCAGCTCATCTCCCGGTAAATTGTCTCCTTGTTCTTATGTCCTGTTGTTATCGTTATTACTGAGCTATTTTGTGGGTAAAAGACTGTGTGAATCACAGTCATGGTCACACGCGCATTTTATATCATATCATGGAGTGATTTCGTTTATGCAGTCATAATGTCTTTCAGCTCACAACCCATCGAAGGTTTTATTTTAGAATATTTCTTGTTTCCAACGCGTGGTTATCGATGCTCTTATGCAATTGCTGATTCCTGATTTTTTTATGTTGCTTTTGAAAACCTTATAGTGGCAAAATATTCAACGTCGCCAGTCGAAGCTAGTGAATGCGCAAAGAACTTGCGATTAATTTTTCCTGAGACCATATGTCTGTTAACTCCCTCATTGAGTCTGCTTGTGATTACTGTTTTGAAGGCTAACTCGTTTGTCTTTTGGAGGAAATGCCTTTGCAAATGATTCACACGATTATTAATTGCCAACATGACTTCTGGGTATGCTTTCGAAGCTTCAAATCTATTTGTTACTTTGTAGCGCTTAAGGGCTTCTTGACTTTTAACCAAGCAATTGGATTTTACTGTTTTTCTGTTTATTTAATTTATTTACATATCATTTGTCCATAGACGGGTTTCTAAGAGACAGCTATATGCATCAATGATCTTATTAGAAAAGATAGCTGCTGATAGAAGGAAGGCTGATGGATGTCGCTTTATGAACACGCAGTGATAAGTATTGCCTTCTGCCTTTCTTTGAAGCCAACTCATTCGCTTGACCAATCGGTGCTGGAGATAGCGGCGGATGAGCTGCGCTCGGGCAGTCTGCGTTCAGTAGAGTTGCAAAGGAGTCTGCAGCAACAGGAGGAGGGCACTGTGTACGCGCAAATCCTCCATTTCATAAACCTCATTATCAACTTCCGTGTTCCTCTGAACGCTGCTGCACCTCTCATTCCCAGTACCGATCAGTTCGTGGGCGTCACCTCTATTCCCGCTTCGTCGCAGGCGACTTCACCTGCCGCCGCTATTCTCTCTGTTGGCGGCGCTCAACAGCAACAGCGTGGGCTGCCAAATGGCTGGCCTGCGAGCACCTCCAGCCCAATCAACCACCCCCACGACAGGCGTGATTTGCCTTTCGCCAGGTGAGGAAGTTCCTCTCCCTCGCGTACTCGCTCCCTATAAAGTAATCTTGATTGTACCGTAGCTAAGGCAACACTTTAGTCTCATATCGAATCCTATTTTTGTGAAAATGTGGCCACTTCCATCCTTCTGTCTTTGCATATTATTGACGCGCTGGCATTTTATTCAACCGTCAAATACTTATGAATGAAAGGCCACATCCTTCGGACTGCTCAAGGCATTGCTTTTCTTGTAATCTGGCATAATAAAGCCCAAGGCCATTTAGACGAAGTGATAACCAGTCACATTGTTTCCATTTGCCACCTCAATGCTTGGGAGCATAATGGGACTTTGTGTATGTACTTGTCTGTTCTTTTGTTAATGTTACTTTCTAGAGTTTGAGGGCAATCTTTTACTGTGCACCGCATGTATGGCGTGCTTTTGCTAGCCTTTACATGTGCTGCAATCATCAACTAATTTTTTAGGTTAAGGATAGAGGAGCAATGCATGCGTATGCAATCAAACTTCAGAGGGAACTGTTTAACACATTAAATACTTTTTAGACTCGCGTCTCCTATGGGTTCCTAAGTCTTAATATTCCAATGCTTAATTATGGAGTCAAACTACTCAATTCGTTATTTGATTGCGCGGTAACCATTTCATGGGCCTGTTTATTTTCACTATTCACGTTTTTGATTAGGAAACATTCTAACACATCGAGGTGTTGATGCCTAACTTATCATTGTTAAATTTTGTCGTACTTCATCAAGGCATAGCACTACTTGTGTTTACTTCGGTTGCAAAATAAACTCTTCTTCTTTCCAGTTTTGTTTCTCAATATATATTTGTGGTAAGCTTTGGTGTTATGAATGGTTGCAGGCCGGTATCACGCAACACCGAGATTTTACGTCGAAGTGTTGACTCATCATTGCTGGTGAGTTGGTATGCCTTACGGGAATTTCACCTCCAAGCATAAAGTCACCTGGTTGGCCTCAATGATCTCTGCAACTTCTCGCTTATTTATATGGTCCTTTAAGGTGATTCCCGAGCTGATCTGTCTTTGGGTGATGGGGTCATAATTTACGATTGGTGAAAATTGTGAATCATTATGGAAATTCATTCGTAATCTCTTCTAGCTTTTTGACACCACGAAATTGAATGTAAACATTACAACAATGGAACCTCTATTGCTTTTGTTCACACTCACTCACAATAGCATGCGCTTAAGATAAGCCTGACGTTTTTATGTTTAACACCGACTTATTTGGCGCTTAGTGTCTTGTCATGGAGTGATTGAACAGGTGGGTGCGTATTTACGAGAATCGAAAAGCTCTGTTTCGTGTCTTTACGCGTGCGCATAAAAGTTGTACATTGTTTAATTTTGATGGCTAACTTTTCAGTACATTACCAGCGTCAAACCACAACGAACGTAGATCCGTTCCCCATGGCGGTGGTAGCAGTGGCAGTGGAGGTGGAGGACTGGGTCACCACCACGGCCACCACGCCTCGTCAATTCCTCTTGGAGGAGGTGGAACGTTATCGTCGTCGTTGTCGCGAGACGCTGTCCCAACCTCCGACGTTGTTCTCGGCGAGCTGGCGGAGTGGATTTGCAAATTCGTCGAGAAGGTCGGAACTGAAAATGCCATCCCGGAGGCCAGCATTATCCAGATTAAAAACAAAGTAGACAGTATGTTCTCACCTTTCTCCTAACTGGTCTGACTGAATTCCGGCCACCATTGGTTGAATCAGTTCTCGTTACTCGTTGGTTTAGTGGAAATACCTCGATAAAACTGTTTAAGCGTACACATGAATGGGCATTCGCAACACAGGACCCAGTAGTTACTTTTCGACTTTTGGTACTGTTGACTGCAACGGCAGACTTTTTCTTGTTTATTTATAACGGAAAATTCAAAATTTACCAGATTTGGTTAATTTTGAATGAAAATTCAAATTACTGGTTCGGATTTTATTTAATTGCATACCTGAGTCCCTATTTGTCTCTCCTACCATGTTACCTCAATGGTATAATGATGTTAAAAATCATATCTTTAAGGTATTTTGGAAGGGCATCTGCTCAACCTGGCGGATATCTATCCCGAGGTGAAGAAAATTCCGAAAATTAAAAAGGTAACACCAGCCTTGACAAGCTATCAATTTATTGACATTAGAAGCATATCTATAGCTCATCGTAATAGTAGTGGAGATTGTTGACACCGTTCTTTTTAACCCAGCACAATTAATTCTCGACAAAATAATTGCTCCAACTTCTCCTAAGGTTTTCTTTCGAGAAATTACTTTCCTGACCTCCACTAAATTCAAATAACGGCATTGCAGCCGGAGATAGCGAACCCAACGCTTCTCATGGGCGAGAGCATAATTCGGCTTGCGGGTCTGGACCGGCTTCCCTGTCAGTTGCTCATTGACGGTCGAATGGAGCGGGTGGGCGACGGCGGGAGTAATGGTGGTGGTAGCGGAGGCGACTGGAATCGGTCAGAGCCGATGATCTTCATGGATACCAACAACGCTAACGTGGCGGCACCTTCCTCACACGAAATCTTCAACGAGGAGCTAGACAGTGTCATTCGTACCCTACTACCCGCTCAAGGGGCCCTCTTCGTTACCAATTACCGCGTCATATTCATTGGCGTGCCCAAAGACCCCTTTCGTATGTGATTCTCCTTTGGCCGGAGATAAAGACTAGGATTTTCCATGATTTCGGCTTTTTTTATTCGAGAAATAGTATTAATTTTAATTATTGTCTGTTGTCCTGCAGTTCGAGACTTGGTAGACTCTAACTGAATGTCTACTTTTCTTTATTCGCAGCTAATTGTTTTCACCGAGAATCCCTTGCAAAAATAATATAGGAGCCCAAATAGACTCAGAGGCTTATAATAGTCGCGTGAATGTATGCAATTTAAATGGGAGTGGTATTTAAACGAAACTTATGAGTTTTATTTTTGGCGCAACGATATGGAGTCTTTTTAATCATGGATTTTTAGTACTAGGCAGCGAACTTCGTCGTATCTCGATTATTTGTTTTCAAACTACATTGGCGCATCATTTCGATTATCAATTATCAGCACGTTTGTTTTCTCCACTTTTTCTTTTTAAAAAGATTTTGCATTTTAGGCTCTTCCCCAAAACGATTTTCGTTTCTGATCTTAGCATTTATTAATTAAGGTGGTCAATCAAACTAAGGAAAAAACCGGGTGCTAGTACTGCTTCGTGTCTGTACGTGTTTACCTATTGAGATGGTCGACAAACATCAGAGTCCAATTCATATTTTAACACAAAAGCTTCATTTTAGAAGCGTATCATATATGTGGTGCTTATCAGTAGTTCAGGCGGGTAAGGGATGGTGTTTATTTTATGCGTGAGGACTGTTGAAACAATTTCTGTGCCACTGTGTTAATTTAGAGTCAAACAAAGTGGTGTGTCGCAGTTTTCCCATCGCTGCACTGCACTCGATCAAACGGATGGGTAGCGCACGAGTGGTGACCACCAACCCCGTGGCACCTACAATTGCGGCGTCCTTCGAAATGGGTGCTAGCGGTGCTGGCAGTGGTAAAAAACAGCATCGGAAGCTGCGCAATGGTGGCGTTACGTCTTCTTCCTCCACGGAGACGCTAGACGTCTATCGTCTGCGTGCGCTCACAATGCAAATGATGCGTCTCGGCTTCGATCCCGATGAGGTGCCTTCTGAGGCACGTGACGAATTGCGACGTGTCCTCATTGAGTTGCGCTTCCACGCCATCATTGGACTCGGCTTCAACTCTCCGAACTCTCGTGCATCCGAGGCGCTGCTTACCTCAGAAGATGCTACTGAGTACCTCCTTCATAGAAGTTCTTATTTCTATGAAAATTCGACTTCAAAAGCTCACTAAATCAGTCCATTTGTGCACAAACGTGCTTTATTAATTTTGGCGTTTGTACTTCAGTTTTATGCGATCATTTTATTGCCCTTTTATGATGGTTTAAAATTCTTCATTACCTTGTTTTTTATTGAACAGCCTGAGGCTGTTGACTATTTTTATCTGAAACGGTATTCCATACGCACTCCCCTGCTTAAGTGATGTCGTTCACGCAGCTCTATTGCTCCCTATTGAATGAGATCACACCGCGTTGTCACTTTATCCACATCAGGAATGTTCGTGTCCATCCAATCAGAGCTTTTTGGGCCATGCAAATTTGGCTAGGTGTGGTTAATTTGCCAAATTTCTTTTAATTTAATTGTACACTTTTCTCGAAACTAATTAAGCCCATAAACTACCTCAGCCTAATCAATGGTTAGGGTCGTTTTGTCGTAGTCCTCTACTTTTTTCGTCACTTCTCAGAATATGGAATGTTGGATCCAATGTGATAGCAATCAAAGCATTTTTCGGTCGTTTAGGTCATTGTTCATAATTTAATTTCTTCTTAAACGTGTTAAGTCTTTTTTTTTCAGAAATTCGTCCAAATGAATTTAATGAATATCGTGTGCTTTAATTACGAGCTATTACATGAATTGTTTATGTGTTTTGATCTCGATTATGGTTACTGATAACGCCATCCCAAATGACTTGTCATCGGTATCTACTGGTTGAATATTTACTCAAGAAAGAACCTAGGTGTTAGTTCACATGAAAAATGTGTGTAAAACCACTGTTTTGAGTTTAAAGAAAATTCGCGCGTTCGTCCCATTTGGGCTCTGGGGGGAAGGAAGACAAATGGAGTGCAAAAAGTGGCAAACAAGGTGCTGATAGCTCTTACGTGATTCATCTCTTGAAGGTATCAATCATCATTACCTGGACCGGCATCGGGCCGACCAACGAGCCAGCAGTCGCAAGAAGTGAATGACGGCGGAATATCGGTGCAACCGAAGGAGGGTGATGACGATGACTCGACGAGTTTGTCCATCGTGAGCAGCAATCGGAGCAGGCGCAGCAGTCGTAGTCAGTCACAGACTACCAACACCATGCAAGCGGCCCTCATGCTCACCACTGGCCCACGCCTTCGTAATCTCTCCGTGGTACGTTCTGCCATCGCTGCCGCCACCTATCAGCTCTCTGATGCCGACTCTCTCGAAGCTACCGCCACCGGACTCTCGGACGACTCTTTACGAGGTTGGTCTGGCATTCGCTCTCTTCAAAGTTCCCCGGCGTTTTTTCCACCGTCATTAAACCACGAAACCACACATCTGATAAGTTTTAATAACACGTATTGTATGCCCGGGTATGGACAGGCAGCCTTAATAACGATATGCAAATAAATCTTGGTGACATAAGTTATTCAACTACATTCCAACACTGTTTTATTTCAGTACGAAAATTTATGCCTCTAGCATGGATCCGGTCTTATTTCGGCATCGTTATAGGCTATATCAGTTTTTGCACTTTTGCATTGGCCATCGTGTTAAAAGTATAGTCGGGATACGTGCTTTGGCGATGCAAATAATTTTTTATCAAAGTTCCCAACCTTATTAATAGTAGCCTTTTAAGTGAAATGCGTTGATACATTCACCAATGTAGTAGAGCCGGTGGCGAAATTAAATCCTGTGACAGTTGCACGTCGCTCGGCAATTGCCCTTTGCAAAACCTCTAGTTCAAGTGTGAGATTCATTCAAACGAGTTCATTGATGAAGGGACGGTTTTGAGCGTTTTTTTCCCATTGTTTCCCCATCTTCCGTTTGTTTGCTATTGGTATATTATGTTTGGGTTGCGATGGTCTTAGAACGTGAGAGGCGGGGCTCAAGGAACAATTCGGTTCGATTACTGTATCAAGTCACCAATTACGCGTAGGTCAATTTGTTTTGTCTCAAGTGGATGAATTTACGGACGCCAACTCACTACTCTCAATGACTCTGGCGAGTCTACGCTTGGCGGGCCTGGATCCGGCAATATCGGAGGCGCTGCAGCACTCGCCGGGCTACCTGGACATGGCCCAAGTGGCTCTCCACACCACCGGCTACTGCAAACATCCCTCTACCAGTCCCCTCTCCTCCATCCATTCGGGCGGTGCCAGTGCCTCCGACTCCCATCACAAGCCTCAACAGCCAATCTTCTCTCCCGTCATCACTCTGGCCAATGCAAACTACTCTATTACCCGCACATACCCCTCTCTTCTCATTGTCCCCTCTGTAGGTCTCAACCACTATAGTGTCGATGTCCAAAACTTTTTGGTAGTTTTCAGGAAGCTGATAGATTTGTATCAATTTAAACGAGTATTACAAAACGACACAATCTAGCGGAAAATTCTCAAAAAGCGTTATAGATACATGATCATAAAATCAAGTAAAGACACCTTTTGAGCCATTTAATTCCTTTGGCCCAAGATGTTTTTGGGGTGTAGCATGGTGATCGTAACTCCTCTTTTTTTTCCCCATGATAGGGTTTCAAGCGCTCACGATTGGCTCGAGTAGCACGTTACCACAAGCATGGCCGCTTCCCCGTGGTGGTGTGGCAGCACTTAGAGACCCGCGCCTTCCTACTGCGGGGCGCCGCTTTCCAGGCCAAGTCCATCCTCTCCGCCTTCAAGCACACCGTTGTAGCTAACAATGCATCTGAGAGGCAATCGGTCACTAACACCAACGTTGTCGCCACCGGTATGTCAATTTTTTATTTCACCTCTTATCCACTTTCACATGACCTTCCACCCCCATCGCTTGTATAAATAATGGAAAATGTGAGCACAGCGATTGACGCCTTCCTCAATGCCAATGCTCTTGCTTCTGCCTAGGTCTAAACTGTATTTAATATGAAGACGAGAGTTTAATGTAAGTAAATCAGTCAGTCATCACATGAAGAATGTGAGCTTGTGATAAGTTTATTACGTGGACTTTGGATTGGTCGTAGTTTTGAAGCACGCCGATACTAATAGATGTAAATAATTTATCAGAATTGCAACCCTTGATCGATAACTCACTTTGGTGGCAGGACGTCATTGGCATCAATGGTATCTTGTGATACAAAGCTCTGTTTGCAACGAGTATGTCGTTAGGATGGGGGGGTAGGGTTGAAAGCGGAGGTAGGAGCGACTCATCATCGCCCATATAGTGTTGTCAGTGCCAACATTGGTGCATACAGAGGCCAATTCCTGGGTTAGCAACGTAAGATTTATGCCTATTCACGTAGCTGCATTGGCGCAACTTTTTGCCACCCCTCTTTCCTGTCCTGATATGTCTGTCCAGGCATGTGGCCGTCTACACAGTTTTCGCTGCGTCTCGACAACTACTAGCTAAACCCTGCAGTTATCTCTGAGCCAGCGTTCACCATCTTCCCATTTTAGGATTGAAAGTGGGAAGTTTTATTAAACCCTTTCCGTTAATCAATCACACACTCGATTGTTGTCACCATTGAATGGATAGTTTAGGATGCCTTAGTCTGTTTATATGAGAGAAGCGGTTTCGCAAGGGATCATACGTTTGGACGCAATTTTGGCCTTTGTTCTCAAATTAGTGCTAACACTACACTATAGTAGCTGTAGTAGGCACACCGAGTTCAGTAAATTTGGACCGTGATCAGACAGGCATCTCTACTTGTATTAACTGCCACAGTCGCAGATAGAAATTGAAATGGGTGGTGATATGGTTGTGTGCGGTACATTTGCCTTAAAGACGTGGAGACGAGTACGGAGATTTCTTCGGCGAAGGAACACGCTCGTTACTTTGCCTCGCTGGTGAACATGTCACCTGTACCCTCGTCGGCGTCGGGGCTCATGCCTGCCTCGGCGACGGCCTCCATAGCGGGCTCGGTGCAGGGGCGGGAGCTCCTCTCACCGCGCATCAGCTCTGTGATGCTTCTCGCCACTGAACCCCAGGGCATCACCACACCCTCTACCTCACCACATGGCGTCGGCGGGACGTTGGCCCACGAGAAGGCAGGATCTTTGCTTCGCACCTCCCGTGCCAGCTCACGAGGTGTGTCTATCTGTCTGACCTCCCATCTTACCTGCCCATGTGGATTCTATTTCGCTTTAGACAATACTCGGATGGACAAAATAACGTCGTTCAAGCGCAATCTTGTTACATTTCTTACATAAGAGTTTCGGTAAATCGTTCTGTTCAACACGAAGTACTAGGATTAAATATCATCGCTTCAGCTATTTAAGATTTAGGCTTATAAAAAAACAGACCCGTAAAATACTAATTTATTTTCACGCACCGTGTAATTATTTTTGCTATGGTAATATTATCCTAACCTTATATATGCCTTTTCAATTTTCGAACTATGAGGTTCTAACTCGAAATCGCTGTTCTCTTTTCTTCCTTTCACCTGCCCCTATTTTGTTTTCATTAACCATTCATAATTAACCAAACTTTCCCATAATTTTTGAAATTTATTTACATGCTTACTCACTTTTCGCATTTGTGCCCCTCATTCATTTTGTTGCTCCCCCCACATATGTCATCAATTGTGTACTCGATTCATTAATGGATAAACCTTATCACTCGACTAACTCCCACCGGAAATAAAACTTAACACGGTTAATAGTGGCCGGTTCGGTGACATCACTGAACGTACCATTTGAGAAGCGTCTTTCACTTTTCACGACTCCTGAAGAGTTGAACGAGTTTACAACCCAAATGATCTACAATCCCTCGTCAGAGGTTGGTTTTGCCACCACATTGGCGAGCGGTGTGCGCAGAGGTCACTATATTCCACACCAATCCGATAGGCCCAAGAGGCGCTTTCATGGTGGAGGTAAAGCTGACAGCGCAATTATCTGCACATCCCTTATAATCTCTTTCTTATCATCCATCAATTGCTCCCCTTCCGATCGCGTCCACCATGTCTGCGCCTGTTATTTCGCTGATATTGTGTTCATTTGGCTGCGCGCTCTCCAGTTTCTCTGATATCTTTGTGCCAATAAAGGTATATTCAATTCAAAGCAGACCCAGTAGTAGGAGATCTTGGTCTAGCCTAGAAACGAAATTTGATCGCAGTCTGGTAACTTGCTGTTTGGAGTAGTGTTATACAAACCGCTTTAGCATCGAAATGTATGCGTGAAACCATCTGTGATCCATAAACGCAACAAATACGCTTGATCCTGCGTAACCATTGTGTTACCATTTGTATGATTCCTGCAAACTTGTACTAAAGTAATCGCGCTTGTAATCCATGTACAGAATTTTTTAATAGCTTACACTACGTGAGTTTTTGTTTTCACCAGTTCTGGGCGGATTATCCAGATCTGGAAACATACTCTTCCCCGCATTCACAATCATTTGGAGGATCGTATGATTTCGTTAAACGAACTAAAAACATTTTTGCTCTTGCACTTTTTTCAGTTCGTCGTGGTAAGATATTAATGTTTCACCTGCGAGTTTCCATGTGCACGTTCATTGCCACTATCATTAACCACGTAACCCAAGTAACAATTTGTTGCCCTTCGGCGCACGTCATACTTGCAGCTGCACGTCCATTCTTTGTGAATGCCGGTTTAAGACCTGGGCTTTGAATGGTCAGGTGATTAACTTGGTCATGTGTTGAAACAGCCTAAAGCAGGGTGTCCTCTTTCTGTTTAATGGCCTGGAGTCCAGGCCTTTGAAATAAACAGTGGCTTCGATTGATTTCTCTTCAACCTCCGACTGCATGTTTACGGAGGCTGAAACTGCACATTCATACAACACACGTGAACATGCACAAAGCCATTTTCTGCTATTTGCAAGCTAATACAACCATCCCCTCGTTTTCGCTTGCCCCAAATCAACCGCTTCTTGCTGTTGGAGTTGATTGAGAAGAAAGCACACTGATTAGCGCAGCTTGATCACTGTTTTCTGCCATATTGGTTTCCAGCACTAGGCAAATTCGCTGGCGGGAAGGCATCAACAACATCGCATGCATTCGGTCATGATGATGAGAGGGGTAGCGCTACTAGCTCTTCGACCCAACATCTTTATCCAGAGTCTCGAATGCCAACAACTCTATACGTTCTCTGTGAGCGTTCCGTCAAGGTGAGTTAGAATGACAGGTTCCCGCTCACAGTCAATTCTATTGTATCCTGTAAACCATCTCAGTTATTTGGATAATTCAGCTTCGTCTATGTACCAAAAAGGGTTCCTACGCTTTTTGTGTTAATCCATTCGGAAACCATTGTTAATTTTTTGACGTACTGATTGTCAATCGTCTCGTTCGCTAGCATGAAGATTCGCAAAGTTTGAACCGAAGTTTTTTTTATATGGTTGTATTTGAACCTAACATCCTAAAAAATCATCTAGATTTGCATCCTTGCAGCCTTCAGGACAATGTTGATGATTGACAGACATGGCTGCACACCCTCGTACATAATTGCAATCACCCATCTTTCGTAGACCATGGTGAAATCAGGCCAATTTCCAGGTGTGGAGTTCATTCCTGTGGACTACGCCTCCTATTCTTCGATACGCGAGACCTTCCGCAAGCTATACAACGCCTGTTTGCCGAAGGGTGCACACTCACGTCTCGTCGGCGTATTCAAGGAACGCCGTCGCGGTGGTAACGTCGACGAGGGAGGCGGAGGTGGTGGCGGCTATATCAGCGATCACGAGAACAATCTGGCAGCTGCGATGCCCAGTGAGAAGGCGGTGGGAAATGATGGTGGCTCGCGAGGCTCTCCTGGAAACATCATCGCCGCCGTTGCTGAGTCAGGCTGGCTTGAACAGATTCAATCTCTTCTCCAACTTGCCGGCGTCGTGGTCGAGATTATGAGCATCCAAGGCGCCAGTGTTGCCGTCTGTCTCGAGGATGGCACCGATATTGTGACGCAGGCAAGTACTAGATGGTTAGCTTTAGTATCAACCACTTCAGCTTTTCATACACTAATCTTCTACTTCTGTGGTCGTTGGTTTAGTATTGGCACATCTGTAGACCCATCAAAGTGGCCGCTCGTTTAATCTATCCTTTTGGATATTGAAACTCTTGTCTGTGTGCTTGCGCAGAATGAGTTAATTATGAAGAATGTTTTGCGAAGATACTGCCTTGGTTAAATATCAATGGAAATCGTAGAAGCTGAGATTACTACATTTTTGCTCTGTGGGAAGGAGTGAATAGGACAACGTACCCTTGAGTTTTAAGTACTAAGCCATCCAAGCTATGATTTCATTTTTATATTGAAATGTCGACAAAGTGTAAACGCTTACACTCTCTGTATTTTGAATTAACCTTCACTTCCCATTACACCATCTCATTTCATTTCACCAGGCTATGTGTAACCGTCCGAGTTCAGACAACCCCCAAACTACATCAATGATGCTCCCAGATTAGTAGGCATCATGAAAGTAAACCTTGTTAACTTTGGGTTATTTCTTTTCTCCTAGGCCAATTTGATGTTTGGTCGACTAGTTGTTCTCTCCGTTGTAGAGGCAATCCGTAGTCATACTTTAATCCATCCCTATAGATGGTTTCGTTGGCTCAAGTTATGATGGATCCGACGTACCGAACTATTTCCGGTTTCTGGGCTCTAGTGGAGAAGGAATGGCTTCTTTTTGGTCATCCTTTCAACCAACGTGTGGGCCAAAAGACCGAAGGCAACAATGGCAAGGCTTCACATGTCTCACCTGTCTTTCTGCAGTTCCTCGATGCAGTTCACCAACTGGTACGACAGTTTCCTCTCTCCTTCGAGTTTAACGATTTCTTTCTCCAATTCCTTGCTTACCACCACGTCTCAAATCGCTTTCACGACTTCAAACACGACTTCGAGCTGCAGCGCATGGCTCATTGGCTGAATCTCACTTCTGGTCACTCTTCGTTCACGTCGGGTATCTACCAGACCCACTCTGTTTGGCGCTTCGTTCAAGATCAACACGAAGAGTGGCCCATCTTCTTCAATTTCTACTACTCTCCCGAGTGCGCTCAAAAGGTACGATGTAGCCCATCACTACAACTGCTGCGCGAAGTTCCGCCCAAAATGCTTCTTATTATGTTGTAGCCTCTGTCGGTCAACTATAGAGAGTATGCAGATGACTTTATGTTACTGTTGTTAAGTTCTAATGCTGGTTTGATGCGCTTAAAGCGTAATAGTTACACTTACGCTTGCTGAATTCGTTAGCTTAACACTTTTTTGTTCTGTTCATATAATTTTTCTTAATTCATATTACTTATGCTAACTTTTGGTAATGACGACTTTGGAGCAAGATATAATCATTAATGGTCAAGTGATGTGTTCGGCGATGTATCTACTAAATTACCGCCGTTTTCACTATCAGGAGAGATGATCTGCTGGTCTATTTTTTTCAAATTCCCAGACTTTGATACCGACGACACACCAGGCTGCGTTGAACGTGTGGAAGTACTACCTCTCTGAAGACCTGGCCACTGGACCTGTGTTTGACCTTGATCTCTTCTCCCCTAGCTACCGTAAGCAGACCAACCGACCCTATGAACCTGTACTTCGTCAAGGCTACAACAATAGTCATGTGGTAAGTCGGCGCTCCATCCACAAACTCTTGAGAGATGGTTGATTAGCAAGTTTACTCCCATTCGTTAAGGTTTTTTCTCTCTCTATATATATACATATATATAGTATATTGTTGAAAATAAGCCTATCAATGCAAATTGATTTGTGAATGAATAGGAACAGACATACGCATTGTTGGGTCTACGGGAGGGCGACGAGGCAGTGGGGTGGCAGGAGGCGTGGTCGAAGGCGGTGCAACTCTCGGCAGACACCGTGAATGCGATTGACGAGCCGTTCTCCACCTTTCCCGAAATTCCTCTCTCTGAGGAGGCGGGCGCAGACTTTGACCGCATCGTTCGTGCCAAACTGGCTGCCACCACTACCGATGACGGACCAATTGTCCTCAACACCACCCTCAAACCGCCACCCCCGTTGTCAGAGTGCACGTTCAACTCTCTTCCAAAACGCGCCATTTCCACCACCATCGTCGGCTTTGCGATTTCAGGAGAGGGACGTAATTGCATCAGTGACGGCGTCGCCTCTCTACCCTCAGGGTCGGATGGCGAGGTGCCGCTGGATGGTGAAGACAACGATAGTTTCGAGGGCTACTCTCCGCCAGCGGACGAGTGCGGTGAGGTGCAAAGGGCCGTATTTGCACAGCATCGTGCTATCATCATGAAACGTTTAAACCGCACGTCTGGAAGGCCACTGAACAATTCACAGCTCTATCACAACCAGGCGTCAACTCTTGCGGTTCCCGCTCCCATAGCTGATGATATGGTTTTGGTTTCTCACCCTCTTCAACACAGTGGGTCGCTGAACGATCTCCCAGTTGCCGAGAGTGGCTTCGGTAATCCCATAACAACAGCCTTTTTCGAGCAAGTAAGTTTGTTACCAGAAATTCAGATGAACGCTTGGATCTTTCCTGTGTTTCCCCCTTATTTCACCTGGATTAAGCTAGAAATGGTTTTATCGGGTTAATCATAAACGCAATATTTTTTAGATTTACCCTTTTTGTATAGCCACACAGTTTTCGACGGGTAAAGACAACCCTATCGGTGTCGCGTTGCGATGCGTGCCAAGCGCTGATCTTGGCCTCGGGCATCACACGAGGTCTGGTGCGCTGCATGGACTGCAATTTCTACTGCCATGAGAAGTGCGTACCCGGAGTGCCGCGTGATTGTCCAGGGCGACCGCAGCCTACAGCCCACCGCCATCTCGTTGGATCGACCGTAGCCACTAGTGGTTTGCCCGGAACCGGTGTCGTGCGGCCCTGGAACAGGCAACGTGCTAAAACTGAGGATCGCAACCTCCACAAGCCTTCCACCAAACCTGAATCGCTCGCTCTCAGCAACCCGCGCTTCGGGTGCGTTCCGTTTTCTCCCCCCTGTTCCTTTTCCCACTTTGCTACACGCGCTATTCTTGCGGAAGAAACTTCTAGGATACTTAGAGATTTTTATAAGTACGATTAATTAGTGCCCCGTCATCGCTAAAGCTAAATAACGGTGTTGTAGTATGGGTATAAGGGCTTGGTGCTTTTGTATTTACTAAACCTTTGAATTCCAATATCACCTGTTAAATGTCTACTGAAGGACTCATAGGGTGTTACATTCTCGGTGACTTTTCTGTGTGATCACATTAAACAAAATCAGTATACCGTTTTCGATGGTGTTCTTTGTACTGGTTGCTTAAGTGACTCAAGAAACTTTGGTGGTCTTCAAATTGGAATGTGGGGCAATTTTACCGGTTGGATGCCATGCTTATCCACGCCTCTTGATTTATCGCTTTCTGTTTTGTACAAGTTAACTCCATTAAGGCGCAATGCTAGTGTCGATGGAAATTTTTTTGCCGCCGCGCCTCAAGAACAAGAGTTTGGTATGATTGGATCTGGGTCTTTATGAAGTTCCAACATTATCGATAAGCTGTGTCTTCGGAGCTATTGATTCTTCGAATTCTATCTAAATATACCAAAGCAAGTCGGGACTCTATTAGACTAAATCAAAATCATTTAAACTGTTTATGCGTTCCAGGGTTTTTTAGCATCCAAAACCACTTCTTAGCACCGCTGAAGTCATCTTATAAGCAACACAACAGTCTGAAATTGCGAGATAACTGTTCGAAAATCTCCGTGATTCAATAATTTATATGCTTAAAAAAAGCTGCCAGAGCCTGAATAAAAAGTGCCTAAGAGGAGTCATCATGGTTCCTTGCACTCCGGTTGCGCGTGCAAATGGCAATCACCTTTGCGTTGTGGTAAGAGCCATGATTAAATGTCGCTCGGCTTTTACCCCATGAGTCAGCTGACGAAATGCTATTCATCCCCACTAGTGTAACTCACTGTGATCTTTGCACTCTTTTCTACCTCCCTTTGAAACCATGGCAGTCGATATGCAACAAACGCCACGGGTTCTTCAGGAGCATCTCTGCTGTACGAAACGATTGGCAAGAACAACGACTACCTGCCAAGAAACCTTCCTGTATCGAGCAGCGACCCATCTCGGGGGATTCGGGGCTGCGCTCCCGCGCCACCGGACCTCGGCTCTGTGGCATTTTGCGGAGAGCTCTACAAGCTGAGCAGTCGCAAGGTATTGGCCAGCTGGAAATCGCGCTTCTTCGTACTCGACACGGAACATCATCAGATGCGCTACTATGACACGGCACAGGACGAGGTGCCCCGGGGCTTCATCGATCTGCAGGATGTGCGTGCTGTGACGCTGCTGCGCAATACCACCTCCGTGCCGAGACGCTTCCAAGATAGCTGCGCCTTTGAGGTAAGTGGAGTGATCACACGATGCTTATGTTACCGATCTTTGTTCGTGGCGATCCACCGAAGTTCATACCACTTGCTCTTCCTTTAGATTGATACACCAGCACGACAGTACAGATTTGCAGCTGATGATGCAAAATCTGCAAGCGCGTGGGTGGAGCGAATTCAAAGCACAATTCTGTGAGAAAGGCAGAGAGGGTTCCCGCCGGCCCACGTTACCGCCAGACGAATTTACCATCTCCTGTATAGAACTCATGTAAATAAGACATCCTGTTAAGTGCTTGAAAACCGCATTTCCCAAGCTTAGGATCAGTGCTGAACAATTTCTTTTTTCCCGCACCTCTTTCATCTCATACCTACTCGGCACTCCCAGCGATTTTGGTTCAAATGGCTTGGTGATAGTGTGCTTCTTCCTCCCATCTTAACTCCCTACCCCCAGCGATCTTAACTAGTTTCGTGCCATCAATTTGCCGGCCTTGCCTTGGTTTGAAAATTCTATGTATTTTAGCTTCAAGAGAAATCCTCAGTACACGAACTCTACTGCAAAAGTAGATTATTAATCTCATATACCAGTTCAAAGTTAGACCAAGGCACCGAAAGGCCGGCTTGGTGTGAACATGGAGTGAGAATGAACAGCAAAAGTGCAACAATTTACTGGGGGCGATACGATCATATGTACATTTGATCGAAATTCTGTGCTGTCGCCTTACTGGATACATGATCAGGAAGAATGAAAGGTCGCAATCCCTCAATTGCTCCGAGAATGGGGGATAGTACAGGAAAGATATCACTCTTGGCAGGGGAGGCACGCAGATTTTCGTAGTAGATGATGAGGATGCAAGCTGGAAGCGAATGGTAGATACAATGCGCCATGATGGGAGCCGCGAACCCGGAAACAATGTTCGGAGGTTCAAGTAGCTTGATATCGGGATAGCATAAACCAGAGGCCCGGGGAGTTTTAAGTGTGCGGATGAAGGGAGGGGACGGTTTGAAATCACTCTGGAACTCGGAGGCAGGTGAATCCGTCAGGAGGTATATAAAGGTGTCCTGATCGAGTAAAAAGGTCGACAGTAAGGCATCGACCCATTTTCCAAAACCGTAACAGGAGTCGCGCTCCTGGGTGTCGCACAACCATATAACATACGACTGGTCGAATATAAACGCCGAGCAGGACATGACGACTCGGTTGGATACAGTGATATCAATAACCCTCACCTTCACAGCCCTAGAAAAATCAATGTTGGCACTTAAGACCTCGCACTGAGCCGAACCGATTCCAATTATTAAGGCATTGACTTTTTGACTGCAACTGGTATAAGATGTGACCAGAACTTCTGCTTCGATCAGCGAGTCGGGTTCAAAGTCGGAAACATCATCACTCCCACCCAAAGCTCTTGTAAAAGCTGGAACTTTCTTCGGAAATAAAGCAGCCATACCCAACACGCTTTAACAGATACTACACTTACTTCAGTGCAGGCGGCATCATCAGCATTATACGTAGTCGTTAAACTGGTCTATATAAATTCTAATGCTCATTATCATGCGATCAAATAATGTTGTTTTAGAGGTAAATCAAATTTAAAAATAACGTGAATTCATTTGGGATGAGTGGAAATTTCATAAATGCACCTTCATGCAAACGGATTGACGGTCACATTTGCCACAGTAGACTTAATGATGCATGTTATGTGGTGGTGAAAAAAAATTTTAAACATGCTACAATAACTTCAGTATTTACAAATTTTGATATAAGATAACATATGACGCAATGAGCTAGTAATTTTGCGTCCCGAATCTTCATCGAAGGTAAAGAAAGACTCGCTTGACGATTGCGGAGACCCAAAGTAGCCCTACACTAAAATCAAAAGTCAAATAATGGCAGTTTCTTGTCACTAAGTTCTGTAGATATGTATCCTTGAGCATGTGGGCAATAAACCTGTTATGCATTTTCTTCAATTCTTGGTTTTGGTAAGGGGCCACGTTGTGTCTGGACCAATAGGGCATTCTGGTTGCCGCCAGGCCCTATTCTTTGCTATCTGTTTGTTTTTGCATGTATCTAGTCTTTTTTTAGGCTTCAGGGAAGTCTCGGCGTGCTATAAAGTTATGGTGTTATCAGATTTATACTTCTTGAGGTTTTTAATAGGCTGTCGCCCGTGCTCTGACTTTACAAATGGCACCCTTGCCCATTATCCAAGACTTGCCTTTGTAATAGCTTGCGTAGCTTTCGGAGGCTTACTTGAGGGCAAAAGGAGGCGTGGTACTAGGGCAAAATATATATATATTCAGTAAACAGAAAGGGGTTAGGCTGCTTGGCACGGTTCTGAGGCCAGCTCACTTGGCTAGAGCAGTATAGCTACCAAGGTGACCGTTACCGGAACCGGCAGTCAAGCAAACAAAGTATTTCAGTTAGCTATACCCATTGCGTAAACGTGCTCTTAGGGCACACTTGGAAACAACAACCTAGATGCTCATCCAGCTGCATTTACCCGGAATAGACGTCACAAAAGCTGAGCAAATCGTTGCTTACTTCAAATCATGTAATTTTGTGACTTAACTGCTGTGCTGGTTTATACCAAATCAGGCAACACCTATTTTTTGCCAAGGTTAGCACTAAACAACCCGGAAACTAGGAAAAATGAGGCAAACTGATGTATTGAGGTGCGTCAAGGATACTCAGGTGTGAGTGGCGCCATAGGTTGGGTTCATCACCTAGTACCCATTTTCTTCATGGGGTATCTACTCTTTTTGCCTCCCCTCAGGGTGTGCTCCGCGAGGTCTTCGACGTCGCGCTCGTCGGAGAAAGGGATGCACATCTTCCTCTTTTTTAGCATTATTGCAATCAACACATCAGGGCTAGCTCTACATCCCATTTATCCGCTCATGGTCGCCGGACTTGACTAGGAACCTGAAATCGATGAAGACGAAGACAACAAGGACAACAACGACGGAAGCATCGCTGAGACAGGGGTAGGAGGCATCAAAGTATGGGGAAGCATTGTTTTCTGCTTAAAATCAGTCATAAATTATATGCGTCAATCCGTGGCCCTGAACGGTGGTTTCCTTGGGCGACAGTGACGATACTAGTCTTCCGAGCGATCTCCATTCAGCGGCAGTACCACAGTGCATACAATAAATTCCGCACCATTCACATCCTCCATCGAGGCACGGGATCGAAGAAATGTGGTGCCTGATAGGGGCTGGAGTACATTAATCTCAAGGTAACAATTGTGGCGGAACAAATATGGACGTCGACCGATTTGCTGCATATAAAAATGCGAATGCACTTGCATTGTCGAGATGTTGTTCCCCTTAAAACCTCTAACCTTTATGCATATAAATGAATATGACCTCTAGGATCGGGCTTTCATCTCGGATCCATTGTATTATTGTAGACTGAAGTCGCGGAACCATAATGAAATGAGGCCTGCTTCCATTTTCGGAAGTTTTGGTGGTCTGTAGGGCTGAGTTCAATCAATTAAGAAAATAAATAGTGTAAATGGAGCAATGCGCTCAGGAAGCATACAGATGATTAGGAAGAGAAACAAGTACCAACTTATGTGTGCACATTCTACCAATTACCATGGTTGCAAGTTACAGATGCCCTATCATAAGGTTTCAAGTGAGGCAAAGTGGGCGATAGTGATAGGAGTCCATTGAAATTCGCGTGTTCACGTGCCTACCTCGGCTGGCACTTGAATAATCCATGTGATCAGCGCAGTAAAAATTGGGTGGAAAAGTTGATATAAACCTTAAGAGTCCCCAATGTGAGGGTCTCAACTACCTCAGCTGATCGTGCTGGAGTCTGTGGGTAAAAACGCGAGTGCGAAACGTTAGGTTAAAATCAAAGGTTCCCTTCCTACTAATTTCAGACTCCGAATACTATCTGAATAATTGGCGAAATACTCTCAAAAAGCTTTCGGAAAGGTTCCCTACTACTGATTGCTGGAGTGCCCATTTGCCAACGGTGCACAAAATGTCTAGGCGACGAGGTTCTCCATTCAAACCCCAAAATTGATGACTTCAGATAGTAATAGTGCCTCTCCCACTTACTGGGAAATTTCCCTAGCAAAACGAAATTGCAGTGGTAACCAGCTAGTCTAAATAGTATCCGACAAATTTTGCACTGCGTATCCCATATTGACGGCCTATACCTTACCCCAACTAAAGTAATCGTGAGCCAAGATCAAACGATGAAGCCCCAGAGTTCCTGCTGCGCCCTTTACGAGTCCACAATTCATCATCTCAAACCGTGAACTCAGGTTTCCAATGAGTAAGAACACCAAGAGGGAGAGACTTCCCACTTTACAAAATCTACGCAGCATTGACGGAGGCAAGGCACTTCACGTGAGCGGATAATTTTTGTGACGAGTTCTTCGAATAAATTGTAAAGTTCACAGCTCTCAAGAGTCCCATTTAATCCTTTCGAAAATCACATTAACAGCTGAATGATTGAACAGAAAGGCAAACCATGACCCATCTGCGCTTATGGACACATGCCTTTAGTCGAAACCTGCTCCTTAATCGAGGAATTCGAGGGAACCTAGGCGCCTACGGCGCACTATCACCACTCTGCCCCATCACGCAAGAACAACAAGTGGCACAATCCGAAAACGTTTATGAGGGAAGAAAAGTTTGAAACTTTTAATTGGCTGCATTCCACACTCGAGGCAGGACGAACATGCTGGTGAGCATCATGAGCGGCGCCGCGGTGGGCAGGGTGTCGATTAGTCCAGCACTGCCGGCCACGTCCATGTGGGTGTAGGGCAGCTGCTTCTCGCAGCCTAGTCCGTGCTAAAATCGACAGCAAAGCAACCAAGCAATTAACGCGTTTAACGATGCCAAGTAAGGAGGTGATGGCTGCTCTGTTCATCAATGTCAAACTCATTCACGCATCATAGCCGCTGAACGAATGGCCTCATATTTGAGCCCTCTTAAGGACAATGGGCTTGAGTGATGCGAAGCCCCTTTTTCGACTACAGTTTGGAGGCTCTTGGTGTAATACCATAACACTTGGAGTAAGGATTTCGTAAAGAAGCCTAATGTTTGCAACCGAAAATGAAGCTCAGAAACAAGACGTGTACTGCTCATCATTCTCATTAAAGTACAGGCCGAAAGCGAAATTCCGACCCAGTTACCATGTCTATTTCGAACTGATGCGAAGACTAAATCATAAATCGGATAATTCGAGTCCGCGCAACAAAACCTAGTGTGCATTGATTTGGGACGTATTAACTGATGGGACCAAATCGACGTTAGGCACCAAGCTGGTACGTGCGAAAACTAACCTACGGGCTTTCCATTCATGCATTCTGTCCCGTTTCAAAGTGGTGGTAGGCCCGGTCTAATAACCTCGTCCATACTTTTGTAGACAGCCCCAAGTGGTTTGAAGTGTGAGAAGAATGATGCTACAGTGGATTGGAAAATTCACAATTTAAAGTACATGCCACGTGGGTAAGATTATCCTCGCCTTGTGAGAGTAAGAACCAGCTTCAGCGTCGTGTATTATCCCTGACAAAATCTAATTCTGCTTGGACGAATCGCCCCATTAACCATCTAACACCTCCAACACACAGGTAGCCATTTCATCTGATGCGGTGCAGACAGTTCCCGCTAACTCAATAAAGTCCCTTTGAGATCACATCACAAATCCCTCATTCTAGCACGAAGGATATCGCAGTTCCCAGACCACGTTCAATGCAGATGAAACATAATGCGTCTCTTTAACCTGCTGTTGCCTGATTTGGTGTAGAGGGGGGAACTTTTCAAAGTACTCGACGTTCAAGGATGGCAATTTTACCCAAATATGTGTCGAATTTTGGCTTTTTGATCGCTAGCTGTAAGCCGTCGGATTCCATTTTCGCGGTCACTTTTAGGCACAGACTCCGTGCGCGTGTAAAGCTGGCACCGTCCCGGTTCGTCTTTGTACGTCGTGATTATCACGAATAATACGACATTCCAAACGGTAAGTTTACTTCTTTCATTTGCATGAAGGTGCAGCTCTTTTCGCATAGGAAAGCTTAGATTTTAATAAGTACCACCTCCGGTTGGGCAATACAGTTAAGAGCCTAATTTTGCGCCTAACTCATGAGTAGTAGGCTCGTGTGTCTGTAGGGAAGGCCAAGGAGGGAAAGGAGGCAAGCTCACCTTCTCGAGTCCGCTGGCCATGATCATGAAAGCTGCGGGAAACTGATGACCACGGGGTGTCGCACTGCTGGGCAGATTATTGCATTGCAGCAGATCCTCATACTCCGTGTGGCCCTTGCTCATTTCAAAGTCCTCCTTACGCACAGTCGACACCTAGGCACACCAAGGACTCACGCTATAAGCAGTTGGCAAGTACAATCATTCACTCACTATAAGGGACATCTCGCTTTACCTCAGCCATGTCAGATATGCGCTCGCCGGCCTTCTGAAGTTTGTGCGCCATGTCAAACTTGCGTGCGGGTCCGTTGTCCATGACCGCCTAGACAAAAACCCGACGCAAGGATCAGGTGGTGCTCCCTGCAAAGAGGGCAAATGGCCGAAATCGCGCTTACCGTGTAGAATTTGTAGGCCCGAATTACGTGGCCCGTGAGGGTGGCTACGGTGAAGAGGAAGGGATTTACTGCATTCAGAGCCTAAAATTACAAAGTCAAATGCTCCAGAGACGGCCAATTTCCCCCATCAATGGGAATGCGGAGACGCTTGTCTACGTTTTCACCCTAAGAAGCTTTTGAGTCTTAAGGCAAGCAAATGCAAGGTACAAATGAAATAGGGCACTGAAGTGAACCCTCTTTTTGTTATTTATCACACAGGTCTTTCCACACCCAAGAAGTTATACCACTTTTGCTAAATGACAAAACTGTTCTTGAAACATGGCATAAGCGAAAGAGGTTATCGAATTTCCTAATTCAGTGTGCACTTAACTTCGTCAACTCCGACCACTTTCCTTGACGGGAAGAGGTCGGCGCGGACCTTATGCCTAATGCCTATGTTATCAATTTTGGTGAAGGGAGGAATGTTGAGGGAGATAAGGAAGGGGGTGAACGGACCTCTTCTTTGGCGAGACAGAGGAGGTCGGACATGACCATACGGCCCTCGGCGTCCGTGTTGCCGATGCGGACACGTTTGCCTGCACGCGAAGTGATGATCTCGTCGGCCACATAGGCATTGGGTCCGAGGGCATTACGCACGAAAGCAAGGTGGGCAACCACGCGGAGGCCGGCAGGACGGAGAAGAGCGAGAGTGCGCAGAAAGCCCGCCACCGCAGCAGCGCCACACTTGTCCCGGTGCATTCCCGCCATCACTCCACCAGCCTTTACGTCGCTGCCACCCGTGTCAAAGGTGATGCCCTTGCCAACCACAAAGAGACTCGTGTCCACCTTCTCACCGCCCCGATACTCCAAATGAATCACCCGACCTCGATGTCGTTCCACGCCTTCCAGCCCAGAGAAAGGTGGACCAATTTCAAAGCTTGTACAGAAGGTCGACCAATGGCCTGACCGCTGTTCCGCCACCAATCTCGATATAATAAGATTGGGTGGACCGAAGTGTGAGCACACACTGATCCGTAGGGAAATAACGTCTTTTACAGGAGGCTCTGTTGCTTTTTTCATGCTTGCATGGCTTAAAAATCATTGACTTTTTAATGCACAGGCGCGAAGCAACACTAGACTCAGAAGGCATTGCAGTGTCTCGCAATGCTCTTCACCAAGCCTTCACACTGTAGAGAATGCCAAAACCTGGTAGCACTGTGGAGGAGTTCCTTATGGCAAGCGTCCTACTTTAGTCGAGGGCATTGAAGCCAAAGCCCCGTTGAAGTGACAACACAAAGCGTTTGGACAAAAAGATTTCGCTGTAAGATTGAAGGTCCCTTGTGAATTGGAAGAGAGTTATGCAGTGTCGAAATGGAGGAGTCGCATCGCTTCAATCCCCTTGTATTACTAAACACAGTGCAATTTCAAGATTTGCATCATTCATCGAGAAAGCATTGCATGCAAATTAAAGAAATTGGTCTTAAGGAGCAAATGATAAAATTAGCGTCCACAGGCGATGGGTGGATGAGGCGTTCAAAAGGAATGAGCATCAGAAGCCCCCTCAAGCGGCTCTACTCAGGTCTGTGTGAATTTCTACACCAGCATGGCTGAGCTGTGAGGGGTGAGACAAAGTCGACCAGAGTCGCCCCACGCAGGCCTGCACTCCGGAGAGCGCGACACACCCACCACGACTCCCACCGGGAATCGATAGCGCCTGGGGGTGAACGAGGGCAGCTAGTCAATACCGCCGCGGACGACAGCTTCCTACGGGGTGAGGCGCAGCCTTGCGGCGCGACAAGTTTCATTTCCTAATTGGACTTGCAAGAAGTGTTCGGCGACTCTAGGTGCTTCCAATTGGGGACAAGCAGTGCCGGAGCGCACTGTTAAAACTAAAGGTCCCATGATATCGAGTGAAACGTGAAGCACTTTAGGCACAAAAATTCTAGATGCTCAGTGCAAATCCAGCTGAATATACCAAACTGTAAATGCCTCGTATCTAAGCTGTTTGAAAATTCACCAGCTAGACTCGAGGTATAGTAAGCACTGAAATGTTTCAAGCTGACTCACTAGACGCCGCCCTATCGACAGCAGCCATCAGAGGATAGGCGTGAGGGTCGACATCGGTGACGCTGATGGCAACATCGGGACAATTCTGGAATTCTTCCTGGAGGTAATCGGCGATGCGCGAAGCCGCCATCCGCTCAGGATCGGAGCCACCGATGTCACGGGCGACCCGCCGACCCTCTTCGATGGCTGTGGCGACCCTCAATAGGTCCTCCGAGGCTCCAAAGACGCCCAGTTTCGTGTACTTAGTCTGTTTGTGAGGGAAAGCCTCACGGACCTCCAGAGGCTGCGTTCACATAAAACAGGGATGGCATAATGTCACTAAACTTGGAAGGACAGGCGTGAAAAGGTTCAAATGAACTGCCGACATTTCTACCTGCATGGAATTCAGAGGCATTAGCGGGAGGACCTTCATACCCTTAAAACAAATCAAAAATGAGGTTCGATCGCATTCCTTTGACAGCGTTTGATCCAGACGCCTAAGTGCTGCAGATCAACACAAAACCGATCTCGTTCAATAGACATAATTTGTTTGGCACGGAAAGTGGGAAAACTGCAGACAAGATGAAACTAGCTGTGAGAACTGTAGAGGGCACGATGAGATGGGTTTGGAGGCCTCACCTGGTAGAGGGCGTGAAGTGCTCCGAGGACAGCATTCAACAGGGCAAATTCGCCCTCAGCCCAGGCAGCATCTTCGGGTGTGGAAGCAATGGGACCCAGTACCAGAAGGGGCTGTTTGCAACCGATTGCGACGGCTCTGCATGAAAGCAAAGCGACTTTCATGAAATTAAAACTAACAAGGCTGAGTGTTGGGTTGAATGCCCATTTCGGCGTGTGGACAGTAACTGTGGGCATCAGGGACGCTGATGAATCCTAATGCAGCATGACTCACTTCTTCAGACCTGCCACTGCCGCCTCGTAGATGTTTCTGCTGTCATCGGCGTCACCGTCTAATTTCCCCGTTGGTGAGAATATCTGTAAGTTGGCGGAACACGGTGAAGCTTATATCAGTGTGGTATAAGTTTCCCTTCCCCACATACCAAAAATGTTGGCCTGCAAATTAAGCTCCAAACAGTATATGCATTAAGGAAAATTAACAAGGTGCTAATGCATGGCATTTTAACAAAAGTGGGAACCAACCAAGCGTTGGCACGGATGAGTGGGAAAAGCGACGATAGCATGAGTTTCGGAAAGCTTTGGGTTTACCTAGAGAGTAAACAGCCAAAAGATGTGGAGTTACAAGATGGCACAGCAAGAAGGATGAAAATAAGGAACATACCCTCTCATAGACGCTGAGGGCATCTTCGATTTGCACGAAGCTGCTCCCAAGTTCCTTTATGGTGTCGTTGATAAATATAACGACATCGAAATTCTCGTCCAAAACGCTGGAGACGGAGACGAGCGACATGACTTGCCGATGTGGGAGAGGCAAATGTGATGAAGGCCACCAATCCAAAGCACGTGGTGGTGGAAGTAATGCTGCGGTTCAGCCAATGAACAAAGGCGGTGGAAGGGCCAATCAGCTTTCAAGGCGTAGCGTGCATTAGACATGCCAAATAGTGGACTGGGGTGACTGGACAGTTGTGTGTGACAAAAAAAGTGGACAAAATAAGGCTGAACAATAAACCGTGCCCTACTGAACGTCGTATAGTAGAAATTTTATGACAACACTATAAAATTACGCTTTTCCAACTGATGCATGCCAGACCCTTCATTTTTCTGCTGCCTTGATGTCAACTTGTTAGAAAGCAGTAACGATGTCAATAAAAATGAATATGCACAGTAATAACGCGCTAGATCAGCCACAATAGTGGCTGCAAAGATAAACTTTATTGGGATTGAGGATGCCATTTTCATGGTAAAATGTTATGCCCTCTTCTTTTAAATGCAAAATGTGGCTGCTCGTTTGCGCTCTCAATAAAAACACGATAGAGATGGTTCAACACGTATTGGAGTGAACTGCACAGCTTTTGAACGCAGGCATGCGGATAGATCATGCGGCTAGCTGCAGCACGTGCGCGCAAACACATTGCCATTGCATCCCTTTAAAAGCGGGAAGAGTGATGGGAGCAGTGACAGCTGCACACGTTGGAAAGTCATCCTATTGATTTCCGATCGATGGTTGCCCAGGCTTGGAAGCGCCGTGCACACTAGTCATGACTCATACCCATATCCGTTCGTTAAGGCTTTGGTGGTTTAGCGAGCCTTTGGTAGCATACAGCTTTCTAGTGCACCTCGACTTCTCTCACCAGAGTGCAACGACGGGCGTCTCTACGGTCTTTGCTTATCGACAAAGCAAACAAAAACACCCAAATCGCATTCACTTCATTGCTCACCGCCCAATTACCAGCCAGGATTATCTATTAATAGGCATACTCATTCATTTTTTGAGGATAATCAGGAAAACTGTACAGCGACGATGGCAAGCTATCGGAATCCAAATCCACATTAGAATGGTAGAAGATGCTGAGGAGTACGCAGATTGTAAGTGCCTAGATCAATAACGTCCCCAGAACTAAGGTTGGAAAATTCAAAATCGCTAAGGTTAGGTTCGGGTCCTCTTTGAGACAGCAGTAGCTTGAGACTACAGTGTGCTCTACAAGCTTCTTTAAGTCACTTAATAAACGCATTTCCTTCCGCTGTTTAGCTTTGGGAAGATTAACTGATTAAACCTCTTATCATTCCAGCACATATCATGGGTGGTGGTGCATTTTTGGAAAGGCGTACCATTACAATGCACAATCGAATAAAGAGGCTTCTAGGTGTTATGTTCTCGCGGATATTGGTAGTGCGTTCACCTCCCCTTCGTGGTGGTCAAATTTTAAGATTGTGATCTCACGAAGAGGACTTTACGATGCTTCTTAAGTCCAATGCATCGGTCATGCTTTAAGTTTCGGTTCTACGTAATTAACAAATTGAAAAACTGTATTTTTTTCTTGCTGAATAAAGGCGGCTTACCATGTCTGACTATCTTTGCTAACAGAAGTTGAATAACAACTCGAGTAAAAGGTCAAATTTGCGATGCCTTATTCTCTAATCGTGGATCATTACCCCTAGTGGATGAGAATATGTATCAACCAGAAGCAACACCACTGAAATGGACGGCACTTTGACGCACTGGATCGGTGGGCCCACTCCAAGCAGGGCCTCTGTCCAATGCGCCGTTCATTATTTGATTTAAACCAAATAAATTGCAGGTAAATTGTCTAGCAAAAAGTGAACTGACGTGTTGTCCTCCTTACTTCCTCCCCTACATTCATGACGAATGGGATGTCAAATTAAAGACACGTTTTAGAATCTTATGGTAGTAAAAATCCTATTTGCGTGGCAGACAATGCACTTCCTCTCCAAAACAGAGAAAACGTCGATGAATTTGTTTTGTCACAGCATCAATCAGATATTACAAGTGGCTGAGTGGACAAGTTTCCGTTTGGAAAGGCACTGAGGCCCAGGCAATTGAAATGGCTGTTGACCGGGTTGACTGCTGCAGTACGGATTGCATACATCGTAGGCAAGTCGACCTTTTTGAGCACAATGAGCAATCTTCTTTTTAAAGTTCTCCTTTTGCCTCCTACTCTAAGTATTATTAGACGCCTCTGAATTCAGCTAAAGACTTCTACATATGACAATTACTGTATTTTAAGATATGTTTAGCCTTCAATTATCAGCAGGAGAGCAAGGTGAATAACAAGACATTGTGGATTTACTTAATTCCTCCCCACGCTGCAGGTATGCTTGAATTGCTTGAGTAGGGAGTAATTCGATTTTTTAGAGCATAATGAGCTATCGTTAATACAATCCAGCATCGTAGAGCAATTTTAAAAAACTAATTTTTCATGTCTGAGCTTATGATCTATAAATTACGATGGTCTTTTTGGGGTCCACTGATGTTGGTAAAGGCAAATCAAAGCAATTATGCGCATTATGTCTTTTTGTTGCTGTTTTAATAGTTTGGACGTCAGAGAAAGTTTATTCCACTATGGTTGCTTGTACCTGAGTTAATGCGCGAAGTTGTATAACATGGCGTTAATACCAGACATTACTCATATTAAGGAAAAAACTTGTCTAATGCAGGCCAAAGCTACTAGAGGGGAGGGCAGGGGATACTGTTTGGGTAATTGGGGCAGCGGGAGCACCTTGGGGCGGAGGTATGATAAGGCGCGGGCAGATGGGAACGTCTGTGCCGCGGCGGAGGATCATCCATCGATGCTAATAAATGCCATGGCATCCACTCCGAAGAAACTATCGCGGCACAGCGCATCGCTCTTACTGAACTATGATAGCGTCTTCTTCATCTTTCCACTGTCATAACAATCGGTCGTCTTACTTAACACCCTTGAGCCTTGAGTCCGGCAAGAAAGATGTTTTCAAATATTAGAACAGCTTAATAAGTAATACAGTGAAAAGGACTAATTATTTTTTGGATGTACGGAAGACCAGCTTGTAATTGAAATTAATTCAATCATAAGGCATTAAAATCGAATTAATCTGACTAAAGCACTAAAAGTTGCATGATATAGGTTGGTCCTTTACTTAAATTTGTTTTTATAACATTTTCCAAAAGAAAATTTAGAAACATTTGCAATCTTTGCATAACTAATAAATTCATAAGATTTCCATATATATTCAATGATCTTTTGGGTGTTTCCGTTTTTATCTATCTGTGACGGCAGGAGTATTTGGTCCGGATTAACTCAAAAGGCATTTTCAAGCTGCCCTTATTGTAAATGCGTTTATGCAAGAGTGTACCTGGGTATTTTGACATATGATTCGATCTGATGACAGCTTTGTGCACGAAGACAGCTGTTTAATTAATTCATGCCTTACTAGGATAACCGAGATCTTAACGCAGAACCGATGCCTGCACAACATAGGTGAGAACTTATGAAATCAGCCGATGTCCATCCTGTACAAGCACGTGCTCAAAATCACAACATTATCAAATTAGTGTAGCAATGAAACGTATGCATGAGAGGAATTTGGCTTTATTACTTAATTCGACTGCTAAAGACGCGACCGTCAACATTACTTGCTGCGCATAAATGAGACAACACCATTTGCTGAAAGTTTTCCATTGTAATCGGCTCGTGATAACCTCAATTTCGACGCACTAGGCATTAGCTAAAGAGCCCGAGCCTAAATGACGGCTTTTACCAGCTCATACGTATCTCTCTTACATATCTAAGCATCAGACGAGTTGCATTTGCTGCTTGAAGACCGTCATCGCAAGGTGTTTCATCTTCAAGGGCAAATAAGTAAGCAGCGTATTTAATTACAAAGATGACCAATTCACCCACAGCAGACGAGTGAAGAAATTAGCTGATTTAGCTAGAGCAGCAAATGAAGGCGATATCTCTCACCGGAATGCTATGTATCAGCAAACGGCTCCGATCAATGCTGAGGCGGCTCTTAAGGTATATGTTACAAACATAAATTTCTCATTTTTAATGTGAAAGAAGTGTTTAGTGGACAAGAAGAGGTATGCCTGCTTTTTGGTCGCACAGAAAAAATGTCATTAATATTTATGGCAATGATAGCAAAGAGTAAGTGCACAACTGCTGTTTGTGCATGAAGTAAATACTTTAAGATTTAGCTCTTACACCTGACGGGCATAAGATGGATGGAGTTGCGAATCCAATGATTATTTAAGATGCTTTAAAGCACTTCTGATGAAAATTAATTAAGCTTTAAGCTATTACGGGTGGCCTGTCATTCTATGAAATGCGACCAGCGTGGCGTTTGAGACTCAAGTCAACTCACGTTATTTTTAGGACATTATGAAATTACCACAAATTTATTAATCTATCTCTGTGTTGGCAAATCATGTCATGTTTGAAACGTTTTAAGCACAATGCACATCATGCTTAAATGTCGGTAGTATGGTCGAATTTTAAAAGCAAATAAGGTTTTATTTGGCGCATAAAGGAAAATAAGTACCCTTCTTTTTATAACGAACGTTGGGCTCAGGGAAGTACGGTCGGGGAAGAGCTAATTGATCAAGGGGATAGCATATGCAATAACTCAGTTATGATATGCCTTTGAAGCGCAAGTTGAACCTCTCCTCTATGCCTATCATGAGACCCGGTGTAAAGATGTCCTTTTACCATAACAAGAAGGTATAGTCAACAATATTGTTTAACTCTAGCACATATCTCTCACCACTAGTTCATTACGAGACTGTCACAAATAGCGTTTGAACGCATCCCCTTCGGTGATGCTTTCAAATGAAGGAAGTAGAGGAAAACTGCTTTCTCCTGATAGACACCGTAGAGCACTTCTTCGTCCATTTGGCCAAACGCACAATTCCGCGCCCCTCTGCAGACCTCTTCGAAGAGGCGAGAATACGGCTCTGAGCTGATCAGCGCATTCACAACTTTGCCGCTCTTTCAGTTTGTGACACATCTCCTTTTATAAAACGACACGCTCTTCAATTTTTCTGAAGGGATGTAAGAAGAGGAACCAAGGTTAAGTTTACTCTTCTAGGGGATGGATGCAACGGTGAAAAGTGAAGTCAGATGCCTAGTTAATCTATTAATTTGTTCTGCTATTAGTGAAAGGCTAATGGATCTTTCTCCGTCAGGCGTAGAAACAAACGGAACCTGATAATTATTGCTATAAATGCATTACCACCTTGCTTAAAATTATCAAAGAAATTTAAATATGCTTTTAAATGAACGCTGGACTCTTGAGACTTATTTCTGTATTATGTATAAAAAGTAAAAAAAATAGTTATTCTCTATCAAGGTCAATCGAATCGAACCAAGCAATCTGAGTAATCTAAAATTAAGGTTTTGGAAAGAAACTTGTTCGGCAAGAATGGATTGAAGGGTGAATTGAAACGCATTACAATTAAAATTAGCTTCTTTTATTGAATGACATCATTACCACTGCAGGTCGTAAATGTGTACCTGAGTGCAATGCACGCCTTCATTCATTCCATTCCATTTTCATGCGTTTGCAAACAAGCGTCTCCTTCGTGTGGGAGGCGTTTATGTGTTCAAATCGACAAAACGGTCGTTCGTTTGCAATGCAGGTGATCAACGGAGAGCACATTCATTTACCCAAGCAGTAAAGGACCTCATCCGGGATAAGCATTTGCATAGATACTATGGCACTAGGGCTTAAATTTATGAGACCAGGCATCCAGATCTACCGAGGAATGTAGTCACTTCCATCACTCCTCCCATTTTTTCGAGGTAGAGAGGAAGCCAAATGCATACATGTAAGTGGATAGTTTGTAAGCAATGAGGGTAGACACATGAATTCAAGTGTACTTTAGAAAAATGAAAATATTCAACTAATCAACATTTAAGGATGGTGACCCTAGTTTTGAAGAGTGTCACCGATGGAACTGGAAGTGACCAATGAAATAGAATTCTGCGTCGTCGAGCCAGTGGTGCTTAATTTTATTTTGATCCCGCAATTGCTCACGTTTCATGTTAAATAATCCTCCTATACGGGAAAATCCTCGTATCCATAAAAAACCCACCCAGATTGCGACGTAAAATTGTTCATGCCGAAAATTTCGCAAAGAAAATAATATCAGGAGGGGAAACATATGGTTTGTGAGATTGGAGCTCACCACTCTTTACTTGTATAACGAAAAACGGTAAGTGTTGCTTTTCTGGTCGATGGCTCCCAACTTAACTGATACACTTCCTATCATATGGAATGAAGATGGACATATTGCGTTGGCCATACTCACGCGAGTTGTCATCGCAAGGGTGCGCTAAAGTGGACGCAAAGCGATTTGCAGGCCATTGGCTAGGGCAAGCAATCAATCCGCGGGGCTAATTAGCTAAACCTTCATACATCTAGTAAAGACGTTTCAAAATAAGTTTTCTAAGATAATGAAAGTGTGAGAGGGGATAAAATTTCAAATTTAAAGCGAAATTACAGCTAGTAACAAACGATCAAAGTATTTTCTCTTCCATCTAAGCAGAAATAAGTTCAATATCAGAACAGCGATAAGCTTTGAGGGATTGAGATTGTCTTGAAGATTCCGTCCCATCTTCTTCTAGAAATGCATAACATATTTCCCACCGAGTAGTCCAAACAACTGCACAGATAAACGCTCTGCACATTTCCTTTTCTTTTAAAGAAAGAGTGCGATATGCCAAGCGCACCAAAATGCAAAGCTGAAACCGATGTCACTTTGACCAAAAAATCACTAGTTTTAAAATTGCGTATGCCTTATGCAGCTCTTGACAGATTTTTGAACAAAAGAAACTTAAAAATATCTGTAGTGATTAATTCTTCCCTAAAAACCTGACATTGTTCACGAGAGGAGGATAGAAACCGGAATGTCACAAGTTTATACGTATTTTGCTGAACAGCTGGTTGATTGCTTCACTAATGGTCAATTCTTTGAAGTAATTTTTTATTTCCCTGCGCGAAGTCCCATATCCCATATGCCAATTGATAGGGTTTGTGGAATGAATAAAGTTTAGAGATTCAAAAGATACTGACTGCAGAAGACAAAAAAATAGGGAATTTAAGCAATTAGACAAACAAAGCTTTTAACAACGCTGAACGACTTAATGCAGGAAATTGGTGAAATCCTAAAGGAAATAAGAAGAGCATGGAACAGAATAAAATCACAGTGCCCTGGTTTACATCACGAAAACATCGTTAACAGAAGTGTAAATACGTCGATAACATCGGCGCTGTAAGTCGAGAAAGTGAGAAAGTCAATTGTTCATTCGCTTTGACCGAAACACAACCATTATCCCCAAAACCAACTGCGGATTACTAATTTCCCAATTTACTGGAAAACTTTGGGCGAAATTGTAATTTCCAAACATAGACAGCGGATAGCGCACTCAAGCAATTTTGAAAGCAACACCTAGGGGATTACACATCCCTCACTGATTTAATGGCCGAGTGAGTAGCATTTTACTTGTCATGCAAATGAGCTGACCAATCGAGAGTGGGAAGTAGAAAGGCCACATGCATCAATTCCATTGGTTGTTCCCATCTCCCCCTGAGTGGTGCTCTTAGCCAATCAGACCAGTGACTTAAATGCAGGTTGGCACTGGGACAGGCTCATACACGATTTAGGCAACAAAAGCCCGACCGGACGTGGTGCTGTACCTCCTTCCTCTCGTTTTGCGTCCGTCCAATAGAATCTAAACTGGCTGTCGAATTAAAGGTGACTCTGTTTAAGTCCATTTTTTACAATGAATTTTTGCGGATTTCAACCTTTGATCGTTGGCTGACATCACGACGACCTCACTTGAATTCTGGCCGGTGAAAAAATTGACGGTAGGTGACATTCAATGTGGTCTGCGTTGTCTCGAAATTGGGTAATATCTCCTTCATCTTATACCGTGTTAATAAACAGACCAATACTAGGAAATGGTACGTAAGAATAATCTCTTTGTCTGAAATGAATTCTTTAAAAGGTGCAAAAGGTAAATCCGTTTACATGTGAAGGCTCTCAACACATTAACAGTGACATCTTCTCATAGTGACAATTTTCTCTTTGGCCTCGGCAAGCCGGAATCTGTCTGTCTTAGACCTACTCATCGCAGCAAAGGGATAAATTCATATAGGTAATTAAGCTCCTGGTAGAAAAGCATGTGAATCCAAAAAAGGGAAATGAGTACAAACATAAAAAAGGATTTGTGAGTATTCTGACAATTCAATAAAAGGCTGTGTTTCATGAATTCATTTGAATTCCCTCCTAAATAACCGAAGATGTCAGTAAGATTTGTCCATCATTAAAATGGGCAAGAACATTTAAGCAGGTTGTTTACAGATAAGCTTGGTGATCGTTGATAATGCGTCTCTCAGATTTCATCTTGCAAGTCGGATACTCTCAGTCGCTTCCGGGGCTCAGAAATAGCAAATCACCTATAGCTGGCACAGTGATAGCGAAGTTGCAGTCGTTTAGTCTTTACGCCTGAAAATATGTACGGCTATCCATCATCCCATCTTCACTACTGACCTATTTAATGGAACTTAAGCAGACCATTTTTGTGTTTTGGCCCATTCTCTCTCGCGCTTCGCTCACAAAATTGAAGCGTAAAAGCTAAAATAAGTTCGCGAAGGAGGATTTGAGAAACTAGATCACAAGTCACGATGTGGTGATCGCAAACAAGCAATGTAAATCAGCCGAGTGATGCGATGATTTCTTAAAGTGCCTAAGGACTTTGTTCGGTTTAGCTTAGTGTTTTCTTCTCGAGCTTCCGTACCGACCATGATACCCATGAAGCGCACAGAGAGCATTAAAGTGCATTACTTACACTACGCAATGCAGTAACCAAATGAAGGTATGTTCTCACAGCCAACGAAAAGCATGAGTTTACAGACCAATTAAAGTGCGTGAATTCGCTACCTATGCTGATGTCTAAAATAATGCCTGAAAAAAAACAGATTTTTGAGTTTGATTTTTGTATGGAACCTGTAATGCTGTGGGGGATCCCGTGATTTGCTTTCACAGCGCAAATGTGAGGTGTGGTAGGTACGGGTCCAACGGAACATTGGGTTTGCAATCGACCATGTTGACGCAACCACCTTGATCTATCAGACTGATGCAGTGTTTGCGTAAGGGAGATTTCGCTGTGCTACTTTACGCCAGTCTTTGGTGTAGATGCTGTGTGAATAAGTTCCCGCTGATTGTGAAGAAATGTATTTTGAGGCGGTAGAGATGCAGCCTAGTGGGACGTGTTTCGTACAATCATACCCCAGAGCAGCAGCATTTTGGATTGCGTGATTTTGAATAATGTTTTTAGTTTCATGTCCTTTAGGATGAGGAAATATTTCTTTCGCTTCGGAGGAAAGTACTTTTCGTTCCTCCCACCACACTCCATAATTGATAGTATAGTGGAGAAAACGTAGTACAGTACACTCGACCCAATCATATTATTCTCACCAATAAGCTTCTAATATTCATGTGACGGATCGCAGCGGTGTCCGGTCGGTTATTGGTGTTTTTGATTACAGACTTCAGCACCTAAAGTAGCTCTCCAACCTACCTATATTTGACAATCCTCAAAGCACCTATGGAGGGATACGTGTGCCCCAGTGATCGCCAGTTGGCCCTGCGTGCAAGGTACTTTTGACATAAAAACAATGGTATTTTATAAGCGTTGACACCCGTTGAGGTAGATTATCCATAGTACCATTATGAATCGCACCCAAATAATGGAAACAGGGAGTAAAATTTTTGATGTTAGTGAATATAGCGACTTCGATGGTAAAAATGATAAAGTAATGCAAGATTTATCATCTTAAGATGCTGATCGACCTAAAAGAAAGGAGGACGAAAACTGTTGGAGGCACCAAGTGTATCTTGGTTCTACGACTTAATGCTTAATTCAATGGGATAGTTTCTCATTCTAAAAAGTCAATGTTTTTATGATAAATTGAGTGAGAATTTTAACCCAAATTCCTGCATGGAATTACGTTAACCAAGACTCGCACAAATTCATCCTAGTAATGAATCCTTACTAAAATATTGTTTTGTGGAATTGGGAGAATATGGTAAGGGACAAAATAAGTTTATGCACAAATATTTTAGATACATCACAGACACATATAATAGGCGCTCTGTACCTTTGAGTAGCATGCATGTGATGCTTTACATTCGGAAAGGTGGTGGGCACTACGTGTGACCAGGATTCGAAGTTTCAGAGTTTTTTAGATTGGGAACCGGATGGTCAACAGTTGCTCAGACAAATCAGAGGCGGGCGATTACAAGACTGTCAAACGAGGAGTTGGACCACATTTATCGCGTACTCCAGCGCAACGAATCGATCAACGAAAGGGAAAGTAGACGTATCGAGTTAGTATTCTCAAAGCAAAACTTATACATGATGATAGAAAAACTTTTGCTACTTGTCATGACGATATTCAGTACATATCGGTCGTTTTTTAAACTTATTGACTATGGGATTGTTAAGTAGTTTGCGACAGTCTTCCTAGCCATAATATTTATTTAACTTTTCAAAATGAATTAAATATCGTTCACTGCCAGTTTTACTTATTGAAGAATAAACTTGCATGCAAAAGTTGAGCTATTCGCATCAGGCTTGAAATTATTGCATTTCAAATTGTGATAAAGTTACAAAATGCCTAATATGCAGATCTCGTTTATAAATCTAAAATCAGCAAATCAATTCAACAGCTTAATAATTTTCATGATTAATGACGCAAATTACCAAGAAAGGTGGTGTTATATGGAGATTAGGCAAATACTCATAATAACACGATTGTAATCGTTATGAAAACTTAATGTGACCATTCACATTCTGCTATAATTGCTTGCATTCGATGTGGCCTTACTTACAGGTCGATGTTGAAGCGGCTGGAAAACATGAAGCTGACTACGGCGACGCAGAATAAAACGGCCTGTAACATTTGTGGACACGAATTTGGTCTTCTACTTAAGTCTTCCACGCACTGTGCAGATTGCGGGCGCCTTGTCTGCAATCGCTGTTCCGTGGAGTTTACTGAAGGGCTTCCAGAGAAGCCAAGGCTGACCAGCGATGCTTCCAACATTTCGCCCTCGAGGTACCTCCCACCGGGGTCGTTGGGGGTATCGGGAGGTCGACGAACGGGTTCGCGGGTGCTGCAACGATTGTGGCGGTCGCGACAGCTATCGGAGCAGAGAGACGACCACAGGGGGGGCAATGACCCTCATGATCGGTCCGCTTTTAATGGGACAGTTGAAGCTCGATCGAAATACAAGTCATTCTCACTCGAGCGACGCCAATCGCTATCAAGACTTTCAAATATCTTCTCGATTCCACTGTCTCTTACTCCAAGTACCTCACTCACATCCACAAGCAATCGGTTTTATCTCTGCAAATTATGCTGCGAGGCGAGAGAAGTAAGTATACTCTGTGTTGCATGGAAAGCCTCGATACATTTAAAAGCAAGGTAGACCTTAAACTTCTCATTAGGTGTTCTTTCGGCGTAGTTGTTGCTGTTGCGATTCTAAGAAAGACTGATTTTTTAGTAGAGAACTTGGGAAATCGAAAGCCCACGACAACCGTCCGTCTCGAATAGGGTGACCGGAGGTAATTACAACATCACTTGGTTTATTTTAACTAAAAAATAATTTTATTCATGCCTTTATCAAAGGAAAAATGGATAAATAAATAAAATTTTTAAAGCTGGATAAAGTGGTGGCTAGAGAAGAGAAGATGTTAATATGTAATCAACAGGACGAGTCCCCAAAATTGTTGAATTAGAATAATGCATTAACCTAAGTCCCGCCAATATTTTTTCCAACGAGTTGCCAAAGGCGAATTTGATTTAAAGGACTCAAGACGGTTTTCAACATCAGTATCGGCTCTTTTGTTGCTAACCCAGGATCCAATACGGGCACTCCATGGCCAGATTTTTGCAAATTATGGTTTTGGATCAAAAATCTAAATCGTTTATACGAATCACTAAAATAAATAAGTTTCCTACGCGTCTGAGGTTATGGACTGGGCCCGACCACTTGCAAAGTTAAAAAACATTTGGACAATCACAAGCGTCGGTCAAATTTGCGCTTCTAAAATCGTGTAGCGTTGAAAAGACTAAAATAATCAAGATATCTCACAAGGAAACATTCAACCATACTAGATGTAATTGCTTCCAATCTTTGGTTCATGTTTCACAACGGGATTTCGGGCGATTTTTGTAGCTGTTTTCTCGTTATCAAAAACCACATTAATGTCGTTTCTAGAATTGGTCATCAATGAATTGTTAGGATTGAAAACAAATTTTATGTTCATTCCCAAAGTGAAGAAGGTATACTGAAGCGGTAGGTCTTGCATAGCCGCACAAAGTGGCTGAATAGGATAGTGATTGGGGGGGTTCGAATAAAGCTGCCTAGCCAACCACACGCAATCAGGGTAGAAGCGGTATTTACTTGCACAGTTGTGCCATCAGGCCAGTGACGGAGGAGGGAGCAGCAGAATATCATTTTGTGTTAGTTGTTTCATGACCTCACTAGGACACTCAGGTCATAAGGCGATGATGGACGTTCATGGGTAAATTAAACGAGGTCTACGCAAAGCTTTTATGCATGCATGTGAGAATGTGTGGCATGCGAAACTAGTCGACGTATCGGGAGTGCAGGTATGAATATACAAATTTAATTTAAGCTATTCCTCCAATGATTTAACTTATATAATACCAAATTTCTAATATTCTAAGCACCCAAAAGCAATTTTAAGATCTTTTCTCTATTTTACGATGGTCGGAAAGGAGATGGTATTTTAAACACTATCTAAAATGATGACCGGATCACACTTAATAGGGTTTGTAAACAAAGTTCACAATGATACGGGAATGCTTTTCCCAATTTGTGGTTTAGACACATGAAATACGAGTGCATAACTTTCCGATGATTTTAAAATAAATGCAATCACTTTTTCTGGTGGTTGTGGTTTACATGAGCAGAAGGGCAAATTCTACATATCAAACTCATTTTAGAGGAGAGTTCATGCATTTAAAGGTTGGCAGAGTGGAGGATCAGCAAACACCGAAATACCTCAATTATAAGGGTGCAGCTCGAACTACAGAAACGTGGTGCATTCTGTTCTGTAAACTTATCTATCCAAGCATACGCTTGATACATTAACCCAAACTAGAGCAGAAGGATTTTAAGTCGGGCTTGGATCAAGTGAAAGACAAAATTTTCTCGTAAACACAGTATTCTTTCTGTATCCATTTGCATCCAGATATGGAAGAGATCAGGCGCATGGTTCCATAGGAGCCTGCCCAAATGTAGCATCCATAGCAGTTGTCCCGCCAGTCCATTGGCTGCGAAACCCACCACAGCAGTGGACGGATGGACGAGTCTGCTTACTCGCGACCCTGGAGAGCTCATCCCCTCAGTTGGGGGCGCTCAGACCAGAGATGACGACTGGACACGCATCGAAAGTATGCCTCCATTATGTCACATTGCACTTTCTTTAGTGTGCCACTAGATTATACATAAGGGGTCTTGTGCTGTTTGTAATTATAGCTCTTGTGTTTAGGGCAATCGCGATTTTTTGCTGAAATTCATTTGGCTAGTATTAACGAAGGAAAAAATGACTCTAATTTAAATGAACCGATTGTGAAGGAAACTTTGAGATTGGCATCTTAGTTTCCCCACTACTTCATTGTGCCAACGAAACATTTGCCTTACACTTGTTGGAAACATAGATGTAAGCCACACACAAACCCACACACACACACACACACACACATACAAACACACACACACACACAGCAACGTTGGGCACAACAGCCTTCAGCGTTGCTTGGTCGAAACAGGGCCGGTGAAATAAAGCAATAAACTTAGTTTTGATGGGCAATGAATTGTATTAATTAATACATATGATTTCGAAGTCGAGGGGAGATCGAACAAGTTTTCTTCTTTGTGCTAATTTTAGAAAGGCCTCCGGAGACAGTAGCATTAAGCGGTGTTGGAAGTCACAGCGTTCTTACTAGTAAGTCACGTGTGTCGATTTGGTCTTAACATGGAATTAGCAAAACATGTGGCATTAAAAATTAATTTGTGTGACCATAAAAGTGCAGCAATCCGTTCTCTTTGATTGTAACCAACACTCCAGGGAAAAACGGAAAACCTCATACATTAATATCACGGTAGTGTGTGTTTCTGAACAGCTGAACAAGTTGAAGTAAACAAAATCAAAGGATGATTTTGCAGCTTGCAACTTCAAAGCATTTTGCCATATAGGGCACTGATCCACTAACTTTTACCTACCTCAGTCGAATACAGATCAGCGTATTATTTTGATTAGCGTAATGCATTAAAATGGGCAGACATGGAGATAAAACATTTATATATGTTATAAAACAGAACCTTCTATGCAAACGTCAGAGCGCAGTTTGAGCACTTATAATTACTTTTGCAGACTTTTATCAAAGAACAAGTGATTGTTGTGAAAGCCGTGGTGTTACTTTCAGACCTCGTTGCGTCAGTAGCGTGGCGAGGACAAATTTGTGTAGCCAACGCTTCCAAAACCCACGTAGGGGTGCCGACTCCATTCGTATGGGAGGAAAACTAGTCAATTGGGCAATTATTCATAAACAAATGACAGTTGATTTCAGGAGACAAGTAAAATATTGCCCTTATCCTTTCAATATAACTTTCGAAAAAGCGTTGTACACAATGACGTTTAAATAATCAAGATTTCATCAGAATCTGACTTCTTTGGAAGTAAGAAGTCTATCATGCCCTACTTAATAAAATTCTGCTTGGGTGAACCTACTGGAATCAATGTTGGGTATATGCAAAGACAACTTCAAAGGCTCAAGTTATTTACGTTTTTGTTGAGTCTAACGTCTGAGTCCATTGCGAAATGCAAGCAAAAGTCACTTCTCATTTAATAGACCGAACTAATCACGTAAAAGTTTTTAGCCAAGATAGAGACTAAAACCAGAATTAGCGAATGCGGCTAGAGAAAGCTTGAACGAACAACAGTTTGCAGCAATTATTGAGAACGATATAATTTATACTCAAAATCGTACTGTAAGTAATGTTATGATAGTAGAAATGCAACAATGGGACAGTTTCTAGTTACACACCTGAAGACGTCAAATCATCGCTCGAGGAACCCAACGGCTGTAGCGCAGTCACAACGAGCTCAGGTAGCGGCGCAGCCACTCACTCAGGAAGCCCCCACAAATTATTTGAATCTCCAACCTACAAGCCATTGATGGAGCACCAACAGCGACATCATCAGACGCTTTTGTCATCACCAACGAGCAAAACAGACCAAAAGCCATCTAGTCAAATTCATGAGTCTCTCTCTCAGAACAGCTTTCGCTCAATCGAGCGATCACCCCAACGAGGAAGTGAATCAAAAGTGCAGAGTCTTTTCCCTGAAACTCGATTGGGTCTTGGCGTCAGCAATCCCAAGATTGCTCCGTCTACGTTCACTCTGTCCTCAGAGCTGAAGTTCAACAAAGGTTCCCCATCTTGCAGAAAGTCTGCTATCTCTTTTGCAGAAGGTAATCATGCAATGCATATCGACCACTTTTTATAATAGCATACTTTTCATACAATGTTAACTAGAACTCACCTCCGTGCCTCTTCTGTGACGGGGATAAATCTGACTGACTGTCTACCGTATTGCCAATAGTAACTACTGTTTTTCTTATTATAGCTCCTTTGGGAATTCTTTACTTTTCTGTCACACATGATTTTATCAACTGCGAACTTCATGTCCGGATACACAATGCTAAGGTAAGTGAAAATTCTTCACTCTCCTGACTGCGGTTTTTAAATTAAAAAATGTGCACATGCATCTTGCCCAATCCATGAAATACATCATACGGACAAGCATTACTCCGTGAGATAAAAGCATCACTGCAATATTAGGCGTCATTTCAATCCTTTTGTACATTCAAGAAAACTAACAAGCAAACAGTTACATTTTACAATTAAACCATGCAAAATAGGTCACTTTTTCTTGAATGTTTTATAATGATTATTTAGAATCTTATTGCGATGGATGCTAATGGACTCTCGGACCCATTTGTGGTGTGCCAATTACTGCCAACTGCTGGAAAACAGTTTCGTACGCGGACGATTCCGCAAAACCTTAATCCCGTTTGGAACGAAACATTCACTTTTGTTGATCTTGACAACCGAAAGCTTGAAAAGAAGATTCTTAGGTTCGCTACAAATTTTATTGGCAACATCCATAAATATCCATGCTTTATGCACCAGTGCTTCATCCAAGAAATACTATGCACAGCAGGAGTTTTATGTTGATTCCAGATGAGCTCCATTTTAATGTAAACACCTACCTGTATTCTACTTTAATAATCACTGAAAGCGATTATTATCCATTTGTCGACAATAAACTGAGCAAATTTGCTTCATCTTTCATTCTTTACTCCTTCAATTTACGCAATGTTAAGAGAATATATGGATAAGAAATATTTTTGGATAGACTGTGAAAAATTCTCTTTGTTTAGGACGAATTTACTGTGTGACGATTAGAAGCCAAATAGCTTTTACATTAACGCATTATTAGTATCACATGAAGTAAGATAATGTATTAGGTGTCACTATTTCTGAGCACGGAATTCATTCCTAAACCAGCTAGTGAAGCACACGCACACGAATAATTAGTAGAGCGTTATCGAGGTTGAATGCATAGTAGCAACTGCATAAATTCGAACTCTTTTTGTAGTCCCTCTAAGGGGGATGTTAGGGGTCATAGAAGTGGTGATAATTGAGTCATTCATAATAACGTCTTTCTCTGGGCTCATTTTCAGTGCCTCTGTGCAAGAATTTCAATTGCAGGAGGTTTTTTTTTTTATCTTTAACACTTTCAACCGAGGACGTGTATGCATACCTATAATTAGTAATGATCAAGAAAAAAGTGTTTGAGCAAGAAAGTTTGCGATTTTATTGAAGCACATGAGGCTTGGCGTGTCTAATTAACAACTCAATAGGTTATTGTGGGCAGAGCACTGCATGAAGCTGAACATACAATGTGTTTATACTAATTCAGATTTGCCGTCTTGGATGCGGACACTTTCGGTGCAGATTGGCTAGGCGAATATCGTCTCAGTCTTGGCGAACTGCTGCCGGATCGATTGTCGGAGTTTGCTGTCCCTTTAAATCCTCGCAAGCCCGTAAGTACGGTGCCAAATTCCAAAGCACCTTATGTGATTACTTCCTTTGGCATGATTACGGAGCCCTAATTAAATACTCCAGTAAATGGGATTAAAGGTGTTAAAAATAAATTGCTTGTTTTGCTTTTTACTGAAATACTTCACGAACAAAAGCTAATGGAAACCAGAGTGGAGGTAGATAGTAAGAGGGACTTATTATCTCCCTAATACATAATTCTCCTTTTCGTCAAACACAATTGCTCTGGCGCATTAATTAGCTTTCCAAGGAGATTGATGACTTGGCGAACCCCACTCGAGGGAAAATACAAATTGCGTTGCGCTATATTGAGGAGACGAAGCAGCTTTGCGTAGAGGTCCTACGATGCGCCGATCTGGCCTCAATGGATCACAATGGACTCTCTGATCCCTTCGTAAAGCTGTACGCTTGAGTTCATTCCTTTTGCCCTTATTTTAGTGATAAGTTGCTTTGAAAATACCTTGGTGGCTTGACATAGTGCGCAAAACAAAGATGTGATGATCACTGTAAGATCATTACTTGTGTAGTTCAATATGCAACAACTTATTAACCATAATTTACGCTTTTTGATTGAAAAAGCGCTACTTAGTGGTAATTACACAAGCATAGTTCATTGCCTGTTATTTACCAATCCAAATTTTTTGGTAACTAATGTCCGATTCAAGGAATCATAAGTAGCTGTTAACATGTCAGCCTGCGCAGACGCGGAAATGAAGCATATTTTAAGGGGCTCAATTACATGACGCACATTCACATTATGAATTCACCACCGTAATGGCATTTTACCAGTAAACAAACACATCGACAGAAATTATTTTTCCCCCAGAAGGCATGAGCAACGTGCATCCCGCTGATCCGCTCTTTTAGGTACCTTCGACCCGACAAACTGCGTAAAACTAAGCAAAAGACCAAAGTTAAAAAATCCACCCTTTTCCCAGAATTCCACGAGGTAAGTCTTGGCCATACTCTACGTGCTCAAACTGGATGGGGCTAATTTACAGGGCATTCTAAATTGAATATGTACGCAATGTTAAATGGTTCATTGTAACGCTTTGGATTTTAAAGTGTGAGAGAAGAAGGTCTCAGTAATATGACCAGGATACATTTCTTTTTTAATTGTCCTTTCATGTTAACTTGTCATACCAATGTTTAACTGGCAGACATTTTAAAACTAAGGCCGTAATTTCAACCGATTACAAAGCAAGCATACTGTTACTTATATTATACTCCTTAAAGCATTCGTAGTCTTCTATGATGGTAGTTCTACTTTCTAAGTCAAATGGAATGAATTGTAAAAAGAGACGGAGGTTGCCCTTTACCATGGTCAACAGATGGCCTCGTTAAGGATGGCGCCGCGGTATGATACAAATTAAGTCAAAGAGATATTAGATTTATCATCATTGAAAGTAATGTGATTTATTTAATCGGACCCCTGGTGACTTATCAATAGAAGACCACGACCATCGTAACTGCACAGACTCTCTTTCACGATACATTTGGATGTATGGATGGTTCATGCAGACATAGTCTTTCTAGATTTCTGTTCAGTTACTGCTAATCCTATTTTCAGAGAAATGACCGTATCTTGACTCCTTAAAAAACAAATATATGAGCTTCGTGTTTTGATAAAGCTATTTTGCCAATTAGGATTGACAGTAGCCCCTAATATAAATTCGAGTTTTTGTCCCAGATTATTAATCTTATAAAAATCTTTCTCTGTCCGGTAAAGTGCTGGCTTTAATTACAGACTCTTGAAATAATCTTTATGCTGATATAAGCTCCCCAAATCAGCCGATTGCAATAAGTTCCTGATTGACCAGTAGACTGGCACCTTCCAGCGTTATTTAACATTTTCTACTGGTGCAGCAAGCGCAACCAGTATCCCTGCATGACTTGACAGGAGTATTACCCCATTAACTATACAAACACATTTTTTGGTATGCAATAAAAGTTAATCGGTGTGCCGGCTTTGGGAATAAATACGCAGTACTTTAGTAGAGAATTAGGATATGCACACGGTTTGAAAGCCTGTTGCCGCATTTTGCATTCCATTTCTGCTGAGCATGCGATAGTGTCGTGTGGCAATACTTTCCTGACTGAAAATGGGCACTAAGATTATTATCATTTGTAATATGGACGAATTGGCATGTGTATCAAATGGAAGGGTACCGCAGCGAAACGATTGAAACAAGTCAGGCTGATAGAATGAAGGAACGGTGATTCTAAATGCGTGACCAGTACGCACTGACCTTATGAAATGGTATCAAAGGCACTGCATAAAATCATGCTGAATTTCTAATAACTTGGATGCCTTACTACAATAGTGCAGTGCCTTCAAAAGGCGACCCAGATATAGAAAGTGAAAAATAAGCTGACGGTCTTTCAAGCGAAGCCGGTAATTAGCGCTTGGCTTAAAATCTTATTGAACAGGAAGGCGATACATTCGCACATTAAAAATTGTATTTGGCGAAACGATTTTGTAAGTATTTTGTCGACGTAATTCCTTGAAACGGTAGCTGAATTTCTTATTTTATTGGCATTGTTAAAATGTTCCCAAATGGACTCATAAAGTGCTATATTCCAATTTATCACGACGCATTCCCCTTGATTTAATTTTCCAAATTTTAAAGATGAGATTTCGACTCCTAAACATTTCGTATAAAGCCAGGATGCTTCCGGGCTGTTAGATTGAGCGATAGTGCCAAGAAGTAATAATGATTTAAATTTACACAGCAATTTTTCTTCGCCATGGATGCCTTGGAGGTGAATAGGCGCACTCTGGAGATAACAGTGTGGGATTTTGACAGAGGGGTGAAAAATGACTTCATCGGTGGTCTGACGCTAGGCGCGAAGGCCAAGGCGGAGCGACGTGAAGTCTGGCAGGCAGTATTTCGTCCACCCTACCGACGCTTTGAGGCCTGGTTTCAGCTCGCCTCTCGCTCTAACACCGAGTGTCCTGGCGGCAAACCTCAGGTTGCCGGCGAGGGCGCCGTCGACTACTCTTCAGCTTCGGGCATTTGCGACTAGTCGGTTCTACACGATCAACCCCTTATGCAGGCGCGCGTCCTTCTGCTTAAAATGTACGTGTGTACGCGCACATTTAAGACCATCCAGGTATGCAGGGCCTGAGAGTGTTATTCACGTCTGTATCATTCCATTTTGTCTCCTTCACTTCTTTCCTCTTACCTTCTTCCCCTTCTCCTGTTCATCCATTTCTAACTCTCCAAGTTGACGCGACATCTCGCACTCCTTTTCCTTCCCTTCCGTTTGTATGCGACAATTGTTATGTGCAATAATGACCTTTCTTTTATTACCTTAATTATTCGCTGTTAATCACAATGTGTGGTGAGCAAGACTTGTTCAAACAGATGGTGAAGTTAAAGGAGGCATTCAAGGAAGAGCCCAATGAATGTATAAAACGGACGATAAATTGAAAACAGGGTTGGACTCTTATTGCCGCAAAATAAGTCCATAATCTAAACATACTTTCCTGTATTTTTGGATAAATACACGTTCATATGAGCACACTACGCAGGACGTTGAGCAAAAGTTAGGATTTATAATATTATAGCCTTAAAATAATGTACCGTTATGAGGTAAACTTATTTTAAAAAGTAGCATAAACCCAAGGTCGATTTTATTGACGATTTGGCAATATTTTTATTTTTAAAAGGAAATTGTGGTAAGGCAAACGCCCAATTACCCATGCCCTTACCTGATGGCTTTTGAGATGGAGAAATTGGGAGGATAATGGGTTAGTTTCACGTCTTTATTCATTGGCGGCCCAGGAGACTACTTTGTCATTCAGCTGTGGTGTTATCTTTATGCTGATGGAACTGGAATTCAAATTCTCCTTTTGCATTTCACGCCAGGTGCTTTTACGTGGACTATGAATGCCGTGCTAAAACTCAAAATGCGCGAACAAAGGACTCTACTGCAATTACTGAGGCCAGATAACGCATATTATCTCATCTATTCGGATAACGCAATCCAAAACATCAGGTTATTTTTATGAATTCCTGCAATTCAAATGCTCACCAACTTATAGGCCCAGACACGTAAGACTGGAGATCAAGATTTGTCCACGTTTGTCGACACTATAGGTCATTAGCTACAACGTGACCCTTCGCGTCACAATGTCTAAGCTCTAAATCCGAAAACGCTTCACTCTCAGACAATCACTTCATTCCCATAAAATTTCATTTTTAATGAAATATGATGACTGTTTGGTGCTATGGCTTGAGTTTATAAAATTAAAAAGCAAAGACGCGAGGAATCCGACGGAAGGCTAAAAGCTATTTGGGGAGAAGGAATGGGGCCGTTCATGTTAAGGTGAGCAAAAGTGTCCCGAGATCATTCGCTTTGGGTATCAATGACCCTCAAAACCAACCATAGCAACTGTTTCATTTACAGTAAGAGGTGAATATTTTGTATAGCGGTTGTCTAATCAACGAACTGCAAATGATTGGCATACACAGGAGAGAGGCGATGTCCAAATACAAAACGCAAGTACTTTCCAAGCATCATAAGATGGTAATTTTTTGAATTTAACCACAGCGTTGAGATGAAAGACAATAATGCCTTCCTTGATGTCACAACAGAATGTTAGCTACAACTACGTTTTGCATGGGAATCAAGAGCAGTTACGAGATTCTAAATTTCACATCACAGTTAATCTCTTCAAAGGCACCAAAATTTCAACTGGAACATATTTTTTTGCATTTGCAATGTGGAAGGAAATAGTGATGATTTTCCCTCAAATCTACGCACTTTTCATTAGTGTGTAAGGGGAGATTTTTCGTGATTAGAATTTTCGGCTGCAGCATTTGGGACTGCATAAATAAACATTTAAAATAAAAAGATTATGAAATGTAAGTTTTTGCGTTAAATAAGAAGAAAACCCGTGCTTTTTAAATCTAACAGACGCTATCCCAGAATCTGCGCCTTCATTTTACCGTTAAGAAATAGACCATGACCGTGGCGATTGTTTTGCAAGACTTAATTAAAGTAGGAAGCAGGAAAGGATGGTGAATACTTATTTCTAGACTGTCCAAACATCTATTCCAACAATAGGGTGGCAAGTAGAAGAAAATTCAACTTTGAATGGATCAGGAACGCCAGGAAGGGCTTTTTCATTTTTGCGCGTTATTAAAAATAGTTACTTAGAAAGCAAAAACACAAAATGCAGGGGGCAGGCACAAAAAGCGCAGCAACAAAGTCGCGTTGCCCTCGCGTCCTTCAGCAACTACAAAATAAAAAAACACACAGTATAATTCATTTACGGTTAGACTACGAAACACAATGAGTGTTATCCCAGTTACACGCTTGTATTACATGAAGAACGCACTTGCCTTCACTACCTACTAAACGCCAGTGTAGATGTGTCACGACTTGGGATTTGATTTCTAGATGAGACCGGATTTCTTGGTGACGTCATTAAAGGTTTACAGGTCAACTGCAATTCCCCTAAATCTGCATAAACAAGAAATCACACCCAGCCAAAGGCTAATTCATTCACACGTAAATGTAAGTGAGTTTTTAGGTCATCCTGGTAGGCATTTAGGCTTCGACTCGTTTGTCAAATGCAATTAAAAACAGTTTCTGTAGACGAAGATGAAAGCATAAGTGCGCTGCATTAATCAGGCAGTGCGCAAAATATTGGGCTACATATGCACGTCCGATTCAAAGCCTACTTTTTTTCCGTTAAAAATTCGATCTTCCGAGTTCAGAAGTGTTTTGAAAGTATCTGTAAGTAAAGTTTAACAAGTTTTAGAAAATGAGGAAAATAACTAGATGAGCGCATAGTTAAAAAAATTCTACAAGGACAAATCACTCTTACCTTATCAAATCACTTAAACAAATTAGTTTCATCGGACTTTGAAAGCTGAATTTGGGAGAAGCAACATGCAATGAAGTATTCAATGTAACTTACATGCATTACATTGAAATAGTGTAAATGCTTATTTGTTTACTGAAGCATCAATTTATTCATGACGAAAATACGCTAAGGTAGCACTTGAGGGCTTATGGTTACCAAACCATCCTTTTAAAGGTAAATTGACGTGAGCCTTGGATCCCTCCCAAAATCCGTTTTGTGCCACCAATGGTATGCCAAATAATCTTATTTGGAAAAGTGGTAGGAAACTCAAGCGGCTTAAAACACAAATGCATAAAACATCAAAACTCAGGAGTACTTGGCAATGTAAACGAGGTATTCGGTATGATGCTGCCTTAATGAGCACATGGATGGGTATATGTTTGTTAAACAGTTAAATTATTGTAAATTAAAAAGCAAAATATTTAAAATAAAGCAACGCAGTAACGCAGGGAAGTTGTCTTAAAGTTAAGTTCTCCGAATCAACGGCATACACTTCTCGTTGACTTTAAATACCACTTGCAAGAGTCGCTTAGCTGAATAAAGTTGAAGCAACAACCTCATCTTGTCGGCGATCATAAAAAGTTACAAATGTCGCATTCTGAGGCATAGAATTCGATTTGAATCCAAATTCATTTCTTCCCTATAAAAGAAGCATTGCCGTATAAATGCAAAATGTTTTCATCGTTAATTACGGTTAGAAGGGATTTTTACAGCTCATGGTTTTTTTTTTCACTCGAAACCTATGCAAATAATGAGTCGATACTTTATTAGTAAGATGATTCAAATTTAAAAAAAATCAACAAAACAAACTATTTGCATAGCTGTGTTTTTGTATTTAAGCATAACCAAGACCGGGCGGATGGGCACGTTCATTTTGCATTGGCGCTCACCATTGCACCATGGCTACAAGATATGCTCTCCTCAGACTCTTCACCGCGGTGGAATTTATCGTCGGACGACCGATCCCAGAGGTGCGTCTCGAAAGCTGCGTACTGGCCGTCCCGGGTGGTAGCTCCGACGCCGGCAGCATTGGTGGAAGGAAATGGGGCGCGAACCCCGAAGGGAGGTTCAGACTGCTGCAGAATGACCTTGACTGCCACCTTGTGGTATTGGCTAGGAGCATCAATTGGTAGGCAGGGGCTGACGCTACAGATGAGGCACGTTGAAAACTCTCCCGCAGGTCGTAAGTTGATGGTATTTCCTCCGTTGTCGCTTTTCCCCTTCCTTATAGCGCTGGGCAAGTGCCATTGGGACACGTCTGAGCCTACTCTGATGGACGGAGGTCTGAGGCAAATCGCTGCGTTTTTTTTGTAGAAATTCTACCTCGGTTAATCCACACTAAAACGAAGAAAGTTGAAACAATGCCGAACCATTTACTTACATTAAGGTTCTACCGCAATTTAAACATAGTCTCAAATTCAGTTCTATTTACGATAGCGCATAGATGAGATCATCCCACTACAGTGGTGCCATTTCCAATTTTCGAAAAAGACGCCTTGATTTAATAAAGGATTTGTCAACTGATTGTTTCTAGCCTCCTAATCTTTACAAAAGCATGTAGAAATTGTTGAGAGAAACACTAAAAAGAGTCAGTGACTGTATGATTTACCTCCTTACAAAAGGGTCGGAGGCGTTTGATTTTCAACAGCGATCCCAACAATTGACTTGCTGACTGGCAGCAGAAACGATGGATGTCTGGAAGCGTAGGTTTCTGTTCTGCGCTCAAAGCCTGAACCAGGGTTTCACAGTACTGAACTCCACCCAATTCAACTATGTAACTTAAATAAGGTAATAAAATGAAATTATAATGAGCGTCCACCACATTTGAAAGTATTGAATAAAAAAGGTTGAGGCAGTTACGAGGACAAGCACAACTTGTGCTCGTGAATTTTGCTATTTTGGACTTGGTTAATGAGCGACAACAAAAAAGCCATCCCATATTACGGATTGCGAAAGAAAAAAAGTTAAAATTTGATTTACAAATGGCATAGTAGTCTGTCATTTTAACTTTGAGGGAATCCTGTAATTTATAAGGAGCCAAATAAACAAATACAGGAACATGTCTTACAAGACAGCAAATGTGCATATTTCATTTACAAATCAAAAATTAAATAAAAAAACGGATCGATTTCATGTAATTTGAGCAATCGTGACCCACAATCAACAGCTGCTGTCAATTCGCAACCGATCAGTCTCTCAGACGTGACGAAGGGTCTAAGCTTCCAAGGGCAATTTGCGGAACTCTAGGAAAACATTCCCTTCTATACATCCAGAAAACCTTCACTCCACCAGTTAACCTGGAGAATAACTGGTAAATAATTTCAACTCTACCGTAAAAACCATTCTCATTTTGCGCTTGCCCGCCTAATGGCAAACAAATAATGTTTCTGAGTAGAACACAAAAGAAGGGTTGGACTGAACCTACAACATGGACGTGAGACATCGTTGGAATTGCATGGATGGATATATTGGCATGCAGCGTGCAATTCGATTGAGAGAGGGAGGGAGAGGGCAAACAAATCAGGGAACCACAGGGCTCCTCAGTGCTTTATTTCTTGCAACATGCTTTTGAATATTTCATGCAGATCGTTGAATTTATTTGAACTGACAGTAAAAGGTTAGCACATGAAAAATGGGAGACTTTGTAGGAAAACTATCAGCTGGGATACCTCAATGCATTTCATAATTTGCAATATCTCTGGTAGGGATTGAAGTGGCGCACGTCTTCATTAAAAATGGGAGTTAACTGTCTTCGCATAAATAATTGCATAAGAACCCAAAAAATTCCTATGGGCGATTATGCAAAAGAGAAATGACTGTTTTGTCGCACATCCTCTTTCACAACTTTCGTTATTCTTATAGAAGCAAAACAAACTCATTAAAATAAAGTGCGCAGATACCGAGAGGTAAATTTTGAATCAATTTATTGGCTGTAAAGAACCTGATTGTGCGTATCTCTACTTATTCCTAAAAAAACCTGTGACCACGGTCACATTAAAGCGTGGCTGAAATAATGCCTTCAGCTTTCGGATCTTGCTCCAGCAAATGGTAAATCACAAAGAATTGATAACTATAGTTGGAATTATCCGACGTTTCGGCCACTTTAAGAAGGGGTTCGACGGACCTAGTAAAGTTGTCTTGGCTTAAGATGATTTTGGAGCACAAATTAAGAATGGGCATAGGAACTTGGCAATTCAGTTGGGTGTGGGGACGAACATTCGACGCTGTGAATAACGTGAAGCTGTAGAGTTATCGACTTCGTGGCATAGTTGAATAAGGAGTGAGGTAGTTCACAAGCGCAGGGAGTGACCATTTTCCTAGGTGCTTGAGTGTCTCCTTCTCCAAAACCAGGTTCTGCAGAGTCATCGCCACGGTTGCGATGACAGCATTATCAGGAAAATGAAGAAGGTCTACGAGAACAGGTAGTCCTTTTTGCATAAGAACCTTGAAATAAAGCGGTTCGGTGTTGGTCTATTTAAAATAGGGAGAGTTTGATGTGACCAACAATAATTGCATTTTACCTCTTTTGCATTCCTACTGACAAGGAAATCAGTAAAATTCATGTGCTATCTGTTTTCGTGCATTTGGCTGACGTCTGCTTTCCGATTATTTGAGCAAAAGTGAACGTTGCGGTTAGTTGAAGAGGCCAAACCGGGAAAAAAGCATGCTGCTTTAATGTTTGATCAGTTTCTTGTAGATATTGTTGGCCCTTAATTTAAAGCAAGGTTATCAATGGGACTTGTTGAATACAAATTTGACACTTGTAATAGCTCCCAATCTTGTTTACGCAATCTTATTAACTAAAAGCGCGAATACCTCTGTTACAAATTTAGCGACGTCAACTACTTTGTTTTTGATTTATTTTATTACTCATTTTACTAGCCCAATGCCTTTACTGTTAATTGCTAGCTGAATGACCTGGTTGTTTTTGAATGGATAAGTTTGATTTGAGGGTAATAAAAAATGACAATTTTCGAATGGCAGATATTACTGTTAACAGAATTTGCGCTATCAGAAGGACCATCGTGGCCAAAGTCATTTGCATCATTGAAATAGTTCACACAAGTTCGCGTCGGTGTGAACAGTAAGACAAAACAAATTTTTGGTATCCTCCTTACAACCACCATAAGGTCTCGTTCAAGGAACTAGTGCACAAATAAATCCTTCACTCTTGCTTAGAATTGGAGAAATAAGGCCGATCAACGACTTCAATAGGTATCAATTTCTGTAGAGAAAGCAGTAACGAACGGAGAAAACGCATCAACTCACCTCTTAACAAACGATCTCTGCTGGTTACCATTTGGCCGCAGAGGTGAGATTCTGGATGGCACCAACGGCGGCTTCAATACGGACAGGGCTAGAGGCTCGGCGCAAAAGTGCGAGGAAAGTGGCCACCGTGTCGGGGTGCCACAGGATGGCCTCCGACGCATTTGAGGCTGGCTTTGAGGCTTCCCAAACCCTATTGGAAACATCTACAGGGAAGTATGTATGAAGTGGGACTGATTACTCCCATGAGAGACCTAGCATCAAAATAAATATTTGTTTTTGCACAGATTTTTGAGGTGCGACCCTTGATATGGGTGGTGACCGCGTAAACGACTCAAATGTAAATTCCTCACCAAAAAGTGTCAAATTTTGCCTTTGCTTTTTATAATGTACAGCTATGGTTGCGCGTTATTGGTTGCTGCAGTAACTAGAAGAATATATTAAGGAAAATCATCCTGCTATAACGATGGGAAGAGAATTCCATTATTCCGTTATACTAATTCGTTTTTCGTTAACCACTGCAAATGAAACAATATGTAAAGCCGTTCACTTTGGAATTGAAAGACATTCGTTACAGGCTCTCAAGTGATACTTTTTCCTTCGAACCCATCATATTGCATTGAGCTATCCGGCAGAAGACTTGCAAATGTTGCGACGAACAGACTTTATGACAAGTGTTTACCAAAGGATAATCACCGACAAATTGTAATGTCATGCAGTTTTCTCTTTCAAAGAAATATAAATCGCACTGCAAGCGATGAAAGTCTGCTACTGATATTATCGTCAGCATCACCATATTTAACTATAGAATTGCATCAAATGAATTTGGACCGACAGCAGTAGAATAAGGAAGAACAGGGTTGTTTAGTTTTTGGAAAATTCGTAGTACAAATCTAGCCAAATGCTAAAGGAAACACACTAGGCATCCTTGTTCAATGAAATGGCATTGAGGTTTACACGAAGTACAGGACTGCATGTTTCAAGTACGTTAGAAGTCAATTTTTTGATGGTATTTAGCACCAACATGTAACATATGCAACGCATTTGTATCGTCTCTTCCAATTACCATTTTCAATTTCCATGAAATACAAAACATGTAGAGTCGAAATACTTAGTGCTGAACAGGATAAAATGAGAAACAGAGTTTGTCTGGAATTGAATAGCACTGAATTACCGCGAGCTGCTTCGTGAGGAAGGTTGTTTGTGTTGTTTAACTTAATACGCCTCTAATATGGACTTGTCTGTAAGGCTTGAGGACAACTTGTATTTGCTCCCGAACACTAAATCGTGGTATCATGAGAAACACATCGAAAACTTTATGGTAGTGGTAGGATCACCAAAAATTATATGCATTTTGCCAACACAGCTCAATCCCTGTAAAGAAATAAGGCCAAATAAATAGTAGTTGCAACCATATTTCAAGGAAGTCATTCATAGGATTTGACACTAACTAAACACAGCTTAGGTATGGCAATCATTTCTTATAATGTAGAATATGCTGTCTTTGGAACACCTGACCATTGTTTTGCATTCTGCTCCATTTCGCAGACGCAAGCAATTAAGGTGTGACCAATGGATGAAGGAATTTGCAGAATGTCATTTGACGTAGCTACTAAATTGTGACGAAGTGGGTTTAGAACCATGGGATCTGAAACGTGCATTCAATGAGAAGCCTTAAGCGTCGCGCACTGAGCAGTCTCATGGCATGGGATGTATCTGGGCAGCCATCCGATGCGTATTGAGGTTATTTCCGCGTACTTTTTAATGGGTTTACACCCACTATGTTAAACTATATAGGAAATGCTGTTCCTTACGATTAACTAATGAAACAAAAGCAAAAAGCAAACGAAAACGAGTAGAATTAAAAAGCAAGTCTGCTGCATACTCTTTAAGTATTTAGTAGTAAATCGCCAAATTTTGATTACCTTAGAAAGCGATTGCAACAATGTCAGCCATATTACGATTGTGCTTCAATAAATGTCAACGTACAAGGAGAAAACTTCTCAATTCCATAAGAATATTCATCCGTAGTGCATACCAATGAATCACTAACCATGCATTACCGAGAGATGAAATCAAAGTTAATTAATTCAGCATGCATCAGTACAATTGCAAATGCCTTTGATAAAATAACATTGAAGGGGCCCCTCATTTAATTGTAGTCACTAGTACAAATAGAAGAGCTTAACATAACAATATTCGATGACCATAGGTGAGTGAAAAGCTGTGCTGTGACATTTAGCGTCAAAACGCTTGGATGACGCCTCTGAAGTCTATAAAATAAAACTCAATCAAAATTTAAAATCTATGAATTTAATTGCAACGCACATTAAGACACTCCTCTCCCCAAAGTATGTTTTTTAAATTTCCGTGCAAGATTTGGGTCGCTGAGACACCTAGACTAGAAGACATGAGCGTCAATTTGGCTGACTGGATGATAACTCAAAGCAATAAAGCTTCAGACTAGAGCTAAATGAAAACTTTTATGCAGACACAAAAAATCATTCAAATGGTGTAGCTCTGAGGACAGAAAGTCCAAAAGTATGGTGCCCAAGAACTGCCTAACTACAAAGTAACTAATTTTCGGGAATCGCTTTCCAAAAGCAAGAATAAACAAACAAAGCAAATTAATTAAATTGGCATTTCAAAAAGCTTAAAAGCAGCATTACTAAATAAAAATTGCTGAACAACAAACATAAAATTCGTTGCAAAGTGTGAGTTCCGCGTTAATAATGACTCCTTTAAGCACGCCAATTATAAGCAATAAAATTGTAGTAAAACGTAGCAATGATTAGGCCAAAATTACACAAAAAGCAAAAAATATGCAATTTATAGACATAAAACCTGTCTTCCCATGTAAAATTCGAGGAAACTACTTCAGCAGTGAAAATGTTTGCAAGTCACCACTACCAAACTCACCAAGTAATTCTGGAAGATAAATCACTTACTCCTGCCATGCATCAAAGAATGCTGAGCAGTTTAGGATTTCTTCAGATAATGTTGCGTATTTGTTGAGGGCGCACAATTTTGAGTACCACGGACAATCGAATAGCTTGAGAGGTCTTTTCACGAGATGCATCTAATAGCTCATCACTTTGTGCTCTCACAACTGTTTCTTAAATCAGTAATTTTACAAACACACTACGTACTCATTGTATTTAATCTAGCATTCATTAGATTGGGTTTTATGACAATTAATAGTTTATCCTATACGCACAAATGTGACGTTAGATTACGACTTCTTTGTAGTGCCGTGCACAAACGATTTACCGTAAGGAGGGTAGGTGAGGGCGGAGAGCTTCAAGACGTAACTGAATTGCAATGTTCCCAGATTGCTAAGAGGGAATAGCAGCGATCATTTTATCGGCATTTAGCGTCAAGGTCATCCTATCTAAAGTCATATTGATGGAATTAAACAATTTCTAAATATATTACTTTTTTAAAACAAGGCCGTAACAAAGAAGGTTCACACCTTTGCCGCCTGAAAAATTACAGTACTGTTTTACATACGGCACATATATACGTTACATTACTTTGCACAGATAAAAAGTGACATTTACATGCACCCTATTCTAAATCAGCCACTTCCCCTGCCCTTAAATATGAAAACGGTGAATACCTCTCGGAAACGTAGGCCATAGACCGCTATAACAACGGATACTCCAAACCCTGCGTTTTCGAAAAACTTTGAATGCTTTGCAAGCCGCTCCCCACAACCCTCATCCTACCGCGCCCCTCCCACCAACAGCCACGAAGGACTCGACAACGACCCTGCCAGATCCGCGCCCCCACCCCAGCATCCCCACAATGCGACCCCCCACGACCCCAAAAACGAAAAGTAACTGGATAGAAAATACCCATCCAGAGCAAAACAGTGGGAAGATCGTCAGTATGTACACTGTCACTAGGGAGAACTGAATACAGATCGCCAATGCATTCATGCCTTGTCATCACGATGGTGACGGTGCTTGTGGCGCTTCCTTCGTCTCTCCTTCTTTTCCGCCACAGAGCCTGAATCCGAAGAATTTATCGACTCCTTCCTACTCCGCTTGGGGTTCTTATGATGAGCATGAGCCTTCTTGCGCTTTTTGACCTTCTTTTCCTTTCTAGACCCCTCTTTGTCTTCTTCAGATTCTTCCGACGAAGACTTCAGCGTCCTTCAAAGCAAGAGGCAAAAAATGTGCTCCTTCAGCAACATATGAAGACGAGTTTCATAAAGCCCAACCCAGCGCCAAAGGAGTAACTTAACTTCAAGTAAACGTAAACCAGGATAGCCAGAGAGGAACAAAGAACCCAATAAGACAATAAATGGCACTGAGTAGGCAGTAACAAATGTGCGAATTATAGCGCATAAAATGTGGAATCAAGAAAACGGTAACAAGTTGGAGACGCTTCAAACCTGCCCAACTCACTTCAAACTCTTCTGAGACTCAAAGAGAGCTTTAGCCTCCTCGGCTTGCTGACGTCGTTCACGCGAATTATGCATCGCACTCCCATCCTCGTAATCATCGCCTATTCCCAGCGCCTCTTTAAAGACTGTATTCTTTAGAATCGTCACTGCCGCAGTCTCGTGCGTGCCTCGCGGAATAAGCCTGTTGGCGTCCGGAATAATTGTAGCGCCCGACTTGAACGCCTCACCCAGACTCTTGGGAGCAACGTCGTCAGTAAGCCCAGAAGTGAGTTCCTCCCTCAAAGCTGAAACTTTTTCATCGATTTCTTCTCCAGTATAACCCTGATCCTCCATTGTTTGCTGCAGTTCAAAACACTTTACTTCGACCTGCCGTTTTTTCTCGTGCATTAGAATATCCTTATTGGGCTCCTTAAACGCCAATGCATCCGCATGTTTAACATCTGCATCTGTTTTGTAATTAATCTTATCCTTGTAGGTAGTAAGATATGCCAGATTTCGCTGAACATAACCGTTGGTTCCACTTCCCCTAGGCGTCGGCAAGCCTATCCCGTTGTACATTATGGCGAGCGACAAGTCTGAGTCGGTCGCCGCATCAGCACGAAATCAAACAAAACAAAGTTTAAATTAAAAACAAAAAGATAAAGCGTTTAAAAAACTTAAAAATTACAATAAAACAACAAAAGCCAAAATTTTCTAGTGTATAACAGGGTTTTATGAATATTTATAGAATTTTATAATAAAAATCACCACAATTATCTTTGAAAAGTTTCTTTGAGAACTCTAAAGAGCTAGGTAGTTGAATTTTATAATCTGGATTAATGTAACATGATTCTTAAGTGATACCTTTAAGCATCCACAAAACCTACTTCCACGCGTCACCTTAACAAAGTGAACGTAAATGTAGGAGGACCCCCCCCCCTTCCCTCTTACCACCCTCGTTATTAGAAATCTGAACGCGCTTTGACGTCTTCATTACGAGTAAGGGAGAGGGCACCGAGGGATCTTCTAGGAGAACTCAGGACGGGGACAAGTCGCGCCCCTGGAAGTCACCACGCCGCTCCACAACGAGGTTCAAATTGTCGCCTTGCCTCTGGCCTGCGTTGCATTGACATGCAAGAAGTTGTGTGTCAAAAGTTACCCTTCCTCAAACCATTACATGAGTAATTCAATATTAATAAAGTCGGGTTGTACAGTTGTTTTATTAATTAATTTAAGAATGTCATCGTGATTGCTAACCCACTCACTTTTCATGCCATTTCAAAAATGATCGTATTTTATCCTTTTTAAATTACTTGTGGCTAGGATTAATCTTTTCTCTGCCCTTGGAAATTTTTGCGTTACTATGTTATGTGCCACATTGTTTCTTTCGATTCTTTCCATTATGTTTATGATCCAAATTTCAAAAGCCATTTCGCTTCGAGACGTACTCGACGAGCTGTGGTGGTGCTACATTGATGTGAGATTCTTATTTGTACGTGTTATAGAATCGTTGAAATTAATCAATTGATACAAAGAGAACATGGCCTTTTCTTGCATACCATAATTTTTTACCTAACTTCACTGATTACGCCTGCTTTCGTTGCACGAATTTTCATGCAGCCAATTCATATCACGCTTTATATGCCTTTGATAGAGTCCATGAGTGTTGACTTTTTCACTTATTGGGAAGCTGGATGACGCGGACGACGCGTAAACGTGTCTGGTCGATATCTGATGTAAGCCCTTATATTCGTTGTTTTTTTGCACCGCATTCTTGTTCATGTAATCTTTGTTCCCTTGTATATTTCACTAACGTCTCTATGATATGTATGGGAATGCTTCTTAAGTTATTAGGTGATAGGCGTGGAATATGACATGCTGTTTGGAGCATAAATAGCTACTTCATTAGCGCGACCCTATTTATTCCCAGCCATTGCATTTTCTTGTCTGCCAGTCTTTAAGTATCTTACTAGTCGTTGTTTATTTTACGCGAATGGATTTCTGTAAACGTAATTTACTTAGTAACTTGGAAGCTTGCCTATTCTATCCTTCACTAAATCGATATGAAATTCATAAACGATGTGCTAGATCAAAGCGCTTTCTTTCATTGCAGGTTGTGTGAATTACCTTGGGGCATTTAAATATTTTCTTTCTAGGTACTGAGGTTATACAAGGCACGAATATTCATTTCCATATAATTTTTTTGTTGTTAATGCATAACCGAGGAGTCATTATGATGGCTTGCTTTGATTAGGTGGTACTGTAGGACTATTCTGCTAGTCTTACACTTTCTTGTGCATTTCATGTACTTACATATTTCGCATATTTTTGACAAAATTACCTTTGCTAGCCGTTAAGGATTGCAATACTGATCGTAATCCCACTGCATATTTGGTAATAAGTAAACTCGAGGACGAAAGGCGCCGTATGTAAAGTGGTCTCTGTAAGGTGCCTGTGGACCTACCTTGTGACATGGTGGTAGCTAAAGGCGGGTTCATACTTTTGGGCCTGTTTGATCAATACATTAGCACTTGTGTGAGTACGGCCTTTGCCCGTTTTTTCAACTCTGCGTTCCCATTTTATTTACAGCTTCCCAGTTTGTGTGAGTGTTTGAGCCAGCAAGATGTGCAATCAACAGCACCTTCGTAAATTGGTGACACCTCTCAGCATGTCAAAACGTTCCCCAATGAATATCATAGCAGTCATATTTACGGTCTTGTACGTGAGGCTGAGTTAGCGTCAGAAGCGTCGCAGGCGTTTTCGTATTCCTCCAACAAACCAAACGGATTTGCTTTTAAGTTGTCTCCATATTCGAGACATCGTTCATTTCCTCATAGAGAGAAGTTCAAGCTAGCTGTTAACATTTCACACTCAATTATTCCTTTTGGAGGTCGGCGTTCTTATTCCTCATCATGTCAAGTACCTCTGAAGTTGAAGTTCGGTCAGCCCGTAATCAATATAGTGTGCCCTTTAGAATGCCGTGGCGTTCCTTCACTTACGAATCCCCTCCTTATTGAGTGCTTGGCTCGCGTAAGCCTTCTATTAACTTCCCTTTCGAAATTGATAGAATTTAACTTTTGTTCTGCAACTTGTTTTCATTCTCATTTCCTCGAACGTCGACATATTTATTTTATCTCAAGGTTCATTCAAGCAGAATTCCCCTTTAATTCTTTTCATAAAAATCTCTAAACATAAAGTCACCTGGGGAACTAGAGCATTCAAGGAGCCTGGAGCGACAGCACTATTTTAATTTGACGCAGACCCTAGGAAAGTATAGCACTCACAAGGTTAGTATGCATTTTTGCCAGTGAAAAACGGCACTTCCCGTTGTTAATGTTTTAATTTGATCTGCAATGCGTTGTGATCTAGCGAATGCTGCGATCGGCCATTGTTATAACCTTATTTATTGATACAAACTTTTGAGACTAACGGCTGGTTCTCTACGGCCTTGTGTTTAGCTAACCACAGACCATCCATACGTTGGATTGGTGGAAGACCTTTTAAATTCACAATTGAAAGAGCATAGTAATGATAGATCTCCTGCTCCAGGATCGCGACTTCGCAACGTGGACTTCATAGTGCTTCCCTCGTTGGTCCTTTCGACAAAATCTTCCTTTCAAGAAAGTTATTTGACCGACGTGTCAGCCTACTCTCCCAGTAGCCACCGCTGCAACGCTCCATCCAATGCCAATGCCTGCTATAATCCTAGCAAAACCGGTGCCCTGAATGTTGGTGACGATTATGTGCTAAACAGGCTCTCCACTCAGGTGGAGGTTGAGCATTTACGAAACGCGATGCACGAGTTTGAAAGAGTGCATCTGTTTCGCACCAACTCCGGTCGTTCTTCCAATTCAGCATATATTTCAGGTATCTTTGAGCTTCCTATAGATAACCTGGTTGTGGCGCGTTTCATTATTGTGTACCTCGACTCTAAATGCGGGTAAATCATATTACATTGTACCTACCTGACTGAAGAGTCTAGAATATGTAAGGTATCAGTTTACTTTTACTTCTTTGCTTTGCAATTTTATCGGTTCTGTCAATAGCGAATTGGGCTATTCATTCATTGTTTTTATTAGATATGGCAAATTCAATGTACAGAAGAAATTGTTGGAGCCTCTTCACCCTAAGTGGCATTTCTGGCTTTGCTTCTCGAGATCCGCTTCGTGTAGCCGCATCAAACACCACCCACGATAAACTTGATCAAAACCAAGAAGTCTCCCCATCCTTCTACTCCATTCCCAACGCAACGACTTCAGAGCCCCCATCGAATCCGCGGAGTTCCTTCGCAACTGACAAAGATTTATACCATAATAGTGACCGCATGACGCGCCATATCAGTCGCCTCGAGCACAGTATCATAGCTCCTATGTCTTTCTGACTGCGCCTCTCTCAGTGTAGTCACATTGTTTTACTCCGTCCGTTTTTGTTCCATTGATACATCCTGTACTTTCCTTTTGTTGTTGGTAGGGCTCTTTGCATAATTACTAATGGACCAACTGTGGGGCATATTCACGGGATTTGCGTCGCTTGCCTTAGGCTACACATATCTTTAACGAGTACAAGTGGTTTAGGGGACAAATACGCTGTCTCATGGTCTAATCATGTGATTGTGGTTGTTTGCAGATTTGTATTATGCGCCGGAGTTTTTGGAGGAATGTCACGTTTCCTTTGGCAGGTGATAAATTTTATGAATGAACGCTGCTTGCTTTCCACCCCCGGTCCATGCCATATTCTTTAGGTAAGACAGCCGTGTGCATTGAAGGATCACGCAGTTGGGTGTGGTTGTTACACGGTGGACTGTCCAAGGTGTGGTGCATCTAACTGAAGGCGGGTAAGGGGCTGATGCGGCTACATACGATTGCTACAGCCTCTGGCAGATGGTCGTTGCGATGTGGCCGAGCAGATTGAAAGTTCGCGAGAAACTAGGCGCTCTACATAGCTAGAAATGGTCGCCGTGCGGAAGGGCGCTTAAATTTTTCGTCAATCAATTGAGGTGCGTCAACTACACCGCGATGGTTAGTCTACAATAATAGACCAGTAGATTAACTGAGGAACTAATCTGCTCGGACATGCCTGATCGGGACCCACTTTGGTTAACCTGTTTTACTGGTAGATTTTACAAAGCTTTTCAGTGCTTGATTTGAATTTGTACACCCTCAAATAGTAAAGGTGAACAACAGCGCTTCAAAATCATTTGTAAGCAGCAGTTGGAATTAAATATTATTAATAGGTTCCCCGAAATGCCGTAACACGAAATCTCTCAGCATTTAAGCAATTTATCATTTAGAAAGAGGAGTAGGATCATAAGACCCGAAGGAGCCTTTGTAGCGTTTCCTTTAGACATCAGCTAAATGAAAACAAACGAACCAAGCATGTGTAGGCGAGTGATCATTTTCTGCTCTTAGCAGGAGGTTGGTTCGTCGCCACTCATTGCGCCTCTGAAGAGCGAATTCCCGCTCCCAAGTTTGTGTGAGTGCGCGTGTCCACATATGCATAAACGGCGCTGTCACGGTCTCGATTCTTTTGTCCGATTCTCGTAGCTCTCAAACTTCAGCAAGTTGCGTACAATTTGGTCGAGAATTTAAACGTGTAATAAGTTATTTTTGTCACAAATGAATGCATGAGACGATACCGAAATTGCAATATGCTTTTTATCTCTTTGAAGGATAAACTTGCACAATTTAGATTTATGAAGTAAAATTAGCCAACAAACACAAACTAAAACGCATTTATTGATATATGCTCACTTATTGCATTTGTCGGTTAGATAGCCTAGACAACATCTGAGAGAGGATGTGTGGAGGTCGAAGGTGTGTTAATGCCACTGGTGGACTCCGTGATGTCCAGGAACCTAGGGTGCTGCTGCTCTCGCTGACGCATGAGTTGTCCAGCGAATTTATGCGGCCGGGCAAAGGTTAGGTGGTTCCACTTGGCATTGTAAGCTGGCGGTCCCGTCCGATCTCTTGGAAAGCTGTAGACGTATCGCAAGGATCCACCCAGCGGCTGCAGAGTTCCGGTGGAGACCGGGACAACAGCCTCTATCCGCTGTTGCGACAGAGATGCCAATGGTGGTTGTAATAGGGAAGAGGGGATGCTCTCAGGCAACCTGTGCTCAAAGCGGTTCTTGAGGAGGTCCTCCGACGTCCGGATATGCGGCCGGAGTCGACACTCCCACACAGTGGTGAACACGCCTTCAGCTAGCAGCACCAATAGCGATCCAATCATCACCGCGGAGGTGAGAATATCCAGAAGTTCAGCTAGCGATAATAAGCAGGAACCAAACCAATTTGATAGTAGAAACCACCATTCTACTGCTAGAAGGCAGGCGTAAGTTTCATGTGTGGTAATAGAAACAAACCAAAGTATTTCCTAAGAGTGTTTAAAACTTCTTACACTCCTATTAATGCCGATCGTAAAAAACTGCCATTTCTGATCACATTTTCCATCCTGGGATGTGCAGACAAATTGGATGGAAGTTTGAAAACGGCATATTTTTTTGGGATATGCCTCAAAAGGTTTTGTATGCACTTTAGAAAGATGGTGCACCTTTTTTGTTGACGCTGTAATGTGATGACTACCAGGAGTGAGGGAAATTCATCAATGGTCTGCATCTCAAACACTACCACCTGCTTCACAACAAAAGCATCATTAGCAACCTATATGCTTATGTAAAATAATTAAATTGGCACAGAATTTAATTAACAATGACATTCCACTCACCATTTTTGTTAAAGAGTGATCCTGATGACTTCAATCGAAGTGACCAACCTTGTCTCGAAGACACTTGTACTGTAACAGCGACCCGACTGGAATCGAAAGCAAAAAAGTCATCGATTGAATCATGGTGATTTTTTACAAAGGCATGGAAGGTGTGCTTACCTGTGCCGCTGCTCCATTGATGACTGAGATGAGAGCAGACTTCGCATTTCCTGAATGAGTACTTTATTTCGGTCGTGTAAGCTTGAAAATTTGGCACTAAGTTTATTTAAATGTGAGTCAGTTGCAAGAAGCATCGCTTGCAACGAAGAGATTATATTTTCATTCCCACGAGGCATATCACTTGCTTTGGAAATGGAAGAGTTGCGAGAGTACAGTCCATTTATGGTGAAGTTACTCAAAAGCCCATTGAGACTGTAGGCTGCATCGAGGCATTTTTGACCGTTTCGACGAAGGTCAAGCACCGTCACATCGGAGATAAGGTCATTTATTCGAAGGTCATTCAAAAGACGTGAAAAGTCGAGCGGACTCCGCTGCAGAAAAATCATTATCAAGTCCAATTGCACAGCATCCTGGGTCATGTCAAAGAGAAAGGACTCCTGCAGTCTGTTTGTGAAGGCGTTACTGAGTTGGCTGACTCTCATCAGCATACCAGTATGTTCAACCTGATCTAGGCAGTTCTCATCAAAAATGCTGCTTTTCTTTCCCCCAACACGAAGGAGGCTGTTCATGAGACGACTCCCGCCGCCTCCTGAATAATTGGCCGCTTGGCCTATTACCCTGACCACATCCTGCATCGCCTTGGTTATGCGATGAAGGCTGAGCAGAGTTTCATCCAGACTCATGAGTTCGTGAAAAACATTGCGGTTCGCCTCTCGAAGGAATGCCCACAACTGAATGGATGCCGGTAGCTAAAATTTAAAAAAAAACTATGAGTATCCGAGAATGGCGATAATATTACATTCGATTGTGGGCTAAACTATTACCTGATAGTCTTTTTCATTTTTACTTGGCGAGTTTAACCAATGCCGGTTCAATGTGCGAGGGATATGTCTATCCACGTTTGATTGGTTATGCGCGCCCCGAGGAAGCAGAGACTGAGATTTCCGAAATCCTCGGAATCCAGGAAAAAAAGGCTGCCATGCCTGAGTTATCGACTCATAGGTGTAGACAAGTTGCTCACATGGTCCTCTGCAGCTGCAAGCTGAGAGTGAAATCGAGTCTAAGAAGAGAAATATGGGTCATGCTACAGGCGATTATCAAATCGTTGAACTGAATCACAAATGCTACATATCTTCCATTTACGAGTTCGAAGTAGTAGAGTTTTACATCTTAACACTCGAAAGCTAATTGTGTGACAAATACTCTATTACTATTTCTAAAGCATAGTTGGATTCTTGAGGCTGGATTTAATCAGAGCATTGGGAACTTCAATGGACATCAAGACGGGCATAACAAATTATCCACCAAAGGATGCGCACAGTGTCCAACATCGCCTTCTCCACTATCCAGTAAAATTGGCATTGGTTAACAACTTGGTAAACCAACTGCAAAATATGTCTTTTGAGGAGGCTGATTTACAAACACTTTATTACTAATTCGGGCCAGCCCAACTAAAAAGTGCCTTTTGAGGGGTGCAGGTTTACTCGAATGTGTTACTAAGGCTGCTTAGTAGCCAAAATTATGTAATCATTATTTGAAAGTGGCAATTGTGGGGGATGTACAAGAGTTTTTTTGGAACCACCCCCTAACTTCCGCTTCTCCATTCCAGCCATTAAGTCAACCTGTGCATTCTGTAGGCGCCAACTTGAGTAGTAGACGTAGTGGATCAAAACAAATGGATTAGTACTCTGATTGCTAAGGGATCCTACACGTTTGTGAGCAAAGTGCGGTTGGGTATGCACGTTTTCTATACCACCACAGTATTTGATTTTTGAATGAAGTAACCGGAAGTGAACAGTGGTACAGGGGAATATCTTCATAGTCTTCTGCTGTTGATGAACCTTTAGTAGAAAATTCGGTACTTTTAAATGTTTACACATCAGGAATCGAACCTTGCAAAACGTCGAGTTGTACGCTGCAGTTTGAAATGGATTCAAGATTGCATCCGTCGTTACTGTCTAAACGGAAAAACGCCCGTTAACATTGCGCACACAATGGACCACAACTTGGGCAACATTTTGAAAAATTGATTCGCAGAAGCGTTAAAATTTAACCTTAAATTCAAAATTTGATAGGTTCAAAACTTAGTGGGAGAATCTTAGCACACTTAATAATTCGCGGATAGTAAACGTCGACCTACGGTTGGCGCCACTTCTTTTCCCGAAATTTTATCTGATTTAAATACATCGTCAATGGCAAGTAGGTGGGTTAGAAATTATACATGCACTAACTACATTTGAAGTTGCCTACTCGTTTGCAAATTAGTTGAGAGATTGCGGAGGCAGTTAGTGGAGGAACATTACCGCTGAAGATGCAACCACATTCCTCTTTGATCCGGAATAAGAGGCACTTTTGTAGACAGGTTTCCCATGTTCGTTGAGGCACGCAGTCAGATTCATAAACCTGCAGACATTGACGGAAATAAAAAGGCATAAATTTCTAGAACGGGTTTGATTCGACATGATTTGATAATTTGTTTAAAGCCTTGTCGTAATTTGCTTTGAAGCATTCTTTTCTCCAATTGGCGTACCAATTTGTAGAGTGGGTGTCCCAAGTGCTCCAAATGATGGTAATAATGGCATTTTCGTCGGCGGCCAAAAGTGCTTACTCATTTTAGATAATTTTCTTTTTCTTGAATCGATGACGTTTCCGTGATTACCGACTACTCGAAATCATATCACTCGAAACATTCGATATTCACTTTTGCGCCATTTAAATCAAAAGTTATCAGCAACTCAGCTCAAGGGGAAAGGGGGCTTCTAAGGAAAGCGTATTATAGAACGGTCAGCAAATAACCATTGATAGTCTCAAGCACATGTTAAAATAGAACTTAACTCTTCAAAGCATGATTCAACCTCCTGGTAGATGAACACACATGAATAGAGGATAGGGTTTAAATTGAAGAGCACCAGGTTATCCGGGCCAGGCAGCTAACTTGGTGCAATACCAATGTTAGAAGCAAGGAGCCCACAATTAAATCAAACGACGACAATAGGCAAAAAAGGGAGCAGTCAAACCTTCTGGTGTACCAAAAGTCACAAAAATTGACTCCTACTTTTTCACAGCAGTAAAAAACTTCGAACACGAGGTGGAAAGGTGCATGCTATAAAATTGGACTCATGTAATTTATGTGTACTGCTCGTCTTCTTTTAGAAGGGTACTAAGATGCTTTGTTGGGCCTAAATCCTTATTACGACGCCGGATGTAGCGTTGAATTCCTCACAGGGTTTATTACCTAACACTGTGAAGCTAACACTAAATAAAGGTGGGTAAAACCACTAAAAGTCTTAGTTGGCGTCCTGTTTATTATTGTAAATAACTTACGAAGAAAATGAGTCGATCGGATAGCCATTGTCAAGGAATCACTGTGTCTACTGGTAGCGACAATCTGAGCATGCATAATCTGCACTGCACTGACCCTTAAAAGTTGCGCATAATTGCGCAACCGTACTATTGAGAAGAGACTTAAGTGTTATTAGCGAGACATCATTAACAAACGCGTGCTAGAATTTTTCTGCGCAAATAATGCATTAGAAATTTGGGGAAGGTGGAACATCAGCATGACCGAATTCAGGCAAAGTACGTATTTTTCGCAAATTCACAAAATCCACCATTTTTAAATTTGATGTGAATAGAATCTAAATCCTGGCACACTATTGTTTGCATTTCAATCCGCCAGTCCAGCATTTCCTGACTAGTGCAAAAAGGAAAATCAAAATCGCCAAGCAGGATTGAAATAACTGAATTATGGTCAACATAATTAATAATCTGGCAGCATTTAAAAGCAGCGTCTGAATTTCACAAAAAATTGCTGCGCCTTTACCAGGAGCACATAATCAGTACAAAATAATTAGAATAAAAAAATTTAGTAGCTTACAAACTGTCCATTGTTTATACATTATAACGTAACATAACATAGCATTGCGTCACATTTGAATTGCTGCACGACCCACTGTAATTAGCGGTGTTGTCTTCAGCCAGCAAGAAAACATCCTTAGTAAAGACATGGGACGATTTGATTGGCCTCCATGGGCCATGAAACGAATTTCACGTCCGGCATTTGTTTAGCCAAATTCGTATCTGATAACACGAGTGCATCAAGGTAATGGCCTGGAGATTACAGTGAGAAAATACAAATGAACTACATAGCAGCTTATGAGGCTCTAGAGGTAGACTGATGGAAAGAGCGGGACAGTAAACGATCCTTCCTCGCAAAAAGTAACATGCTTGAAAGAGGGGATAACCTCGTGCTATAGTCAAATCTAATGGAGAGATATGATAGAAAAACAGTATCAGTACCATTGTTAAGATTCGTATGTAAGGTTTTTATACACTTAAAAATTGTAGTAGTTGGGCACATGAACTATTTCCCGATATTAAGGAATCCTTTCGCAAATCTAAATCCTCATTTATTAGAAATGATTGATGCAAGAATCACTAAGATAAGGTTATGGATGCATGATAGGTAAAAGCAAGTGTATCATAAAAAGTTGTCGTCCTTTTTCAGGCAATGCACCTTTCGGGTACCAACGAGACGAAGCATGGTGTGGAACTGTGCTCCAAGGAACACGGCTGCCTGATGGTGCACCCAGTGAGGTTCAGGTGTCTCGTGGACAAGGAATCGAAAACCAACAAGGCCACTGTTTGGAATGAGATAATCCACGGACTCTGGATCAAGCTCCAGATGCAACTTCTCGAAAGCTACAAACAGTGGAGCATGATGCATCATTAAGAGTAAAACCTTGAGAAGCAAAAGTCCACACCTTTCACCTTAAGTAAAATTTATTTTATTACTTGGGAAAATCTTTCGAATGCGGCCGCTGAGAATTTAGAAAAGTCCCATAACTTTTAAAACGGTTCAATCAACTTTAGCTTGTTTCAAGTTCGCTCTATATGCTTTAGACTTTCTCAAAGCCACTGCCCTTTTAAGATACAATCTTCACTACGTACAATCAAGCATTCCAGTTTTCACAACACAATATGAGTAAATTAAACGACTTGATGAACAGAGCGATCATTGTTGAAATGAAAACCCATTGGCTTGTTAATTCAGGGGTCAGTTAACTCCGCCACTCTTCAGAATTAAAATTTTTGACCACAATGAAACAAAATAGGTACTTTTTTCGCTGAACAGTGATGGGTAGGTATTTGGACACGTCTTCATTAAATCAGTTAGCATTAGGACTTTTGCGTATTCACGACCAAGCATTTAATATGTAACCCATATCCTGGCACTGATTTAGACAACCGCAGAAAGCCTTTGAAGATACTTTATTTTTTGCAACAATCCTCTTTGCTATTTCTGACACCTAACCCCTTCTCAGCGAGACGAAGTTTGGTTATTTCACTCTTATAAACTGTTCTGCATCTAGCAGCAAACAATCCAGCCTTGGCCGCTTCCGTTGCTAGCTCAGTCCGAATTCCAGACTGCCCCTTTCGCGTGCGATAGTCCAACGACTAAAATAGGTGACAACCTGCTGGAGAAATCCCACTATGAGGATACGGATGATGGGACAACAATTCTCACTAATAAGTTATGCGATATGAAGCCCTGTTTTGCCTTGCAAAAATATGCCTTCCTTCCCACTGACTGCTCTTGACTGATTTTGAAGGAAATTTCTTAGGCAATCCTAAATTATCTCAAGATTTTGGGCGTATTTACTTGACCTTCGGCAAGAAATCCATGCCGAACGCCACCTAAAAAAGCGTAATCTTCTGGTATCTTAGACGTATGGGGTGGATGATAAGCAAATCGTTTGAGTATAACCAGCGATTTCTTTAAATTAAGCTTTGTGTATAAGAGCAATTTCTCATCACTCTTCAGTCGGCCAGTCAGTAAACAATCAAAGAATCAGTATGTCTTACAAAATGCTCGAAAAAATGGGCGAGTGTTGGGTTTCTTTGAAGCTTATTATCACCTATTAACACACGGTATACGATGTCCATTTGCCTAGTTTTCATCACGGTCTGATTTATGCAAATGTAAGCCAATCGTTTTATCATCCACCTTAAACATTGTAAAAAACTGATCTTGATACCCCAATCCCCAAATCTTTTTAAGTAGTGATGATATAATTCTTCGTTATCAAGAATAAGGTTCCCCTGAATAATAATGTACCATCAATTAATGGTTCGCCGTTATAAATAAATTAAAAAAGTTTTAGATGGTGCGTTTTGCTACCACACATCTTCCCACTACAAGTACAACACAACAACTTTTGAAGGAAATCGGTCCTGTAAAGCAGACAACCGCGAATCACACCAAGTCAACTCTACATTGTGTGATATGGGGGCAAGAAATAACCTGAGAATAGTACAGGGTGGAATAAGGAGGACTGGGATACTGACGCACACTTATCCTTTAGAATGCGCACACGCACACAAACAGTCGTACGGGGTTTACAAGTTTGTGCAAGCTAGAACTAATCATTCTATTAATTTATCGAGAAGACCATGCACGCTTTTTAGTCACCTGAAATTTCCCTAAACTCCTTTTTAATGAGTGCACATAAATTAGTGGAGCACACTGATTTGGGCGTTGATAGTGGAAACGGGGAAGAATATAAACATACGCTTCACTTCTCCTCGAAATGTATAGCACACTCCTGAGGGCAAAACATGCTTGGCGAATTGGACGTGGGAACACGTGCGCGAGGATATCCGGCACCTGCATGAGAGATGTCAAATCAGAGACTTAGGTGGATCCAAATCATCAGTTTGGAGCACGAGCGCAGAGTGGGGTGATCATTATTAACATCCACAGATAACCTCTTGGGAGTTGGGGAACTATGACAGACAGCAATTGAATTCACGATACTGGGATCTGCTTAACCCAAACCCAAAACATAACACCATTATTTACACTATTACGACTGGAACTACTGCTCCTGGGATGAAAGCTTGATAAATGCACATAAGGCCTGCAGTAGTTCGTAAACACCAGAGCCTTTTTTGCTTGACACTCGACAAAAAGTAACGCCATAAAGATCATATTTATTCGAACCGTTTCATGAAACTTTGCTTCGATTTCAAAAAAGGGGGATTAGAAAATTTCGAGTCGAAAACGGGTTACAGAATAATGTGTTAGAGTAGGCGGTGGTAACATTGAAGAAAACCCAGTCTGTCATAAGTTACTACTGAATATTTTCGTTGCAAAATACGACCCATTTAAAAAGCATAAACGGGCTGTGATTTGAAATTAGTCGATCAGTAAAGGTGTAACAATTTACAATTGAAAATGCCTTCCCAACAAACAAGCTCTCTCCTATAAATATAAAAATGCGAGTACTGTCGTGATATCTTCCATCAGATCATCATCTTAGTTTTTGCAATGTTACTTTTTTTGAGATCAACGTCGCAAAAATATGCGAAAACTTTAGAGTTTAAAATGTGGGCGGTCATAAAGGGCGATAATAAACTCCTTGTTGGCAGCTATCATGGCCTTATGTTACAAATGACGGACAGAAACATGCAATCGAAATTTCCAAATTGAATAGCGATATCATTTGACACTTATAAACATGGAACGACTGATCTAGTGGATCACTTTCACTTTTGATGCGGAGTTGATACATTACCGATTTTAATATGCTTGGATGCACAAATATGTCGACTTTATTGTCCTTAAATCAGCACTGTCTTTCAAAAAATTTGTGTTTTCTTTTACAACTTTCCTACATACGTACAGATAAATGTGGGTGGTTCGTAAAGTAGTTGAAGTGTTAGGCTTGGGCTGGCAGTTTACGGACTATTTGCTCACAAATTTAGCCCTTTAGAAATATGCGTGTGAACCATTAAATTATTGGGATATATGCGAAACAGTATTATCGACTTCGTCAAATAATGACAACCTATATCAGCCAAGAACTCCTCTGGAACTCAAAGGGCAACAATCGTCCCAATTTTATCCTCCGTATTTTCGCTAATGCAGAAGTAGTGAAAAGAGTCAGGAATCAATCAAGTTGATGATTAGGACAAATAATTTTTATCTACGCTGACATATTTGACAGTAATAACTGTAGCAAAGGATAGGAGTTGGAGAGAATCGGTATCTTCAGTTAGATGCTGAATTCTAATTCTGTGGAGCTGCTTGCAACCGGAAACTTTGTGGCTATGCGCGCGAGTTGGTTAGGCAACTATTTGTCATGACTGCATCGGTAACCAGCAGCAACCAGCCAATGCTGTGGTTGCCGGAAGCGCCTGACATTTCTGCTTATTTGAAACAGATGATAGTGGGCCCACCGGAAAAGTAAAAACTCTATTTGACTGGCCCCCATAAGAGGCACTGGTCTTTCCACATCCGTAGCAACTCGTGCTCTTGCATAGTCTTGCGCAATCCCATTGTTAGCTTTTTGTCTGTACACAGCCTGACGTCTCGCGATCCTTTGTTGCGAAGATTGTGGAAAAATAAGCATGAGCTGGGATTTTTATTACTGCCATATACATTTGTGTGGTATCATCCAATCAACTTAAAGGTCAACATTAATACTGCAAGACCAGCTGTGTGAAAGTCGACGTTTGAGGGCAAAGTATCTCAAAGAGATGCGTTTGCTAAAAATACACAAATAATAACTAAGAACAAAACGACCTACAACCAGGTTGACAAAAAACTATTTACTTGAATTATGACCTTCGAAATGTTGCACAAAGGAACCCCGTGAAATCCATCTTTAAGTATTATCCAGAGTTTGCTAAGTCACCTATATGGAAAGGATTCACAGTGAGATAAACCATGCCGCTCTCATCGCAATCACGCGAATCCCCAACCAAGAGGCGCGTCACGGCTCAAATGTCCAAAACTTATAGAAGGGAGGCTTATTTTAAACACGTCCAATGCCTGTCCTTTCGAATATGAAAACGAAAAAATTCTTTTATCACCTCGGTGAAAAATTGAGGTTCTACTTTTGCTACTTTTGTCAAGTAAGCATAACTGGCCAATGGATGCCTGATAATTTTGGAGTTCGAACTAATGCGAAAATGATAGTTTTCTGCTAATTACCACTTCCCAAAAACACATTGACATATGATTTTACTTAAAAATAATAGGACTTGATAGAATTATGCTAGTAAAATTAGGGTTTAGTTCCGTTCCATAAATTCTCCACAAATAAGGTATTTGCAAGATCCGTTTGAAAAGTTAAAAGGCGACAAAGTAGACAAAACTTCTCAATCAAACTATAGTGTGGGATGGAGGGAAAAATATCAAGTCAATATTTATCATAAAAGGTGCAGTTTGCAATAAATTTCGTGGGGACTATTTCATGCAAAGTGGGAATATACTCATGTATATGAAGCATTGGCGTTTGATTTTCAAATAACGCAAATAAGAATTCAGTTTTGAGGTATTTCTTTCGAAATAACCACAAAGAAAGCATGTTCTCGTGAGACGACCATGCTTATACTTCTACTCAGTACTTATGAAGTTCAGAACATTCACACAGAAAAGAATCGAGGCAACTTGCTCCACTAGCATATTCTTCAGTTCGTGCGCCGTGTGGTTGAGCATGAGGCGGAAGTTCGCATTATGGGCTCCACCGACATCATCCGCCTCGAAGGACACCGGGCGGGCCAGGCGTGCGTCGAGGAATTTTTCATACCACAAATGGCTTTTTTCCTTTTCTGCATGCAAACCGAACAGAATTGATCCCCTTCACAAAAAACAGGGCGTTCGTCAAACTCATATCAACTTTCTAGCAAGCACAGTGCTAATTGAGAAATCGCTGAGTCCCTTCTACCGCCGCAGTAGCAGTGATTTTTCTCATGCGTTAACTTCTTCTTCTTCCTCCTTGACATAAATTTTAAGCATTTACAACAGGTTTATAGATTTCCACTAAGTAAATATTTCAACATCACCCCATTCAACACAAACAAAATCTGTTTATTAGTCCACCGAAAAGTGCTTTTTCCATTAGATTGCAATGTTTTTGTTTTTTGTTAGGTAAGGTTTGAAAAATATAATGCAAATTACGGTGTAGCTATGAATCGCTAGGGAAAACTACACATTTTCGACTAAGGATAAATTTCAGAATAGCACAAGAAAGTAACTTTAACGAGTAGATAAGTGATGAATAGGAGTACTTATTTTAATGTTCTGGGAAGTTATTAAGTAAAATAGCAGATTGCACGACGAGGCAATTCTTTAACGAAAAAATGAGTTTTCTGTGCCATGCAGATATATACACCCATGGCAGTTAATTTCAAACAAAGTGGGCCCATTTCTATCTCATTAGTTTTACAAAGCTCAATGTGCAAACAGAACTATGCACGTCCGAAGTAATTAAACAGCGCGTTTCATGCAAAAATTCTATTAATTGTTCTTAGAATTTCGTTCCTCACTTAATCATGTGTTTCAAAAGACCAAAATTGAAATAATATATCCAAATTAGGTAAAAGAAGATAAGCCCAATCGAAGACATCAAATGTACTACGTTTCCTGTACCTGACGGAGCCGTAGAAATTGGAACATGTGACAGGTACGCATGTGGCTGATCCGCACGACCGACATTTGCGTCAGCCACATTATTAGTATGGTGACTGAGGACTATTTTTAAGCATTTGTTCTTATGTTATTACTGATCCCCAAATATGGCATAATTAACTATGCCCACCTCACCTTGCTGGATTTGCATTGCAGAGACTGAAAAATGGAAATGGAACATTTGCCGCCTTTGATTCTTCAAATGTCGAAATTACGAGATCGGATGAAGTCAATAGGGATCCGTAGCCAGAGCCTCTACCCTGGCTGCTTTCTTTCCAGTATTTGAACCGGAGACCCAGGAGAACAACAAGCACAACTATGCTGATCAGGAAGAATGCACCTCTGAAACAGGCAGGTACTAATGAGTAAATGAATTCGCTTCGTAGTGTTTGTTATTCGAAAACATTGCGTAGACTGTGTCAATGCTGCTTGCCAGCAAACACCAGTTCTGTCACAACTTAGGCTCAGTAAACTAAAATGCGGTGGATTTGCGTTGAAAATTAATTAGAGAGGAAATTGCTTATTTACAGCTTCTTACGATGAACACTTAACTGTTTTTGTACAAACAATATATCATAATTACTTAGGTAATTGGCTTACCAGGATCATTTATGATAAATCGTCATGACGTCAGATCAGTTAGCTGCACACATTATGGGTATTAGGTAATTTATTTTGGCAACCGGCTCGCCAATTTCCTACACTGAATAATAGAGCTTTCAGTTGGTCAAGAAAAGCTCCAATTGAGTTCAACCATTACTTACAGGGCAACGTTAAACGTTAAACTTATATCTAGTTCATTGATAGGATTAGTTAATAAGGATCCAAGAAAATAGAAGTTGATGCGGTACTGGCGCCTTTGGAGAAACTTCGCTTGATTGCTTGCGATGATCTCAAGGGATTGCTCAAGTTGAAGGCATGGCTAACTCTTTGTACTATTAATTTAGCATTACTGCCAATTATCGTGAAGGACAACTCATTAACAAGACAGGTAATATTTGATTCAATGTTGTAGGGAAAAATGTCCATAAAATAATAGATAATATAAATGGGCCTTAAACCGTTCCCGATTCTGGGTTGCAGGAATCACACAAACTGACACTGTATCCAGCCAGATGGAAAGGGACATCATTATCGACGATGTGAGAGCGGTTGTGGGTGGCATCAATCTTTCCAGATTGTGGTCAGCAAATGGGTCTAAACTATTCCTGTGTGTTCTGTATATTGAAACACCCCACCCACAGTTAAAACGGGGACGGTTGGGCCAGCTACTCGACAGTGCGAATCCTAATAAACGAGGTCGTTCCACTCTAACGGCGCAAGGGTAGCAGTGATGACGGAAAATGTCACGATACTCCTAAACTAGGCTCATTTAATACCTAAAATAAACTGAGATAGCTAAGCAAAATAATGACTTATAAGGTCATTTCTATGTTGTTAGCAAAATCGAAAAAGGCTGTTACCACGTAGTTTTGTTATTATACGAAGTAACTGCATTCAGTTGAATCGTATGCAAAATGATTTCACAGTACTTAGATGCACATTTGCACTAAATTACAACTTCACTTAATTATTACCTATAGAAAAGACGCGAGTGCCTAAGGCCAGGGGATACAGATTCAAATTAAATGAATGGAACAAGATAGTTTATAAGGAGTCATAAAGTTAATCACAAAAGAAAATTGTACAAAGTGCGCCCAGTTGAAAAAAAAAGCATAAACGTACTCGACAAATCGCATATAAAAGCGCATATGGGATCTGTAAATAAACAGGTATATTTGTACAGAATGGCAATGCTAAAAAATAACAAGCATGCTCACAGACGCCAGCCAACCACAAAGCGCAGAAACATGGCCAATAAGCTTCGCATAATTGTGGCTGCCTCCAAGCATGCATTGAACGTCTCCCTCATTGAAAACGGACTTGATGAGATCTACGGCATTCCTCCAAGATGAAGTCATTCCTAGGAAGGATTTCCAACTGGTGAATTCATGTACGATCATGTGTACGGTTAAACTAGTGGGGGAATGCAAGAAATCAGCAGCTTGAATTCAGCTGCATATGAGGCCATCCTTTGACAGCAAAATTTGTTTTGGACAAAACCTTCACCAGTCGTTATTTACATTTGTAAGATACATTGGCTCACGGCAGTTGTCAAAGTAGCTAGCCTCACTTCCAGTACGAAAGTAACGACCCCTTTAACGATCGCTGGTGGGATATTTAACGCTGTGGTTATGCAGAGGCCATTGTAAATATCACATTTGGATCCTTTACGGATTGCCAATGCCTTCGCAGACGCTCATGCATTTCCCGATCTCCTACGCGTAACCCCTAGTTCCAAATGCTTTGTTGAGGTTTATGGGTCTTCTCCCTCCCTAGGCATACTTCAAACTTGTTTTAAGGCAATGGATTATTATTTTGAAGCTTCGATCCTTTGTTTTATGATTTTGAATTTAACAATCTGGATGACCGTGTCATTGCGAAAATGCCACTGCTGGTGACCTGCCTCCAAATAATCCTCAAAACAAGAGAAATCAAGTTCAAAATTGACAACCCATCTTAACGCATAATCAGATAGCACGAGAGTCAACCCCTGCGAGTCAGTACTACAGCGCCATTATTGAGCTCAACGACCTAAATTATCAAGCCAACAGTGGCATCGCAGAACGCCAGCACCTCACAAGTCATCCTAATCATAACCTAGTCTAATGATCAGTCCTTTAGGACATCGCGTTCAATCAGTGCATGAGAACTACAGCGAGATACCCATACGCGTCTACACTCCATGCTCTCACTTGTGCACGAGGGCCCGCGAATCGGTCTTCAACGTCGTGTAACAACTTGAGGGCTGCAGTTCAATGAGAACAAGCACCAAAATGAACAGGCTGTGTTAATGTTTAGATTGATGAAAATACAATTCAGAAAAAGCGTTGCGCTTTAACCTTCCCAACAAACGCACATGAGTCACCGCGAGAGACATCAACAGTAATGTGGCAATAAGGGAGCACAGGGAAGCGAACTTGCAACTGCACATCTCCACATCAGTTGCTGTAATGTTCAGTGACTGCTCACTGAGAAACACATTGAGCGAAATAGCACAGCCTAGACATAAATTCAAAACATCTTACAAAGCTTCATTCGTTAACCCCCAAGAAGCCGAGTTGTTGCGTTCAGAGTGAGAGCCAGACTAAATTGTCCGTCACCTCTGAAACGATGACGGCTGAGGAGGAATCCAGCTTCAGATCGACACAATTCATCACCTCAGTGCATACTTATTTCTAAAAAAGGCCGAATCCGCCAGCCTCAATCCGTTTGACAGACAAAAATATTTCCTCACACACCTGACTGAAGCAGTCTTGAAGAACGATATCCGTTGTTCACAACCACTACCTTATAGAGCGATGAATGGTCAAAACACAACCACAACAAAAACACGTTTTAAGTTTGATGTTAAAATGACACGAACCCGAGACAGTCGCGACTACAATTACTACGCAAAGCTGCTCTATGATTGCCGTGTAATCTAACCATATTTTCCAAAAAAGCTTAAACCCGGGATTTGATTCACTACCCCAGTAATGGCGAGAAACGCTGCATCAACATCAGCTCAAATATATTTTGAGAAGCAGTTTGTGGACGCAAATCCCGAAACATATCAGCAGTGCATAACAAATAAAAAATGCACCTCCTGTATTTCAATTTATGTGAGAATAAAAATGCTACGAAAGCGCCACAAGAAACACACTCAACTAGTTAGTGAACGAAATCGTACACTACTGCCCCGAGAAAATACTCCAACACAAAAATAAAAACACGGAATTCACCAGGCGGATGAATGCTGATATGCATAAATCAAAGTTTTCGATTAATAACTGCTTCCTCACACAACCAAAAGTAGGAACTGATTGCTCAAAGTAGAGACGATAGGAACACTGGGAGACAATTTTGAGAAAGGCGTACGCGAAGGGCAATTCAACCATAACTTTCGGAAATGTCAACCATTGGAGGCAACTCGGTTTTGCATACCGGACAGGGAAACTGCAAGAAAAATACACAAAACCTTCAGTTTGATTGAAATCTTGTTAAGCAAACCCAAGAATAAATCCCTCTATTTTAATGCTGCAAAAGGCGCAAAGAAAACGCACCAAAGCAAATCAGAACCTAGAATTAGCACTTTGCTTTTGTAAATATAAATATGAGGTGCAGCTACTGATGAAGAACATGAATAATGATAACTTAGCGACAGAAAGAAATTGCAGCATCGTTCAAACCCGACCTTGCTTAGACGAAAGTAGTCTAGCAATTTTAGAAACATACTTACGACAGTCATCATAGTTTAAGACAAATTCCTGCCTTAGCTTTCAGGAATCAAACCAAAGTACTTGCAAATGCATTCAGAATGGCAAACAACCGCTCAAAAGCACTTTTGCCAGCTGCATCGGTAGCGTCCAGGCAGTAAAGTAAAACAGTCAAATGATCGGTGCCTACATTCCGCCACTGAGGTTGGGCAGCGATGTTTAGGATTCTTGAAACACAAGCACCATTTCAAGAGAAAGCAAAAATCACAAGCGCTTGAGAGTGACCCAGTTGCCTACCTTAAGCTGTGGTCGCAAGTCTTTTGGGCAGAATGGATTTTTGACAAGGAGAGCAGCCATTTCATTTTTGTGAGTGTTTAGGAGGTTGCTGTGATAGTTGGACAGACATTCTTTATGAAAAAAGTGATTGCAACAAGAACGCTGAACTTCATCCTCTGTTTGGAAGGTATCAAAACAAATTGAACAGTCCACAGAAGGTACATTGCTCGAAATAAAATCACGACAACACTAAAAGGGAACGATAGTTCCAAATTCTTGTGACCAAAACCATTTCATGAAGTATTACCAGAACATGATACAACCTTACATATTCTGCTAAAAAATCCTTGCTTGAATGATGCCAAGAGAATGCATGTCATGGTTAAAGTGCTGCCTAGCAGCGTTAGCAACTAAGGCAATGATCGAAGTCCCAGAAGAGTAAGGCTAAGCACGAATTCGTAAGAAGACTACAACCATTTATTCATCAACTAATAAAGCAAGGAGAGAAACCAACAACCTAGTTTAATGAACTTGAGGTTTAATTACACAAAAAATGGAGCTTCTGATAACATTGATAACTATTCAAAATGCGTATCCAACAATGAGGAAAGACCAGTACATCAGCAGTTAAATTATGCAAAGTACCTCAATTAAGGGAAAGATAACATAGTCTTTTTCACACGAATCAATCACAGCAGCAATGTTCAATTGAAGCTTCGATAAGGCGCAATCTGATAATCCAACTGGACCCACCACTTTTACAATAGGTGGCAAAAGAGGATACTGGAAACGTGGTGTAAAACTGAAAATACCTCTGAGGGACAAAATACATCGAGTCCAAGGAGCACATTTACTGGAAATCCACATACTCCTGGTGTCACCGTAATGTTGATGTCGATACCATGATCACTACAACGGATTAAGATAACATTCAAAGAAAAGCAAACCGTATGCATAGAGTAGTTTCAGTCGGAAAGGCAGTTTTAAGGAACAAAATTTCATCTGCAAAATTAGGAAAGGTGGACTTAATAAGGGCGACCTCATCCCCCATGTCTTCCTGGTATGAGGTAAAGCTATAAAGTAGAGCAGATAAGTATGTGTCAGGTAATCACACTCGGTTAACACAAAAATATGATGGTGTAGCATAAGCATCAAAAATCATACAAACTTGAGATAAATAGTCCTTGTATGATGTAGTGCTAAAGTAAAAAGTAAAGTAATAGCACTACACACGCTCAATCAGTAAGATTCGAGCCTGCACACCAGCGACAAATGAGAGAACGCAAACGGAGAGTATCGACACTGTAGGGATAATCAAACCCCACCGTCGAATGAAAGCCCCTGGTTTAAGAGCAAGGGCCACATGGCCATTCATGCAAACAAATCGTATTCATTTTATGCGCTTTGGAAACTTACTATCGTAGACTTGGAACAAGTGCGACCAATATATTGTAGTTAAAAACTTTAGGTTGCGTATTAAATCATACGTGCGGCTCTACACAAGGAATAGAAATCGCAGAATTCAGACGCTAATCAGTAGATAAACAAGAATAGAAGCAAATATGAAAACCTAAAATGCCAAGATTGGTAAAAACATATACATCTTGGTGATTATTTAACATAAAGACCACGATACAATTCTGCAAATCAAGAGTTTCGGAGATAGACACTTCCTATCGCTTAATGTAATTGCTTACCACTGCAGTACTGCTTTTGTTTGTTTAACTTCCGATTTTACTTTCGAACACTGTTCTACCTCGATAATATGGCTTCATTGCCTTTACAACAGCCTTAAAGTGTGTCAAATTCATCAAGGACTTAGCTGTTATACTACGGCTTGCCACTGTACGACTATACTTTAAAGGTTTTAATAAGACGTACCCATCTTTATTCCTGGTAGTGAAGTCAATATCGCAAGCCAAAATGAAGCGCACCGTAGTTAAGTGTATAGAAAATGTGCTTCTTGCTACAAGTAAAGACCTAACGTATTTATAACATAAATATTGTTGCATTTGGTTTTTGTACAACTAAGCATTATTAAGCAGTGAAATTTTATATTTTTGTATTTGGATGCGTTTGTTTTCCTAATGACCTTCACAATATGCGTTACACTTTCAAGTCGCATTTGATCTATCTTTTTGGCTCTGGGCACGATTTTCTTGCGTACTTCCACCAACAGGTATGGCAATGGTTGCAGCTGTGCGGCAAAGCGAAAAACCAGCCAAAGGGCATGGGGGCCTTCCAAACAATAAAATCTATGGGGCGCATTCTTTACAAAAATCTGCTGGAAAATCGCGTAAGACACCTGTCGAGAGACAACTGAAGCTACAGCAAGATCAGCTACATAGCTCATCGGTAAACCATTTGACGTTTTTAGTCTTTTCTTGTACAAAATAGCTCTGGCCTTGGATTAGTTTTGGCATTTTATGTCCTAATTCATTTTGCTATTTAATCAGATCACTCCTGCTACAATCTTTAGACGGAATTTGCAATTTTGATGCTTTTGGAGTATTTTTTTTGCATTTTTAGTCTTTTCTAAAGGATTTGAATCATTTTGGTCGCAACAATAGGGCCTCTGTTCCACATCGAGTAAGGTTTTTCACTCGTTTTCAACTACCGATGATTTCATGTATTTTTTAAAATTATAGGCAGCGGAATGCTGGATGAATGACATTGCTGCCGCGAATTTGAGACATATGAATGAAGGCGGTGAAACATTTGTACCTTACAAAAAGCACCAATACAGACGTCTCGTTGCTACTAAACCCGCTAATTTTTCCAGTTCCAATGAGTTAGGCCCATCGGACGAACTTTCACCTGTATGTGCACTTGTAAGGCTATTATTCAAACGCTTAATTATTTTGCAGCAAGCCTTTTGGAGACGAACGGTTGTGTGAACCGGTTTATAAGTTGATTCATAGCTTGTCTTTGACGAGTAGACTATAGCAAGAATAATTTTATGGGAACAAAATGGCATGTAGAATTATGGAAAGCAGAAATGTTTTTATGACACCCGCACATTCTAAGCACAAATACTGACGTAATACTTATTCAAAATATTGTTTTTTGCTTTGTGTGCAAAAGTTTCAGCGCCTTCGGAAAGATAGCCTCATGGACTTCTCATTGGTCTTACCTCATAAGCAGAATCATGAAAGTACTAATGACTCGGAAACACTGAAAAGCAGCGGAAAGCGGTCCCAAACGATGCGTATCAGTAGCAACATGGAAGCAGCTTCAAATCTGCGGGCCAATCCTATTTCAAGATCACAAAGTATCAGATCCAATCAAAGTCAGGTGAGTATCGGGGTACTTAGTTACCTTTTTTATGGATTTTCTCAATTTTACTAAAAATAGGTGGAATATTAGTAAAACTTCTTGAAGACCTCTCATGAACACAGCCCTAGGCGACTGATAAAACGGTGCTTTAAAAGGTTAGATTACAATTCATAGTGTTTTCACATCAATTGTTTCGCGAATTTGAAGGATTAAAGGATTTTTTCTCACAATTGACGGATGCACAAATATTTTATAATTTGGTGCAAACTCATGAGCAATCCAAAATTACATTTTCGTCTTCGCTGTCCGTATCTGTAAATTGACCTACATTTTCACAGCATAGCGACCTTTGTTATACAAAATGTATGGAAAATGCGGTATTTAATGTAAACTTTGGATTCATGAACTCGTTCAACTCCAGATACTTAATCAGCCACCATAATAACTACGATGCACTGCTAATGTGTTTTGTATTTATAGCTTTTATTGCGTAGTCTAGCAGAGTTCACCAACGGTGAATAAGGCAGACTTCGATATAATTCTTAAATCAAAGAATCTTTCCATGCTTATACCTGTTTCATCAAAGGCGGATGTTGCAAACACGATATGAACGACTGGATTCAATCATAATTCACCGAACCTTCTTTCAAATATATTGGTATCGAAACTATTGCTTTCTGAAAATGTTAAGATGCATCGACTTTTTGGGCGCCAGCGATTGAATCGAAATAGCTTTGGCAGTTCATTCTCAATGGCTTGCCTGTGTGCGTGATGTGCCTATCCTTTAGTTGCTTCAGTCTGTTGAATAATTTCCTGTGCGACGATTGCGCAAGGGAACTAATTTAATGGAAATTCAATTTGGGAGTTGCAAAAATGCCAGAGCATGCAATACATGGCCGCTCTTCGAGTATCCCATGCTTCGACTGCTCAAAGCTTCCTCGTTAGAATTCAATCTCGAGTTGATTTAAGGCTTAACCAGTAGGCAGCAGAGCAGTAACGACTGCCATCATTATATCAATAGGTAATGGAAGGTATGAAACTGTTGCAGCTTCGACAAAGATAGCTTTAAGTGCATTGTGGTGAAAGCTTCTTTTTTGAGTTTACAGTGCCTGTTTCTAAGGGAATGACTGTTTTAATGCAAATTTCTTGCTTGGATCCATTAGCTCCTTAAAGACTACGATGAACTTCCGTCTCAACGCGTGCTACACCACCAGGGACCAAGAGACCAACAAATCAGACGACCACAGGTAATGAGCCGTAAAATTTAATCAATGTATGACTTTAACTTAGTGACATAATTATTTTGCTTTCAAAAACAGATAGGATGCACTGTGATCACCTACACACAAACGGGCAGCGATGTATTTCGGACGATGCAAAATAGCCGCGTGAGATAACAGCATCTTCTTACAACTTATGCCTCTGCTTTTGTAGAACTGATTATTGTGATTTAATGTGAATCGTCAAACACGGTTTGTCTGCTTAATTCCTTGAATACCTTTTTGTAGGTATTAATAGAGAGTTAATTTCTGTTAAACTTGATACATAAGTTGTTGTTATTTGTTTGGGTTAGTTGAAATTACGGTTCTTCCAAAAAAGTTAGTCTGACCTCATAAAAGCACTTTTTAAGCTTTACAGTTTACACGCATATTGACTTGGCGTAGAGGGCTCTCAAATTCGTTGATTGCGCATCCTGAGTTTCGTGCATATCGCACATTTTCTTGTTTCGTTTCAAGTTCGAAGCAGACCTATCAACGCCTAAACCCAGGCAGGTCCGTGTTTTAAACAGCTTTGGACTCTATGAGACATAATGAACCAAACACCATTTTGGATATTTATCGGCAAGAAGAAATTTTGGTGCAGATTTTCGACTTCTCAAGCTAAAAAATACTTAGAACGTTCCTCATTCTACCCGAAAATTTCAAATATTCTTATGCTCTATGATCTCAAATGCCAGCAGGCAGGAAGTTGATCGCTCTCCGTTTCGGAAAGGTGATAAACTGCCAAGGATAAGTTCCGATGCTGTGACTTTTCGAAATGTGCAGGTTTCTCCCTCCTTGTCTTTAATCCAAACTAGTTCGATCAGTTCATGAGCTATGCCATCATTACTTTTGGGGTGGTGTTGAATGAAAGACTTTTTAAAGAAGTGTTTCCTTTTCAATTTATATCTAAAAGAAGGAGAACGAGTTCAAGTGCTTCGAACTAAGGAGGTTGAGATTTTAAGTTTTGTACACTGGTTTTATAAATGCGAATGCTAGCAAAGCAGTGATCATTGCCACATAAACTTGAAAGCTTCAAATACTATTTAAAGTCACTTACAAATTATTTAAAAGTAATGCACTGGAATCCATTGTCGGCACCAGACTGTTCAAAGTATTAAAATGTTCCGTAAAAATAACTTGAATATCGCAGCACACGCAGTTTTGGCAAGCAATCTTCTTAAGTCATTGATGCCTCCTTTTACACTTTCTTTTTGATACTTCTTGCCACTTGGAGTTCGCTAGAAGGAATAATAACGAATGTGACAAAGGCTCAATGAAAGGTCTCTAGAGTTCTTTGATGTAGTATCGGTGATAGGAACAAATATATTCCACTTTATGGTAGTGCAATTATGTTTGCTATCTTTCATGCAACAAACAAAAATCCATAGCTGAAGATATCTTACGACGGGATTTTATCGAGTTTTCTTTTGAATGCGCAGAAGAAGGAGCAGTTGAGAGGAAAAACGGATGATCGACCCGCCACACCGATCCGTCGCATGTACGAACGCAAAAACTCGGTGGGTGTTAGAGTACTGAATGCCAGTACATGCACGATGGGAACTCACTTTGGCGTCTATGTTCCAGGTGGGACGCGTGAACGCTGAACGAATTAACGATCGAAAGGTCAACGGACTTTATGCGAACCGGGAAAGTCTTGTATGCTTTAACATCGGATGTTTTTCGCTCAAAGCAAAACGCATCGAAAAAATATTTTAAAATCCAATAAAATACTTTGATCTCAGGCCGCATTATCGGAGATAAGAAGAAAGGGCCCCGTGGATAATATTTGCCTTCGGAGGAGTCAGGTATATGCTGCCGTTTGAATTCGGTTTAATTATGTGATTCACACACTAAAGCACTTTGAAGAGGTATTTTTTGGACTCAATTTGTTTATTCGCCTGGTTCGTCAACAAATTAGGTCTTTTCATTCCACGATAACACTGAACGCCCTCGCTCTGTCCCATTTTGCTTGTTCATTTTCCCTGCTATGTTATCGCATGCATAAGAGCAGCACCTTCGAAACGGAACCGTAAGTCCCCGTCAATCGGGGACATTTTAGTGAGATCACAAAAACCACTGCAGTATACGCCGCTTTGAAAATAAGTACCGGTGATTATATGACCAAGTGAATCGTTAACAGTTTTTTAAAATCTTTTTCACCACTCCATTTAGCAAACATGTGAAAAGCGTTTCCTTAAGGAAGAAACTACTTTTCAGTTGGAATGAAATTCCCCACTTTTTAAAAAGGTTTTATCAGTTCGATGCGAATTAAAGTCTGCCAACCTTCCCTGAATTAACTTTGATTTATTTGATTTAAGTTCAACTGGCAAGATGTTCTTTTGTGCGGACACTTTTTCTGTGCGATTTAGCCTAATATTCGCGCCCTTCTAACGGAGTATTGACTGTGTTGCGCGTTCCCATTTCCACTCCTTTGGCGCTTAGCAGCCTCGTATTAACCCATGAAGATCGCTTGGTTGACTTTGCTGTGATGCATTTGATCCGCAATGATAAGTTGTGGTAATAAACAATAAAATTTTAAGATTAGCCACACAATTACTTTGTGGGTACACACCCGAACTCGTCGAAGTGCAGACTACGTAGACGCTTTACCTTTTGCACTTTCGTTGAATCCACTAGAGTTCGGAGAGGAGCTTGCTTAAAGGCATTCCTAACCTGATCTCCATAATCAACCAGGCCTTTGACTAAATTGTTAGAATGAAATACGTATGGAAATGCGTTCCCTTGTGCATTATGTTGTGTGTCTACTGACCCCACGACGTTTGTGAAAAGCACGGTAAATTTTAGCAAAGAAAGTTCTTCTCTTACAGGATTAAGTCTGTGATTATTTTTCATTGTTTATTTGGGAGCCAGGTGCACTTTGTTGTCCGTGGAATGATGACCTGCCCTTGCCTTTCAGGGATGAACACGCTGATTTTGACAAAACCTTGAAAATGAAATTCATTTTGGGGCTTTTTAGCCTTAGATTGAAACAGATGGTGTTTACACAATCTCACGTTAGGCCATCGTGTATGGCGTGGTTTCAGCACCCGCACATGATAATGCAATAGTGTTTGTTGTCCGAAAATTGTCCGTTCATAATTAATACGGCTGTACTGCATCCAATACGCTGTATGATCACAACTCTTCGTCTTGTGGAAGCACCTTAATTTTGCCTAATAAAAGATTTTAGAGGCGCGTAAGAACGATCTTTCCTTGATGGAAATCTGACAAAAATATATTTTTTAAGAAAAATATTTGAGCCGCTTTATCAATTTTGCTAGCCTTTTTATAAATTCATTAAATTGCTGCGAACAATTTCTCTATATGTCCTCTAGTAAAGCAATACACAGAATTCTTATGGGCTTTGCTTACCCGAATTCCCAGTGATCTGCTGCATATTCAAAATATCCGACTGAACCTCTGCTCTCCGCTTACTGACTTAGCCTTGAATTCGAGCGCAATGCAACACATAGACGCGCTTGGTTTGCTAGTCGTAGAGCACTCCGCTACCCTGAGTTTTGTAGAAATTAACTTTTCTTTTACCTTCCCTCACTTATTAGGCTAGTTTTGGGCAAGCCGTTGCGAGAAGTGCCAGAACGAACGATGATCAAAGAGTAGGTTTTAAAGCAACTTAATTCTTACAATCCTGATTATGATATCATTTATTGCGTCCAAATAATGATCCAATCGATGGGAAATACTTATTTTGTTTGCAGAACTCTGCATTGAAAGGAAAATTAATAGGTTTATTTATTTTAAGGTGATTTGTTGGGAGGTTACTAGTTTCCAAATCCCTTTTCATTTATCTTTTGCTATGAATGATGCTTTGTTCTAAATTTTTCCAAAAAGATTCGGACTACTTAATTGCATTTTTAGTTCTGCCCCTGGCAAAATGTTAACTGCGTGTAAGCTCCAATTTTAGATATAGCTGGTGTCGAGTACCTTAAAGTTGTTGAGAAATGTCGTGAAAAGTGGTGAATCTGACACACTTTACAAGCGAAATCGGAATGAATGCTTTCCAAATTATGAATTCAGGTTGCTCGACTTTCCGTAAGCATAGTGGACTCTCCACCACCGATGACAGGGCGATCCAAGCGATTCCGATCTCATATGGCATTTCAACTACCTACTCCTGTTGAGATTCCGCCCAGGCAACGGCTCCACCGTAACTATCGAAGCGTTTACGACCGAGGTATTGCCTCTGAGCGTCAAGCCTCTCCCACTCTACTGGGCGGATATGAAACTCCTTCTACTTGGAGCCAGCTGGAACAATTCCAGACGAGCGCTAGGTACGGTTTTTCAAACACACTACGTGCACCAAGTCGCCCAACTAACATGAATCGGACGATGCAACCACAATTTTCAGCTAGACGTGCAGCAGATCGGTCATCCCTGGGTAATTCATTAAAGGTGAAGACGACTCCAGCCAAAACATTACCACAAAAACAGACAAGAAATAGAGTCGCAGAATCAAAGTCATTGAATCACCTGAAGACTTTGGCAAATTTGAACGAATTTAGCGAGTATCCAGCGTCTACACTGCCTCAAAGGCCTGCTCGTCAGAATGCAGCTTCTATTCCGGTCGCCAATTACTCATTGATTCAAGTGAGTACCTTTAGAGCAACAAACTATCTTACCCAACTTCGTCTCGGGTTTTGTAAAATTATGAGACATTGCAAATCTGAGTTTTACACCATCTAGAAAGCTATAAGTAGTAGTTTTACAGTTGATGAAGAGTTTGTGAGTCTCGCTTGGGAAACGTCATTAAAATTCATTTCTGTCAAACACAACTCCTTGAATTAAACAATTTTCAAGGGAAAGTGTGTGAATACTTGGTGGTGCAGATCGCTCGGGAGGAGAATTTAGCACTTGCCAAGGGGTAGATCTCATGCTGCACTCGCAGTACTCGTACATATTGATTCCAAACGTATTCTATGCCAAAATCTGACGTCCATAGCGGAATCGTTCTGCTAAAGATACGTAATATTCATGCAAGATACTTTCACAAATTAAAAAAAATAAGATGTATCGCATTTTAAATATTTTTAAATGCCATGTCCCCCTGTACGTGGAAGGTAAACAGTTCACGGGATTCCATACTTTGCTCTCATTGAACTTATGCATTGTAACGGAATGCCAACCTTAGAGAGTGTTACTTACTTTTTCTTCCATCGAAAAATTGGTGCGTGAACAAGAGGCTGTGCCAAAACTAAATAACGTTCTTTTGACGGCCACTCATCAGGTCACGTGCAAGAAAACTGGGCGTCTCCCTACCACTTCACAACTGGTTGCTTCTCGTACCTTCCCTTGTTTTCCCCCACCATGACCACTCCTAAGTAGTTGCAGCTTGTCACTCCATTGCGATGAGTTTATTTGATTCACTAATTAGCCTCGATTGCTGAGTTTCTGCTCAAAAATTTGGCTTAAATTAACGTCAAAGCAACCTAGGTGCAACTTCCAGTTTGCTGGCACTTTGAATGCTGAAAGTTCAATGCTAGCCGCGGTAGTCATGCATTCGTTGAACGGTTTTAAGTTGGGGAGGGCGCAAAGTTGAAGTATCCATGGTGAGAGTGGTGGTAAGTGCTCCACTGACTCATGTGAGTTGCTCGGATTTTGCGTCACCTGCGCCCTTGTGCATGACTGCCATTCTGAAGTGGTGTCTCCGATGGTTCATGCGGTGTGAGGCAGATGAGAGCATGGCATGAGAAGCAGACGGTAGCTCAACTGCGCCAAGCCAATAATCTGGTTAGGCTCATTAAACCCTCATGAGTAATGGCGCGAAATCCTAATTGCTATCACAATAACAAGTGTGACCACATCGATGCAAATTATTTCACTTTCACGGGTAAAGTTTACTTGGATCTGTTTCTAGGTCATCATTATTTAGAAAATCCATCATTATGAGGTCGTTGTGCTACCATTTTCATCCGACTGGGTGAATTAAAATGCACGCAGATTTGAACAGGAAAGCATTTTTTAACTGTTAAAATTGTTAAGCAAGCAAACCGGGTGGTAGAAAATTCTTTGATTGGGGAAGTGAATAAACTCAGCATCATAGATGGGAATCGCGCGAATAAGAGAAGTGCGGATAGGGAAGTTTAATGTATGGGACTAATTCATGCGTATAATTGGTTTTTTGCTGATGTGAGGAAGCACCATTTTTAAGTGACTTTGAGGGAACATTAAAAATCGGTGTTTCAAAAAATAGCCATGAATGTCTCAGCAAACTTTGTGGGCCCTTACGACCAATTTACTCAAAGATATCCTTGCCTATGCAAGTGGTGACACGCATACATGATGTTCCGTATGCATTTGCGCTATTTAGTTTGTCGTTCCCCGTTTTGCCGTTTTCGCTTCAACCTAAAGCCATGTGATGCGACTCACTGTATTTTCCAGTAACAGTTTATCAGCAAGAACTCCAGCGTTCTCTGGAATACCTTGATGACGCTCTCGAAGAAACCAACCTAAAGTATCATGATTGCCTCATATTTAAAAGCTGTGACAAATCCAAACGATTGCTTGCAAAAGAAAATAAATGCGAAGAATCAAATGCTATAAACACATCACTTTTGTTTTGAGGTCTTGGAATGCTTGGGACTAAGATTTTGTGTGTCCAAAGCATCACAGTTAAAAATTGTTATTACACTTTTATGGGATATTTCCCTGGCCACCTATGTTTCAGTTGCTAAGATTTTAAATAGTTTACAAAATCTTTCGGAATACAAATGAACTTTTTTCATTACCCCATATCAAGAGACTACTTTGAGACAAAGGGTGAAAGTTTTGCACGAAATGATTTCCATTAAATCGAAAATTGTAAGTCGCGTTTTGGATAGGGTACCCATTTTATTAATTCATGATTATTCCAATTAATTGGCACAGCCTCTCCGTTTTGCTAAATGACGTCTGCCTAATTCGGCCAGCCTCATGATGTGCCCACTGGGTGATCTCTCGCAGATCAGGTGGTTCTTTTTTTAAAGGTATCGGTAATAAGAAAAAATAAATGTGTCATTTGTCACGACAGAGCAGCTACTAAGTTTGGCAACCAGCTATCATCTTTATATTGCATTAAATATGACCCTTTACTGTTGTTCCGCATGCTCAGTTGATTTTTAATGTGACTGTTTTCGTACAAACAGTATAAGCTGGCATTATAACCGTCTTTTGCATCAATTTTTAACTTCTTGTAAAAGATCCTACCATTATTGTGCTTCGAAGAACCAATTGGATGTTAACACAACATGGTTGACCGGCTGAAATTCCAATGGAATTGCCGATTTTTGAACGCAAATTCGAGATTTACGACTCAATATTTTTAGTTGAAGAATCTCCTGGCTAGGGAGGTTGACCCTGGAGACCCTCGATCTCTGCTGAAGGAGCTTGGAACAATTGGTGAAGGTAGCACCAGTGTGGTGAAGTTGGCTCGTCGATGGTCAGACAACACCCTTGTGGCTGTCAAGAAAATGAATATCGCCAATCAACAACGACCTGAGCTCCTTATTAATGAGGTAAACTGGGTCTGGTAAATGGTATCCGCTGTTTCACTGTCTCTGAATTAGACTTAAAGAGGTCTTTATTCTTATGTACTTTGGTGCATGGGGAATCAAACGATTACAGGGTTCTCGACCAGCAGGTGCATTGGCTGATATATTTTGATATATTTTAAGTCTTTTATTTAAAAAATGACCACTGGATAATTGGTTGTTTGATGTGAACTTTCATTTAAAAGCTATAAACGAACAATCCTTTTAGATTGGTATTCTTGAAACATAACGGATAGGCGCTCAGATGCAAACTGATGTTAAACAGATTTGATGGGTGGATAAAACTTGTCTTCATGTCTTTTAAATAAACTGGCTGATGCCTTTTTTCCACGAAATCATCATACACCTTGCTTGAACGTATCACGCCATTGTATAGCAATTTTACACAAATGCGAAATCACCAAAAGGAGGAAGGTCTTTAATTTTTAAGCACCCTTAATGAAGCTGCCTTTTTGCGGGATGTTCATAAATAACATGAGGAGTAGAAGTTATTTGCATGATCGTTATTTGGGTTGGCGTTTACTATGAGTGTTACTTGATGTGTTTGTCAGTGTTATGAGCATACTTTTAGCTTTGAAAATCTGCCAATATCTCAAATTGACTTGGTTGTGCGTAGAATGAACGGCTCATTACTGTGTACAATGAAACTCGGTCACATTTAAGGCCGAAACTTGTGGAGCTATGATTGCTATCTCTATTCGGACAGTTTGCCCTTACGAGAGAAATGCTCATTCCACTTTAAGGGTGGGAAATAGTTCAGTACTTTCCATATGTTTTGGAATACAGTTTATGGATTTGACTTATTGCAATGCTAATTGTTAAGCGTTTTCTTCACCGGGAATCAAGGTTTTTTTGAAAAAAAACATTTCTGGAAGCACAAGCCCGCTATTTACTACGTCGTACTGGATGAAAATGAGAGCCAATGCAATGCGTTTGATCATCCACTCAAAATCTGATTTGCGATCCAATATTATCACTCATTTGGTGGAACTACATTTGATCGGTATCTTGTAATTGTTTTCCTGTAAATTTGAGTAGTGAGTTGATGCCACGATGCAAAATGCAACTAGGGAAGTAAAAGTTTAGAAGTTGGAAGAAACGTATGCATGCGAAAAATTGAATTTCACTGTGTCATGCTCTTAGCAATCGGTGTGTCTTCATGCGATTATGCTCTGTTCGAAAGTGCAAGCTTAACTGTCGAAAAAGCCGCATTAATGGTGATGCTTTGCCATTAAAGCAGTAAAAACCATTGTCAATAAATGGGGAAGAAATTTAAAAAATCATAAAATTAATAACGCAGAATGACTTCGTTCACACTAGAATAATAGTGATTTGAAAGTGGTGACGCATTTTACCTTTCAGGAAAGATGGAACGGATTTTACCTCACTGAATTTCAAATGATTTTTAGGATGCGCTTTTGTAAAGCGAAAACACTGGCAAATATAAGCACATGTATTTAAACTGACTGATATGAAAAAGGGGCTTGACCAATGGTGATCTGTCCTGAAGGAAATTTCTTAAATTGAAAGTTTTGCATTAACGTCGACAACTTTTTCTGAATTAACATGAATGATGAGCTTTTCTTTCATCCCTGAAGACAGAAACTGCAAAATTTTCTACTTACTTTGGGGTTTTAAGGCTCACCAAATTGGTCTTTTTTTTTTCAGGCTGTGCTCATGCGCACCTTCTCTCATCCCAATATTGTGGAAATGTTTTCCTGCTACTTGGTTAATGACGACTTTTGGGTTGTTATGGAGTTCATGGACTGTGGGGCGCTTACATCAGTTCTCTCACATATTCGGTAAGCGAAAGCTTTTTGCACCTTATGGCCTGCCTTTTAAGCCATTTAAGCGTTGACTAGCTTCACTCCGCTACAAGGATTTATCTTTCTCAGGTATCCTCGTATTCATAAGCCCTGTGGTGACATTGATTGATCGCGCAACCTGATTAGGCAATATTTAATGGCATTTAAGAAAATGCTTCCGTGTGCATTTTCAATCAGTCGAAAAGTAATTGGTGTGCCGCCAAATCAAATCTACGCATGCGATTCCCTCCCATGGCGCCGTTCACTTAACAGCTGTTACGCACTCAGCAATATTCCACCGATCGCGTGGTAGAAGTAGTGCTTCGTAAGCAATTGCATAATCAGCTTGAAGAGTCGCATTAGATATTCCTAGGTGCGATACCTGCTTGTGTTCCGTCCTGAATAAATTTGCATCTTAGCCAGTAGCTAGTATGGGGCCAAGCAATCCTGAGGTGCAAGGTCTATGGGGAGACCTTCTTCCTCGAGGTTTAATAATGGTTTATGGAACGTTCCAAATAATTATAAGGTTTTTTAAAAGTTCGATAAAAAATGAGGATCAGGAAACAAATCGGCCTTAATTAACAGAGCTGTTAAAACTACTTCCACTTCCAGTGTCCTCGATTGCATGCATCAAATAGGTATGAGCTTTTCGTAGTTAAAGGTGAAATTTAGAGCTATAGCAAAAACTAAATGAAATATTTTGGGAGAAGATTCTGTTTCTAATAACTGTACTTATGTGCAATTTTTAATGAAATATGTTCTGTGCCCGAATACTTTGCTCAAAATATTAGTTTCATTAATTCATTCACTCAAGTTTGAAAAGCACAATTTATAATCCCAGCGTTAACTTTTTCACATAGACTAAAGCATAAGTAGAGTGATTTCAAACTTTTTAAAAGCGCTTTTTCGTAACTTGGATGGGAATCGTTTATGCACACTTTGGCTTCGGTAAAATCACAGAGCGCCCTCCACTTGTACGTTGACTTAGCGTACCGTAGTTTCCATATTTTGCTAACTTATGCCTCCTTCACTTTATAGTGCCGCACCTCCCCGAGAATAGATTTCGTAGTAGAGGGAGATTTCTTCTTTAAAAATGGAGGGATGCGGCGTTAGTGTATTACTTATTTTTATAGACTAAGCGAAAAGCAAATAGCGACCCTGTGTATCCCGATTCTTTCCGCATTGGTCTTCCTTCACAGCAATGGCGTCATTCACCGAGACGTCAAATCGGACTCCATTTTACTCGCCTCCGATTTTAAAGTAAAATTGTCCGATTTTGGGTTTTGCGCCACGGTAGGTCTCACTCTTCGTCCATTTAAACTTACATTTTGCATAAAATACGTCGTGTTTGCTCACAATGCCTCGCCCTTACTTTACGACACAAGTTGATGCATATTTTGGTTTGATTGCCGAGTTCATGCCCAAAACACTTTCTACTTGTTAAATTCACAAGTTTTTTCGCAAATTATTTTGCTGCTTTGGAGCGGTCGGCACTTCAATTATGACATGACATGCATTTAAGCATTTTATTACGAATAAAATCCCTATTTACGCTCTGGTATGCCATTACATGTTTTGTGTAGTAACTAGTTTATCACTGTGACTCTTCCCATCCCAAATTTACCATGACCTACGAATCATTGTAAAAGTTGTTCCCCTGACGGGTTTTTAATGTCCATCACTTAAGGACTATAGAAAACAGACCAGTCTTTTTACCCACTGAGGACAATACAGTTCGCTCATCAAAAGATTTGTACCATCAAAATGATTTCAACATTAGGTTGAATAAATAGACTTATTTCACTATTGATGACGTGGGGTTCGTTGATGTAACTTTCTTAATGGCATTGAGACAAATTGAAATGGGCGAGTGTATGAACGTACAATGCATTATTTTTGAAGATCACTCCACAGTGTCCACGTCGACGAAGCTTAGTTGGAACACCTTATTGGATGGCACCTGAGGTGATAGCTCGAGCTCCCTACGGCACAGCAGTCGACATTTGGTCCTTTGGAGTGTTAATTATCGAAATGGTCGATGGAGAACCAAGCCTTTTCAATGAAACCCCCTCTGTTGCTATGCGTCTCATCCGAGAAAGGTTTACGCCTCACCTCAAACACCCGGAAGGCGTGAGATATTTGTTTATTTTTGCTCCATAGATCTCCTTTACTTTTAAGTTTGTTAGTCGACCATTTTATACTTTTGATGCGGCTTCCAACCATTTCAGTTGCAATTTGAACCCACGCTTTAACCGTAATCTCGAGACGGACCCAAATCCAGCGGCATGACGTCTATAAATTTGTAAATATTCTAGGGAAGTTTTGACCCATGGTAATCTTGCATCTCACTGTGCATACTGCATGGAATCGAGGATTACAACACAGCAACGAACAGACATTTCAAATTTACTTTGGTATTCGATAGCATTTTGGCCTCAAAGCAGTCCCGCAGATTCCACTGCAACATTGAACTTTTGGTTCAGTCTTCATTAGATCCTTTTTGAACTCAAATTCAAAATCACCTAATTGTAATAATACGACCCATTTTGGCTTCTAGTTGCACGACCTGTTAATTAGATTTAACTGTGGAAATAAGTCACTCCGAAAAGAGTCACATCGGAGTACTTAAGAATTGTCGTATTTCGTACATATTTTAATGCAAGATCCCATTCACAAATAGCATACCCCGTAACCTCCAAATTGGGATTTTCTACAATGAATCTTTGAAGTTCCATCATTCGCATAAGTTTAAAACAACCCGAAGTCATTTGTTTATTGTTAGTAAGTCTATTAATGTTAACGCAGGCCACGTCGCGTCACATGTAATTGAGCTGTATTGACCTACTCCCTCTCGAAATTTTGATTACGAATCTGTTGAATGCCTTCACCGGGACCCAACGTACTACTGTCCAAATTGAGTAACACTGTATTTTTTAGCAATCTGCAGAACTTCTCGATTTCCTTAATGCTGCTCTGACACGAAACGTTGCTAAGAGAGCGACAGGGGCACAACTACTTCGACATCCTTTCCTCCACGTCGCCGGACCCTCAACTTGTCTACGACCACTTTTCAAGACGGTCCTGGAGCGAAAATGAATAAAATTACTCTGTATTTATTTGTCGTATTTGTCTGAACGTGTACATAGCTCTAGATCAACTCCTTATACCTTATTTATCAAAAACATTGATACAGAAGAATATTTGTTTTATAGTCTGCTTGCGTGAATAGCGATAGTTCACAAGTGTAGCAGGGAGCCACGTTATCACAATGAACACAAATGTATAAAAAGTTAATCAATCTGTATTTTCCTAGGTGAGGCAGAAGTAATTTGAAACTCCCTATATAGTTTACAAGTGAAGCTTGAGCATGTATTTGCTTTTAATGCAAAAATAGGCCAGATCGGAACGCCAATAAAGGAGAATTGTCATTTTGTAAATTTGAAATAGGCCTGATCTCCAAGAAGAAGATATTCTTATAACATGAAAAGGGTTTAATTGTGGATTTTATTGAAAAGGATGCGAAAGTGGTGCTGAATGGCTAAATACAGCGGGAGTGTTAGTGTCCCCTTGACAAGCGTTTCCAAAAGGGGCATCAAACACGATGCACAGAATAAAAAGTTCAGAAAGCGTTTCGACCATATTTAGGGTAAGGATCAAAAATAACGTCCAAAAGATCGAACCTTGAAGAGTTAGGGAAGGACTGTGAGGGGGAAGAGCATGTCATATTTAAGGATCCTCTAGTGGTTATGCAGAAAAGGTGAAACTGAGACAAGGAGGATCAGCCATTCAGATAATTGGATCCATCACAGTTGTAGGGTTCTAAAAGGAAAACAATTCGCACAAAAATCCCCTTCCAACGTGCCTTTTGGATAGCGGTTATTAGTCGCAAACTTCTCCTGCATGTAATGTTTGCGTTAAAAAGATTCCGTGAACGAATTGAGTCTATATGATTTTGTAGTTTCAGTCGGTTTATGTTGATATGCTTCTATTTTGCATAGCGAAACGGATCTACTTTCGGGTGTCAATAAGTCCTGAGAAAAAAGTGCACATGCGTTCATAATAAAAGACAATAAATAAATAATAATAAATATCGTGCTTAGGCGGTTTTTAAAAAAAGCTAGAAACGATCAGTCACAACAATTGAATAGTACTATGTAGGCAGTCCCACAAATCGAGGCAAGTGAACTTACTAGTATTTGAAAGACGGATAATCATGGATACGCCGAGGTACTACTGTGTCCTAAAAGGGATAAAAAAGCAGTTGGAGAATTAAAATTAACAAACATTAAGATATTAACTAAAAGCCTGCATACGAAGCCAAACAGTGTGATTTACAGGTACGAAGTCAGAGACAACATCAATTTGAATGGTGCAAACTAACGGACCTATGGATTTAGTTGTGAGAAAATGTTTGGGTTCATCATGCTTGTTAAACAGCCCATGTTCACTGTGCAAGAATTGAATGTCATGCCATGGGTAATAGTGAGGTATGGTAGGTTTGCAGAACTTATCGACGAGAATATGCGGAAGTTAATGGAAATTAACGACGTCTGATGAATAACTGAAGTGAACTTACCACATATGAACTTCAAAAGGTGCATAATTTTCCCTAAATAAGGTATTGTAAAGCTCAACCTTAGCGCCAATCAAACATTTGTCAGATCGAAAATTCTGGAATGTTTCCTATGGTTGCGTGACGTGGCATTGTGCGCAGCCAAACTCTCACTAATGCCTATGCTAAGTAGTGTTTCATGATATAGCCGCGTATTTTGACTCTTGGATTAACGATCTAGGAATTGGAGACGTCAATTCAAACATACTACCTAAGCGATACGTATCTAAGGTAATGTAAGGGGCTCAGCAGTTTGAGTTCTTTCATTCAAGCTTAAAACTTACCGAGGAATTTTCGCTGGCATGATGCAGAGGCTCGAGTTAACGTCTGTGGCAGTGACATTTGACTGGGATATGGAAGTCTGTTCAGATGAGTTTGCAGCTTGTGGTGTCATCGGGCCAGCAGCGTTGCTACTGAGCTGAGGCATTTGCTGCATGACAATTTGATGTTGATTCTGTCAATAAAAATACGTTTCATTAATGTTGCTGAGATGCTCTAGGACACGCAAATCAATTTTCAGTCAAGTGGATTGCCGTTGCACTTCTGCCATCACGCTGGCATGAAAAAATAAGCATAAACGATTGCCAAACTGAAAAGGAGGCATTGGTTTTCTCAATAAATAATTCAATGCATTTTCGAAACGATAGTGAATCATTATGCTACCCGGCTGATTGTAATTTGAACAAGAGATAGCTAATACAATGACAAAGGACAGCATCGATTTGACCCAAACGTTTGACAAAACTTAAGCATCGAAAGCAGCGAACGTTATTTTTACCTAGATTGTATCAGATGCATCAATCAGCTTTGCTTCAAAGCATTCCTGTCCTCTGCAACTACACTCCGCCGAATCTCTCCTCAACCGGGTGACAATTTTTCACTCGAAATTACTATTAGAGGTAGCGGTGGCAACCGCATGTTTTGAGTCTCTTCCCTTCAAAATCATCCGGGTTGGTTTAAAATGAAGAAAAATGATTATCTAAGCTTAGAATCTTCAGAAGTGTTACGCGCTTACAAAAAATGTGTAAAACATGTAACCCATCTTGCCTTACCCTCCTGTGAGCTTTAAAACACTTTTGCAAGCTTTTTGCCATTTAGGTTGTCCAAAGCAACCCGTTTTCATTATAGTTTGTTTTTTATTCCTTTCTTGCAAATTGCTCTTTCACGTAGAACTAATCCATCTGATTGTTTAAATGTCCTACACTCATTCGAGTAAACGTGATATAACTTTGCTTTTGACAATAATGACCCCCTGCAATTCTTTCTTCCCCAAGGTGGGCCGATCGCGAAATGGTTGAAATTTCTACGAAATTTAAAACTATTTTCGTGTAGTGAGCTCGCAGACACTTTACTAGTAGTTTCGCATTTTTTTTCGTTTTGATTTGCGAAATCATTGCCATGTTAAGCGCTTTGTCAACAGATATGAATGTTGGGTTAGAAATCTAGGCAACTTTTCTAGCGTTTTCCTTTTACGTTTCGATAACAATCGGATTCATATGATAGCAAATAAACACCGTGGCATCTGAGCCTCACTTCTCGGTCATCATTAAGTTACGGATTTCTTTTGATAAGTCCAAATATTAGGTGGAATAATTATTCTCAATGCATTTTTTCAAAGAGCCATAAAACCGCTGTAAACACTCAATGCTAATGCGTCCTTCCTGATGGCCCTAATTCATTCAAGCATATTTCACGATTTCATTTGATCCAAGAGTAAAATGACGAGAACTAACCGCCATCGCATTCATGACATGTCCATTGATCGAAGCAGCATTTTGTGACCGTGTTGCTGTTCCCAGGGGAGATTGTGGCGCTGTAACTGCCGGCACTGATGAGCCTGACATCTGCAAGGCTGATGCAGCGGCCATAACCGCAGCCTGTTGATGTTGTTCTTGTAGAAGGCAAAGATTATAGGCAACAGCAGCAGCAGCGGCAACCGCATTGTAATTCTGTGCGGTTTGCAAAGATTGTGAGTAAGTGGTTGCCATGTTTAAACCTGTTGGATCGTATCCCAGTGCGGTCGCACCGATCAAATTCTGCTGCGCTGTCGGCAATCCAACTGGAGTAGGGTAGGCAGGGGGAAGTCGCGGAGAGATGGGATTAAGAGCGCTAGTTGCGCTGGGATAAGATGCTCCAAAAGTGCCTGCATAGTCATACGGAACGATGTTTGAGGTAGGCAGTGCGGGTTGGGCACAGGGGGGCAGACTCGCTGCATCAGTTTGAGCTAATATGCCACCTAAATTTAAAAAATGATTAATTGTCTTGCGATCATGTAAGGATTTGTTGGTTCCAGTCATTATGACAACTGGAAGCCAGAACGAATAGTTGGTTAACGGAATTTGAATTATGGCATCAAGTACCAACTTTTAAGGAAATAAGCAGCGCATACGTTGATATAAAGACTTCTATTTAGCATTTCGCTAACCGAGAAAAGAACGAAAAATAGAAGAAATCGGTAATGAATGGAATGAAAGTTTATTTTTATGGAGCCCTGCCTTTCGAACTTATGCCAGAGATGGCAGCATTCAGCCAAAATTGGCATTTGCCTAAAACACTCGATCATGTGTAAAAGTCGTTCTAAAGTGCTACTAGTTTTAGCAAGGGAGTGGTAGATAAGTGAATTTGGTTTCGCAGTCAACACCCGACGTAGAACTAAAAAGATGCGATCTCTTTTACTTTAGGGTTCAACATGTTCCGAAAGCCTCAAGGGGCATTTGGTGTTGCGTGACAAGTTCTGTATTTCACAAAAATCCAAGTCCGAAAAAGATATTTGGCTAGCAGTTCCCATCATGACACCTTGTTCGCAATCATTCACAAGAATAACAGTAGCACCAAAAGCTTGCATTCCATCTGGAGGTGTTCTATGGAAGAAAATTGTCTGTCACGGTTGGGAAAACTATTTCCACTGCTTTCCGGTAAAGATAAGATGGGTACACGCATTTGCGCTTCAAAATGTACGGGTGGCGCAAGGTAAATAAGAGACCTGACTAAAACACGTCGAGCCAACCGGGGTGAAAATGGAACATTAAATATCATCCTAGATATCATTTGAGACCAGTCAACTTTTACTGCAGTAAGGTGTAATTTTTCAGTTAAATGACCATATTTATACTTTACTCTTCTCTGTTTGGACAAAATCCGGCAGTAGTTTACGTCCTTGTCAACCTCCCTTTTAAAAATAAACGACCCCTGCATGCATATAATTCTCCATCTCTTTTCATCACTAATGTAAATTATCGTAGTGTTCATTACATACGCCTTTCGGCTGGACGAATTGTTAATAAATGTGCACGTACTCAACCGTTCTTTGCAGTCCCTCGACTTTATTCAAGGAGTCGATAAATGCCCTTAGATAAAATGAAATCTCGAACTTATCCCCTGCACTGCAGTAGCTATCCGCAGTCCGGAGTACAACGTGCACGTCTCTCCTTCAGTTTAGTATGATAATGCAGCAAGAGAGAAAACAGTGAGCATAGCGCGAATGATTTCAAAAAAGCATCCATAAACTTTCAAAACGTGCTGAAAAAAGTTTGTTTTACCTTGGCGTAATAAAGTTGCCATCGGTTGAGGTCTAATTTCTTTGACTTTAAACGAAATGTTGTTGAAGCCTTTTGCTGTAGTAGTATTATGGCAAATATAGAAATTGAAGGAAACCTACCATTCTGATAGTTGTAGGGGAAGAGATAATTAAAACTGGGAAACGGTGTAATAGCCGAATGTAAAGCTGTAGAGAGCAAAGGACTGGGCGCGTTAAGCCTTGGTTGTTGCTGCTGCTGCTGCTGTGCCTTAGGTTGGAAGGCGTTGAACATCGTTAACATTTGGGGCACCGTCAGTGTAGAACCCGTGGATGCCTGGATGTTTGAAATATTGCCTGCGGTAGCAGCAGTTCCCGCACCCACGTAGTGACTTGTGCCCGGCCCAGTCACTGCAACCGCGGGCTGGCGGTTCGTCGTCGCCAAAGCTGCAAGACAGAGTGCGATTTAAGAGTAACGCGAACGAGATCGCGGTGTAATGAAGATGGCCGAACTTGTACCGTTGAAAAACCGCTCTGTTGACTAGCTTTGAATTGCTACAGATTTGTATACAGTTTAGTACGAATAATGCTTCCATTCTCATCACTCATCATTTTGAAATCGAACACCATCACAGAACTCATTATTTGCCATTAGTTACCCACTCCTTCAATCCACGAATACCATTGTCTCTGAGAGTATTGCTTTCCAGAGCATCGTTGGCATAAAATTGCATAAAGAAATGTGAAAAAGTTCCAAGTTTTTATAGAGTTAATCATTACTTTTTATCGCACCCAGGTGTGTCTCTTCAAATAAGCCAATTAGTCAAAGTCGTGGTTGAAGCTCACATGCGTGATTTACGTGTATCGAGTCGCTTTTAGGAGAGCAGCTAGTTAACTACACATGATTTCTGCAGCATACCTGATAGACGTTGATAAAATATGACTAACAAATATCCAGAACGTACGCATGTTTTGCACCGCATACTGTCTTTGCCTAAGCAATGTGTTTGTATTGCTCATGACTTCTTTTGGGACGGCTTTCTTCACTTCAACCTAAATGAAATGATTAATGGGAAATATTCAAAATCTTCACAAAGTTCATTCACAAACCCACCTTTTTGTTATTCACTGTATGATACTGTTTTTGACAAACTATATCAGCTGCAGATTCAGTTGCGAAGGTGATGAATGCAAAGCCTACAAGTGGGAGAGTAAAAAACGACAAACACTGCACACACATTGACCGCAGCATGTCAAGCATGAAGGTGGAAGATGCTCACCTCTTGAACGATTTGTTGCCCTATCGAACATCAGTTCGCAAGAGTCAATCTACAAAACCATTAATTGGCGATGAAAATGAAATTAACGCTACTTTTACCAGTTGTTCATGCATGACTGAAGGCGATGGGGACTGAGTGTGGTTAACCTGCCCTACGCATGTGATATACAGTGAAACAAACAAATTTGAAGTAGCTTCTGTCCATTAATAAATGGGAAGAGGTGCAACCGCATACTTAGCTGATAAATCTAGCATTCCTTAATCAAGGAAAGAGATATTAATCTCCACGCTTCAACTATGCCATCGCGCAATAATTCCATGAGTTTCTGCTCAAAACACCGTGACTGCTAGGACAGATCTAAAATATACATTTACTCTTAACATGATGTGATAGTGCAATAAACTACTAACTATGGAATAAACTCAAGACGGAAAAATTAGCGCTTCAGTTTTGAAGTTTCTCTAGATAACATATTTCTAGGACTTCACGAGGCACAATGTGTAGTGATTTTGATTTGTTCTCTGATTCTGACCTTCGGTGACCCAACTTAGCCATTCCTTCTCCTCAGCAAAAACTAATTTACCACTACTACGCTCCAAATACAACTGCACTTTACTACACTTTCGCTAGATGCCTAATTTTGCAGCCGTTTCGTCAGTTCTATGCGTGAAACAGAACCAGCATTGTGCAAGATCAGTGCGAGGGCGCACTAACGCAAAAGCGGGTTTTAAGTACGCACTGTGCTTCTATGGTGTACCTTAGTGGATAACTTGAAGTTTGTACAATAAATGATAGCACGCCAATTGCATATTGAAGCTGCTTCGATATTTGCTAAACTATGTCATCTACTAGCTTGCCTCCAAAAATACAAAGCCTTGACAACAAAAGATTGCGGGCAAAACGGTAGCCATTCAACATTCTAGACATTTATCTAAGGGGGAGCTAAACAGCTGGTCAAACTCAAACAAGGGCGAATGAGGTCGCGACATCTACGATCAGTCCACTCGTGGGTCAGTCCATCTCCGAACGTAGCTGCAGGTCCACCTCACCCCACAGCGTCTAAGCCTCAGAGTTGCGAGGTTAGCATTTTTGCTAGCTAGCAGCGGTTTGCACCGCGTATGTCATGCTGTACCATCCCTCGTCTACAAGGAGCTTGCGTTCTAGGCGCTCAGCACCTCATTTGAATGCAGGCTTGTGCACTATCTCTGCGAAAACATTTGCAGTTGACCACTTTAATTATAACCAACGTAGTATATGCATAAATGCAATGTTTCAGAAAAAATTTAGCAAACCAAACAATACCAATTGGCCCTAAGAAATTCAATGTGCAGCCAATATATGCCAACAGCCATAAGAAAAAAGTTCGAACCAAGTGATTTGCCAGAACAGAACTTCGTTATTTATCTAATTTTGTTTTAATCGCGCATACCTCCGCGCGAAGTCGAGTTTCTTAATGCTGTGAAGTTCACCCATCCTATGTATAACTTTGTTACCAGCGGCATCCAGAATGCGGGCAACGAAAAAGCATTGAATTATAACTCTAAACTATTATTAAGGATTGACCACTGTTTAAAAAGGCACAACGTGCAACTTGTATGAAAAATATCTTCATACTCTAGAATTTTGGAATAAGTACACTCCTAAACACAAACTGCAACTTGGCCTATGCATTCTTGTGAGTTCATGGTCAACTTTCAGGTTGTCTTCGAAGTTGCTTCGACATAAAAAAGAGGAGTAGTTTAATAAATTGGAATTTACAGCGCAATTCTACACGTTTCTACACATGTAGGTTATCGATAATTGAAAACTATGACATGCAGATAAGAATTCGAGGAGTGAAATGACCATGGTATTTGAAGACGTGCGTTTTGTTGAAACAGCAGTTCCAGGACGTGGACACGAACACAAATATCTAGTAGCCTGAACTACATGACAATTAGGGATACAAAATAAGCTGGCTACTCTAATCTAATAAATTCACATCTGTAAAACGAATTACCATGCGACCGTTTTGGCCTGCGCAAAAAATACATAATCAGCATTTTAGAAACAAGTATTACAAAGTTACCTCATGCATCAAGGATTAAATAACGAGTACTCACGTCTCCATAGGTGGAGAAAAAGACTTTCAGATCATCAGCCGTTGTTGATGTGGAGACTCCACCGATGAAAACCTTTTTTGTCCGTAATAGAGCCTGAGTCGCGATGAGTGTGGCATTCATTGTTGAGGTGTTTAAAATAGTAGAAACAGGCACACCGTCACTCGTTCGCTTAACGCCAGTAGATTTTGTGTTTGAATCAGATACCGATTTCATTTCTTTCCGAAACTGGAACGATCTACCGCAGTCCTTGGGTAACACTCCAACCCACGTCAAACTTGTAAATCAAGGTAGCTCTAGCTAGCCATCGCTTTTAAGCCGCTGAGGTCACGTAGATTGATTTGTTCGTGCGGGCGTAATAGCGAGCGTGACACGACAAATCGAATGCTTTCATGGCGCCCGAGGGTCAGGTCACGGTGCGTGTGTGTGCCCCTGCTCACATGATTGGTTATTAATGAATGCGCGCTTATCTACGAGCCTCAAAGCATAACTGCGGGTAACTGATGGTTTCCTGTACTCTTGCGCCAACTATGAATTACGGATGAAGTTGATTTCTGTGGAAAAGTTCAATTTGAATCTATTAGTGTGGTTGATATTTCATTGATGACACAAAGTCCTATGCTATTAAATCTCCAGCGTCTTTAATCACGGTTTTTGATTTTGTATTTATCAGAACGATCGTGACAAAGAAGTGAGGAAATTTCTACCTAGTTCTGCCAGATATCAAAGTAATTGTGCATAAAGCCAAAAAATCAGAATCCACTCGCGAACAGACGTGGTCTTTTGGAGACGTACCACACATATTTACATTCATGACTTGTTCCGATGGACCGGAATCGGGTCAAATAATGGCCACTAGATCCTGCAGAATAGTTTAGACATGTCTATGGTCACGATTAGACCTAAAAGCCAAATTTGAAGCCGGAAACCCTCCTCCCCAAATTGGTGAATTACTAACTACAAGGTTTACAATCAGCTAGAAAACCACACCAATTTAAGAATCGGTTATTAGCTAGGATCAGCAAGTATTGAAAACAAGGTCGAAATGACGTAAATTGATTGAAGATATTCCATAAACGACTTACATTCGTTATTGCTTTTAAAGTTGTTTGCTTTGGAACTGCAATCTTTGGCTCTATCTGCAGTTTAAGGAAAATACGCGTTAAATAATGATAGACTCCCTTTAATCAGGACTCCATTTACTTAATATTACCGAAACAATTACTAGTACTGATGTTGTTATCGTAGGGGCATACGCAGCAAGTATTTTTTTTGGTTACTTCCAATTTGATTTTGAATCTAATGTTTCTGCTATTTTTATTTGCCGAACTCTTGAAACTCAAATCTTACTGCATGAATAGCTATTTCTTCCAAATATTCGTCTAATTATTGCCAGAGCAACATTCATTTCGTTGTCTGTTTATATTAGCTGGCATTTGAGTGCAACAAAGACTATGGTAAGAACGGAAATGGGCGTGACCTGAGACAGCTCCTCTAAAAAAGAAACAAAAGCCTCACCCATCTTAAATTGCCACAGAAAATGGTCAAAAGAAAAGCGGAAGAACAAAGGGGAGGACACCGTTAAATAAAAATAATCTCTGAGGGTAAATCAGGGTCAGAACCAGCGCAATCTTTTTTGGGTATTGGTTGTATTTCTGATACATGAAATTAAACAATCCTGTCCCTAGGTTGGAGTGATTTACTGAAAGAGGACAGTAAGTTAGCGCAAAATTTTACCCAATGCGAATGCATGCATGAATGCGAGGGATTTAGTTTCAACTTCTTGTAGGAATGCCGTATTTTAAACAGTCGTATATGAGAGTGAATAGGCAATTATTTAAGGTGTCTTCTCTACTCGGTTCCGGTATGGGGTTGATAGCAGCATTATTTGTGGTAGGGCCATTATCACTAGGCGAGGTGCCTTTTAAATTCGAGTGTGTTGATTATCATGAATTATAACTTGTTTGCAATTTGCACTGTTAATAATCCATAATTTCAAGCTACTTCAAATAAGTAGACGAGTTTATTTTAACGGTGGATGAAAACAACTGCAGGTATCTGAGATTGTTGATCGGCACTGCCAGGATGTGCTGCGGAATTTTAACAGCCCTTATCCGTCTGATTTTGGAAAGTGGAAACACCAAGGAATTATTCCATGGCTAAAAATATACCTTCAACCCTACGGATGAAAAGTTATAGTTCGCATTACCCATTTGAATTAAGCACGGAAAGATGAGAGGATGGGATACTGATCGCATGCTTTGTTTTATTGACTGATTGAAATTCGGGCAAGTGCAGTTCTATAAACTGGAAAACATACCCGCTTTGAATCAAGCGTGTGAGGCGCGTCATTCAGAACATTTTCAACCACACTTGGGTCAACAAAGGTCACAAATCCGAATCCTCTGTAACGTGAAGCGCATAGTTAGTGTAGTGAAGGAAAATGTTTTTAATACTTATGCCCCTTGTGTTTTGTGAATTAGTTTCTGCTTCTTACTAATTTAACCGTTTTTCCAAGGCAAATGAATGCAGCTAGCTATGTATAGGCTAAGCTCAAATGACTTGTTGTTTTCGCGCACATTTATCACGGATGACAAAAAACACGTGCACACACAGTCGTGACACCGAGGTATTACAAGAAAATTGAGAATTTGCATGCATGCAATGGTAACAGCGAGGGTTCGAGATTGCCGTAGGATAACCTAGTGAATGCCGGTATTAAAAGCATATTAAACGCCTAATTTTAATTATTTTAATCGCAATGATTTTTTCCAGTAAATGCCCAGCAGTGTGCTGCAAGATAGTTTGGCAGTCGATCATGGATGCCGTTGAACCAATTTTCGAGGCAATAAAATGCGACGAGGTCAAAGAGGCAGCCTTGTTGCGACCCAGCAATTTTCATAAGAAAGAAGTAAAAAGAGAGATTAGGGGGAGGATTGGAAAGTATTAATTCATACTGAGCTGCTTTCCTTCTGCCTATGTCTCTCTACCCTCAATCGTTTCTGCCGTTTTTGCTTCTCTCACTCCTCTCAAGGTGAGAGAGGTGAATGCCACTTCCACACGCCATGGCAGGGTTTGCGGCCGCGCACTTGGTGAATTGACAGAGCGAAAATAAACTACTCTGATGGCCAGTTAGTAAGCTATATAAAAAAACATTGTGGGAAAGAAGTGGCAACGTTAAACTTGAAGTGTTAGGAATGGCTTTAAAGTTTTGAGACTGAGAGTATTTTCCGATGCTGAGAATCAAATACGATCATTTTAAAGAAGAGTTTCAGAGGAAATTAAAGAGTTTTATGAATTTTAATTTTAAAGGAGCTTTGTGAAGCCCATCTTTTACTAATGTAACGTATTCATGACCACTAATTTTTGTTTCGCTTAATTTAAACGATTCAGCACTGCTTGTGCATTTAATTTACTTTGCATCCGTTTATTCTTGGTATGGAGAACAAAAAACCAAAGTCTGCCGTTCTCCATAAGGGAATTTTGCGCATATTTACTACGGGAAATTTAAAAACAGCTATTTAATATTGTAGTGAAAGGACATTAGGGAACGTGGAGTAAGTTTCTGATCAGATGGTCAAACGTGTGCTATTTGATATTGGAAAAGCTAATGTGAAACAAAAGAGGCAAACTTCGCCATCCAAGAAAAGCATTGGTTATTGCTTTCAGAAACGAGTGACAGATTCCACTTATGTACGATATTTTGGACTCATTTAAGGCCCACTGTAACAAGGTTGTTAAGAAGGAGGAGCACTTGGCTTTGCGGATGAATACTAAAGGATTTGTTTCCTAACATGGGCTACAAAACAACCATATAACACCAAAACCAACAGAGCAGTTAGGAATCCTGCTGCCAAGACCTCAACGGTCACACTACATAGGTTTAACAAACCTGTCAATTCACACATCGTGATGTGTAGCTAAAACCTTTGCTAGTGTGACAAGGACTAGAACAGAATGCCCAAAACATTTCTGGAAAATTATCAACGTGCCACTTTTTGGTTTTTCTACGCTGACGAGTTCGCCCATCATGTAAAAATTGGTGGAAATACTTGATAGCTATAAAGCAGATTATATTGCCTTGTTATGGCATGTGTCACAGTTAAATAAATGCTCTCTGCAAAGCTGTGGTAATTGTAAAGAAGTCATTAGACGCCAGAAGGATGTGGTCTAGCGGGTAAGGCTCTGGTTTTAATCCTTTGACGGATCATCGATGTGTTAGCATGAACTACTTATTAAGGCATTAGCCATAAATCGTATAGAAGAATTCCTGAGATCTAAATATTTTAAGCATATTCTTCTGATAAATTAGCAGGTGCAGATGTTGTCTTTTTATGAAATGGAATAAGCACCGTCAGCGGGATGGCGAAATTTTAATGCAATTTGCGCTCAAATTGCAACAAGTCGCCTCCTGCAACTAGCTGCCCGAAGTAATTAACTACGAGTTCTGTCACTCCGATTGAGCACTCTGCTCATGTTTTTAGAAGATGTACTATTTCAAGGACTTGTTCACAAAATCATACAGAGTCCAGTAAATGGTAATTGCTTTCAAATATGACATATTTCTTTTAAAATGCGAACAAATGATATTTTAAATGCAAAAGCGGTTTTTTGATATTTAAACATGATTAATGACTGTCTGGCCTCAAGGAGGATATTGAAACACGCTTAAAGAAGAAGGCGCTGAAGCTTAAGCACAGGTGTGGATGGAAAAGTGGGCGGGGCTTCGTTCGCCTTCAAGAATATAAGCGTGAAGGCTCGCAGCGCATCAATGTGAGCTATTCGCAACCTGACCTCGGCGGAATAACTCACTTGCAATTAAGTGCATTTAAATATATTAGAAGTGAATAAGAGAATTTATCAAGCAGAACACCTCAATTACTCAGAACAGTTTGAGACTTTAATACACACTGCTTTCGTGCCTAGCGGATTGCCATTAATGGTCATGTATGCAGCAGCAAATCCGCCCATTTAGGAGCTCAGAGCGAAGTATTTTTGCACTGCTTGTGGAATATATGCTAATTTGCACATTTGATGTTAAAGATTACACTTCGACTAAAATGTTTTAGAGCTGCGGGCACAAATCTACAAAATTTAGATAAATTAGTACTGAAGATTGATGTTGTGGTGCCTTGACTCTCAAATTTCTGGAGTAAAGCGCCTTTTGCTGACTGTTTTAAAACATTATGCAAATGATAAATGCCATACATGCATTCCTTCTTATCTCTAAGTTTCAGTTGAAAATAGTAGGTTCGAATGATTTGCAAACCTCTAAGCTGGAAAGCTAATTTGCGGGTTCAGAACCTTTTACTTCGAGTACAATTTTTGCTAATTCACAACTATCTGCATCGAATTATTACTAAAAAGTGCCACTCATCACGGTGCTTGAGAAATGCGCAGCTTCCTCCTTTTAAGTGATTTTGAGCATGTTTATGGAGGAACAAATTCAAAGTGGAATTACGGCCTGTTGTTAATTTCGGTTAGTTGGCGATGCCTAAAGTTTCGATTCGCCCTTCATATGATGGGTTGCGCTGCGGCATCTTACTGATGTTAAGGAAATGTTTTCTTGGCTAGCACGGAGAAAAGAAGTGGCAAATATGACAAACTATTTCAATGCTTTGCATTTTCGAAGGAGGAGAAACATCTCTTGGCTATTAATAAAATAGTTAACTAGGCAGAAATACAATCCACTAGCGTAAAATCAAGGAGCGAATTAAATCGGGTAGAAGTATTTCGATAAAAGTCGAAAGAAACTAACTTCGTTCAAACTAGCATTAAGTGTTCGCGGCATTCTAAATCGACGTTGAGCAGAGTTCGACTGTTTTTCGTTGTTAGTTTGTACAGTGCTATGAAATTCAACTCGTAAATGAATGCAATTTATGTTTCCAAAGAGTTACATCCACCTATTTTTGTGGATTTTTATTCGCTCAAGAAGATAAGAGGTGTGTTTTCGATCGCAGGCGGAAACACTCTTTGAAAGCAGAGCATGAGTTCAGTGACGCAAATTGCACCACACAACGTATGGAATGCACGAATCATGTAGAAAGCACAATTCTAACAAACCCCGTTTACAGCATGAAAGCATACGACTAATTAAAAAGAATTTAGGTGCATCAAGATGCCCTTTAGAGTGGCATACCAACTGAAAACATACACGGCTTGAGGATGCGTTTCGCATCCATCATCATTTTGTTCTGACTCAAAGATTAGCTTCAGTTAATATTGGCCATTTCAATCCATTTTGATTTTATGCACATAACATAAATTAATGGGATCCACCGCGTCCGATTTCTGCAAAGATCAGTCGTGTTTAGAATGCTGATGTGTTTTGGATCATTAGTTCTGCCACGAGGTGGCCATAAAGTTAGGGACCACATAACAGTATGAAAGTACCATTTCAGCAAGGGATTTTAGTGCAGGACAATTTTAGAGTTGCCGCAGGCAAAAATTATTCTTATTTAGCTTTCCTCGCTTTCAAAGGTCTACGAGGGCTGACATACAATGAGAAAAATAATATAACTGCAATTCGCTAGTCAGCGGCCAACTATTTAGCGACTCCCATTGCAGCATTTGAGGATGAATAAGTTAGCAGTCCGTTACAAACATCACTCAGCACGCTTCCTTTTCGTTTGATGTTAAGTCTCGCTAAGATTGGAGTTCCATATCAATGGATTATGGTTAAATCACAGCTGTGCCATAAACTAATTCTTTAGTACACACAAGTTGGTAAAGGTGCGAACTTTAAAAGTTCACAAAAATATGGAAAGGAAAGTCGAGTTTTGGGTACGGTCACTAGTTTGATTCACGAGCGTATTGGTGTGGTCTGCAATCTTCAATTACACGAAAGCAAAAAAACCGGCAGATTAATTTATTTGGGGCAAAAAACACATTTTAGCGCAATAACTGGCTAAGAAAAACATATAAATTGAATAAACTTCTATGAACATTCGGAGCATGGTGCATTCGCCCGCCCTAGTTATACACAAGGAGCACTCACCGAGATTTTTTAGTGACAATGTCTCGCATTATCAACGAATTCTTGATTTCGCCATATTTCCGAAAGTAGAACTTCAGGGTTTCTAGAGGCGGAAGAATGCATATGCTTATGGTTGAACGTTAGTGTCGATGATTGCAAAAGAAACAATGATGAAAAAATAAAAAGAACACCTTAGATATCTGTCAAGTAAACAAAGAACAAAGCGATTATTAAAAGCGATTCTACACCTATTCCGATAAAAACAAGTACAAATCCGAAGACAAATAAAAATACACTAAAAAAAACAGCAATTTTTTTGCACCAAATCTCAAATGTCAGAGTAGCTCCAATTTTCCAATGACGGATGCGTCATTTTCCACTCAACTTCCCTATGTTTCAAAAGTACAAAAATAATAAGTGCTAAATAATTGCACTTTAACTGACTCGCGTGCACAATTTAATAAGAGCACGAAAATTCAGTCTATCCGCATCATAGATGCTCCCGCCTTCCAAAGGAAAACCACTCAGGATTGATCACTTTGAGCTCTTATGCGGTGACAAGGAATATATAAAATGCTACCAAAGTTTAGGCAAAAGTGATTTCACGGTCAAAATTTTTTAATTTCTAGATGATACACTGGAATAGTTTATTAACGACAGTTATTCCCTAAATTCAAATATTTGATCTTTGTTAATGGTAATACAAGGCAAGTGTTGAAGACAAAGATTATGGAAGTGATTTTACCCTTCTCCCACTACACAATCGAAATTCGAATTTACATGGTGGCGAAAGTGGGCACCTTAGTACGGTAACCTTAGCTTCAATAAGATGAAAATTGGCTGTTATCGTCTCAATTTCAAAACGCTTTATTTACATTTTAATCGTATACAAATGGAGCTGCTACTACTAACAACTACACTGGTTATGTTGATGGGAATTCTCAAAGTCTTATCGAGGAATCTGTTCTAAAAGCTGACTAACTTTTCCCACGAATTCGGCAAAAAATGGTAAACACTTTGGATGTACCTTTTGCAGATGTTGTCCTCATTTTGAAAAGGAGTACTATTTTATGTAGTTTGAATAAAGGAAGGCCATCCTCCGCGACGTTCTGCACGATTTAATTAATGGAATAAAAAGTATCTGCAAAGTTCAGCACTAATAAAAGGATGATACTATTTTCCAATGTATCGTTCCCATACCAGATGTATTTGTGGTTAAATAAAAGGATATAACGAATGAAAAAAGGATTCCTCTAAGCTCTTTAAATAGACTGTATCGTAAATGGCTGCATTAATGCAGTGTTGCGCCTCAAAATTCCTGCATGTCAGTAAGACCCAAGTCGTAAGTGCGCAACACCATCAATTTAGGATAAAGTTATAGAGAGCTCGAATTTCTAATCATACAAGATTAATAAATGTCGTAAGACAAAATGAAACGATTCAAGTGAATAAATCACAGCTTAAGGCTCCAAGGATTAGTTACTTTACTAAAATCGATAGAATACATAAGATTAACTAAACCCCACAAAAATAATTTAAGGGCTCCTTGCCTCCAATGTATCACCTGCTCTGAAGGAGTGTCAGCAGTATTTTATTAATTGCGAGAAATAAATATTTTACGTAAAAATTTGCGTGGATTAAGGAGTGGAGTTTTAACAAGTGCTATACCTATGCTAAATGCATATTCCTTAGAAGAGGCAGGAATATATCAGTAAAGAATGTCCACAAAGTGTCTGAGCCTGATTGAGCAGCTACTGTTTAATCGGCCATTACCAGCAAAAGGCACGAAACGGCTATTAATGTATTGCCTTGTATTGATGGGATGCAAAAACCACAAGTATTTTAGCGAATGAATAAGCTTTCCATTAGGCTTGGAGAAGCCAACTTCTTTATTTTACTTGAATGTGGCATCAAAATTATTGCGAAAGATCAACCTAAGTAGCTATATCTTGGACTCCAAAGCACGTTAAAGAACAACCGTTGAGCAACTTTTGACCAAATGTGTTAATTCGAAATCTAAGAAACCAACTAAAACTTCAAATTAGTAAAAACGTTCCTAATTTCTGACAGAATGCATAGCGTTTTACTTGCTTGCCTTTGGGAGAGAATGCTGCTTCGGAACGTGGGAGTTTTTTTCAGCTGAAAGTCATGGAGGAACAAGAAACGAATGCTTACCCTTACGCCTAACAGTCTTTTACTAAGTTCGGGGTCTGACTGACATTAACTTCCTGTCTACGCTAGCAGCAACGCCAAGGGGTCAACGGTTTAAGACTTACCAATTGTAGTGGACGGATTCAAGCCACCAATAAAAATTTTCCTGAAATAAATAAAATATCAAGTAGTCCTATACCATTTCTAATTTTGTGGGTCAACATTTGGTCTTTATCAAAAAGCAAACAGATGCTTTAAATTTGCTTGCAAACCTTTGTACAACTTAGAATTTAACCTGAACGCTAACGTGATCGATGAATTGACAAAACTGCTTAGAATAAAAGTGATTTTAGTCAATAGCATGAATCACAGTAACGCTGTTTTGACTGATTGCAAAATTCATCCGTGAAATGACTAAAACATTCAGGAAACATGTTTGAAAGGAACAGGATGTGAGAGGTTCTGCATCTCAAGAACAATCCTTGAAGTCCAAATAAACATAAATAGATGAATGAGTACTAATCAACGAAAGTTAGTTTTGGACACCATTGGAGTTGCATGAGTTTCTGCGCCCTTTATGTCTACAGTGCGTCTCCGGAATACTCCGAGCAAAAGTCGAGTCCTAGAGGGTATAAAAATGGGTCAACATTTTGGTTTTACACAAAATTATTCTCTTTAATGTGTTTCACAGTAAGAAAAAGTAAGTAACCAATGACTTCACTCATTTTTTCTGCAATAGCGATTACTTTATGCATTTCATTGATGCATGTCCACGATTAATAAACTTGTGCTGACACGCATAAAAACAAGCCTTTATCAAGGATTCTTCTTCCTTCGAAAATAAGGAGGACCGAATACTGCATTTCTTTGATCTATATAGTTGAATAAAAACGCCGGTAAGGCTCTCACATGAACACGGTCATGGAACGAAAGATAGATTTGCATGCTCACTATTTAACTCAAACACAGGGTACAAGGGATCATCTAAGTATGATTTACTTTTTACCTAAGGACTGTTATGTTTTTCAATTGCCGTAGGGATAGCTGCGTAATAATTAACTAAGAATAATATATGTGATCCTGTACTTCCGCTTAGATGATGATTTGATTGGCAGAAACTTGTGACCTACGAAGAGGGATTCACAAATCTAATGATTTACAGCTTGCTTCTCCAGCGTTTAAACATTAGGTGCCTTGACTTTTATTTCAACTTAGGGTAATCAAACGAGTGAATGAGTTAGAGGCTTTCCATGTAAAAATAAATCAGAATGTAGGACTATTGCTTCGGACCATCTTGCTGTGTGGGGTTGCAGACAGTCAAAATTTTGTTAATCATGATTTTGCGTTTAAATATGATGTAAATGCCACACAGCAAGAATAATGCATTGCTTTGAGAACGCAACAACGCGATTTGCTAGGCGCAAAATATTTGTGCAGCAGGAGAGGCAGTGTCAAGCGCATACCAGTGAAGCGGAATCAGAACGAGTGAAAATAAGACAGTAAAACGGTTTCCTGGATTTTAGTTTTTAGTGTTGATTCGAATGAACTCTTCGGACCAAAAATCTCTCCAATTCGTGTAATTTTATCTTCATTAGAAATGTGCCCTCCTATTATGAGTTCTGAGGCAGTAATAGCGTTTACGACCCTTTTTGAAGATGTAGTGGTTTCTCCGAAATGCAAAAAGTGTAACAAATGGTAACCACAATAGCAATCGGTAGTTTTTCGACACCATAAACTCATTTCTGGACTAAATGCACTTTAATGGCGCATTCCGCTATCCTGCTATTTTATGTATGTGTGCTGGTGATGGTCAAGTTTCGGACACGTGTTGATGCAGTTAGCATGCTTTGATCTGCATCGCAGCTTGAGACCGAACTGAAGGATAAGGTTAAGTTTGAAAAATGAAAATTCATGAATTTCATATGTAAAAATAATTATACAAATACCACAAGCCCGCATAACTTGTACGGCTTTCAACTCATCCCCGGTTATCTAGAAATTAGCATATTCTTCGACTAAACTGAGTTACAATATCAGGATAGACTTTTTCATACTGTATAAGACTTATTTCACAGAGTCGCAATGGAATCGTGAAGCTAATTTAATTGAAAGGATTGCGTTTGCTCTAAAATTTACTTAAGTCAATATACGAGTCACAGCAAATGAAAACATGAAGCCTCGAGCCACTAGAAATTGCCAGAAAATGTTTTGTACACAGGCTAACAGTTGGAAAAGCGTAGTTCTAAGTTACCACAATGCACCAAAGGTTGAAATACGTGCGTCAAATTGTGTTAGTTTTATTTGCATTTCGATACGGTTTGTAATACTTATGTTCTTTAAATGTGCTTTGTAGGCCAGAGGCGGGAGAACAATTTGAACCTGGTAGCAGGACGGCGTGGTGACTCCCAGGAGCGTGACTTGTCCCCGTCCTGAACTCTCTTACAAGGTCTCGCTGTACCCTCTCTCTTACCCATAATAAAGATGTCCAAGCGTGTTCAGACTTCTAATAACAAGGACGATAAGAAGGGAGAGGAGGAACCCTCTACACGATTCAGTTCAAAAATGGTTGATAACTTAGCAAGTGACTCAATAAATGCATTCGTTAATAATTACATTCATGCGTGACAAGCACAAATGGAATATCCCCAATCAATGCGGGGTCAGGTGGCTACTAACAGTAGCGTTCTCAAATCAGCTCTATTTAAATAAGCACAGTTGAAGAAAGTCACAAGCAAACCTCTAGAAGTTTCAAATAAACATGAAGAAAAAGTGTCTTTTCATGTGGGAAAATATCTCTAGTCATAGTTATGCTTATCGATTTGTACTTTCCTTTACAATGTGGCATTAAGTGCAGATTTTGAATACGTATGCAGATAAAGCAATTAACTTCGGCTAACCCAGGTTCATGCGGAAACACGGTCTCTTCTTCATCCCCTTCGCCTTCTTCAACCTCCACCTCATCGACCTCTTCCTCCACTTGACCCTCCGTCTCCATAACTGTCACGTTTGCAACGCCATTTTTGAGGTCGCCAATTTGTCCTCTCACAAAGCCCATGCCAATGGGTGCATTGTTACTAGCGCAGTTGCGACTGGGAGGAGAGGCACAGCTCGTGTCGCTGGAAAGACAGCCAGTCAACTCCAATTTTGCGCCGACTACAGTGGAAGCCATCCTTACATCCGGCGGCAGGCTGGTCTCATTGTTGGCACAGGTTGAATTGATGCCCATATGAGGCGGAAAGAAGGGAGCTTCTAGGCAGTGATCCTACTGTTGTTATTGATGATAGCGATAGTAATGATGACTAGGGTAGTGCTATCCCAATGCCACCGCTTTGGCCTTGCGTTGACTCACGTGTGCCTCTGCATACGAGTGTTTGCGCGCGCCCTAGCGTGGCTCAAAAGCCAGCCACCGGATTGGACTGGTCGGGGAGAGGAAGAATGCAATTTGCCTACTGCACGATAACCAATCGTGCTGTGCACATCAATTGGAACAGGAATAACGCGTACGTGCACGAATTGTGGATGACACTCGAGTGGAAATTTAACATTTTAGAGTTACTTAAAAAATGATGCATTTAAGGCACTTTGGTCTCCACAGCCTGAGTTGCCCTCCTGCAGCCATTTCATTAAGAGTCGGTACTGTTATGAGTGAAGCGCGAAACTCTGCCTACTGATGAATGGAAAACATTAAAATTACGTTCGTAATGGATAAAGCATTTTAGAGCTATTGGGAATATCGAAGCTTCTAATGTAGATACTTTGGTTACACATCAAATGATTTTTTATTCCCGTGGAAAGAATTTTACTGATCTTTCGTCGCTTTTTAGGCTTTTGCTAAAGTATAATTAAACTAATTATTCAATGCGAAATTTGGCTCAAAAATTTAAGCTTTTGACTTGTCTGGTTCTCAATGCTATCAAATTATCTATGTTGTTCGATGAATAGCATTTTCAGGCCAATATTTTAGATAATATTTCCGTGTAATTTAACTTCATTAAACGGAATTAGGCACATACTTTGCATGATTTTTAGTGAATGAAATTCTTGCCTCGGAAGCAGTAAAAACGGTCTAATAATGTAGCTTCAACAAAAATCACCAGTTTGTAATCTAAGGAAAAAAGCTCCACTCCCTTCAGAAGAATTCACATAAAGGGCTACCATCGAGGCTTCGAAAAACTTGAAATTCTTTCGCAGCATTGCTAAATGCAATTACCGACCAATTCAAATGCAATACTGGTGGCAATCAAGGCCGATTTCCCAAGCCTCGGCCATTTTATGCTCAGTTTTGCTTCACCACACTGACTTTTGATTCCGTAAAGCTTGGAAAAATATGTAGGATTTCTTTACGGTCTTTAAGTGGTTATGCTTAAAAGGTTAACAAAAGGTAGAATGACCTTTTAGCATAGGTCATAGGTCAAAAATTAGATCCACAGAACAAAATGTCAATTCAAGTACTCTCCAGAGGCTGTAAACTGTCGGATGCTGTCGCTTAATGGAACTTTTAGAGCCTCAACGGAAGCGAAATCGAAATGCAGCTTATTGAACTTATATGCGTTAGTTGTGTTGGTGGCAAAGTTTTGTAGAAGGGACATCTTTTATGTAGCAGTCAACCAACTACCAAGCTTGACATTTTAATCACTCGCAAATAACTTGATTGAACCATTTTTGTTTGATTTCCAAATTTCTACTATACAATTGGTAAATTTGTTTGTTGTTTTCGCGGTTATGCGGTGGACTTATTCGTAGACCGAAACTTGATTATCCTTAAGTAATAATTTTCAACTTAGCCTTCTTGATGGACCTATTTCAAGTCGTGATTAATAAGTAGTCTGGTTTCTGTTTTCATTTTCGCTAAAAATTAATTGATGAATTATTTGTGATAATTAAAGCCATTCTTGTTTGAAGAATAGAAAAACTTGTCACAACCTACACATTTTGTGCCTCTCAGTCCTAATGATTACTAAATAACCTATAAATTGTTCTTTAAAATACCTTTCTGGCACGGAAGTTTGCGGCTGAAGTAATATACGCTGAGATTATTAAATGTGATACTGAATTAAGAAGCCAGTCCCTGGAAATAGTTAATAATAAGGCCCTTTGCTTCGAAGTTTTCCCACTGAATTAAAAGTTACACGTTCGTCGATGGCAAGCAGAGGGATAATACGTATTATCACTATTTTGCTTTCAACTACTTTCCAAAATAAGAGTAGTTCGGGCTATTCTAAATATACCTCATTCAAAAATAAGGAAGTAGTTTCTGTAATTACTAACTCCTTTCAATGAAGTAAGTTCCTAGCCTTTAATCTAACACTAAAATGGTGCTACGGTGAACAGCAATACAAGTGCCTACATAACTTTCTAGTGCTACATTTTGGCACGAGTTTTGTATTGATTCTCAAGATTCAAATATTCCTTTGCAAAACCATGGTTTTTATGGGGAAGAGTACAAACCTTACTGTGTCTTTAGCTAATAGTACAAGATGTGTAGAGGAGATCTCTCAAACCCAAACCAAACAAGGCGAATCCGCGGAGGCTATGCTTAGCCATATCAGGGATTTTGGCTTCTGAAAATTATGCAGAAATAAGCTGCCAACAGAAACCCACAAATTATATGATTTTAATCAAAAGCGATTCGAAATATAGTAACCACAAACATTTTAAACTGATCAAAAGTTTTCATATGGTCATAAAATATATCTAAATTCGGGCACATCGTGATACCATTCCGCGCAAACGTTTTCTGTCGAGTTCCGCTAAACAGACCTATAATTGGTACCTCTATCGGTTTCAGTACCCGTAAACATGATTTTATTTTTGATGAGGAACATTTAGAGGTCGAAATACGTCTTTTTTGTTAAACCTCAATTCGGAAATAAAGTCACCTTGGCCTATGAAATACTTATGAATAAGGAAAAGGGAAGATTGGTGTAAGAAACGATGGATCTAAACGTGCAGGTGGGTAGATTAATTGTCGAGTCGCAGGCGCTTTTTCCGAATAATAGAATTTCAACTACTTCCAACCTTCCGTATGTTCGTTGCTTGGAGACTTTTTAATGGTAACGCATTATCAACTATTGCTTGCAAACAATGCCTCGTGAATTCTAAATTGCGCAGTACGACTTTAAAATGCTTGATTTTGGATGTATTATAAACATTTTCAGGTAAGCGAAATGATCTCAATGTTTCATAGACAAGATCGGAATCATTAAGTTCAGTAATGCGCCCTAAAGATTAGGAGCCTTACCATCAAAATTACGGCAGCTCCTTCCTCGGCTTTTGACAGCAATGTCACACCTGGTGTTTGCATATTCCATTCACTTTCAAATTATCGTAAATACCTTTTCGCATATTGGTGCCTTCAATTTTCTGCTTGAAGTACTTCCGATTCGCCAAGTAGCGGCAAATCGAGAAAAGTGGGCCATTTGTAGGCCAAGATCACAGTTAATTGTTAAAGGTTTATAAGAAATATTTACCGAATGCATCTGACTGAAAAGTTTCTTAGGTTCTTATTAATGAACTAAATATAGGTTATGTTTGAAAGATCAACACGAAGTCTAATTTCGCATTAAATTTATTGCCAAAGCAGGCAACGTATTCCGACAAATAAACAACGAAACGTTAAGCATTAAATTCAGCCTTCTTCCTGTATCAAAAGGTGAGCATCCCATCATCTTGATTCGAAGTTACCGGCTCTCGTTAAGTCGGTTTTAATGCGAACAAAAGTGCAGATTGCATTTCAATATATTAGTTTTCACTTCATACACTTGTTCGACTTAATATATGGGTGATATCTTGAGGAAGTATTAAGCGGAAAACTTAAAATGCATTCAAGAAGTGATTTTGCAAAGTAAATTATCAAATTAGGCAAAATTGGACCCAAAAAATAAGTTCGTAAAAAATAGAAAGAATTGAGCCAATAAGATATTAACATTAGTAAAAAGACTTCAGGTAAAATTTTATTCATTGGCCGTATGTGATCACATTTGAAGATTGTGTATTTTGAAACGCAAACGAATAGAACTAGTAAGATAGCTGCATATAGGCGCTACACTTTAGAGGAGAAATCCAAATGTTGTAAAATTGGAAAATATGTTGATGCCACACCTAAATTTAAATATTGCGGCTAGGAGAGGGTAGAAGGCAACTGGGTATACTTTCTCGAAAAGCTGGGCGAGATCCTTAGTTGGCGAATCAGCTTAGGTTAAATTCTGCACGTTGAGCATGAGTGGCTCGTTCCTAAAATGGAAGAAAGGGAACAGATTGAATCAAGCTGAAAATGAAACCGAAGAGGAAGTCATCTTTTTAATCGACACAACCAGAATTCTTAAATGTTCCAGTTCATTAAGTGGGACTGGAAAGTAACCGATTGCATGGAAAGGTTATTTAATTTATCGCATGTAGCTATGGTGTAATTTTGGGAGTTATGAGCATTCAAGCATTTCCTTTCGCTTGTATTTTAATTTTCCAGTCTAGAGCGACATCTTTCTGAGAAACTAAGATTTACCTCACCATCCATTGTGAACAATGTTGTATAAATATAGCCACCAACACCCCACGTTGAGTACGGCGATTCCAAGTCCTTCGGTCCGGCATCCAGGCCACGTTGACCCCTGGCCCAAATCTACAAGCCAACAAAATTATCATGCATATTTCTTATAAAAATTTACTGAACGAACCAGAATTTATAGATTGCTACCTGCGCTCTTAACATTAAGTCGAAATTGCAGTACTCAACTTAGTCAAGCTATCGTTTTTTATTGCGCTGCAATCAAACATATTATTAAGCGCTTATGACCGCAAAATTTTAGCCAAAGAAGAGTCACAAAAAACACGCATACCACCAACAGCAAGGTGGTAACCTTTTTGCCACATTTCTCTGGGAGAATTCCGCTTGAGCGCAAAATCTGCCATTGGTTCATTTCCTGCCATAACCGCGCCGCTAAGGCAACTGAATATGAAAAGCTATTCTAGCAAATCCTGACCGGATTTACTCCGTTAATATCAATCGTGGCGTATCGCATTATGGAGGAACTAAGGGAAAATTTATGCATCAGATGTTATTTTGTTGATATTAAACAAAGTAAAATAGGTTTTTTGGAATTAGGTTAGCTCAATCAAACTAGCGAGTGATATTAAGCCTGACTGCTTATAACTTAGGTCTTATTGCCCCAATCAAACTCCTTTCAGAGTTACGGGATCAAAATCTTCATTATGGTATTCATGGCAGTTCCAAATGCTTCGCTGCCTATGCAAATAAGCTAAGAACAAATTGATATTTAACCGGCCCTAGTTTTACCTCTTATAAAGGTAAGCGAATTCATTAATTTGCCTTATCAGATAGACCTAACTAACAAATGTACCAATTTTCAATATGATGTATTGCATATGCTTTATGGTGGAGGGCAAAACTCATGACCACAATGAAGCAATGTAGCAAACATAGTTTTTCAATGGGAAGCATTTAAGTGTTCGACTAGCTTAATGTTATAAAATAAAGCACGTGAATATTAACGGATTTTAGACTGACTTAATGGTGATAGTCATGGAGCGAATAAAGCACATAAAGTTTTTGATGCAGAATAATATAACTAGTAAATGAAAATTAGAAAGCCAACCCCCGTGTCCAGCACTTGAAAACTTTGAAATTAAATATATGACAAGTGACTCATATAGTTTTAAATGGGGAAGACTTGGGCTAACGATATTAAAGCGTAAATTTATACATTTGACATTCCCAAAGTTAACCGACTGGATGGACGAAAAAATGCAATAAAATACTTGAAAACAACGACTAAAACGTTCATCCACCGTAAGGAGATTTAAACTTAGAGATTAGAGGACAAAAAAGAAAAGAAGCATTCTTAAAAATCCATCCATATGAACTTAAGCACGATGTTTTGTCTTCTGCAAGGTTACTTTTCTGGGAGAGACAGAAAAACGAGTAATCAGGTCTTTATCCCAAACAGCCAATATAAGCTATATTTTCGGGTGAATATGATTCAGTTTTCAGTCAAAGAATTGTGCAAATGAGAATGGAACTGAATTCAGTTGTGAACTTATGAATGACATTGTAAACAGGAATCACGAATTATTCCATTAAACCAATGACCAAATACAACGACAAAATACAGTGAAAGGTGAAAATAACTACCTATTTGATTATTTTTTGTTGGGCACCTCAGTACAATTTTGCAAACTGTGGTTATGTATGACCAGGTAAATTTCACTCCAAACTTTTCCCGCTATTTTGAAGTTTCAAATGTTTAGCCTTTATTATACAGGGCGGATCCACGCGTGGCTATGTATCCAAAGTGTTCGTATTTTAATCGCATGCAAAATCGATTTTGGTTTTTGTTTATTAAAGACCAAATGCTTCTTTTCTTCATAAACATCATTTTCTCAAAGTACACCTAATGCTGAAAGTAATTTTGGGTGGTAGTGCTGGTCCCAATTTTTAGAAGATTATAAAGCGTTGTTTAGAAGAAATTTAGTACTTTTCCATTGCAAAACTCACCTTTCGACTGCTTTTTGGCAGCATTGGTGTATCACCAAAAGTAAAACGGATAATTTGCTTGCCATGTTCGATGTTTCGGACGAGTCGCCATCCGTTTAGATTCTCTGTCTATAAATGGGAATAAAGGGTGATAGCATAAAAGCGTTCATAGGGAGATTACGGATCAAATACTGATGCTAAAGTCCAGTGTAGATTCAGCTCATTACTTAGGACTTTTTATGCACTCTCATTAATGTCGCTCAAAGTAGGAAAGGTGGTTCATAGACACGCAAATGCTCGAAATATAACTTTTTCTTCGTACAAATTCATTTAACTGCTATTTACTGTATCTCACATTAAGCATTACGAAATTTTATGTAATTCCGCACGAATTTTATGCTAACGATTTAATTGTAAGCAAGAATATCTTGACACAAGTTTAAATATTTACAGCGTCTTTAAGAAGGTCGGTACTTTGACATTGCATTCAGGTGGAAGTCAAAGACCACTAAAAATGAACTGTGAAGAGCACAATATAATGATGTATAAGTCAGCTTTTGAACATTACCTCTATTATCTTAAATATTATATTCTCTTAGTAGCAACAGTCTGTTTTCCGAAAAATCATTTATTTTGATCATTTACCAACTTGTGTTTCCCTTATAGAATCTTAATTTTACCGGTGTTTGCTGGAATGCACGCAGTTTATGAATAAATGCTTATTTTACAACAATATCTAAAGCGTATTTACAAGAGTTGCAAGCACATATTAACAAACCGTGTTGCCATTGTTCGTTATGACGATATATCGACCATCAGGGGAGCACTCATCAATTGAGATTGCGCCTTTGTAAGATTTATCAAATTGAGTTCGTGCAGTCAATTCGCCTCGCAATGCCTTTTGATCTGCTCGCTCTACAAGGCAGGGTAAAATGCCAGAGGTCTGTAGCACTGCAGTCAGTTGCACGCGATCTAATTTTGCCATCAAAGTACAACAAGTTAATTATTAAATGCAAGTTTGTTGAATCAGAAAACCTCATGAGCCGCCTTAATTAAATTAATACTATGCTATTGCTATCGTAATACATTTGATAGTTCAACTCGCGGTTTTGATTACAGGCTCTTGGTAGGCCATTTTGCCTTCGCCGAGTGGGCTGAGCTCTGAGCCATTCCAGAAGACCCAATCCCTTTTTTTAGCCGAATACATATATTCTGCCGGTTACAGGCTCTTGGTAGGCCATTTTGCCTTCGCCGAGTGGGCTGAGCTCTGAGCCATTCCAGAAGACCCAATCCCTTTTTTTAGCCGAATACATATATTCTGCCCAAATATCGCATCTTTACCTACCTTCAGGGAAATCTTAAAATGCGCAAAGAAACAATTTTTGTTGATTTTTGATTTGATTTAGTGGGTGGTGTCAGTAATTTAGTGCTTTTAATTTCATGTGAGGCATTCTGCCAAAAGCAACTAAACGTCTCTAGCTCTGAAAAGGCAAAAACACAGATGCAGTAGGAACCCAATAATGGAGGACAACAAACATTCTCCAATGTATTCCTTGAATTGCCAAATCTTTGCTCTAACTGTCTAGCGCTCACGTCAAAGTCGTTCATGCTTCGTGTTACTCATTCAGCCGAGTCACCAAAGGTAATGCTAAGTGGCAGTTAGGTTGAAGAGGTTTAATATATATTAAGTGCTTTCAAGTGCATATAGACACCGTTTCAGCTGGCCAATCAGTTCCTAACTGTCATGGGTAAAGCAGCGTTAAAATCCGTTGCTTGGGCTTTATTAAACAGGAGAGATTGTTATTTACGAATCAAATGTGAGTGCTTGGTTATATGTTTTACCCATTTTTCGCGGTTACTCTTACCTGGTTTGTAGCTGCACGATAACTGCTGCTCGCCTACAAGAAAATGCTTATTTTGTAAAGGGTTAAAAATCTGCTCTCCTTTATACATCAAACAATAGCATTAAATTATTTGGAAACACCTAAATTCAGTATTAACGCATTTCAGTGAGTTACCAACAGAGGTTGTCGAAATGATGCCCGTAGCGGTAACGATTCTGTGTTATGTAGATGGCTTAAAATCAGTCATTGGAAGTGGCAGTAAGGAACGGAAAATCTACTCATTTCTTCATACTTATATACAAATGATTCACATCATAGGTAGTTTTAACTAATAGTCTACTTACTCTCACCGTCAAATTCCACTACTCTTGATCGAAAAGATGAGCCCGATGGGTCGCTTCTCTCGTGAAATCGGTGGGCTCTGTAAAATATTAATAGTTCGTCGTCAACTTGTTTTAGTATTTGTATCATCTGGGTATCAAACGGAATCCGAATGCATTAAAGGTGTAATTGTTTTCAATTACAGCAGAGTAAAAAGTGAGAAAATCAAATCCACTTTTCATGTAAAAGTGCACATTATTCTTTAAATTAGTACATTAATTTTTGTTGTAAATAAATTATTGCACCTCGCTTACAATTTTTCCTTTAAGCAATCATAAGTATTAAGTTGAGTAGACTTCAATGAAGCAATAGAGTTGGGAAATCAGAAAAAGATCTTCGTCAGACACTCAGTAGCCTTTGAGAGTGTTTTTAAGGGTTGCTTCCTTATCAAGGGGTAAAATCCAGAAAATAGAACTTTGAAAAAACTCAGGCGACTATATAAAATAATTTTGTGGTTGTTTCAGAGAAATGATCTGCAAAAATGCTTTATTTTGCCGAAAACTACTCCCATTACTTTATTATTTTTTCCCAAATGAGCAGTTTTTGTTTGCGTGCATTCAATCAACTCTGCTGCTCAGATTTATATGCACATAATTTTTCTCCAAACTTTTCATAATTTTCAAACGACATTTTAAAATATTATTTTTCTGTCATTTCCTACCTTTGACATTCTTCTGATTTTCTGAACGCTTGATTTGATCATAATGCGAAGCTCGAGATATTTGTTGTGGATTTTTGTTTCATTTATAATTTGCAGTGGTAGTTTTTTGGCAAATTTTGACTACTATTGAATTTACAGTTTAGATTATGATTGCACTTCCATACAACCTAATACCTTATTTTCAAACATTTAATATGCTTTAATGTCAAGAATTTTTTCTAAATTTGTGCGTCGGACCATAGTCTTCGAATGAGATATGTATCATCAGCTTTGCCAAAAGCCAAGCGTCAAAAATTCGCCGAGAACCATCAACAAAACTTTGATTTAAAAGGAGCATTTTATAACAATAGGTAGCGCAGTGAGTGTTAACCACCCACGCTGACAAATTAAAACTTAAAATTGGACGTTTTCGATTGGCGTGCGTTATATGCACCCGTTGGCATAACAACAATGGAATTATCAGTCCTTCAACCGTTTTGAACTTGAGATTAAGTATGATCACAGCAATTGGCGTTAGTTCATGAGGTCTAGCTAGTTATGGTCTGATTTTGATCCCCTCTGTTCAAATGGAACAATAATCGCTCTTGTCTTTTGCATTTTGCATGACCCACTCGCATACTTCTTCTGCTTTGGGGATTTATAGTGAATTATGCGATAAAAGAAGAATAGATTTTGTGTTGCATTTTAAAGAGACCTCTTTCAAGCCTACCAAAAAGACTCCCTAAGCAATTTCAAGAGCATTCTCACTAACTCAATTATGCATTAAAAATACCCCCGCAAAATGTTAATAAGACACCAGAGTCCAAGAAGAAATGTTATGTAAATGAGCACAGCACTTGCAAACGTGCTTACTTCGGCATCACACCCGCTATACCTGAATTTGAGTCGCGGTTTTGTTGCTTCCTCGCAGACCTTTCTCGACAACTTGATATGGACGCTCTAGGCCTCCGTGGCTCTGGCTGAGATCTTTGCGAACACATAATAACTTGGGATGTTCCATCACGTTTTCTTATAGACACGCTTCTAATGTTACCTTATCTTGGGAGAACTTGAAACTAACCCATTTCGTATAAACACAATTCACAAATAGGAATCACTTGATTGATTAAGGGCCTCATGGGTATTCAAGCGTATTAAAAAAAGCATTTTGGTGCATCATCGTGTTCTGCTTGCAAGGTAATTGTGCCGAATGCTTCGGCTTTTCAAAAGTGACCTCATCTTCCTTAAATCCAAGTTTTTCTTCACAATTAGAATGCGATTTATAAAAGAATGATTCAACATAAAGTTTAATTATCAAAAACTCGGTGCACATTGTGATTAGTGCTTACATGTCCGAGATGGAAGTAGGAGGAACAGCTCGTCTTTGAGGACTCATGCTGGAAGGTCGCGGTTTCGATGAGACCTCGCGTGAAGACCGAGTTCTATGAGTGGGGCCACACACATTATCCCTAGCGCCACCACCACCACCGCCACTAAGAATACCACCCTGGGCATCAAGCAGTCGCCGATAAGCTGCAATCTCCCCCTCCAAGTTTAACTTCACATCCATGAGGGCTGCCATTTCGCTATGTGCCTTTGCTAAAGCCTCCTCCGCCGCCTCCCTCTCCTTCGCTGACTCTGCCAACTCAACCTCGATGCGCCGGCGCAGCTCTTCCGCTTCGGCCGACACGTCACGCATCGCCTTCTCCAGATAGGCATTCTACCGATGCAATAAAGATACACTTATGCATTAACACTCAAATTTACACTTCCTAACCATTCAAGTCACGCTTGTATGTGGAGTGCCCTCAAAAACTCGTGGTAACATTCAATTGGGCGTAGACATAAACTAAGTTTAAAGAAACATAAAATTAGGACTTTATTATTTTGCTTCGATAAAGCAGACTATGTTATTGCATTTTCTTGTCTTAAAATTCCTTCTCATTGAGATTTCTAATGATACCAAATGAAGGGAATGTTTTTCATAGATATCTCCAACACTTAAATAAACATTGAGCCGGCTTTCGTACTTATTCTATTGATGCTTGCGCATAAAGTTTAGACAAGCTGCGGGAAATGAGTTGCTTCGAAATCAAATTTAATAGGTTATAATTCGTACACTTTTTAAACCAGCATTATATTGTTTTAAATATGGACTTCTAACTTAGTGATATCAAATAACGGTTAACGTTATAAACTAGAGAGATCATCTATTTTTTTCTGAAGCTGATAATCACATAGTTTAGTGCTTATAATAGTTGTTTGTTAAAGATTTTAGGAATCCTGAATTTACAGCATTCAAACGAGTCCTTGCAAAATGATTAATTTGAGATTGGCGTCCTCATTATTTTCTTGCCCTTTATCGATATGTTTTGCTGCGAGCACAAAACCTTGGCTGCAAAAAATAATGCAAAATTTGAAGTCAAATGGTCTAAGGCTCTTTAATAGTTTTTGGCGCCAATGGGAGAATAGCCGAAATCACCAACGGCTCTTGCCGCCAAAATTGTGCCCAACTGAATAAAACATTACTTTGGAAGTGCTTCAATGAAGCAAGACTTTATGCCTTCTTACCTCTGCAAACTAGATGAAAATGGATTTTTGCCGAAATTAAGGCTCTTATCTTAATGCTGAGAAAGTCTTCAATTTTTCATGCATTGTAATTTACAAATTATGCACTGCTGTATGGAAACCAAGGCAGTCTAAAAGCAATAAAACTAGGGTTTCAAAGTTCTGACTGTAATATTTTATAATTAAAGAACCTTAACTTGTATCTTACAGAAAAGTAACCTTGGCTTTAATGCCGGGAATGGATGATGGTGGAAAATGTTTGGCTTACTATTGAATTACTCGAAAAATATGGCACTGATTGTACAAGATCATAAAACCACGGGTTATATGCGGAATTTCGCTTTCCAAGAACTACTGAATTATTAATGTAGCATTTAAAGGATTCCCTATCTACCCAAATGCATTTTGTGCAAACGATGGAAGACTATACATAAAATAAATACTCAAACTCTTTCGCATAGGCAAAAGTGAAAGTCTGTACATAATCATTAATTTAGTAAACAGTTTTTTTCAATGTAAGCAATGAAGCGTTTAAAGCGCACAACTATGCTAGGGCAGTGTGCCATGGAAATTTCAGGAAATCAAAACGTTAAAATCACATTGACCCCGATGTTCCTGAACTTATTTGACTGCACTTCTCCAGTATACCATGGATCACTTTTTAAAGAGTAGTATCATATTTAATTTGTACTATAAATATGCCATGTTGCTGCTTTCTTTTTACTTACCAAAACCCAAGACTATTTATCGTTATCTTTATTCTTGGACAAAAATTTTACTTCGATTTGGTTTTTCTGTCATGTGCATTAAACTCTTAAAATTTGATGATTGGATTCAATAGTTCTCTTGCCATTTTTTAGTTTTCAGTTCGCATGCAATGCAATGATGAGGCGTTTTATTGCTCTAAGGTCTGTGATATTCCAGTATGTATGCGCAGTTCTGTCACGAAGAATATCGTAATTTCAAACCAGTGATCTCGATAGTATTTTGCGTAAAATCAAGACTATCAACAATTCCTATTTATTAACATGTTGCAACAATTATTGCGCGTTCTAGTCGATGAAAAATACTGCGTTTACTAAATGGCTTGAAACATTTTTGTCACCATTTATCCGTTCATCCGTTTCTTCATAACCTGGCAATTAAATGTCTGTAGCTGATTAGCCGCATCCCCGGCACAAAAATATGGCCTATCGTGTCATTTAGGCAATTTCGTATCTCCCAGCGATAGCAAAATTTGGGTTCTATTTGGGTTTGTGGACTTTTCATACAAAGACATTGTAATACCTATATTCTTTAAATGTGCTTTGTAGGCGAGAGGCGGGAAAACCATTTGAACCTCGTGGTGGAGCGGCGCGGTGACTCGCAAGAGCGTGATCCTTCCCCGTCCTAAATTCCGTATTTGGCCTCGCTGTACAATTTTCTCCCCCGATTTCTACTAACAGAGGCGACCAGAAGGAAGAGGAGGAACCCTCTACAACATGACTTATCAGGCATCGTTCAGGATTCGGATTTTTCTAACTATGCTGATAAAATTAAATGAAATTCGGCACTAATCACCCTCACTTGTCCTTCTTAATGATAGTTTTGAAAACATTGCTGCGAAAGAATTAATTACTTGTGTAGTAGAACTGCAATCAAGCCTTAAAGCTTGTGGTAATTAAACAAACTAAAATCTCCGATCACTAAGACTTTAGATCAAATTGAACTAAACGATATGCAGCTCCACTTCTTTTGATTAATTCGCTTTATGTTACCGCCTTCTAATTAGGCATAGGAACTTATCAAAAGAAGATCCTATTAATATGTTATAACTTGTCATTTTGGGTAATACAGATCGATAGCGCAATCGTTTTCTAGTAACTGAACAAAGTAGCATGCGTACCATTTTACCTAAAGATTGACGCTCGAGTGTTTGCAAAGTGTAACTCTAGTAATTCTTTACATGGGGTGCATAAAATACATCCTATACAACAGAGACATTCAAAGAATCTGTTAGAACGAACCCAGTCTACTTAAGGGCGCATAAATCAAAGGCTCCTTTTCTAAAAACCACTCCACCATTGCGCGACATTTACATTTGCACATGCGTTGAACGGCTAAAAACAACTTGCGTTTAACATGATATCAAAAGAACTGTCGAATCTAGCCATTCGTTTGGCTTACCTTTTTCGTAAACGCAAGTTTATTGTGCTTCGTAAATACATCAAATGGAAAACAAATCGTATGAGGCGAGATTCAGAAGCCGCTGCACTCGTGGAAATTACAGCCTCAAATGACTTGGCGGCACTTCATGACTTCTAACTATTCATTCTTTTTAATAGCCCCCTAATTGTAGAATTTACTAATCGACAAAGGCATTTTTTGTTTAGTTCTAGACATCTTCCAGACTTTTGATTTCTTAAAATACGAGCAGGTATGTGATGTTAAAATCGACGGAAATCCTCTACATACTGAAAGTGGGGCGAGGGTAGTAACAGATTTGCTAAGAGAAATTCGGATTTGTATCATTCAGTTTAATAAATATTTTTGTTAGGACCTGCAGTTTCCACTATCAATTTGATATAGGTTTGGCATCGCACATAATAGCAGAAACTGCTATCTCTCTGCTCATGAATTAGACGCTTAGCTGAAGCGTCAATGCCAACACAGTGAGTCAGACGTCACCGAGTTAATCACCTTGTTTCACGTAAATATACCCATTTATACACTTTACTTGTGCCACAACGTTAGTCCATTCTGTTAAATATTCAGGAAGATATGCAAGGCAGACTGAAAGACAGCACAACTTCTCCATGCGCACATTCAGGATACTTTCCAATCTGTGGACTTGCCTTGGATTGGAGTTGCGCTATTTGCTCGCGCATTCCGTCTGAATTCTGCTTAAGTCGAGAGTACTCCGACTTGAGAGCGGTGAGCTCAGCTTTCTGTTCTGGATTCACCTTTCCCATTTCGCGAAGCTTAAAAAATTTAAAACATTTAAGTTGGCCTAAGCTGCACCATAAAAATATGCATCGTGTAATGTTGAAATTTTAGTGCTGTCTAAAAGCGAAGTCTTGTTGCGAAGTACTTTTTAAAGATGTTTTTAGGTGGCACAGGGTTCACTGCGCATCGGACACCAAACAAGAACTGAACGATATGGGTTGGGCAACAGAAATGGACGTATGTGCAATACATCATTCGAACAGATAAATAAATAAATGAATCCAGTCATGTCTTGCAAAATGAGCATTGCTATAATTAATGCGACGTTACTTCAGTGCAACCATTCAGAAGGGTATTTCTTTCAATACAAATTTATGGATGTAGAACGCGAATGCAAAATGTATGCATCATTCAGCGTTGCACCTTTTACCAGATGCATGCACCAATTTCCAGTGTGTTTCCAAACAAGCACAACTCAGGGCGATTAAAAAGTCGCCTAAGGTGCCTCCAATGTATGAGAATGGGGCAAGTGCAACATAGGCGTAGGGACAATTTGGTGCTGAAATATTAAATTACAATCAGAAGAGGTTTTGCGTTCGTGTTACTTTAATTTCGTTTGACCCATTGCAATCCTAATTTTCCGTGAGTTTTATAATCCTCTCTTTTGACCCATAAAGTAGTTACACAATGAATCTCCATGAGGGACCACGGCAAGCAACAGGAATGGGTAATTCGGGACATAAAAAGCAATGTTATAACGGTCAGAAGTTTCACATGGAATGAGAGTGTCCTTGGATTTTATTGAACCTTAAACCGAAGGTAATGCACATTAATATCATTTACCGTTCTAAATTTTAAAAGCTTTCTCTAATCATAAACCACAAATTTACATTAATGGACTTTCTTTAAAGGTTTGGCTAAGGTTCCACGAAGTCAATCAAATGACCTTTGAAAACGATCCTCACAAATAAAGTATTTTCCTCTACAAAACTCCACTAAATTTACACCGTGTATGGACTGTAACTCTTGATTTACAATCCACGAAATGAAAATTATTTCGCTTTGCGTATAACAAAAGTAATATTAATTTTAACCAACTTGCTACTGCAGAATTACGCTTAAAAATTAAGTGACCTCGTGCATTATTGGTCAAAACTGGCTGTAAGTTTATTTTCCGCCCCAAAACAGCATCCATATTCGCTCAAAAGCGGTTTAACCCTTATTGAAGGCCCGCGTCGCTTTCCAATGCGTTTAAAGACATGCTTTAGATATATAGTTGCTTCAACCAAGTAATTCTTTTAAAAATGCAACCAATTATTTATTGACAGTTTGCGTGCTTTACCTTATCTAGTGAAAACCGCCCTTTTTATGATGAAACGGTTTTCGCTATTTTAGTTGCAATATAGCTAAATAAATTAGCTCTATAGCTCCCCTTTAGTCAAATCATATATTTTTAAACCTAAGTGTTAACTACACTTCTCTCCATAAAATCGCGATTTTCTAAATCACTTCTATGCCTTTTTCATGGGCGCAATTGTGAAAAGTAAATAGTATCATGTTTCAAACTGCATCTCAATGACTGGGGAGTTTTTTACGCCTTTCGATTAGCGTTTTTTTTTTTTTTTTTTTTCATGCATTTTTCATTTATGCTAATAAAACAGGAGGGCATCTCCGCAACTTCAGTGAGTGAATAGGTATGCTTCCTACCATATGGATGAAAACCTTAAAAACGATTGATGAAACCAATTAACCTTTGCCATGTTAACGGAAGCAGGTATTTTACTTCGTGAAATGTTACGCGCAAAACGCTTTAGTGTTTGCCTATTACGTAAGCACAACTGCTTTTTTGTTTGATTATCTTTAATAGGAAGTATACTTGGACCTAGAGTGCGATAATTTCCTTCCCCTTCTGTTACTTCGTAAAAAGTGCGCATAAATTCCAGGTCTCTGGAATGCGGCAGCCCAACGCTCATAAACACTGCCACAATATTGTCCACGAGTAGTTCACGCTATAACACTAAGTTCATCACAAAATCTACCTGCTTATACTATTGCTACACCAGTCGATGATTTTAATCAACAGGTGCCGATTGTCCGGAATAATCATCATCATGCGGTAAATCATTGGCTTGCTTTGAAAGTATAAACTGAAATTAATCTAAGAATTTCCAACCCGATCCATTTTGACTTGGGAGCATGATGGACGGCTGAAAAAATTTCTCCCTCGGCTGCTTATTCCACCCAGCTGTCTCGATGAATGACAAGCATAAAATATAATTTTCGTGCAGTTATTAAAAACATTTCTGATTCGGTGGATAACCTTGTGAAAATTGCTTTTAATTCTAGTAAAAGGAAGCAGTTAAATTTTGGTTTAAGCACATGACATTTTGCACTTCCCATTCTTGTCAACAATCACCGATTTTTATACGTTCTTATAAAAGGGATAAAAAATGTATGGCATATTTTGCAGGCTTCGTTTAATGTCATGGATGCTTAAATGATTTGAGTTCTTCAACTTAACATATGCATGAATAGGCCGCGAGAAAGCATCTTCTAAAAATCCTCAAGCATTGTTCTCAGTCATGCGTGCGATTGCGACCCGTCCTAGTAAACTTTTGGTAGACTTCCTGATAATATAGAGCATTAGGGAATTGAATGCAGCGGTTGTTGAGCTCATCCTTATAGTGATGGTTAAGGGTGATGTGCAATGTAAAAAGCAGCATCTTTGCATTCGAATGAATATTTCATGAGCCATCAACCATACGCTGCGTGACCGTTTCACATAGTGCAACAATAGCATAAACAAACGGGTTTGGGGAATAAAATTACCCTTGCGTTGTACATTTCCTCCATATCGGCCTTAACCTTCTCTAGTTGGTCATCGTAACGATTTTGAATGTCATGGACTGCTTGGCTAAGCTCGGTTTGCCACAGTTCGCGGTCAAATCCGCGTCCAACTTCATCCAACGTACGATGCATCTCTCGTATCTCCTCTTGATGGGCCCGACGCATAAAATCAATTTCTTCTCGCAGCGTTTGCATCTCTGACTGTCCAGATATGCGGTTTGCTGTCTCCTCGTCCAGATGCTAAATAAAATCAACACTATATTTTTTCTAAAGTAGAAGAAAATCGCACAGTGGAAATAAAGCTTGTATAAAATTACGTCTGAGGTGCTTAGAAAAGCATTTTGCAAAATTCACAAATTTACTGATACAATGAGATGTTTTAGGCGCAAGTTCCAATACGCGTATTTTACCTCATTTTAACACTAATGTCCACTTTCCTAGTAGTTCAGCATTTGAGGAGTGCAATTTTCCCACGATACGTTTAGACTTAGTTTTAAGAGAGCTTAGCGATCCTTTTGGCTATGATTGCCATAAGTAATCTGAGAAATGTGGAATCCCATGCGACAGTAACAAAATATATGTTAATGTATATGCATTTTATTACAAAAAACATCGTTTAATATACCATTACGGAAGTGGGATAATTTATCTTCATCTTCCAGCTTACTTGGTTATCTTATTTAGAAGTAGCCTATTTCAGCTGACCCACACGTCCAAAACCAAATTTATGTAAAATTTGGATCTATTTCTTTGCTAATATCTATCAAAGGCCTGTTCAGGGAGCGCCTAATCTCCCTCACTATTTTAGCTAAACCAATAGGTTTGGTATTAGGGTCACTAAGGCAAAGAATTACCACCAAAGAAATCACTTTATGCTGGGTAGGGCCTGGGGTCCATGAAAGCCCTGTGACGAATGCGACTCCGGGAGCAGTAATGAATATGTGAAATGGGTATGATCCTTAAAAGCAGCAGCAAATTTATTTCGTTAATATTTTAAATTGGTGTAAGCGTAGTTATTAATAAACACATTAGAAAAACCAACATATGTTTACTGGTTTCGAGTCACTTTCAGTGCATGACTGTGACATTGAACGAAGAATACCTACGAAAGATTTTATAATTTACGACTTTAAATGAATCACGGTTGCTGCAGTTACATGGGAAAAAGAAGATGCATTGAAGGAGGTAAGGATATTTCCGGCAGTCCAATAATCCGTCATATGCCACACATTTTTAATGTCAGTCTACTTTTTATTTAACCAAACAGCTTGCAACCCCCAATAAACTGTGTTCTGTGATTTCGATAAGTCTGGAAGTGCTTTTCCCATTTGTATCCGTTCGCTTTAGCAAATGAGTGAACCAAAAGAAGCAGCTACAACCGCGTCTCACTAACTTTAGAGCATATGATTCAATTAATCTCGCATACAGGATGGAGCCGCAGACTACGGCTGCATAGCGGACCACGTATTTAATAAGGAATTTCTTTAGCCTTACTTCTCACACCACTTTTGCATGCACTACCGCGGCAGTATGGCCTAATTCGGGACGAATCGTTCCCACTTCTTTACCAGGTGGTGTTTTCTGATAAGCAATATTGTCCCACAGCAGTTGAATTTCGATATCAATGTTGTCACATTAATTTATTACAGTCCATGTATGTACACGAATGGAGAAAATTGTGTCAAGTCGAGAACTAAAATGTGGCTTATTATACAATGGTAACTTCAGGACAAGTATGTAAAGCGTTTTCATAATTTGAGTCTACCATTTCGGTACCACAACGACAAGGCCGACCTTGAAAATGATTTCATGGCTTCTCTCGGTATGCTTTTAAAACTTTTAATTTTTAGCAGCCATTTTTCATAGAGGCAGTATAAGCTCCTTGTTTAGTGGTAGAAAATAAATACCAGTGTTTACCATAATGGCATTTTAAATATGGGCAGCGATGAGATGTAGCTGGTAAAAATAAAGTCATAGTTTTACTAATTGAAAACCCAGTGAGACTTAACCATCTTAGGTCTCTCGATTCATCGATCTAAACAACGAAATGAGATAAAATGACTGAAATCGCTCTTCAAATTATGCATTTCTTGTTAAACTTACTTTTTACGTAGTTCAACCCCAGCAACTAGTTTTGGCACTAAAATTCTTATCGTCTTGTGAATAAAATGTGTCAAAATAGTCACATTTTCAAATCCATTATTTCCTTAGCGGTGAAGAGTTGTGTGATTACAGTTTGAATAAGCAGCATGTTTGCTTGAATTTGATGAAGGTATGCACTATTAAGAAGGTAGTGAAAAATTTACTCGTGAGAATATGTCACACCCAAGGATCCCGAAAATATGTTCTGATTATTTTAATGGTTTTAGGTGGTTTCCAACCATATTTGTGCATAGAAGCATAACTTATGGTTGGTTAAAAGTGTTTTACTTGGGCTACAAGGATTTTTGACAGATGGTGAAAAGAACGGAATGGAAATGCTTACCTGGCAAATGGTTTCGTTATCACGTCTCAACTTTTCCGAATTCATCCTCTCCTTTTCAAGTTCACTTTCGAGGTCATTGAATCGGCGTTGTAGTGTATTCAGGTCATTATCTCGCTTGTTCATATCGTCAAAGGCCTGTTCCAACCGTCTTTTCACCTTGTCATTTTCTTGAGTCAGAACGTTCATCCTAAAGAAGAGTGGAGAAGTTATATATGCTACTAAAAACTCCCAGTAACATGGTAATTAGTGTCCACACAAAATGACATACTGTGCTTCCTGGTTCCTGCTAAATTGTTGCAATGAAAGCAACTTTGCAAGGCTTTCAGCCTTCTCTCTGTCCGCATCATCAAGGAGTTGTCGGAGTTGTCGTAATTCGCCTTCATAAATTTCCTTTGTTTTTTCCGATTCAGTCAGCCAACGGGATTTCAGGTTAGAAATTTCATCCGTTAGTTGGCGGTTGCGAGCAGACAAATAACGCATCTGTGCAGGTGTTAAAAGTATTAGCAAAGTTACGCCAGTGGTCTATGGTGTAGTTATGGTAAGAACCTGCTAAAGGTTTTCCATAAATAGTCGCATTCAAATGCATCATCGGTGTTAATTAGTTTTATACTTGCTATTATGCATCAGCTTAATACAACTAGCCACTGGGTAGGAAGATGTCGGTTTATTACTGCATGATTACTGACGTATTTGATTTTATGTATGAATAGATGGCACCGGTGGATCAAATAAAATTGGAATTATTTTGACTCAGGCTAGGCCATTTGTTCCACTTTAACGCAATCATTAGAACAAAGTCCTTCATCTTATGTTATCTGTGAAGGCAAAACAACTCCCACCGGTATCATTTTTTGTTTACTTACAAGCCATGAGAAAGTTAAGTATCATCCGACACTGCTTTGCAATGCAAGTAAACTGTCGCCATTGCCATGTAGGAACACGTAAAACATAATATTCAGACACTTGAATAAAGTCGCCCACATGGTGGATGAAATTTAAAGGGATTTAACTTGTTTTAACACTTCTCCCTAAATGCAGTAGGAGAGATTAACGGTGTCAGGTGAGGTTGCCATTGCAATCCTATGCAAGTCGTAGCTGGTTTTTAAAATTTTGTACTCGTTTACGAGATTAATTATGTTACCATCGGCTGATTTTCAATTACTCGAGCTAACTTGATAGTAGTAAGCCATCTTCCAGACTTACATTTAATTGCTTACCGAAGTTGGGTGCTTATTCAGACAAGTATAAAGGGGTCACGTCTATTCCTCCTTAGTAATATATTAAGTTTTGCAGAATGCAATAAACTTGCCGTGGTAAATCCCTAGGTTTGCATTATTCCTTCCTCTAAACCCTAGCTCCATGAACTGATTAAAAGTTCATTAAATGGGTTGACCGGTAATTAGGAAGCAAAAAATCTAGTGGTTTTATAAATTAAGACACAGAAAGATGGTTACTCACCATCTGACTTGTTGAAGCAACTAAATCCATTCTTCAATTCAGCCATGATATTCATGGCATACTACGTCTTGCGTGCTAAGAATGCATTACACGAAGACTTGCGTGTTTTTAACTCACGGAACGTGGCCATAATTTTGAGAGATTACAAGATTAATTTCAAAACCCATTTAAAATAACAGGTCTACACTCGAACTCTTCGTTACCTTTACCTAATTATCAAAACGCTTTATTAAAGTTAGCACAAGTGAAAAAAATCCTTTTGGGTCTTCAAAACATGCAACTTGTTCTGATTAAGGTTGGAGCTCTTGCTTAGTTACGCTGGATGAGCGACAATCCTGCTATAAATAACACTACTCATTAGAGCCTCCCACTTTTGATAAAGAAATTGGCAAAAGTATTTAAGTGAGTTGCTAGCTTTTGTTAAATTAAATTTTGCACCACGGGTGGGTTATCTGTGGCGTGTAAGATTAGCTTAGGAAACGCTGAATCGCATTGCAGAGAAAAGTGCGTTGTGCGCTCCTTCCGTTACTGAAAGCTCTCCGACACATTAATTGTAGCAAGAATAAAGTTTGCTTTTCAATTTTTACTAGCAGCGATTGCAATAAAGCACAATGAAATTCTTCATAGACTTCAATGCCAGGCGGACAGCCAAAAATTTGTTGTGATTTTTTGTATGCATTAGTGTACTGAGAAATACTATTGTTATTAATAATGTACTCCTTGTCAGCATTTTTTTGGTTCAAAGGACCTACCAAAGGTTAATATTCAAAAATGTTAAACACCCAATGTCATTGAAAACTAGCGTCCAAATGTGTTTCTACATATTTAAGTTGTTTTCAAATTGGGATGTCAAAAATTTTGAAATCGTTGACTCCTTTTAAAATTTTCGCTAGGGCGGTAGCGTTAAAACACAATAAAATACAGTAACTATAACAACATTTCTGCGAAGGCTTCGGGTGATGAATCATCGGGCGGGAGAAGCTCCTGGCTGTTGTTCTAGTTGGCATGACACTAATATAGTCTTAAGCGGAAACGCCCTGTGAGGATCTACAATCTTCGATGATTCCTTCAAGTCTTGAAATCTGCACAAAATCTTTAGAAAATATAGGTAGTGTATCTTATCTCAGATACTGCATTGTTACAAGCCTGACGCGCTTCATTCTTCTGTGAGGTCCAAATTTACGTCACAAAAGCAACACTTGTGCCCATTTTTGCATAACGCATCACTTCTTTGAAAGCTCCGAGTTGGATGCTACTGTGAACATTACTAGGCAGCTTTCAACTCATACCTAGGAACATCCCTATCTCCAACAATATTTGAAGAAAAAATTGTGAATCAGTGCTAAATGAGTGTGGTTATTTTTCAGAACCACGCATGCTCTGACGTCAATAAGAAATTTGAAAAGTTCCCAATCAGCTAAGAGTTAAATAATGGTAAAAGTTTTTATTTTTGCCTCCCTTTAAGCTCATAATGATGATAAAAACACCAGTATTTGAAGCTAGCTGACTCTAATTTCCAATGTTTTCCAAAAATACAAGACTTCTAGGATTTTTACCAATGGCATTTCGATGGCCCACAAAGCTATTTAATTGAGGTAGATCCATACTTTTTGGCAGTACGTTACAATCGGCATATTTTTGTAACAAATGGAATAAAAGATTTTGCCTGAATTCGGACGAAATATTATCTGATTTCAGAATTATTCGAATGATTTCTGCCTTGAAGCACCACAGCATGCACCTGTGGCGAATATAGATATAGCATAGCTAGATTACCTCTTAAAACAGGGCATGTCAACCACCACAATAAATTCGCAACTGTAAGGGAAAACGAATAAGGCACTAATAGCTTACGCCCTCTACATGTTCTGCCAGCTTCTCGTTCAGTTCACGCATCTCGCGTCGACTGCGCTCCCTTTCTTCTCGGGTTGTACGCATGTCAGGAATATCAAGTTCAAATGCGCTTCTCGACAGGCGTTCCATGGACCTGCTAGTGCTTCTCAGAGGCATGACGCTTCTGGGATTCACAGGTACTTCCTCAGCAGTCGACTCCCACGAATAGACGGGTAGGGGAGGACTCAACTCACTTCCTTCTTGATCGCTTCCTACCGTCCCGGTGTTGGTAACAAAACCACTGTCCTGACTTCTTCCTCTTGCAGAATACGGTCGGGTTGATTGTTTTCCTGTCTCAAGGCTCTTTGTATACACAACTGGTTTCGAAGCGCCTTTGTTAAAGAAAAAAATTACATTTGCAGAAAAGTGGTTTACTTAGAGGGCAGTCTGTACGAGCTGAGCTCCAGGACATGCTCTGCAAAGCGATAACACATCCGAAGTTCACTGCAACAAAGAGTATTGCCTTCGTTAGCCCGCCATGACCTTGAGCCAACGGGGCCTAACGATTGGCTATCAGTTAGGGATGATTGGCCGTGCTTTGGGCGTCAACCGCGGACTACGCTGGGCCTGACCAACAAAGCCGACAATATTATAACATTTATTACGTCACTAACCTTTTTTGATACGGAGTCTGATTAGAATGAACCAAATGACATTAAAACATGTCTAAGAAAATTATAAGGTAACAGAACCAATGGGCATGAGCTATGGGCGAGCCCTACTTTAAGATCCAACATTCGAAACAAAGTAGTAAAGCCATTTTAAAAAACAGAAACATACAAAAACGAGCTTAGATTTTAACATTGATTTTCCACTTTTCGAAGTCTTCCCTCAACTTCAAATGACAATATTCCTCACGATAATACATTTGCAGTGAGCTCACATGAATGCAATGATTAATAAACTACCCTATGTTCCGCATAAACTCATCAGATGAACTAGTATAATTCCAAACCTAACAACAGCGTTGCCCTTTAACCTGAAGAAATTTGAACTTCCAGCCTTTATACCACATTAATCAGAAGGATTTATTGTTGGTTTTCTCTGTTTATAAAGACTACATAAAATAGCAGGTTAATGGGGAGAGGCGGATGTAGCGAAAGTATTAGGAATACAAAAGAACTCACGAAGAGAGTGCTTTCTCCTTGCATCCATTCCTTGTTTGGCGAAGAAGTGTTGCATGCACTGTGATGGTGAGGCCAGAGTAAGAGCAGAGAAGAAAGTGCAGACCGCACCTGGCCCGCTTTCATTCGAGGTGAGGGGGCGGAGGAAGTGCTGCACACACGTGCACGCGAAGGATGTCACCTTAGCTTGCCCCTGAGATCTGCGCCTTTCCCATCGAGAAGGTTAAGCATGTTTCATTTTGTGAAGACGATTCACGCGCTCCCTGTGGGTGCCTATGCAACCACGTGGACGGGTGGGCGCGTGCTAGAAAGCACCAATTCCTGTCAGACACTTCATAATCCCACGTTGAATAATCTTAATTTTACTGATTTTGCAATTGTAACGTATTTTCGGCGTTGACTAGAAGGTGAATAGTAAAATAGATTAATCGCTTTTAATCTGGCAATAAATAAATTGCAGGAACTTAAGTCAATTTCGCAAAGTGGAAGCAAAGAACATGAAAGTTTTATACATTTCCAAAACCATGAGATGGTTTTTAAAATACTTCCCTATAAAATAACCACTTAAGTGGCCGAAGCTACCGCTTAACTTTTTGAATGCATTGTGCGGATTTCGCCGTATCTACTCGTTCCATCAATAAGAGGCAGGAAATTTGACATCTCACCAAAAATCTTTTCCACTTATGCTTTTTTGTGTTGGACCCAACTCCAAAAATATTCAGGGTATGCACGCATTATCTACCAAAGAAGTTTTGAACATCAAATAAACACACCTCTTATTTACTTTGTTTTAGACCGCAATCAACGTGCATTTTTTAAATTGCCTACCCCGTTTAAACGAGGTGACCTCTACAAGATTTTCGCCAATTTTTACGACATTCCCGCTAAAGTACCAACATTCTGATCCGTTCAACACTGCCCCGTAATTTGCTGTATGCATGCGCTAATTTCTACCGAGCATCCTCAATTTGTTCCATGCCTCGATGCGCTTGAAAACTTTTGGATCAATTTAATTTCTATGACAGTAATTATTAGTTCGGTAAGACAACCAATAAGATTGGGAACCGATTGTTGCTAAATTTAATTTTTATAAAAATAACACTAGATCGGTACAAGCAGAAACAGCAAGAGGGTGAAGAACTGCGCCAATAGGTGACTGTTCTCCGCTAAGTCGCCTTCACCTTTTCATCTAAAAAGCAAGAAAAGACAAGCGTGATAAGCGAATTATTCACATAAGTGATTTCAATCCCACTAAAAACAATTTCACTGGACTAGATGGGTGAAAACTTTGCAGATGAAAGTGATGCTTTTTAATCCAAATCATTAACTGAAGGGTTTGACGATGTGTAGCTGAACTTAATGTTCGGGTTCATTTCACCAAAATTTTCACAGAATGTCAAATTGAGAAGTGCGCGCCACAATTAAATTACTGAACTTTCCTTAAATATTTAGACATCCATAAGGAAGAGTCTTTCTACCCTGTTTCTTTCTGTGTTTTTGTAGGTGATGTTTACTACTTTTGAAAATAAGGTGCAGATGCTTTCGTCATAATGTGCTTAGCAAAAGTGAAGGTATTTAATCGTGCATCCTATTGAACAACTGCGATATGGCAAAAAACAATTAAATGACAACCAGGAATGGTTCTGTTCATAGGTCAGAAGGCGTCACCAGAGTAAGAAGACAGTCTGACGGAGGTGAACACACTACTTACTCGTTTTCTGAAAACATACATCTTCAAGTTGTCGCCTAACTCGCCTTATCGCGTTCGATATCGTTATATTCTGCGCCTCTTGGCGAGTCATTGTGCGTTTCGCTTCCGCATTAGACAAGCGCTGCTTTGGCAGAGGCATCGGTAGATCTGACTTCAAGTAAGTTGATGAGGAAGGTGGTGCAAGAGCCTGACTTGTCGAGTTCTGCTCACTCTCATTTCCAAAATTGGTGGCAAAAAATGTTTTAACGTTTTTCTGGAAGTAGAATTTCGACAGTTTTTAGAAAATCTGTGAGTAAAATAAAAATAGCGTACTAGTGACCCTACATTAGTAATGATTCATGCCTTAAGAGACATATTTAACTTTATCTCATCAAAAATATGTATTTTCACTCAATTAACGCCGAATTATTACTTTGAAATCATTTGATTGCATCCGCCGTTTTGGATCTACACAACTACAACTATGTCAAACACTGCTGAGGATTTCAGCCATACAAACGAACTACAGTATCCTTACATACAGGTTACTAACTGTTTTGATAAGCGTATAAATATTTTGCCTTGCTTATTTTTTTGCTAATCAGGTTAAAACGCCAATGCAAATTAAATACATCAGTGAAAGGGTGCTGACGCGGAATTCGCCTGATGATTCCTTCGAGCAGTTCAAAAACAAAATTTTACTCAATCTACACTGCCTAGTAAGTGTGCTGTTGATTTCTAAATTATAACCATTTTCTGCAATCAGGAGGCTTTTAGACTTCAAAACTGGGTTCTGATGTTAAGGTTCAATAATTTACTAAGATAATTTTCATAAGAGACATGGTAAATTTGCATCGTACAGTTTAGTTGAAACGCATAAATATTGTAATTTAGTCCCTGCATAACGTTAATGTTAAGACTTCAAGTTTGGCCTTACCTCATTGTGTGACTTCATAAGAGAGGATATTTGGGTTTGCTGTGGCGATGGGTGGCTCACTTTAGATGAAAACTTCTGGCATGTCAAAGAGCTCTTACTCAATAAGGCGTTCGCTCTAGAGAACGAATCCTCCAAGTGGAATGCTCTCCTCAATCTCACTCTTTGTTTTTCAACAGCCGAACCAGGTACCATAGGGGGAGTGATTAAATGAGAGGCAGGTTTAATTGGAGCTTTCCTCGAATTCCTAAAGAAATGCAGCACAGCTACTTACTATCTTCAGTAACGTACATAAATAAGCAAATGAATCTCCGTTTGCATACATTAACTTGTACTCTTTTCGAAATCGCTTAGAAAGAATTGACCATAAGCGCCCTGAGGTGGAATGAGAATTGTTATGCTGTAATGGACTGTTGCGGCCACTACCAACAAATTTGATCCATTTTCCATCGCTATTGACAACTGAGTTCCGGTCCCAGAAGTGTTCTGAGCTGGGCGTCAGATTTGATGCTGAAGAAGAGGTAGAGGAGGCAGTAGTACTAGGAGAGTAGGGGAGGTGAGCTGGAGCGGAAGGGCTTCGCCAGGGTACGAGGGGTCGCGATCTGCCAGGACCTAGTGGATTGCAAGGGATTGCGACCATTTCGATGTACTGCTCCTTCGTGAGACTCGTCGCTTGCCCTTTGAGGAATCTCTTCTCTTCCAACTTTGTTTGTTGCCTCGTTGAAATTGGGCTACTGGAATTCGGCGGTCTTGTTTTTTCCAGTGTTACTTTATCGCCATCCAATTGATCGAGCAAAATAAAAGCTTGACAACCGAAGTGGTTTATCAAATTTTGTGGCGAAATGAACAAGAGCCGTAAATAAAAATTTGAAATGTGTCCTAGATTTACGCCAAATTAAGCAAATTTAAATGGATTAAAGGCAATTTTTATGAATTTATTATAGTTGTAAGCTGCTGATTAACACCAAGGGAAGGAGGTCTACTATCCCTTTACCTTTATTCAACGTTTACAGTCAATGCATAATTGCAAACTCAAATGAATACGAGCATATTTAACCTGTTCTTCTAATGAAATAAACGGTAGTAGCTACTATTTGCCCGAATCTCCTTTATCCTAGTGTTATAAATATCACCCATTCCTAGTTGCCAAACATAGACAAGAGTTTTAGCGGAAGCATGGTAGGTTATACCTGAAGATGCGGGCGTATTTCTGAAACAAGCTTGCTTTAATACGGTTGTATTGCCTGAACCCCAACCGGACTTTGTAGCGTGCTTAAAGATTCCTAAACTGTAAGACAGAAATAATTACTTAACATTATGTGTTCTACTAATGTGTTTATTTAAAAAAGCAAACTGCGCATTCTCACTGCTTTGGCTCCGATAGATCCCAAGCAGAGATTGAGTTTTCCTCTTCCTGTGGTATCCCACTCTGATTCTCCTTCTCACTTTCTGACGGCTAAAATGCGCAACATTATGTACTTTTCGGGTAAAAAACAATTAGAAATTAAATTTTAGCCTGTTTTTATGGGAAAGTAAAGAAGAAAATACGTAGGCTTAGTAAGCTTACATGATTTCCTGGATGAAATAAGGCTCCCTCCGAATCAGTACCATCGCTTGGAGAGGTAATAGCGGTATTGGTGAGGATTGAATTTCTATCGCACCAGCGGGTGGCACTAAACTGTTCTCGAAGCTGTAAAGGATCCCGTCTGTCGTAAAGGTCCTAAGCAGACCAAATTCGTCATTTTAGTTTTCTTGCTTTCATTCTTCATATATCACTTCTCACAGGCTTACGAAATAAAACTTGCTTTTGTGATCAGGGGAATTAAGCGACACTTTAAAAGAGGTGTGGATTAATAACAATAATCATCACCATCGTTTTTATCCCATGCCGCACGTGGCAGATCCACGTAAGGGAAAGTCAATAAATCGATTTCCCTTAATCGCACTCCCACGTCTCGGTGGCTCAATCACTCAGTCAAAGAAATCGAAATTGCAATGGCCCTTGAATTACGGCATTTCCAATGCAGTAAAAATAACACCCAGCTTCCTTTAAACGTGAACTCTATGCCTAGCTATGTGTACTATTATGAGCATTGGTAGCACTCCTTTGTGAAAACTGCTTTTTCTACCTACACTATCTTATGCAGCAAGTGAAGATCTTGAGATGGTTTGCTTGGTCTAATAGGCATTTTAAGATATGCCTGCGATTCAACAAAGCCAAATAAAAGTGTGAATTCTGCTCCTGAGCCGCTCGAAGGTAAAAAATGCAGTCAGCTGCTCAAATCAAATTTGACCATTTAAAAACGTAAACTAGAAAGGAACAAAAGCCTACTCGAATAGCTCGCACAATAGCGATGTAGAGATCTTCGATTCCTCCCCTTGCCGTATAATCACGTTGAAGAGCCTTCTTGATCGCTGGACGCAAATGGAAATGCAGCTTCCTCTCCTCTGTCACATCTAATGCATGCATCGACTTTCTTTCACTACTTATAGAAATGGGTCTGCAAAAGCGATGCGCGCAGTGGGGCTCGAAGAGCTCCTGCATCACCCTGGCCAGACCAAAGATATCCGTCGCGGGAGTGAGTGTGCAGGACTTGCCATTACCAGCGTCACCACTACCAACGATGCCGTGGTAGGCGGAGCCACCGCCACTACCACCCTTAGCACTGAGAGCCATTGTCTGTGCCTCACCTTCCACCTCCAGCTCCGGTGATCGACTGAGTAGCACAACCTCTGGAGCCAGCCAGGCCCCAAGGTGTACGATCTCCTCCTCTGATAGTCTCATTCCCGATGTTTGCCATCCGCTTCCATCGCACCGCTTTCTCAAAGTAGGTGCTCTTAAGACACGATCCTGGGCCTTGGTGCATGACCTAGGCAACATTTCTGTAACTTACCAATGACAAATTTCTATCCTATGTCGTTAGTGCCTCTGAAGTCGTTTTATCGGTAGCAACATTTAAGCATAAACATTTTCCCAATCAGCTCGTATGACAAACTTTTAATTAAAATTTTTAGTTAAGTTGGACATTTTATTATTAAATAACCTATTACATACCGATCACCGTCAAAAGCAACAAGTCTAGCTCATCTAATAACATCTACTTTTAAAAAACAAGGCACACAAATAGTATCTACACAGTGGATTCTAATGAAATAATACCAAAAATTTTAACCAAAGGGAAACAATTCAGTCCATGCAGCTTTTGCGTCCTTATGGCACTTAATCAATCTTAAATCTGATTTTATTTTTGAAGTTTATGGATATGAGATAAGAAGGAGGACGTACTGCCAGAGCAGCGCGTGCTCAAAATTAGCTAACTTTGCATGATCCGGATCTGCCAGGTAGATGGAGTGCGAACTGACTGTGGTGTGAACGATGCCAAGGTATTTTAGATGAATGAGCGCCTCAATGATCTGTCGAAGCACCGTCAGACGATCCCGAGTGCTTAACTGGCTGTGCTAAAAGCGTTGGTTAACAGTAAAAGGTGCTGGTTTGTTGAGATTTAACCCCACAAAAACAAGTATCAATTTCTTTTTTTAAGACTATAAAAATCCTACACATGAACAGAATTTTTGTCTTTAAGTGGATTATAAAACCAAAATTGACAGTCATTTAATAACTGCAGGGAATATTAATCCCTCTATTATTATAGTTTTTTAAAACAATTTCAAACACTTACATTCAACACATTTTTCTATGATAGATTCAACAAAACAATGAGTAGCATATAGCATTTTTCGTGCGTTTGCGTAGCTAAAATTATAATATTTGCGATGCAAAATTGTTAGTCTGGTCTAAATGGTTAAAAGGAAATGATAGGTGGTTTGTTGTTTAGACAGATAGATGTAATAAGGCTTAAAATGGTAGTTTTATTTTAAGAAGTGATAGTTTCATTAAAAGTTAAGCACGTCATTGAAGTGTACCTATGTCGTACCTCTTCCGTAATCACGGTATGTAGACATCCCGTGTAAATTCGTTCAAAAATTAAGCTGGGGATCTGACGATATGAGAGTGGACGTGTGACACCAAGCAGCAAGATGATATTGGGGTGTCGAAGCCGACTAAAGCAACGCATATAAGAAGGCAATAACAACGAACGCTCAATAACATCGCTAAAATCTTTTTACCTTAGCCACAGAATCTCCATGTAGGCGTGGTGACGAGAGAGTTCAAATAATTTCGGGTTCCGAGAAAACTGACCAAATAATTCACTTGAAACGCTGCAAACTGACACTGGTGTATGATTCCACAACATACTAAGAGGTTACTATCCATAAAAATAACTTACTTTTCTATTGTGTAGAGTTGCTTTTTTGAGGATGCACATCGTTCCGTACTTACTTGCTGTAATTCGGCTCGTAAAACGACAGGTAAGTTGGTTATAAACTCATCGAAATTCTTTTGTATTGCTAGTTAAACAATTATCTACCCATTTATTTTCCCTATAATCAAACTTGGTTTGTTGTGCACAGCTCAAATGAATGGAAGCACTACGCTGCTTATGCGAGGTATCACTAATTCGAACGCTGTTTTCGAATCGATCAAGCACTTTTTGAGCAGCTGGAGTAAAATGAGCTTCCTTAAAATATGCCTTAATGTATGACCTTGGAATTCGCTCCATAAGCACATCAAATGGTGTTTTTCCTGCACGATCGCGTCTGTCGTATTTAGCTCCATTATTCAATAGCAGAGTAAAAATATCCAAATTTCCATTGCAAGCTGCAATATGAAGAGCTGAACGGTCAAATTTGTTAGTTCTTCAGCTAAATTGGCTGTTATCTCTTACTTGTTAGCATTTGCACCGAAGGAAATTAAAAGTTTTGCACATTTTGGATCCGTTGAATTGCATGCTAGCATTAAGGGTGTGTCACCCTGGTTGTTCTGACAATCAACATCAGCACCTTTAAACCAATATAACAAAATGTGTGTATACCATTAGACAAATTTTTCAGGAGGCTATTGACGTCGTTATTTAGTACGTTTACGTGCAAACAACTGTTTTCCGTACGAAACATGCTAACGCGCAGATTATTGAAAATGATTTCAAGGTCGTATTAATGGCGATGGATTAAATATAAGACCTAATGCATAAGTATTGTAACATATAAAGTGCTGAGTTTTACGTCCTAATTTTAATTATAGGTTTGTAAAACTCTTGGATGATTGCGGTTGCGTTATATGTTCATCAAATTTAGAAATCAAAAGACAACGACAGTGTCTTAATTAGTAATTTACAGGCGAATTCAGCACCTTTCACATATTCCTAGTGCGGTTTTTACTTTGTTTGGACTGCAGCTTGTTTTACTACTGAATGTTTTACGTTTTAATAGGCCTACAAGTTATTTGATTAAATAATACTTCAAGATTGATCCCTTCGAGCAATAATGCGCTTGTATCACTGGTTGTACAATATTCGATGAAGTAGTAATTTTTTTACTTGGCAAGCACTCTAAGCTCACTATTTATCGGACATTAACTTCAGCTTTACAAAACTTCTTTAAGATAGCAATACTTCATATTATTACAAAATGAATTTTTATATTAGAATAAGGAAGATTCGCAAGGCCGTAAGCACGGTACAAATTTGAAGACATTAAAAGGGGGTACAATTTTATGCGCAAAGATCCCAAGCAATTGATCAAACATGCAACACAAATTTATGCGAATTTAAAATCCAGCTATCTTCGTGCGTATCACTTTCGTTGGTTCAGATTACTCTAAATGCCGCACCTCAGGCATATAAGCTTTTGCCATCAGCTGGGGTCCTTGCAGTTATTTCCCTTTACCAGGTTCCCTTAATTAGTGTAGCGTCCCGAGGCTCCCTTAAGGCAAAAGAAAGCAAAGTGGCAGGGTAGAATACATATATTCACCGGACAGAGGGAAATAGGCTGCTGGCATGGCCCGGAGGCCAGCCCACGCAGCTAGGGCAGTACGGCCACCTCTGTGTCCTTGACAGAAACCGGCAGTTCTAACAAACAAAGTACTACAATTAGCATTATTAGAAGCACCCTTACCAATTAATTTCAGTCTTTGGTCCAAATACCATGCTTAACTCCTTATTATTTTGTTTCCAGCAACCATTCATATTTCTAGGTGCTCTTGCTTGCTCCTTTAATGGATGCTTTATTTTAGACACTTAAAATCGGGTTTCTTGGCTTAAACATTTGTTTCCTATAACAAACTTCCTCGATTGTAAATCAACACTTAGGGTAATTTAGTTACCAAAGTTTCTTGTTAAACATGCAAATTATTATTGGTTCGTTTTTAGCATCTCTAAAAATAATTATTATTATTACGCAGATTCGTTTAAGCTCTGGTGCTAACCAATTGCTGGCATGCACCCACCTTCTCCATTTTCATTTGTGCATTCTAGGGGCAAACACATAAACGGTTTACATCCACATACATATACGCAAATAACTTGTTAGAAAACAGACAAGGTTTCGAGGGTTTGGTCGTTAAATGGCTAAAGGAGCAAAAAAGAAGAAGGGTGTGCAAGTGGACGCCAAATGCCTTTGCTCAGCCACAAAAATCTACGCTGTAGGTGATGAAGCGCCATCAGGGTCGATGGATGAGCTTGCCCTACAAAGTAGATCGGTCATGGAAGGCCAAATCGTCACGATTGGGAAGAGCAGGGCTACTTTCAAGCCAATTGGTAAGGAGAAAATGATACCAAAAGTGCTTTACAAAGACATTGTGGAAGTACGCCAGTTCAATGCTGATTTGAAAATTTGTATGGTAAGAGCGGAAAAGAAGAAGACTGGACGATTGCTCATGCTGAATTTCTCCTCAGAAGATGAATGTGAGAAGTTCGTGTCTCTAGTAAAGAGCAAGAATTCAAAGGTGATGGTGAGTAGGAGTAGGACTCAATCTGAGCAAATCGTGCCTAACACTCCGACAGCACAAAGGGAGTCAAATGACACAATGGCACTTCCATTGCCACCCTCTCCTGTTCTAATACACCAATCTTCGCCTGTTTCTTTGAAACAACAGTCTTTAAAACTCAACATCGCCGACAATCCCAGCGATCATAGTAAATTAGCAAGCGTTCCATCAACGCAATTGAAGAGTCATGCAGATTTGCAACATCTTCACAACACGGGAATACCGAAAATCGAAACAGTGACAGCAACAAGTGCATGGAATGTGTTATTTATCTCGCAAGGTACATCCCCACTCTCTATAGCTATAAATCAACAACAGACCTCTCAAGCTCAAAAGGAGACGTTGATATCGCAAGGCACTAAAATGGTGAATCAGCGTGAAAAGCCTTTCTCTTCTTCACCAAGATTATCCGTAACTGCACATCAACATAAATTGAAATCAGAGAATCAGATGAACCAAAGACATTCCAGCAAATCTTCTTCGTCTGGATCCCCTAGCACACTCAGCTTGAGACGTCGAAGAAAATCGACGCCGAGAAGTTGTGAAAATCACAAAAATGTCAGACAACTTTTCTCGTCTAGTTCCTTTGGTTCAGGCGATGTAAGGCACCAAAAACATTCCGCATTGAGGAGCCGAAAAGTTCTGGTGTACAAGAGAACATCGTCTACTTCATCAAATTCTTCTCCCAATGAATGTGTGCGTCAGAATAAAGCCAAATCTGGGGACCATGGAAGAAGAGTACACAAAGTAACCTTAAGCAGAGAAAACGCCTATTCTTCCGGTGATGTTAAAAGGGAGGATTCTAAATTCGTTGTAGATCGTTCCACCAACGAAAAATTTCAAGGTAATGGTAAAGCTTCCAAAGAAAACCAGGGGCAGTTAGGTAACAAAAGAGACGTTCGATCATCTTCGGTGGATCTTTCCAGTTTCTCGTTGATGAGAATTTCAGCGTCGCGAAGCAGTGTCACCAGCCTTTACAGTTTTGGGATTTTGAATCCTTTTTCAACATCTATTTTATCGCACCGCTTAGCCTCTTCGGCAAGTGACCAAAGCAGAAGTAGTAGTAGCATCTCTACAAGCAGTAGGCGTAGCAATGAAAGCGGCACCAGTTTTGCGAGGAGCAGTGTCTCTGAAGCCACACAGAGAACACGTAGTTTGCACTCTTCATACCATGGTCGACATTACAAACGACTACGTGATCCACCCCGCCAAGTTACGAGAGTGCGGTAACTGAGACCTATGTTCCTCTGTTTTGCTTCCTTTTAATATCACTTTTTAACGCACCCTAGACTTTACACTTTGGATCCATCGTGATCAGACCTTTGAACACATTAAATCCTCTTAACATTTAATACCTTTCAGCCGTGTTCTTAAATATCCCAAAAGAGAGTTTCGGATATAATGATCCATGCTACAATCAATTTCGGTACAGAAATCTTTTTTATTGCTTTGATTAGAAAGTATGATTTGGAACAATAACAAAACTGTGTTGATTTTGAGCCGCCTGGTAAAAATACAAGTTAGTGCATTATCTTCATTTCGAAAGCTGCAAACTCAGGTAATGCATAATGGTAGAGTAGTCTAGAAGCCTACGAGAAAGCACCTAATCTACGAAATTGTTACCTTAAAGACGTGTGCATTAAGCCTGCCAATCATACAGTGCAATGCCAGATGAGTCTTGTTTATTGCAAAACACCCAGTGGTAACCTAATTATGTTCTCGTCGCTAAAGTTTTAATAGCAAGCCTAACAATTTCTATATTAGTTATAGAATCTTCTAAACCGGTGATACTAAGGGTTTTTTTGGGAAAATTTTGCGATTTTTGCTACAAAACAGGAGATCATACGTGTCCTTGGTCAAAACAGCCATTCAACCCCACTGAATTCAAAGTTAATGTAAAGTAGAAGAAAATTCAAACAAATTTACTGAGTTTAGGAAATTAACAACCACAAGCCAATAAAATTATGACAGCAGATGTAGAATTTTGGTACATAGACTTAAAAGCGATGATGTCTGATATAAATCTGGAGGCTTATAATTGACCGCACGACTCGTCACTCAATTTGAAGCCACATAATGACAGAAGTTTCTGATGAACTCGCAGCATCTGTTTAAGAACTAATAGGTTATTGCTCTCATCATTTGTTTGCCGCTGGGAAACATGCGTGAATAATAGACGATGCACAATTAAATAATCGAGACTTCACAATAGTCTTTATCTGTCATAATTGGTCAAAATACGATTTATCGAGTTTCGAAAAAAGTAGATTCCAACCACTGTAGCTCCTCCATTTGTGCTGAGACACGTTGTAGGGCTTCGAGTCATCCGTGATTTAGCACTCATCTGAAGTAGGCTAAAACGCAGTAATAACGTGCAGGAGAGCTAGAAAGTCAGTCGCATGGCTTGATTGTCACTCCTTAGAATGGAGGTATAACCTGCAGAGACTGAAGTCCTTGAGTAATTAAACACATAGTTGAACAAAATCTAGAATGATTATTACGTATCACCAGAGTTAGTACCTAGCCGTTGGGAGATTAGTGAGCACAATCGAATGTCATTTGCATCTTATCTGGTTAATCTACAAAGTGGAATGTGTAAGTTGAATTGAGGTGCTTACTAGTGAAACCCAAAAGAATTATTAAATCTGGCTAAAAATTTGAACCATGTGGATTGCGTCTCTCTATCTTTCGCATGGCGTACGTTAACAATTTCATGCGACTAAACTAAATTGTGCTGCTCTTATTTTGTTATACAACCCTATGACCAACAGTTAACATGTTTTAAGGTTAAAGCTTTTGAACAATGCATTTGTAAATGTTGTGATGTGATCTTATGAATAATTTCATGCTTCTTACAACCTTCGCAACTCATTTTTTACATCATAGTCACTTCAAGTCTTCTGAAATTCGAGAATACGGAGTCAAAAAAATTAGCATTTTGGGATGAAGCCTTGGTAGTAACTAACTCAGATTTGGACTATTTTGCCAAGCAAATATCTCTCTTTTTGCGCCTTTTTGAGCGCACTAGCATTCGTGGAGCGGTGCTGAATTTACTAGCTAATCAATTTTCCTATGAGGGGAATCCACCGAATTAAGAAGACACAAGAACTTGTATGCTGCAGGCTATTAAAATGACACTCATTTACGAATCGCTCGAAGACACTATTGCTATAACTAAAGCCGCTACCCACATGACCGTCAACCACCCGTCAGCCCAAATAACATATGGCCTTTTTAAGCAGTTTCAAAAGCCATTTCCATACGCTTTGTGGTAATCACTTTCTCTTGAAAATAAAAACTAAAATATTGACAGTCTCATGGTGGGCTTATAGACGCGGAGAAATATGCTTATAAAACAAAGGTCGATTTAAGATTATTTTACATTTGCAGATGCATTATTCGAAAAGTGTTTAAGTAGCGACAACTATTAGTCACAACCGAATAAATTTCAAGTGAGATTAAGAATAGATGAGGGTTTTCAATTTAAGGCACTTGACTGGTTATTTGCTCTGCTAACAGTCCCCATTAAAAAATGCGAAACATGTTTTGCAATCAAAGGCAACAGAATTGATGGCTTCTAAAGATAAAAGGCGGAAGGACTGTCGATGATTCCACATTTATTCTCTATTAACAAGTTATCCGCACCTGTAAGCAGACGAGTTCCATTAGTAGATATGATTATTGCCAGATAAGGTTGCACGAAACCAAATGGCATCAAAGGATTGTATAATAAATCTCTTCATGTTACGTTATGCTACACGCTGGCTCTTGGTTCCTGCCTAGTAGCAAGCTGGATCAAGTAATTTTTTCTTCCAAAGCAATTTGATGGGAAATGCCCCACTCTGACGCTGGATCAATGGACTACATTTCAAATTGCTTGTGCATGTGTGAGGCAGAGAGGACAGTTACATGTTATTCTAAATGAAAGCAATAGATGTGGCGGAGTTATATCCCCCTTTTCCTTACATTAGTGTTCCGGATTTTCATACGGTCAAAATCGACTGGTATGAGTGTTTGGAAGAATTGGAAGAGCAGGGCATGAATGTTGCAATGGAAGTAACATTAAAGCCTGTCAGCTCAAAAACCTGGGATCGGATTTATTTGTAAGTTTACGTTAATAAGAAAATGTGTTGGACATCAAGAGGGAAGGGCAGCTATTGTATTTATGAAGACTTGCAAGGGTCGACTGAATATGAAATGCGATTGCGATTCAAGTGTGATGATAATTTTGGACCGTATGGGAATCCAGAATTGTTTGAGACTCCCTCTGAACCAGTAACCGCTTTTGATCTACACAAAGCAATCAAATTTGAGGATATTGATGCTTTAAATGCAATGCTCTCCGAAAGGTTAGCTACTTTTGTGTGGAAACCCGTTAGTGTTTTGTGTATGGATTTTAAGGACTGTATTTTGAATTTAACAGACCCAAATAAGTCGAAATATCTCCTCAACTACACTCTTTGGTTTTGACTAATAACACAAACAAAAGCCTAAGTTTTAGTTTTGTGATTGTTGACGAGATAACTCGCCAAGTTAAAAGAAACTAAGCAGCTTGAAAAAAAGAATCAGCACATTTATAAGCCACTTAAAGGTCTTTGCTAGGGTGTTTGCAGTGGCCACAATAAGTTAAGTTTTGCTAGAGCGACCTTGTGTGAAAATGAATTTTCGTTTGGTGGGACAGCCGCTAAACATTGTTGCACAAGCCATAGTGCGCAGGCACCAGCATCGAATTTTAATGTGACCTCACAATTGCATGCATAAATTTACATGAACTCGGCTTGACAAGTACGTACATGTGAATCACCGAATAAAATTGACTGAAGCAAGTGGGCAAAGCTTCCAACTCACAGTCTTAAACGGGTTGCTCACAGCATCCAATAGCACCGCCCCTCACCTCATTAATCGACATAAACTTTTGCTGGCATTTTTCTTGCTGCGCCTCTTAGCAATGCCAAGATAGAATTTACAGACCAAATGGATTATACTCCTTTGATGGCTGCTGTCAGTCGAAACAACAAGGCGTAAGTGGCCTTATTTTTTAGCCAATTTCGGTTGATGTTTTTGTTGGCAACCGTTCAAGAGGTTTTTACTTGCAATCTCCCACTCTTGTTCTTCCTTCATGCATTTTTATTTAAAAAAGGCTACTCAACACCTTCTTATGCCTAAATTGAACACATTGCGTTAAAAAAATTAACAGAAGTACTTTCATTTATTGACAATTACGATTTTCGGTATTTAGCATCATTCGAATTCTTCTGAGCTATGGAGCAAATGTTAACACAGCAAACAAACTTGGTCGAACAGCTCTGATGTTAGCTTCTAACAAAGGTTACATTGATATCGTTGACATTTTGATCAAGAAAGGTGTCAATGTGAACGCTAGGGTAAGCGGGTCTCATTTCCCTTTGTGCGCTGATTTTGCTCCATAATTCTATCTTACCAGCCCACCAAAATTTATTTCTCTCACCATCTAAATCCCTTGTAACTTAGCTTGATTTTGAGTTGCTAAAGTTGTTGCTTTATTATGTTGTGATTCACGCCCTTTGTGTAACTGTGTGATAATCCCGCTCTTTTGTAATTTATCATGAGCAAATGCGTTCAATTTACACAACCTTCCTTCATTTCACGCACTGTGCAACAGAAGACAACACTGAATGCACCATATTTAACGCATTTACAAGTTAGCGATTTCGTGGCAGAGTACTATGGGGGCATTGGGCAACTCTAACAGTTCAATGGAGGGTAATGCGAAAACTTTTTTAAATGCAGGTTCCCAAGTAATAAGTAGCCCCTTCAAGCATTATACCATTGCTGACCTAGTGACTTATCTTTTTGTCACGAAACCTATTTCTCAAAGAATCCATTAATTTGCAAGTGGTAATTTGTTTCATAAACTACGTGGCAGAATTCGTGGGGGTCCCTGAAGGATAAACACACACATTTTATTGGTGAGAGCTTTAAAGAGCCTGATGAACTGCTTATTTGCTAATGTATATCATCCTTTCCTACGGCATAAAATTTTGCAAATAGCTATGGGGAGTTATAATGGAGAATTGCTTGGTCTATGTTTGGCAGGATATCCACGGGATGACGGCGCTGTTCTACGCAGTGGACGGCGAGTTCAGCAACGTGGTTCGAGCGCTAGTGCGCGCTGGAGCAGATGTGAACCACTGTGAGTCGGACAATGGCTACACACCCCTCATTCGTTTGGGTAGGTCACCGTTGCCCCTTCTCTCACTCTTACACTCGTCACCGCAAGAATTTATCAGCTGTTAGTAGTACGCACCTGAGATGTGCGGATATTTACGCATATCTAAAATGCCACCCAAAACAAGTGTTCAATAAGTATCTTTTTAGTTGAGCAATATTCCTTTGGAGTATCACATTCCTGGAGCACGATTTAAAAATCATTAATGTGACGAGACTTCTTATCTTGAATTGTTAAAATTACAAACTTTGTTACTAACGAACAAATACAAAGTGGCTTTTTGTACTAGCCTGCCTGGCTAACAATGGCAACCCCAAAGTTGGTGACACCCTGATAGAGTGTGGGGCCAAAGTGAATCAACAAGACAAATTCGGACAGACAGCACTGATTCACTGTGCCTTCCATCGAAATCACGCAGATTTGGCAAAAGTTCTTCTTCAGCATGGGGCCGATCTTTCTATTCGTAACAATGTAAAGGAGTTTCTATTCAATTCCTAATAATGCTTTGAAATAATACTTCATAGTTGGCTTATAAGATCACTGTCAAAAGGCAATGAACTTTTGGACACAAGAAATCGAAGAGTTTTTTTGAAAATTGTGTGTCTTTAATCTAATAAAAACAACTTAATATTCGTTTTTGGATCAAAGTTCCATGTAAAATTGAAGTTTGCTTCAAATAATTCAACAAACATGTCTTATTACTTCTCAGTCAGTTATAGCACATTTCTTGTACTCGAAATTGACAATAACGGACAAGTTATGAGCAATTAAATCTGATTAGTTAAATCTTTTCCCAAACTTTGTTCGTGTTTACTAAAAATTAGCGCTTTAATCGAGCTCTTCTTTCTTGGAGGCAGCCGTTATACCTCAAAGATTTCAAGCCTCTATTGGCAAATTCGGGTTTTTAAAATGTTAAGCAGACATGAATAACAAAGATGAGGGGTTTGAATTGTTTGTATTTCTTTAGAAAAAAAATACAGCTGCGGATATTGCCAAGTCACTGGACAATACAGTAAGTTTGATATACATCGGGTTATTCATTAAATATTTTGCTTTTAGAACTTTCTTCATCTCGTAAATTTGCACAGAAAAAGCGGGTAATTTTAGAAAGCCAATTCCTTTTGCGTTAATGTTTGCATCTTTTTCATATGAGACTCGAAGGTTAGTGGGTTAATCGCTGAAGTTCAATTATGAATCGTTGTGCAGAGAAGTCATTAACGAGGCTGCTGGGAAAAGTGAAAATAGCTTTAGAGAGGTGCAGTCAAGTATGCGATCAAATGAATCCATTAACGGTTCCAAAAATCGTAATTACAGCGTGTCATACCAGCAAGAACGCTCCCGCGAATCCCACGCATGATTGGTTGTAGAGTTCGGTGGCTATGAGATTGAACGCTGCTCTAAGGCAACCCTAGACAGAATTAAATAAGTTTCTCTTTCGCTATTTGAATAAGCGGAAATGAATTGTAAGCTTCAGAGAGGCGATTAACGCTTAGCGTTACAACGGTTAATCTCTTAAAGACTGAGATTTGAGTTTGGCACCCATTTTTATTGTATTTGTTCATTCTCTGTTCTGTAGTCCTTCTACTTATCGCTTTTTGCAACTAACTATTCCAGTTTTCATAAACACTATCTAGAAAACTTTAACACAATTATTTATCTTGCAAGGTGAGATTCGTTTGCATGAACACATTTTCCAGGGTGCTTCTGGCATTGCCTCAGAGTCCCTTACATATTGCGAGACTGCTTTAACACAGGAATGGGGTCTTTCCGTTTGCATAAAATCCTGCCCTCCGTTTTTACCACAGCAGCGCAACTAAAATTTAAATTTAATTCAATGAGAAATCTGCTAAATTTGTCTTACAACTGCCTGGATTGTGTGCAATTTGTGAATGATTTCGTCGGAAGCATCTGGAGCAATATAATCTTTTAGCATTTCGTCGAAAGCCGTTTCCAAACGAGATCCAGCCTGAAATTAGTAAAACAATTTCAGTTACTAATTAAGTACTCGCACTCTGCGAAGTATCTCTGCTCCATGTTCCATTACCGTTACTCGATTTCGAAGAGCGACTGTTCCAGCAGCAAGATATCCGAAGCATTCAATCGTTGTTATGCAGCAATGCTGGCAATAAACAGGAAGAAGTTATAGGAACTGAACCATTAAGGAGTGTGTATCTGCCTCTATTATAAAATTAGTGTTTCATTTGTTGAAGCGCATTGTTACTTGCAGTGAAATCTCTATTTACCTCCACCTTATTAAGTAACCTTCTCGGCTGGAGATATTCTCCTCTTACTTTTTTAAGTTTGTATTTGATCCATGCATTAAGTATCCATTTCATGTCTTGTAAAAATGTCCTAAATGTGAAACATGGATTTAGCTTTTTGTCATGCCTCTAATTCTTGTAGCTGAATTCCGATATTAATGTCTGCATCCCTTTATAAATTTCCTCATCTGAAGTGCGACAACTCACCAATAAAAGAGGTCCTTTTTTAAGCGTCACTGATCCACAGGCCCCAGCCATTCCGGTGACCATAGACAATGCCGAACTGCAGAGTATGATAACCAGTCCTGAAAAACTATTCATCAATCTTCGAGTTGAACCTACCTGTCTGAACGTCTAATATATTTAACGATGGTAGAATTGCGGGCTCTATTTTGAGCAGTAGGTAGATACAATAGGCTAGACAGCCGCAGCTATAAACCTAGGCGCCAAAAAGATCTTCCTGTCAAAATACTCTTTTTGCATCTGAAGTCAGAGACCTTTCGCGTTAGCAATTCGGTTTTACAATGTAGTTTCGCCGATAGATTTTTCATTTTTTTTAAATCAAATGTGCATAATTACATCATGCAATTATGGTGAATGAGAGCGTTTTTTCAGCGATTACCCAAAGGCAACCGTCATTCAAATATATTTCCTGGTTCAGGATGGCACAGAGCACTGACTGGGAAAACGTTTACATCCTAAATGTTTCAAACACTTAGTTGTTTTCTTTCATTTATTAAATATTTTGCGCTTAGTAGTTTGATTTGTTTTGACTTAATCACAAATTAGATAAGTTTTGAGCTAAGACGCAGCCACATACTTGTAAACTGAAAAATTCACGAAATCAGACCCACTTTTCCACATGCTGAATTATTGGGATTTTTTTCTGTTATGATGAAATTGGTGTGAATACTTTTCCTTTTACTTTAACTGCAATTTTTATGCCATGGCGATGAAATTGCTTTCATACAGCGTTTTAGCTTCTCTGTTATGGGTGCATAAGATTTTGTAGTAATTGTCTGAAATAATTCGCTTCTTTTCTTTTAGAAATATTCCAATGGAATACGTGCGATATGGACGACATGTGGCCTATCACTAAAAGTTATGTTATGTTATGCATGAACTACGCCTCGTCCTCCCCAGTATCTCAGTTGCCAGCATACCAATGTCGACTGGCGTTTCCAATCGCATTCCGCAAAAATTGGTCAAAAAGTCAAATTCATCCATTCTGCAGATTTGTAGTAGTGCGAATACTTAAAATACTTGGCATTGACGCATGCTTTCGGATATTATTGTTTATATGCACACCTTAGTTTCCTGCCGGCATTATTTTGATCAAAATAAAGTGTTTGATGTGGAACAGGCTACTGATAGATTTTAATTAGTAATTCAGAAGTGTTTGATCTCTAAATACTTAAGTCTTATTTGTAAATGTTAGAACTTTCCATTTAGAATGCAAAATTAGCATGGTTTTCTTTGATACGAGGTTGCGGCTGTGCCAACAAATTTTGCCTCCTGAAATTGACGACCTTAAGTTAATTGGATGGGGTTCAATCGGCAAAGTCTTTAGCATAAAATTACACTTAGCTAGTATTGTGAGTTGCCTCAGCGTTACAAGGTTCCGCTAGTCATATGCCACTACTACCCCGACGAACGATGAATGATGAGTGGCCAAATTCACTTCTCTAGCTGTTTGTTCCACAACTATCTTAGAAATTCTTTATTCATAAGGTTTCATTGAATTGTTTACTTGAGCCAAAAACCAAGTAGTCAGTATCCAGGTAGATGGTGGTCTGCCATTTAACTCAAAAAATTTTGTGGAAGAAAATAAACTAACCCATGAAATAATGCTGGCAATCCCAGTCAAGCCGCGAAGCCAGTTGGTATTTCTTTCTTCGGCTCTCAAGTCCACTATATGCATCCGTTCGCCAGCAAATTTGGCGTTATGTGGCAGAGACACTCAGGCGAATGCACAAAGGCGCAATTATGCATTTTGGATGCAGAGTATATGCAAAACAGGATAAACCGAAAAAGGACACCTAGTTAATTTGCAATCATGTGTTTCTAGGCAAACACGCAATGCCAAGCCTCTTGAAGGATACGCCAATTGTCCTCGCATCCAAAAGTTTCGTAATCAGAAGTTTTCCATACATTTTGTTTATTGTTCTGTTTATCCAAGAAGTCACACCTTGATTTTAACCTTGACAACCCATATATTTAGAGGAAAATTATGGCTTAATTCATAATTTAGGTGTACCGTTAGGGTTTTAACAACTTCTGAATTGAAAAATTGTACTTAGCTATAACTCTTTATGCCATTTTAACATGGCTTTCATCCAACAATTAACAATATAGTTACCTCTACCTTCCTTTGATACGGTTAAATGGATAAGACCAAAAATATGGTAGCTAAATTAGTATTTTGTTTGTGGCAACGAATGGAGAACTTGTTCTCACGCTGACAGTGTTACACTTTCATCATTCAATAGGAATGTGCAATCACCCGATATCTTAATGCCTTTCGTGTGCTGAGTCATTCATCAACATGTGAGTTACTTGTACTTCTACTGCAAAAATAGCCTCTACAACCCTTTAGAACGCATAGTGCACGCCTGCTCTAACCTCGGAATGGAACCGAATTATGATCATTTCTTTTGTTTAGATCGATAGCAAACCATTTAAATAATTCTGATTCTAAAGGCACCCAAACCTCTACTACATCCTATAACGAGACTTCATTCAATCTCTTTCCTGTGTCTCGCAAATCGGATTAAATGATTATGCCTGAAATAGCGCGTACCTCCAAAGTGTAAAACCGCATTGCTATGAGATACAAAAGTTAAAGTAAAAGGAGTCATATACTCGCAACAGCAATGTGTGAATATAGACGTATGAATCAGATCTCGGCACCGATAGAATGGTTTCAAATAAGCTTTACAAAGGTATTGTGTGTCTTATGCCTTGCCCTTCCGAAAACAAACGATGCGCTAATACACACTAATGAGGGGCCATACACTTTCACGTTTGATGGAAAATAGAAACCACCTGTTGCTTTTGCCATTTACAAAGGTCATTTTTTGTTGTACAAAATATTTTTATGGTTCTTATTTATTTTCTGACTAATCCTGAACAAAGATGTTGCAAGACCAAAGCTTGTTATACTAACGCAAGGGTGTACGGAGGACTCAAGGCAATGACTTATCAGTGTAAGTGTCTTTTGCGTGGGAGAATGGCGAGCTTCGAGCAATGTGGCTAGCAGTGCGCTCTATAACTACACAGTCTGTGATGCTCTTACGAATTTGGCACAGGTGCATGCACAGTCACTGAGTGACACTCGTGGATGTCGCTGTTTGCATGCCTCTACATGTTCTCAATCCTTCTCCTTTTTCACCCATAAAGCCTCATCAGTTTGAACACAAGCAGTGGAGCACTAAGCTTCTTTTCTAGTTACCGATGAACATTAACTTACTCATAGCTCATCGCTGATCTCTCAAGAATTATGCCGTCTTTTTTACCGGTATAGCAAAGGCTGTTGATGCTTGCCTTAAATATTTACTATTTTTAGGATATTTTCGTGATAGGTCAATCTCATCAGAAGTCAAAATAATCTTAATGAAAAACATCTATTGCGCGGGTCTGTAAGTAAATGCACACATGCGTATGCCTGTACATACACGTATATGCCACTTTATAGCTATGTAGCAGAAGTCATTTACGCTTTTGGACGTCGTTAATTTAAAGCGCTAGTCGCTTCACAGCGGTAACGATAAAAAGCCATAAAATTGGTTGATCCTTCAGAATCTACTCAGTAAGAATTTCAAAAAGAATTGGCTGATAAAACAAAAATTCAGAATTCTCAAAGAGAAAATTTGATTTTATGGGCACATTACTAATGCGCCATTAGAGTCACCAAAGAATTTTAACTTCTAATGCATCACCTTGAATAGGGGGTTGGTATCATTAAGTAGTTTTTCCTTATTTTTGTCGGTAAAATCTTTCAGAAATTGCGAAATATTCTCATCCTTCTTAAGCTTCAGATCCGAGCTCTTCTCTTTTGTGATATAGATGGTTGCGAAGCGGGGCTGAATTTGCGCTAGACAGGCATTCAAATCATGAGTGATCCTAGAAATTAAAACCTTCTCCACTTCTATTAGTCCGATGTTCATGAAAACTAGTTAGAGTTTAAAGACTTATAGCGTTCACTTTTTAATTTGTTCACGTCTCAACATCCCTATAAACGTGTGGGTGGGTGGCTTTTAATCAAAGTAAGCCATTTTCTTTTTTGATAGGCTGCGACTCAGGTCACATGGCACCGATTGGTGATGGGTCTGCACTCTTTATCTACCCAATCAAAACACTCATCTTTGAGTGGTAAAATAGTCTGCGAAGACTTTTAAAAGAGCTCACTTTTTGCATTCGCACTTCACAATGCCGCGATCTCAGAAGTCCGACGAAAAGGAGTCGAAGAAGAGGAAGGGAAAGAGGAGCAGTAGCCAAACGAACAAGAGCAACGAATTTCGGACGGAGGTGACCATTGTTAACCGTGGAAAGGTTCCAAAAGGAACCTCTTTTTCTACAAAAGAAGTTGAAGAGCACTCCTTTCCGTCAAAAAAGTCTGATAAGACAAGAAAACTCTCTGAAGTAAAAATATTCCCAAAAAGGATCGAATTCAAAGAAAAGGTGACTCAGAGTAAACGGAATGAAAAAATACTCAGGTATGACAGCATTAAGCTGTTGGAGCAGTTATCCTCCGATTGCCGTATGGTCTTTGTGAACTATGAGGATTCCAAGAATGGCTACTTCCTAGTACTAGGTCTTTCGGATGCAAATCAGGCAACACGATTCATGAATTTTGTGAAGGAAGATAACCCAAGTACGGAAATTCGCTGGGCTGACGCAGATGCTTTCACAAAAAATCAGAAACGCGATTCGGATAAAATATCTGAATCCGCTATAAGTGAAACCATACCTCCAACCACTTACCATGATCCTGAGCGTACCTTCCGACGCAATTCGTCGCCTTCCCATTCTTCTAGGTCCGACTCTTACAGAACCAGACCATGGACAGCCACAAGCTCTTATATCTGTGCAGACCCCCATTATGACGATGGAACTGTCTATTCTAGCAGGACACCGGATACTATTATCAGTCACAGAGACAACCATCGCAGATATTCTCGTCGCCACAGTAGTTACGACTCGTTCGACCTTTCCAACAATAGTGGACTTCATCTAGATGCTGACAGACTAAAAAGCCAATATTATTACGTCGGGCCTAGTGATGAGGAGGACTCTATCTCCGAAAATGTGCATCGCGAAAAGCCTAAGTACAAGAAATCTCATCAGCAAAAACACCGCCATTATACATTGCGAGACGAGGTTAGCGTTTCGATGACACCCAGTTCAATTTCCTCTAATGCCGATTACTATTCCTATGATGTGGATAGCCCTGTGAAGGGATCGTTAACAAAAAAGTCAAATCCCTCCCGAAAATCTTCTAATCGTCCAAAGTCTAGGCAGCTGCCACTATCGGAGGCGGAGCGAAACAAGGGCAGCTGGCATAGCGACGTGCTCTTTGTCACTCCCACTAAAAATGGTGGTGTCAAGGTTTCCGCTGATGGGCCTGTGATGCTCTACACTGCAACTCGGGCTAATGTGAACCGAAACGATAGCAGCTCCTCTGATGAAGACAGTACTTCAGATATGGATGGTGACTTCTACTCTTCCAACTCAACACCTACTCTGGAAAATCCTGTTAGAGATTCTTTGCATCTCGACTTTGAGGCTAACCACACTAATAGACGCAGATGAATGCTGTACTTCCATTGATTTTAGTTTGTACGCTCACATTTGATGATTTCCCACCAATTCCCCTTCTTACCTTTCCCTTTTGATTTTGTACATGGAACAAAAGTCTCATTTACAAGAAGTAAAATTAAGATCAGCTTAATTAAAGGAAAATATCGGTCGTTGCGGCATTTTATTATTGGAACATTAGGCTCCTTAATTCACACATTGCAGAAATGTTTGCAGCATACAGGGATACGTGCACAACTACTTTTCCATTTATAACATCTAAACTGACCATTCGCTACAATTTTAACGCTCTATTTTTGTAGTTGCAATTTGGCCTACATTTGATTTTTGTGGCTAAGCATAAACGTGTACATTTTAAACGCGGCCATACTTTGTGCTGTCGCAAAGGACTTGGAAGAGTCTAGAAAAGAGGACATTGTTGGAAGTGAAAGAGCAGCGCCTTATAAAATTTATTTCTGCCATGTAATCAATTCAAAAATTGTTTCCGTTGTAGAATAATTATTATCAGTAAAAGTGCTAATTTATTCGGGGGCTAAAAAAGACGCGGTTTATTTATTGTCCGAAGAAGGCAAGATCGAGCGATTACCGTCGCCTTTTATTCAAGCATGCATGTTGGCGATATGAAAAGCCTTGGGTGCTAATTTTGATCAACTAGGCGCAAATAAAAAACAGCTTCACCAAACAGCCTTCAATCATGAGTCGCTATCATGGCATTGGTATCTCATCAATGCCTGGCCATGTATGGTGTGTGCACCACAACGCTCTTAACCCTCGTTCAATGACTCATCCAGTAACCTAGCTTATCAAAGCTCTAATGATCCATGGTATGGCTGTCTCGCTGTAAGAGGATTCAATGAACCAATTTCACACCATTTCATCCTTTATGAACGACTGTTTTCTTTCTGCGAAATTCTTTTTCATAATAAACCGCATATTTTTCAATGCGGTGACAGTACCTGTTCTTTTAAAAATTATCTCCGTTGGTTTTTAAAATTCGCATGAAATTAAAATTTTCAGTAAAATTCAATCTATTTATACTATTGATCGCCACCCGATTATTTAAAACACAAGTGTGATTCTCCTGCATCAAAGAATTTTACCTTCCAACACATCACTCTTCAGCTGTTTCCGTATGCTTTTACATCTATGGAAGGAGGTATAACGCTAAGAGAAGTGTATCCGTACTCGATCAAGCCATCCACAATTTCAATGCTATCATTTACGGTAGTGAACCTAAATCTCTTTTGAGTTATCCGGTGGGAATGCGAATACTAACCTCAAACACTGCTATACTAGTCACCATTATAAGGTTTATATTGCAGCTCACTTCCATTACTGGTCCCTTTCGGCAACCACCTCTTATTAATAACGTAATTATTGGCTCCGAAAAATACAACTTCGTGATTGTCGTGATCCCAGAGATATGTGTAAATGGCAGTTTATTTAGCTATTTGTAACACCCTACCGTTTAAAAGCACACTGGTTCCACACATGACCCTATCTTCGCAAATGTGATGCTCGTACCTACGCCCTTATCGATGAGATTTCATAATATGTAATTTACACAAAATTCTACGATAAGATGTAATTACTCAATTTATTGGAGGTGGAATCTGTTTTAACAGGAATCTACAATTCGGTCCTTATTCATTTAAGAATTGTTTGATGTGATTTTATGGTATCCATAAAGTGATAGTCAAGCTTTTTACTAATGCAAGCATTCCCAGAAAGCCAACCCACAACAGCCAGACAATGATTGCTATTTCTATTAATGCAATCATTTAATGGTTAAAATCTGCGAGCTGGGCTTCCTATTGAGCATTTGAGATCAAGATCACTGCCAGGCACCGCATTCGGTTGTGCAGTTTTCCAGTGGTAAGCATAAATATGTCCACATGGGTGGATATAAATAGTGAAATGCTCAAACTAGTGTTATTAGACATCAGTCGCTTTGTTATGGCCATTACAGCCTTGTTTTTCTGCTATTGCTCCTTGGCATTCTTCGGCACCTTATGGCTGTTTTATCATTTCAAGGTTGCTGGTCCTATAACCTTGACTCTCTCAGTGTAAATGCGATAACGGATTCAACAGTCATGCTCCCCAGCTGTTGGACTGGTCATTCAAGGAAAGACTTGACATTAAAAGCCGTGCATTTTAAATGGCACTGCTTATCTACCACCAATAGGCAACACTGATAACCCATCTCACCTGGGTTGATTACTTGGGAGCTGCAAATTAAGGAGATGCGTTTAATATACACACAGTGAAGTGCTGAGTAACATGAACATTAAGAGCCTTGCATTCATCTAGTGGGTAGTGCTCTTTAACCGACGACTGTACCACCTCAAAGGTGCATTGGCATAAATACTCAAGCATCACGTGGACTTTGTCACCTCCGAACTTTCAACTCTACATGCCAAAGCAGAACTAAGAACCCGCAGTATTTTAATCTCAACGCAGCTTGTCTAAATGGGGTATAAGAGCATCAAATATTTCAGCTCTTTCGTATTATGAGAAGCTCTTTATTAGGAAATGGTAGTGAGGAATCTCTACCTCAGAATAAGTAGATACTAGCAACTCAGATTTTGACATTGACAGTAAGTCCAAGTTACTCAAATGTACAGTTTTTATTGATGCAATACGCAGAGCCTAAACAAGTGAAAATTTCATGTTCTTTAACTCTTGTCTGCACGCTCGACAGCGCATCGTCTCATCCGTCACGGGTAAATATGATTGATGTGGTGCCGATCCTGCTTGTTGATTCTTAAACCCCTGTCATGTCAGCTGCCGCTTCTGATAAATAAATTATGGTTGCTGAAATTAAGAGAACGTTTTTATGTTCACTAATTGACAAAATTGGTATAGTTTATAAGCGGCGCTTTCTTTACAGATTTGGATTCTCTCTTAAAAACTTTGGATTAAAGTCTTCAAGTGTGGATTAATTGGATTGAAAATATCATGTTGTTCTGCGTTGGAAATCAAATCTGTGTCATAATTTTAACTAGTCACTGTTATTATGCATCACCACGCAGCGTTTCGACACCATGAGGAAGGCTGTTTTATCCGTACTTTGAAAAGCCACGGATTCATGAGGTCTTTGATTGGCATTTGGCATCCATGTTTTATCGCCAACGCCCTCAACAAATCAAATGGCGTGTGGCAAGACACTTGTGAATTAAACTGAAGCAAAGTCTATGCAACAGTTTAACCAAGTAAGTGCTCTCTGGCTTCTACACCCATTCATATTTCAATGTATTTAATCAACGGATCTAATGCCCCTGCTGCACTGTTTGGCACTTTTGAAAATGCACAATTCGACTTAAGTACGTAAAATCAATGTCAAACTGGTATAATTCGTGGTCTAAGCTACCTTATCTCCTTAATCTTCTCGAATTTATACCAATTCTTTTGGGTATGCTTATGTAAAGTGGAACTTAGACTTTCAAAATTGCTTGATGGACCAACGAAAGGTGAATTTATTTGAGATTTTCAATTCTTAAGACGAAGAAACATTTCCAAAACATAGGCATAATAATCGTAGCCTATAAACAAGCTCCGAAAATGGTCATTTGATGTGGCTTAATTTGACTTAGGATAGTGAATCAATTTCGGGAACATATCTACCCCTTAAAATTTGCAACAAGTAAAGCAAGCCATATTGGTGACACTCTCCACTGCAGAATGGAGGAGAATGGGAGGCAGATTGACTAAGCTTAGGGTAAAAATACAATCGCACTAATAAGTCCGAAGTATAATGCGTGACTAAAATTATATTGTACGATATCATTTATTATTTATTTTTGATTAAAATGGGGTTCAAAGTTAAAACAAGGTCAATTAAAAGTCGCTACTATCAACTAATCCGGGCAATCATTTGTAAGCCACGTTGGAATGCATAGTCTGCTTTTCTCTCAGAAGCCATAAGCAGCTTTTGTGTTAAGGTGTTGTCATCAATTAACTTTATTTCTCTGCACATCTAAAATAAAAAGATGAAACTTGCCACACCAAATTTAAATTGCTATTAAAACTATTTTGAAATTCGGGTGAATTTTTCACCGGTTTTGTGGTAAAACTACCCTTTTTTGCCAGAAACCGTAACTAGAATTAATGTTGGTCATACGAACCTGATAGCGTCGTACAAAGCCCAGGCGAACCACTAACTACTTATGCTGTGCTAAACATAGTGTTTGCACTCAGTTTTAAACTATGAAAACATTTGCTTTTTACAGGGATTTTATTCCTTAACCTGAAGCCCCAATACCTCATTATGGTTACGGGTTGCAAAACAGCAAATCAGTAGTCTCAAGAGTATCTGTTATTAACTGAAAATAATATCTACTTTAATCCACCTTCCAACTTGTAAATTATGAATGGCACAGCCTCACTCAAACCATTTTCTGGTTTAATTGGGAGCGGATGACCTTATGTAAGCTCTGTTTCTATAGCGATGTGTATGTTTTCGTCATCGTTCCTTGCTAGTCCAATTAGTATGTAAAATTGATCTAAAGAGAGCAAAATCGACGTAATCATAGAATAGCTAACTTTTTGACTTCATTATAAATAGACTCATGAAGCTTCCAATGCTGTCATTTCTCATGAACTCATAAAGTCCATGGCACAGTGTCTGAACGCCTCCTCGGAGTACGGTATTAAAAATGGCCCATAAAGGGAATGGTAGCGTTTTGTTTGAACCTAATAAGCCGACTAAAAGCACTTGTTTTGATCCAAGCGAAAGAAGAAGCGTTGGATACTTAGCATTTATAATACTCTTTTAGAAGGCAGAATAGCGATTACAATACTTTGATCATCTAAAACAATGGTATGTTTTTGTTGCTCACATGAATTACCCTTCAATCTTGCTATCAGATAACGCAAAGAACTGCTTGACGTAGTGCAGGGTTGGATTGCGTTTAACTAAGTGCATAAACCTGAAATTATGAAAAGTTAGTAAATCTCTTTATGATGGAAATGGTTTTTGAACCCTGCTCAAAGTGTAAAAATGGGGCGATAATGTCAAGCCAGAGGAATTGCCGAAGGTGTTTTTTTTTTCATTTTAAGGACAAGCTGCATTAAAGGGGCATCAATACTTAGCCACGGTACTAATTGTTTGTCGACGAGAACCACCGATATAAGCAGAAACTTAATTTTACTAAAAACTCACGCATTACATGAGTAAGTTGTGAAAAAATAAGGTATTATAGGCATTCCTTTCATCGGAGAATGACTAATTGAGCTTGAGTTCGGGAGGGTTTCAAGACCTTGAACTTGCATTTTTTTGGTAAAATTTATCTTCATTTGTTTTATAGCTTTAGAGCAAGTATTTTAGAAGGTTAGATTGTACAATGAAACGGTGACTAAGTTAACATATAACGGCAGATATCCTTGATACCACCATGTCATGCATACTTCATCACTAAAGCTAAAAGTTTTGAACACTATCTTAGTTAAAGAGTTTGTCTTGGGTCTGCAATCCAATAACTGGTAAGAGTTCCCTGGCTTTACCTTCCCAGATTCGTCCCATCAAATTCCTTCAACCCTTTTTAAAACTAATTCGGGTAAATTCAATGTGCTTATTTGTAACGTAAATTGGAATCAGTGTTTTAGTGGGCAGTGCCTCACCCGACTCTTTGGGCAAAACTTCAGACCACATTTAAATTGCGGAACAAGCCGCAGTTTGGACAGGACTTCAAGGCAGCTAGATCTCTCCGGGCAATCCGCTTACCTGTAGCAAAACGACGATTTTTAATGCAATGAATCAAAATGCTCTCAAAACATGGCTAGATGGTGTGAGGTTAGAGACTGGTTGAGCCCTCTCCCTCCCAGTTGTCGATCAGTTTGGTAAACGGTTGCAGAGGACAGCAGACTGGGCAAATGGCCGTCACTTAAAAGCTTTTCAGTTAATTGAGATCTGACAGCCGTACAGTTCTGCGAGTTGTTTGAAAGTTTTTTGACCAAGCATAATCGAACAATGGTCTTGTGCACTGGAATGGCAATGTAATTAACAACTTTATACGATTAAGAGGATGGACTATGGAGCGCGACTATACTGCAAGATTCAGTGAGTGTTGCTGAATTGCTCTTGTGCAGCTTCGGAAGCAAAGTGTCGAAGAAAAAAAAGAAGCTGAGTTTTGACCTACAGTGCTTTATAAAGCATTGGTAGCTCCAGTTAACATTCACCTACGAGCCCTTCAAAGAAATAAAAACTTCACTTTTATTTCACCGCAAACACAAGACTCACTAAAAGTTAATAGCAAAGTGAGCTCCCCAACAAACACACCTAACATTAGATATTATTTGTGTGTTTGAGGCATCAAGAGTAAGTTATAGCCGGTCTAAGTGTTAAGGAAATCAAAATATATAGACAGGCATGATGTTGAATGTACAATAGCGACTTACGTAGGGCGTGACTCATGATGAAATGCAGTACTAGAGCTTGGCTGTGAAGCTTAAATCTATGGAAATGCATCGGTGGCCTGATTGGATTGCTGAAGCGGCTGTGAGTGATGCCATAAACACCAGCATATCGGATGAACTATACGGATGCTCACGTCTTCACTGTATCGATTCACAACAGCACCATATTGATGCCAAGACGGAGCTCTTCCGCTTTTTTATGGATGGTAATTCAGTACTATTAATGAAAAACTTAACAACTTAGACAACGATGATCGCTCGATATTCCGCGCGTTTCTTATTTTCTCTTGCCACTTGTGTGACTAGCCAATGTGTGCCTTCAGTAGAGTTTTAATAATGGAATTTTAATTCGCCTATAGAGTAAGGATATTTACCACTACTGGTCTTTAATCCTTCATCCCATAATTCCGCCCACATTTCAATCGTTTCAAACGTCCTTGGTCTTGCTTACAGGCAATGAAATTGTGATCAGCAGTACTGTCCAACTGCTGACATCAAGCCCCAAATCTCCCCAGTTAGCGTGATTGGTCCCAGCTGTCCACTGCCCTATTATACAACAATCCTATTGTACAGTTTCAATGCCTAATTTAACGTAAGTGGCGCTGACTACCTGGCAAAAGTTCTGCATTTTTCTTATGTGATCAATAAATTCTGGAATGAATTCTAAAAAGCATAACTTGTGGGACCCATTACCAATTACGAATTCTTAGGGTAAGCAAATCCTTTATGGTAAATGCGTCCCATCCACTTTAATTTACTGCGTGCAAGCGGAACACGCTAAGTGAATGGGGAATCACAGACTGCAATGACTCACTGCATAGTACATGTCCATATGTGGGCTCCAGGCATCAAAAAACTAACCGCTTAGGCAGCAAAATAAATGCTAAAGTAATTCTTCTCAAAATTTGCGACAATGTAGAATTTTAAGCGCAGCGTCCCGAGGCTCCCTCGAAGGCAAAAGAAGGCAGAATGCTAGGGCAGAATATATATATTCAACAGACAGAGGGAAATAGGCTGCTGGAATGGCCCGAAGGCCAGCCCACGCAGCTAGGGCAGTACGGCCACCTCTTTCACCTTGACCGGAACAAACAAAGTACTACATTAAGAGCCTTAAAATTTTGGTTAGTATCTAAACGGCATTTTAACTATCCTGTTCGTTAGTGCCTGGGTTTTATCTTTCGGCATCCCGTTGTTAGAAGTTCAAGGGCCGCGCAACATTAAAAGATAAACGCAAAAGTGAGATCCTGTTCATCATGCCTTTCATCGGGTAAAAATTCCACTTTGCTCGCAATTTTCTCATCACTCCTGTGAGTACTTTCCACCTGCCACTTCCTTCCTATATATTAAAAGACTATTCTTTGCTTGATGTTCCGTTTTTGCTCACAAACACCCCAATTCACAGAATCACAAAAATAAACACTGAAATGCACTCTCTGCACAGTTCGACCAACCAATTACTGGAAAAGCAACATGATCAACAGGCTTTAGCTGGCCCATTTCGATCCCCACCCATGTATTCGCATGCAACTCCCTATTTTAATTACTAAAGCGCTAAAAACGCATTACTGACATTACTGTTAAGCCTAAGTTATTCTCACGATGCGCAGAATGTGTTTCGAAATATTTGCCGCTTCAGATCGTATGACTGTGCAAACTGACTATCAGTTGAACATTCAAGGCTTATAGAAAACCTATGTGTGACCACTCCCTGCCATTGTAGCCGCGTAATTGTGAGCCCACATCGACAATTATTTCACACAGTACACAAATAGACATAGTAAAAACAAATGCGTGCAATATAAGGTAGCATCAACTTATGCATTATATTCGACACAGTGTGGATAAACCAACTCGGTTTTACTACTCTAAATACAGGCTCTATAAGAGCGTGGAAACACGATAAGATCTACGCAGAAAGGTCGAGTCGATCAACGGCGAAGGCTGCTTGAGTGAGTGGGACGTCGGAGGCGAAATGGGACACCAACAGTCCCATTCGAGTAGAGCGCAGAACGATGCTGTCAGCGGGTTTTGTAAGGGAGCCTCCGGGCTGCGGAAATGCCACACACACCAAACTGGAGGGCAAAACCAAGTGTCACACTGTAATTCCATCAAGCAGCAGAGCAAAGTAGGTGCTTACAATGCCTCCTCAATCGTTGCTAATGCAACTATATGTTTAATTTTTTAAAAATTGTATCAAAAGACCATCTTATGGGTTAAGTAAGATAATGAATCTTGGAAAAATGTTTTCGCAATACTATGGAAATCAAAAAGCAAGGAATGTCACCAAAGTGAAACTCTCGTAAGGACAAAAACAGATACTTAGGGATGGAGGAGGATTTATCAGCAGCATTGTGCACATTTGCTGTTTCGATACAATATTAGGAATGATTTACCACTTTGTATTCAACCATATATTCAATAAGCAGAATCCCCAGGCTTGCCTTCCCTCATGACTGAATTTGAGAGGTTTGAAGACACGGAGTTGTGGGTTTTCACACAGAGCGTCAAACTCCTGCTGGTGCCATTGCTGACCAGAGGAGAAGCAGTCGTCTTCCAGGTGAGGCACGGCTAGGAGAAAGCGCATATCTCGCAGAATTCGCAGGCGGTGTGCCTCGCTGGTGTCGTGGAAGACTGCTCGCAACTGGACAAGGCTAGTGCCGCTTCCTTCCAGACTAAAGTGACGCAAACTACCTGCTCGCATCACTACCTCCACTCCCTTTCCTGTCTCGTCACCCAGCAACAGTGCGACGCCCAGCGCAGGACCGGTGGGACCAACCAAGCTGCCTGTTTGAAGAAGCGCATATCAGTCGGTCGAATTTATATGCATATAAATATAACTGCTCAACCTCGGAGTTACACAAATTATTATGCATCAAATCGGTAAAATCGAATGCATTTATGTTTTCAATGGTTTCAAAACAAACACTATTTTGTTACGGACACCAAAATTTTGCAGTGGTAAAGATTACTTGGCATAATAGAGCTATCAAAACCACTTACTTCATCGCAATGAAAATATTGCGACGTTAATACCAATCTATCTTTCTTTTCTCCATTGAGCCGCAAATTAAGGTATGCCTTCCATGATAGATTTCTAGCCCATGTTTTGCGTATCGACTCATTGTACTGAATAGACATTAGTACGAACAGAAATAGGGCCATTCACATTAATGGCTTACCGAAGGTCTACCAATTTAAGCTTTTTTTCGACTACCTGTGCTGTACATAATTGTATGCATCTACACGTCGCTTCAAGATTAAAAATTTCCCGTTCAAAAAGAACCTTGGCGTATTGGCACACTGTTGGGGTGATGGCCCCACCTTTAAATGGTCTGACCTGTGGTGCAAACGAATACTAGTGAAGTCTGCGGTATCGACTGCAGTCCGCAACCATTAAAGCGTATGTCTGCCTCAAATCCTTTTATGTGGCGTTAGTTTTCTCACTAAAACTAAATCTCGATTCGAACGGCCAATACCAGCATTGAATATTTGAATTTCGGGCTGAATTACACAAAAATATTTCGCAGAATAAATGAGTAAATAGCAGAGATTCACTTGATAGCATAATCCAGTGGTTTGGCAATTTATGCAAAAAATTGTGTTTACGCGTAATACAGTTCCAATCATTTACTGAAAACATGAGGTGGTTAAGGTAAATGGATTTTATTTGCACTGGCTAAAACACAGCCCATTTATGCTAACTCTTTTTGGTCTTCCGGCTATGCATGTGTAGTCATCTTGATTTTGTATCTTCTAGTAGGCCTTGAGAAATGCAGCACATTGATTCATCTATCTGCTGTAATTAATCACTGTTGTGATCACTTGGCGCTTCATCATGGCTAAGTAAACGCGATGGCAATAAATGCGTTGCAGCACAAACGGATGGGTCATTTGTAATCGTGCCTACTTAGTAGGATGCAAAGTACCGTGAGAAACCACAAATTCTTACTTTTACAAACTGCGATCTTAGACAGAATACCATCATACGCATCCAAAGTGGACCCGACTTTCGCTTTAACATTCTCAATGCTCATCGCTATTCGATCCATCAATGCTTAAATCGAAGACGGCCGCTATTCGCAAACGTTTAACATAAAATGAGGAATAAGTCTGTTATTCGTGAAGCAAATGGACCTAATATTCTCGAGCACAGCATTTCGATCTTGTTCAACTGTCCGGACTTTTAAGACGATAGGTTCACTCAGTTACTCCACCACTAAAGTGTAATATATTGATGTATCACCGGGGTATAATATCAGGCATCATCTATTTCACTGACCATCCCTATCAATTTCCTTATTCGTATGAGACATTTCCGACTCACAAAAATGATGCCTCAGACAACAACCCAGCAGAGTGAGTCAAAAGCAGTAAATTGAATTAGCATTTGCCCTCGGACGGACTGAATGCTTAATGGTGGCGCATTACAAAGTAACGAAACTGTACCAGGATTTTGTCAAATCATGTGTCAAAAGTATAAGTCAGGCGTTTAAAAATCGACAAATCTACCTAGTAAAGTCACACTACAATGGAAAGATTAGAAACCCTTCTGGACTAGTAGGCCACTTATTTAGGAAATCGGAATTTTGGCCATGAAATACGAACAAAATGTCATTGCGTTGACAAAGTAATCTTACACATGCAGCATGGAAAATGGGTAAAACTGTCCACAATTCTCATCACTTGACGCACCCAGAAATAAAAAAACGTTTACTTGATAGCGTCAGGGTAAAAGTAAAGAACCAAAACAATAACAGCAGCATTTGCTAGAAAGGCAACGGTACCCGATGACTAGCATTAAAAACAACGACACCTTGATTATTTTTTTAAAAGCGACTTTTTTTTGGAATGTCAAAAGCCATTACAGGAGAGCATGAATATTCAACTGCCGGTTTGTCTGTAACTTTTTGTTCTGTTAGACCGTGAAACAAAGAAGAAAAATTTGTTTAAGACGCATTTCTAATTCTCACGTTGTCAACCACTGAAGCCGAATGCGATCATGCTTATGTTTCTCAAGCGTTAAAGTCATTACCTCATTTGGATACCTCCTTGTTGCTAATCAGGAAATTAGACCACGTTCTGGCATTGTTTGACAGTAAACTATTTGATAGGAATCCTTATCAAAATAGCTAGAATAGCTTTGTCGCAGTTCTGCTGTCCACTTACCCACGCAACATTACCTCGTGAATGATGGTGCTATCGTTTTAGCACATGGAGATTAGATTAATTAGATTGGTAAGAGAAAAATGGATTGCACTAAGTGCAAAAAACAGACAGGCAAGCAGGGCCTTCTAGGCCCTGTGGTACTAGTGCAGAGACCCAGTTAATGACCTTATTAAAATCGCCGTTCTACCGGAGCATAACGTGGCAAAAAAATTTTGATATTAATGCGTGATGGATTTTTTGGACAAACTGGCAATCCTCTCATTGATACTTGGCCTAACATTGTGTGTAAACAGATGATAGTGAGGAATCATCGATGACGTTATTCTGTCACTATAGACAGTGAGTGAGGGGCACGTGATGCCCACACCTCATTCCCACACTTGAAGAAAGAGGAGGGACCTCCCTTAATCAGGTAATCACGAAGACAGAAATCAACGCAGTGAAACACTACTGGAAGAAATCACCAAACATGGACCTACCGATAATGCCAACGAGTAATCCAGGCTTTAACTTATTTAAAAGCCTTGTACCGGGAAACTGGGAAGAAATGCGAAGAAACCGAGAGCAGGAAGCATGATTTCGCCATGAGGTGCCCGAGTTCAAAGCAGCATAAAGCTTTGCAGGTGCAAAATTGACCCAGCTCTCCGTTGCGGAGGCCTACAGCTCTAGGACATGGAATGAAACACACAATTTCCGTTTCCCCACTTTGGGAATGTGGAGAATTACTGAACAAAGGAACTTATTCAGTGAAGAATCTGAGCACAAAGTTCTCCGAGGCATCCTAGCTTTCCGTTTCTCGAAAAAGCTGGCATGCATCGCCCCAAACAAGATTTCACCCATAGGAAAATCGCCATTACCGCAAGTTAAAGCCTTATGTTTAGCACTTTTCTCAGATTGGCAGTTTATGAACAAAACGGCTCACGGCAGAGGAAGCCCATGAAAGCATTCCTACCAGCGGTGAGGATGTGGTTAGAAAACAAAACAATGTAAGACCCGGACTTCTACGCATGTCAGCAGTATGTCAGCACACCTCTACGTTATGGTACAACAAGCTCGGCACATCACCCTGAAGTTGGGTGAATAAGCACAGCCGACTCCGCGAAAACTGGTGGTGCTGCATGGTCACCATGTATGCCAACAAAGTGTACATCATAGTCATTCATTGTAACCACCCTAACAATTGAGTAAATGATGATCATTCAACAACCCAGACACACTTGCCGTGAATGCGTTTGTGTGCATAAAGATAGATTTGGATGCAGTCCACTGACTTAGCATAGATGAATGAAATGAAAAGGAACGCGCTAACCATCTATCTCTCAACTCGACGAGATCTGAAGCGAAACGCGTACGGAAACACCGGCATAGTCAAGCAAAGATGTCCTCTGCGAGCGAACGAGCATGTATTCACCAGCAGCTCAAAAACTTCAAAACAAGTCCACCAATCGGTTGAGTACGACCGTGGGTGTCCAAAATTTAAGCATTGGCCAATGAAGGAAAGGATGCATTCGCCAAATGGAAGCATGAACAAACAGATGTTTGCAGATGGGCTTTATAATCTCGGAATCAAACGTGCCTTGTAAATAATGTAGATAGAAAAGTAGTGAAAATAGAACACGACGTAGTGGTGAGGGAGAAGAAAATGAGAAATCCGTCGAGAGCAAAATAAGTGGTTCAAAAGGCCGTAAGGGCAAGGAAGGGATTTAATCAGACATCGACAGGTCGGGTAAAACGCCTCGATCGTTGTCGAACAAGGTTCTGACGGAGAGCAACAGCTGCAGGGGACACGTTGGCACCAGGCGGAGCGGGTCGATTCCGTACCCGTCTTTGATGACCACTAGAACTGCCTGGACCAAAAGCAGCACCACTCTTGAGTGACTCCATGAGAGTATCGATGACGTTGCCGTCCTCCTCCGTCAGTTTTCGGGTGACGCCGCTCCCACTCAAACCAGCGGCCCGCAGACGTGCCTTCTCCTCTTCGCGTTTCTGCCGCTCCTCCATCAGACGCTTCTGTTTCTCCTCAAACTCGCGTTGCTGCTGAATCTCCATTGCTGCCTGTTTGTAGGCCGTAATGAATTTTTGCAAGTCGGAAAACATATTCTCCATGGTGTACTTGGTTTGATCGAACGCAAAGTACCTTGCGACCTCCTTGAAACGCTCCTGCATGCGTTTGAACATGTTCTCAAGTACCTCAATTTGCTGCTGTGCCTCAGCCAAAAACTGCTTCATCACAGCGGGGTAGATGTCATTGGAATCATCACTAGTGTAAGTTCGCAAATCATTCTCAAGAGCTACCGCGGAACGTTTCATTTCCGCAATAGCGACGCCGGTCGCATCTTCAGAGAAGTGTGAAGCGCGTTCTATGTAGGTTAAGTCATCGTCGAGGCCCAAAACTGTGTCGGGGAACTTCTTTTCAATGGCGCGAATGAGGAAATGGAGAAGCGTCGCCTTACCGACCACGTCTTTAGTGTCAGTCAGCTTCGGTAGGAATGAAAGGTGAAATCCTACCGATTGAGCGTTGCGTGATCCGGCATTAAGGTAGTTGCCGAAAAGGAGAACCAACTCAATCACCCTTACAAGATGTTTGCTTTGTCTAATCTCCTTCAGTGCCTCAATCGCAGTCACGATCTCAGGTTTAATATCATCAACTTTCTCCTGGAAGCGCAATTTAAAGAGAATCGACTTTAGTCGTGGAATTAATTTCTTTATAGTCCCCACTTTGCATATGAATTGTTCAGGCTCGGCAAGTTCATTGTAATCAGCGGACATGTCAACCACTTGCTTTATCACCTCGGGCTCTGGTAAGGCCTTCAGCAATTGTTCGACAATGTTTGGAGTTAGAAGGGCTTCATCCACCTCGATAATGCGTCTGCGCAACTCGTCATAGGGAACTTTGAGTGAGCCCAGGAGGATGGAGAGCGCTTGTGCTGATTTGCCATCCAGGCATCTAATCTGCTTCGCTTTTCTTGCAAGAGCAGAAGCAGCACTTACAGCTGTACCAACTCTCCCGCTGTTCTCCTCAGCACCGCCCACAATATATTCACCATTCTCAGTGAGTTTCTTCGGTGGTTTCGTGTTGAAGTTATCAGCGAGTGACTGCAGAAGATCGTCGGAAGCCAACTCGTTTTCCTGCATCTCCACCCAAACCGAATCCTCAGCCAAATCCTTTTCATTCACCTTGTCCCAATTTGCCTTCTTCATAGGCACCTTCGGTTTGTAAACTGGCTTCGCCTTCATACCGTAGGGCAAAGGTGGAGGAGTTGCGTTGAGGCCTGAGAGTGGTGGTGGTGGCGCTCCGGGAGGACGTGGAATGGCCGGAGGGGGAGGAGGAGGTGGAGGTGGAGGGAGACTACCGGAACCGGGAGGTGGTGGTGGCGGGGGTGGAGGAGGTGGGGGTGGTGCTACTGATGAAGTCTGTAGCGAGGTTCTTGCCGCCTCACCACTTTCTCCTTCAACAGCTTTCACTTTCGACCGCAGCTGTTCCAACGTCGCTTCGACTTCCTGTTTTTCTTGCAATGCCTGATCAAGTTTCTTTTGCAGTTCATTGGCTTTAGCGCCACTACCACCATCTGACTGCTTGTAGGCGTCCATCAACGCATTCACGGTGCCCTCAATGTCCAGTCGTAGAAGACCCAAAGAAGGATCAATATCAACACCATCAGTTTGCAGTACTACCTGACTTACAAGCTCATTTATCAGATTGTAGTAATGTTCCCGATAGGGCTCCTCTCTCACAAACAATAGATGTTGGAGAATGGAGAGAAACGACTTTTCAGATGATGTATTAGCTAGAGAGCGTTCAAGCAACTGGAACACTTGCCGCGGTTCATTGAGGTCGGCCCTAGCTACCTCAAAACGTTCAAACAGCTCGTCTGTATCTGCCTCGGCAAAACTCCGGTAAATGGCCACATGATTTGTTACATTGGGATCATCCGACTTTTCTAATTCGCACAGGCGCTGCGCTAACCCGAGTTTACAAAATTCTAGTCGAAGGTGTATGCGATAGTCCAGTTCAATTGTCTCTTCTGACAAAAAGCGAGCAGAGACAATGACGTTGATCAGCTGCAAACAGGCGCAGGCAAGCTCGAGAACAGCTAAGCCGTTAATAAGAGGTTCAAAGCGAGGTGAAGGATAAGCAGCGAGCTCGGCACTAAATGTCAATCCTTCTAAAACCTTTTGATGACCCTTCAGACTGCACATCGCCATTGTGGAGAGCAGCTCGAGGGCACACTCCATCAGGGGAATTTCAAGGATATTCAAGCATCGCGCAATGAAAGTCGACGCAGTCTCATGATCAACTAAAGCATACAAACCGTAGCCGCAGTTTCCCAGGGCACGGATGCACTTTAAGCTCAAATAGGTGATCGTCGTGTTTTGGGTGGGCGCAAGAAACTCAAGTAAGAGATTCAATCCGTCATTTTCATTGTTATTAAATTCCTTCACCCAACTAACTCGGCCATTCAAAAGAGCGATTCTAAGGGACTCAAGGGTTTTGGAAATCTCCTTCTCACTAGACAGTTTGGCATTACGCAGGTCCTTGCAATATTGCACCGGGCTCGCAATAGTCTTAGTTGTCCCATACTTAGATGATGCTAACATGTTCAGCTTAAACTCCAGGGGTTTAACGAGGAGAGGAGCACGTTTCTCCGCAGACAAGTTCATATCCTCCAGCATGGACTCAAAAAGCTCATCAATCTTCTCGGGGGACAAATGGCTGAGGCTACTGTCCTGCGAGGGTCGCGACGCTCCGTTATGGCCCGAGGCGCCAGCAGGGGCAGTGGCGCCGGCACTGGACTCGCGACCTCCGTTGTAACGCGACGATGTGGAGGGGTCTAACGAATACGTCTCGACCGCTCCGCTGCCTCCCCCGCCTGCATCTTTCTTGCGCAACGAAAGCATATTCTTAAAGCCCTTTTTTGAATCTTTTTTAGATTCTCTTCTGACATCCATGGTTTACAGCAGATCTGGAAAATGGATGCAAAGCATGTTATTGGAAGATTCAGATGGGAGAGAGGAAGTGAGAGGAAGAGAAGACTATAGCAGAAGAGTGTGTGAAATGCAAGCCCAATGCAAATGGGTTGTGCACCACATTTTTGTCAGTGGCGGACAAAAAAAGGAGAGAGATGAGCTTTCCAATCATACATGATTGAGCAAAGCAACGTGGTTCAAGAATTTAAGGTTTCATGCTCTGAAAAAGTTCTTCAACGTTGTCAAAAGCCAATTCCCTGATCTAAAGCATGGTTAAGTGTGAGTGTGCAGTTACATAGAAGGCCTTAGTATGGAATACAAAGCAGCATTCAAAAAAACCCATTTACCTTAAATTCCCTCGCATCAACTCAGCCAAATTTATGTCTAGGAACTACCCCGATGCTTTTATACCGAACTCAATTCAGGAGATGAAAAGACTAGCAGATTTTTTCATTGAAAGCACCAAAGGTCGATGCAAGCATACGTAATGAGGAAATCCGAGCCCCTGATGATGAATGATTGGCTATGAGCAATGTATACAGCAGAGAATTGCGAAATGTGCAGTATAATCCGAGAAGCCAACTCTAAGATCCTAAGTCAAATAGAATGATTCCCGACACTGTATTCTGCGTCTTAGTTTTTCATGGACGACTTTTTATAACTGCTCCTCAATATGAAGAAATATTCATTGCACGTGTAATACTATGATTCATATCTATAAAAGAAAATTTGTTTTCAGCCTTTAATCTTTAGCTCAGCAACGCGAGTGGTTGCTCAGGCACAATACAGGTACATCAATAGCGACTACCTGCCAGCATACAAAATCTATGTAATTTAGCATCCGGTTAGCACTAAAATACCATGACTAAAAATTGACTTGTTAAACTTTATGTTCTTGGCATAAGTAATAGCAGTAAATACCGCTTCCGTGGGAATGGAGACCAACCAATTGTTGCAAATTTTGTATACTTTTTTTACTCCGAAGTTCTACAAATAATGAGCACTTCAAAATATCGGTCAGAGGGCCTGAAAATCAAGTAATTTGAATGGGTTAGATTAATATCTTCAAGGCGTGGAGAACTGCCAAAACCCCAAAATCCCACGACCACACACTCCCGAGTTCTATCAGTTTCATTTCAGTTATATCATGGAAAAACAAGGCTTAAGAAAGTGCCTGATTCATGCCAGGCGTAACAGTCATGGCACAAGGCTTTGCAAAAGCCTGGATAGGGTTACCAGAGCTTATGCACCGCACATGCACGTCCAGTCATTTACCTTGGAAAGCATAATGAGCAAGCTATAAAACATAAAGTCGTAGAAAGCAAAACAATAAAACATCGATTTGAACTAAAACCTAGTGTTATCAAATCACATTTTGCATAGGCATGGAAATGCATCAGACTATGATAGTGTCAGTTGTATGTCTAAAACTGCGGGAACGTCACAACAACGGTGTGACAAAAGAGCACACTACATCAGCTATTCTGCATTGAACATGGATTTGTCGGTTGCGGTCAGCATTTTTAGCCAATGATATTCCAAATTGACAAGATTGTAGAAAAAATTATCTGGATAAAATAAAAAACTCCATACCCATTTTTCGAAATAAAGCGAACTTTGATAAAAACATCAACAGGTCTTTAAGTCATTTATATTGCTTCTGATGTGCATGTTTTATACCTTCACATATTTTGCCACGGATTTCCAAAAGGAATAGCCTGGAGATTGGTTACAAGCTAAATCGCTGCAAATACTACGACAAAGAACGCTAATAAGTTAAAGGAAACAACAAAGACACTTATGACAGAACCTTGAAAGCAATACTAAAGGAGCCAAAAACGCGCACTACCTTTCACCCAATCAATAAAGCTTGTCATAATACTACGCACACGGATATAAAAACACGGTGAGCTCTAGTTGGTAGGCTTGGCTTAAAAGGTTTAAGATTCAAAGCACTTGCATGCTCGTTTTAATTTTTTTAACCCTTACAAAAATATATTAATCCTAATATCAACTACATTTATCTAAATATATTTTTTAGTTGCAGTTCTTTATTCTTTAAATTATAATACTTAATGATGTGGCCGGATAGGTCAGTACCGCAGGAGCAAAATCTGAAATAGCTTATGGCGAGTCTTCCTTGTTACGCATTTACTATGTTATACACCCTACATCATGTATTTCTATGACTGCTCGTCGGATCCGTGCTTGAGCAACTCGCAGCCTGATTCTCATTATTTCAGTAAAACGCCTCAGAAACCACACTGAAAACCCCCAACTCCAGATGCCGGTAACCTATTCCTGAGACCCCTGTTCCCTAGAACGACCTCTGTTAAGATGTTCAACCTCGCAAGGTCCAAAACATTTCAAGGCCTCAACTCCCTCAGGCGCTGCGCCCCCACCCCACATTGCCGCGCGGTAGGAGACCACTCTCACCGCCGTTAACCCGAATTTGACAACTCAATAAGACATAAGCAAATCTAAGGCCGAAAAGAGTCGCAACGATAGCACGACTCATTTTGAGAAGGCAACCAACACAACTAACCCTAGAAAGTGAGACGTAGTAACAAGGGTGCGAATCACACGAGGGAATCCTGAGGAGCGGAGTAGCAAATACAAACAGAGCAATGAATGCTGCAGAATAAAGCGAGCATCAGAACGATGCAAGTGACTACTAGCGAGGTAGAACGTACAAAAGATAATATTGCTAACAGGTAAAGTAACGCAAAATGCTTTCACAAATGAATGAGCCGATGCTGTTGCGGCTGCTGCCTATTTCCTTGGTTGTGCAATGATGGTCTACCGCGACGCCTGGGCGCGACAGTGATTCCGGTCGGCGATCCATTGACACCACTGCTTCGGCTACCACACTCCCGTCTGACCCTCACGAGAGTTGAGAGCCTGCTGACCCGACGCTTGCTACGCCTGGACGCCCCAAAGGCAATACCGCGGCGACGCCTCGAGGGCATAGCTGCTCCACCAGTGCGCGAGGCCAACCCCTGTCTCGAGTCCTCGGGAGAAGATTCATCAGAATCACCACCCGCCGCAGAAACTGCCTCTCCAGCGAGATGTGTGCCTCCAGGAGGACAAGTCATTCAGTGATTTTTTTACTTAAAGAAACCTAGCCTCATGTGGTTAATAATTTTGGATGGCGGCACGAAACTAGAATATGAAACGAGGACTGCGTAATGCTATTGACGAGTGAATAGTTCATCACGACTCAAAAAAAAAGGGAATCTTAACCTGCTTGATGAGGTGCCTATCATAGGGAGACCTATGATGCGCCAAATTTGGATTTGACAGCAAAGCACTAGGGCTAAAATAATGCTCAAACTACGGTTCATGCAATGGTCCAAAGGACATCTCGAACGGCATCGATCGCTTGTAAATACGTTCGTTCTGATAAATTGCACAAGCACACAGTGCCTAAATAGAAGAATTTCACTGGATCAATTATTAAAGTAATATTTTCACACTAGCCAAAATAAACAAGTTTTTATGTAAGTGTTATTTGATGTGACATTCGAAAATACCTTACCACTAAGAAATACTCCTTGGGATTGCTTAAGCTGCTGCAATTGTTCAATTTCTTGACGCAATACGTGCTCTCCTGCGAATGGAAGACGAATGAGTAATGAAACGAGCAAAGTACCGGAATCCCCTGAAACATTGTGCTCCAATCAAGTCACACAATTAACAACGATATAAAAATCAGTTGATTATGAAAGATGTGAGAGGTAGGTGGCCATGAGTTATACACAGGTTTAGCATACTGTGTAATTGATTTAATAATATATTCGCCTCTGATGGGGAGAGGAAACGGAGAAGGGGTTTTAGAGGTTCTGAAAAGTGTCTGTAACAAAAAAAAACAAGTTTGGATGAAAAGGCGCTACTTAGTGTAAAATAATACATAAGTGCCGCACATCATGCGGCCGTTCAAGCTCTCTTCCTACAGGTGTAAAAGTTGCGCATGAATGTAAACAGACGAATAAGTAGCATAACCCTTGATTAGGCTATGAGTAAAATATGCGGAGACCCACAATAAAAAAACCTCATGTCAACTTATTGATACAACATCCCTCTGTTCGGCAAAGAATTGTCAAATGTTAAGGAAATTCATGACTTTTGATGGTTAAGTAACCATGAAATAATAATACGAACAACCACGCTCATCTTAATGAGCTAGAAAGTTACGATCTCTAGACACTAGGCTCTCATACGCCAGAAAAAGAATTTATCACAGTATCATTGAAAATTGTCATCCAGGCCTATTTGGTGTCAGATGTACAGCTCGGGATACATGGAAAGCATAAGCTAACATTTTTTTATCGCTATACACAATCAAGAATGCTTGAACAATATTTTGAAGAAAAACCAATCTACGGTGGTATGCAGCAATCCGCCGGAGGTACCGACGAATAAATATCTTGGTCGGAATGGTTCAGCGATTTTCCTTTGACAATCGATGGATGCTGAGGAGTGCCATTGGTTTTTGTAATGGTCCAAGATGAAGGAGTTGGAAGGGAAGGATACACATCAGAAGGGTTAACTGAAGAAGCAGCTCCAAGAGGAACAAAACCCACAATTGGGAACGAGCAGGACCGAAGTGTAGTGGGTGTTGTGGACGGAGAAGCATTCCTACTATTGCCCCCACCAGTAACCATATCCTCAGCAGGACTTGAGACAGACGCTGTTGCTGGCGTGTCCATGGAGGGTACTGAGTGAATAGAACTCTCGGAAAATGCAACTCCAGAATCCTGGAGCGATTCTATCGAGGGAGGTGGTTGTTTGACAGCCTCTTCGGTGGGCAAATCGTCAGAGTTGCCAGACCTCTCGCTGATGTGGCCACAGCGTGTAGTCTGTAACATCCTCCGTCTAAGTCTCTGTTGGCTAATTAAACGTCTGCGAGACGCTTTGTCACTCCCACCAATTAACTGCGAGGGGCCAGACACTAGGCGTACAGAATTATCGCCATGGCTACTGCTCGTGACCTTAGAGGGGAATAGCTTTGGGAGGGCATGAGTCAGCAGGTTCAGTCTTGTCGCGACTATGTGACGCAGTCGCCGCCGTCGCAGAATCTCGATAAACATATCGATGAGAGCAAGAGTCAGGTCTGCAAATTAATAAATCCAAAGGGAGGAGGGGAGAAAGTCAAATACGCATACAAAAAAAACGTAATCACACTCTCAGTGAAAATGTCACCATCATTCAGAATGACATCGGATTAAAGCATCGCAGCCATATTGTACAACAATGTTAATGAGAGACATCAGAATTTCAGATATATCGATCTATGTGCCGATAAAAGCTTAGTGCAGGAATAAATAGCCACCCGATTGAATAAATATGAGTGCAAGCGAAATTTGCGATGCAAGAAGACTGGGACTAAAAATATAGGCAAATTAGAAGATTATTTCTGATGAGGAGAACAACCTTATTAAACCCTAAACAAAAAGGTGTAGAAAGAGAACATCCCAATCATAACTAGTAATGCATTAAAAGCATCGAGATGCTAATTAAAAATAATAGTGTGGCCTTAGCTTTCAATGATCGCATGTACAAAAGAATCGCGATCAAAAACAAGCAGACCAACAGCACCTTTTGCCAAGTGCAGAACGGAGAAGTGCGCTAGTATACCGTTGAATGTAAAAAAGACCATGAAGTTCATTTAGAAAAGTGCTGATAAAACGGCAACATATACAGCGATGGAGGTTATGAGAATAAACCATTTCGAAACAGTATCGCATAAAAACCATTTGCAAAACAGAAACCCTTACCACGATAAAGCTCATCATCAAGAAAATCACTTCTTATCCGTGCAATGGACATCTCAGCATTATTATCATAGTCCTAAAATTTACCTGTAATGGGAAACCAAGAACTTACGCATTCGTAATCGCCTCTCTTGGGCATTAAGCCTAGTTTTCTACAAAAACCGAGCGGAACTCGGAAATAAGCTTCACATATGGCGAAAAGATCGTCATTGGACTGGTCTTTGGTATTCGATTCCATGATACACAGAGGCGATTTATGGACGCTACTCATGACCCCTGAGACGTACGTAGACTCGTAGTGTCTGCGGCATTCCAAAGGTGACATGTTTCCAAGTTTCGTTGATATATCCAACCTGGAAATATACCCACTATAACGCATTTCACGCACCAGTTCCCAAGACCACAAGACTCAACATATTCCAAGAATGCGAGTTCCTTTTCTACTGTCCACACAAATTCAGCCCATCGGGAAGCTGACTTCTACAAACGAATAATTTGAACCAGACTGAAGTACCCCGAGCACATACTTATGACACCTTTTGTGCTTGGAAGACTCAGCACCTAACCGGAAACACTAAACATTGATATTGATACGAGCTGTTACATTGGGGCAAAGTAGAACCTCTTGGCATTGTATGCATTGTATAAAAATAAACGGAAGCCTCCTAAGACAGTAGCAACAGTGTTCACCCATATCCGGTTGCTATGACCAAACACAACCCAGAAAACCTCATCCGCACTCCATCTGAAAGTCTGGTGGCGTTAATAACTCACTAAAACAAATCTTCTCGTAAAATGAGTGTCTGTGATCTTGAATATGATAGGCATGATATCATAAAAAGTAAACAGGCAATAAAGTTAAAAAATAGTAATTTGCGCATTGCTACTTGCCAGTTCATTTTTTTTTGCAAATTAGTCATGAGCACAAACTTAAATCCAGTAGTCATGTGCTTTATGCGAATATAAGTTTTAACTGTATATTTGGAAAAAGTAGGGCAATTCCTGAGCAGAGTAGAAGATTTAGGCGGACAGTAGGGGTTGGGGCTACTGATATGCCAAGTGCCTGTAACCGGAACCGAGAATTGAACTAACAGCAAGCTTATGATAGTCTTTGCTTCATTTTGTATTGTTTAGTGTTTAAATGGTATGCATTGCCAACACTGCGCTTTAATTATGCTGGTGAATAACGGAAACCACTCTGTGTAGTTCCGAATTAAAAGACGGCATTTTTAACTTAGGCTAATTGAATGCTTTGGCTGGAATTTCTGATTATTTTCTATTGTTAGTGGTCATCAATTTATAATTTAATTTGCATTCTAAAAAATGCAACTTATTACTGACGCAGGGTGTGGACCTTTTCTAAAAATGATGAACATAAGTAAATCATGTAATTCGCGTGATAATGCTAAGCTGCTTATTCTCGTTTGGTTAGGTGGTTTATTTATTGCTTCTGCTGTAGCGTCCCGAGGCTCCCTTGAAGGAAAAAGAAGGCGGAATGCTAGGGTAGAATATATATTCACCGGACAGAGGGAAAAAGGCTGCTGGCATGGCCCGGAGACCAGCCCACGCAGCTAGGGCAATACGGCCACCTCTGTGACCTTGACAGAAACCGGCAGTTCTAACAAACAAAGTACTACATCTGCACTTTTAATTTTATCCTTGAATTTCAGGTTTCTAGCCATGATCGATTCCAACCATGTCCAAATTTTCACATTTATGAATTCGGTTTCTTTGAGTTGTTAGAGACGAGAAGCTATTATGGAGCTTAAGGATGTCAGAGCCAGTCAGCCGTCTAAGAATATTATGTGAAACGTAGAGCAGTAGTTCTGATTTCGGGTATTGATGCTGTATGATCGTCCATGCTACTTTTTGTGTACTTTAAGTTTACTGCACAATATCTTTAGTACATTTAACCCCTTTTATGAGATACCCCAGGGGAGACCGAAAGTGACTCTTGAATAAAACGAAATGTTGATTTTTTCACAACTTTGGATACTTGAGCTACCGTCTGCTGTTGACGTCATTTCTTGGTGAGCTAGCATAAGATGGATTTTTCACGTTTCTTTCAAATGAATGCCGCTGGCGTCAACGCTGTGCCTCAAGTATCGTGGGAATCAGGTGGTGCTTCTCATCTTCGTTACATTACTTCTAACGGATAAATAGTTGAATGTTGCCTGATCTCATTAAAGTATCAGCAGTCTCGAAATACATCGAAGAAATGCTTACAACAACCGTATCAACTTTCTCCAAATTTGCCATAGTTGAGGTTTGTTGAACAGTACAGAGGCTCAGAAATTCTGAGAAGAGGAATATGGAAATTCTATAAATCCACATTAGACTGTAGGCTTATACAGCGTGCATATGAATGTGGGAAAATGCGCGTAACTGTTCTCGGTGTCATTTCATTCTTTTGCACTTTAGAAGTGTCGATTCCATTGAATCAAAATACGCAATTAAAAGATATTAATAAGCTACTAGTTGTCTATTTTTCTAAGTGTTAAGACAAAATTCCTTAATTATATTTAAACAAAGACACCAATTTCAGCCACACCTAATTGGCTATTTCTGCCAGGCATTGGAAAGAGTGATTCTCACCCTACAGCCTTAGGTTGGCTTAACGGTACCTGTCACTTGGCTAATTACCGGTGCTAAGGTGTTCCAACGGAAAATTTGTGTCATTTTGTCCGATTTCGATCTGTATTTAATTCTTGCTCGTTCAAGTTTAGCCATTCAAAATTTTTTTTGTTATTTCACCCATGCCATAGCTCTCGCTACCCCAATGGCTTATGACCAATCAAATAAGCACTAGGTGAATTGAGGAGGATTACGGAACGATTTGAAAGGGATTTAATTCACATTGAACCATTGCCATTCAAAATGAGGTAGAATGCGTTATATTCAGAGCATCATTTGGCGTCACAGCGACACAAATCCAACTCACGGTGGGGTTGCAGTTGAACAGTTCCATTGATGCACGGTACTTGGTTTGGCGATCTAGAGTTTACCATATTCCAACTCATTTCGTTCTCATTCACATCCCTGCGGTCAAGCAACCAATGATAGCTTTAGCACGCAACATGAGCCAATTCCAGTGCGCTTTGACAAGTCAGTGAGCACACACCTCCGCTCATGCAGACGAATAAGTAATTAGTATCAAGGTCAGAAGACACTGTGTAAAGACATTCAAATATTTACACTTACACACAAGTGGCGAGAGAATGTCGCGTAATAGGAGCACTGCCCCTTACGAGCGCGACACCAGCCCTCCATACCCCCAACATCCTCCCCATCAACATTCCCGTTCACGCGCAGTAGGCAGGTTAAGACCACGTTTTGAGGAACTTGGCTGGAACTATGGCTTTGCACAGACCGACCCAGAGAAGAATGCTGGCTACTGCTTCGTCTATCGCACTTTGAAAAATAAACTTTCCAATGTTGGTGCGGCGTGCAGCATTCGCGCAGATGAAAATGAGATCCGACTTACAGAACTCGAAGGTCCCCTGGACAAACGAGAAAAAGTCAGGATTTTTACCCACGATATCATCAGTTACTATAAATTTAACCACAAGGCCAAGTTTGTCGCCATCTGTATTGATGCCTATCATCGAAGAAAGACCGGATATTGGTTCCTGTGCTTTGAAAGGGAAGGGCAACTGTCATATTTTTGCGAATATCTCAATTTCCTTTTCGGTTTGGATGTTTTGGACGACCACGAAGGACAGGATGGGGACAGAGTTAGCTACGTCGACCGAAAGTCAGGAAGTGCCCGGTCAATCTTACTGAACCAAATGAATAGGCACTACGACAGTAATCCGCACCATCTCAGAGGTCGGCAAGAGCCAGACGCCTACGATAGTGGCTACACGGATTCCAGTAGCGAAGCTTACCCCTCTAGCGTCCTTTCTCCCTCTCTTCCCCCCACTCCCCGAAAAGTGGCCCAACCCAAGTATTCACCCCAAATTGCCACCAGTAAACGCAACTTCAAGCGATGGTGACAATAACGTGAACTTACTCGCATAACCCAACTTGTATTTTTTGCAATAGCTTATACATTTTTAGTCTTTTCAGGAATTAAAGCATTCTGCACAGGCGTGCTCCTAGCATACCGTATTGTCATTCCCGTGTGGGTGTCTTCGTGAGTGCGCACGTTCAGGCTGAGTGGTCAGGCTTACAACGGCGTACATTGATACAGGGACGCGTCCTCTTGAATGGCAACCGGTCAAGCTTTTGTCTCTGCATCCTCGAGCACCAATGTAACAACGTCCTAGTCGAATTTTTGTTGTTGCAATTGGGACGTGAGAGCAAGGGCAATGCCGGTCAAATGTGTGAAACTCGACTAAGTGTGAAATTGGGGCATGTGCACTCTGTGTTTCGGTAACCAAAATGTAACAATGGGAATCCAATAAAATTTTCACCCAGTCTCGAGGTGTTGAGCAGCTAGCGAACATTAAGTTAGCACAATAAGAGCGATAGGTTCATTTACTCCACTCTATTATGAGAGAAAGTCCTTGATGTCAACTTTATTTAGTCATATTACCAGCTTCTTTAGGCTGATGTTTTACTGGCGTATCTGGCTTTGCAGTGCTCATTACATTTACGGTTTTTTAAAGTTTTGGCGTTATATTTAGGCTCAAGAGGGTAGAGATCTTTGTTCACCTTAGTTATTATCGGGGAACAATTTCTTTGTGCACTCATATACAAGAAAACCAGGGTGTTTTTACTTTTAAAATTACGAACCTCTGCAAATCAGATAGCTGGCATTGATGGAAAGGTAGGTCAGTAGAGGCATAAAAACGGAGCGCTACAATTGAGCAACATATTTAATACATGTAAAATTTTCCTAAACTAACAGCGATCTGTGGATGTTATGTGGGAAACAAATAAGAAGAGTGAGTTTTTAAATAGGCTAAATTGATGTTCAGCTGGCAGCCGTAAAAAACAACCCTTTAACTAATGACGACTTGGGCAACTCAATAATAAGTCCTGCAGATTAACAATAGTTTAATTTCTTTTTCACTTACTACTTGATTTCGGCTACCTTAAAGGGGCTTTTGTTACACATCATTCCTGCTGTGGATGGTAATCTTGTTCTGGGAGCCTGACGGTGCTATTGTGCCCTTAATACACAGCAGGCTCCTAGTTTCCTTTACCTGCTTGGACAGTAAATGGTCAACTCACGAGTGATGGAACATATGATAGTCCTTGTTTTCACGGGTGACCTCAGTAGCTTGTACGTGTACCACCAGAGAGGGAAGTGTTAGATATGCGAAAAATCTTAGCGTGTCTAACCGCGCCATCAAATGCCATTTTGTGGGAGAAGTCAGACCCACGTCTCAAATTTAATTATCTGACAAGTTATCAGTGGTCAGGTATCAAATGCTAATTGAATCAGCACTCATTCATGGTCTTTTCAACAGTTGACCTTAGTACTAAGAAAATCACTTCAGTAGAACGCCTCATTAAAGTCCTACTTGCTCACCTCTTTGCTGAAACCCACATGATTTTGTATGGGTCAGCGAGTAAGATCTAGTGCCAGCTACTTCACACATTCTGCCTCATATTCCGGGACTAAATCATCTGTAATGTTTATCAGATTCACCTATTTACTGTACTGTCAAATAAGAGGTAGGATTTGTAGGCTTTCTGTTACGCTGATGGGGTTTTGTGTCGCTTTATTCAAAGTCTTACCATCATACACTACCGTGAATTAAAAAACAAATGTTATCCATTGTTTACCATCGTTCATGAAGCACGTTTACCAATTACCATAGTACCAAGCGAGTCGCAAGTGCAATGCTTTCGTGGATTAAAGAAATTCTTTTCATAAGGTAAGTATTCACATTTTTTGTACTTAGGGCGGGATCGACCTTTCTAAACTAGCCTGCCTTATGCAAGATAGCAATTCCACTTCCCGTCTGCTATCACAAAGTGCGACTCGATTGTGGGAGAGTACGCGTCAAACAAGATACACTTAATCCGAATTGAAAGATATTTGTAATAGCAGCACATCATGAGAAATTGACTGGCATCCACCGTTATTTTGCATCGTTTTAGCTCTCATGACTCACTGTTCTTTTTTCTGCGTTAGCATAATTCGGAGTATTTTCCCCACTACAGTATCCTTTTTCCAAGAGCAATCAAAACGTTAATACTTTGTAATAATAACAGTGAGTTTGACTTTGAATCAACGCAGGCATAAAAAACTTTACAATGCTCTCGACCTCCTAGACGACATACGCGCACGACAACCAGAGGTTTTCACTAGCCAGTCAAGCATACATTCAAAAGTTGCACCAACAACAATGAAACTTAAGAATCTAGGAAATCACCTCCATGTACAAAAAACGGGATGAAGTAAAGCTGGGTTGATGTTTTCCAGCTTTGTTACATTTTATTCTGATTGTTTTTTTCCCTGCTTTTTGGTTGAAATTGCAATATAAAGACTTTAAGCATAATTGTGTGAGTGCGTACGACTGTGCCACGAATTACCATCTCTGGTGTAATTTGGCTGACTCAATAGGTCTTTCTTATCTTCTAAGCCGGGATTCCTACCTGATGGCAAGTCCTGAGGCCATTTCCACTGTCAGTCGAATGCGTTTCTTAAGTAGTGCACAGTAATCCCTTGACTCAATTAAACAAAGGAGGTAGACCGAGTTTAATTAGTTAATAAAGCTGAGTCATTAAGTGATATATTAATTGTACGCTGTGCTTCATTTCAATGATTGTTTGTCAATTTGAGATTCTGCCACAATTGTCTGTGTTCATACCTTCAAGTAAGTGCACACTTTGGATTCATTAAGTACACTTTCGTTAACTCACTACTTTCTATCCACAAAGTCTATCATTCCGATTGTTAATAAAAACTAGATTTGACTGTCCGATACTTTTAATTTCAAAGTGCAGTAATTAATTATTAATGGTTTTGTATGCTTTTTAAGTTTCAAACACTTCGCAAAGAATGCCTACGCAAACATGCTTTGCAAAATCTGAAGTGAAAATCTGATATATCGCAGTTGATAAGTAAAAACACGTTTGCATTAAAATGGTCATCATAGGCGTTCCCTCTGATTCGCGTGGATCACACTTGTAAATGAACTTTTACGTAAAACGAAACCCTGACTTTCCTTGATTCTCCCTCACAGGCTCCTTCCAACCTATTTAACTTCGTTGTCTCTATCAATTGCTGAATGCATTAGGAACCAACTTTGTAAATTTACGTATAACCGTAAAAACGCACTTTTTATAATGTTGAACTTCGAGAATTCGCCAATGAAACCCCAGACAGGCGTATGCATTTAGAAGAATTAATTTCAAACAACCATGTAAAGCGATCCCCAAAAAATTCTTGTGCATTATTCTTCACCATTTCGTGAAATCAAATTTGCTGGATACTATAGGACTAACCCTTTTCGAAAGGCTTAAATTAATGCGTTTTTCATTATTTCTTACCATTATTTATCGTAGTTAAAAATCCCATACCTTTTCATTTGCAAAGATCGCTCTGATTAAAATAGCGGAACTTGTGACCGAGGGTTTGGTATCAGGTCCACGTCTCGGCATCTTAAAAGTAGCGTTTGACTATTGCAAAAACCCTGAGTTACCGAGCCGGGGCACGTGTTTGTACTTTAGTCTCTCTCTTCGCATCTGAATAACTACTTAAAGTCTCATGTTGATTACATGATCCATCAACGGAGCCTTAATAAAGAAGGATTTAGTCACCACCATGGCAGATTCCATGCTCAAGAAACTTTCTCATTCCGTCTGCACCACTGATAAAACTAGTGTGATCATTCATGTCACATGCCACCTCAAATAACTTCGAATTTCGCTAAAACATGAATCTCAATTCGATAAAGCAGCAAGTATTGCAGTTCTCTTATGTGTGTTATGACCTTGATTGATCCGTCGTATCTCAACATCAGGAAATTTCTTCACCTTCAGTAAATCCTCTATGCGTATTAAAAAAGAACACCAGCATTGTGGTGATAATCATGTTTTAATTAGGCGATGTTAACAGTCATATCAAGCTCTCTGAGGAATTTTGAAATGGAGGCGAGGAAGTTAGCGCCTCTACCGAGAAAACGCCACAGGGTTGATGCTGAGGTGTACTATAATGGTCGGTATCGGCTAAGTATCTTCCACCATTGCTGTTTGTAAGTGCACAGCCTTTTGGAAGACCTGATGCGACATTAAAGGAGGCCGCGGAAAGTGGCGAGCCCATTACTTGCTGAGGCGGGAGGATGTAGATAGAGGACTGGGCTACAGGCAGGTTGATGTTTGTATCCAATCTAACCACACGCGTCCACAGTTTAGTCAGGTTGTTCTTTCCTGGCTTTCGGGACAGCGAAAAGTATGACATGTTTTCGTCGTGTCGGGAGCGGATGTGCAGTTTCAACGAGGAGCCCTGGGTGAAGGATGCTCCACATCCTGAGCAAGAATAGGGCTTGTCGCCTATAAATACATTTTGAAAGAGTTTTTTGAGATGCAAATGATGGCTATCATTTCACTGATTAAAGAAATGGCGAAAAATCAGCGCAAGCAATTATTTCATTTCATTTCGCAAGGATCATTAAGGATTCATCGCGACATTCGCATGGCAGATACTCATACAGGATAAAATTGTAAAAATGGTTGCTTTGAAGCAAAGAAGCGAAGCTGTCATTGTATTTACACCCCTATGCTTTTCTTGTAAACTCAATATCGCAGTTTCGAATTTAAATAGAGCACACAGGGTCAAAATTGGACTTGTGGTAGCATTAAAACTACAGTCTTACACCAGCACCAACCATAACGAACGCCAAATTAAAGTTATTTATACGTGCAGAATCAATAGCACTTTCAGATCGTATCGAAAATTTGTGCGAGGTAGTGCAGCGAAGATGCGCGAGACACGGCACGAGACGAAGCTCTCAAGATCAAAAACAAATGGCAATGTTACAGCTCTCATTCACCACAGGTGAGGCACATTCCATGGCAGTCATGTAAGGCGACATAGGAGGCGGAATATTTTTTTACAATCGTCTCTTGTCCCTCGTGGTATCAATCATTTGCATGTTTGGCTTAGTCGACCCAAATGTGTTCCAAATTTCCGTTAAAAATGAGTTGAACCTTTCTTAATAAATATCTGCAGTACCTTTAGAAGCCTTAGTATGAGTAACCTCATCCTTCAATGCATCGCAATTTTAAAATAAAATGCACCTCTGCCGATTTTGCTTTATTATTTTTAAACGATTCTCGCACTTTCGCCTTAATCTCCATAACTATGAACTTCTCCGTATTCCTTGTCTACAACGCTTTGAAGGTTTGAAAATTAACTCCCTCCATGACAAACCTAATTTGAATGGGTGGGAAAATTCATCAAGGTAAGTAATTCGTGCTAGCCATACTGTTTCTGCTTCTAACATCCTAATGCGTCGCATAATCGCTACTGTAAAATGCCCATTCACTCACCAGTGTGTGTCCGAATGTGTACATACATGTTACTGTAGTGCCTTGTAGTATAAGAACACAGTTTGCATTTCAAAATGGACTCCTCGTTACCAGCAGCGTGAGTTTTGTGAAGATGTCGCAGAAGATTTTTTTCAAATCTGAACGGTTTTTTGCAGAGCGGACATGACAGGTCCTGGTCAGAACTAAATGGAATGAAGGGATAAATGGAACCTGAGCACGGAAAGGTGGCTAATTCCACGGATGAAGATGGAAAGGATGGAGTCGTGGATGTTCTGCCCGCTGCCGGCGGAGCCTTAACTGAAAGGTCCAGAGCCTTTTCTTCCACATCCTTGGCGGTTTCCATGCAGGTGGGACTAACGTAGGACCGTAAATTGGTCCAGGTGAATGAAAGCATTTGAAGTATGGTGTTTGAATAATGGTGACTGGGGAGAGGTGCATGCAACTCCGAAGGATGCGAGAGCTGAAATTTTCCAATGTTAGTATGTAATTAGTTGGAGCGTTTGCGCATATAAGTTGAAGGCAATGAGGAGGTACACACGCATACTGTGAGTAAACTTTCAGACGCTGATACCCTAAATGGATTGCTTGGCTGTACGTGATTGAGTTCACTTAATCAAGTTACGACACTCAGATCAATGTCATATAGGTCATATTATTTAGTCCCACGCGTAATCATTTTTAAAAACGCATCAGTACTATCGCCATATATGCTAACCATGCTGTCAATTAAAAATTCTTTTTCCAATAGTTTATCTAGCTAGTAGGAGCAAAACGCATTCTAACAGGTAACTTTATTTAGGATACTAACAGTGTAAATCGAAAAGTATGCTCTAAGTGCACGGCCTCTGTGAATATGGTTGAAAATCAAAGAGCGTGACCTCGCGATCTCGTGTTCACAACCACCCAAGCCACACTCAACACATTTAAGAGTAGTTAGCATAAAGCAGTTTAAATTGAGACGCATTATGTTAAAATGGACTAGATTGAATGGTAAGCTGGAGACTGATCTAGATCTTAATTTAAACATGAGGGTTAAAACTTGCCTTAGTGTCAGACCACATTAAGGGGGCGATCGGCGTTTGTGGGCTATGAACAAGGAGTAATGGGTTATCTAATGTGTAAAGGGGTCGAGAGGGTTAAAAGGCTATAGCACTCGCTTCCCCTTTGCAGGGGGAGACGTAGCGGCCAATGAGCCTATAGGAATATGGATGTGGAGACCAATCAAAAGAGACGATGTGGTCCGTGCGCGCGTCTATCTCTCCGTCAATGCCCGTAATCTTGATTGGTCAAGCTTAAGAGCCGGAAAAACCCGAATATAAGTTACGCCCTAGAGCCTCCAGACCTCCATGCAAACGTAAGACAAATTCATCTTTAGGTTTACTTTTCTGCTTTTTAGATGAAAATAAATACAGCGTGGCGAAAAATCTTTTCAACATATTTGTTTGTTTGTCACTTTTTTCCTTTAAATATTTGCCACAGTGTACAGAAAAGGTTCTATTAATCTTAGTGCAGCGACTGAATAATTTGAACTTCCGACAGGAAATCACATCACGTGTCTTTAGAATATTTGGTGGATTCTGGCGATTTTAAGTCCCCTTGCACAAACTTCATTTTATTACTTATGGAGAAGCTTTTGTGCCTACCAAGTGTTGAATGAGAACCTAATCAACTTAATTTAAGATAATTCCAGTTGGTTTTAAATCAGGTAGTTTAAACATCGAAGTGTATTTTATTTGCTTAAAATTTTTTGTAATGTCATACGTCTAAATCATTTTATAATGTAAACTTTCATATTTTTCCAAACATCCGAAAGGTATAAGTCATAGGTCTGCTGATTTTTTACTGATTACGCCTTTAACCGGCTTATAAGGCAAAAGCGGTTTAAACCTTTTTTATTTCTTTGCTCAGCATAATCAGACGGAAACTCGGATTTATTTTTGTTTTCTGTAATGAGGCTTTTAAAGGCTTAGCTTTAACTAAAAGTCTTCTAAGATGGATAATGTCGGGAGAAATAATTGGCTCATATTTTGCACTTTTACCGAATTTTATGTAGTCTCAACCATCGTCGGTTAAAATCTTGGTATATGTGGTGCCCAAGTTTGAGATGCAAGTAAGCTTAAGGTTGCTAAGCGCTAGCATTGGTCTTAATGTCACTTCAAGTTCGGTTTTAATGAATAAGCAGCAGCTCTGAATTAAAGGGCGTCTGATAATCCCTCCGGTTCCCAATTTGAGAATGATTGACAACTCTGCATTCACTGTCGCGCGTACAGGCGTAGAAAAGTCGTTGTACGAATTCCAGCTATTCTAATTCATTTTCATGTATATGGCATGCGCACACAGATGTGAATTGGCTCTCCTAAATAAATCATTGCAATCTTAGTGACTAAATTCTCTGTGGGTGTAAATAGAGGAATATTGTTCCAATTTTGCTTCTGTGGCTATATTTAAACAGAGGCAGCTCAAAGTCCTCAAGACCCCTATAATAGCGACCAGTCAATGAAATGAGAAATTATCTTTCGATATTACATTTTGAGATTATATGCCATCCAAATTTATACAAGTCGAGTGGTTTATTTATCATTTTCATGTAAAGTATGGGATACCGATCCGCCTAACTCATAAAAGTTAAATTAAAAGTAGTTTTTACCTCCAAGCAATCTAATGTCTTAAGGAGTAGGAATTATTTGCTCTAAGTCATCAAAAAACGTGCGTATTACAGAAATCACATTGTTAGACTCCAGAGTTGCATGTAGTTGGCTTCAGTTAAAAAAACCGGACGACCAATAAAGCAACCGGCAATAGTATTGTGTAATTCTTGTCAGTGAGATGCATACTTCGAAGCTGATTCCTTTCAGTAATGGAAATTGGAAGGACCAAGCGCCTCAACAAGTACCAAGAGTATTCTGTGAAATCTCGATATGCGTTTCAGTGAAAAATAAGTTAAAATAGTAGTCTTTCCAAGGTGATCATGGGAGACTGCATCGACTATTTAAAGAACTGTTAGATTTAGTTTGCTAGAACATGAGGCGAGATGGCGCCAAATGCCTCCAGTTTTGAGAGGATGGAGTGATTGGGTGTACATTTTTAAGGTTTGTTTTAACACCACCCTTTTTTGAAAGGACACGGTTGTTTTAATTTAGACTACACACAGGGTTACGGTGGCGCAATGCATGTCTTCATGCTAATGAACCTGAAAAATGGCCACTTTTTCTTGAAGCATTGAAAAGACGAAGTAAATGAAGTAAGACACGTTATAGAAATTCTGCATTAAATGCTATTCTAAAGAAGTGAATAAAGGTACTGGACGGAATAATATTTATATATAATGATCCATTTTGGGTCAACTCAGATTTGTACACCTGTTAGGGTAGCGGTGCTTTAAGTCCCCGTAACTAGTAATGGGGGCAGATAAGGGTGAAGTCGTAAGTCACGGCAATTTTTTCAAGAAAAATAAATAGTTATTAGTTTATGGATGATAAATTTAATATTTTGCTTAAGAAATTACCTTTTTGCCTTACAAACGCAAATGACATATCGCTAATTTACCAGAAGTTCAAAAAGATGCCTTTTATTGGATTCATAGCTATTTAAAAGGGATAGGAGGGATGATTCAGGCAATTTATAGCAATTTTGAGCTCAACTTACCGACTTAAGGTCACGAGACTTAAACATACGTAAATAGCAGGGTCTTGAAGGTACTTTTTCCTTTTGGATGGCAAGAATTGGACGGCCAGTGAGAAGTAATGAATACTCCAGCCTACCGCTTCCCGATTAACAGCTGTCTGTCTCCAAATTCATGCTCAGCAAATGTCTGTGGCACTAGTAGGGATAAAGATTTTGACGACTTAGCGGAATGCGAGTTAACTGGTAATTTTCTACTTTACGGGCTGCCTTCCCTCATTTACGACAAGAGACGTAGATGTAGTCATCATGTGTTTAGCTTCGATTTGAAACAGAGGAGAATTCAAATAAAGTCAAATCGCTTTACTACATGGCAGCTCTACTCATTTGCACACTCATGATAATGCTAACAATTTTAATTATAGAGTCTTAGCATAAGCAATTTCAGAATTTATGATGGCCTCTTACTACAACCAAAAACTTGATTTTCTAAGCTTTTTATAGTGTCTCGATAGCATATTTTGTAAAATGCTATTTGCTCGAATTTTGATGACGATTATATGACCAACTAAAGGCACTTTAGTGGAATATGTAGGAGTTTATCCACGAACCAAATTGTGGTAAAATCGCGATTTTAATTGCGATTAAAGATAAAACATCTCATTATTATGGACATTTTTAGGCATGGCAATTTTAACCGCTCTCTAAACTATTAGGCAAATTGCTTTACACATTTGCTATATGGGGAGGCAAAAACGTTCCTTCTTGTCACCGAAGGCTGCTCCGAGAGATCGGCTAATCCAGAATGTGGATGCTACGAGAGCAGAAAAGGGGTGCCTGTTCTGCTTAACGTCTTCATAGCCCATCCTTTTGGTTGTGGCTACAAGCACGCGGCAATGACACAACTAAATATGTGATGGCAATTAAAAATATCCACTTGTGTGCGTGACAAGTGTGCGCTTAATGCATATCCATCCACCCATCTCGCGCCGCTGCCACCACTACTGCCCCCACTACTACACCCGCAAGACCATCCCTAGCCACGCTAGGGGTGTTGCCGCTGCTGTTGGTGCTTCTACGGTCGTATCCACTATTGCTGCGTTTGGGGTGGTACCCAGAGGAAGGAAGAGATGGGGAAGGGAGGAGGCGGAGCCCAGGAGAGGGTGGAGAAGGAGCGAAGGAATGTGTCCACTTGAACACGCAAGAAGACACGCTATAGCGTAAGTATAGGTCTTAAGCAATTTGAGAAGATATTTGCGTGCATTCGAGACTTGTTGAGGATCCATTTAGACCACGCTTTGCGCCACATTATGCTATACTAGGCACAAGTCCTGTAAGAAGTATGCTGATTTTTAACAAAAATAATGAAATGGAAGTTAAATTTCTGTGTATTTCATTGCTACGCTACACATCGCTCTATTCATAATTGGCATTTTTAGCAAAATTAACGATTAAGCCATTTAGAGCACATGTTACGAGTCCATTTTACACTATCAAGAGTGTGTGCACCTTTGGCAGGTATCGAGACTCTCGAAGGCACCCGTCGGGTGCACAACAGTTCTTCAGGATGTGGTACGTGAGTTCGGTTATGAGGTGTTGCTGATGCACATCAAAGGGTGCGCACTGACTCACTGCTTTGGCAAGGTGCCAAGCGAATAGGATATCAAAAGCATCGAATTTAAGCTTTCAAAATCATTTATGGAATCTTCTAATTCACTGTAGATTCTTCAAAACTTTGGTTTATATCTCTGCAAAAATTATCGCGGCTTTCTTGGCCCTGAGAACTCCCAAATCCTGACGAGTGGTTGGGTTATACCCATTTTTAGTTGTGCCGAATGTAAGAGTTTGAGATGCATTTAAGAGAATGAATTAAGACGATGTTTTAGAAGTAGTAACTTTATAAACACTACTTGAATGGCTTAATTTGAGGGTCTATTGGTATTAAGCAAAGAACTTGGAAAGCGGTAGACAATGCTTACCGCAAGCGGCAGTTACGTTGTTAATTATCCTCTCGAGTGCTTGTAGCTTGTCTTCACAGATCACCACGAGAAATATTCTGCTGACGATTGTTTTTAAGTTTATTGAATAATGGTTGCTAACTAGATAATTGGCCAAATCCGATCATGTTTCGGTTATAGGTAATACCATTACCGTTCCGAAGTCCTAGCAGATCATTCGCGAATGTTGCAAAAATATGAACTGTTGCCACTGATTAAATTTTATAATTTATTGGTGATGTTTTCAGCCGAAAAGAACTTTCCTTACTTCCTCAATTATAAGGTAATTCAACGCTTTATTGTGGTACTTAGCAAGTGATCCAAGGTAAATTTGTATCGTGACACCTTAAAAGTATTGATTTGATAGGCAAGAGTGCGCGAAGGGTGGTCACTAGGGCGGTTGAAATTATTGAAATGTCGAATTTTGACATTTATACGCAAATGCAACGACTGTGCTCCACACTGAGCACATCTTATATAGCTCCGGAGGGTTAATAAGTTATCGTGACCTTGGTTCCCTGTTGGGACTGCAAGTGATACTCTCACACTCGTGAAAAATCTTCCTAGCCAGTCAATGTGCTGCTGATTCTCATCTCAATAAAGGGCTATGAATGACGGAGAGTAGGTTGCTTAAAGTAAAGTTGTCTGTTGCACAAGTTCTAAACAGAATCGATTCACCAACCATGTGCATAACTAAGAACCGATGGTAGAGATTATTATTTTAAGAGAGTGTTCTCGTCAAATTAGCGGAATTTGCGGCAAATAAGCTATTTTCGGCCATCGAGATCCAAGAGTCTTCTATCAAGGCAATCGTACCTTGAATTAGACCAAGTGCTAGCAACTAGCACACTATAATTTAACAAACTTGATAATTTGAACAGTAAAACACAATGCATATTCCTCTGATCGCATATTCGATTGCCATAGCACTATGCATTGGGACGCGATTTTCATGCCAAATTATTGAGTAGACCTTTTCAGGCACAGAACAAACTGAACTAAAGAGAGGAGAAAATGAATGTGAAGAAAACAAACAGGGAGATCGAATTGCATTGAAGGGGTTTGGATTTATAGCAGTTAGGCAATTTCATGAGTGGATTATCTCCTATAGTCCGGTCACCATTATATCCAGCAAAATCCTTTCCAATATATAAGCACATAGGCAAAAGCTTTACAGAGGGGATTATAGGCTCACATTCTTAGTAATGAGGGGATAAGGGCGTATGAAACGATAAGAATTCCGCTTACAAAGAAATGTGATTTCACTGGATGCTTATGTGAACCCCACTCATCATACGCTTGAAATCGCTACACTTTTAAATGCCCCTGGCGTACATCACGCATTTAAAACCGTTCGGTCAAAACGTGGACCAAATTGACATAAGTGTCTAGAATACAAAAAACTAGTGCGTGAAGTTGTGCAATTTCGTTTATTTTATTTGAGATTCAAATCCCAAAGGAGGCGAGGTCAGCTTTTGTCTCATTAGCGAATTACACAGAACCATTATGAGGACGAACCGAAAGGCGCTAGCTCCACTCTGATGAGTGCTTTGAATTAGTGGAGAATCAATCCCAAAACCAGTCATATCAACCGTGACTAAGTACAGCAGTATCTGACGTTTCAATGTGGCAAAGTGCAGTCGAGTTTTATCTAGTTTTATTAAAAAGAGTGGGACGATGAAATACCCGTTTTTCATGCTTATTTCCACATGATACTTTAGTGAAATTTAATGCTATATTATTTTTCTGAAAGTCTGATAAATAATTAACAAATATTACTCGACTCATTTTGCATAAAGCTATTTTTACTTTAGAATAATAAGTAACACGCTAAGTGAATATTTTTTTAGGTACTGATCTGTAAAGGAAAATAAGTAGGGTGAATAAGTCGATGAAATTATTCATTGCTTTTAATTATGACTTTTTTGCAGAATGCAACCAAGAAGGTCACCCCTTGCAAAAAATATTTCTATCAGGATTTTTCATTTATTCGTAAAGCTGTGAAGAAGCAGGCCTAAATTTTTGGTTATCAAAGCCTTTTCCGAAAGATGGTAACCCATTTGATGATTGAAAATCAAAGCATCTCAACCAACCTGCAGATAGCGTTAATAAATTTTTATAAACGGAATGTCCAAACCACCCTATAACAGATAACGTTTCATTACTTAAATCCTCCTCTCTTCTCAAGTGGTCGCATGTGTGAATTACTTTAAAGGAGCAAATTCCTTTACCTTACTGACATGCTCATTGCCTAACATAAAAATTGCATGCTATTTGAAAAGTGTGGGCGTATCAAAAGTCACGGTTGGCATAAATGGCATTCTTGCATTGGTATAAATGCTTTTGCAGTAGTTTGTAGCCACGATGAGGAACTAATGCGAGATGCTCCCTCACTGTAACCTGATGAATGTCCACTCGCGCGCATGTTATTCATAACCCAACTTTTGTATTACCAGAGGTCACCACTTCTAGCTTACAACAGTTAATGAAGTTGGCATTTGGCTTTTTTACGAAATTTTTATCGACTAGTATTTAAAGTTAATCGTCATTGGAAAATTCGAGAACCTGTAAATTACTTATGCTATTCTCTTAAGCTAGCTCCCACTTTAAGCTAATGATTCATCTGCTAGAATATTTGCCCATTTTCCAACGGCCTCCTGTTAGTTGAAATACTTACGTCAATTTCTTTGATATTGTCGTTGCTGTCTTTGCTCTTAATTTTGAAGGATTCATTTGACAAAAGCATTCATTTGACTAGCCACATTTGTAAGTTTTGAGGGCTTCAAATCGTACTTAACCGTCCACTAGCATTTAGGCTCGAGAATGGTTAGCCATGGGTGCCGTCATTACATTTTCTGACCAAATTTGTAGTCATATTGGTGTTATACCTCATGGCAACGGCTGACGATGCTAACCTACCTTGTCTTTTACACTCCATATATTAATACTGTGGCATACGTTTTATTTACCATGGATGAAGATTGCAAGCTTTCGGAAGTATTCCAAAGCGCATCTTCGAATTTCATTGCCGATTTCTAGCAGCCATTACAGAAGTAAAGATAACATCCCATGATCTTACCACCCATCACCAACCAATGCTTTGACTTTCATTTGTTATGCCGTAGGCAACATTGCCGGTCTCTACTTCGTTCTTCTAGCTCATCTGCTCTTTGAGACATAAGAGCTTTGGCTCTTTGTTCCACAACTAATTTAATCTCTACAAATTTGAAGCCAAGGTTACCTCAGATGGGTTCATAAAACGCATACATCCTGACTCACGGGCATGTAATGAGATGCACTGGTGCATTTGAAGAGCCGATCCACATAAGGACATTATGAAAGTTGGGACATTCGTAATCGAAGTGCTTCTAAGGCTAGGTTGGACTGAGTAGTCCATAGTCCCTGCCCACATTTAAGCAATAACAGGTGAAATGCTGTTAAAATGGTTGTTAAATGATAAATTTCCCACTAGTCCTCAAATGGCAACTCTGGCTACAAAATTTGCCCGGTTAAGAGCTTTTAAACACAACCGAAACGCTATTTTAACTGCAACATTGCCATTATGGAAAGGTTTCACTTATTTTTTTAGAAATGTCTTAGAAGTGTTTGCCAAGCAATTTGACAAACGGCCGTTTTATACCACTTTAGCTTATTAATCAGTTAACAGCATTTTGAGGTGTGCACTTCACTAGGAAATTTGGTGAAATTTTGCCGTTTCATCAAATAACAAGAGAAAAGATAGAATAGCTACATTAGGAAAATTAACCTAAAATATTAAATTATACTCTGAATTTTTTCTCTTGTTTTTATTTGACTTTAGTGCCAAAATTATAATCAAATGCAAAACGTAGATATTTGGCATCCGATTGACCTTTTAATCTGGAATATTAACAAGACGAAGCTAAGGGCAAAATAGGTGGTAGTATGGAAAAAAATTCATTACTAACTAGTAACACAAAACGGGAACTCTAATGAGCCCACTGCATTACATGTCATCAGAAATTTTCGCGACGCTTCCAGAAAGCTTGATTGTCATATCGTTTCCAGAAGTCAGAGCGCTTCCAGAAGGGACTCATGTACGTCGGTTTCCAGAAGTAGGCTGCATCGCCAGCGTCATTCAGCGTCTCGCTCTCACCGAGGTATTCCCTCAACGCCTTTGACGGATAGTTCTCCATTAGGATCTCGTCGTCCAGTCTCTCTTTGCCCTTCGGGTAGGCGTAAGACACTGTTGCACAGGCAATCGTAAAAGCCAACAGAACTGGTATTCGGAGCTCTGCGAGATGGATGCATGAAACACAAACCATCCTTGCTTCCTTATTCAATGTGCTAACTTCCTCAGACGCCTCCCGAGGTTGAATTTATGGGCGATGCAGCACCAATCAGATGCAAGCACATATGACACACCAATCGCAGCCAGATAAAAGATCCTGGGAGTGATTCATCGAATCCCACTCAATTATCTTCCATTTCCTCAGTGATAATTTCTTGCTATTATAAACTCTTGTTTTAATTTGGGCTTAAATACTAGTCCTCGAATCGTTTAAGGCATAATGTACCTTGATTTATAAGTAAAGGTAATTTCTTTTATTGGCTAGCGCCCGAGATAACAATCGCGTCCAACATTGTTTTCCTATCGCACCTGAAAAGATAATTTAAAAACGATTCTAAAGCAATAATGCTTAAGGCATTTGCAAACAGTTGTATTAATTTCTTGGAGATAGTCCATTTTTACTAGTCGCTCTTTGCACGTTTTTGTGTACTTTAACCCAAAGTCTTGGTCTTCAATTTACATGGTCTTATTTGAATGGAATTTGCCCTTTGTGTGACCTTTAAGGTGGAGGAGGGAGAAGGTTCAAAGTAAAGCTGATCTGTACAATTCGCGCAATCACCCATCATAATACGATCCTACCTTAAGGTGAAGCATTTGCCAGTGATGATTTTACAATAGTCTCAATTGGATTCATCATTTCTTTTTTTGGAAAGAGGAAAGGAACGGGATGAGAAACAGTATGGAGATGTCCGTAGTTGTACTTTATCACCTACACTATTTGCCGCTTATCAGTTGGGCCCGTAAATGATTTTGGATTGGGTAATATCTCAAATGTTCTGTCAAGCACTTTATGACGAGTGTATGCATAAAAGCGAGTTCTAAAGTACCCCTTCTCAGCTAACGATGGAATGAGATTAGTATCCTGTTAGCCGCACTATCACTGGTAAGTAATGATTGGTCCTCAAAGGCGATCGATACTTGCTCCAAAGCAGCACTTCAAACCACTCATTTTTAGACCCTTCAATTTTAATGTGGTTTTGGTGAGTAATAAGGACTAAAAAGACCAAAATATTTCAAAAGGTGTAACTTTGAACGCATTGATCGAATCATTTCCTTTATTACTTTGACATTAATGTACAACTTGGTATTCTCTAATCGCTCAGAACAGTAGTGTGTCATGGTAAGACGATTACTGTTTGCATCTCTAGGGAATCCATTCACACTACCCAAAATCTGGTGTATTTAAACAAGCGATAAATTTTACTGCTGTCCCAAGAAAACCTTTATGTTAATGTTATTTAGCGAGGACAACCGGAAATCACCGAGAAAAGGGGCGGGGCGCTTTTACCAGCTAGTCTGGTGTCTGCGGTGTCTATTCACACTGCGAAATACACTAATAGGCAGAAATTAGTCATGAGTATTGGAAAGGAGTGAGGTTATGGAGACTGCACTAACAGCTTTGCAACTTTAACTTATTAAGTGAATTCATTCCTGAAAGTTAAGGCAGGAAGATTGCAAAACAGTGGCAAAAAGCCTAAGCAGATATGATTGCATGGTTAGAGTTGCACCGGTGGATTTTGGCAGGTATTATGCCAAATAAACCTTAAACAGTCTAATGAACTTGGGTATTTCTGAAAAATTAATCAAGAACACATACTTTGAGGACATTGTGTGTAGTGTCTCGAGACTTCCTTGAAGGCAAAGAAAGGCATAATACTAGGACGGAATATCGATATATTTAGCACACAGAAAGGGACCAAGCTACTGGCATGGCCCAAGGGCCAGCCCAACCGGCTAGGGCAACATGGCCACCTAAGTCACCGTAACCGGAATCGGCAGTCAATCAAACAAACTATTACAAGGCTCTTGCCTTTTCAAGTTGCCCCACTGTATTCCTTAATAGCCCGATTACTATCACTGCTCCGTGAAGGTAAGAAAGATGATAAGAAACTTCTTTCTAATTCATATTCAATTATTCGGTTTGAATGGCACTAATACGACCATTACTAAACCAATTACTCCTGTGGCTTTCGTCAATTTATTTCTCTATCATTTAGCTGGTCATAAAAATCCTATTTCGTCGCCATTTCGCATCAACTGTCAGTACAGAACCTCACTTCTTTGCATATTTCCCTTGCATGTAGGGACTTCTCAATGTAGTTTGTGCGTGAGCTAGGGTTTTCTACTTTGTACGCAAATTCTCTCCTGGCTATCTCATTTTAGCATAGTAGTTTTGGTAAACTATAGTTTTTGTATTGATATATTAGCGGTAGTATTTCCTTCATGCGCAAATTTTTCTCATTAAGAAATGGCTTATTTTTAAAGAGTACCTTGTAATAATTGTTTAAGTATGATTTCTCGAATGAATTATTAAAGGCTTGGCAAAAAATCGCTTGCGTGGCTGTATTCTGTCATCAAATGACATTGGATATCTTCTAGTTATTTTTTGTTTCGATAAATTCAATAAAATTTCGAAAATTTAGCCATGTCGGTGCATATCTAAGGTTCTTAATTCCACAGTGTTGCATATGAAGAAATGACATTCATTATTTCATCCGAAATTATGTCCTGACTTCAGGTGTGAAAGGAATACAAACTTAATGCAGTTTTTGCTTTGTGGACTTCCCACCAAGACATCTGTGATACTTATCGGAATGCACAATAGTCGTTTACAAAAATTAATGCTTTAGGATGACGTATTCTGCGATTTTACTGGTGTAGAATGTAAAATAATGCCATACCCAATATAAATGTTCGTGGTGAGGCCTAGTGTCAGTTGTGAAGGACAAACGTATCATGTAAAATGCTTTTTATTTTATCGGTACATCTAGTTCGAATTGGTGAGCAAAATGCTACTTCACCCACATCGCTCTATGGGCTGCTTTCATTTTGTATTAGCCAAATAAGAATTTACAAACCTCACTGATGGGCAAGGACAAGCGTAGGCCATTTACGCGAGAACAAATGTATCATAAATTTGTGCTAATTCAGAAATTGATGACATCGGCATGAAAACCATTGTTACTTAATAATATCTAGTAGAATGCTTTGCAGACGTGGTTGTGAGTGTAGAAGAAAATTACGGACTCTCGGAAACAATGAAAAAATGCTCAAAAAAGTAGATGGGGCAGATCGTATCATAACAGTTAAGGATTTCCATTTTTTTAGACGGAGGTGAGACGCCATTGGGCAAGTTACAGAAACAATAATCGCTATTCTAAATTGGATGACTGGAATGCTGAAGGTGAATTATCACGCAGGTATTTGAGCCTTCAGATTCTTGGAGGACGATAATCAGGAAAGAGACACATCGCGCACCCTTTGTGTACTTAATAGGGGTGTTGGAAACTATCACCTTGGTAGCAATGGCGATGAGCAGAACTAGATGCTAAAAATGTTTTACATTAGAAAACCTATATGGCTTTTATTGTATGAATTGTAGAACGCTTGATCTGACCAGTGCTAGCAACTGCGCTCAGATGGTTCGAAGCAGGACCAACTAACTATGATGTCATCAATTAACGATAGCTCAAGTTGGTTGCAATTTTTGGCGTCTCAACGACTGCAAGCTCCATAAAGTTCACAAATAAAAAATAACGCCATTTTAATGGTCGAAAGTTGCGCTACTTACAAAGTTGCTAGTACCCAGTATCCAATCTTTCCGACTTGTTTCCTCTGTTTTCATGTTCAATATTTTATTGCATTAACCTATTGAAACCAGTACCCCTTAAAGTTTTGTTTATCAACGATAGTACAACTATCCCAGGTTCCATTCAAAAATGCGATTTTCCCACTAACTTAAAGTCTTTAGAATGTTTGCGAAGAATTGTGCAGCGAAGTAGGTCTTCCCAAGGGCGAAATAATCCGAATAAAGTACCACCAAGTAAATGCTAAGGTCTAGGCCCTGTCACAGAAACATTTAGACAGGCCACCAAGTGGTGAGCGTTACATACGCTCGGATAATCATCATTTCCAAGTTACGAAGCCAGCGTACGCGTAAGTTTTGTTTATAACACAACACACTGCCGACATCCATTTGAGACAACACTGCTTTTTGTCTCTTTTTGGCTATTCAACCAGTATTAGGACTAAGAGTGATGCATTTGCCTATCATGCACTAACAATTATTTTAAATTGGCTTTCATAAGGGGCATTTTGTCTAGACTTTTGACAAAGGTGCGAACTCTAATCGAACCAAAGTCACCGAAACTTATGCAACACTGTTATATAACATGAAGCGCAATAATATGAGCTTGTGCACTAGAATTAAGAAAGTGTTTCATAATAAATAATTTGACACAGTTTTACTGACTGTTATGAAGTCTTCACCAGGCCTATTTTAGGCTATAGAAGAGGCTAAATGGATTACTTGGTGGGTAACTTTTATCCATCTTGGTAGAGGTATAGATGCTGGAAGACTCCTAAATATTCTTTGGCAACCCAAAACGGTATTTCATGTACATGCACATTACCTGCAACCTTTCCTGTTCATAGTTCCTCTATGATCGTGAAATTAGAATGAAAGTTGTCCACCTCACGGTGATATCTCAATTTTTACCGGTAAAGTGGGACACAAAGAGGATATAGAGACCTTTTTATCCTGTTTCTTACATATTGAGCTTCACCAATTCCCTAATGATCTTGCCTTTTAAGCTATTTCATTTCAGATCCACATGCTCAGCGAATTGCTGTAGGATCATAAGCATAAAGCATAAGATGCTCTAACGTTTAATCGAAAGGCATATAGTACTGCCTAGCAACTCGATTCGCGAAACTCACGGTGAGGTTTGTGAGAAGGAGGCATCTCTAATTAACTTATTCAATTATTTCAAGGAAACGACGTAAAGCGATGCATTAATTATGTACAAGTCCTAGGCGATTTCATAATGCGAAACCTCACCCAAACATAAATCGGCCCAAGCGTAGGCAACGAGAGGCAATGCGCGCCAGAAGCTCCAGCTCAGGGCACTAAACACTGCTCTCTAATGCCGCGCCACCGCTGTACCCGGGTAGTGAACGCAGACGCTCTAGTTTAGAGGATGGAGAGCAGGTACTTATAGCACAATCGCAGTTCTGCATTTTCTAAATTCTCCCACTTTGCAATCGCACCCGAATCGCAAGGTAGAAGCTAGTCATAGACCGAGCAAAAATGACAATTGGGTTGAGGCATCTTGGTTAGCTAGGAGTCCCTAGGCTTCCAATCAAAGCAGGACCCCCTCTCCACTCCTCTCGGGCATTCAAGTCAATTTCATCCGGAGAGTAAACAGCACTATCAATCGCTCTAAAACTCCTTGGAGTATCCATGTTTTGGCAGGCACCAAGAGCCCTGTTCTACCTACTAAAACTATATTCCAAACAAATGGAGGCCGTAAGGGCTCAGATTCCTAGCACACACATAACCATCTGCGATTTATTTCATTGACATCTCACAAGTTTCAAAATGAGCATCTCACAAGCAATTACCATGGAGGACGAGAGCAAAGCAAAAAGCCCGACTCCATTTGCATGCGATTAATGTGTTTGTGTACACATGGCAGACAAGCCCCGTGGCTTAGTCAGTTCAAATTTGAGTGCAGCACGTTAGCCGAGTTCATAATCCGCGCAGTTTATTAGCTTCAAGAAAAAACACTTAAGGAAAAGGACAAACAGGAAAAGCAGGATATCGAGGCCGGTTAGGGAGAGTAAAATACTGCACTTGGCAGAATACAAAAGAGTACGAAGAAAGCGGAGGAGACTTGAGCATCTACCCAATCGATTTGCGGCGGGGGTGAGATGCAGGAGAAAGAACATGCGACCGTTGTCGAAAAAGGACACGAAATGATTAAAAGATGGTGGCGATGATTTTGAATGAATAGATGTGCGCTGGAGTGTATAGAGCTCGAGGAGACGTTCGTACATGGAGGCGAGCAAATTTCGGGACAAGCAAGTGTGCAGATTGTCATCTCTTAAAAACAAAGGAGAGCAGAATAGGTAGGAGACGGCATTGGCGACGATAATAGAGAGTCCGCTGCCCTTCGCGTGGCTTTGACAGACGAAGGAACTAGACGTGGTGACTGGTGGCTGAAGAGGGAGAGGGGACATCTGTGCCTAGCAGATGATGCATTTCTTCTTCGTCCGTGTCTTTTTAGGGACCGGCGTTCGGTTGTTTATTTGACGCACCAAATCAAAGAACACCTAAAGTCCACCAAAGAGAGATGAATTAGCGTGGCTTCGATAGGCAGCTAACAGACTCATTCGTCGAGCCATTTGTAAGCGATAACAGCGAGCTTTTACAAAGAGAACAAGGGTTCAAATAAAGATTTCTGTTTACGGAAAAAATACCTTAAAGCTTTCGTTTTTAAACAGCATTCGATAATTACGCGGGCAAACCGTTACAAAAGTATCATCACTAAGCGTAATGGAGGCGTTTAGACTAATAGCACGAAGTATCGGTTTGCAACCTGACGTAATTTTAGAAATAAGCAACTAGAAGCGGTCATGCGAAAACCGGAATTTATTTTTATTCAGGCTCTCATAATGGCAAATAAAGTTACTTTTATTCAAAACATTAATGTTTAAGGTGCTAATTTTCTGTTGACCGATTCAAAAGTTTTTGGTTTTTATAAGAAACCGTTTAAAAGGGTAGATATCACACATTCAGCACATTTGCCGAAAGTCAGTTGGAAGAATTCGTTAACAATAGGGAGATATTCCGGTAATAAAAAGGCGGCTTAACAAGGAGAGAGTGCCGTTTTTTTGTTTGCGCCATGGCCTCCAAATGGAAGAGCAACGATATGGGAATCCGTTCACATGTAGATAAAAGCGATGTTTTATTCTACTACATAGGCACGAATGCCTACACCAGTGAATTTTCTTCTACACTAAGAGGAAATGTAAGGCGTCGAAGTGGGATTCGATAGCGTTCGAACGCCTACACCAAATAAATAGGAAATAAGCCTTTTGGTAAGTTTTTGGACAGGATCATTAGAAGACGTAGTAGTATTCGAAAGCAATGAATGATTGCACTGGTTGTTCAAAAGGCTAAGTTAATATGCAACGGGAATCTAAAAAATGATCACCGATGCTATAGCCTCGTAAACAAGGCTGTATAACATAAACAATGCTTGATGACTGCGCTCATAACATCGTATAAACATCCCGGCGGAAATTGTCTATGCACAGCCCGCACAACGACAGGTGTAAATGCTCCATTGGGGAAGGCAAGGTTCGCACGCGCTTCGATATACTTTTTTTGCAAAAGCGTAGGCGCGCAGATTGAATGAAAAGGCAAAAAAGCGGGTATTAATGGGCAAAGAGAAGTGAGCGTTTCAGGTATGCATGCGTAGACACCGAAAGTGGGAGCCTCCGAAGGAGGTCTTGGCGCTACAAGCACGTACGTCAGGTAGCGCATTATGTGATGTGACGCAATCAAGAGTACAAGAGTGGACGTAGAGGGCAAGGGAGGGGTGGGCCGGAGTAACCCATGTTGGATGCAGAAGAAGCCTTCTAGCAACACTGGGTGCGAGCGCGCGCACACACGCCAAAGATGACTCATAGAGCGCACATACACATGCGCACCCACATACAGGTCGTCGTGTGGTCGCCAGGATGCTAAAACGAACGCATTTGCAAGTGTTTCGCTTAAACGGGCTTTCATGGTATTAGGCTGTACGCATGTGTGTACACGTTCAGTCAATACACACACATGCAAAACTCCGTTTACCCGACACGAGGAAGCGGAAAAGGGCGCGCACTCGGCGAAAAAGTTAGGGCATTTCGGTCCAATCGCACTTATTGTGATAGTACAGAAAAATGCAAATGAACCCAACAAAACGACTACTCTTAATATCATTTACAGTGCATGATTAACAAAAGGGCTTAGTACGTTTACCGCAAGTTTATGCAAATGCTTATGTCGAGGTCGCTAAAGGGCAAAAGCCTGGGTAAAAGATTGCTTAATACCTCATATGCGACACTTAAAAACGTTTTTAATATAAAACCGACTACTAGTAGTGGATATTGGCATGCAGAAATTTCAAAATACAAATTCAAATATAGGCAACCACTCCTTTGCTTATAGGGACAATTTCACACCACTGAGTTGAGGCGAGGTTGATTCAAGTGATACTCGGGCTACTTGCGCAACAGGTACTGCTGGGAAATTAAATGAGACGATAGGAGACACTGAAAGATCTCACCTCGTTAACATTGATTTTGGCTTTGGCACTGGTCTCCATAAAAACACAATTCCAATTCCTGGCCAAGGTTTGACCCTGCTCCCTGCCCACCACACGCTCGTTGTCAAGATCGCACTTGTTTCCCACCAGCACAAGAGGCACCTCGTGCGTATCCTTCACACGCAGAATCTGCTCGTAGAGATCCGCCAAGTCGTTGAAGGTGGACTGGGAGGTAATAGAGTAGCAGAGCACAAATCCCTGACCGTTTTTCATGTAGAGATCGCGCATAGCCGTGAATTGCTCCTACAAATAACGCACTTTTTATGGTCCGACACAAACTACGGCCCCCAGATTATCTGTTTTGTGAAGATCAGAGGGTGTCCAACCAACATGCATTAAAACTAACCATTAACAACCAGTCTACTCAAAATTCATTCATATCTACCAAAGACTCTGTGAGAAAAATGTCTACGTAAGAGTAGTACTAAGACTCGTCTGACTTTGAACAATAAGTCACGGCAAAAGTGGGGCCGCAAATGGCACCAAGAGGGGGCGACTAAGCATGTTAAATTCGACGAGATTAATGTAAATACTAGAAAGAGTTCCGGTGCAAGAGACAGTACCCTTCGCGGTTTAAAAAGAGTTAGAAGGAAAGGATGCAATCACATACTGTGCCTGCAGTATCGAGAATTTCAAGCATGCACTGCTGGCCATCCACGTCGATTTGCTTCCTGTAACTATCCTCAATAGTGGGATCGTACTTTTCGACGAAAATACTCTGTACAAACTGCACCGTCAGCGCGCTTTTGCCAACACCTCCGCTGCCGAGAACTACCAACTTGTACTCTCGCATTACCAAGATTCCACGTGAGACCAAAGGTTCCTCCCACAAAAATGCTTTTGAATAAAAGGTAAAATCCGAGTTACTAAAATCATCACCACAGATTGAGGTGGCAGAATAGCAATCCAGCTTGAATGGTAGAAAAGCAGTACGAAACGGAATCTTTCGAGCATTATGAGAGAACATGGTGCAAAAATGGAATGAAGATGGCAATTTGACAAAAAATATTTACCCCAATGGTAAAGTAAAACTCTGAATTAGTGTCATTTTTGAGAATTTGAATCCAAGAGAAAAATAATTATAAAAATCAGGAGATACCACTTTTGAAATCTCTAGTGAATAAACCATTTGGTAGGGCCTGAAAAGCAAACATTGGGAATGCAAGCCAGAAATTTCGTACTGCATAGATCGTACGACGAACTGTGCAAACGTAACAGAGTTCCGAAAATCAGGGAAAAGCTGCTCAAAAACATAAAATTACCGGGCTAAGGAGGACTAAATCCAGAACTTAATTGGGCAATGGAAGATAAACATTAGACAGCCACGTGCTGGAGGAATTCAATTAGGATTTGCTTACATTTAAAACCGCAAAAATTTTTTTACCGAAAAGTTTAATAACAACTCGACATTCCGCAAGAGATGTATACCACAGCTCACCTGAAAGAGATATTTCAAGCGAATTGGTCTAATTAAATGGTAGTGTATTGAAATACCCTTAGCAAACAAACCAAAAAAAGAAGGAGACAGCATTTTTAAGAAGGCACCTCGACTTTTATAAAATTGTGGAAAATAGTCCAAAACTATCATCAAAAAGGAGACAACTACGAAGCCGAACTTACACTAACCGCGCCCTGAATCAGTATAATTGAAAATGATCAAAAAAGACTTTTTTGTATTAAAAAGACAACTACTAGCCTTTTCTAACCTTTAAAAACGAAAATTATTATTTTTGCTCCTACGAATAGTAGGCATTTTTTCTAATGTACAAAATGAATTAGCAGGAAATGAGGCCATGGAGTCAAAGAACTTAGGCTTAATTAACCTACTGGCTTAAAAATTTTGCAGAACGTTATGAATTTGATCGTTGTAGATCATGATTTTATGAGAATATGCTGAAGCGTTATTTCTTCATATTTGCGCAGGTGGTGTAGTACTTTGTTTGTTTGAACTACCGGTTTCGGTCAGGGTCACAGAGGTGGCCATTGTAGTACCTATGTTCTTTAAGTGTGCTTTGTAGTTTAGAGGCGGAAAAGCAACTTGAACTCGGTAGCAAAGCGGCGTGGTGACTCAGGAGCGCGACCCAGCCCCATCATAAACTCTTATAGGGCCTCACTGTACCCACTTTCTCCCATAATAAATATACTGAGGCGTGTTCAGACTTCTAATAACAAGGGCGATCAGAATGAAGAGGAGGAACCCTCTATAGCCATATTGCCCTGGCTGCGTAGGCTGGCCTCCGGGCCATGCCACCAGCCTATTTCCTTCTGTCCGTTGAATATATATATATATATATATATATATATATATATACTCTACTCTGGCATTCTGCCTTCTTTTGCCTTTGAAGGAGCTTTGGAACGCTAAAGGTGGCGCAACGCTTTTACTTTAAATATTTTAGAAGTATGGACTTTGGAAGTTAAACTTTTATTGATCTGCATGGCCTCTGGGTCCTAAAAGTAGCTCCTTGACCCTTTTGTAGCGTCCCAAGGCTCCCTTGAAGGCAAAAAAAGGAAAAATACTATGGTAGAATATACATTCTACAGAGAGAAGGCAATGAGCCGCTGGCATGGCCTGAGGGTCAGCCCACGCAGCTAGGGCAATATGGCCACCTCTGTGTCCTTGACAGAAACCAGCCGTTCTAACAAACAAAGTACTACTCGCAGATTGTCAAGTATAGCTTTTCTTGCATTTCTTTGTCGTTGGTTTCATGTCGTTTCACACAAGTTACTTACAAGTCCTTTTTAAAATAAACAATATGGTTTTCGGTTGTTACAGTATCTCTATCCCCTTAAAGTGGTAAAATCATTGATGCTTTAAACGTTTTTCGCTTCACAGATTGCCGATAATTTATCACTTTATCGTTGTGCTTTTCCGTGGTCTCGATGTTCTCCCAAAACATGCTGTCCTTCGCCATGTTTAAGAACTCATTTTGTGGCAATTTTCTTTGAGCTTCCCTTTGCCTTGTACCGCACAGCGTCTTGGTTCGCGTAAGTGCATGTTGCTGTATGGGGACTAAGGGGCTACAATACCGTGTCGTATTATGGGTCGCGAATTTAGAGCGATTTGTTGTACTGTTCATTTTGTTTGTAAAATTACAAGGTATTCAAAAACTTGTTTTTGTGTTAATGTTGTAGGGCTTTAACGCTTTTAGCTGACCTTGCATTTATCTGAATATGCATAATAAAGCGCCAGGCTTATAACTCTGACCTCTAAGATCTGGTTGGTCCGCAGGAAATTCTTTTATTTTTCCTTTGATCGGTTTGTCTTTTTCGTGGTGTGGTGAAGTGTGTTTTTTGGCTCCCTGTGAGTCACTCCGGCTCTGATTTTATTTTTAAACGCTTCTTTACACCTGGTTGCCAGATATCGCTATTGTGGACTTGACACCCTCTATTCCTCCATCTCGCCCTGTGGAGGAGTCTTTTGAGACGTCTTCAACAGGTGGGTCCGAAACTTTACCTCATAAGGCAATGGTGCCTCAGACCTGAGTGCTTCTTTTCAAGATATTCTTTCCGAGTTTTATTTCTTATGCACATTTTCTTAAGCCGTGTTCTTTTCTACCACTTTAATAAGTGTTTTTTATCATATGGATCGGAAAAGCTTGTTCTCCTCTCTTCCTATTAAGAGCTTTGCTAAAAACGTGCATTTTAAAGTTGTCTTCAGTTGCTACCACGTTTTATCTTTACTCTCGTGTTTTTAGGTCTACAGGTAGTGCAAGTAATGAGCACCGGGGAGTTAAATCTCAAAAGCAGCACGAAAAGCGAAGGTACTCCTTGCGTCTGAGCTTTCATTCATCTATAACTTGACCAAGAAGAATAAGTTGATGCGGTGTTCTTAGTTTTACCTTTTATTTGTTTTATGAGTTCTAACTTTGAGTAGGTCTTTTATATGTGCTAATTCTGCATCTCCTATCTGATAATGTGGTTGGTGATGTAAAGCCACGATAGACGGTTTAAGGTAAAACCCATGTTATACATTAGCCACATACGATTTTTGATACAAAAAGGTCGAAATTAAACTGTAAGCACTTCCATTTTAGGAGAATACGTCATTATCAAACCCACCAGAGAGCAGATTATGCGGGCATTGAGGGAACTAGAACAATGAATTCCCCTGCCATATGTATTTGAGCATTTTTGTATCCCTATTTATTACAATATAAAATCAAGTTCATACTCCACTTTGTGGAGTATCCACTTCTAATAGTGCTCATATGGTTGCCGTCTGATGCTAAAGAGGTTATAACTTTCCTAGAGGCGTCAGTCTAACTGTGATTTGTAATTTTTTACTTCTTATGAGCATTATGCCGTACTTGTCCGATTCAGATGTTATTTTCAGTTCCGAATTAAGTGATGTTCTGCGACTTGCGCCATGATGTGCTTGTGCGTACTGATCCCGTGGCCGAATTCAATTCAGACAGCTACATGCTTTAGAGCCACTCTAGGCCTGGTGTTGCGCTAGCATTAAATAAGTTGGGCAAAATCCTCATGGTCCGTGTGCCGGACGATGTGGTTGGTATCTTCTACGCAACACAGGTTTGATGTGTGGGTATTGATCAATTTGTGTACAATTTTTTAATTCCACCCCCTCTCATCTTTTACGCCAGAGCCGCTGCTGACGTCTTAAAATCTTATAGTTGGTGAGGTGCTTGTCTCTATTATCTCTTGCGTTTTAGGTATCTGGGGTGCCATGAAGGGAAGTTTAACGGGTGAGCATAACATAACCTCGTACATCTAACCTTAAATGGCAGAACTTATAGGTGAAGAATCAAGACTGAAATCGGAATTATCGTCCTTGAATAAAAGGATAGAGACTCTCATGCACCAACGCGAGCTACTGCAGACAGAGTACGAGCAGGTAGTGCATCGACTCTCTCTGGCCAGGTTAAACTCCGCCAAAACTTCTGACTTATTCACCGAGTACTCTGATCAGAGGGTGTTTCTTTGGACCTCTGAACTTGATCGTGTTCGACGCGAACTCTTCCGCATTCCTGAATTTCGTCCTCTTCAACTACTTGCTATAAACGCTTTCTTAGACAACCGGGATGTGATCCTCGTCATGCCAACTGGTAAATAACTTACTATATATGTTTAAGTAGCGGTGGTTGCGACTGCATCTGACTAAAACTTTCTAGGCGCAGGTAAAAGTTTAGTCTACCAGTTGCCGTCCTTCTTGGAAATCTCCGAGTACGCGTGTAAGTTTACCCTGGTAATCAGTCCGCTTGTTTCTCTGATGACCGACCAGGCGATTGGTTTGCGGCGATTGGACATTCCTGCGGGTTCCGTGGCCATTCTCGATGCTTCATCACCTCCATCAGAGCAGCAGAAAGTACTGCATGCCATCGGTGGCGAGGGCAAGAGCAAGGTGGTCCGAAGCGCTTAGCATATACTAGTTTACATTGAATACTTATGAGCAGTTACATGGACAATTATTTTCCTGCATTCTCTTATAGTACACTGATTTTCGAGTTTCTGAAAAGCTTCAAAATGATTTCTGTAAGGCGCTCTTATCCATCTCCGTGATTACCTTGTTATCGACTGAAAGCGATATTCGAAGCAAAAATTTTGGTCGAAAAGGTATAGTGTTGTGGTGCTGGTGTTTTGGTAAGCTGAAAGAGATTCGCAATAAACACTGTCACGGTGATCGTTGGTAATGGTAAACACTACCAAGGTACATACCTTCCATGCGCAAAGCTTGCATTTGTTCTTAAAAGAAGTAAAATTCCTCTTAAGAATGCGCATTTTAGTTGAATCGTCGCGTATGATTGCGATTGCCTTAGCAAAGGAGGATTTACCTCAATTTCTAAAAACCTCTTTTGAGAAAGTCTTTTTTACATATTGTCCCTGTGATTGCGTTAGTATTTCCATCATCAAACTCCACATAGCTTTAAGGTGCAAGGATTAATCTCAGCCACAATCTTTGGCATTTCTTTTTCGTGACAACTTGTGGCGCTACTATGCATTATCAAAACACTGAGGAGTTGTAGCTCCAGGATTCGAGAGCACCGTCGTCTGCAATTTGATTGGCCTTTTAGCCGTTGGTGGGAAGCTATCTACGAGTTCTCTTCGTGACGCCGGAAAAGCTGAGCAAGTCGAAACGCTTGATGTACCGACTGGAGAAGGCGTACAAGCGGGGTAGTCTGGCGAGGATTGCGATTGATGAGGTCCACTGCGTGAGCCAATGGGGCCACGACTTTCGGCCCGACTATAAATTCCTCCACGTCCTTCGGTCCCAGTTCCCGCACGCGCCTATCCTTGGTCTTACTGCTACTGCTTCTGCTGAGGTCATCCTCGACATCCAAAAGATGCTCGGACTCCAACAGCACCGCTGTCTCGTCCTCCGGTCCTCATACAATCGACCCAATCTTCGATATGAAGTGAGTCGCTCCATTATCGCTTTCTGTTTTCCCATTTGGGTTTGTGAGTTGTTTGTGTTCAGGCAATTGTAGCTTTTCAAATTAGGCGACCCAAAAGACGGAACAGTAGGTACTATAAATGCGAACCTTCTCACAATCGGTCTGACTTCTCTCCCTTATCCCTTCCATTTTTCAATTAAATCTGTCTCAGTTCGTTCTCCCGCCAATTTATTTTAACTAACCAACCTCGCAAAGCACGGATAGCATGAATGGAGTCACATTACTTTTCCGCCATTAGTGGGTTGAGGTGGACCGAACCCTCCGTACGGTAAACAACCATCCTGAACAGCTTTTAAGTTGATAATCCATGCTATTTTACCGGCGTGAACCGCTCTCCTCTACCTGAAAACTTTTCTGATTAACTTACCACTTTCAGGGCACATGGCTTGCAGTCACACTCTTTTCGGTGAGGTTTGATTATTCTGATCTTGGACTTATTCTATGCCAAAACTGGGTAGGCTCTGTCCATTAAAGCTGTTTGCGTTGTTTTTTCTTTTTTTATTTTCTATGCGAACCTTAAGAAAGGCTGTTAGCCATGATGTAGCTGGAACAGTAGTGACATTAAACAATTTGACGCTTTGTGAGTTAAATAGCTTTGCTCGAGATCGGGCACAATTGATAGTCTTGTGTAGAAAGTAATTCTTCCAAAGTCTTTGTACTGTAAAGTAAATTTTTCAAAATACTGCTTTATTTAATCATAATTCCTCTCTTGCTTCCGCGTCAGAAAATCTAGTGCGTTTAAATTCTGAAACAAAAATGGTAAATTTCAGAGCATTGTTTTGGGCTTTTAATATTCCTACTTTTGCTCCGTAGTTTCCTTAACTCTCGATATTCGCTTAGTACTGAAGTTTCCGAAGGCGTCCTTCGCAGTTCGTTTATCTCATTTGTTCGATCTGCTTCAACCATCATTTAGAGGTATACCATTACTAATTATACCATCGACCTTATCTGCTGAGGCATTTTGCCACCTGGCTTGCCACAAGTTCATAAATAACATCTTTGCCTTCTGTCTCTGGACGCCGCTCATTTCATTTAAACGTTTAACCTAATCCCGTCAGACTACCAGTGAATCCCCCTTTTGATAGCCCATACGAGAAATTACATTATTTAAATTCATCGCATGCACTAGGTGCGGTTTCAATCTGGTCCTATTACCTCTTCCTACGGCACTATCTGCGAGCTTTTAAACTCAGAATTTTCAGGACAGTCGGGTACGTGTTCTCCTCTATAAGGTCTACGTAAATCTTGCTATCCGTTTTAATTGTTGTTTCCACACAGCTTCCATGCCAAGCCATTGTCACTATTTCAGCTTCTTCTCTCCTAACGTATTGTGCAGGTATTATATACTGTCTGTCCCAGAAGGACACGGAAAGCCTCTCGACTTTCCTCAACGAGGAGGGTATCACAGCTGCATTTTACCACGCTAACGTTGACCCGTCTCAACGCGAGCGCGACCATGTGGCTTGGCTGGATGGAAAAATTCAGGTCTGTCCATTTTTTTAACCACCCAGTATTTTTCTCCACTTTTTTTAGGATTATGCCAATTAAATGATTAACCAGAGATATTACCCACCATTTGTTTCCTTAAAGATCCCAAGCTAAAGTAGTTGGCGGGTTTGGTTTAATATTTTGAAGTCAGCTCGAATAAGATCTTTTGTAATATGCATGCGTGCATTCTTTTGGTCTACCCCGGCGTAATAGATTACCCTTTCTCAGTCTATTTGCATAAAACAAAGTGGTATCTGAAATCAAATCTGCAAATGACTTTCAGGGCCGACTTTACCAACTCGACGAAGAAATCTTTATCAGTGCGGATTCACTCCTAGAAGCTCCTTTCGGTTCCGCTTATTAAAGTCATGATTCGCTGCCTTCTTTCTAAAATAGGCAGATATCAACTTAAAATTACGAAGAAAGCTTGCTGCGTTTTTTTCCCACTTTGAATGGGAGTGCAAGAAACAGTTTAGCGAGATGCGAAATTCGATCGTTTTATCACAGTCAATTCCTCTTATTGAACTTACTCCCTTCTTCCCAACTGCACTAAAATGTACTTTTACTCTTCCCACTTCTAAAACGCGGTCTGCGACAAGTACCATAACAGCTTTGTAGGACGAGAAAAGTGATTAGTCTGTGGACTTATTTGCGCGAAGTGGGCCGTCTGCAATACATCGACCTTTGTATTCTCTTGAAAAGGTGATTTATTTCGTGTGTGAATTTCCTAGATGCGCAATAAAGTGATGCTTCATTGATTGCTATGGTACTATTTGTCGAAACCACTCCACTTGGTCAGTTGTTAAGCAAAGATTCATTTCTATGTTTTTTGAAAGTGCGTGATTGCGTAGTTTTAAGTAAGAGTTCTTGGTAGTTTTTGATCACTTCTTTGTCTTTATGGAAATCGTTTCTTCGAGTTTTGAATTCGTCTGGAATGCCTCCGAATCATCTACTCTTTTAATCGTTTTCAGTCCATCAATCATGCAGACATGTAAAAATTCATTTTGAGCTACCAGACTCTTACATGCAAGTGATTTAGCTAATTTTAGAACATTTGGTCATGCTGCAGTGTGGAAGTTAAGTAAACTCCAGTAAGAAGAATTTGCTTTGAACTGGGCTTGGTGACAGTGAGAATTGTTCAGTGAAGCGACGATCACCACCGCTTGCATTGTAGGTGATGGTGGCGACAGTGGCCTTTGGCATGGGCATTAACAAGCCGGACGTACGCTTCGTGTTGCACTTATCGCCGAGCAAAAGCGTGGAGAACTACTACCAGGAGTCAGGACGCGCAGGACGCGATGGTGTCCCAAGTCGAGTGGTACTGTTGTGGCGCCTAGCAGATCTCTTTCGTTTGGGCACCATGGTCTTTGCGGAGCAGACAGGTCTGCGCAAGCTTCTTCAGATGACTGCCTACGTCGTGGAGACGAGGCGTTGCCGACGCTGCCTCATTAGCGAGGCCCTTGGGGATACTGATTGGTGTGCTGATCGCTGCGAACTCTCGCCCTGTGACATCTGTTCTAACTCCTCTCCCCCCACTACTTCCACTGCCTGTAAGCAATGTGATTTCATTTTCATTAAGCTTTCACTAGCCTCGTTTTGACTATTCGGTAATTTGAAGAAACCAGCTCTGAACTAAATGCGAAATCGGTGACTGTGGTTTAGATACTTTGCAAACGTGTGCTCCAGACTAACATGAAAGCTCTTTTTTCAATTGTACTTATTAGAGGCTGTGGAGCGTTCGCGTGAATGCTTCGTTGCTAGCCGTTTCAGATGCTTGACGAATTGCAGTCATCGTTGCTAATGTGAGTGAAGATTCCGATAAGCGATTTAACTCAGTTTATGTGGAGATCTGATCAACAAAACTATCTGATGAGATGAAGCTTATGATTAAACCGGCTTCAGGATGCATCCCATTATAGCATTGAATATTCACCTCCGTATTTGAAGACTACTTTACACGAATCGAATACTTGTTTCACGTCATGATTTGCTTAATTTTGATAGCTTGTGAGCTCCCTCTGACACCTGCTCTACTTGTCGCATAGGTTTTGTGGACTTGAATCAATGTCTAGTTCTCTCTACTATCGTGCCTTAACTGAATGCTCTTGTATATTTGAAAAAGTGGTGACAGCCTAATGATGACACCAACGCTCACGGAAAATAGTATATGAACAAAGCTTTTTCGAGGTGTTGTTTGGAATCAATTTATGATTGAGTCGATAAAGTGGAGGACACTGGACTGTATTATGCAGAGGTGGTCATTGAAGTGTCTCACTAGCTGTGCTTTTAAATGTTTAATTCCTTCTTTTGTGAAGAAAGGTCATCCTCGGCAATTGTACCTTCATTACTATCCCTTAATTTTGGTTACTAATTCCTAGTAGGTGCATTTTGGTACAATAGTCTGCATCAGCAGTCAAGATTAATTAAAGTAATTAAGACCTGAGGCTATTGCGAATTGAATAGCAGAATGTATCTCCTCGCGTACCTTTGTGTGAGCGTTTCTTTTTGGAGTCAAGGTGAAATGGATGCGACTGGAGTTATCAGTCGGGTGCGGGCGATCCTTGAAGATATGCGGCTTAATTCTCAGCGCCTGACGGGGGCAAAGTTAGTGGACCTGCTGGTGAAGGATACAGACGTGGCTGATGCACTGGCCGGGGCACTGGTGATCCGCCTAAGTCGCAGGCAGCAGACGCGTGTCTGCGAGTATCTGGTGGCCTGGTGCCTCTGCCACGAAGTAGTCACACTGGATTTCCACTTTACGCCCTACTCAACTATCGCCTACGTCGTCTCTACCGCCGTCTCTTCCCCACTGCCTACGAAGATCTACCTCCCCGTCGATATTTGGGCCCACAAAGAGGCTCCGAGATCGTGTCGAAAGCGCTCTGCTCCTGCCACCATTGAGCTTGATTCTGACTGACTCTCCGCATATGCGTGTGTGATGGAAGGTCTTTTGACACCTAATTTTCATTCACTTGAGCGATGAAAGGTCCCTCCGGAATAACGCTTGTGGCATTTCACTACCAGTAGTTCTGGGTATGATGGCATGCATTTGTTCCGTCGGATACAATTCGATCGTTGTGGCCTGACTGAGTAGCTTCGTGGCTTTTGCGGTACTTCTGATGGATAGTAGAGATAAAAATGATAACGCAGTCGTCATGTAGTTTTTTTGCTTGAATTGTTAGTTTGCATTTAGTCGCTATGCGATTTTATAATATATAATCTTATAGTCCTAAATTGATGTTTAGGAGTGAAACTGAAAGTCGAAATAAGCATTTTTGACACCGTCCATTCTCTAGAGTTAGGGCGTTGCACTCTGTTTACCTGACTCAGGAGATTCACCGCTACTGTTACCGTGTCCTGTTGAGTGTCGCGTCCTTCAACCTAACAGGAATCCAAATTTGAGATACCCTAGGTGTCTTCACACAGTCTCGTTAAACACTGGTATTCCGTCAGACTACTCCTAGCTTTCTAAATACCGAACAGTTGGTTGAGGATTTAGTGCATTGAAAACCATGTCTGTTTTCAGTTCATTGAACAGCTAGCACTTACAAATTATTCTCAAGCAACTTATCCACCGGTAATAATTGTAGTGCTTTAACTACGGTGAGTAGTGTACGTGGGAAGCGAAATTATATCGGAAGTGTCACTAGTCGGGAACTCGGTTCGTTCTAGCTGGTGGTTTTTGGCGGGCAGCTGTGCGCGCAATTGGTGTCTAACAACAGCAACTAAGGCCGTGTACTGGCGCGGAGAAAAATTCTTTCTAACACACATATTTTGGCTGCAAAAGATAGGAATGCCTGCTCCAAATAAGGTGTTTCTGGCAAATGATAAGGCAGAGCATTGAATGGGACTCTAGAGCATTCTTTAGGGGGCATAGCAGCGTTTCGCATCTGCAAGTCCTACTAAGTATGGTGCAGAATTGAGCAAAATCTCACATTTCGCATATTGTCAATTTCGTCGGACTGTATGCTGCATGGGTGTCATGTGGTCTGGAAATTACTGCTTCCATACAGCCAGCTTTTATTGCAGATCGCCCCTTTTTTACGTCGTACCATTAATGTCCATCCAAACTCAGTGTTTTGTAAAGGAGTTACACGATTCAGTATAATATTATATTATACTATTATATAGCATACATTCTAAGATAATATTATAATATCGGTGGTACTGGTAAAGTTATGCCTTCTTAGTCCATGTCAGATTTAGCTATGAATAAGGGATTAGAATGAAGAGGTTGTAGCTGTTTTTATACGTGTTTCGAATTCCTTTTTTCAGTTTTCTGTTCCGCATTACCTTTTGTGTAATTTTTAAAGGGTGCAGGAACGAATCATCCATTTTTATTGCACAATCAAAACAGTCGAGGTTACCGAAATGGATGAAGCACTGTGTGAATGCATCATAACAAGCAAATGCCAAAGTGCAATTGTTTCGTGAGCGCAAGGACTAAAGCAGACGCAGAAAAATCATGAACGAGTCTTTTTTAATTTGAAGTGATGATTTGAGCCTCAATTAAACATTTCTTCAACCAGGACCCTGCCACCTTATCTAAGCACGAATGTTGACTTTCGGGCTAGCATTAAAACATTCTCGCGAAATTCCATATGTTCTTCCTGACTATTATATCTTCCTGTGTATTCAGGGAAGTCTTGGAGTTGTTACAGTAATAGCACCTACTATTAACAGAATGTCCAGTTGGACAGATCGAAAGGTCCCAAGTGACAATCAGAGAAGTAGATTAAGAGGAATTCGAGCGCATTCGGCATGAGTGAATGTTGATATGCTTGTGTGAACGGACATTTCAAATTACCTATGCGCACACTCATATGATCTGAGATATCGTACCAAGCTAATTCATCACTACAAATAATTGAAAAGCAGTTTACATTTAAGTGCCATATCCGTTAATTTATTCGACTACTGAACTACTTTTCCAGTGGGAGTCACTACGATTTTTGAAATCGTTACCACGCTGACTATTGTAAATGCGTCAAGTGGAGTCGAACTCAGCAAGGCCCTCTGCTTTTGTCTACAGTGAAAAGTCGTTATGAAAGCCTAAGCAAAATGCACTGGTAAGGCCTGTGGGATTACCCGAGGGTACTTAATTACAAACACATATATTTTCGTTAACAAAAATAACCTATTCATCTAAGGGTACGAAATGCCACACTATTAGTTCATGAAGCAACCATCTTTGGGCACCAATGTTAAATTTTAGTACTTCCTCTATTAGCTGTTCGTTATCAAGTTGTACGTAATGGAATCTAACCATCATAACATCCCTCCTTAATTTTTTTAAGTTTGACACCTAAGAAACCAGTTGCAACGTTCTTTAGCCATGACTAAAGTTAGATTTTTTGATGGTGCAAACTCCCTTAATCGCTAATCACAAAGATAATTTTTATTTGATGAAACCCACTTTTTAACTGAGGCGCACAAGACTCGCGAAATCTAAAGCCATCAACGTCGTTAATATTTAAGGTTTCTTCACATATATGCTTTGGCGAAAAGACTACAATGAGAATAAACGCTTTCCAAAGCTCCCTTACCAACGCAAGCGACTTGTTAACATTCATTTTACCGACTCAAGGGGAAAAATTACCAACTATAGCAAATTTTTTCAATCGAGTGAATGGCATGCGCACCACTTTGATATCCAGTGTGGGCAATTAGCAAGAAAAACAAATACTTCCAAGGCTGGTCAGGTACTAATGCCCCACTTAGAAGCCTTACAACCATGCGCATAAATCCAAAGGCGCATATGGCAACTGAATGTCAGGGTGAATGCCAAAATTCCTACAGATTATGCAAGCGAATCGTAGGTTACTAGTCAATTCTTTAATGAGGAATGGAAGGAAGGATGTCGCCCTTCGTCATACTCACAAACCCCATTAGCTGATAGCATATGCCTTGATGCCACTGCAATACTGCAAATTTGTGGTCGTAAGTTGGGAGATTTATAGAAATAATCAAACTCAGATCTATCTCAAGTTCTGATTTATTAAATAACCAACTGTAAAGCATGTTCGAAACAGTAAAATTAGTAACCCTTATTCAGTTCGCAGTTATTTATTTCTCAAGAGCCCTGATGGTTTAGTCCTTCTAATAGACTGGTCGATTTAGTAAGGTTTGAATAAGCTCATTCTTCCTGCAATCGGAGTGTTGTTTCATGATGCCCTCATTGAAAAGTGGAACCTAAAGCTATTACTATTTTGGGAATTAAATAAATGCTATTAGCATGTCACTCGACTTGACTCCTTCTAACCCTTAATTTATTTGCTGTTTTTATTGCTGTACGAATAGACGCTGCATAAGTAAGAAGGTAAAGATTTCGTAAAGACTATTAAGATAGGCGATTTGCGTAAAGATTTTGCTTTGTTAGTTTACTGAACATCCTTAGGTACGTAAAATAAACAGAACTTCAAGGTAACAGCTAAGCGGACCCAATTTTTCCAGCCCGAGCCGACTCCTCCGGCAACAAACCAATGGTGGTATACCATCAAGATGCTCCTTTCATTAGCGACCAAAGACCGAAGACCGTAAATGAACATAGACGTGAGAGCCAGGTCCACCTGCAGGTGAGAACTGAGGCCAGTGGAGTCAAGCCGCAGTGCTGCACAGCACTGATGGTCTGTTTCAGCATGCATGCAGGAGCAGACGAGTGATCCTGATGGGTCAGTTTTTCTGTTGACTCCCCAAGACAAAAGTTTGCTACGGGTACAACTGTGGACCCTTTCAATAGGGCTCTAATCATCATGACTGTTAAAATTGACAAATTTTAAAATTACCGTAAAATTTAATCGGCCATTTTTATGGCACCGATAGAAAAACGATTAATATGGCAGACAAAACAGCAGGACATATGTAAATGACCGGCCCCTTGATTTTAGTGTCGATACAGTTTATTGCGGTGCGCACTCTTGGAGATGCAAAGCTTTGACGTAACTAGCCTTGAATGGGTTTGAAGGTTCATCCCAGTATGTAAGAAAGATCAGGAGATGTAGCATACATCCTACCATTCTTTGCAACAAAATTGTGTTCCGGGACCTGGTGCGCGTAACATTTATGCACTCAAGAGCCCATTGATATCATCGCGTGAAAGGAAGTCGTTGTTAATAAAAAAAAACCAGTAGTTTAATTACTTGGAAGTCTTATGGTTTACTAGTTTTAAATCGCCAATCTCAACAATGGTTTTCCTTGAGACGCCTCACGCAGCCTGGTATTCCATAAAATTGATTACGTTTGTCAAGAATGAAGCCATCTATTGTGCCCTACTGCAGTCGTTAGGGTTTGCTTTATGAATAACCTGACTGACGCTATCAAGTACTTAAGGCTTTTGTCGAGGTTTGGAATACGGATCCATGTTGATAGTAGCTGGGATTTATGCTCAGCTTCTTCGGTGAGAGCCGCGTTTTGTGTGAAGCTTTGAAAGAGCTGCTCAAGTCGATTCTTACATTTTGGTGGAGAATGACTCAATAAACCATGTTTACTTGCAAGTAAACCTTAGTAGAAAATTTGCGCTACAAAACTATGTTTATGGGTAACTCACGTGTGTCTTAGCAGGTATTACGAGGTGCATTAAAGGCCGTAAAACAAGCAAAGGGAGTCACCATTGGCTCAGGAATATATGTGGGACTTATAGTTTGGCCTTTAAAGTGAGAGGCGCCCAGACAACACAAAAATTACGTGACCAATGGGTTGTCTGGGCTTCTCCGATATAAATGTGAGTTGATCTGGGCCACATACCTCCGCACTTATTAAATGAGCCTATTCGCTTAAAGCATTTGAAGACTAAACAGAATTGAGCTATATGATGCAGTACTAACTAACTTAAATACAAATATATTGACTAGAATTAATTTTCCTTAATCGTATGTAGCATATGTAGCGTCTCGAGACTTCCTTCAAGGCAAAAAGAAGGCATAATACCTAGGGCAGAATATACATATTCGACAAGCAGAAAGGAATCGAAACTAGTGGCATGGCCCCGAGGCTAGCCCACCCGAACAAGGCAATACGGCCACTCAAAGGGGCCGTATTTGAAACCAGTAGTCAAAAAAAGCATTATGCTGATAGCCTGTACCATCAGGATTCAATTTAGGCGTCTGGGGGTGGTTGAATCCTAAAAAAAGTTCGCATTAGGAGATGCTAACTTTGACATGTGGGCGGCGTTCCCAGACGTGGACGCCGCGAAGCCCTCCCAAAATTGGCCAATTGGAAGCCCAGTTTCACTAACTTCGCGCGCGTCGATCGAATGCTCCATCCTCCAATCGGGGAGATGGTGCCTCCTGTCCAACGTCAATTGGCTCTTCTGCAGCTTCCTAATCGCCGTTTTATGGGATTTCAATCAGTTTGTGGAAGGTAAGCATCGCTCTCCAATCTTTCTACAAGAGAGGATCCCTCGAATCACTAACTTCGCCTTGCTGCACTTAAGTTTACTAAAATGGACGACATGTAAGTCGGCTACTTTACCATTTTTGTCTATTGTGCAACCACTTAAATAGTTCATATAACCAACAACCGCCATAAAACTGAAAGCAGATACAGGCGTTATAAGTAACTTTAACACGAAATTATCACTTACGCATCAAAAGAGAGTCAACGCTGTACCTGTTATTGAGTTCTTGATTAGTATGGCTCCAAGTTCAGTGTATCTTAAAGTTAAGTATCTTTGATTTTATGGCAAACAGTTAAATAAACACTAGAATAAAAATGCGGAATTAGTGGTCGAATGCTGTTAAGTATACCTAGGGTATAAAACTAAAAGTGCGGCGAGCGTCACAATATTTATGCAGTGCCAAGCGTACGCAGAGGGAAGGGAAGTTTGTCTTATGGAAACACTTTAACCCCATGATTGGCAAACTAATTCATTGCTCGTGCGAAAAGGGCATGCTCAAGAGTAAAGTGACGAATGGGCGATGCTTCGCAAAGGTGTTCTCGTTAGCAAATATTCCTTGAAAGCTACTTATTAAGTTGAAGTATGTTCTGCATATACCAACGTGAAATAAAATGATCTACCTCAACAATAAATAAAAGTGGGTTCCTTTTAGAGTGCAGCAGATAGCTAAATTACGGCACTGATGGACTTAAAACTGTACTTATATTTACTCGTTGCTTTTAACTAAAGAACCATCTGGTTAGAAATTCATTTAACTTTAGCAAAATCGTGCAAGTATTTACAAAGCCACCTGTTTGCAAGTCCAAATCCTACTTTAAAAGTAGCAGAAAGAGCTGCTATTCGTAAAGCGTTGGGTAGTCGCATTAATTTTTGTTCATTACAAGAATAGGTGTTATTCAATCAGGTAAAAGTAGATAGTGACCACAATAATGTTTACAATATTACGCAATTACTTTTAAAATGATGTTGTTTGTAATAGTCCTAAAATTTTTGCAACCTTGCTTATTAATTAAATAAATTGTGTCCTTGACATTTGTTTATACGGCTCCCGACATTAATTAATTGAACTCAAGCTTAACATTAACCTTGCTACACCCAATTAGAATCGCCGAAATTAACCAGCGCGGAAAAGAGTACGAGGAAGGATATGTTGGCTCAGATGAAGAAGAAGAGATGCCGCAAGCGGAGCGCGATCTCGCGGAGGATGCTCAGTGGAAAATCTTTCAAAAGAATACATTTACACGTTGGGCTAATGAACACCTAAAGCAAGCCAAAACGTCGGTCGATGATATACAGACGGACTTTTCTGATGGTATTAAGCTTATACGTTTGGTCGAAGTATTATCTGGGAAAAAATTTGCCCATGTGAATAAAAGGCCTACATTCCGGACGCAAAAATTGGAAAATGTGACTATGGTTCTCAAGTTTCTAGAAGATGATGAGGGCTTGAAATTGGTCAATATTGGTAACTGCTGTATTTTTTTGTTTCAAGTCTGTGCGTAATAGATAGTACTGATATCGTCGATTCCCGGTTGAAACTTATTCTTGGACTCATTTGGACTCTCATTCTGCATTATTCAATTTCCATGCCGATGTGGGAAGGTGAAGAAGAATTGCCTCAGGTAATATATTGCTTGATTATTTGCTTATTTTCAATGACATAGTATTTACTTATCATTTCTTCTAATCAAGTCCCCAGAGGAAGAAGTAAGCTGATGCACTTAATGAAACACCACTGATTGTGTTTGGCACACTTTTTATCTTTCCAACGGCTGAACTAACCTTTTATTTTCAGGATCCGAAAGGCAAAGGTCCCACACCCAAGCAACGCATTCTTGCTTGGGCCAACTCTAAAATGCCTGATCGCCCTGTTAAGAATCTGACAACTGATTGGAACAGTGGTGTGGCGATTGGAGCGCTTGTTGATGCATGTGCTCCTGGTCTGTGTCCAGACTGGGACACTTGGAGCCCAAGAAACCCGCTGCAAAATGCAACTGAAGCCATGGTTGCTGCTCAGGAGTGGCTTGATGTGCCTCTACTTATCCGTCCAGAAGAAATGATTGACCCAAAAGTGGATGAAAAGGCAATGATGACCTACCTTAGCCAATTTCCAAATGCCAAACTGAAGGAAGGTGCCCCACTCCGTCCTAAAATCAATCCTGCTCGTGTTCGAGCATACGGTCCTGGCAAGTATTCAAATTAATTACTAATTTGCTCACTTATAGCCGTTTTTATTCTTGAATTCCTCCGTCGTTTGCAAAGAATTGAATTAGTGTCTGCATTACTTTGAATAATTTTTAGTAGCTTCATGATGGCAAAAGTTTTGTGTCCAAATTAATCATTGCATATCAGTACTCACATAGGAACCTCCTGCTTCCCAATGGAAGAATACAATACAATTTTGAATTGCAGCAAATAATTTTGGGCTTAAAGAAAACCCGTTACTGCATCCATGTGGCGGTTGCCCACATTTATCAGACAAAATAAAGCCTCTTCAAAATGTCTAATCATCAAATTAAGTTATGATAGCTGCTGCTAGGATAATATTAATAACTAAGACAAAGAAAAAACTAGGCCTTCTGGTAACTTCAGTACTCCGGCCAACCGGAGAGTTATGAGTCAGTGCTTAGTACAGTTCATATCTTCTTTCCTTCTTGTTATAAAAATGGTTTTTAAGCGTCTATTTATGCCACTTACTTTGATTTTAAGGCCTTGAGGAGACTGGAAACACCGTCAACTCTATCGCCCGTTTTACGGTGGATACCTTTGCTGCCGGTCGTGCTGACCTCGAAGTCATTATCCTCACTGCTGGTGGTGCTACGATCCCTGTAAGTGTTGTTGCTAAATCAGCAGTATTATAAGTCATGATGAATCCAATTTAATGCATCAGAAGATTTCTTTCCTATCATGTTCTTTTGATTTTAATTCGTTATTCTCAATAACCAAAGAAAGGTTGGTTTGTTTATGTGGCAAAATTACTTCTTCTTGAAATCACAATAAAGCATAAGATAGTGATTCTTCCACCAAACTCTAGCCAAGAAGCTCAATAATTATTTTAAAGGTCATTCGTTATGAATCTTCAATTAGCCTGAGAATTTGCGCTCCTGACTTATGCATATTCCGACTTCTCAGTTGAATCTGATTACTCCAAGTGTTTGAGCAAGTATTTATGCAGTTAAGACTTTAAATCTATTCTTGGTATTTTGGACAATTTATCTTAAATGAGCATTCCAATAAACATACCATCAGTCTGAGAGAATTGGTTTGGGACTTTCCCTCTAAAGTAGCGTATGTAGTATGATTACCATTACTTTTTTTCCGTATGCCTGAATTAAATTTTGACTCCCTAATTTTCAAAGACATACTATTTTAGTGCGAAGTCGTCAAAAACGAAGACCGCAATCTCACCTACTCGTGCAGTTACGTGCCCAAAAATGAGGGACCGTATCGCATTATTATTAAGTACGCTGGAAAGGAAATTCCTAATTCTCCATTTCTTGTCAACGTCGAGGGAGCACCGGGTGATCCGAGAAAGGTTACGGTCTCCGGCCCTGGAATTGAGGAAAACGGAGGCAACTGCGTCGGTAGAAGAACTTTCTTCAACGCTTTCACCAAAAGTATTCCTACTTTTTTTCAGACCTATAATGATGATATCACATTAAACATTCCTATTTATTTTTGTTTTTCGCTGCAGATGCTGGCGCTGGTCTCATATCCTGTGATGTCATTGATCCAAATGGTAGAAGGGACACGATTAAGCCACGAATCACCCATCCTGATGAGAATGGTCCTTTTCTCATCGAATACACGCCAAAGATGGAGGGTCCACACAAAGTTGAAGTCATGTTTGTTGGTCAGCCCATACCAAACTCACCCTTCCCTGTCAACGTCGGACCTCGTAAGTTTAGCATTCCGAAGAAATGCCATTTGGTTTCCTAGTTTATTTACTTTGTCTAATTCTGCATGAATATTATCAGGTGAATCTGCGAAAGGCAAGTTTTTGAAGCTGCAATTGCACGAAAATGGCTTATTGGCGCTTTGTTATGTCCTTTCCATTCTTAAGCAATGCCCGGATACACCATCAGTATAAATTCCATCAGAGTTGTGGTAATTTCATTGGAAATCAAACTATTTACCTCTACGTTTTGCCATCATCGAGCAAATTATTTTACAATGTTGATGTTGCTGCTACGGCCGCATAAATGCATGGTTGCTTCAGTAAGCATGAAAAAATCTCGATATGGTTACGTTTAGACGACTTCTTTTCACTGGTAATGTAGCGATGGCATTAGCGAACCTTCAGACAGCTGAAATGTTAAAGGCTCAACGACCAGCCGTAGAGGAGTCCAAGCCTTGTGGCCCCGGATTCAAATTGCCTTCAGTCCCCGCAATGCCGCCAAGCCAGGCTCCGGGGCCACAGGCGGGCTCGGCGACTGCAAAGTTTAGTCCTGCTGAGGGAACAGCTCCTCCAGGTCGAGCGCCTTTCCAACCAGAGATCGTTGGGCCACAGGCTACAAGACCCCCATCCGATGCACCCGCAGGCAGCGCAGGTGATCTGCATGCGTCAACCACAAATTAAATTGGGAATGCTAGAGGTTATGAATGTGTAAACATTACAGTTTGAGTTTATAATGACTCTTTCTTGCACTTTTTCAAAGCATGCAATCCAGGTCTGGTCTACGCCACTGGTCGGGGTGTGCAAGAAAGAGGTATTCGTGTTAATGATGTGGCCGTCTTTCAAGTGCACACTGAACGCGCTGGCGGACCCGCGGAGTTGTTTGTAGACCTCAAGCGCCCTGGTGATTTCTAATTTTTTGCACCTGAATTCACATACTTTTTCAGCGAATGTATATGATATTGTAATTGTTCTCTGTAGATGGCCAAATTGAGCCTGTCAAGATTGTGAAAGTGTCTGAACACTTGTACACTTGCTCGTACGTACCGCAGCGCCCTGGGCAATATACACTCATTGTTCAGTATGGAGGTGAACACATTCGGTGCTCGCCTTTTAAGGTAAAATTTGTGTAGCCCAATCCACTAATGGTAAAATGAGGTGCTCAAGTTTTAAGTTTTGAATTTACAATCTCTAGATCATTGTGGGGCCGTATAAGCAGTCGAAGGTTCGTGCCTTTGGTCCTGGTTTATCAAAAGGAATTGTAAAAACACCAAATCTGTTTACGGTCGTATCCAATGACGAACTGGGAGCACTTGGTATGCATAGCATTGTCGAATTGTCTGTGCTCTTTCCTCTATTGCAACATTTGTTCATTATCTTTCAATTCTTTTAAAACCCAGGAGATCACAGCATTGGGTTTAAAATGGAAGAAATACATGATTCTTTGTATTTTCTGTGCATTCGCATATATATTGCGCAAATTCCCGATGACTTTGTGTTACGGTTAATTCGTTGATGCTATGGCTTAATTGTCACTGTAGGTTTTCTGATTGAGGGACCAAGTTCAGCAACCATAAAGTGTGTAGACAATGGCGACACTTCGGCCGAAGTCTCCTATGAAGTAGACCTTCCTGGCGAGTATGCGATTCATGTGACCTGCGATGATGAGGATATTCAAGGATCTCCCTTCATGGCAACGGTCGATGTTCCCTCCGACATTGACGTGAACCGAGTAGGTGTTTTCGCCCTTATTTTTCTCCTTAGGTACTGGCCCACACGAACAAACATTTACAGCGCTACTATTATTTTTAATTTGTTTACGCTATACTTCAGTAAAGTTCGAGTCAATCAATTTTGTGCCAGTTTCAGGAAAAATTGATCGTATTTGGAGAGTGATTTTCCTCAGATCGGTTGCATTTTAGTCTTGATTATGAGTTTGAGCAACGGATTAACTTAAAAACTGTCAAGTTGAAACATTAAAATACACACGCAAACCATTTTTAACTAAATTTTAATGACTTCCTTCCAATCTTTGCTTCCTGTTATTTTAGATAAATGTATTTGGAAAGGGCATAAGTCAAACGCCTGGTGACGTTATAAAGGGTGTGCCAACTGATTTTACCATCGACCTTACAAATGTGATGTCTTCCGTCACACAAATCGTCCAGAAGAAGAAACTATTACTAAAAGATCTGCTCTTTGTGGAATGCCGCGACTCTCTCGGCGAAATTGTTCAAATCGAAGTAGTCGAAAGTTCTGCTGGTAAATTCAACGTCAAGTACACGCCAAAAAACATTGGCATCATTACTGTCCACATGGCTATTGACGGCAAATGTCTTAAGCAGTCTGGAACTCGGGTAGGTATCAGTGAAATGCAAAAAATGACAATAATCGTTGCCATTATTTTTCTACAGGTTCCAGTTGGTCTCGATGCTGTTGTTGGCGGAATTAAACTGTTTGGACCTGGGCTAGAATCTGCAAAAGTCAAAACGCCTACCTATTTCACCATGGACCTCACTAACATCCCTCAGCCCTCCAACAGGAAAAGTGTTATCTCGGAGACAGTTTTTCATATCACGGAAGAAGGTGGTGTTCCAATCATTCCAAGAGTCGTTGATAATCAAGATGGAACATACCGAATCGAATACACCCCTCCGGAAAATTCGACAGCTCTTGGCATTTCAGTGCTTGTGGCCGGCAGCCAAATTGCTCAGAGTCCATACGTTGTGCCTGTTAATCCAGCTTTCGACACTTCAAAAGTGAAGGTTACTGGTCTAGATAGCAGTAAGTTTTACCGTAGTATTATTAATAGCCGTCAGTTAATTTATTCATAAATAACTATTGTTACTTCATCGCCTCTCCACATTCAGAAGTTATAGTTAATGAGCTACAACAGTTCAAAATTGAAACACCCGACACTACTCCGGCTGGTGAAATCCCAACTGTAATCATCAAGCCGAAAGATTCGCCGAAAACTATTCCAACATCAGTTAAGAAAGCTACTTATGGTTTTGATGTTGCCTACACATTACCACAACCCGGTGAATATACAGTTCAAGTTGCTTGGAATAAATACCCCATCGCTGGCCCCCTCAGTGTGGAGGCAGTTCCTGCCTCTCAAAAAGTACCGCCGAAAGGAAGTCAACCGGCAACTGTCAGCTCACTACCTATAGTCCCAGGTCAGCCACTCGTGCCCCTGGTTGCTGCTCATAACGCCGCCTTGTTGAAGTCGGGTGTTTTTAAAGAACCCATCCCACTGCACACGGGTGCCATCGCCCCCATGCAGATTGTGTCACCTCAAATATTGACGCCCGTGAAGCGCTCTAATGCTACAGGCCCACTGCAGGCACCGATTCAGCCGAAAATAGCCAGGCCTAACGAAAACGTGGGAGCTACAATTGTGCCAATTCAAATGGAAGCACCCCAGCAAACGCGACCGAATCAGTCCTCTGATGTCCATAAGCAGAGGTCAGGTGAAGAGACACCTGTTGCCCAAATAATGGCACCAACGGTGGGTCAGTCGGCCAGACAGCCACTAAGACCCGGCGAGCAAAAGATACCGCCTGAAGCACAACTCGCTGGACCAGGTGGTCAGGCAATTGGATCAGACCAAGTACCTAAACAAGTTTCTCAACCGGTAGACGTTGCTCGATCCATGCAGCCTAATCCACAGAAAGGAACTTATCAAAGAGATCCGCTCCTTGCTGGACCTGGAGAATATAGAACACCACGGCCACCTGTTTTACCACAAGAAAAGGTACTCAGCATGCACGATAGTCAGTGGGGAGGGGCATGCTGAACCTGATTTTCGTGCATTAGCCTCCTAGTTGCAGCATTCTCACTGCATGAAATAGTTCATTAATTGAACAGGTTAACAACATCAACATCGTGTTTCATTAACAGGAGGTGGTTGTTCAAAGCAGCAGGTGGCCGCAGTCAGGTTCCGAAGAACCCGCTGGCAAAGTTACGGCCTTCGGACCTGGACTTGAGAAGGCTATGGCTACCATACCTGCAGAATTTACGGTCGACAGTTCTAAATCCACACCTAGTCCTCTTAGCGTCATTATTGAAGGTCCTCAGCAGCCCACGGTGAACTGCACAGACAACGGGAACCAGACATGTGGAGTCACTTATGTGCCCCCGGTTCCGGGCGTCTACACCATTAATGTGCTCCACAATGGGAAGAAGCATATTCAAGGCAGTCCTTTCATGGTTCAGGCGTATCCTGTTGGAAAGATGGATCTTAACGTTGATAAAATCAAGGCCTATGGACCTGGTTTGCAGCCGAATGGTTCGTCTTTGTGGTGTGGCATGTCGAGCTGCTCTGCATGATTTGCAAAATGCGTTTCGTCGGCATTGGATCTTGCATGCGATCCTATTCTTATCGTGTCTTACTAATTTTGCTTGCCTTTTTAGGTGTTTTCAAAGACTGTCTATTAAAGTTCATCGTTGACGCAAAGGAAATTGATACAGTTGGACAGGAGCCCGTCTTGGCTATCATCAAGGATCCTGATGGAAGACGTTCAGCCTCGAATGTTGTCAACCGACACGACGGAACTTACCTAGTAACATACTCTACCGCCATGGAGGGTAAACATACGCATATCATTTGCCCATTAATCGAGCTTGCATTTTCTTCAGTTCTTGAATATCAGAGCTTTGCATGTATGCAACTAATATAAGAGCATTCTATTTTTGCGTACAATCTCCTAAACCGCTCACATGAACCTCTCTAAACCCCCAAAGGACCTCACAAAATTGAGGTCACCTACGGAGGTGTGCAGATCCCTGGCAGTCCCTTTGAGGTAGACGTCTCAGCAGGATTCGATGCGTCACGGGTTCGGGCGTACGGTCCCGGTTTGGAGCCCTCAGGTCCCCATCTGATGCCCAATCTGAAGACTGAATTCACTGTTGACATGAGCGGTGCTGGAAAAGGAGGCCTCGGGCTCTCAATCGAGGGTCCTGCTGACGCTGCAATTAATTGCATTGACAACAAGGACGGCACCTGTACCGTAGAGTACACCCCTACTATGGCGGGTACTCATGACATTCATCTGAAATTCGGTGGTGTTGAAATCCCGAGTAAGTTCTTTTTTAATGAAGGGGTTGTCCTTATAGAAGCTACCGTTCGTTAGTGTGATGTCGAGCTTAGATGGCCTGGAAATTAATAATTTAAATCATTTGTCGGCAGGCGCATTAATTACAGCATTAAAAAGGATTCTGGGCGATGGATCAAATGTTAAACTCGACATTAAAATCCTATATTTAAAAGCAGTTCCAAGGTCTCAATCTATTTGCAAATGCTAACAGCGCAGAGGTTACCAAGATAAAATGGATCTTATGGCTTTATGGCATTTAACTTGGGTTAGAAGCGACTTCAAACCGCTAAAAAAAAACAACTATGTGGTAGTGTACAAAAAGTTTCTCATGCGTTTTGGAACCTATGTGGAAAGGAAATCATCAAATTAACTAACTAACTGCAAATCACCACACAGTACTAACGTACGGGCTATTCCGACTACTTTAACCAAGCTGATTGGGAGCTGTTGAAATTACCTTCTTTTAAACGTGCTCATGGCTAGAAAAGTTTTAAATCATTTTTTAGGAATTGGTTCTGAGCAGAGCGGTGGCTCTGCTTATGCTTTGAGCATGCTGCTTCTTTCAGACTGAGATATGTGTTGCATTGATAATGAAGTCTGCGTGTGCGCTCTCATGAGTGTACCAGCCTCCCCGGGCGTGTGCAGACACAGGAGCGAGTTCGTTCCACACAGATGAATTAAATGCTGCACGCAATAGTGGGTCGATTTCGGGTCTCAGTGAATCACGACGTCACATTCCCTGCCCGTAAATGAGTGAGTGGGTGCGCGTGCTGGCGTTGCGTACGTGCATACGGACTCACAGGTCCTGCCAAATGCAGCACACATCATAGGCCTCTTCCACCGTCTGCCCCCTTCATTAATTCAGTGCCTTGACTTGCCATTCTGCTCCATTACCCGATCTCATTACCATGCATCTACCTACACTGTTAAGCCTGCTCCTTACAGGCCTCCAGCCATAGAAGGCATAATACTAGAGCAGAACATATATTATTAAACATGCACCAGGGCCTAGGGTCACTGGCATGGCCCAGAGACCAGCTTACCCCGCGAAAGTGTAATGGTCAAGACAGAAGGTGATCCTCCATCAAAACCGAGAGTTAAACATCAAACCACACATCCTCCGCCAAATTGGGAGACGACGTTTATTTACGGCAGCATTTCATTTGAATCTCTACAATTTGTTGTCGTGCTTCTTTCAAATGCAGTGAGCCCGTTTCATGTGAGAATTCAAGGCAATGCGGATGTCAGTAAGGTGCGTTGCTACGGCCATGGACTGGAACCGAACAAAGTTCGCGCCTCCGTTCCGGCGACGTTCGTTGCTGACACAAGTCTCGCTGGCAATGCTCCGATCGAGGTATGCTTGAATTTGCTTTAAGCGCAACTGTGCCAAAATTTTGTGCAATTGGTCTCGAAATGAGGCTGTAGTTGTCTTTGTTAGCCACACTTGGGACCGTCGGATATATTCATGGAAAACTCTAAAGAGGCTAGCAAAAAGGGTGGTTAGTGTGTTATTTATTAATGCGTAAAGGCAAACGCTTTGTTTGCTGAACCTTTCGGTGCAATCACACGTGAAATTTTTGCAATAGCGCACTTTATGGACTCCCTAAATGTGTGGCGCTTCTCGTTACTAATAAGAATACCTGCCTAGGCTCTTCAATTTTTGGCCAATTAAGCAGAAATGTTTCAACATCGCATCGTTTTTGGCAAAAGAAAACTCGCGGCGAAAATTGCATCTAGATTTTCAGTGAGAAGAAGAAAATAATTCGGTGTCAAATGAATCAGAGCTCAGTTATGACGTGTCTTATGTGGCGTTGAAAATGATCTTAATGCATGATGTACACGCACATGTACCAACATGTATCATCTCGGGGCGATGCAGATGGGTACTTGGATGTGTATTTACAAGCTCTCAGCAGTGTGCGCGGTTTCATTGCTTAATCACTCGATGTTTTGGGATTTTAAAAGTCAGATATATTTAATAGAACAAAAACGTCAGCAGTCAAAATAAATCAGATCAGGTTCATTGGGTCTTGATTAAAGTTGATGTGTTTGTGGAAGGGCTAATGGCGGCGCTTTCCCCAAACGACGCTTCTGATATTATTTTTCATAAATCTTTAGTGATTGTCCCAGCTAGGTCTGTATGTATGGCAGCAAAGTGGGGAAAATTCATTGGAGGCAAGACAGTAAATTTCTGCCACTAGTGATGCTAAATCACCCTTTTCCTTTCTCTGTGCCTCTCCTATCATTGTCTAGGCGACATTCACCCCAACACCAGGAGCGGAGCCAGTTCCAGCGGCGGTAAATCCGGTTGCAGGCCAGCCAGGCCTATACGAGTGTACGTATGTGCCTCAGGCAGTGGGGCCTTGCAAAGTGGAGGTGACATGTGAAGGAAAACCAATCATCGGTTCGCCCTTCACTATTCCCGTTCGACCCACTACGGAGCCCGAGAAGGTGCGCCTTGCCGGTGCCGGCATCCGTGGCCCCGTGCAGGCTAGCATGCCCTCCACCTTCACAGTCGACGCCACCGAAGCTGGTCTTGGCGATATCAAACTCGATGTCATGGTTCGTCCCTCATCATCGTTTTTTAAAGCTTCATTTCATTTGATCTCTTTTTATTACACTTACGAAATGCATACGACTCTGGTGCGAACAGGATTACACAAAGAACTCCTCAACGTAAAATGGAACCTTAAAATGTATCCTCTTTGGGAATCACATCGGTCTTTGCCTGTGTGTATCTTGCGAATCTCTTTGATACTCATAAGACTTCATGTTAGATAAAATCAACTCAAGCATTAACGTGGGGGCTTACGTAAGATTCATGCGAAGAATAAAATCCATTTCAAGACATCAACGGTATGTTTGTTAAATTTTGGACCAAGGAGGTGTTTCTGACTGAATGGAGGCTGTGAGCAGAGTTCACCCTGTTTTATACAGAACCCATAAACTATCGTGACAGTAGACAACTTGTTTCTGTAGAGCGCACCACAAAGTAATGTGGACAGACATAAAGTATTTGTTGCCTTGAAAAATTAGGACAATGATTTTGGAGCGAATTCGATGCTTTTTCTATCACTCATAATGATAGGAACTGTTCAACTTAGAAAAAACATGCCGAAGTTATTTGATTGCACCTTCAAACTATGTTGGAAAGTGTGATACTACCAATTACCAAAGTTATTCTTTAGTATAGGTCCTTTAGAAGGGAAGAAGTAGGAGAAGGAATTAGTTACGACCAAGATCGTTATATGGTTTTGTAGGATCCTGTGGGGCACAGCCTGCCGATTAGTGTGATTCCAATCACTCAAGAGGAGTTGGAGCAGGTGAATACAGCGCCCATGCAAAAGCGTATGCCTCAGTCCAGCGAAATTACCTCAGGCTCCGACTCGGGCCTCTTGGCTTGCACCTACGAACCCTTCATCGTGGGTGAGCACAAAATCCATGTTATGTACGCCGGCACCGAGATTCCCGAAAGTCCCTTCGTCTTTGAATCCTTGCGCGTGGGCCGAGCTGAACTCTGCGAAATCAAGGGTGAGCTGCCTAACCTCTCACTCAGCAATAACAATTCCTCTATACCCAGATTGGTTTAGCAGCATTTTATAGTAGCGAGGCTATTCTGCTATGATATCTCACTAGATCAATCGCTACTTCAATAGTATTTAGGTTTCTTTTTTGTTAAATTTACGTTCTTCTGAACCTGACGACACGAATGTAGACCGTGTAGTTTTCATGTGTGAAAGGAAATGCGAGATAACTGCGTTTCAGACCTTTGATCCAAATTCAACTTTCTTTGAACTTCATTGGCCATTCGTTGTCTTGAGTAGAAAGCCTCAGCTGTTGCTATTGGGTAGGCTTTTTTGTGCGCTTTTAAACAAGTTACGTTGGGGGGTCTGGGTAGCTTAATATTACTCCCCCCCCCCCCCCCCGATAAGCAAGCCGTTGAAGTACCCAAAATTATTCTCAAATCACTTATAAACCGCTTTTTGTTAAGAGTCTGTTTTGTTTGAATGAACATCATCAAAAGGAGGTCGGAGCATTTGATAGTCCCCAGCTTTCCTATTAATGCGTACACTGGGTCTGTGATGGAGTGTGGAGTCAATTATGATGAGCACAATCTTAATTAAAAAACAGAACTAGATAGACACTCCAGAATAATGGCAATAAAATTTTGAGGAACTAACCACTTAAAAATACCTTTTATTTTAATTAACACCGTCTGGTTCACCGTTTCTAATAGTTTACAGTCAAGAGTTCCAGATTTGCAAGGATGCTGTGTAGGTCTGGGTGCCAAATTCTCTATTCAAAATTATATTACTTGATTAGCTTTAGCCTCAGTTCACAAAGTAAGTATTTAATTGAATTTCTTCACCTGAATGCGCCGTTTACTTGGTTGTCAGATAATTACGTTTCTGAATTGTATTACACATTCCTTTCAAGACATTGGTTAGTGCAGTGAGCTATTCAAGCTACTCATCCTTGACTGTGCATGTTTACGGTGTGACCAAGTTTCAAGTGTTTGTCACATCAACCGTGCTTGAGTCAAGCTCTCAATAGAAATGGTGGGGTGTGTTGTTTTGGGTGGATTCTTTGTGCATTTTGGCGTTGCTTAGTGCGCAAAGAATCCATCCATGGTATTGAACCACCTAGTTCATATTTTGACTGAATGCGTGTAGATTGCCATAAGCCGTTATTTTATTCACTACAGCTGCCTAATCTCATGCCCTTCCTAGTTTTACTCTACAACTTGGGGGTTATTAGCAGGATCTCTTGCAAAAAACGCAAAGTAGTTTTCTAGTCATTGCAACACTTTAATAGTGGAGAAGGCTCTCCACCTTTCTCACTTTACCTTTGCCCCTCTTTAGTATCGCTAATAAAGGTATTAAACATTTCATGAAACTTAGTTCATTTCAGTGCCCTGCTCCGTTGGCACTGGTCCAATCTTCTGAGGTGCCTTTAACTAGTGTAACATTTATTTTCGAATTTTTATTACGATGCTGGGTGCGGTAGTCGTAAGTGGTTGGCTCAAGGCAATGGGACAGATACAACCTAGTATTTTTTGAACCTGGCTTCAGTGAATGTTTTAACATCCTAAATTTTGGATTGAGAACTTATTGCTCACTTATTGCTAATGGCAACAAGTCATAAAATATGGTCAAGGCTTTAAAAACCAATGCTGCTTCGAAATGTTTACCTGTGTTCATGGAGTATAGAATGCCAACACGTTTGGATAGCTTTGATGTGCTCCCTTCATGAAGCTTCTTAAAAATAGGGAAATTTGTCATTGTTCTCTTCAAAATGAGTTTAACAGAAGATATTTGCCAATTTGGCCCCAATAGGCGATGTTAAGCCACGCATTGCCGTGGGAGATGAGGCGAGCGTGACCGTGGATACAAGCAAAGCTGGTCCAGGCAACCTCATGTGTCGCGCCACGCAGGTATCTGGCGGAAGGTCTGTCGACTTGCCCGTGGAGGTGGAGGCCAACGATGATGGCACCTCGACGGCCTACTTTCTTCCCAAGGAGACCGGTCCGGTGCTGGTGGAACTGCGATACGGTGGTCAGCTCATTCCCAACGGAAAATACACCCAAGAAGTGAGTCCTATCTCTCCTTGGACAATTTAGCTATGTTCCAATTTTCCAACTCATCCAACTTGTGCTTCTTTTTCGTTGTAGGCCGTTCCAGCAGAGGAACTTGAGGTGCCAACGGTTCGTGCCATAGCATTTTAGCATACTCACCTATTTTCATGAATTCATTTGTTAAACCTATATCCTTCGTTCCCATTTTAGGCCCCCATTGAAGCCCATTATACTCCTGTCGATTTTCGCTTGGTCGTGTCAGGAAAAGATGATCATTCACTTCAGGGTATAATTACTTGCCCAAATCTGAGTCTTGCATGAATAAAATTTCACACTCCAAGTATTCAACATAAAATCAAATTCTAGTCGGTTAAAAATTGATATAGTATTTTATCTCTGGAAAAAAGAGTGAAAAAGCTTACTTTGCCTAATACTGTTTTCCTTCAGCTGTCGTCGTGAGACCTTCAGGTGTGAATGATCAAGTGGAGACTAAGGAGGATAAGGATGGTATGTTGACAGTCAAGTATCATCCCATGGAGCGTGGAATGCACGAGCTACACGTGACCACGGTGGCCAGTGGCTCTGACCTTCGCATGCCATTGAAGGGCAGTCCCTTCAAGTTCTTCGTGGATAATGCTGCCAGCGGTAACGTTACGGCATACGGACCTGGCCTCAGCCATGGCATAACTGGACAGCCAGCTGAATTCACTGTTGACATGAAGAACGCCGGTGCTGGTGCGTTACAATGTTTCTATCTGCTTTTAAGCATGACCTTTCAGAAGCACATTGGTGCTTTGGAAAATTGCCAAAATTGCATTCCACCAAGTGGAAAATAACTTCATCGATAAGTTGAGGTCATCACCCTGTTTATTTATGGTTGAGCTTAATTGGACCATTTCTAGTTCTGAATGCTTTACTAAAACAACCGTTTTAAACCACACGGATTTCACACAGGTTTTGTTCTGTTTGATAATGTTGTATGATTTTGGGGATTTGCGAAGTGCGATTTATGCCTATCTACTACATTCTGATGGACACATACTCATAAGTTCATGTTGACCATTTTACTAGTGGCTGCAAATGCCAAAGAACCGCGTAAGTAACGCCGCATGCTGAGCCACATCACCTGCCGACTGATCGAAATTGGCTTCATTATTCAAAACAATTTTGCATGAAACTGCCGCCTAGATTTAAATAATTTCCCAATAACCGAAATGGATTAAGTCTACACGCGCTGCTTATCATGTTAGGCATAGTATCTTGGTATACATTAAGCCTAAATGAAGCATGGTTTCATTCAGGCAACTAAAGTAGCTCATGCAGTGTTAGCATTGGTTTATTTTCTATCAGGAGGTCTGTCTGTTTCGGTGGAGGGTCCCTCAAAAGTTGAGATGTCCTGCACCGAAAGCGGTGATGGAGCATGTCGCGTTACTTATTACCCCATGGTCCCAGGCGAGTACACAATTAACCTCAAGTTTATGGACAAGCCCATCTCCGGATCCCCCTATGTGGCAAAGATTACTGGTTAGTTTATTTTTTTATTAACTGTCAAAATTATGGCTGCTCACTTGAGCCACTAACACAGAATACTTACAATTTATTCACATCAAAGTCAGTTATTTTTTAGTACCTTCGCTTTTCTAGGCGAACCAAAGAAACGAACTCAAATGAACATGAGCTCCATGAATTGTGTCTCTTTTGAAGCCGGAATAGATGACATCTCTATCCTCACTGCTACTGTGACAAGCCCTTCCGGTCACGAGGAACCCTGTGTGCTCAAGAAACTCCCGAACAATCGAATGGGTAAGGCAACTTTTTGTTTGGTTCATCTCGCCTCATTTTCATTTTGTCTTCGGTATTGGCCTCCTCTCAATCAAGTGAGTGTTTTAGGCGATAAGTTAGCTTATGACTTTTAAGTTGAGAAAAATTTTCTTCGGTAACAACATGTTTTAATTGAAAAAATTAGCATATGTCATTCATTCAAGTTGAGCACGTTTAATTTGTTTACGACGACTTGGCTTTTGGGTCAATGGATCATGTGAAAATGTTTAACCTGCCTTGTGGTTTCACAAGAGAAATAGGATTATAAAGTCAATATATGAGTTCGTATTGAAACGCTCCATGATAATATTTACATATTTAATTCACTCAGGTGGTGTCAGCATTGGGGAAAAACAAAGCTGGAAGTTTTAAGAGTTTAAGGGGTTGTTCTGCCTCATCATTTGGACTTGGGTGAAAGCAGCGCTGCCCTGTTGAGTATTTCCTCTTGTAGCAAACACTATGGCCAGCTAATTTATTTTTCTTTCGAGGCATTTCGTTTACACCAAAGGAGACTGGTGAACACCTGGTGAATGTATTCAAGGCAGGGAAGCACATTCCAAAGAGTCCCTTCAGAGTCAATGTATCCAGCGAAGACGTCGGCGATCCCACTCGTGTCCGCGTTGTTTGGCCTGAGGGAGTTCAACCAATGGCAAATCAGCGCAACGAATTTCTTGTTGACAGTAAAAATGCTGGTTAGTATATTTTTACCAAAGGATAATGCTTACACCACCACTAGTTGATTGACATGCCGAAAAGGCTCTGTGAAGATCATGTGTTTATTGAGTAAACTTATGTATAACTAAACAGGATAGTCTGCACATCGATAAATCGTCATTCCTATACATTGATGTGGACTGTTTCGATCCACCTGGCTTGTGAAGGTTCTCTTAGCTTCTGCGAATGAGAACATGAAATTACTAATGGCTTTCACTCCCCGTATCTAGGCTATGCTACACTGAGCCTGTCAATAGAGGGACCAAGCAAGGCAGAGATTGAATGCACGGATAACAGCGACGGGACGTGCACAGTGGCTTACTGCCCGACCGAACCGGGTACATATCTGGTGAATGTGCGTTACGCCGACCAACACGTCCCTGGCAGTCCCTTCACTGTCCATGTGGGCGGCGAGTCCTCGCAGCGCATGGTTCAACGCATCATCCGCAGTCGTCAGGCCTTTGAAGCTACACAGGTCGGCAGTGAGTGCGCGCTCACCATTCCAATTCCCGGTATGCTCAGCCTCTTCTCCTCCCTCTTCCTCCAGCATTTAATTTTTCTTTAGCATCTCCCATCTCGTTCATCTGACTAGTATTCATCCGAGGTCATTGCTAAAGCACTTTTAGCATCAAAGCTGTTTTGCTCCATTGGAAATTCGTACTTGAGACCTTTGTTCATTTGAAAAATGCAAGTGGACGCCTATTCGGCAGACATTATCAGTGAATAATTCATGCCAATAAGTACGTCACCCATCGCCCATTAAACGAGCCTTGTAAACCGGAATAAATCTGTCAGCCTTTCTATTTACAAAGTTGATCGTTTACGGTGAAACACTATAAATGGATTGAAAACGATGGCATCACAGCCGTGTTGTAATTGCGTGCCGGAGTATCGAGCATATCCCCTACAAGCTGCATACTGAGTAGCCGTGATGTTCCACGCTGGGGCAGGTTACAGTAAAAAAATGAAGTGTTTAGTTTATTGACTCGTGATTCGCGCTTAACCCTCGCGGTCTCGCTTGTGATGATAAGTCACACAGCACTGCCATCGTGATGCTGTGGCGGTATATGCACTCATGTGCACAAAGGCACTGTGCCATAAAAGGAACCTTTTTCTACCTCTCGGAACTTACCTTTAATTGAATTTTCATCTAGTGTACCAAAGGTCTTATTGTTAACGATTCTGGCTTTTGCTAATCAAATTTTGCGTAATTTTTTGTGTAAATATGTAAGGTTAAATGCAGGCAAATAAATCTGTTCTTTTTTTCTTTAAAGGCGACATACGTGAAATCACGGGCGAAGTATATTCTTCGTCCGGTAAGCGCATACCCTGCAATATCGTTCCGATCGACGATGAAAAGATCAGCATTCACTTTGTCCCTCAGGAACGAGGCATTCACACCGTCAAAATTCTCAATCGTGGTGTTCACATTCCTGGTGCGTCCATTTTATTTGCTTATTTGGCTAAGAAGCAGGGGATTTATCGGGTGTTTGTGAAAGTAATGCTGCATTTACACTACCGATTTATCACCATCGTCAGCTTTCATTTATCGAATTATTTGAAGTTTCTCAAAAATAGAAGCACCGGTGCCCTAGTATAACCGACTCATGAATGTATATTATGGGAACATACAGAGATATATACTCGTACATGCTTAATGCCACTTGCTCATGAGGAGCCCCTTTTAAAAAAGGTGAGAAGTTTAACTAAAAACCTACACGCTTTTTGTTGCCAATAGAGCGCCCCAGAGCACTCTTCAAAAGATTTTATTCATCGGTACTGTTTAACTGTGTGCACTTGCAGGTAGTCCATTCCAGTTTACAGTTGGACAACCAGCTGAGGGCGGGCCGAGCAAGGTTCGTGTTTCCGGTCGCGGTTTGGAGTATGGTGAGGTGAATGAGCCAAACGAGTTTTCGATCTATACCCACGAGGCAGGCGCTGGTGGTCTGTCAATCGCTATTGAGGGCCCAAGCAAAGCGGAAATTTCCTTCAAGGTGATCCATTCCCACCGAAGTGGTCACATTAACTCCCGCTAAGCAACGTTTTTCATTGGGGTTTCCATAGGCGATCTTAAATGAGAATTATCTTTGTCTCCTTTTCCCTCTGTCAAAAGCGCTGTTCAACTCATGCCTTGCGTTTCTATGCCTGTTGGCAAGGTATTTACCAATGTAGCAGAAAGCCAAGGCTGATAGTATCTACGCTTCAAAGCACTCATGTTTCTATGTCCAAGCTCAAATAGTTTCTTTTATGTAATTTTTTCTTATGTTGGAGTGTCTTTGCAGTCCTTTGAGATGTCAGTGTAAATGAGGAGTACTTCAGGTGGTCGAAAAACGTAATTAATTGCCGTTAAAATATTTCAATATGATTACCAAGTTGCTAGAGCAGTAGTGCAATGTCTTCTCTTGTTCAAAATTTGTGGTTGTTACTTATCTAGGACCATCAGGATGGTTCTTGTTCAGTCTACTACAAAGTGCGTCGACCGGGCGAGTATATCTGCTCCATTAAGTTCGCGGATGAACATATCCCATTCTCACCCTTCCGTATATTCATAACTGACCCCAAAGAGGGTGGTCGTAGCGAAGCCTACGAGGTGCCAATCCAGTTCTCCACCAGTGACAGAGTTGGCCTCGAGCGTGAAACCAATCAGGTATGCTTAATGTTCAATGTTGCTCGCAGATTAGTACAAGCACCACAGTCAAATCCCTGCCTACACACATACGCCTTCTACTATGCGCATTTTAGCTCTGCGGCCCGGTTGCCTTCACAGTCCACTGCCTGGATGTGAACCACGTGTTGGAAGCCACGGTGGAGTCGCCCTCGAAGACAGTGGAGAGAGCTACGGTGCACAAGTTAGATGGCGACCAGCATGTGGTGCGCTTCGTACCTCGCGAGAGTGGTGCCCACTTTGTTCGCGTCTATCTCGTCCCTGAGAATGAGGCCCACCTTGGTGCTCGAGCTCCCCATGCCAAAGAAATCGATGGTTCGCCCTTTCACATCGCTGTGGGCGACAGCATGGCTGACCCTAGCACCGTCTACGCCACTGGAGACGGCCTTATTCACGGCTCTGTTGGTAAACCTGCACTTTTCATTGCCATATCTCGTTGACTACCAATTACCATTGCTCTCCTCTGTTTCAATTCTGGGGCTGTACTCGAATTTGTGCTTGGAAATTGCCTTCATCATAACATTTAAAATTGTGAAAAAAGGTCAACTTAAGAATATCCTAGCTATAAACACACACAAGATGGTTCATTTGTGTTAAGTTGTTTTTATAATAGTGTGTTAATTCAATGCATTTCTTCGAAACCAACTTGCCTTACTAATAATTACGATAAGTAGGTTTAAAAGGAGCTCTTTTTTGTATGTTCAACTTTGCGCTTCACACAGCATTTGTACATGTACAAACCCATTGCCGTGACTATTTGTATTCCACTGGTTAGGTATCAAGAACAAGTTTTTTGTAAACACTGCGAATGCGGGGAAAGGACTGCTGAGCGTTGTGGTTGATGGCCCCTCTAAGGTTCAGATTACCTGCGAGGAAAGACCCGATGGCTATGAGTTTTCATACATCCCCACTTTACCCGGTGATTACAAGATAAGCATCAAATACGGAGGCAATTTTGACATCTTCGGTTCGCCTTTCACAGTAAGTGTCAGTGAACACTCCCTATCCACTTCATACTTGCTAAAATAGTCGACAACACTCCGTGGAAATGCGAAAAACTTGACGCGAAACTCCCGTTCTCCTTTAATTTGATCATTGAAATTCAGCATATTCGATTATACTGGCAGCACTTACAGCATTTTCACCACTTTAGGCTCGAATTACCGGATCTCCTATGGGAGATGTGATGCAGCAGGGCAACATAGAACCAACCACCATCGTGCTCGACACGGCCACGAAGACGATGAGCAGTCGTACGTACGAGGCAACGAGCGTAATTTCGAAGGGAATTGCGCAAAATGTCAGCTGCTCTGGTCTCGGTCTTAAGCGTGGTTTTGTCGGAAAGGAGAATCAGTTCTTCGTTGATGCTAGCAAAGCTGGTCAGTTCCTACCTTTTGTTAATGATTGCTGCAAGAAACATGCAACGCTTAATTTACGAAACAACAAGAGTCATAACTACTTGATATGCGTATTTATTTATCCGTGCTTTAGGAAATGCAATGCTCTTGGCTGGCATGATGGGTCCGGTGCATCCATGCGAGCGTTTTGAGATCGTGCACACTGGAAGTAACCGCTTTTCAGTGACATATAGGGTGCAAGAAGTTGGTCAGTACTGGCTTTCAATCATGTGGGGTGATCAGCACATTCCTGGAAGTCCGTTCCGAGTTGAAATTTCGCCGTAGTCTGTGGAGTGTCAATGGAATTCGCAAGAATAGTCTCGCACCCATCGCAACTACCTCCACACGCGCTTCTGCTTTATTACTATTTAAAAGGAGGCATCTCTCCCACGCCCAAAGTATTTTACGCTGATTTTTAATTGCACCTCTCATTAAATTTCTCTTTTGTGAAACTGATCAATCTACGATTCATATTATTATGTTAACTTCGCTTCTTTAGGTTGAATTTCGCAAGTTCCTTCATAAAACTGCTTTGAAATCTTGACTTTTGTTTTTTTTTTTTTTTTCGGAAATCGGCTCCTCCTATCATTATTAACTTGCAAAGTGATCAGAAGAGTTGAGATCATTTTCGGTATAGTTTTATTATTTATCAGGTCGTTAACAGGGGAGTAGTTTCAGGATAGCCGATTTTTGTTTAAGTGTCTTTTAGAGAGGGTGTTTCTTCAAGCACGATCTCGGGCTAGTTTCAAGAATAAAAGTGTAATGAATTAGTTTGAAGATGTGTAGCTTGCTTACATAGCTTAGCTGAGCAGAGCGTAAAGTAGTGCTTAGGTTTCGCCTAAGAGGTTTGTTAAATTCAACACAATGATCTTAATAAACGGAAATAGTATCATTGTAGGAGCGAAAGGAATGCTGATTTCAGATCGTGATGCTGTGCTCATGTAATTTGTTAAATTGCCTACTAATCTACGTGGGCACTTCAGTTGCCGCAGGTTATATTTCCGATCTACGGTGCCGACTTTGAGGCACGCCAGTAGGCTCCAGACTCATCGGTTTATGAGTATTATGTTCTTCCCAGTAGTTTGATACGTTACGACTTCAGCGAATTCTCGGGCCCTACAACAAGCCCTGCTTCCACACCACTGAACTATAATCTTAATCCGTTAAGAAAAGGATTTATAAATATCATAAATAATTGTAAGAAATGCAAATCAATGCTCTTTGAATTTTAACTCACCTATTATCGAATGTTAAGCAACTGGCTCAAAATCGAAATGAAGTACAGGCAAGATTTAATAGTAACTGCGACAACGCATGCACTTAAATCTAATGCAGATGCTGCAGGAATCAGATCACCACTCGACTGCGGATTTCACTACGAGAATCCCACAGTTCCCCGGTTCGTTCCTTTATAATAAAAGGGTCTCGTAGACACTCTTATGGTTCTTTAGTACTTCCACTTGTTAGCAGCAATGATCTCTAATAAATAACACAGCCTCAAAGGGGGATTAGGGGCGTTAAAATACTTGGCAAACTAGAAGTTCAGTCAAATATGCATGACGGGCACTCGTAACAATTTTGTAGGCCTGAATATTTACGACCCTGAGAAAAGTGGCGATTAAACAATGGTATTTACATTGATTCAATCGAGTACTTTACATCGCCAGTCCCACGTTTTGAATTAATGCACCATCCAAGTTGTTGTCCACCTATAATTGAAGGAACTTTCGTAACGATAGGATGCGTTTAGGGTTGTGTTGTACCACATGCACGCTTGAATGCACTTTTTAGATGGAAGGTGTTCAATGAACAGGAATTTGATAACGGTTGAATTGTTCGGGATTTATAAGGCAGGAGTGTTCCAATCGTGCTTTCCTCTGACCATTGTTCTCGCTGTAAATATTACCAATGCCTGGCATAAGTCTTCCGAGTGTGCATTTATGTGAGGAGCGTTCCGCAAACACTAATCTGGCAGCAAGAGAGTTGTTATATTTTCCGATTGCAGAAGAGGATTCGGAACACCAAATCCTCAGAAGCTGTACCCAAATTTATTTAACTTATACCACTGAATATGTTCTTACCAAACCATTCTGTTAATGTGAATGGGATAAACGAGAATTCGCTACAAATAAGAACGTCTTACCTTGTCAGATCATTAGTTCCAGAGAAATGAAGGCCAAAAAAGAAGAGGAAAGGGCTGGATTATTTACAGCATTATATGCGACCCATAAAAAAGTAGCATGCAAATTGATTAAAGCGACCTGCTTCAGCACTAAGACAACATGAAAATGAAGTAAAATGGAAGCAAAAAAATCAATAAATAATGCGTTACTAGAATAAATTTACGTTTGATAAATAAAATATGCACATTAGATCTTGGACTACAATTAAATTCTTGCATTGGTAAGATCTTTTAAAAACAAATCCTGTTTTAACGCATTGATTTCGTTAGCAAGGCCAATAAAATCAACTTGGTGATTGGTTTTCGTCATTTCTGTTTGGAAATTGTCTTCGCAGCTTTACTTCCCAGCTTTCATCAATAGGTTGGACTATTTTGCCCTACTTTCTCCGCGTAAATTTGTGTGAATTCTACAGAGGCGGGAATCGCTACTATCTAACCTGCTCGCAAGGCCCTAGGTTTTATACGACTTTAGCATTACGAGTTCTATGGTGTCGAGAGATGCAGTCTTTTGGCCTAAGTTCAACACTACTTCCTGTCTGCCCTGACTGTGGACGCTTAAATTTTTTTAGCTTAAATTGGTGTTCCAATTGTGGATGCCTATTGGTGGGAAGCGGTATTCCCCCCAATAATGATTCTCCGCCCCCCTACTTCACCTCTCAAAATTTTCGACAGTTTGGCTGTACCACTTCCTATTCCTCATATGACTATGATAAAAACCAGCGTTTTTTGATGCGTGGTAATCAATCTTCTCTTCTTTCATTGGAGCAAACAGTCCCTTCAAATCGAAAATCTGCGCCATATATTTCGGTGAAGGATGTACCCTATTCGCTGGATGCAAGCAAAGGCCACGTACCCCTGATGTCTCACGCGCAAACTTTGGCAAATGATTCCAAGGGAATCGCTAGCTATCATCTGCAATTTGTTCCAAGTATTCAGCCCGTATTTTCTGGGAAGTTTCTACGGCATTCTCGACATCGATGCGTTTCTGGTCCATGTGATAGTGTTTCAAATTTCAACCGAAACTTTCAAAATCAACTCTGGGTGAACAACTTCATCTGTAGTTCATTTTCTTCTGATCCGCATATTCGGGATACGGTTCAGCTGAATTGTCCTTATCTCTTCAGCGTGAGCCCAGAATTCTTTGTGTCATGTCAGGGCGCGAATGCGCAGCCTGTCTATTGTCATAATACTCAGGCCGCTAGTCAAAGTATCAGTCAGCTTTCGGAAATGTTGATGGGATGCAGTACAGTATCACAAGCCTTCACTGTTCCGTCAGGGCAGCAATCAAACGGCCTTCCAGTTAATCGCCATCCACATGATATGACTTATTTCAATAAAAGACTTGGTCAAAATCAAAGGCAAGTCTGCGGTTTTCGCAACAGAGGATCGAACAAAAGGAATGCGAGGAATCATGCAGACCGAACCGTTAACCGTTGTTTTTTGCAGTCCCTGTAGGTGTCATAGAAATCTTCGTTATTCTTGTTCCCTTTGTATTCGTTCTCGATTTTGCCGTTTTAGTTGAAATGGGTCTACGAACTGTCGAATAGACAACTGGTCTAGCCGATTCTCTTAACCAGTATTATTACTTATTGTAATTTCTAATTATAACATAATTACCCCAGTATTTTGAACCTTAGGCATGGGATTCGTAAAAGTCGAAAAGTGTGCTGCACTTCCTCATAGATGAAGTGATTGGCCTATCTTTTATTAAAATACTAATTAAATTCGGGATTCATAAAAGTCTGACCAAATTTTGCCGACTGTTAGTGCAAAATTAGACGACCTCACACTCGTCTTCAGATTATTAAATCACGAAATGGTGCGTTCATAGCGCAATAGAACTGGCTCCAGTAGGTTTGCTTTGTAGCACATAAATTGGGATCTTGGTCTATGAATGTCTGAAATCTGGTGACCGAAATATGCTCTTCACCAAATAGTTGTCTGATTTGGGTTATTGTGCGTGTGATGTGTAAACATCAATCGTGTTCTTGTATTTACCCAAACTTCGCCTTCCAGGCAAGTGGATTCAGTCCCTGTGGGAAGGCGACAGAAGTCAAGGCAACATTCTTTGGGTAGCATTACACAAACCGCCACTATTGGTAGCCCGAACAACACTTTTCGAACCGCTATGCAGCAGGAATCTACAGTTTCTGATTTCTTCGATCCTTCGTCCGCTAATACTTCTGTAAGCTTTGACGTTTTTTGTATACTACCTTTGTGCTATTTATTGGAAATCTGTTTTAATGGCCAAGTGAACGGTAAAGTTGCTGCCCGCCTTTCGATTCGCTAGCTTCTTCTCCTGTAATTCCCGTAGCCGTTACGTTTATTTTTACCTCTAATTTGTCAAATTCGATTGTGAGCTTCTCTCTTCTACCCTTATGTTGATTTTGAGGTTCTGGCTCAATTTGTAACCAAACCTTTTCGTCTGGTTATTCCTAATAGTCTCCCGATGATCTAATATCATGTGAGGACGACTCTACCTCCAATTTGAAGTGGCTTAGACTCCCCACTGAGCTGTGGCACAGCATTGTGCGACTACTACCCTATGCAGATCGCGCTTCTCTCGCAAGGACTTGTCGTAAATTTAGCACCATTGTCGCGGATCGCTACAATTGGCGCATCATTCGGCTGGATCGGTATCAAAATCTCACTGACTCCGGGTTGGCAATGATAGGACGAAAAAAACCGCGACAGCTGCACCTCACCTACTGCCGCGGTGACGCTGTCACCAATTGGGGTATGCTCCCAAACCCCGCTTATCATTAGAAAACTGTGTATAATTTACTTGCTAATTTCTATCTTCACCGGTAATGTTTGTAAAATAATTTTAACTGTCAGGTGAAGTATTTATTTCTCATGCTACTGGACTATCATGGGCATTTTATGGCCCACTTTTTATTGTGTTCATTGCTTTGGCAATTGAAAAATCCTTTTGTCAACCTCTTCTGCTGCTTAATTTGAGTTCCAAAGGGTCGAAAACTGCTTAAATGGCTCATATGTACATATGTTACCAAGGAATGGACTTCAAACCCTTATGTTGATGCTGTTTTTATGGCTTAGGCATAGATCAACTGTTCAAGGGCTGTGGAGAGAGCCTTGAGTCTTTCTCCTTCGTTGGTTGCTCAAAGGGTGCCTTCCAGGGTGATTATCCGTTGTTGGTGTCTACATCGCGATGTCCCAACCTCTGCCACATCGACGCCAGCTACGCACACACCGTTCGCGACCGGACTGTGCGTGCCATTGCGGAGGGCTCAGTTGCTCTCAAAACCCTCCTTCTCAATGGCGCCCAGCACATCTCCAACTCGGCCATCGAGCATCTTGTGCGACACCACAAACACACTCTGGTATGTACGACCTTCCATCTATACTTGTGATTGTATTATGGTTCAGCTTATGCGTGTATACGAATTCAGCTGGCCACTTAGATTTAATAATTTTTTGGTGACTAGTATCGCCTTCATCTTGTGCAGCCAATTAATTGGCGAAAGCTCCACCCCACAAAGCTTAACAATTTCGATTAGCTCATTGCTCATTGTGTCGTGGCATGTTCGATTGCAAAGAGTAGTTGCAGTACTCTTCAATGGCATTCATCAGTCACGTGTTCCGTCGAATCCCCCAGTCATATCATTAGGCTCTAGCTGCACATGAATGGGTCATTTGGATGCGGTTGGTTTAGAACGGTATTTTTAACCTATCTTTAACCTTTCGTAGTGAATCGATATCATTCTCACTAGCAGCGGCTCAGGATTAATTTTAAACGGTTTAGGGAGCAGGAAAAGTGGGAGTCCTTCTATATAAGCCTGTTTAATTGCTAATTTTCCTATATTGTTAAACTTATTTTATTCAGAGTCTACCGATGTAATTGGCGAAGTTGGAAGCGGCACAGGAATTTTTGGTGCTAAAACTGATGGCCATCTATTGAGAATGTTCTTGATTGCAGTGTCATTCACTTCAAATTAACCTTATTAACCAATCTTTGTGTACCTAATTTTCTTAGTTTTATGTCTTCTTTCGTCAACAAATTGATATCCGGTTTCCCTAAAATTGTCCCTGTAGTAATTGTTTAGCGTATGCGTTCATTTTCGCAATCGCAGCATATATTCGGTCGCCATGGTTGCCTACAGGTTTGCATAAGTTATCGGTGCTGTACCTAAATCTGTGAATCGAGACTGTCAACTAACCCACTTTTTCTAGGTGTCGATATATTCGCGAGTAACCTACTTTTTCTATAAACGACCATACTCTTATCCTTGTTTATAATTCACTATGATTAAATGGGAATTTTTTTCCAATCAGCTCAAGTAATTCATTTGATGGAGTCATATAGATCAGTGTTCCTTTAACTTTTCGCTTTCCATCCTACCCTTAGGAGCGCCTTGAGCTGTTCGGCTGCTTTCATTTAAACTCGAAGATTTTTACGACTCTGGGCGAATGTCACGGCCTACGCGCACTCGCATTTGGCTTTTTGCACCATTTATCTTCTAATGGGCTGCTTGAACTCGTTTCGAAGGTTCGTTCATTAGCAATGTATAGGTATATGACTATTTGCTCTCCAAATGTTTTCATACCTGACGTACAATATGCTTTCAATTACATTTAAATGGACACATTCATAGTGCCACTGGACGTGTGTTTGCACGACTCTTAATCAGTAGCTTGAGGGGATTTTGCAGCTGCCCTTGCTGGCCTCATTGGACCTGCGGGGTACGCAGAAGTTGGTGACTGATACAATTCTTTCGCGGCTGGCAAAAGAGTGTCCGTTGCTAGAGGAAGTGGTTCTCGCAAATATGTCCTCGCTGACACGTGAGGAGGGCGTCATCACGATGTTGCACCAATTGCCTCGGTTACGCGTGCTTGACCTCTGCGGCCTCGCGGTGGTCGGAGACAACAGTCTCCGAGCTCTCGCCACCAGTTGCCCCCTCCTCGAGGAACTTGACATCTCCTGCACCTCCGTCACCGAAGTCGGGCACGTTGTTACTCTCCTACTCTATGCTCCTTCAAACTTTTTGCTTCGTCGCCTTTTACGGCAACTACTTACTTTTCAATCACTTTCAACCTTATTCCTTTGCCTTTATTCTCAAGCTAGGTACGCCAATAGCTCGCCCGTTTTTTTTTTTGCATTTCGAGAAATCCGATTATTTCAGTGCAGTCCAACATCTTTAACGCCTACTTAGTATCAAAACCCACAAACTTGGAGACGGCGGTAATCACAAAATGCCCACAGTTCCGTTCTGAATTGTTATTAAGGCTTTTCAATATTTTTGTCGCAAAAAATTTGGATGTGTTTACAATACAGAGCAGTGTCTCTCAGTTGTGTAGACACAAAGCAACTGCTTAGGCACTCTGCATAGCACCAGGGCTCGCCTTCTCAACTGTTAAACTGCTCCGACATTTACCTCGAGTACAAACAACTCCGCTTTTCCATGAGCTCGGCTGGTTTTGGGCCTACTTGCTATCACTGCCAATGCTTTTCCTTGACAGACTTCTCTGTTTGGCAAACGCCCCAGCCAGTAGTCTCAAGTTGTTGAGGATCGGCTTCTGTCCTCGAATTACAGCGAACGCCATTGAAAAACTAGTCGGCTCCTGCCCCAAGTAAGTTTAGTTTAATTTTATGTGACCCCTTGCAGCCACTGTATGGTATTTAAAACCTGATTGCATGAATCCAGAGCCCACCTCTGAAAGTTAAACGCGGAAGCGGTTTGGGAAACCCTACCCTGTTCCCTCTTTTTCCTCTGACACAAAGGCACTACGAATGCTTTCATGCTCACATATAAGCTATAACAATTGTCGACACGCTCGAGGGCACACTTAGTGCGGAATACCGTTCCAAACTTCGAGTTGTTTTATAAGGCAGCCCATTCCCTTTTATGCCCATTGATGACCTTTTGCTATTTTGGTTCTTTACCCTCCAATGCGCCACGCATTCGCCTCACTCGTTTTATCTATCATCCAAAAATTGTCAAATCATCAGAATTTTGACGATCCTTAACCAAGCCACCTTTTAAATTATCATTTTTTCATTCAGCCTACCTCCGATCCACACAGACTATCGATGATCTAGAACGTGTACTACAAGATTGCTTTGAGCATGCGAGCACTAACGCCGAGTTCGCTTTCCAGAGTTGTATTGTCCTTTCAGGCTTACGCACCTATCGCTTTACGGTTTTTCGTGGATCGAAAAGTGGAACTTCCTCTCTGATCTGCGCCCCAATTTGGTCATCCAAACCGAGACGCAATGCATCAAATCCGCAACGAAGTAGAAAAGACGGGGAAAAAGTTCCAATCTACCTGGATCCTTGTAGTCCCTTCTCACCCAAATACCCACTGAAGTGCGCTAGTCTGCATTTTGGAAAAGGGGCAAACCACCTTGAATTGCATTGTGGCTTTGCCAACACTTAGTCAGTTCTCTCACGTTCCATCAAATTCATTTATTTCCTAATATAGCCTTTCATTTACCAACCTTCTTGGTCTTTTCTTCATCTCCGTTCACGAACATTTACACGCCTTTTCCTTGCATGCTACTGTCCATCTTTAAGTGTACAAACACCACCGAGCTCACATTGTTGGTGAACACTTCCTTTTAGTTTCGTCCCATTCGATTTCCTAGTTTTACAACTTAGTTTAAGCTTTTATATTCTTTCAGCTACTAATACTAAACTGGACGATGAGTAAAACGCCCTGTTGTTTTCTAACCTGGAGAAACAGCACGGCGATTGTCCGAGCACCTAGCCGCCAGGGCAGTAAGCAAAGCAAGTCTCCTTTATTGGCGAGTCTAAAACCAGATACACAAGTCTTAAGGTGCTTGGATAAATGCATAAAAATGCAAAAGAGGGTGCCTGGCCTCATTCGCCTAGATTCAAACCTGGATACGGATGGGTTAACAGCTCGGTAGTGAAGTAAGATCACTTTGTGGGAACACAAGACGATTAGAAGTTTACTCATGCAGGGAATGCGAGGCACAGTTACTTGCTGAGACTGGCCTGTTCATCGAATACGTCGCTGAGGGATTCGTTGAACTGTTCCAAAATTGGCCTGTAATAGGTAGGGAACTTCCTCATGCAACCAGCCAACTCTGCGTAGCATTCATTAAAAGTCAATTTGGCATTTGAATCCGAGGAAGGGCCTTCAAGGCGCATGAATCGATCCATATTCGCCAAGAATTTTCGAAAGTAGAAGCCGCATGAACCCGTCACGTAACTTGCAACACAGCTACAATGCCAATTAAATCTTCCGTCAAGGGTCTTGAAACCGGGCTTTCCAACTTTCTTGTCGATGTCATAATATTCCTCTATGTTTAAAGGGCATCCAGACCTAGAGCGTGGAAGATGCAACACCTTATGCAAATTAGCGCTACTCATAATTAATTCAAACGAAGTTAGGCATGCGAAGCAGCATGATTTAAATAACACTTCAGTTCAAGACGTGCGTTGAGCAATAAATGATAAATGATAAAAATTGCTAAAATAAGGATGGAGGTACAAAAGCAGACGATTATGTTGACAATGGTCTGATTTTTGCCAAGTAAAAACACACTTAGGATTTAGTGCCAATGGATTTAGATGCTGCGAATGCTTTTATCAAAATAAAACTTGAAATATTTACCATAAAAGGCGACAATTCTCAAAGTCTTCTTATGACTAATAATCTAATCGTTGAAAATCGCCTACATCAAATCGGTAGAGGTACTCATTTGTATAATAAGGCAACTACTGCACCTTTAAGAATAAGTGAGCTAGTGTATGAAGAAGGTCAGAAAGCTAAGGCAAGACACACAATGACGTCTAAGCGAACTATTAGCCTCAAATGCGCAAATAGCAGCTTTTTACTCAAATACACTTATCTGCGCATATATATGCACTTATGTATAGTAACATAATGTCTTGAGCACTCTTGATACTTCGCTCCGAGCGCGTATTGCATATTTTCCTAATAAGTTCAACCGCAAAGTGTGAACATTACCTAAGCTAGAGTATGCCAGGGAGAGCCTCTTCTTTCCTGCAACTTCATATTTTTAAAGTGTAAGAAAAATTTGAAGTATTATTGTAATCAAAGTTCATGAATATTATACTTGTTGTAATTTATTAACGCAAAGGCGCTTGAGTTGCATTCTTGCGTTTGTCTGGAAAATGGCAGATAAGAGGAAGCTGCAGTGTGATATTGACAGGACCCTGAAGCGAGTGCAGGAGGGTCGTGCTGCTTTTCAGGTACAATACAATTGTGTAAACTGAATCAAAGGGCAATTGGTTTGTTCTTTGTGATCTAATGTTTTGTTCTCATTGTTTTTTTCATTGTCGGTGCCCTTTCACGTTACGTAATCATTCGTTACTGCAAAGCGTTTCGCTCTTCCTATGCTTCGGTTGCAGTTTATTTGGCCATTGGCATATTATATTCCTCTGTGTAATGGAAGTATTTTCTAGTGAATCGGTGAATAATTTCTCAGTCTTGTAATTCTGTTCCATATTACAAACACTTTTATCCCACATTCTTTGATAATCTGGAGTTTCCTTCTAACTTTTTAGGAGATTCTTGATAAATTTGAAAGTTCCAATAATCAAACCCAAAAGGAGAAGTTTGAAGCTGACTTAAAGAAAGAGATCAAAAGGCTCCAGCGATTTCGGGATCAAATAAAGACATGGCATACATGTAATGACATAAAGGATAAGCGGCCTTTGTTGGAAGCCCGAAAATTAATCGAACAGGACATGGAAAGGTTTAAAGTCATTGAGAAGGAAACGAAAACTAAAGCCTATTCGAAAGAAGGTCTTCTTTCCGCTGATGCCAAGAAAGATCCACTGCAAAAGGAGAAAGAGGAGCTAGACGAATGGCTAAAACAATCAATTTCTGCCCTGCAAAATAAGTCGGAGAGATATGAGTACGATTTAGAAACCCTGTCCACCACCGGCAAAAAGAAGCGTGTTGATAAGGAGAAAGCTGCCCTTTTGGAGGAGAAAAAGCAAAAGCTGGAGTTTTGTGCATACCATATCGAAAAGCTTGAAACCGTCATGCGGCATCTAGATAATGAACGCCTTGATTGTTCGAAAGTTCGGTCACTAAAGGATCCTATTGAGTATGTAATCGAATCAATTGATGATGCTAGCATGGAAGATTACCGATCCTTATATGAGGACATGCATTTGGAAGACATAGGAGATGGTTCAATCATGACGCCAAATGCTTTGGTTGCCCCGGGCTTTCTTGATTACGATTTGGGTACTACAGTCGCACCTTCGAGCGTCAATAAACCCGGAAATGGAGACGATTTGACACCTTTTAGTTCTTCTCTGCCTCCCGGTTCTTCTACTTCCTCGAACGCTTCTTCTCGCGAGCGACCGAAGACCTCTTTAGAAGAGAAGTGCATAATCAGTCCTACTTCTCTATCCTCTACCAGCACTCCGGTAAAGGAGAAGAAGGAAAAGAATACTAAATCACAACCTGCTTCCGCATCTGTCAACCAAACGCTCCCTTCTTCCTTCCATTTACCTGGGTCTTCCACCACCACACCTTCATCGAATAAGAAATCTTTTGCAGGTGCTGCTGCCAAGCACCAGCAACCCGAGACCATGAAGTCGGAATCAGATCGGTTAACAGTTCCCGTTTCTGATGTTGCTTCGACTCACCGTGAAAACTACGCAAAAGTGGCTGGAGATTCAAAAAAGGATAAGTCTAAAAAGGAGCAACACCAGCAACATGAATCCGACCCCAAAACTACCATCTCATCTTCGTCCACTACTCCCAGTAAAAATGAAAAGCGAAAGACCGAAGGGGTTAAAGAGAGGGCCCAAAGCAGCGACTCTACTGTGGCCGTAATCAAGCTCCCATCTCCTGCCCAGACACCATCTGTTGCTGTGGATGTGGCCTCTGTTTCCGCTGCACCGTCCTCGAATTCGGTTTCACTGAATTCGGTCGCGTCTAAGCCTTCTGTACCTATTTTTAACGTTGCTTCTACCTCTCAAGTTCCAAATAATGCTATTGCTGCTCCAGCTACAAGTAAACTACAGCAGGAACAGCGGTCTTCCTCCGCTCCTTTTGTTGTCGTCCACCCTCGTGATGCTTTGGCACCTTTCCGCAATCAACATCTGGACAAGCAGCGCACGCCTCCTCCGGAGGTTAGTCACCTTAGCTCTAATCAAATCTATGTCATTGTAGCTTACTGAAGACTTTTTATTACCTTTATTGTCAGTGAAAACTATGTTTTAAGGCATCGTTAACCTAGGCCAATTTTAGCATTGCTTTGAATTTATTTCATACACATGCGCTTTTTTTAGAGCTCAAGCATCATCACTCCCCAAATCTATCTCTTTAATTCCGCTTTCATAAAGTGTTTCACGGGGTCTGTTGTGGGAATTCACTTTACGACTGCTATTTTATGGGTGATTATGAAAAGGTTTTCCACAATCGCTTAATATGATTTAAAATCTGACAAAATTGGCCGGTGATCAGTTGTTAAATTCAACGGATGCATCTTTCTCTAGATATGGATCACAAGTGACGTAACCGTTTGCGCAACACTGTCAAAAGTTACATTAAAGGCTTAACTTGTTTTCATGAGTCATTTTGGATCCGAAATGATATCTGTATCTCAGCTAACAACAGCAATTCTATTGATGTTTTTACAGCTTCGAGCTCAGTTGCAGGCGTTGGAGATCGCTTTCCGGCGCTCACCCCTCCCCACCGACATTTTTAAATCGCGCATGCACGTCACCAAGAGGCCGATAAACGTACCCAACTTTTTTCCGTTGGAGCCATTCAAGGGACACGATCAAGAAGAGTGTTACATGAAGATGGATGCACAGACACTCTTTTTCATATTTTACTACTTCGAGGGCACAAGAGCCCAATACTATGCGGCAAAGGCGCTCAAGCGCATGTCATGGCGCTTCCACACCAAATATATGTACTGGTTCCAGCGTAACGAAGAGCCTAAACAAATCACCGATGAGTTTGAATCGGGTGCCTACGTCTTCTACGATTTCGAAACCATGAGTCAGCGGAAGAAGGATGAGTTTGTCTTCCTCTATAGCTTCCTTGAGGATAACGACTTGTAGATTGCGCACTCCTCGGAGGGCTTTTTAATCAACTTATGCATATATCTGCCATGTCAAGTTTAAGTCTTTGCACATTAGTAATGACTGTGTTTCACAATGTACAGACTCTGGGTGTTTTTTCTTTCCCTCGAAACCACTCTCAGTTGTAATTTTACAATTTTTCAATGTCTTTCTTTTGTAGAAGTGAACTATAAAATGTGCGCAAACGTCCTCATTTAACTAGGCTTGTGATGGTATTCCTACTCATTTCTTCCATTCAAAACCTACACTTTAGTCGATCCTAGATGAATTTTCTCAATACTTGAAATAAGTGGGGTTCTACGCCTCCTCAAAGTTAATGTGGGATTAGCTAAAGGATCCATTGTAGTGTCTCCACTTTGCTATCGTGTTACTCGAAAACACTTTAAGTTACTCCAGGTGTGTGCATTTCTAGAACACATTTTAGCAGCGTGAGATGTGCGGCTTCGTGGGTTCCGGTCTCATTTGCCTCCATTTCTAGGTTGATATGGTGTTTTAAATGTGCCTTCACTTAAGGGGGCGGGGACGGTGCCGGGGTTGATGGTCGTATATTAACCTGTATTCAATATAATCACGACACGACATGCAGGGTTTTTTAGGCTTAAGGAGTACGCACAGCATTTGAAACATGGCTTTGGATAGAATTGACAGTGGAGGTGGAAGGCTACAATTCTTGGAGCGTCTTTGTAGTCAGTTTGCAGACGGTCACGTCGCTTACGCCCACTGCGAATTGGAAAATCAATTTTGGGGTTCATGAGTTAGGCAATGTAGTCGGACCGCGTGTTCGAGATGGTGATGTTCCTTCACTTATCTGATGTTACGCCGCATGTAGTTACCTATTTTCGCCACTAGTAGGAAGCGGCGTGGCCCATTTGCATATTCTGAAGGTATTTGGAATGGTACCTTGCATGGAATGCTTCCAAGATTTTTCATGGCTTACGCGACTCCCTTGCCATCCAGTCGTTATTTTTCCTGGAGCCTTCGTTTGAATAGTTACGCGAGCTCACTGAAATCTCCTTCCATAAGGAGAAGGGGATTCCAGATTAACGACGTTGGAATTCACTCTGAGTTGTGTTACATCCACATTTTTACTTGTCACGAACTAAAAAGTTACCAGCAGATCCGAAGCTCAGCTTTACCATTCCAAATATAGTTGCCAACTGTTAACCTCATTACCTGGCGGCATAAAATTACTAGGCGCATTGAGGCTTATGATTTCTGCAGTGGCCGGTAATGAAGGGTACTAGAGGCAATCGAAATGAAAACATCTGCAGGTAAGTGTTTTAAACACTCCTATGGAGGCAAAAGGAGATATAATACTCGTATAGAACATACACATTCGACGTACAGAAAGGAGTTTGGGCTACTAACGTGACCAGAGGCCAGTGGGGGCATATGGCCAGCTCCAACGACCCTTAATTAATAGGGAAATTTGGGCAACCAACAAGCAGGGTACCGTAAATATTATTAAAAGAAAATGACTATCATTATATTGTCACAATGGCTTGTAATAATGTTTCGTGGCGTTCGTAGAAGCTTGGAGCAACGTGTAGGCCCTTGTTCAACAAAGTAATGTTAGTAAAAGTACACGGAAGACTCGACTTAAATGCGCCCTTATAAGTCCGCTTTTATTTAGTGGCTCAATAATAAATAGTAGTCCTCAACCTTACTGCCCTCTTTGTAGAAGCCCGACCAGCCCTGAGATACACTGAGGCCCTGAATGCTTGCGATGCTTTTAGCAAACGGGGCAGGACTGGATGGTCCAAAAGTTTGCACAATAGGCCACTATCAAAAGTCGTCCAGCCGTGACGAAAAAATAACTTTCAGTAATTCCCCCCTCCCTCCCCCCCAGATTGCTCTAAAATATCGTATTTCTTTATGTTCATACAAAGAGTCGAGGACAACACCGAAGGAATATGGAGCTACGGGGGAAAGAGTGGAGGGGACAGAAAGTTTGTTTGTATCTATGTTTGCATATTCTCCACCTCTTTACGCCTCCATGAATTGATAAAAAAATGTCCCGTTGGATCTTTGGAATAACTTTACTCCTGTGACTGGGCCTGCCACTCGAAATTAGCCAATAATCCAATCACTCGTTGCATTTTTTTTATCTTCCTATTGCATAATTACGTTCTTGTATTGACTCTTATGCATCGTAACCAGAGCACAGCAAATGCATGGACAACGAAATGTTTATATTTGTGGTGAACAATCAAAGTAGATGCCTGTGGATTCAGAATATAATGCGACTACCTCTAGTACGATAAGGTTGATTGTTCTTCCGACGCTTTTTTGTCTCAGATTAGAGGAAATCAATACAGTCTTAATGGAGACTGGAGAGATGGCTTGTCACAGCTGAGGGGAAATCGACCTTCTCAAGCACAAGGCCCGAGTTGTATTCCCTTCCCTTACCTAAAATGCATAATCAAAAAAACAAGTGCAGTACTTTGTTTGTTGGAACTACTGACCGTACTGCCCTAACTGCGTGGGCTGGCTTCCGGACCATGCCAGTAGCCTATTTCCCTCTGTCCGTTGAATATATATATTCTACCCTAGCATTCTGCCTTCTTTTGCCTTCGAGGGAGCCTCCGGACGCTACATTAGTGGCAGCGGAAAGCGGATCCGACTCTATGGGGCTACTATCCCGATCTCTACCGCCTGCGGCATGTTGCAGCGGTGCGAAAGAAGTGCATGTGCTACGGATGGGCCACGAACGACGTCCACTTCCGGCATCTGCCCCTTCTCCGTGTTCTACAAAAAAGCTATTAACAACTGAAGCGACACTAGCCATGGACCACCTGGAAAGTTTCGTTTCGAAGATTACCTTTAATGTACTTGCTTAAGGAGATCGGCGTGCTAACGTCCCCCTACGGACATACTGATGGTCGGCAGAACCACTTATTCTGAACTTCGTTTCCAAGCCAAACGAAACTCGAAGTGCAATGCACTGTGAAGAGGGATCACTGACGTTGGTGTCAAGCATCGCTTCAATCGCGTCGAATGTCGGCGACTGGCATGGTTAGCTCGTGGGTGCTTCTTGCAGCACTGAGTATGTTGTGATGGCTGACGCGGAAGATGTACCGAGGGGCGCGTCAGGAACGACGCTCGAAAGAGAAGAGGAGCAATGTAGTACTTTGTTTATTGGAACTAACGGTTTTGGTCAAGGTCACAGAGGTGGCCGTACTGCCCGAGGTGCGCGGGCTGGCCTGCGGGCCATGCCAGTAGCCTATTTCCCTCTGTCCGTTGAATACATATATTCTACCCTAGCATTCCGCCTTCTTTTGCCTTCGAGGGAGCCTCGGGACACTACAACAAGCATTGCCAGCGATCACAATGCTTTGATATTTAGTTCGGCTGCACGCTTGATTTCATAGGCGCTTATGTAGCGTCCCGAGGCTACCTCGAAAGCAAAAGAAGGCAGAATTCTAAAGTAGAATATATATATATATTCACCGGACAGAGGGAAAAAGGCTGCTGGCATGGCTCAGAGGCCAGCCCACGCAGCTAGGGCAATACGGCCACCTCTGTGACCTTGACAGAAACCGGCAGTTCTAGCAAACAAAGTACTACACTTAAGTCTCCCCAAATTGTTCTTCCTTGGGTGGCATAGCCTTTGGGGCACAGGGTACTGCACAATATCTGCATTGGGCCGAGAACTAAATTTGCTCCATTTTCTTTTATTTTGTGCAAATCTGAAGAGGGGTAAATCGTAAAATGCCTTTTGTCCGGGAAACGCGTTGGTAATGCTGCAATGTAAGCGCAGTTACACGTACCCTTTAAGTGGCATGTAGTGAAAATACAACCTTGGGCTGAGCTAAAGAAAAAGAAGAATTATACTTTATAAATCTCCTATGGTTTTGTGAAGCCTTCATGCTATGCTATGCAAAAATCTTTGACCAGTCATTCCTTATAGCCCAAAGTCCAAATCTCGAAGTGAAAGTGAGGGACAGTGAAGGCCCCAAAACGCGCGGATTGATAGAATACCCACACTCTGATAATCACGCATTATTCTACATCGGATACCCATGTTGAATTTGGCCAATAGCTCCCGAAACCTCTGTTCGCCTGCTAAAATTGTGCTCAAAATCATCGCAGAGTTGCAAAACCGGAACTCTACGACTAAAGTATCCGTGGTATTAATTACTAAAATTTCAAAATGTTCACCAAAATATTGAATGCAAAAAATAAAACCATGCCTTCTAAGCGATATTGCTTTCATAACCTATCTGCGCGTAACTTTATAGGATATTCTAAACCATTATTTTAATAAACATATAATTATTTCCGCGATTTTGAATCTGCACAAAGCTTCAGGCTTTTGGTCTGACCTTCAACTAACGATCATTTCTGGTTTCGATTTCGCTTCTAGGTCAGTCGCTCAGCTGATTGTTTAGTTTCGATTTTGTTCTCCGACCTCTGGATTGAAATGTCTTCGCCAGGTCCAGGAAAAAAGCGAATGGATACTGATGTTGTCAAACTGTACGTTACTGGGGTTATTCTTGGATGTTCGAATCAGAAATTCTCAGTTATGTATTTTATTGCCTCTGTGGGTCTTTATTTTATCTCTACGGCTTTCTGTCTCAGAATCGAGAGTAAATATGAAGTCACTGTTCTCGGTGGACTCAATGAACTGATGGTGAAGTTTAACGGTCCGCCCGAAAGTAATCTATGCTTCCTTTTTTAATTCATCTTCATTCATAGCACCTTATGAAGGTGGAATATGGAAAGTTCGCGTTGAGCTTCCGGAGCGATATCCTTTCAAGTCGCCCTCTATAGGTTTCATGAACAAAATTTTTCATCCAAATATTGATGAAGCGTATGTTTAGTATTATCGGAACCCACATTTCATTTCGTTTAGGTCTGGAACTGTTTGCTTGGACGTGATTAACCAGCAGTGGTCGGCTGTTTACGGTAGGACCTCTCGAATTGTTTTAATTGTAGATCTTACAAATATTTTCGAGTCTTTTCTGCCTCAACTCTTGGCCTACCCGAACCCTACGGATCCTCTTAATAGTGATGCTGCTTCGCTTTTCATGTACAAGCCGATGGATTATGTTTCAAAAGTGAAAGGTTTGTTGCATTCTTATGCATTAAGTGTTTGCCTATCTTTTCTAACGAATGTTTTATTTTCTTTATTAAAAGCTTTCCTATCTTGGCGTCGGGTATTTCACATTACTGGGTTTTATGCAACTCCTTTAACTAATTATTTTGTGAACACATTTCGACTGTCAGTCGTTTACTTTGTGATTCTGTTCACCTCAGAGTATGTTCAGCGCTTCGCAACTGAGGAGGCTCTGAAAGCCGAGGAAGGCGGGGCAGAATCAAGTTCAGACGATGAGAGTTCAATGTCAGATTATTCCGAAGATGAGGCTCGAGATATGGAACTCTAGCCTGTCGATTATGTGGTTTCACAAGTTACTTATATTCTTTCATTTAACAACTAGACCCTTTCACCCTATTTATTTACTAATGGCTGTTGTTTCGTATTTGCATTCTCCAGGTGTACATTGACCCTCGCTTCCTCTTGCCTTTCATTCTCCCCTATCCAATAATATTTATTTCGAAGTGGCCTCAAAGGCAGTTTTTCTAACTTTAAGTTCCTCGATGCATCCATTCGCCCTTCTCAGCCTTAGAAATTCGATTCGCGTAAGTCGGAAGATGATCATGCTTACGGGGATCACAGGTGGTATTCACGAGTTCTTCTCATCTTTGAACACTGTGATCTTGAGCTTCTGGTTTTTGCGCTCGGGGGACGTTCTTTAAGAATGCTGCAATACAGGGCTCTAACCATTAAGTGGTCGTCTTTGATGTAGGTTTGCATGTTCTTCGTTACGATTGTGTTCTGTTTGCTACTTCGAAAACACCGATAGGGTTCTTCAGCGCGGTCGGTTCTGAAGGCCTTTTAGAATGGTTGTCGGGTGTTCGGGCAGACCAAAGTAGTAGTGACGTTTGGTGTCAGTTTCACGAAGCTACGTTGATTTGATTTCTTTCAAGAGGTGATGTGTGAGTTTGTGGTCTGGCGGTTTGGACTTGTAACGAATGGATCCAACTGGTAAAATAAATGAGCGTTTTCTTGGTATTTTATGCATAAACGCATCTATCGGGTGCTTAGTGGCTGTAGAGGTGTTTATTGACAGGAAATTGGGCAGGTTTGGAATTAGTGGTTTATCTGGAATCATTTTCAGACGTCGGATAAAGGGCGGGCATTGAAGTGTCTGCAACCAAGTTACTAGGCATGGGTGGATAGGCCTTATTCATAGGCCATTTATGTCGAAATTTGTAGATTAATAGATGTTCCATTGAAAGCGAATTGCGGGTTTTACTATCGTTAGCTAAACATCGCACCTGTACGCTTGAATCTCTGGTCGTGCGATTGAGTGCGGCTTCCGTCAAGTCTGTTGTTTGTACGATTTTGATGCTTCTACGGTAAATAAGGTAATAAGATCCACTTACACTAAGTCAGTTCAATAACTGACGCGGCGGAAATGACATTTTCAAGAAAACTAGGTGTCTCAGATGTATGAAGAAAGGTTTGCCTCACGTGCTCACATCACGTCAACTCGAAAGTTGATATGTAAACCAGACAGCCAATAATTACGCAAATAGTGGGACCGAACATTTTGTTTGCAAATCGCTTTGGATCCTCAAGGAAAGATGTAATTTAGTTTATAAAGTGGAGCAGTGGTTTGATGATCCTACAGAACCCCGCTAAATTGGCTTCACATTGTATTGTCCCCAGGCAAGGAAATAATTGTTTTCTTGATGCACATGATTCAGTAATAAAACAATTTGCATTTTGTTTTGGTTACGAGTTTCAAAAGTGAACTGCTGCAGTGAGATTGGAAGTAACGGTAGCATGGCATTTGCTTCCCGTGGAGAACATGTAGCTGTCTTGAAAACGTCCACGCAAACGTCCGGGTTCTCACACTCTGTGACTTAAATATGAAAAACGGGATACTAAAAGCACACCATATCAACGGGAAGAAATGAGTTGCCCACAAAAGAAAATGATTACTTGTTTATTTTGAATGATTCGTCATGCTAAATATTGCACTTTATATTATCTTTTGATGCGTCTCGTTGAAAGGTGTGGTGGTGGTGGTGGCGGTGGTGGTGGTGGTGGTGGTTGTTGTTGTTGTTGTTGTTAAAAGTTTCGACTAATGGTCCGTAATCAGCTTGTTCATGTCCACCCGCATCGTGTGCAACCTTCCCATCTTTGTTTGTGAACATGTGAACACCTGTTCAAGCATAAAATTGAGGCTAATGTACGCCAAATGGGCTGGCAAATCACACTTTTTCCTACTGTCAATTGCGATCTTGCTGTTGGTTCTGAGACACATCGCCATCTTCTCTCTTTCTGATCGTCATTTTTGACTCCAACTGCTGCAATAACAATCGAAATGAAAAAAAGTAACACAACTTTTCTCTGTGATTTCCAAAAAAACATTCATATTTTTCCTCAAGCTTTTAGTTTCTTGTGAAACAAAGCCACACATTTGGGGACAAGCTGTGGACCAAGGAACACAATTGCGTCTGCTTTGTTGGCTCGATGGAATTGAAACGGTGTGTCCTTATTGAATGTGCGTTTATAAGAAGCTAGTATTTGAGCTTGTCTGTAGTGCTCAAAGTTGACTGGTTATAATTCTTAGCTTTGGTTAAAAGAATTACAAGCCGTGCCATAAAGCAGTAGCAGCGGCACTTAATAAAGTCCATTTAATTCGATTCTTGTAATTCTTTGAACGTTTACTGATCGAATAATCCCCTTTGATAATATCTTGATTGTTTTGATTAGAGACTAGGCTCTAGTAGGAACACTATGGTCTTTTGGCCATGGTTGCTTGGCCGTACAATCGCGCATAGCTGAGGATCGACCGCCATGATCAAACATTAAAAATACTAATGGGTCGAGTTTTACTTCGCACGAAGTTAAGACCTATAGATGCATTTGACTTTTCTCCCTCTTTATTAGGCTGGAATACATAAGATGTTTTAGGTACAAACATAATTTTGCTAACTTGAAAAGCGCACAGTTTTTGCTTTTTGATACATGCAAAAATAGGTATTTTTGTGGTCCCTGAAAACATTTGCCATTGCTGCGAAAACCAGAGTTTAGCTTGGCAGCATGCTTCCCATTTTGTCAAAAGAACCAATCTCGCCTCCGATTTCGTTTGCTGGTGTTTCTGGCGATCCTACAGGTGCTTTGCACGACCGGACTCCATTTATTTGTTCACTTGTAATTATGCAGGTGAATTCTTACGTAGTGCCAAACGTACTCGCTTTTACGAGTTTCAATGCAAAACGCATCGGTCCGCTCTCATTCTGGCGGAGTGATCCAATAAACTTTGTGGTTCGTAAATCAATTGCAACCAATGATTTGAAACTCCTCATCGAGCTTTTTGCACTTAAAACCTAAACAAGATGCGTAAGGCAGAGTGGTTTTTACACAAATTTGGGGGTCAAATTTCTTATTCGTCTGAACTTGTGTTATTTTGCAATGTATTTAAGAAAAATTGATAGTAACTGTACAGGTACTTGCATGGCAGTCAGTTTCGCGCTGAGGAATGGACCGCGTTATAGCATCCCTAGAAGTTTTTACACGGCCTAGGAATTTGGTCCTGAAAGATTCGCAGCTTGTAACGTGACAGCTCGCAAGAGTGTTTCCATTCTACGAAAATGAAATCGATTTTCCAGTGAAGAAAACTCGAATTAGCCGAGAATAGGAGTGGAAAGAGATTGAAACATATCTTAGGCAAGGGAGTGTGGAGAAACCCAATTTAAGTAGACTCAACGCAATTTAATGGGGGAACAAATAAATAAAGGTGCATCAGCTAACTTTTGCGACTGAAAACAAGGAAGATTGAACTGCCAACTTTGGTAAAACTAAGACGAAACTCGGGCGACTTGAAAAGCTTAGGAGACCTGAGAACTGTGCACAATGCTAAAGGAATGGTTGCAATTATTTAGTGACTTAATAGGTAAGGTGGAACACGGGCTTTTTTGTTATTTCCAAGAGATAGAACTATAAGCACCTTCAACCGTATTGGCGATTGACTTGAAGAAGTCGTTACGGGTCGAGCAATGCATTTGTTGAGATCCGTATAATGTGCACTTCAGGCTAAATCAATTGGGACAGTGATTGCTGAGTTGCTGGCAGCAACTGAAAGGTGACTGGATTGTTAGAAATAATCACCGAAGCTGATACTAGCATCAAAGTGAGATAGAAACAGTTATTTATTAAGCCGAATGCGCATAGAAGAAAAAACAACAAGGTTCAGGTTTCAAGAATCCGTACTTTTACCTATATTTAACAGTCTTAGTGAACCATCCACCGAACTACCAGACGCTCTGCCTCACCCAATGCCATTTAAGTTTCGAGTTGGTCGAGCGAAACATTATGGACTTAAATAACAGTTCGGTCTTTGTGCATAGTTGAAGCATAATACCATGACACTTCTTCGACATAAAGCAAAGCTTAGTAAGGGGCGAATGTTATTTTATACAATTATATTTCCCACTTGCTCCATCTCAAGAATTCTAGAAACTGGAACACTTAACAGATTTCTTGGGATATCACTTACCGCTGCAAAAATTACACATCTTTGCTTGTTGAGTAGACTGTCACTCGCCACTGGAATAGCGTGACTCCCATCAAAACTCATTTTCTTACTTCCACTTTTAAATCGACTTAAAACGAGTTGAATGCATCGTATTAGGACACAGTTTTCAAGCAAAAAATCCAGTTGCTGGCCCGTGCACGCATATTAGCATTTGCCAAGCGCAAATTTGTACTTTTATACCGCACTCGACAAACACCACAATATACTGCGACGGTGACTTTATACAGGACTGAAAGAATCGTTTAAAAAGCCTCAAATGGGGACACTTTCGATTTACACTTCATCTTATCCCTTCTACAACGGGAGCCAAATGTGACACTCAAATAGGTATGTCTGAACGTGGGTGGAATTAAATCTCTAGAAAAAACAGCTAATTTCACACCTAATTGATGGTACTTGAATAACTGCGAAATGCTCACTGGATTATTAAATCTTGTGGCATAGAATAGAACTTGCTCATTGCCTTTGCGGAGGGAAGTGCGTGACGTGGAAAGTACAAGTGCGAACGTGCGCCCTCAGCGCGACCTTGGCCATCCAAACATGGGTTAGCAGAGGCATGATTCTATATAATCGTTCTATCTGGTATAATTTATGGAGTCGAAATCGTTTATTCATAGAGTAAAATAAGTGAGACAGCCACTGAGAGAGTTGTCATTTTAAAGAGAATTGTTAAACCAATAACTACTGCATTGGACATTAGCGCCTTCACCTCGTGGCTAATTATTGCTACACTTGTACGTTCGGACTGGTAAGACTGCATGCTTTAGGGGGTTCTAATGCATTCTGCGATCACTAAAAAGGTGGACATTATGCTTTCACGAAAGATATTGATCCTTGATTTCCATCAGAAACCAAATTTTGCGATTATGGTTAAGCAACAAATGGCAAAGTAGTAGTGTGTGCATTGCAAAAATAATATACCAGGGATTAATAATATCTTCCATCGATACATACTCATGGAATACTAAGGCAAACGATCCCGCAGCAATGCAGCCAAATCTCCAATGGCATTGGTTTCTTGAGTCGCACAGACGCTCAGCGTGATTACATTGAACTTCTACACGAGGAATCGCTACCGTTTCATGGAGGAATTCTAATGCAGTACCATAACCCGCTGTTGCCAAGTACAACCTGATATAAAGCAATTGAGTACTTGACTAGTGGTCTAGCTGCTGCACTCGAATTCTTAAAACAGAAAGAAAGCTACCCTCAAAGCATGTTGCGCAAACTTACCAAGCACGAAGCCAAGCAGATTTGGTCACCAGGCCTTACAAAATCGCGATGCGTTCACCTTATTTACTACCACAAGCGCTATCGATGCTCTCCCGCCGAACATGAAGGACTATAACACCGACAGCCGCATAAGCCATAGTGAAGGGCAGGTGAAGTCGATCACGCGCAAGACCCAACCCCGAGGACCTCAAAATTGGACTTACACCCAAGGAGAAGCCAGCTGGGAGTCCACGGCCTAGTACAACCAAAGCGAGCGCAACTACTTAAGGCAATTAGTACAGTGCACACGCAATGTCTGCGGGCAAAAAGCGGTAGCCCGCAGCACCGATAACCGGAATCATCAAACCCTGCATGTTCGACGTGCCAACCGGGAGCAAAATTCGAAGCAAATACCGACTACTGATGCGTTAGATCACAATATATTAGGAAAGAACCACAGAAATCCCAAATCTCCCCAACATTAGGTCTGAACGCCTCTAACAGAAAAAAAAGAAAGGCAACCCACCAAACAATTTATTAGTAAAATTAAGTCTTGATGCATTCTTTTTCCTCCGTTACCACCTTTTGAGGAGACGACTTAGATTTCGGAGCCGACTTAAATTTCGCCTCCTTTCGTCTCAGGGCAGCCTTTTGCTGATAAATACGCGCATTGCGCTCAGAAAGAGCATTCGGATTCAGTTTGATAAGAACCTAAATTAATAGAAAGAGTGAATTCAAAGGCATACCTGCATGTTCTTAAGGGGATTTTTTTTGACGTGTGAGCGCTTTCGCTGACGATCCATCCGTCTAGGACGAAGAACACTACGGATGGCACGGCATGTCAGGAGGCGATTAAGATCAGTATTGGTCATCTTGGATGAAGGCAAGTGAAAACCTTTCTTCATAGTACTACCGGTTTTCCAGGTACCATACAATTTGTCCAGTGTACGAAATGCACCCTCAGTCCAAATGGTAAAGCGCCCCATATGACCACCAGGTGCAAGTTTGAGTATATTAAGATACTTAACGTTCAAGAGAGTAACACCAGGAATGTTACGAAACGCCCGCGTAATTCCATCGTCCTTTTTGTACACAACAATAGGACCGCGCTTCATGATATGACGGCGGTTCCTCATCTTACCACGACCTGCGCGATTCCTTTTGGACTGGTAGACTTTTTGGATATCTGACCAAGCCCTAAGCTTTTTCAACACTTTGACAGCTTCTTTTGTCTTCTTGATTTTCTCAACGTTCCCGGACACGACCAACGGAAGTTCTGGAATTTTGTCTACACGATGTCCACGAGCCATGACCAGGGCTGGAACGCCTGTGGCGGCGATAGCTGAGCACATGGCAAAGCGCCTTTGTTGAACATTGACACGGCGATGCCAACGTCTCCAAACTTTGGTAGGAGCGTACATATGACCTCCACGACACATGTTTCCAAAAGCACCCTGACCGGAGCGGTGAGTACCACCTCCACGTACACGGGGGATTCGAGCTACAGCTCGACCAGTACCCCATGATTCGGCTGACGTTTGATGGCCAGCTTTAGAGCTCACAGCATACGGTTGGCGCGAATTTTTACGCAAACTATCATGAACGAAGTTCAAAACATCACTACGCAGTGGCGCCTTGAACACCGCTGGCATTTTGATAGCAGTTTTGGTGCAATCACCAGACAGATCGTAAACATTGACCAACGGTCTGCATGCAGTCTAAATACGGCAATCAGCAATCGAACAACGGCTCACCATCTCAACGTGCAACGCTTCCCAAAAATTGGCTTAAGTGACCACCACTGTTGATTCAAACAAACAATACAATGGTTTGCACTTGCCAGGCATAGCTAAATAGTCAAGACGTATTCAAATTTTAATTTAATTCAAGTATTATTTCTTTATAGCGCTTTAAATAAAGTTTAAAAGCGTGACTCACAGAAAATAGAATACATCTATGTAAATATTCTTCCAAAATACATATTATTAGTAGTATATGTAATTTTTTAGTAGGTTTGATAGTCATTGACTAAGTACAAGTAGTGTATTGATTAACGTGCCCAAAGCACAATTATAAATCAGCTGAATTTGTTTTGCGATGAGCCATGTTTTGTAAACATTAATCGTAGCATCTTTGCCTTTGCAGAGTCTGTGTTTAGCATCTCGAGACTGTCTTGAAAACAGAAAAACATATTACTTAGGCTGATTGTATGTGTTGAACAAACAGAATAGGATTAAGCCTACTGATATGGACCTAAATTTAGCCCAGGCCGCAAAGACGACATGGTCGCCCAAGTGACCGTAACCTAATTCGGCAGCCATACGAATAAAGCATTGCATAGCCTCTCTTCTCTTTGAGCCTTGTCCTCAGCGCTACTATTGGTAAATCTCCAGCGTCAGCCAGTGCAAATTAATCAGCCCTGAAGGAAAACACCCACCAGCCAACCGTGCCAATCATCACATTTCTATGCAACTGAAGTAATGCTTGATCATAACGCCACTAGTCCCCCTTGATAATTTTACTAGATCTTAAGCTCCATCCGGTTCAGGAAACGAATTGTGAAACAGGGGATTCTGCTGGCCATCGCGTGTGTCCATTGATAGACTTTGGAACAGAGGTCGAGAAGAAGATTTTCGAAAAGAAATACAGGATTTAACACAGTCTAGTGAGAGTAGGGTATAATATGTTTGCTCAGTGTCGACAGTCTTATGCAGGCACAGTAAGGAAATTCCGAAACGGAACTTTTTTAGATGGTTCATGGTTCCGTTGTTAATGGCTTTCTTGCAGATGCCAGCGATTCTCCCATCCGTAGCACATGCACATCTTTCGCATTGGTGAGGTTTGTCAAAAGCGGCATAAATCAGGGTAGATATCATATAAATTCGGGTTCGCTTTCCGCTGTCACCAGCGTAGCGTCCTGAGACTTTCTAAAAGGCAATTAAAGGCATTACATATATTGGCACGGCCCTGACGTCAGCCCGCCCGGATTGAGCAATGTGGTCACCCAAGTGACCGTAACCGAAACTAGTAGTCAGCCAAACAAAGTATTATAACCTAGGTATCTAGGATAGCATTAAAGAGCACATATTAATAAAATAAAGGAGCGCTGAGAGTATATAGGAGCTGATATAATGCCTTGCGACAGAGCGAAAGAACACTGCAGCGCCTAAAGCACCTGCATAGTTATCGACGCAACTAAAGAAATACCAACTTGGTGTACAGCACCTCTTCTTTAGAGCGTCCTTCTCAGTGCTCTTCCTAATTACCCTCCCTAGTTGGCCATCACAACGTAGTAGATGCTTCTAAAGGCCCTCCGGGGAGCAGCAAACATTGACTATTAAATTTTCTTACGGATGAAAAGAAATTCTGTCCCCAGGTATTCAAATAACCTGGACGATCCCATTAAATTAGGAATTTCGCTTTGGCTGTGAATTGTATTGAAGTCCATGTTCGACAACGAGGGCGCCTAGTGTGTCATGCGCCTTATAAAAGAAGGAGTTAGTCTAAAAGCAGTGTCATTTTATAAGGAACAACATTTAACACAATTTCACGGATACAATGCCTCGTATCAATCCCTTTATACCACTGTTTTCCCATTTCAGTGACGCTCAGTGTTCCATCCGAATGCAGGCCAGTTAATAGGGGCTTAGAGAAGGAAAAGGCTGTTCACGCAAATAACGTCTCTATTTATTTACTGTGGACGGGGACACAGAGTTTTTATAATATTGCGGTTCCAGTATTGCCACAGTGGTTACCAGCATTCTTGCACAATGGAGTTTAGGACGGTTTCCAAAAGTCGACGCTACCCTTACTCCTATAAGTCTTTACAAATGTGGACGCGCTAGATTTGCTTCTTCTGTTTATTGTTCGGTCGTGAAAATCAGATGATTGGCCTTTTGGATTGGATTCGCTTCCTGATGCAATCAATGCAGCGTTCAGAGTCTTCACTCAAGGCCGTAATAAGTCAAAATAGTGTGGAAAGACAAGCATAATATAAAGAAGTCTAAGGAACCACTAGAAGAGCATAGGCTATATCACAAAGAGGAAGGACAGTCAAATAAGACAAAAGTATCCGCTGGTTTAGTACGAAATAAAATAAAGCACGAAATCACAAAACATCATGCTAAAAATACCTTGCATCATAAAAGAGTAGAGGTAGACATTGGGTTACATTTCAGAGCGCCAAAATGTTCCTGCTACGAACAAAGTTTATTGATTTAATTAAATTGAAAGCTCGAATTCGTTTGACCATTTAAAGGAAGGAAATACGATGACAAATTGCTTTACACACGACGGAAGACTTCAACTTGCACTCAAAAGTTACATGATTAAGAGTTGAAACGAGGTACAAAAAAGGAATTTAAGGAAAATTATAGCATAAATCCTAACCAGACAAGAAGATTTAGTCTAAATTTATGCAAATAAGAAGTAATAAAATATAAACAAGTACACATAATTGTGTAAATAACATTACCGCATATTTATGCACGTGAATTAAGTGTGAATTTCGAATCGGGGAATCTCGATGAACTGTAAAGCAAACCTTATGAAGGAACGCGGCATTAATGATAAAGCAGTGCAAAAGTAAATAAAAAGAATCAGAACTCCAAACACTCACAGGTTTATTGCAGGGATGCCAAATGTTGCAGGTGCATTCGTAGGTGAAAAGGCATGATGTTTGGGCCATCAGACCTAATGTAAACAACCGTCAGTCTATGGACAACACATGGTAATCGTTGCACCTCCACCCAGACCTTCCCTATTGCCCTCGAGCGTGGGTTGGAACAGTTGTTTTTGATAAATGCAAATATAAATTCTAAGACCCTTAGAGGGGAATCCTGTTGTATAAACACTAAAGTGATAGAGGTGTTGGCGTAGACACCAGCGAGAGGTTGCGAGAAGACACGCTTTCGTGAGATTTCCATGTGTCCAAGGTTCAGTTGAAGTGAAGTTCTTGATTACTGCTAACAAAGTTCGTATCTTCTCTGTAAGGCACAAAATCCCTTTCGAGAGTCACTGTCTGGCCTAACTTAACTCAGCTACCAATAACTCCAATCAACTTTTAAATACTTTATTGCGCGTCGACCTCGTCAGCCGTACCTTCTCCACCTCAAGGTGGCCCCGAAAGGAGGCGGGAAAGCTTTTGGTAACTTGTCGTATTCTTTGTGACAGGCCAAATCCACCATTGCATATCAGATTTAAAATATCAAGTTGCTCGGCCTTGCTGTACTTTTCCTACACTGGCACCTACAATCAACGAGATCTCATGTTATTTGCTTCCTTATCTGTGAGCTCCTAGGTGATTCTCTCGCTTTGTCAGCAAAATATGAGAAAAAGCATCGCTTCAACAAGGGCTGGTTGATTTGAGAGGTCCTAGGGACTGTTTGTAAGTAAATTGTTGGCAACTAGTAGACCGGAGTGCATTGGTGATGTTGTCTCGTCAGTCCGTACAACTATTGTATGAAGGTGGGAGATGCTGAGTGGCTTGAAATGCCTTGTTAATAGCGATGGTGACCACACCCTTAATACATTGCAACTAATCCAATGTGGCATATTTATTTGCCTATGCTCAAGTGCCGTCGTCGAAATCTTCTCACACACAGCTCCCAAGCAAGGACTGCATTTCACCAGAACTTTAACTTCCTACTCCCTATGCTTGATGGCACATGGGTTCCAAGCCCTCTGGCAAGCTTGCCGCCTGTAATGAAGATTGTATGTATTGAGAATACGCAATTCCGTTGCTTTTGTTGGACCAAAGCTATTGCCTACTTTAAACAAGCCCTTGTACCTTATTTTTGCATTATTTAGCATCACTAAGAGAAATTCACTCCGCAAACTTACATGCTTCAAGCTTGAGAACAAAGGAATCATTATAAATTTCCCCCAGGTGCACCAAAGAGGAAAGTTAATGGGTGTAAATTTCAGAAGTTATGTGCAGAACTCCGTCAATTAATAAACTATGGTAAAAGAAGTTTTCGGCAGCTTATGGCACCTCCAGCACCGATAGGTCTTGTTGGGAAAAATTCTCAGGATTTGGCATTCAAGCCGACGGAATCAGGTTGGCATCCTATTTGGAAAGCTACCCTTGCAAAGAAAGGCGCTTCCAAAGTTAGCAGCATCAAGGGAACTAACAACAGCTCGGGAATTGCAACGCAGAAATTGTGACTATGAACTTACTCATTCGGCCGCATTTTCTCAAGAAAAGTTGCCCTTACACTTGGACAACTTCTATTTGGTTGTGATGACCGAGCTATGGCTGAAGTACAGCGATGCGTTAATGTTGCCAAACGCGTTGATAATGTCTGCTTCAAAGATGCTCCCCACCTCCTACTCCCACCTCCAATTTGAGAATTTATCGGCAATCCCGTGTCTCTCACACATCGACTCCTCGGTCACGCTTCTACCACCTGGCACCGAGGTTCATTCCATCGCCCTCCGTGTTTAACATGAGCCTTCTTTCAAAGCGCAGTTCCAGTTAACGTTGTCTCACATTAGTCGGTGCTAATGTAATTGCCAAACACTTAATTCTTCCCAACAGTGTGACTATTTACCTTCCACCAACAATCAGCAATTAGCAAGGGACAACTTTATCGGAAATGACCATAAGTTGTCATTTGCCACTAAAATGTCATTGAAGACCGTATAAGGCGAGCAACTTCCATCCACCCTGAAGTTGGTAGTGATGTCCATTGGAGAGTGGATGTCAGACCCGCTTTGGCACAACCGCAGTCAAACAAGACACTACATGTAAACCCTTAGCGCAGATTACAGGCAGTAAGCAAACACCGATGTTGAAATGCAAGCCTTCAGGCTAAGCAACTAAACAATCTCAAGCTATGCTTGTATACTTTTGTCAAGATTTTGAATGAATTAACAGAAATATCTGCCATTTGAGGGCATCTTGCAGATCGTCTGCGCTATCCAAAGCAGACGTAGGCAACCTTATGATTGACATTACAAAACTAAATACTTTTTGTCACAAGAAGATGTTGCTTGTTCAACTCGCCTACCAAAGAGGTCCTCTTAATGCTGCCATCTTTGAACATCTGTTCGTTCCTACTCAAATCGTGTGCTTTGGACACAGCCTACCAGTTAGCAGTTTGCCATCTCAAGATTTTCCCAATCCCTAAAAAACGAATGGAGCCATGAGTGGAAAATCGCCAAACAGTTTTGCTAGAGTGTCTTCCATCAACCGACTTCAGGTAGCTGCAATTGTTGGGAATCCGTTAGAAGTTTGTCGCGCGTTCTGCGAAAGCTTCCTTTTTCTTAAAAAACACATTATACTTTTTGTCGAGCGGTTCATTAAGTTCAGATTCAAGCAGCAGCAATCACAATTTCTGCTAAGGTCATAACAACATCGGAAAGCGTGCTTTTGTGGAAGGAAAAGGCAACTGGGGAATTGAAGAAGTCTGAAGACCGTGGCGACTTTTCTTATCAGACATCCGACGCTTGGGCACATGCAAACACAATCGGTCTACCACTCCTCGGTGTAAAACGCACTCAAGCACTTTTACTTTCTACATTCAATTTAAGATTTTTGTAGCAATTTATGGAGACCTGAGCTACACGTTGATGTTCAGCTTCTCTCACCCCATAGATTTGAGACACACGAGTTGAGCACACAACTAATTTCATCATCTTTCTTCCATCATCGGCATTGTTAGTGAGTCGCGTCGTTTTTCTGTGGCGTGGCGTTGTGGAATGTGTAATGCAGCCATTCAGCAGGGACATCACTGCGGCATTGTATTACTTGTACCAGTTGATCTAGTTTCATTGACACACTTTCTTCGAATGGATGCTATTACATGTATGGCTTCACCAACAACTTCGTGTGAAAAGCACCTTTCCCAAACACACAGATATCGTTCAAAATGTATCCTACTTAACGAATCCTACATCCATGAGTGATGGATAATTAGTGTGCTAAGACCTTGATTTAAAAGAAAGATAAGCCAGTAAATTTCGTGCAAGTGCTACATTATTTTTGGTTTCGTACAAAACCAAAGTATCTACGTTGTTAAAGGAGCTATAGTTGCTGTTTCTAACTCTACCCATTCATCCAATGACCGTACTATCGAAGTCATTATTTGTAGGGTTGTCGTTTGCGTAGAACTAACATGTCCAAGCAATGCGCAACTACTGTTAAATTTTGTAGTGATTTACAAAGTGTCCGAGATAATTAAAGGAAAGTTAACAACCCTTGCCAATGCACGCAAATTCGTTTGACCAATCCTCCATGCCATCCAGTCTACACTAAGGACTCGTGGTGACCTCTGAAAGCGGCCGGATTGATAGCTCTCTATGAACTTTGGTGCTTCATGCGCGTGAAGCCAGACAATAAGGAGCCCAAGTACCGAGGCGAAACGATTTAACATGTGACCACCACAAAGCGAGGCACTGCAAGTTACGAAGCATGCGAATCAGAACATCACAACCTATTATAGGTTAATTTTTCCCAAAATTTAACAATATGGTAATAAAATAAGTGGGAAATGGATGAGTGGCAGATGGAAAAAGAACATGACGTTTAATTGTACGTCCCGCATTGATTGTTAGCTTGATCAAAAATGAGAAAGTTGCTTTACGAGGAAGTGCATCCGTATAATCGAAAACCCGTAGCATGCTTTTATAGGAGAAGACCCAACGCAGATGCCGTTGGGAACGTTTATTAGAAGAAAGGACTTGCTCCTGAGCTCATTGGTTGCTAGCTGGAGGTGCAGTCACTCCCTTTTTCATCCGCTTAACGGCAATAAAATGAGGGAGCCCCATCTCCTCTCGTCACTCCGACTACCGAAAAATCGAATTTGTATATTCTACCTTATTCGTTGATGGTAGGTGCTCATCATCGAATAGGCGGCACAAATAATCTCCCCACCCCCCATTTCAAAGTGGCACATATAAAGTGTATTGACTTTCCTACCACTTTACTACAGTAAACACAACAGCGATGATCAGCGTTATTGGGTGCCAACTATTTTGCTTGATCGACCTGCTGGCCAGCTCAACTGTGACCCTCCTACCATGGCATAAGGACTTGGTGCTGAAGGAATTCGTCTTATCGCTCATGATGACCACACTTCACAGTCATGAAATGAGCCTCGCCAAAGTCTACCCAGCTGTACTGCAAATCCAAATTGAAGAAAGGCCGATATGTCAAGCCGGTTGTTTCGGGTATGGCAAATGAAAGGAAATGGGCCGTGCACCCGAAGGTCTCATCAACGGATCTTGTAAAGCAGGACTTCACAACTGATACGAATCCATTGCCTTCGTTACTAAAACGAAGAAGATTTGGATTAGAGAACCAATGAAATTGACCATCAAATAATAACAATAACCATCTTTACTCAAGAGTTCCACGTAAACCAGATTTATAGGCCATGTCAAATTCAGCGACGCTTCGTCACCTTCTTCTTTTCACAGGCACAACCTGCCTAGTGTGTTGAGGTGCCGCCTGGCAGATGCCTGTCTCTGACAGAGCGATCCACTGCCAAAACGGTCCCAGGCACAGCCTCGGTGCTGACACCACTCGACTTATCTTGTCGTCTTGTGACAGCCAAAGGGAGGGAAAAACAATTAGCCGCACTGATTATTTCAGCTCTGCTTCTCACCACGCATGAAATATTTATGCTGCGTTAAGCTGGGTAACAAATCACCAATGTCATCACACGCAAACGGCATCTGCAGAACACACACACACACACCCAAACGAACAATTTGGCGGTAAATGATCCCTTAACTGCAGCAATATTTTCTCCTCACAGGTCTCATTATCTCAAGTCGTCCACCAATCTAGCCAGAACCATGCTGTCACGTGTGCAGATCCGATGTATTAACTACACAGTGTTTCGTTATGTAAATGAATCGGTGAATGAACTGCGTTAGGGTCGTCGTCGTTGTCGTGCTATGACTCTCAAACGAGTTGCGCCATAAGTTTGCAGGAGGCAATTATGGCTTAACTTACGGTGTTGTCTACGTTGTTTAATGTTGCCTTGTACCAAAATCCAATAAATGGGACGTTGGAAAGTGCTCTGCTGTTTTTGAGCATTCGCCAGTGGCTAGATATCCTAGAATTATTTTTTGCGAATCAACAAATTTCAGGTCGAACAGATTATAATAGAGATAATGTGGTTACCTAGTGTTTAGCTGGGCATCATAAACTGCCACACAGTCTGTGAATGTGGAACGCTTTATGCATAATCCATGAAGCATTGGCAAGAGAGGCCGTTGCTTTTATAAGCCGACCCAAATACCTGCTGCGAATTATCAATCATACCGCATGCAACGTCGAGGATTTAGTAGACTCATTTTCACAGTTAAAATTTGCATGAATAGAAAGTAACTGGCGAATGCTCAAAAACAGCAGAGCACTTTCCAACGTCCCATTTATTAGATTTTGGTACAAGGCAACATTAAACAACGTAGACAACACCGTAAGTTAAGCCATAATTGCCTCCTGCAAACTTATGGCGCAACTCGTTTGAGAGTCACAGCACGACAACGACGACGACCCTAACGCAGTTCATTCACCGATTCATTTACATAACGAAACACTGTGTAGTTAATACATCGGATCTGCACACGTGACAGCATGGTTCTGGCTAGATTGGTGGACGACTTGAGATAATGAGACCTGTGAGGAGAAAATATTGCTGCAGTTAAGGGATCATTTACCGCCAAATTGTTCGTTTGGGTGTGTGTGTGTGTGTTCTGCAGATGCCGTTTGCGTGTGATGACATTGGTGATTTGTTACCCAGCTTAACGCAGCATAAATATTTCATGCGTGGTGAGAAGCAGAGCTGAAATAATCAGTGCGGCTAATTGTTTTTCCCTCCCTTTGGCTGTCACAAGACGACAAGATAAGTCGAGTGGTGTCAGCACCGAGGCTGTGCCTGGGACCGTTTTGGCAGTGGATCGCTCTGTCAGAGACAGGCATCTGCCAGGCGGCACCTCAACACACTAGGCAGGTTGTGCCTGTGAAAAGAAGAAGGTGACGAAGCGTCGCTGAATTTGACATGGCCTATAAATCTGGTTTACGTGGAACTCTTGAGTAAAGATGGTTATTGTTATTATTTGATGGTCAATTTCATTGGTTCTCTAATCCAAATCTTCTTCGTTTTAGTAACGAAGGCAATGGATTCGTATCAGTTGTGAAGTCCTGCTTTACAAGATCCGTTGATGAGACCTTCGGGTGCACGGCCCATTTCCTTTCATTTGCCATACCCGAAACAACCGGCTTGACATATCGGCCTTTCTTCAATTTGGATTTGCAGTACAGCTGGGTAGACTTTGGCGAGGCTCATTTCATGACTGTGAAGTGTGGTCATCATGAGCGATAAGACGAATTCCTTCAGCACCAAGTCCTTATGCCATGGTAGGAGGGTCACAGTTGAGCTGGCCAGCAGGTCGATCAAGCAAAATAGTTGGCACCCAATAACGCTGATCATCGCTGTTGTGTTTACTGTAGTAAAGTGGTAGGAAAGTCAATACACTTTATATGTGCCACTTTGAAATGGGGGGTGGGGAGATTATTTGTGCCGCCTATTCGATGATGAGCACCTACCATCAACGAATAAGGTAGAATATACAAATTCGATTTTTCGGTAGTCGGAGTGACGAGAGGAGATGGGGCTCCCTCATTTTGTTGCCGTTAAGCGGATGAAAAAGGGAGTGACTGCACCTCCAGCTAGCAACCAATGAGCTCAGGAGCAAGTCCTCTCTTCTAATAAACGTTCCCAACGGCATCTGCGTTGGGTCTTCTCCTATAAAAGCATGCTACGGGTTTTCGATTATACGGATGCACTTCCTCGTAAAGCAACTTTCTCATTTTTGATCAAGCTAACAATCAATGCGGGACGTACAATTAAACGTCATGTTCTTTTTCCATCTGCCACTCATCCATTTCCCACTTATTTTACTACCATATTGTTAAATTTTGGGAAAAATTAACCTATAATAGGTTGTGATGTTCTGATTCGCATGCTTCGTAACTTGCAGTGCCTCACTTTGTGGTGGTCACATGTTAAATCGTTTCGCCTCGGTACTTGGGCTCCTTATTGTCTGGCTTCACGCGCATGAAGCACCAAAGTTCATAGAGAGCTATCAATCCGGCCGCTTTCAGAGGTCACCACGAGTCCTTAGTGTAGACTGGATGGCATGGAGGATTGGTCAAACGAATTTGCGTGCATTGGCAAGGGTTGTTAACTTTCCTTTAATTATCTCGGACACTTTGTAAATCACTACAAAATTTAACAGTAGTTGCGCATTGCTTGGACATGTTAGTTCTACGCAAACGACAACCCTACAAATATTGACTTCGATAGTACGGTCATTGGATGAATGGGTAGAGTTAGAAACAGCAACTATAGCTCCTTTAACAACGTAGATACTTTGGTTTTGTACGAAACCAAAAATAATGTAGCACTTGCACGAAATTTACTGGCTTTTCTTTCTTTTAAATCAAGGTCTTAGCACACTAATTATCCATCACTCATGGATGTAGGATTCGTTAAGTAGGATACATTTTGAACGATATCTGTGTGTTTGGGAAAGGTGCTTTTCACACGAAGTTGTTGGTGAAGCCATACATGTAATAGCATCCATTCGAAGAAAGTGTGTCAATGAAACTAGATCAACTGGTACAAGTAATACAATGCCGCAGTGATGTCCCTGCTGAATGGCTGCATTACACATTCCACAACGCCACGCCACAGAAAAACGACGCGACTCACTAACAATGCCGATGATGGAAGAAAGATGATGAAATTAGTTGTGTGCTCAACTCGTGTGTCTCAAATCTATGGGGTGAGAGAAGCTGAACATCAACGTGTAGCTCAGGTCTCCATAAATTGCTACAAAAATCTTAAATTGAATGTAGAAAGTAAAAGTGCTTGAGTGCGTTTTACACCGAGGAGTGGTAGACCGATTGTGTTTGCATGTGCCCAAGCGTCGGATGTCTGATAAGAAAAGTCGCCACGGTCTTCAGACTTCTTCAATTCCCCAGTTGCCTTTTCCTTCCACAAAAGCACGCTTTCCGATGTTGTTATGACCTTAGCAGAAATTGTGATTGCTGCTGCTTGAATCTGAACTTAATGAACCGCTCGACAAAAAGTATAATGTGTTTTTTAAGAAAAAGGAAGCTTTCGCAGAACGCGCGACAAACTTCTAACGGATTCCCAACAATTGCAGCTACCTGAAGTCGGTTGATGGAAGACACTCTAGCAAAACTGTTTGGCGATTTTCCACTCATGGCTCCATTCGTTTTTTAGGGATTGGGAAAATCTTGAGATGGCAAACTGCTAACTGGTAGGCTGTGTCCAAAGCACACGATTTGAGTAGGAACGAACAGATGTTCAAAGATGGCAGCATTAAGAGGACCTCTTTGGTAGGCGAGTTGAACAAGCAACATCTTCTTGTGACAAAAAGTATTTAGTTTTGTAATGTCAATCATAAGGTTGCCTACGTCTGCTTTGGATAGCGCAGACGATCTGCAAGATGCCCTCAAATGGCAGATATTTCTGTTAATTCATTCAAAATCTTGACAAAAGTATACAAGCATAGCTTGAGATTGTTTAGTTGCTTAGCCTGAAGGCTTGCATTTCAACATCGGTGTTTGCTTACTGCCTGTAATCTGCGCTAAGGGTTTACATGTAGTGTCTTGTTTGACTGCGGTTGTGCCAAAGCGGGTCTGACATCCACTCTCCAATGGACATCACTACCAACTTCAGGGTGGATGGAAGTTGCTCGCCTTATACGGTCTTCAATGACATTTTAGTGGCAAATGACAACTTATGGTCATTTCCGATAAAGTTGTCCCTTGCTAATTGCTGATTGTTGGTGGAAGGTAAATAGTCACACTGTTGGGAAGAATTAAGTGTTTGGCAATTACATTAGCACCGACTAATGTGAGACAACGTTAACTGGAACTGCGCTTTGAAAGAAGGCTCATGTTAAACACGGAGGGCGATGGAATGAACCTCGGTGCCAGGTGGTAGAAGCGTGACCGAGGAGTCGATGTGTGAGAGACACGGGATTGCCGATAAATTCTCAAATTGGAGGTGGAAGTAGGAGGTGGGGAGCATCTTTGAAGCAGACATTATCAACGCGTTTGGCAACATTAACGCATCGCTGTACTTCAGCCATAGCTCGGTCATCACAACCAAATAGAAGTTGTCCAAGTGTAAGGGCAACTTTTCTTGAGAAAATGCGGTCGAATGAGTAAGTTCATAGTCACAATTTCTGCGTTGCAATTCCCGAGCTGTTGTTAGTTCCCTTGATGCTGCTAACTTTGGAAGCGCCTTTCTTTGCAAGGGTAGCTTTCCAAATAGGATGCCAACCTGATTCCGTCGGCTTGAATGCCAAATCCTGAGAATTTTTCCCAACAAGACCTATCGGTGCTGGAGGTGCCATAAGCTGCCGAAAACTTCTTTTACCATAGTTTATTAATTGACGGAGTTCTGCACATAACTTCTGAAATTTACACCCATTAACTTTCCTCTTTGGTGCACCTGGGGGAAATTTATAATGATTCCTTTGTTCTCAAGCTTGAAGCATGTAAGTTTGCGGAGTGAATTTCTCTTAGTGATGCTAAATAATGCAAAAATAAGGTACAAGGGCTTGTTTAAAGTAGGCAATAGCTTTGGTCCAACAAAAGCAACGGAATTGCGTATTCTCAATACATACAATCTTCATTACAGGCGGCAAGCTTGCCAGAGGGCTTGGAACCCATGTGCCATCAAGCATAGGGAGTAGGAAGTTAAAGTTCTGGTGAAATGCAGTCCTTGCTTGGGAGCTGTGTGTGAGAAGATTTCGACGACGGCACTTGAGCATAGGCAAATAAATATGCCACATTGGATTAGTTGCAATGTATTAAGGGTGTGGTCACCATCGCTATTAACAAGGCATTTCAAGCCACTCAGCATCTCCCACCTTCATACAATAGTTGTACGGACTGACGAGACAACATCACCAATGCACTCCGGTCTACTAGTTGCCAACAATTTACTTACAAACAGTCCCTAGGACCTCTCAAATCAACCAGCCCTTGTTGAAGCGATGCTTTTTCTCATATTTTGCTGACAAAGCGAGAGAATCACCTAGGAGCTCACAGATAAGGAAGCAAATAACATGAGATCTCGTTGATTGTAGGTGCCAGTGTAGGAAAAGTACAGCAAGGCCGAGCAACTTGATATTTTAAATCTGATATGCAATGGTGGATTTGGCCTGTCACAAAGAATACGACAAGTTACCAAAAGCTTTCCCGCCTCCTTTCGGGGCCACCTTGAGGTGGAGAAGGTACGGCTGACGAGGTCGACGCGCAATAAAGTATTTAAAAGTTGATTGGAGTTATTGGTAGCTGAGTTAAGTTAGGCCAGACAGTGACTCTCGAAAGGGATTTTGTGCCTTACAGAGAAGATACGAACTTTGTTAGCAGTAATCAAGAACTTCACTTCAACTGAACCTTGGACACATGGAAATCTCACGAAAGCGTGTCTTCTCGCAACCTCTCGCTGGTGTCTACGCCAACACCTCTATCACTTTAGTGTTTATACAACAGGATTCCCCTCTAAGGGTCTTAGAATTTATATTTGCATTTATCAAAAACAACTGTTCCAACCCACGCTCGAGGGCAATAGGGAAGGTCTGGGTGGAGGTGCAACGATTACCATGTGTTGTCCATAGACTGACGGTTGTTTACATTAGGTCTGATGGCCCAAACATCATGCCTTTTCACCTACGAATGCACCTGCAACATTTGGCATCTTTTTGCAAATTTTGGCATCCCCTGCTTAAAGCTTGATATTATGCAATGGATAACTGGCGAATCCTTTGTGGCAACTCAAGCGCAATTTTTTTAATCCTTTTAGAATGCTACTTATCTATTATTAATTCTTAATATCGTTTGTTCTTTTCTTGTTTAATCGTAAATAATAGTTTGAGGTGGCACTTCGCATGCCGAATTTTTTTATCAAATCCGACTTACCTTTTTACTAGAAGTTGGGACAGAATTTTATGGAGTGTGGTTTTTCGGTTAATGTTACCATCACCGCATGTGAATAGCGTCACGACATAGCCTTGATAATTTATTGATAATTATACACCCTCAAATAGGATTCACGCACCACTTTATTTAATGTTTGGGGCAATTAACTTAGTAACCGATCGGTTCTAGCCAGAATTTGAGAAACTCTATTGTATTTATTAGGTGGACTTATTTTTGGCTGTTGAGACACAGGTATATGTAAAGTTGCTAAGCTTATAAAGTATGGTTGTGTACAAGAAGATTTACATGACTAAAATTAGTTTTTTGGCCCTTAATAAATTAGTTGCAGAAAGTTTAAGTGGATGATATCGCAGCAGAAGGTGCCTGTGGGAAGGAGGTGATTAAGATCAGCCGGGCTTCTCTGGAAGAGAGGATTTCATGAGCGGACTACTTTAGTACATCAATTGATGCATTTTATGTAAGCTGAATTCTTTGTCCAGACACATGGTAAATTGGGTTGTTAGTGAATTTGTTTAGAAATAGGAGTTGTTTAAGAATAGCATAAGAACCGCGCTATGCTTTTCAGGATTTGCCATGCTTTATTTTATGATATTTGAAGCTTTTAGCACCAGTTTGTGGCAAAAAGTATCTTTTACGGATTTATTATGAATACAGTGTTTGAGATCATGTTCCCTACCTCATTGAAAGTGCACCTCCATGTTGATGGGCCATAACCTCGGTTCAGTGCAAAATTAGGCTGAACTGATGAAGAAGCTAGGAAAACATTGAAGTGTTTTATTTTTTCCCTAAGCGTTTTGCTGAAAGCTCCTGCTTCACTTCGGCTTGGAATGGAAAGATAAACGCATAAATTTACTATAATTCATAGTAACGAAGCACATTAGAAAGCAAATGCCAGTGCCCCAGTTCTTTTCTCACGCCACTTTAAATTGCAGCCTAACGTCAATATTTCTGCTTAAATTAACTCAGACATATGCAGAACTAAAATTCCAGAGGCAATTTTATAAATTGTAACCATAGTTTTAAAATGATGCCCTGACAAATTAGTAACATTTAGTTTATGAGGCTAATTGGCATCAAGCCAGAATCGTTGTAAATAAATACTTTTTAGTATTTAATATTTAAGGTTAGCAAAGGTTGGTGAAAAATCAACTGCTGTCACATTTTTAAAGTCGTGATTCAAACATTTTACCCCATTACTCTATACTCGAAGGTCTAAAGAGGGCTTACACTTTCGCTCTTTCGTACCGTAAATTTACTGGTGTGAAATCAATCAAAACAATACACGACATGAAATTCGCAAAGCAGCAGCATTCACGAGACTAATGACGGCTGTCATGAGACAAAATGTGCAGTAGCAAATGTTTCAATCTCGAAAACAATTATAACTCTGCACTCACAATGGATCGGCGATCTGACTGAGTAAATCTAGCAGCACAATAATCGGGGATCATGTGAACCATTGGTGAAGCATTTGAATGACATTTGACCAAGCATTATAAAGAGGGCAAAAAATTGGAATGACACGACCTGAATTCAAAATTAATCTACGCTTTGCTGTATACTTCTCATTTGTCACAGCCCGCAGCAACTTATGAAGGGATAACGGAACTAATGTCATACTGAAAGGATACAAAGGTAATTTCTAATGAGAAGGGACTCTGCCTTCACCTGATGCGTGGACATAGGTATAAACACACGCACCCACACACGCGCTCCCCATGCGTATTCACAAGACATTCCGGGCTGAAACGAGTGCGTTTTCATTGGCTTGCCAGGCTCAAACTTTCGCGAAGCCAATTCGCTGGCCCTCCCTCCCGATGATGTTTGCGTGTCACCACCGCTGCTGTCGTCCAACATAATGATTTTATGGTCTTCAAATGCGGAACCATCCAAGCCCCGTTTAAATAATGTGAGTTTTACCTTCTATAGCATCCCAAAATGAATAAATAAAATATATTCAATCGTATCACTTAGGGCATCATCATTCTATGCTTTTTGCAAAGTATTTTGGAACAATGCCGATTAGCACATCACAAATAGTAGTACCTAAAAAGATCGCATTTCAATGAAAAGGTGATATTGCGTGCACGAAAGAAATGCATTCTCCGACACAAATAATTCATCAAAACGCCCAGTCAAATAGAAAACAATCAGAGTGCTATTGAATAGTTAGCTTGAAATAAAGTGATGAATCATTCACTAGGCTGCCGCTTTTTCCTGCATTCATAAGGTCTTGTTAGAAATATGGTTATTAGTCATTAATTTAATATGGTCCGCTAATTTACCACCATTTAAGGTTATTGTTAGCAGAATTTAAAAACGAAAAGATGTTTGCTTAGTAAATCATTAGATGCAAAAGCCTAAGTACTCTTGAAAGCAGCCCAAATGCGTGATGTGATTCGACTTTGCTTTTAATGAAGTAGGTCACTAATATCTGAACAAACGAGATCTGATTGCGTTATAGAAAGCACCGAACCTGTGAGTGCCTAAAGCGTTAATGATTAAGCGAAATCGTTTCAACCAAAATAAACATAAAGTTGTTCTGTAAACCCTTGATCACAATGCAAATTCAATACGTGGAAGAGCAAGTATATGGTAATAAATTATCGGCAATCGCACCACAGTTACTTTCTAAGTTGCCTTTGAATTGCGCAAGGAAAATCGATGCAGTGGAAAGTGAGATTCGAGAATCGTTAGGTAGAAGGACGTAGGACCGATGTGTGGTCAGACCATAAAATATTTGCGGAGAAGTAGTTAATAATTCAATGTGTGAGTTGTGATTAGTTCAACTTCCTCCAAATCATCAACTAAAAGAAACAAATTACGAAGGCTGTTAAAAATTGACAGTTTTACGAACTCTAATTTAATTCTATCCATTTATTTTAGAAATAGTGAGCCGAACACACTAAAGACTTGAAAATGAGGCTGTGCTCAGATAAATATTTCCGTATTTTATAATATGGAGTCCCAAAATAATTAAATTAGAAATTGCAAAAGTTGTACAGCAATCAGACTACTCAATATTTGTTTCAGACTGTAAAGTTGTGAAATTGGTGTGAGAGGTGAAGGTGCCGGTGATTAAATGGAAGTCTGGCCGCTTATTTTATGCATCCATCTTCAAATGCAGTCAATTTGCCTCGCGCTTTTCACATCACCCTCAGCCGCTGCCGGTGCTACTACTCGAAACTTTCCCTGCCGTTTCCGCCGCTCGGATGTTGTGCACTGCGCTAGTCAATACCACATCGCCCGCATCCCTGACGAGATGCAAAGCTACGGGTTCGGCTTTGGCTCGGTGGATGATGCCGAAACAATGTGCAAGTATGAGCAGTGAAATTTGTTTACGGTGCCATCACTGTGACTAAAAACAATGATTATTGAAATCACATAGCAGTGTTTGATTTACGAATGAAAACAGTTATGAATACATAATTCCATGCTTCACTACTACTACTATACAGGATGTGCACGAGCAATTTTGGTGTAATAATCATGCGATTTGCATAAAACACGCAAATGTGGAAAATATATGTTATTACAACTTGCATCACCAAATGTGGGTTTCGTAAAACTCCATTATTCGGAGCAGATGCCATCGGCTTGCTTTGCTTTTTTACTCCCTTTCGGGTTACTAAGCAGCAAAATATTTGAACCATCTGTTAAAAGATAGTCAAGTGCAAAATATTTCACTAGACCGTTGCAGACACCAAAAACCATGTGCATCGATTAGCATCTATATGATTTTCCAAGAATAATGGTAGGAAAATTCAATTGGAAGGGTTGAATTCGAAAAGAAATCAATACATATTTAAATATAGTGTGAAGAGAAAAAGAAATAAAAATTTGAGAGGTTTAACTGCCAAAAAATGGTGGTCAGACCCAAAATACACTGGACTAAATGGACTGATTATAGTGCATTCTCCTCGCTTTTAGTTGCTGGAAATCGCAATATCCCTAGAGTAAAATCAAATGAAACGTACTTTTTCATCGTTTGCAAAATTGAAAAATACCCAGGTCTTAATTAGAAGCATAAATGAGAAATATAGGTTAGACAACAAATTTGGGTAAAATTACTTGCGTGCTGCTCTAAAAGCCAGAAAATGTGTTTTTATTAACATAGCGGAAATATGCGCTCCTTATTAGGTGCAGCAGACTTCAAAAAATATTGTAGATTGTTTTTGCAAATTTCTTTTTCTTTTTAAAACTACCTCGTGATGTGTGGGCACTTTATTCTATTTTAGCCTATCTTCTTTATGGCTTTTTGAAATTATGCTGATTGAATTCGTCTCAGCACTGTAGTTTCAGCTTTTGCACACGTTTAAGCTGCTTCATGCGTATTTTCCAAAGCAAAATCATAAAACTCCCTTTTCAAATGAATATTTTATCTTGACCATATTGCCCTGGATTATTTTATAGACAGCCTATTCCATATCAAAACATTCTTCTGACACCACTGTGCTTGATTTTCTACTTCAGCGATACTTGGCGGCTTCAGTGTCAGTACTTGCAACTACCACAGACAGAGTCGACATAAATCATCAGTATATATTTTCCTGAATTTTTCCAGTATTTATATGCACATGGTTTACAAGACCTTTACCGTTGCAGACACTTAAGCACACAAAAAATAATAACTGGAAAGTAATGAATCATTAAGTGGTTTCCATTTGGGGATTTTTTATGGGGTAACTGCAGTGATTTTGGTAGAGGCAAATGATTTAACAAATGATAAATGGGTTTGGTCAAATATTCACTCAGAGAACCGTAAAAGGCACTAGTCTGTGTCAATTTTCACAAGGTTGTGTGCGAATATAATATTATATCTTGGCTTTTTATGAAATGTGACAATTTATTTTTTTCTGGTTGAACAAAGGTTAGTATAAAAAGCATTGAACTAGATTGTGCAGATGAGTACGCTGAGAATTTTTATGTTATTTCCATCTGATTGTGCAAACGTCACTGGTCAGGAAGGCACGATGCTCGCACCAACACTTGCCATTCGACTCTAGCCTCTCCTCCATTTCTTTGTAGGTCAAAGTGGCACGTACATGTACAAGTGTGCATAGGCGAGCGGGTACTGCAGCGCTGTTACGAAAATGGGGCCTCCGAGTTCCAAATTTCAATGTGGCAGTTCATCTTTGACTCCCGACCCCACGAGAGGGCCGCTATATACCTCTGTAAACCTCATAACATGAAAAGTGAGCTACTCAAATACTTTCTCACCTGCGAATTTTAAGGGGAGTTTTGGTTTTGAAGGCATGATAATGAACAACACTTAACTTTTAAATTAGAGCATTAAACTGTCTTTGTTAAATTAAAAATCGGATAATCGTCAAAATGATTGTATTCGTAATTTTAGAGTGTGACTGAGTGCTTGGCATTGTCTCTTACAAGCAAATTATTCTGCTTTATGTCGATCTACAATCTGAACCATTTAACCTCATTAATATAAATTGTGGCGGAGAGATTTGATTAAGTACATTCATAAATTCACTTGCCATCTATCATTAATGATTTGAGAGTGTCTCCATGACTTATGGAATATCGCTATGCGTTACTCAAACCTAATCCACTAAGCTGTTGACATAAAAGGGCTTAATTAAGGCATTAATAGCATTTGGCAACGCAAATTGTAATAAAATGAAAAACTTTTGGGGTGAAGAGTAAATGCCACTCGAACCCCATGGCTGACACGAAAAGTGCTAGGAGGCCCTTGCTGGATAAAGTAAACGTGAACACGTCCATTGAGGGCACAGGTAGAGTCAAGAGTCTGCTGTCCAGACTTGTGCGTTCTTCGCATATTCCAGTCGCTAGTGCTCCCATAAACGGAACATAATAGTGTCCCGTCAATGTATGATCGACGGTCTCTAACTATCGGAATCAAAATCTGCTTTGTTTATATGTATATGCATTCGGTCATTTTTCAAGGCTATGTTATGAGTGCCTTTAGGACGCATCATTCATCCTACCTTTAAGGCCCTCTGTGGAGAAGACAAGAAAAGCGATAAATAGGAAGAACGAAGCAAACTCTAACTAAAAAGCGAATTGCTAATGAAGTTTCAAGGTTTTCGACATTTGGGCACAATTATGGTAACAAATTTTTACGATTTTATAAGTTTCTAAATTGTTGCTAATTTATATTCCGGGGAATTAATTTCTTTTGTTCAGCAAAAGGAGCTCTAGATCAATTCAACAATGCATTAACTAAAAAAGCTGCACGCCATTTAAAGTATCGCAAACCTGAATAAGAGCGACTTTTTGAGCTGTCAATGATTAAAAACAAGCGCGTTCTGCAAGTGTGCTTGCACTAAAATATAAATCATCCAGTTTCAGATGTTCGGTACCCCTGAAAAATGTAAGAAAGTCAGTCAACCATACCGCTACTATGTTTGAGATTTCGCTTTAACATAAACTTTTAACAATATAATTACGAATTTCGCACGTCATCATTGCTATTTATCACCTGAATCATTTTACAAATCATCGACTGTATAAATGTCGGGCTACCAGAAGATCAAATAATCCGTTTAGATTGTTCTAGCGCGTATCAGATTAGTTTATTTTTACATGGCAAAATGGATTAAGCCTGCCTACAACATATTGCAAAACACATTAATTGCGCATTAATTAGAGCACGTCGTGCCGCTCTCACCTAATATGGTGAACCTCAGTTGGATGTGAAAATTTCACTTACTTAAGAGCTGCTAGCTGTGTTCACAACTTAAAGCATTACTTTTACTTCTCACGTAAGAAAGTAAGGTTGAATTAATGACATAAAAAACAGATGCATAACGAGAATTTCCCAATGGTTACGAAGAGCTAATGGGGCACAGAGCAGTGGGAAGAAAAAAACGCGCCTTTTTGTCCCACTAAAGACCGCAAACAGCTTATATCAAACCCAGGAATGCTCTATTACGATTTAGATGGTTAAATTTTGCATAAAACTTATGTTTTTGCAATCAAATATGGCCCATCCGTGCTTCGTACTTTTCACTCATTCCCAAGCCTGCAGGTTGCCCAGAATTTCTTGCCATGTCCTGAAAGGTCTAATTTTAGTAATCCACACCATAAGTATCTATTATTGTAATTTTTAAGGCAAAATTTCGTTATAAAAGGTCTCCTAAAATACAGTTGTTTAATCGCTAATAACTGTAAGAATGCTGAGTAGCCCTTCACGAGAGATTTCAAAACGCCGTGCCCATATGAAAGCTGTAGATCATTTGTTCAGTGCTCATTTCGAAAGGCAGCGCACTAAAGATTCCACTCGCCCGGGATTCGCCTACCTATTTGCCCCCAGACACCAAATTTCTGAAAAATGTAGCTTAATCTAATAAACGTTTTAGGCTAGCAAAGCAAATTTATATGAATACGGGCTTGAATGTTTATGCCAAATTCCCTCTACGTGCACTAGTTTTTCGAACGCATCGAGAACATTGCTACAAGCCTCACGAAGCCAGTGCGAGCATTTGTTCGCAGAGGCAGTCGAAGGAGTTGGCAAGGGCGACAACTCTTCTGGCCTCGCAGACGGAGGATGTCTCTCGCGAAGGCGCTAGCAGAGGCGCCAGTACCGCGCGCACCTCCACAGCCGCTGACTACGTGGCCCACATCCAACAGCAAATATCTGCCGCTCACTGTGAGTAAGTCTCTGACCTGCTCACTCCTTTTTGCTCACCTACTTCCACAACCGTGCCCGCTAATGCGTCGGAGTAGGAATGGCCCACTCAAAACATCTGGTTGGTAGACGCGCTTTTCGCAGGTTCATGCAATCGGAATAAGATCAAAGTAGTCGAGTAGTCCTGTTTACGTCCCTCGGGAGTCAAGTTAATATGGATAAAAATGAAATTAATTAGACATAAAATACCAGGTATTTTATGGCATCTGCACTGGCGATGAATTTAAATAGTTGTTAAATAATTAAAGTTAAATTTTGATATAGGTGTAGCAAAACGGAACTGATTTTATAAATAGAATATCCGAATGGGTTAGAGGGAGAAAATCCGCAAGTAATTCATTTATAGGATCGTGAAATATGAAGCCGATCTTGTGAAATTTTTAATTCAGCTCTTTTTTAAGTTATGCCTTTTCCAAAGAAGCTAGAATTTGATTCAAGCAAAATAGCTATCAATTTATCCGAAATTAAATCGCTCTTGTAAAAATAGATTTAAATTTGTAGCCTCTATTACTTCCTCTATTTATAAAAGGATCTTTTGACATAATTATGCATTATAAATTATTTTCAGTCCACTGCAAAAATCAAAATAACTTTTTCGCTGATTATTCAACTCTGGTGCTCCTTTTAGCTCCATAATTTCGGCACTAGCTAGACATTTACCTTATAAACATAATTTACTTTCAAATGTCTAATCCCGTAGTCATTTGAAGGATCGGAAATCCTGTTGATTTTTCGAAAAATTATAATTTAATCAGTCCTCATGCTACTGAACGATCTCCTGATGACACCATGCATGTGCTTTCCATCAAATATCTTGCTTATTAGACATGAGAGACTTTAAAGCATTATGGTATGTGCTTGTACATTTGGTGTACATTTGAGTGATAGATTGATAATAGCAGTAGTAAAGAGACCGCATGAGCGCAATTTCGGTTCATAATGAAATTAGAAGCTTGCATATGATTTATTTTTGCAACTCACACTAATGACGGGCTTTAAGCTGCCGTCCTAGCAAGCTTGTCCTCGCAGAATTGGTTCTTTTAAAAAATACAGAGGATTTTGTTCCAAACTTAGCCTAGCTTAAAGCATACTCTACACATCTTAATAGAGATAGACCAATACCGCCAACTAATTGAAATGTAACAAATTCAGTTCCTTACGACTGTTAACTTTCTTGTCTTCATGTATGAAGGGAGGTTCCGCAAAATAATTTTCTAAATAATGTGCCTTCTTCGGAGCAAATAGCACACAAGTTGCGAAATTTACTATAAACCTTTGTCCATGGTATTAATGAGCACCGCTATGCCCCGGTGCTTTATCGCCCATTCTAAGAATCATATTTGGTATAAAGGCTGACCACCGCCGGCTATTCACACCACACCATGCGCTGGAGCGTGATTGCTTGCTTTCATGATGCAGTGCGGCGTGAATAACTTTTCGCAAGGCCCTCTGCTGACGGAGCGAAGCGCAACGGGTGATGATTGCACTAGGATGCAATTTGTGGGTGAATTAAGCCTTCGTAAGAAAAGAAAACTTAGCAATCATGCTATCATTTAGACAATCTTTTTAACGAAGACTTCATTAAATGTTAAAACCTGTAGAATTATGCCACGTATTGCTGCTATCGAGACGGAAGAGTAATGGTGTGAAAAAGCTCTGTTGATAAAAATGTTGATTGATAGAGCGCAAATTAAGGTCCTAATTCACTGTGGCCATAGATAATAAAATGGATCTCATGTCGGTCGGGAATCGTCAATGTCGGGATTTCCGTCCCATTAATGTCATTTATGGACGCAGTTGGTGGCTGGGGTTGAGACTGATGCGAAATAATCTTTTACCATAAGCCGCCGATGAATGCAAAGGCAAATATACTGCACTGGGGTCTATGTGCATGCTGTTGCACTTAACAGCACTTAAAATTGCATTGAGTGGTAGGTAAACTCACGTGCACAAATCGTGTGACAACTAACCCAAAAATGTACTTGTTTTCATAAATAAAGGTTACTTTGGCAGCATTTAAAGTGTACTGCGAGCATTATTGATTCTATGGCTAGTTAGAACATCCTCGAATGTTAAAACCAGGCATGAAAATTTGACGCATATCAGATAAACTTTACTGCAACCGTTGCGTTTAACTGGCTGATTGAAAAAGTGATTATGTTAACATTTTCGTAGGTACTTAGCTTCAAATAATTAAAAGTCGAAAAATCGCCGTTTGTGCGAATAATAGGTATGCACGCAAAAAATTGCATGGAAAATAAGATCATAAACTTAAAATGTATGCATCACTTTGAAATAAAAGCCACTATTTACAATGCTCTTTTGATGCACATCTTAAATAATGTTGCTGGAGTTGAAGTATAATTTTAACACCAGATGTTTGGATTTGGTTATTCAAATTGCGTGAAGTGGGACACTCAAGCTTCATCAAGAGATGTTTTAATAAATCATAAACTATCATGCATCAAAATACCGTGCATTCATCCATTTTTTCGACACCTCTCACCAACCAACAAATGGGCGATAAACAATGCTTAAACTAGAAATGTGAAGGCACTGCTATCCTCGCTTTGTGGTAATTTAATAACACCAGAATCCCTAATCATGAATCATTGCGAAGGCTGTAGGCTGATGGAGTTATCAGGATCTTCCATGCGTGCGCACCATTACGGCATATTTTAACTTCAGCAAAGAAATTTGCTGCAGCTAAAAGGTAGAAGGTGACTGAAAACAAGCATCACTTTTTCACTAGTTACCGGTTGCATAACCCAGAAATACTTAGTCATAATGCTGCAATAACACTTGTTTTTTATACAGTATGCAATCTTATAAGATGATGAATTTTTCCCAATCCGAATGAAATAAATTTCAGCAATATCTCGCAGCAATTTAAGAATTGTTTGCAGTCTACTTTGCCCCGTTTTTATGAACTGTCTTCGGAATACCTTTGGAAGTGATGTGACGAGGCACCCTAATGAGCCAGTTTTTCCATCATTGAGATGAGACAGAAATGGACATGCTGCAGCATGCTTTGAATGCCACCTGAATGGGCTTAGGCTGCGTGGGACACCAGTCAGTTGTTAAATTATTGAGTCCTCACAAAACTAATGATGCCTTGTGTGATAAGTATACTTCCCCGTACTGAACCTTAGTTTCAGTGCAAGTGATACAAAAACACAAATTTGTGCTTTTGATTGGGGGATGGCCCACCAATAAATTCGATACCAGTTGAGTGGAGAGGGAAGACTAAAGACCACACAATTTTAATTCGGAATCGTAATGAAGTTGATGCGTTATTGCTGGAGTGGCGAGGTGGTTTTGAATACGATTTCAATTCACTTGTGTAAACTGCCAACATTAGAAACAGTTGAGCGTTCCTATTTCTTCTTGCCAGTTTCTCTGATGAGTATCTTGTGACGCTATTGCTTGTTGTTAAACTTTTAAAAAAAACTTGACAATACACGGGCTTAAACTCAGGTGTCATCCAATGAATTTTCGTACAAGTATCCCATTATTTTTAGGAATATGAAAGGATTTTAACAAAACTTCGCACATAAATAAGAATCATTTTGAAGTACAATAAATAAATCCGGATAAAGAATGGCATGCTTTGCGTTGATAAACTCTCAAATACTGATTTTTTTTATTTTTTTACCATGAGTGCCGATGCAAACGAATGAAACTAATATATTGAAGTCTTTTATTCACAGCTGTGTCTTAAGCACCTAACGAATAATTTTGCCTAATAGCCTTTGACCCCTTCAAGAAGTTTTATGATCGGTTGACCGAGTGTGAGTTCTAAGAATGGAATTAAGCTTCATCACACATAGCTTGGCTACTGAAAATTTCTTCCCCAAACTATGCTTTGTGATCGAACAGAAGCACATTTCTTACGCTTCTGAAATATTTTTTGCCCATTGGGACCGAAATTACTCTAATGGCTGACATTATTCTTCATTACATTTGCACATCCGAACCTCGAACCCCAACTTCCCATTTAATTTGGTGTTGAAAGCTGGAAGAACTTCGTTTTCTGTCACCTAGCACAATTTTCAAGGCGCTTTAGCTTGACGCAGGAACTGCACTAATACGAAAAGTTTATTAGCTAAGCGCTAAGTTGAATACGGCAAAAAACGGTTTGGACAGAAATTGTCGCCGAAAAGGGGCAGCGTCTTCGTGCATGCATACGATATGGTCCGGTAACCCACGAGTCCCAAATTCCCGAAAATTCACAACGGGTAAAGTCTTAAGAGCTCAAACTAAGATAAATGCATTTTGAAAATTGTATTTAATTCTTAAAACAAACAAAGTCGACTTTTAAATTTGGCCAACCTCAGCAATGGCACTAAGTGAGCGTTTATTCTTATAATAATTAGTGAAACGGTGCACTGATACAAATTTTCCCATCTCAGCCGGGTTTCTAAATTGTAGTGGTAGCAGAACACTACCAATTTCAGTGTTTCGAGATACTGCTTCAAACCTCATAAACGGGTTGAAGTTCCAATTCATTTAGAGATCATTTTTAAAAGAAGTTGTATGCATTTCGACTATCCATTTTTGACTGGACTTATGGAGAAGACAGTTGCCAACCTCTATAATTAATGCTTCGGTAGAAACAATGCTAATAAGTTAATTTCAAAATAGACAGGCGTGACTAGTTATATGGATGCTTAAACGGCTTCCCCGCAGAAACAGAGATAAATAGCAAGGAAGTGGGATTTGTTTGATTGCAATTAATGAGGAACACAATGATATTTTCTAATAGATCTTCATCCATTAGCTTCTCAAATTAATGCGCCCACTTTGCTTGGTTAACCCACATCGACCCCATTTTTGCCGGAAATTAAGTATATGTGCATAACACAATATGATTGGCATCACAAAAAATGAGAAGTCTGCACAAATCGCTCATCACCTAACAACCCAATGTGTTGGTGAATTCGGTCCAGTTTACGATGCGTCGCAGTGCATTCTTTGTGCCTGTTTAAAATTACTTGCTTTCAGAGACAGCGTTTCCATCACACTGTTGGGTGTACCTTTAAAAACAGTGTTGAAATTAAATGAATGGTAAATGATCCGATGCCTCTATCAAAAACATGGGGAAGGGATAATGCACGTTGGCATCAGGATGTTAATTTTTATTGCTGTGCTGAGTGGCTGCATTTGGACAGCTTGGCTGAACGAATAGTCACGTTCGCCAGACCGCGCGGGTGACAGCCAAGTGCACGAATTCAGCCTACGACGCACCCGAAGACCTCTGCCCCTCTCCAGTTCACCACAAACCCCATCACCACCCTGTCCACTGGCACAGGCCAGGAGGAAAGGAGGAAAGGAGCTAAAAGGGGCCTGGCTGGGGTGAGGCTGTGACAGGAATGTGAGGCGAATTGACTTAGTCAAATGCCAGGTCGCGGTATTCTGCAAAAAGAAGAGCCAAAGTGCCATTTCGTAGGTCACATAGGTAAAGAGATGAGGAAAAAACACTGTTCGGTGACACGATTCGTGAGAAACAAGACGAGTATACACGCACATGAACAAAAACTCTCGGCTTTGGATGCACCAGATCGTTTGAATGACTTTTTATTATCCAAGAAACACAAGAGCTGTGTACGGATATACCGCCATAAAGAAAAGCAATACATGTGATATAAATTCGCCATAAAAGACGTGGTTAAAACAGCACTTACAAGCACTGCGCTTATTATAGCAAGCAGTAAACGATTTTTGCATTTTGTACGTAATTCGTGGATCGTAGTAGCCTTGAATGACGTTAAAACTGAGAAACGAATAGACTGAAATACAATCAGGCGTGTAAGCACAAAAGGTAGCAACTCTCAAGAAATGATGGCTCAATTTTTTAATTCAGAACAACACTGGAGAAAATTCGTTGCCTAACTTCAGTGCTTCAACAAAACTGCTCACAGAATGCCGTCAAGCTGATTCAGAATTACTTCAGAGAAATGCTGCCTCGGCACTGCTACTACACAAATGGTTTTGAGACGGACAAGTGGAGCGGTCGAAGCCATAGCGAAGCTAAGAGTCTCGGCTCTCCCGCATCTTCACTGCGGAGCTCTGACCAAATGCACCTCCTCAATGATGCCAACCACATGGAGACGCCTCTCATAATCGTTAAGGGATCAAGCAACGCAGCCCGTGGAACTGAACCCCTTCGTATGCTCCTCTCCATCCTAGCTATGACCCTCTCTCTGCAAACATGGTGATACTTATTCATTACTGTACCTTTTTAAGATGTCTGTATATAACAAAAAGAAAGTAGTAATGGGAGCAGGAAGATAAAGTCATTTTTCCTTGATCTTCAACTTTTACTGGAGTCCCATAAAATGGTGCAATTCAAAGCGCTTTTATTGACAAATTTTACAAGTGAAGCACCTTAATAATCTGTCATGTCGATTGTGTCTATGAAGGCAATGGATAAAAAGTGTGTCTACCGCATTTCCGATTATATGTGAGGAGTTTATCAGCATTATACAATTAAAAGGAAGCTGGACCCAAAAGCCATATTTTTCTTTTGTACCTGTTTATAAATAGTTAATTTATTGCGTTGTAAAACGGCAATACGTGATTAGATTTTCATACAGCTGGTATCCTATGCTGGTCACCAGGTTAGTTTTATGCGCCAAAGTGATTTAAACCTTGATAAAGAAGTATAAACCGTGGAGATTTACGAATCCCGAAGTACTGCTACCTCAAAGCCTCAATAAGCAGCCTTCGGGAAAATTGCAAGCTTATTAAAAACGCTCAATACTTTAAGAGAAACTGCCAACAGAAACCCACACAGAGTTCTTATTCACAGTAAAAATATCTCTAGAGAATAAAACTTGATCTATCATAATCAGGATCATAAAATCTCGGATTCATTGAGCAAATTCATCAAGTCTATTTGATCTGAAGCGAACATCTCACTATTTGCTTGCTACAATTCGCCTTGACTATCAAGTAGAAATATACAATATTTTTTTAGTAGCAAAAGCAAGTTTGATCAAAAACTGCCCCCCACACAAGTTGGCATTTTGTGAGTGAAATATACTGGCGGATAAGATTGCACCAACAGTTGCCAAGATTGCAGGATATAGTGAAGCAAAACAGTAAAGCAGTTAGAAATAAATTCGTATAAATACTTTTGCCTATAATCAATTTTCAATAAAGTTCCACCTATTCATTTACCAGGACGACTGATGTTAGGAGTGTGTTGGTGTTGAATGCGAATGTAGCTCGTCTATTCCCTTTGGACCACTGCCCAATTTAAAAAGAAAAGCTGACCGGATTATAACGCAAATGATGTTCTTTACAGTGCCAAACTTTTGTGTACCTTTTTTACACACACATTACACATCTGGTTCCCATTCAGTCACGATTCTGGCCAATTCAAAGGCGCGCTTCTGCCAATTCGAGAGGTCCCCTTCCCAATCTCTCAGCATCTTCACCGGTTGCAGTGGATGTGGTTATTTTAAGTTTATGCCCCTTTTTCCTAAACTAACCATTTATAACGTTAGCTGCAGTCTATCTGACATAAAAATTGTAGACCTTTTGATGTGACTTAAGTGGTTAATTTTTTTCGAAATGCAAGGAAATCTGAGGAGATTTTTCCATTGGCGCTTTCAAATGAAGCGATTTGATAGAAGGACACAAAACATTAACGAAACTATTACCAAAATGTGTGTACCCAGTGAAATATAAACAAACGCTGGTCTTCAGATTATCGAGATATGTTGATGTAGCGCTGATGAGCGGTTGCATCAAACATAACAGCCACCAAGGTACTGGTTATTTAATGTGTAAATATTTAGGCGATTTAACGGTCAAATAAGGGAGTCCCAAAGAGTAATCATGTTTAGATGCTTTTACCTACTCCTACTTTATAAGTCATGCATTTGTTTGCGGCAAAGAAGGCTTTAATGGATGCATCAGGAAGCTTAGGCTCAGCTCAACCTTTAACTTTGGAACTATTTTTATGCTTCTAGCCCTAGAAATGAAATTGAGTGCTTACGTACTTTGTCTGGACTGCTTCATAAATGAGAAGTCAAATCATGATAATGTCAGCGAGGGATTCGAAAGCATTTAGAAAATTTATGCAAGCAAATGAATATCGATGTGAAAAAAAACCAGCTCGAACTACAACCCACCAAACCAAATGTTATTTGGGACTACAAAACAGCACTTCGGACATTCAACCACGGGCTCCAAATTCCAGTCAACCAAAAACGGGTGGCAGAATAGTTTTGCTGGGGCTACATTGGACGATGGTTTTGCCCCAATTACATTCAATCTAATGCCCAAAATGTGGCTCATCTAACTAGACAGATTTGAAGAAATAGTCTGAGACAGTTTAGAAAGAAGGAAATGAGAATATTAAATTCCTAACTTATTTCTAACCAAGCGTTCAACATGGATTTCGGCAAGTAATACGTGGCATGAACTATTTCTGTAATAAGATCCATTAGAGGAATCCTGATCGTAGTCGCTAATTCCGATAATAGCTATCTTGGGTAAAGCAGTAAATATTAGGAAACTCGTGTCCCGCAGACTCTCATCAACCGTGGATCGAAGCCCCAATCGAATCACCATTTAAGGCACAATTCAGCCAGTGTTACTTTCATAGAATTGCGAATCAGTTGGTCGAAATATGGTCTGTGCAACAGTCTTGGTGATAAACCAATAGCATTGTAATCGTTTGTTGTTTTGCATAAAGTGATATTCGTTTAAACAACTAGCAGAACTAATTTAGTTGCACGTGTAAAAGTGGTTAAAAGATTATAAAAGGTACTATAGCGCAACGTAGAGAGGGAGAGATGCCCGTTTAATGCATGACAAATGAAAAAGAAGGAAATTTCCAATTTTCATGGGGCACGTTTTCTCAAATGGTGCTATGTTCATTATATTTGACCTATACATTATGTGATTAAAAATAATTCTTTAATTGCGTTATGTGCTAGCACTAGAGGCAGCTTCTTATTTGATGTTTTCCATGAAGACCACATGTGCACAAGCCGCCAATTTCAATGTCATGTGATTTAGTCCATATGTCAACCATTTTTGCTTGCTTCTGCTTCAAAAATGAGGAAAACAAATGTTCATGTCAGTAGATAGGCCAGGAGTGGCTCAGCACAGGCAATGCATCATTGCCACATAAACTGTTTTGGAAAAGCTTAAACACTGCGTAAAATAGTTCTCGTATTTGCATGAGAAGACACTGCACATGCTATTTTTTGCATAAATATTTAAGTTGCAGTGTTTTATTAGCATTTTACGGCAAAAATAAATTAATAATAGTTGGTCACAAAACTAATGAATGGAATAAAATGAAAAAATACGCCAACAACCACAAATGGAAAATTGCAGTGTTTCAGAACCAAACTTATTTTTACAATTTCTTTTCGTTGTAAGCCAATGTTTGCAGTTTGTACCTTGGATCTTGAGGGGATCGAAACAGAAGAGTAATTTAAATAAACTAACTGTTCTGTTCTCCACCTAGAACTTCTCTGGCTAATTAAATTTGATGCTGAAAATGTTACCAAGTTAGTACGACTTTAAAAGGAAATAAAGCGATTTCACCGTTTTAACGTTGCTCGACCAGCATTTTTGGAATATTTGAAGCAGACAACCCGCCCATGGGGGTATGTTACCGTGGAGAACATTTTGGAGCCACTCTGAACAGCACCTAGGCAAACAATAGCTCAATCGGTTAAAATGAGTGCTTAATGTAAGCTGCTGTTAAATTTTACAGCTTCCACTATATTAAAAAGAAAAATCAGCCTAAAACAACTATCGCGAGAAATTTTGGTCGCTAAAAAGAAATCTGCACTTGTATCGCATGCGGCCGAAAACCAGCTCAAGAGAGATGCTAATTACATCAGTACGAAGAAGTCAGGAAAAATAATTGAAGAATGATCGAGGTGTGCCCATATCACATTGAAGTTGGCATTAAAAACATTTACTTTAGCATTAAACTCTTTTGAGTCAACTGTCATTTAAGTAAAAAAAGTACGTTTAAAACTAACTAATAACCCAGTGAGGCAACGGACTTTGGGCACTTTATCGGGTACACAGTAACTCAATACTGTCGGATGCATAAATGATCGCCTTATTTATCTCTGAAGTGCATTTTGAGTGCCAATAGCCAGGATAATGTGTAATGCATGTAAACATAAAAGTACATCAAAATTAGTGATGACATTATGCCGTTCCGGTCTCAGCTAATTATGGCGTATCAGTTCTTTTTAAAGCCAGATTCTATAAAACTTGGTTAAATCTTAACACAACCCCATCACCCTCTACGCACGCTCCTTTAAGCACATTGTTTGCACTGCATAAGAATGCAGGCAGTTGAAATGCAAAGACATTAACATTAATATTGCGCGATTGTTTTTCATATTTGCTCTCTACTTCTTAACTATCTGACCGGAAAGTATATGACTGCAATTTTCACATCGCTGGTAATGAAATCAGATAAAATCGAAGTGTTTTGGGTAAGGGCTGCACCTGCTATCTGATTGTACATTTCATTTTTACGATCCAGCCCACAATCGGTAATGCAATTCAAACCAAAATTGGCACAAATAATTAGAATCACCAACGGGACCTACTCACATGTGGTCAAATTAAATTCAAAATGACTCGCATTCCCTCGTAATTTAATCATATTTAATTATGTTTTGTGAGACTTTCATGTAACTCTACCAAGTTTTTCAAAACAAGTTAAATTTTATCATTAGGAAGTCTCTCTGTATGTTAGATCCAGTAGGAAGGTGAGGCACTTTTACCGCTAGAAAGTATTACTTCAAAATAAATATCTTTGTTGGCCTGAATATGCTGCGGACAAACTTAAACAGACACCGCGCGAATCCATTTCATTCCCGGCAAAATGAGTCAATTGCTCTAACGCAAAACGTAAAAAGCAAATGTATCCTTATGCAGCATAAAAACAGGATGTTATAAGCTTAACACATAGGAATAAAATGTGAACACTGCCTTTAAATGCGCACGGAATATTAACAAACTATAATTATTTTTGAGTTGATGGTATTACATTTTCGAGTGCCTACTTCCAGTGTAAAAAAATGACGCACACCAAGTAGAGACGGTAAAATAAATTAACGATACATGAATTACTTTCTTTTTTGGTAAACTGGACAATGGACACATATTATCAGTAGTGTTTTAAATGACTGAGTTAATTTTTTACGAATTTTAGAATCAAGCAAGTAAATGTTATTAATATTAAAGTGTTTCATTCCTTCTATTCTCGGCAATATTAATGGTAGGAACTGAGATTCGATAAATGAACTGAGAGGTATTTCACTTATGAAATTCATGTTGCAATATTTTTCTGGTTGATGACTTGTTTACTTTAATAAAACAGTAGAACAATGTGATCAAAGGTTGCATATAAATATTGGTGGATTTTGGCGTTTCACCATGCATGGTTAGAAAGGACAAGAAATCGAGAGCCCCACAGCTAGGATAGTTTCCGATTTTCTTAAGGCAATGTATACCTTCTAATACGTTGTGGCAGGGTTTTTAAGGAAATGTCGATAAAGCAAATAACAGTTTAAAACCTTAAAAACGCTCATCTCAAACTAGCTGGCGCAAGTAAATTCTATTGGTAATTGGAAAGAGTGCATTATTTACAATCTAGCATGGAAACACTCTCATCTACCAAGAAGATCATGAATTATGAGTTCGAAGGACACATACTTACCACTATGTTGCACATTTGCAGTACCCAATCAAGATTTTAAAGTTGTCAATTTTTTTGGTTACAATCAACTGTAAAGCAGTGAGCGGATATTACGCGACTAACAACTAGGATCTGTTCAGCAGCATTATCCCCTTTAAGTCTAGCGTAGGGAGCATTGAAAATGATCATAACTTTTAAGTTGTTTTTGGGCTTTTTCTTTTGTCTTTGTAACAATTTCTTGGCTCATCATTGATGCCTACAGGAAAATTTATTTGTTGACATATATATGTAGATGCGTGTGTATGTGTGTGCGTATGCGCATGCAGTCATCCACAAGGTTGCCTTTCCATTCAAAAGGCATTTACAACGACCGGTAGTCCACTTTATTTAGCAGCAAAAGTTTGGTTCACTAAAATATGCATCAGCGGTTAGCTCAATCGACTAATGTTACTAAGTCTGACAAATAAAGCTGACGGTTGATTAAAGTATACACGCATAAGGCTAAGTATTTTGAAGGAAAGTGTGTCTTACTCTAAGGGTTCATCCCGGACATATAAGAGTTTTATTTAATTTATTGCAATATGTCTAGTACACTTTGAAAAGATTCTGTCCATATGTTTTAGCTTTCCCCCAGCAAAAACAAGCTTATTTTAAACGGATCTAATACCGCTCTGAACGTGGATGGAATGGGCACAAGTTTTGATCAAACAATTAAACTACCTTCACTGTCAACAAAGGAATTATGAAGTATAGTCATTAAGGCACTCATGAAAGTGAATCGGGGGTGAATATGGATTACTGTAGTGATGCCAATCAATTCTCAGGCCTGGTCCAGGTGATGGCTTTTGTCTGCGGGATAGCGTCAGATTCGTACACAATGTCGGATTGTGAGGACAAGTGTAGCAGTGGTGAGATAGCACTGATGATGCTGCTGAAGAGGTGGGGGTTGTTGTTCTCCTCGGCTGCGAGAATCTCCTTCAGACGCATCTGTTCCATCTTCGACTGCTCACATATAGGACAAGCCGTCTTCATTACTGGCAGTCTGGCCTAAATGAAGCAGTGTTAACGTTTTGTATATCACGCATCATAACGGTATTTATTCTCAAGTAAGGATGGTGTTTCCTAATTTCATTTCCATACCAACCTCGAAGCTTCCGAATGTAACTTTGTTAACACAATGCTACGATATAAAGCATCCGAGTTACTCCGGAATAAATTAAGAAAATGAAATCTAATGACTTTAACCATGCAAGTTGCGCCATCAAACTAGGTAAAGTAACGACTCTATTTCCTAAAATCGACCCTGTGAGGTTCACTCGATGGATAATCGCATGTGCTAAAGTCTCAAAATCATTTCGAATTCAAGTTAACCGTTAAATTATATTAATGGGTAGCCCTAATTAGGTAGTGCATGTAGGCTCCAAATAAGCTCTTTATACCTAATTGTTAGATAGAATTAACTTCTGTGTTTACGATGCACACAGCAATAAAAACAATTCAGAGACCATAGATGAGGACTTTGGAATGGTGGTTGTGAGCAGTCGCCGAAAAATGAGGACATTTCTCGAAGTGGTAGGTTCTGTTAAAAACTTACAGTTTTGACGAATTCCGCTATGGCCTTCTCTCGACAGAACGCGAGCGGGCGTATCAGGCGCAGTTTGAGATCCCTGCAAAAATTAACAAGTCCCGCCCATTCAATCATTTTGACTTTTTGATGCAAGGGTGAATAAGTCAAGGTATATAATGTGTCCTTGGTGGAAACTTAGGGCAAAGCAATATTAACACACAGTGATGGAAATATGCTGCCGGCAAAATTCTGCACTGGTGCAAATAAAAAATTCGGATAAACTTTAGTTCAGGGAATCAAAAGAATTCGACTACAATCGGACAAATGAATAAATTCTTACTTTAGTTCAACATTTGCCTCCATTGTTTGAATGCTTCCATTATTAAACACAGATGATAGAAAGCTGAAATGTAAACAAATTAGGCAAATTACCTGAATATTAATTATCACAACTCAAGCCATGGAATTTGCAACATTGTCTTAATCGAGATACCTAGCTGCCATTTCATCGAGATTTTGAGCAAGGGCAAGAACGGTGTATCCGTATTTCCTGGCGACGTTATAGATAACTTTCTGCTTCAAACTCGAACAGAGGTCCAGTGAATGTGAGCAGTAGTGATTCATGTCTGAAATTTTGCATTCATAAATCATTTCAGGGTTCAAAATTCATGGTTAAAAAGTTCCCTCACTCTAGGTATTTTGAATGATTTTGGGATTTCCAGTTTCAAATGCCTTAAGCTAATTAGAATCAATCCAACTTAATGTACCAAATTTACATTCATTAACTATTCCAAAGGCAATTTATTCAGCTCACCTTGTTTTTCGTAGTAATATGTCACTCCTAGTGCCTTGAGATAATTAACCAAGGGAAGTAAATCATAATTCTCATAAGCTAGGGCAACAACGACTGCTCCCATATCAAAGACGCCTTTGCCTTCAGGATCTGAGTTTTCTTGTTGAAGCATTTCTTGATAGGCGTGCAAGCAGTGCAAAAGCGCCATAGATGATTTACCACCAGAAAGGTGGACGAGAATCTTGTCGCCGGGATGGACCATGGAGAAGAGGCGAAGCGCCTATTGAGAGGAAGCTTAACCTTTTAATTCATTTAGTGCTATAAGTGATTCCAATTTCTCTGCGTGTTAGAAAAGCTCAGGGTTAACAAACTTTTATTTCCTTCCTTTTTGGTTTGTTGTTTATTCTCACGCAGCAATGAGATAAATCCTCACAGTTTGTGCTTAAACTTATCAAGTGGAATAAGATACTACGGAATGGAGAAGCCACCCCATGATCCTTCTAATTTGCTAGTGACATCTATTAAAGAACAGATTCTCCGATGGGCACATTATATGGCGCTTTTTAAAATAACAGCGATTTTCACTAATGCACGCTAGAAGTGATCATGCAGGTAGTAATAATTACGATTGATTTGAAGAGCCAAATAATGCCAATCGCCGTTCAAGCTCATTCGCTAAGCAAGTGGGGATGTGAATGGCCTGCATGATTCCTACTATAAGATTGTGGGCGTACCCCATCTTAAGAGTAGCGCTGCATCGTTGGTTAGTAAAAACACACAGGCGCGATAATAATTGGGAAGAATCGTCACTCCTACTCAAACAATGCTATGGCGTCTTTGCATTGGCGCAACCATGCCCCTTTTATTTACTCTCCTTTTTGGCTTATTGGCACAACATAAATGCAGCCTAACATTAAATAGGCTGGCTAAAAACAATACATTCGCTACCAAGTTGCCATCCATCGGCTTAATATTGTAGGCAAAATTTTGCAGCTCTCTTGCATTGGTACGGATTCTATCTTAAGAGTTTAAAGGTTGTTTACTTTATGGCAACACACCAAGAGAACAGCATCCTCCAATAAACCTTAAACCGCATTAAGTAGTGCATTAAGTAGCTTTTACGCTGGTACTCCGAGTTATGCAGGACTGAGACTGAATACTTGTTTCTTGCCTGGGTAAAATTAGTGCCGACTTTAGCATGATTCAGGGCCAAAAATCTGCACTACCCTGCGTTTTGTAAAATTAACTGACGAATGCCAAATAGATAGCTCAGCATATCATTGGACCATAATCCCATCAGCCACAAAGTTAATAGAATTTAAGATTGCATAACTTTGTTTTCCTAACCGTAAGCTCAACATGCGCTAATTACGGCTGAATTGTGGGTCCGCAAAATACTAATTGACAATTTGAACTGAGAAACTCGATACATTAGGAAGGTATTGCCGGGGCTGTCATTTCAGCACATTGCTAGGAGTGGAATGAATTCTGCACAAAAAGTGGTATCATGAAACGCCATTTATTAAATGTGCACTCATTGGTTTACTTTTTTTGTGGTTGAGTGATATCGTGCAAGTGGATTGACTCCGTTCACACGAAGTGTGCGATTTGAATGAAGCTGTTATGTTGAAGCGATTTGTTTCAACATCCCTCGATCAAATATAAATTTACTGAAGCGTGTAATGAAGCTGCCGACAACGTCCTCCCCTACTTATCCCATGTTGCCAAAATCGATTTAATCCCAAAACGAAGTTTTCCTGCTAGTGTACCATTTATGAAGCGCACCTTTGGAAGCTTCGATAACACGTGCATAAGCTTGGGCAGATATCCGATGGGTACCATGAATAGTAGCTTTATTTCCCCTGCTTGCCTGCTACCTTAACACTGCAATTAGTAAGTGCGTTTTTATTTCACCAAAGGTCCGATGATGGACATAACATCACACCTTAGAGAAGTTAACCATGGATACTGATTATCGACCACAATTGAGACACACAATTGACATTCGTGTTTTAAGTCGTTTAGCTTGTAAGCAACAAGGAACTGATAATACCTAGAAATTGCGTTGGTAAAACAAATGCTGTTAAAGGGGCACGAAAGCATCACGAGGCCCTGACTTAAGACTGCTACTTATTTAAAATAAGTACAATTAGTAAAGATAATCATGGAACGTACTCCTGAATTTTTGAAGCTTTTGATAAAACTATATTGTCAGACTATTTTCACATTTTTTCATTGATCGACACATTCTTTTTAAAAATAGGCCAACAGTACCACGAAATGCCTATTTATACAAATTTAATTTTGCGAGTGGCTAAAATTCCCTATTTTAACTATAGAATTAAACGAGAATGTGTTAGCTTTATGTTTGGATTGGTACATAGTTTAAACGATTTTAATACGCCAGTAATAGAGAAAATTAAACCGTCTTTAACGGGCCAGTAATTTATCGTAAAATAGTATATATTTGTCTCCGTCGATAATTCAAAGCAATTTGACCTGATAAATCTGTGCATTAAATTAATTCTTTGAATCAGCAATACTCTTGCATGCCTCGCTAGCTTTGCGCGTCTTGCGTAACGGTATTGAATTAAAATATGATCAGAAAATTTGATAAAAAGGTGACCGTTCCAAACAGGAGGCATTTTTTATTTGGAAATGGTTTGAGGCCAATGCAAATTTGTGAGATATGGACAGGTGGTGCATTATTAAATCAGTATGATTCCCTCAGCAAAATACACATTCCCTTAAAAAAATATGAATACCAAGTCAAATACAATTCATACTTAGCAAATTAGTAGCAACCACACTGCGATAAAAAATAAAGCACACGAAATCCTATGGGTTAGGACGAATGGTCCAATGCGAAAAAAAATACACTTGGCATCGGCAATGTGTCTGTCGCGAATGCACAGCGGGTTAAAGAGTTGTGTTAGAAATAAGGAATATTGGTGTAGTGAAGTGGTTAGTCAAATACTGTTAGCATATTTTAGCCAGGATCACAAAGCCCTTCTTTCTCTATCCGCACAGCAGCATTTTAGCGGTGCCTACAAAGTGACCAATAAAGGTTACATTAATGGGTGCTCAAAGGTAAACAGCAACCTGCCGCGCAAATTGCCAAAGGAACTATTAGGTTCAGAAATAATAAAATGGTACCATGTTTGACAATGCAAGTGGATATCGGGTCGAATTCTTTGACCAAAAAGGAACTTACAGTGATGGTATTAACGACCACGGTCGTGGCTGTACAAATACAAAAGCATAATATCGGTGTGCATGCAAGTGTTTGCACCACAACTTTTATGGCACAGCATGTTCAATCAAATTCACAGCAAGGTATGCAAAGAGATCCATCATTTAGGTGCGAGAAGGTAGAGATGGTGTTCTTCATGCTTTTAACGAATTAAGGATTGCTTGTAAGGTGGTCTCTAACAAAGTGGCATTGGTAGTTGTGCAATCAATTGCTACGTTTTGTAGAAATCATATCGTTTAAGGTACTATAACTGCTTCTATCTCATTATTCTAGCCTAATGTCCAAAAACAAACATTATTAGTTTATCCTAAATCTCTAAGTGAGAAAAACTTTGGGTCCAGGAAAGCAGGCAAATGTCACCTCTTCTGAGCTCTTTGGTCCCGCACCTGCGTGTTCATTAAGAACTGCTTCGCTACCAATAAGACAAAGCTTAACTACAGAAGACACTCTCGACAACTTCAAGTTGGGAGTTATTTGCGTTTGATAGCTAGGCTGTGGAAATAACTGCACATACTTGAGTGAATTGATTTGGTGCAACTAAGAAACCACGTTTCTAATAGTTGTTTACTTTTTCCAGTGCGCATACCAGGATTTCCCTTAGCACATTTTATTGCTACAATGAATACTTTTGATTTTACTGTGCGACGTGTTATGGAGTATCGCAGGCAATTTTAGCGCTGGCACTCCTTGCATGTTTCGACTGAGAGAAACTGATCGGCTTGCACACTAAAACTTCTTAGCTGTAATTGCTCACTACCTTATTCGAATGGTGCTAATGAGCATGGGAATTTTGTGTTTTTACCTAATTCACTGAACAAAATCTTTTTGCCCTTTAATGTGATTTTTAAACGAAGAACTATGAGTACAGATGTACCTGATTCCACTTATCACTGTAAAGTCTATATAGCATGGACTCCTGTTCGTTGTAAAGTGGAGAACGTCGAAAATTCTAAAAGATGCCGAATTCATCACACTTTAACTTTCTTTGGAGTTACGATAAATTAAAGAAAAGCGGTGAGATGGCCCCCAGGAATGATGCGACTGAAAACAAAATTAGTTAATGAGAAAATAGTGGTTTCGCGATGATGGAGAAAGTAAAATGGGAAAAATTAAAGTAGACTTTCGGTTTTAAACTTGCTTATCACCCAGCATTAGAATGAACCAATTGTTTTTGGTTATGTTTTTAAGAGAACATAGGGAGATAGGTCCGCTAACAGTAATTTATCGGCGCTGTGACCAAATGATAACTCGATCAAAATCCATTTGATTCACCATCACGATCACTTGCTCAGGGCTGCATTAAGCTATTGTCTCGAGGACTGGAAGACTAGATACAACTTGAGCACAAAAAGAAGCTTTTCTTATGCTCTTTTGGTGATAGAAAAGGTTTTTATGAAACGGCAAGTTGTAAGACTTTGGGTAGCTATCGCTCCTCATGGCGTTTTAATAAAAATATGCCAAGAAAAGGAGCCCTTTGGATTATACAAAGATGTTTCTTCTCATTTTAACGAGAAATCGCCATTTCTATCCCAGATGATGCAAAGAGATATTCTAAATTATGAAGAGCATCAAGTAAATCTGTGATGGACTTATTAACAGTATCGTACGCATTTACTTTAAATAATTTTTGGTTACCGTGTACACAAAAGAGAGGGTTTACTTAACCAGGCGGCAGAAAATACGACACAAATTAAAATCACGGTACGACGGGCCTCGTGTTCATTTCATTTCCAGTTTTGAGAGCACATGGGTGCACGTCACTTTGACTTTGATCCACCAATCCTTGAAAGAGTTCCCTCAAGACAGCAATGAAGTTAAGCAACTGACGTTTGGTAAACACCATTTGATAGTGCTCTTCTAAGTCGAAAAGTATAGGAGATGTCTACACCTCATTTTAATTTCTTTCAGCCAAAAATGCCATACCTTACTGAACCCGTTTTTTGGCATCATTATATGAGCATGGATTAAAACAAATAAGTGCTCAGAGTCTGTCCTGGATTCACTGTATTGGCAAGTGTGGACTGAAAAGAAACAAAGGGCGGCAAAGCACTCATATTAGGCGAGTTGATGAAGTCTTTGGTTAAGTGTCCCACAAATAAATGGATGGAGGATGCAAATTAGCCTAGTACTAATATGGGTACCTCTTCCTCCCCCAGTCGCGTAACTTCACCTTCATTGAAGTCATCGTATTCGGATGAAAGAGATGTGTCAGGATTCTGTAACAATACGGATTTTTCAGCACTCGATATTTGAACTTGTATCCCGTCTAAATAATAAAGCATCACGTCCTTAGCTATGCTAGCTTTGCTTTCAAGGCAAGCTTTTGTTGGCGAAACCGATTACCCGGAAGGTGAGTGAAAACCGGCAGTCATCAATCATTTTGTAACTCTAAGTGACGAATGCTCATTCCGTGTATTTACAGAAATAATGCATAAGTGTGTAGTGAGATTAAATTTAATTAAACCAGCATGTATAATGCCTTGATGAGAGGCTATTCGATAATAATGAGTCGTTTGGCACGGGTGCTTTGCATACCCTAATGGGATTAAACTGAATGTGATAGTTCAATTAGTAGTTATTCTCAAGTGAAACAATCAATTATGGGAATAAAAGTAAAAATGCTGGCTCCGAAATTCCGCCACTCCGCCACTTATTCCCCCCCAATAAGCCAATATAACACCAAAACCATTTCGATGATCGAAAGATTTGAATACTTAAAAAGACTACAAAATTTCCAGTGAAGCCAAAAAACCCGATTCTCCCAGGATTCTATGAGTGTTCCATTACAAAATCGCATGATTTTAGGTTAATTGACTTTAAAATTAGCCTTTTTGTCCCCACTATACAATAAATTTGCATAAACCTTAAAAAAATGGGCTACCTTGCATTTGGATTTTATTATAAGCACTGCGAAAACTATATCATTTTTTTATCAAAATTATCATGATACTTAAAACTGCTTCATTTTAGTTAGTAAGATGCTTTAGTTTCATATATATATAAACAGACTTTTGGAAGTAAATAAAGAATCGAGTTGTATTAATTCACGAAATCAACTAAACATATTTGCCTAAGTGCTTGTTTGTAGGTTATTTCATTGCATGTGTTTTTAGAAGTGGAGCTAGAAACCTTTTTTTGAAAAAAATGTTGCTCAGTGATATCGGAATCCTTAGAAGAAAGAGTAGACAACGCGTGCTAATGGAGAGCTACTAGGCTACTAACCTGAATGGTCGGTCTCAGCAGTTGAGGAGGTGGTGAGCGCCAGCCGGTCTCGCCATGCAAATACCTGGCTGGCGAAGACGACTGTGTACGGTGGGGTCGAATCAAACCCCGAGGTAGCTCAAAGGTAATGGGATACCTTTCACAAGCTCCCAATCGTCCGATGCGCGATGCACGTCCCCTAGACCTACTGTTGCGATTCGGCGAGCCCCGATTCTCCTTCCCACCCCGACGAACACAAATTACGTCAGTACCTGATTGGGACTCCATGCTGCTGTCCGAAGAGCTGGACGAATTCACGCAGTGATTGCCCTTGTGTACGCCATTGTGATAGATGTGCTTTTCATTCTTCACCGCGTTAGCCATTTTGGCGCTCGTGTACTTGCACAAACGCGAGAGAGACTCATTGTCGCGTTTGGCCAGATCTGGACAGAAGCAGCGCTCGATGCAACCCGGATGCCAAGGACTACCCATGTTGGGGTACTGTGGGATGGGTCGTGGAAGCCCTGATGAAGAGGTGAGAAGATAGATTTGATGCAATAGTTTTGGATAACTAGACAACTGAAACACCCAACATGAGCATTTGAAACTGACCTCTCGCATCAGCGGCTGCCTCGCTGGCCAAAAGGAACCATCGGAGGTAGTTTACTTTCGATCGCATCCAATAGCGATCTATTTTCTCATTAGTGACGCTGCATGTGGATTGACGCAAAACAGATTCCAATGACTGTTGCAATGACGCTGCCATTGAGAGACATTCCTATGAGGAAAGTAATGTGCAAAGGCATTTAACTTTTTAAAGACCTCACAGCATCTCAAATCCCTCATAAATGTCATAATAAATCTGTCTGTACTTTGCTAGCGAAATTTCGCGTGATGTATTTTGACCGTGTGATCTGCCTTAGCATTAGTAAAGAAAACCACCTAGAAATTCGCGATTGTTAATTTCAGTCGGTAGCCTTGACTTATAGGCTCGTAACCACTGCCACTTGTTACCACTGGTTCCCCATGATTATTCTCTTGCATAGCATTTCAATAGAGTTTACGCTCTGTGCTAATTAGAATTATCATGAATAAGCGATGCCAATTTATTTATGTTTAACTTAAAGAATCAGCAAAAGGTTTTAGATGATTGAAAACTATCTAAGTTGTCTATACCATTCAATTCGTACAAGTGGAGAATCGTTTCTGAAACAAGGTTTTATACTCAACCTAAATGTTCCCTAGGCAATATCGGGAAACCTTTGATTTAGTAGAATAAAACAGAGAAATTATGTAATTTAAATGTTACGATTTGGATGAAATAGAATCCCAACTTCGGATTATGCGCAAATTAACTCAAATTACACCAGTGTTTCGTTTTCTAAGACTCTATCAGTAAAACGCACTTGATGATGGACCAAGCGGCCCATTAAAAGTTATGTATCTTTTCTTTGCACATAAACTGATTTCGCGCAAAGTCAGCGATGAAAAGCCCACCTCGAGGCAATTAGCTTTGGTTGCCTTACAATTTCCACAGTCACAACTCGTCAGGTACGTTTTTATACTATGCCAGTATACAACTAATTACTCTTTGTTGCAGTTTCATTGAAACGACCTCGTAATCTCGACTGTCTTGTCCTTTTATGCGAAGAAGAAGTAGAAGAACGTTCCGTCACACTAAAGTCACACGCACCGTCAGTCATTTGAGCATCGCATTCGCGAAAAGTTCCAACAATGTGCGTAAATTATTCGAGGTCAAGCACCGCAAAAAACATGAAAGTCGTGATTGAACAGCACAAAATCGGGATGCTGGCTTGATGTAGTTGCGATGTACACGCCTAGTAATTCCAAGTCTGGTAACATTCATGCCTCATTCTAGAGCGACTGCTTGGCCAGCTCTTCAAAATACCACTAGGCCGATTTCCAATTAATAATGGCTCCAAGTCAAAATATTTGGGTTTAGCAACCTTTTGTACTAAATGATTAGCCAATGAAGTTCTCGTATTTCTAGAGTTATTATTGTCAGTTAAAAGCGTGTTTTTAAAACGTCCAATTTAGTTTAGCCAAGTCAGCTTGTGCTTGCAAAGATAAACAAGCACAGCCCAATACTAGAGGAAATGTTGAGCCCCTTCGAAACCTACTCGAGGATTGTTCATCAACAAATAGTCAAAATAAAAACGCTTCCCACAACATAGGATCACAGCTTGACATTTTTTCAAGGAATTTTTGCGTCTCGTTTACTAATTCTGACTCAATAATGGGTAATTTACTCAAACATACTTCACAAATTCAACGTGAGCCCTTTTGTAATGAGCTGTAAGCATTGGGGCTAGGGTAAGTCACTTTTTTCCAACTCTTCCATTGTAACATTAAAAGGAAACTCATTGCTTTCCTTGTGCACAGGTCCACTGGCCAACTTTCTATTTTGCAAACGTTACCATACGCTGCTTTGACAACAGCGTTTTACTCATTTTAATGTAGTCCTGGACAAAAATATGGTCCTCTAAAAGTGCTTAATTGCACCGCGTTTGAAGCATAACTAAATTATTAATAACAATGGCTAGCACAAAGTAAAGTGAGTTCCATTTCTAGAAAATTTCTAGCCGAGTCTCTAGAAGAGAGCTTGAATTAATTCTATCGCTGCTACCTGATGTTTATGTGCTATTTAGAAGCAAAATTTATGAATTTTAGGGAAGTCGCATGTCCGTAGTTCAAGTCATATGGAAACGTGACTTTTCTGACGTTAGTCAGATTACTTTAAGGTAACTCAAACTACCACAGAGCACCATGGTGATTTTGCAAAAAGTGCCGATCACTGCGCAGTAATGTGGGCTGAATAAGTCATTATACAACAAAAACAAAAGTTCCAAATACAATAGGTTACCCTAAGTGTCAATGGAACCGGTCCAGCAGATTTTTGTGCGGGTTTCTTCCACCGCATCACGCCGTGATCATAGGAAATATTCGAAAGATGTTTTCCAATGTCACTTCTCTTGTCGTTGCAGTAGCGCCACTGGCCAGTCGTCTGATTGAGCTCATAGAAAGGCAGAAACGTCCAGGAGTATTTAGCGACGAATATGATGGCTTCAATAATAAAGTCAATCTCTTCATCCGGGTAGAAGAATGGTAGATTAATTCTTGTGAATCCCGGACTGAAAAGTGAATTGTGTAGATGATGTCTAAATTTTTCACAGCGTAATATTTGTTGAAGCGTGTTTGCATGAAACCCTGAATCTTCTAGTTTAAGTGGGAATGAAAAGATTTTTGGTGATGAAAACAAAACCTTATAAAACCGTAACAAACCGAAGAATTTTGTGTTCGAAGATCTCCTCGTTGTCTCTAAATTAAAGAAAATACATTCCGTTGTTAATTTACTACCCAAATTATCAGTTTAACTTCAGGTAAGAACACAGTACCCAGAGCCTATTGTTAATAAACCGTTCTGCACCGTGCATTACTTCTAATTCGCTTAAGGATGCACTGAATTTGATTATCTTTAATTAAAAGATATTTTGGCAGTTTGACTGCAACTTATTTTTCAACAAGTAAGTTTAACAATGTGATGAGCTTCCATAAAAGTGAACCTACTTTGAAATAAGCGTATCCTCGTAACTTATTGCAAGCTCCTCATTTATGCCCAAAAGGTCAAGCGCATAAGGTCCAGCACAAGCACATCCCGAACGAGATTGTATTCCAAATAGATCGTTTAGCAAAGAACAAATGAAATCATGATGAATAAAAAGGCAATTGTCGTCTTTAATTTCCTTGCATGATGGGTCGTGCATTCTATGCTTTGAGCTGTTAACATTTGGGAGACTGTCTCTTGTGTGTCGCACAAGAAATGAGAAGATTGCGATTCTCTTTGCCTTACTGCCTCCAAGTATTACGAGGTTTGGACACTGCGAAAACTTAGTCCATGCCAAACTAAAAAAAGGCTACTTAGATTGTTTGTAAATGTCTTAAGCCAGCTAAAGTTAGGCTACATACCGAACTAGTTCTTCCTCTCTCTTCTGAATCAATTTAGAGCCAATAGCTTCCTTGAGCTGAATTACCATTCCGGCTCGAATTGATTCAATAATTGCTGGTGTACCACCTTCTTCTCTCACTTCTACTTCCTGTCGAAAAGAAATTTGCAGTAACCAAAAAGAAAAAAATCCATAAAGTGACTCCATGAGCACACCTTAAAATACGAAGTGTGTTCACGACGGACAAAGTTAACCGTTCCACCTCCACTTTGAAATGGAAATTGTTCGCCGGCCTCAAATAATTTCTTTTTTGCAACTAATATACCTGGTGTCTGAGGCCCACCAACAAATTTATGTACAGAGAAAAATAAGGCATCTTTATATGCATCTTCAGCACCATTTCTAAAAAGGCAAAAATTTCCAATTAAAAAATTTTTGGTGAGAAAGTGTTGTACTTACTTAAGAGTGGGATTCATATTCATTTCTACATAAGGTGCAGCGGTTGCGTAATCCCAAAAAATAATTCCACCGTAGCGATGAACAAGTGAAGAAGCCGCATTTGTATCGACCAATATGCCAGTAACATTTGAAGCTGCGGATAGGCACACAAGCATTTGGCAACCAAGCTTCCTTGCCGTCTTACTTTCAGCCTAAACAAATTTTTAATTGTTGTCATGCGAATTTGGCCAGTAAATGTACCTTGAGTGCTTCCTCCAGGTAGCTCATAGAAACTCCTCCATCGGTGTTTGTCTTAAGTCTAATAACTTTCTGAGCAAGATGCCTCCAAGGAAGCAAATTTGAATGATGCTCAAAAGGGCCTACAAACACAATCTAAAATTATTAACGATAACAAGTTAACTAACCGGTGGCTCAGACAGATTAATATTGTGAATCAGCTTGTGTATTGCACCTGTAGTCCCACTACCAACAAAAATTAAAGCGTCGGAATCTGTCGCATTAACCGCATCCTTTATAATAGCTCTGAAGTAGACATTAAAAAATCAAGTACTTTGCGTCATTCCTAAAGCTTGTAGTTTGGCAGGCCATTCCTGAAAGAAACGAATGCACGTTTGCATATTCCGGAAGAACTTCATTAGTTATGAACTCCTCGAAAAATTTAAGACTCAATCCGGATGCCGTAAAATCGCAGTACACAACTAAACGTAAGGTGTGATTAAGAATTTTACCTCTTCTATCGCCAAAAGGTCCTCGGATAAGTGCACTTGAACTCAGTAAATTAGATCTAATGTAGGAAAGCAACTTTTTTCCCCTTGGAACACTTTTAGATCTAGAAACTTTACCAATGTAAGTGGCCCTTACCTATCTTTCGCCATCCGAGCAATATATTTAATCGAATCTGTGCAAGAGCCACTTTAGCAATCAATCAAAGCAGATCTAGTAAATCTAAACAATTTAAGGTAAACCCAAAGTTCATTTAGAAAACCCAGATCAAAAAAATAAAACTTTGTCTTTAAGATATCAAATGCATTAGAAACCCGAAAGCACCTAACTTCGACTAAGCTTATAGATAATTTAGATGGCTATATGTAAGACAGCTTAATATATTTTTCTGCAACATTAAACATGCAGAATTAGCTTAACTTTATTGTAAAATCAAAAGTTACAGTAAAATAATGCATATACATTGTGGTGCTCATAACGTGCTGTAAAGCATTACTTAGTTTAGTAAGCTTAGTATAACTTTTATACCAACCGAAACAAAAATGTGTAGCAGGTGCTAAAATTTTTTGACAGGTCCAAACAATATACGCATCTTAACAAGAAACCATGACAATTTCTTCCCTCTTGATTAGGAGGAAAATGCATTTAGATTAAATGAAATGCACTAATGTGTATTTTTCGTAATTTTGAGGGTAGAAAAAACCTAGAGAGGTACGAGTGATTGCAAATCTCGACCCTCACCTTGAAGCATTTTAAGTGCTAACGTTATGGAACTAGACATTTCATGAGTGCAATTCGATGTCACCACCGACGAATAATGTCGAAATAATTGGTTACCTTGATAAGAGGCTGATATTAGTCAAGGCGTATCATACGAACGCGTAATCTTGGGGTTTTCATATTTCAGAGTCTTAGCCATCGACCAGCATGCTGCCCACGAGCGTGTACTTCTGGAACATTTCCTTAAGACATGGAAAAAAGAAAACATATTTGATGTCACCAAACCTCATTTTGGGTTTGTAGTTAAACAAAACGTTTTCGTAAAGTTACACTTGAGTGTCCCGACCTGCATAATGAAGAAACTGTTTGAAGATTTGAAGCATTTCGGCGTTAGAGTTAAGATGGCTAATTCTTCGGGGAAGTTCGTTCAAGTTACATCGTTTCCTATTCGTATATCCCATTCGTGGAGTTTACCGCGAGATTTTACGTCACTTTTATCAAACTTTTTTGCGAGCAGAGCTAGGTTTTTGCTAGGAATTGCATCAAATCAAGGCGAGGGTCTTGTGTACTTAGAGTGAGTTTGTTTATTATGGTGCAAATCCAACGGAAACACCTACTTATTTGTTTAAAGTAAAACCATAGTTATGAATGTTTTAAGCTTATACGAGAACTAGTGGAAAATATAACGGATGATGGGAGTCGTAACAAGGCAATTTTGTGCACTTTTTGTAATGATTGCAAAATCTTAACATTTGCTCCTTTTTTATGTCTAGTGCGGCTGTGATGCTCTTGTTGCAAGTAAAGGCATGCAAATCGGCAATTCGATTTGGTGACCAAATGGAATACAATGAACAATATGAGTTGTTGAATCAGTTATTTAAATGCTCACAACCACTTCACTGCGCACATGGACGACCCTCCATTGCTACACTTTTGGAAACAAAAACAGAATTTTGATTGAGTTCAAGTGACCGCGGGTCTTTAGTTACTTACTTTTGACATTTGTCGCTTTTTGCAGCCTTTCCATGTCAGACTTTAACGTTCAACGCTATATTTAAGGTGAGCGTAACTACATGCACTCACGTGTTCTGCTACTGTCTTATTTGTTGGGAAGTGCTTTCCCTTCGCACTTAGTTTGATGATACAGGTATTTGGCGAAATTCAGCACTTTATTCTGCACTTTTCTCGGAGCTGAGCATGGATAGATATGCTGGCAGTACGACAGTTGGCATATGATATCGAATGGAAGTGTATTCGGAGCAGTATATGTAGAATTAACGCTACTTGTAAAGTGGCTTGGGTAACAATGACGTTCGGATAACAGATATCGCCCCTCTTCCTGGATTGTACTACATTTTGAAGGGCCCGTGGATGTATGTATTCGATTGCGATCTTTCAAACCGTACACAACTAGCAGTCTTAACAATTTGCTTTGGATGTCATGAGTACCTCAGCGTTCGGGCCCTTTCCGTCAATTACGGCTAGCACGAGTGATTATAAAAGGCAAGTTTTTGCGTTAAGCGCGGACAGATTTTGGATACCTCCTTAAAACTTCAGCTACTTTTCTTTCGACATGGTCTGAAACTACTGCATCCATTCTCCATAACTTACGAGCTTAGTATTAGTTTGCAGAAGGATCAAGAGGCAATAGATGTGGCCGAAGGACCATGACTGTAGGCAAAATACAAACACGGAATCTAAAGGGGGGTGTCGTTATATGTAAAAAAGAGAAGCATCAAATTAGTGCAATACACCGCGTCTGGTGCAGATAAATCCGGTTTTTATCAAAATACTGGATTGCTTTTATACTGTCTGTTTTGCCTATTTCGAATTAAATAGTTCTCGATAACTTAGGGATATCAAGTATTAATATGGCATTTGATAATGCAAAAAAGCACTGAGTCCTTGTCGACAAGTGTATTTTAATTTGGGTCCTTGTTGCAGACTGTGACAATGTGCTATTGTGTGTTCAAATAGCTTTTGGAACTGACAACATTGTAGCGTCCCGAGGCTTCCTTGAGAGCAAAAGAAAGCATAATACTAGGGTAGAATATGTATTTGCATATATTCAGCAAACAGAGGAATTTAGGCTGCTGGCATGGCCTGAAGACCAACCTACACGGATGGGGCAATATGGCCACCTAAGCGGTCTAAACCGGAACCGACAGTATAAACAAACAGAGTACTACAAGAATAGCCATCTAATTTTATAGCATTGAGCTTGCGGCTTTCCCATGGCTGCGGTCAAATTTTCTTAAAGTCTAACCAAGAGTAAGTCTTTAAGCTCTTAAGGTGGCAAATTTCCCACCATGGACAGTGTGTATGAAGAACTTACTTGCACTTCTAAAAATAATAATTCGCCTGCATAATTCTTCCCCTAAAATAACGAAGGTGAATGAGGAACAAAACGAACATATACAGCTTGTGTTAAAAAGCCAATAAGCGATACTGGACCGTACACTTCGATTAAGCATTTTTTTTACACTTCACAATGCGGATCATTGTAACGCCTTTGTTGTTTTAATGCTTAGAATGGCTGATTAGCATTTCGCCTTCGCCTCGGAGGCATAAGGAAATGCTTCTCTTTATTTCCATTGAGGTAACTGGGCCCCAAAGCCTCTTCATTCCTTAGTAATTTCATGGCTCTGCTGTAGCTTTCCGAGGCTCCCTTGAAGGCAAAAGAAGGCAGAATGCTAGAGTAGAATGCATGTATTCAACAGGTAGAGGAAATGAGCTGCTGGTATGGCCCGGAGGTCAGCCTACACAGCTAAAGCAATATGGCCACCTCTACAACCCTGATCAAAATCGATGGTCCAAACAAGCAAAGCATTACATCTGCACTACATATGCAAGGAGATAAAATATTTAGGTTAACACTTATTTACTTTCGCGAACTCTCAATTTGCAACAAGCTTTACTTTTTGCTCAGTGATATTGTAACGTCCCGAGACTCCCTCGAAGGAAAAAGAAGGCAGAATACTAGGGTGAAATGTATATTCAACGGGCAGAGGAAAATAAGCCGCTGGCACGGCGCAGCGGCCAGCCTACGCAGCTAGAGCAAGATGGCCGCCCCTGTCACCCTCACCAAAAACCAGTAGTACAAACAAACAAAGTACTACAATATAGCGTTGGAATTAAGCCAGTGTGCTCTTAGTCCTTTTACACGTTCGAAACAGCTTCTGCCGCCTACTGTTTTCGTACTGTTTTTGAACAGTAAATTAGTATGGCACAACAAGCTGCTTGTCAAGAGGGTTTCAATAAGGCGGCAGTTATCAATGGTAACCATATGCATTGTCCAATATGCTTCAGTTCATGTCCCATTTTAACCTTAATTGGGTTGTGGATATGTAGATGCTAAATATATGTATATACAACATTCGCGTCAAACTTTTACCCATTTTAATTAAACCCATTTAATCCTTAGACTCAGAAGCATTAAATGTATTCCGGTATTAAGGAGTTCATGTTATTATTTGTTTCAATGTATGTAGGCTGGCGTTCACACTACAAAATCATCTGGAGTTGGGTCGCCCGCTTAGTGCCTGTTGGTTTTGCTTCTGCACCTAAAAATGAAATTCGGAAACACGCAGAGGTTACTATTCATGATGGTTTTGGTCATTTTATATTTCTTAATTGAGTTGATCGCTGGATATATTGTTCATTCTCTCTCTTTGGTTGCGGACTCATTCCATATGCTCTCAGATTTTATTGCGCTTTGTGTTGGAGTGGCTGCCTCTAGAATCGCTAAATGGCCTCGATCTTCGAAAAACACTTTTGGATGGCAGCGTGCAGAGGTGGTTGGTAGTCTTGTCAACACCATTGTTCTTGTTACTCTATGCTTTACCATATTTATCGACGCAATTGAGCGTTTCGTTGAGCAGGAACCGATAAAGGATCCTCAAATAATGGTGTATGTCGGTGTTGGTGGCCTTGTCATCAACGTAATTGGTCTACTTGTTATTGGTGGCCATTCGCACTCGCACGATACCCCTGCTCTTACGATGGATATCGAAGACGTACGTTTGCGTTTTCGATCAAGCTTACTTCTTATTTTTAGTTGTTTAGTTATATCCCTTTAACTGTGATGGCACTGTACACTAAAATTACACTTGTTAGTATAGGTAAATATTGAAGATGGCATCAACGAACTTGAATACAACCTAGTTGAAAATAAGCCAGAAACGGGAGAGCCCGTGAAATCCATTCCAAACGGAAATCTGGGGTCTTACGAAGTAGTCGATTCCGATTACGATTCTGGTAATGACGCAGACAAGATGTCCAAATGCTGTCTCAGCTTCCGAAGGATGCGTGAACTGCGTCAGCCTTCTGAGACAGACTTGGCGCATGAAAACTGCCACCTCGCACCCTGCCCCAACACTGCTACAAGGAAGCCTCACAAAGAAGGTTTGTCTGGTTAGGCATATCGTGCGTGTAGACAAAATACCGGCAACTATTTTGATATCTAAAATGGGCATTTTGGTTCATAGTCAAGTTCATTTTACCACTTGTTAACCTAGTTTTACCTTTCTTTACTCAGAACCGTCATTATATTATGTTGTATGTTCATGTATTTTGTGTCATTGTCAAGTTGAAGCCTTGGCAACATTGCTTTGTCTGGCCGATATGTTTCAGCTGACCATCAGCACCGAAATTCTTTTATTTGCTTTTGATATGATCGAGGGCTGTTTTTAAGGTCCTGCAATTTTTACGTCACTCAAAGTGGAGTATTCTCATAAAATCTAAGTACATTTGGCCATCTTACTTATCCTAACAAAGCACAACGTCAAATAGGACTAGCTCGAGATGCAGGCACTTAACTAAATAACCCGCGTATCACTGTCTTGTTGATGCAGACTGGTTTTGATATGCCTCCCGGTCTTTGGCTCGGATGCTTTGCCTGAACTTTGTATGATTGAAAACTGGGTCACGACTGTCCAGTCACATGTATTTTTGTCCTTTGTACTGTTTATATTCATATAGCAGATACGAAGCGCGCCATTGGGAAACAAAAACGTGCGTTTTGCTCTGGATTTGCTTCTGCTTTGTGTGTTTGACATGCATTTGCACGCTCGCTTTTTGAATGCTACGGACAGAATCACAGTTGTTTCTGCACAAACAATTTTTCTCTGATTATTTTGTGTTTGGCTTTAAAAATTATCTGATGTGTTGGAGATGGATACACTTTTCGTGGTTGCTTTTTCTGGGAAAAACAGCTGCCGTTAAACGCACTGCATTAATGAATCTGTCGATTTATTTCGCTCCTACATCAATCGCCATAACTTTTGGTTCATTAATGGTGGTGAAATTTGCGAACATTGTACCTTGATATTTTGAATCAGTGGTTTTGTCAAAAAATAGAATGTCTATTTCTTCGACTGCCCGCCACCTGCATGTTTTGCCTTGGTCAGTTTTGACATGCACCCGAATCTTGTTGCGTGCTGTGGCTCGTCTTGGTGTTACTCTTTATTTTTTCCACCTCTCATAAACTCTAACCCAGTGAGTGTTTCTTCGCAATCTAGGTCACTCAATGAATATGCGAGCCGTGTTTCTTCACGTCTTTGCCGACTTTCTTGGCTCCATAATCGTAGTGGTGAGCGCGTTGATTCTCTGGCAAGTACCAGGTGACCCCACCGAACCGGAGAACAGATGGAAGCTCTTCATCGATCCGGCAATGAGGTGAGTCGAGTGTGCATCTCTGCCTCTACCCTACATTCCAAAGTAACCCAGAAAACTTCCCCAAATCCTTATCAATTAATTCTTAAAACATAATATCAGTGCTGGGAGATAGCTATTTTATGATTGACGGAATCACATTTGAACTTGTCCCACAACTTTATAATTACATTTATGCCAAGCTGCCCTTATTGTTGCCTACAGGAGTCTCCTAATATTATAAATTCATTTAATGGTACTAAGCTTTACTTGTGCGGGAGGGATTTATTTCCTAAAAATTTCATAAACTCGCGCCAACCAAATAATTCGAGTGTCAGGTGTTAGTTCTGCTAAATGAACTTGCAATGCTATTAGTCATCATCAGTGAATGCACATTTCTGCCCTCTTGAAAACCGAGAAACTTATCTTACTCTTTTTGTTTATTTTAGCATAATCATGGTCATCATAATTCTGTATTCTACACTGCCGTTATGTAAGCTGTCCATACTTTATCCAGTATCATGGATATTGATACTAATGATTGATTCCCATTACGTGCCGAGCTGATGCTGGAATGTATTGTTTTCCAATTCATTAGTAGATTGATGGTATTCTAGCCACCAGATCAGCCTTTAAGCACAAAAGTGGTTATTGATTTTCATAGGGGAAAAGTTGAGTTCTCGGTTACCTTCGGTTTGTATGACTTTCTGATGTCCACACCAGTTGAATTGGCATGCGAGGCTGTGCACATCGCATTCTATGCTTGGGTTCTATACTTTCTCGCAATATCCAAACAGGTGCTCTTGATATTTCTGTGGAAAAGGTACCACACAATCGGGTGGTAGGCGTATAAGGCGCTCAAAGTTATCATCGGAATTAAATTGATCGTTTTCATTTCAAGTAGACCAATTGTCAAAGCTTGTGTAAACCAACCTAATCGCAGGTCTCGTCTAGTTCTTGATTTTTTAAAACTCTCTCCCTTCATTCTGTTATTTATGGTGGTGTCAAGGCTCCTCAGTGGCGATTGTTTAATCCGTTTCTTTTAAACTTCTCCTAGTTTTCATTTCATTTGATTTTAGTAGCCTGAATTGTTGTAGTTTTTTTCAAGGGCTATATTTCTGTTTGATCGTTTTCTTCCCAGTACAGTTCATACAATAATAGATTTATCTAAAAATTAGGTAACGTTAGTCGGAAGATATCGTGCCGCTTCACCCAATATCATTCGGAGGCTACTGCTTGCACACGTACGGGCGTTGCCCATTGCGTTCAGCGAGGGCTGACGTTAAAGCACACCAGCAGTTTTGGGTATAGGTCCTTTCACATTGCTTTGATCGCTATGCTACTCTCACATATATGCTTTTCCCCTATGTATACGCGTCTAGCTCTGCTGCTTGTGGATGTGTGCATGCACCTTCACAATGTGTTTGAATCAGTCCTTCTCCCTTGCTGCCGACTTCATCCATCCGCCATGTGCGGGGAGCCAAACAACAGCAATACGTGCAACATTGCGCCCTTTAGTACCGTCATTTAACCCCTACATGACAACGAAATTGTCTCCGAATTTTTTGTGAAATGACTACTCCTATACTGGGGCTGGTAGGACAGAAGGAATGACATGGGCTACACAGAACGCCCTTATTTTTAATGCTCATTGATTCATCATTTCTCTCTATAGTGTATAAGGCTGCACTCATTCTCCTTCAATCGGTCCCTAAGGAGATTTGCATTAGAAATCTGAAAAATCGACTCGAAAAGGTATGTTTTTTTTGCCGACAGTACTTATTTCTGCTCATCTAGTCAAAATGCCATTGTAAAGTAGAATCAGATTTTTGTTGCCTCGGTGTTTTTTAAAATATAATACGCTATTGTATTTCGAGTCGTGCTATCAGTTACCGACACCTAAAATGACATCTCATGTCATATGTCGACCTATGCCATTGTCATTCTGATGAGATCATACTTTCCCTAGAGATAGAATTGAACCTTTAACCTTGCAAGAAGAACTTCATTTCTTATATATTTGCTAATGTAGCCGTCCCAAAGACCTGGGATACATTATGCTACATAAAGTTTCCTCGACCGTCCAATTTGGTAGATGCGTGTGATCGCGGGCGATGCTGTGCCAACTTCCTGCAGGACAGTAGTTTAAACAACGTGGGGGCCTGTGCGTGTTGATTCGCCGTATGTATAAACTATACACAAGCACATACACACATTAGACCCGCTTGCGTCAGGTTTTCGTATGCGGTGTGTGGGCTCATGTGTCAATTACACAGTCACCTTGTCAATGTCACCCGGTCAATTTAAGGTTTTGATGTCACTCACAACCACATTATTCCAATCGCCTTACGTCTTTCAAACATCGCATATTTTTTGCAATGCCTATTTTTTGAGTGCGCTGTTTTTCCACCCCAAACTATTGCATTGACCTAATTTGCGTACGATCGATTGCACGTCGACTTGGCCCTTGCCTTATTTTTGTAAAGCATATCCCGTTCAATTCAAGCCCCATAACAAAATACATCTTGAGCTAGGGAAATCCGCAGTCTCGTGATGACACCACTTAACAATGTAGAGGTGAGGTTCGAACTGGTTGGCATGTCGCAGCCTCGCACGGTCTGTCCTATCTGAAACTGTTTCGGTGTTGTGTTAATTTTTTTCCTGCCTTCCACTAATATACGATCAGAGACAGCTATATTCTGTTTATCCCTGTGTAATTGTACTTTTTATCATTTGCTTGAACCTCCTTAATACAATTGACGAGCGCGGATGGTGAACTAGTGACCATTGTAAACTAATATTGCTGCTTCTCACCTGAGGACCCTTATATCTACTAAGAAACATAAGTTTTGTTTTCCTGCGTTGATGAAGAGCCTCTAGTGCTAATCTCTTCTATTGTCTTTATTGCTTTGCTTTCTTGTGTAATGTTTACTGTTTCTATTTGAAAAGTTTAGAAGTGGGATCTCTGCTCCACTATACTTTTGCCGCTGCTAACATCCTGCAGGAGAGAAACAGGCATGCACTGATGTTTCCAGTAGGCTAGGAATCGTGGGCTAAAATATAGTCCTGCTTAGTTTGTTAACTTCTATCCACGGAAGCCTGCTGACTGTTATCACCAATTTCACCCAATGCCTATGCGCCCATTCAATTCCTTATAGATTTTTTGATCCTGTCAAACTTTTACTGCACTCATTCCATTTCTTCGACTCTCGATCGCCGTTGTTGGGGTGTTCGTTGCCATTTCTTCTTTATAACGTCCAAAACGCTTCAAGCCACTCCGGAGGTGTGAACTTATTTTAATGTGGGATGTTTTATTAGACTCACTTGATCCACCGTATTCAGAATCTCAATTTACAAAGTTAATTATTTTTGTCCTTTTTATGCCACAAAACAGCTTTTTCATGCAGCTTAGGTGAATCATTAGAATTGACATTGGTCTGTAAATTTTCTGGCATTTTGTGTGCGATGGTTACGAGGAGAGTTTCATCATGTCGTCATCTAACTGCATATTTTCGTGTACTTGGTTTTTTCAAGTACAAGGATACAAATTTTAGGTAAACTCTCCTAACTATGACATATTTTATTCAGAACTCGAACACCGACGGTTTTTCCTTCTACACCTGTGAATCGCTGTACCCATTTTATTTGTTCCGCTTTTGTCACTTGTGCGAGGTGGCCTCATTTAAGTACTCACAGTTGTTTAGTCAAAATTATTAATATTTTGTTAAGACTCGTGCTTTTGTTTTATTTTTTTAATCGTACCTTCAGGTGTAAGCTCACGACCTTTGTATTGCAGCACGTCCTTGCCTGATGTATGATAAGCTAATAGCATTTTTATGCATTCAGGTGCCATATGAATGAACTAATACTTGAGGAAAAAATTATAGCAGACATTGTCTGTCTTTGGACATTTTAAGCCTCGTTACTTTGTGTTCGTAACATTCGGCTGACAGAGTTTGGTGAAATATGTTTAAATTTAAATGGCAGATTATTTAGCGATGGATGAAAGGTTTTGTGGTGTTACCTGCCGTGTGGGATCTCGTAATGGTAATGAGTTGCGTTCTTCCCTTAAACTAGCACCCTCAATCACTTCGCGTTATTCTACCTTGGTTAGCATATTTCATCATTTTGCATTCAGCTAGACCCACTTCCATTGTATCTCCTCCTGGATTAGCAAATCTGGGTGCAAAATTAGCTCGAAAAGTCGTCTTTATTGATAGCGTTTATCAAAGTCCGCTAAAAGTCCTACCCTTTCCAAAAGCACTGGCCTTTTCTTTGAACCCACATGTGGTGCATTTCCACATTTTTGTTGGCCTATTTCCACTTCCAACAGTTAGTGGTTCTCCTATTTTGCTAAAATTGCGTTTAATCCATTTCGTAGATCGATGGCGTCGTTCGAGTACACGATTTGCACGTTTGGAAACTGCAAAGCAATTGCATTATTGGAACTGTGCATCTCCGTGTCCGGAGTTTACGTAAGTGCGTTCTTGATTTCATACGTTCTCCGGAGAACCTATTCCTTTTAATTTTGATAGCTGTAAAATAGAAGACCTCCAGAATCTGTTGGACTTATGTTAAGATGTCAGCGCTCGTCAAAATATGGAAGTGTTTGATGTCGCTTTCATTCTCTTCTACCCTAATACGCTTCGTTTGTTGTCACCATTAATTATGGTGAATTTGAATTCTAGTGATGACTGTCCTAAAATTGAAATAAATATTGGAAAGAACGGACCCAAGCAATCGTAATCCAGACATCAAATGATTCTGCACCGTTCACATAACCAAATTTAAATAAAACCAGAAAACTCCTTAAAATTGTTCGCGCATTGAAATATTCACAATTGCAGCATACAGGCCTTTTCCAGCCCAACGAGCTTGCAAATTCCGCTTTCATAAGACGTCGCGCCTCTAGAAGCAGATAACGTAGCTTTAGTAATCTTTGCCTCTACCTCGATTGCATTTCCTCACTGTCGATTTTGGATGGGATTGTGTGGTGCTAGGGGAAGGTAGTAATCACTTAGAGAAATCGGAACGAAACATGGAGGGTGAGGCAAAACCTCCCTTTCATCCTAAGGCACAAATTGTCTCAAAGGTGTGTTACGTCATTGTGGGGTATGAGGCATTGCGTCGGACCAATTATCGAGTGACGGCTGTTCCTGGAGAGGGCGGTTATTCTCGCACACTTCTGAGGTGCGTCGTGTTGAGTGGACGCATCTCAGCAATAGTGGTTGCTAGGATCTCAGGAAGTGAGTAATTCTGTCTGGAGTTCACAACACACGCACATGCAGACATATGCGTAAATGAAGCATGGTCGTCTGAGAATGAAGTTGTGCCTGCCCGAAGAAGTGTGAAATGGTGGATGAGTTGTTTGGGTATGGTGGCGCCTAGTTTTTTCCACAATCCTTCCAGTTGATGTAGGTGCGAAGGAATTGTTTCGTCACTCAAGTTGAGCGTAACTGAGAGTCGTTCTTAGTGCATGAGGCTCGTATTGCTTTAACTGACGTCAACACGTAGTTTTCTATCATAATTGAGGAAGGAGGATCTTCGTGAACTTAGTGCATCTCTCTTGGAGAAGTTTATTGGCAGAATTGAGATGTTTAACTTAGTCCCTTTTTGGATAGTACATTTCGTTACCACGTCTCCGCGAAATGTCATGCAACGAATTTTCTGAGAAGCTTCATCAGCTTTAGAGCGGCGTCAAACTCGGTTCGCAAAGTGGACAAGCTGCAGTCATACCCGTCAGGTTCGACCAGCACTTTTGGGTATGAGAGTTAAAAGTGGCAGGAACGCAGTCAAGAGTGCTGATGGACTACTGCACAGCTGTGCCTAGAGTCGCATTTAAGCAATGGTATTGCACTGGCGCCTACAAGTCATAGCAAATCACTGAAGTCAGCTGTACCGGAAGTAATACGAACTTTTGTCTGCTTCGAATGGTATATCCTGTCATTATGCTTGCGTCCTTTTTAATTCGTGAAGGATGAGCATGAATTATTGTAGTAACTAAAAGCTTAGCTCCTCCGGTATATCACTGTATTTGATTTTGAATGTTGTCATATATTTCATCGCTACTTCCACTTTACCCTTGTTTTGAAAGTTCTGGCTAACATAAATGTGATCTGCCGAATTATAGACTTAATGGTTATTTAGTGTAGTGTTTCCACTGCTATCTCCTGTCTCGTAGCGACTGCTTTCCGTCATTAGCTTGATCACGAGGGAGAAAATTAATAGCATTACTGCCATTGTTCGGCAATGGGCATCTTTTCTTTTTGGTTCCCTTAATGTGCACTGGGTAAGGCTCCTAGTCGTATCTTCAGATGTGCTGCTTATTTTTTATGAAATGTTTTTATCAGCCACACTAAACGTTTTGTAGCAATCGCGTTTTTACCTTGCGATTTCCCATTGTTGATAGATTTATGGTTAATAAGCCAGTTGAACCTACTGTTTTATTCCCATCCATCATTTCGGGCTCATTACATTTCATATTACCGTTAAAGTCGGAACGTTCCCTTAATTGAATATCATCTTATATTGCGTTTCAGTCAGTGATTGGTCTTTTTAACCTAATTACTTTCCTCCTTATGTGCCTCCTTCGTTTACGTTGCATTGAGCCGGAAATGTTTTAGCACGAATACCGGTCATCTGCGTTCCAAATTATCCGCTCCCTTTCTACTCTCCATGCCATGTACACGCATTTGTGCAACTCTGACGTTGCACCTTGGCGAGGAAAGGATTCCACACCACTCTTTTGCCATTATCCGTCAAGGACGCGTCATCAATAAGCCATTTATTGTCTAGTTTGAACTTTGGTCCGTGTCGTTGTTCCTGTGAGGTTTATGTTTTGATTTTGTGGAACAGAAAATCGGTTATTTTGTACCAAGTGCAAGTTTCGCTCGCACGTAGCTACACAGTTTATGTGGAGAAATTGTGACCACAAGCCTGCGGACATGCTTTTTTCGTCGTGAAACAATCCCTGTTTATAAATATTACTTTTTCAACCAGTCCTCGCGATGCATTTAATCGTAGGTCAAGGTTAGCCAGTGCTGATCCTCGGGTGTTCATGTTTGTGTCCACTTTTCTACACCTGCATGTGTGTGGGAGAGAGCGGGAAAGAGAAAAGCTGAGTTTCATAAGTGCCATCCGATTTCGTGTTACTTTGTCCGAAACAGTTACTTAAGCCGCTGTAGTTTACATTATTAAGCGTCATCGCTGTTTGAAGTAAAATTGGACAATGCCAGCCGGATATATTATCTAAAATCGGAAAGTTGCGAGTTTTACATAGAATTTCAGTTGTTCTTCGCCGAAAAGTTATTGTCTGTGCATATCTGGTCACGATTTAGAGGAAAAAGATTTCACACTTTTAATTTCTTGCATTCCTTTTCAAATGTTTTTCAGTAGGTAGCGTTTACATTGGGCTTTGAACGACCTTTAAAGTGTCTAATCAACCCTTACTGAAGGTGTAGTCAGTTTTTTGAAAGTTTGTAACATTGTTTCGCCGTGAAATCGCGATCATTCCAGCAAAAATTTTCTCAAGTAACTTAGATACGTTGCGATTCAACTTCAGACGTGACTTGTTGCCATGTTCCAAGTTTAACTGTAGCTATTCAATTAGTCGGATTAAAACATGAAAACGAACTCGATAAATAGAGGCTTTGGTTGCTGCAAGGACTTGCGTAAATGCCTTCTTTGTAATCTCGACTCATTGGTTTCTCCCTTTTTAACCCCAGCTTTGTCCGCTTGTCTCCCCCTGTCTCCATAGGTTTGTGCTGTAAGTTTCTCCACACATCCACTCTTCGCACCGTCTTTCGTTCTAGTGCCCGAATCCTGCAATCCACGCTTTTGAAATTGATTGCAAATGAATTCACCTTTTGTCATCGCGACCAGAAAGCGTTCACCATGATTCGCTGACCTCCATCCATCTATGCTAAATCATTAAATCTTAAGCTATCCCTAGTTCGTTGTGGTGCTCCTCCATCTCGACGCCCGTACCCGTGATTCTTATTAATATTATGTATTCCAATAAAAATTGTGCATAGTGGAATTTCCCTCACCCATATTGTAGGCAAGAACAGATTCAACCATAAGCACACTTGGGCATCTTCACTTCACCCATGGCATTTTTTATTATTGCACTGAGTTTCTTTTCTCGTCAAATTGATAGTCAATGCATGATTATAAAAACAAGCAATCAGTTTAAAACTCACAGCTTTGGTTCTTCATGTGATTACAATTGCTTATTAAGCAGCTCAGTATTCGTGAGTGGGCACATTTGTTTCGCTTCCAAACCTATTTTTCATTGGAACATTGGTATTTTCAGCTCCAAACACTTATTAAGTTTGTTTTATCTGATTATTATGCTCAATCCCTACTTGTTTGCATTATTTTTCTTGTTTTTCTTGCTTGTGTAGCAGAGTACGCGATAGTAGCTCGACGGGTAAAACAGCTCTTCCACGAATATAATATCCACTGTACTACCATCCAACCGGAATTTGAAGATGTGAGTGGGTTTGTGTTTCAATAGTAATAACCCTCTCAGCCTGCTTGTTTTAATACTGCTATCTGTTATAGTGTTAGGACGTGTAGTCTGTGTAAAATTTGTACATCTCTGAAAAAATGATTTTGTTTGCTCCTCCTACTTTCAAGCGTGTGGTTTCGCGCGTTATGGTCTCATTTTCAAATTCTATGTTCTCAAACTGTGGAGTGGTTAGAGCTTGTGTCTGCTCGCGTTTTTCCACCCCCTGCCCTTTCCCTTTTTCCTTCCTCCCCCGAATTGAATGCATTCTGTACACTCTTGCGTTGATTTGCACCCATCATAATGCCTTTCCCCTGCACACCTTCAGAATACAGAGCAAAATCCCGAGACCTGTCTCTACGACTGCGGACCGAATCAGAAATGCTGCTCTGACTCCTGCTGTCCACAGCTGCCCGACGCGGGTGCCTCAGGGAATGACACTCACGGCAGTGTAAACGCCCCACCTGTATCTGTCACCCTCCAGGCCTCCAGAAACGGTAGCCCTGTTCCCACTATCACCAACCTTGCCGATACGGCTGTTGATACCACGCAGAAAACCAGTCGCACTGAGTTGAACCAGCTCCACGCATACGAGCCCCCTGTTCACGCATCCACCAAAATGAGCTACTTTTAGCACATTCACAGTCTCTCCCTCGCCTTTTTCCCTTTCCGACTTTGCCAACTTCTGAGTGTCTTCCCTTCCCCTTACCGATTCAGGGGATATTTTTACTCAAGCAGATGTTCTTTCTTATCAGTGTGCAATCGCCGCATTTTCAGGTGCTTGTTAACACTTCTCTAATCCGTGCGAACGAATGCGTCTGTGTTAGCTCAACTTTCACGCAATTTCCCCACTGCGTTTACTTTTGCCCTTATCCTACTCCATTATTCATTTATGTATTTGTATACTTCTTACTCCTTTCGCTCTTGCCCGCGCCTCTCCTAACTATACTTTTTTCTGCACAATAACCTTGAGAAATTAAAATGCTAAATATTTGAGACACGATTTGAGGCATGTCAATGGAGCCTGCAAGTAAACTTTAGTAATTTGGGCATGGGACAGACCAAATAGTTACTTTGTAGAGCATAAAGACCAGCCAGGAAAAACTTATCCGTTTCATTTGTCGCAGACAAGCCAACTCTCCAGGCAACTTCGTGTGTCCTTTGAAGGGTGTTATTCCATATTGTACTTAGAAACTTTGCCTTAGTCTTTGCAATAGATCAGTGGGAATCGGTTTAGTTGACTAGCATGCCTTCAGTTCTAACGGTTCGCTGCAATCAGTATTGTTTTGACCGCTGCTATGCAACCAATTCCATCTTTTTCACCAATTTGGCGACGGATTCAAGCATCATATGTTTCAATGTCTCGTAAATTTGTTTACCCAAAAAGAAAGGTGAGTCAGTTGCGTTCAGCTACTGACCATCTCATACCCAACCCAGACCACGATCAAGGTACCGTTCTTCGGGTACCAAGTTGCTGGAACCCGTGCAACGATGAAGAATTTAATGTGGTAGTACCTTGAAATGGCGATAGGGATTTCGAATCACTCGCAAACCTAATCAATCTCCTAAATCGTAGTGTTATTGGCACCCACGAACTTAAACTCCCAACGCTCTTCTGTGGCTTCAAGCGCAAAGTTTGCAAATTTGCCGTTTCCTGTAGTGATTTGAATTGCTTCCAAGAGGTAATATGTGAAGTCGCAATTTCATTGGTGCATGGATCCTCAGTACCGTATAATACGGCATAGTGATCTTATAGTTGCCATTCAGGGTCCGAGTTCCTGCTAGAATGGTGGACTTGGAGGTCTGGATGGCTTCCAGCTTGTTAGATGCTGGCATTTACTCTGATGCTGATAATTTAAATCGAATAAGAAGCGTTTCTTAACGGCAATCTTTGCTCTGCTTTTCATTTAACTCTCTTCTTATGGGTTGTCGGGACTTTGAAAATGAATGGATCATCATTGCCCAAATTGCATGTGTTGCTTCATCGTATGGGGTGTTTTGAAATTAATCGAACTGTTTAAACATTATATTCAGCATAACTTTGATTCAAGTGGTTCGCGAAAATCGGCATCTTAACCAAAACAATGGATCACTTCAGGATGAGATTTTAAGGGCGCTAAGGCGAATCACTGACCATTCTTGCATGAACGAGGCTTGTGTTATGCTTTTACTGATATCCTTCCTTTAGCCTGCAACATTACAGGAGCTAACAGAAGAGTGCCTTGGTAGCTGTGGTCGGAGTTGCAGTGCAAATTGTGGACGACGCTGTTGCCCAGGCGTTGGCGGCAAAGCGAAGGCGAATTCTACTTCCAGAACTCAGGACGGAAGCACTACCTCGGACGCGACGTCTTTCAAAGACTATGATGATCAGACTCCAGTCTGATTGGACGCGCTGTTTACTTTGGCGTTTAATCTCCCCTTACATTTTATATCTTTGATTATGGTCTTTTGTTTAAAAGTATCCAAACTTTAACCTTTAATTTGCATGCTACTTAGTTTTTGATGCTTGTCGACCATTGAGAATTATACCTGAATTTTGATGTGTCATAAAGATGTATGAACTTCGTTTTGGGTTGCATCAAATACGGTAAACAACTTAAGGCTCAAAAACACCGCGTATCTTACGCAACCAGAATCGTACCATAAGCCGGATGGGAGTAAACAGTAAAGGGGTCTATTTCGCACATTTCCAAGACAGTATGATAGAAGGCTAGTTGTACTCGGACTTGGTTACCGTGGCTATCTCGAAGAGAAATTGATAAATCGGGAGTGAAGGTTCTGATTTGGAGTGGGCAATTGTTCAAGAGAAGGGATTCGACTAATTTACTCTAAATTTTCGATTTGACGGCACCTGTATGAAAAATAGTCTGTATTTTTATGTTTGTCTGATTGCGATTGAGGAATATTGATTGTATTAGTGAGTAGAAGCTAAAAACAAAACACGAATCCCGAGCAAATGCAATTGGAAAGCCAACCTTTAGCTGCAGCATAAACGTATGTGCTCAGTCGAGTCTCGGAGGTTCATTTAATTTGTATTCAAAAAGCAAGTGAAATTATAACATAGACTTAGAAGAATTTAACAAATGATTCAAGCAAAGCTTAACATTAGAGGCTTGGACTGTTCCATGTGCCCATCAGTTAGCGTGGCCATCAAATAGAATTATGGTACTATTATTATTACAAATAACTTATTTTGACGCAGACTTATGACAAACTTTTATAATTGTACAGTCTTGTTTCATGTATTTACATGAATTCACCATTTTAAATTTTCAGGAGCTATTTGTTGTCACCGTCTTCAAACAGTGAATTGATACTTTTGATTTCCACACAGTGCACTCAAAACTATTAGGACTATTTGGTTTCGAATACATTTTCGTCCAACTTACCGTTTAGTGATGGCAATCATGGTTCAAGGCGCACTAAATTAAAATGCAACTTCTCTTAGAATATCACATGTGGTCGTTTTACCAAAAGTCGCAAATGCTACCATGACTAATACCGAGAGAGGAACGTAACCTTCCATTACAACAAAAGGCTCGAGGATTCTACAATGTGCGAACAAAGGCTCCATCAGGGGAGTTTGGGCGATTCGCGTTTTCCGGTTTGATAATCGTTTCAGGTTCCTCCGCTTCCGAAATCTCAAATATGCGAGGGCCTAATTCAATACAATGCACGCATATGACGTTTGAGGATTCCATTCTTTTATGTAGCATTGGTCGTAGATGCTACTGGACATACTTTGATGCACTTCAAAAATGCCGAATTGTCAACTCATGTCCAGAATGGCAATCATAGTTATGTGCTAATTTACTAAATAGATGCTAAACAACCGCTCGAGGCGAGAGGTTATTACTCAACTTAGCTCTAGGTATAGGTACCGACAAGTGATTGCGCTTCAGGTTCAAACATGAGTGCCTTCAAAAACTTCAAATATTTGAACAAGATGTGTTTTATTTGAAGTGGTTGCCACTATCGTGAAACTAAATTTGTACTATCTCTTCACAAAATAATACCGCATTCCTCGGCTGCAAAATTTGCCAATTATGCATGTAAATTTATGCCTAAATCTTCAAACGCCTTTGCTGTTGAGAGCACTGCACAGTGACAGGAGGTGGTAGGTCCTTCACAGGAATCAATCACCACAAACTGCTGATGGTGATGAGCAACGTTTGTCAGGCAGGCTACATAATTTGGCAGCATTTGATTGCAATTCCAATCATGCATCTGCAATGAACATAACCGAAGAGGAATGCATTTGCTACTTTAAGTGGCAATCTGTATTTGAAGCCTTCCCATTCCTACCATCTTGCCATCATCGAAGGTGAAAAATCTCCAAGCGTAAAGCTAGATCACCAAGGCTCGGTGCAGTTAAAGCTTCCAGTCTATTTCATGATAGGAATAATCAATCGAAATGAGAGCTTTAGACGTTGGGGGAACTACCAACTGGCAACTCCTTTCCATTTACATATGTTACCAGGCCTGTCGCGAAGGTAGAATTTTTTTAATAATCGGGAAACAAATAAATCTGAAGCACTTCCGTTTGTTGGATTAGAAATAAATTGTTACTGGGAAGGATAACGTTTCTTGCAACTAGTTGGATTGCAATGAAGAACCGACTGTGGGAGCTTATTGGAAGGGAGCTATCCGTACTCACTACTTCCACCCACTGAACTTACAAATATCTCCCAGCTTACCAATACTGTACTACTCTGACCAAACAAAATTGACCGTGCTTAGGCAGAAAAGTGCTCCTTGCCCGTTATAGCATCCCTTCTTCGTACAAGATTAGGAAATTCTTAGCCGCCGCCACCCTTCCACATAGGGAACTCCGAGTCCGCAATGGTCGGCATTCCTACCTACGCACAGGAAACCCCAAATCCAACCCAACTCAAACATTCATCCTGATAAAGCGCTCCCACTCCCTTTCTAGACCGCAGATCCGCATTCTCAAAGAAGGTAATTGGAAGAGAATGTAATTCAATGCGCACTTCTAGTAACAATGTCGAGAAGCGCAAAACATCACCGTAGTCGACAGTGAACCCTCCCCAAGATCAAACGTGTCTAACAATTGAAGACAAAGAAGCTTTAAAAACATACTGGCTGCAATCGAAAAGATAACCTTCGGTGTGAGGTATATACACATCAAAGCTGCAAAAGCTGTACAAGATTTTAGCAAACAATTCAGTCGGAAGATGCAGGTTTAGGAAGCCTGCTTCTGTGCCCTCTTCACTGCTGATTTGAATTTACGTTTGATATGTTCAAAACATGCGCGAAGGCAGTATAAACCATTTCGGAGCACCGTCACTGCCATTTCGTCTAAAAGAAAAATTCCAACAAATAGCTAAAACACTCCAGTAATGAGGTGTTGCGAGTGTGAGTAAATACCTCTACTCTGAATTTCGAAAGTTATCGAGTCCTCCAAGGGATGAGGTTGGCAGTATCCGCAAAGCTTTACAGTTTCACTAAAATCAGTAAAAGAAAAGTACGAACACAATCAAAATATGGTGTGGAGAGAAAAACGTAATCGCATTTACTACTTTGACATTTAATTTGCTGGTATTAGATATAACAGATCCATTAGACCCAAAGTGCAGCCAAAAATGTCTTGTGCTTAAATGTGTGGTAATTCTCCCCCATGCTGCCTGGAACGTGTTTACGATTGGTACTGACAACTTACTGTTCCTATATGAATTAATTAAAAATGACAAAAATCTGTTATCTATATTAGCTAACGCTTATCAACAGAAGTAACCCAAAACAAGTATTCACGAATTTCGAGAACATTTGTAAACGCAATGAAACGTGTCAATTTCAAATCGGATAAATAACTCGATGTAATGGTCCCATGTTCGACAGTGTTGAAGACTACATCATCGATCAAATGGTGTTTCGCTCAGCGGAAGCACGTGTGCGATAGCCAAAACTGGACTCACAGAACAGTCTAAGACTCGCACAAATGGAACAGAGCTCTGGCTGGCCTAAAAATAAGTGGTATTGGAAAATAACTAGCTAGAACAAAGTTAATCATACACAATTTGAAACACTGCACAGTAAGGCATCCTTTGTGTTCTGCGTGCATGACGGAACTGGCTGTATTGATGCTAGATACAATTTTAGCGTGAACGTTTTAGATGAAATTGAACAAGCTACATAATTGTCTCAATTACCTGCGGAGAATGCAGTAACAAAGAGGAGCTCCAAGAGTGTGATCCTCTCCAGTGAAACGGAAGGTCGCCCTACGCAGATCGTTTGAGACAAAGGCGACATCTAGGCCGACCACACGCCCATTTAGATAAGTTTTTGCGGCCTCCTCACCCTGACAGACCGGGAAAATAGGCTGCTTATCGCAACATTAATGGTCAAAAATTACCTGAGGGCAACTCGACACTTACGAAATGAGAATTTTAAGGGCAAAAAACCCGAACACATCATGAGCACAGAGACTACGCACTTTAAGGCTGGCTTTCAAAAAAGTGGAAAGATGATATTTCGGTTATATCAACCGTGAAGGTCGAGCTCCAAGATATACATATTACAAACCCATGAAATACAAGGTATCAACGTACCGCCAGTTCTCCCCCGTCAACATCTCCGTTCGCACCACCCAGCGGACTGGCAGCAAAGCCTGACTTTTCGACAATGGTAAGATAGTGCGCACATTTCGAAAGCATCACATCGACGGCACACTTAACAAGTGTATCTGGCGGACGGTAACCGGGAGCAATGCTTTCTACCGTAAAAATGAAGTGGCGTGGATTGAGGGAGACTTGCACCACATTTGCTAGGTCCGGGTGTCTTAAGTGCTCCCTAGAGCCATTGTCCAACCTCGCATCTGCCACACTTGCTATTTGTGTTCGCGAATCTACCTAAGGATCGGCAAAATACGGCTTGTGGACTTTCAGATTGCCACTACCCTCCAAGAATAAAAGTAGAGCACAATTGTGTGGAAAATGGCAAAATGATAAGCAGTCCATTCTTACAGCAATTACGCCTTTAGCAAAACTTTTTTGCAACTTTTTCGCAAGTTCACCACGCACTATTCCATTGATTTCAATCGACGGCAAAAGCTTGTAGAAAGCGACTGAAACGGGAGAAAACTTGGCATGGTCACGACCCACCCCTTTGACCGCAAGACAACGAGCCATTATTTCGTCACCAGGACCCAATTTGTTGAGCAGGATTTTCTTACTCACAGGGGCAGGATAACTTGCGCCCTCGTTTTTAAAGGCATCTTCTTGGCCAACGAGTGGTACCCATGTGAGGTCCGAACTAGAATAAGAATTCATTCGTAAGCAAAAACAAAGTGATGATTGAATATGCTTAGGAATATCAAACATTAGGATAGGGATACGGGAAAAAGGTAGCGTATTGAGAGTTCACGGTACACAATACCTACCTATACAAGGGAAAAGACTGGAAGCTTTCCTTCGACTGGCCATCGCCATTTTCTTTGGAATGTCTCTCAGCCTTTACATTTAGATCGAAAATCAAGTGACAATTCGGATCAAATGCACTCAAGTCGTCAGAATCGGGTAAATCAGCCGTACAAAAACCCATTTTATCAGGATCAACATTCAACGGTACTAAGCCTAAGCGATGAGAGAACGTCTCATCCGCCATGACAGACGTATTCTGATATAGATACACTCGATCGATGGCAAATGAAGGCACTTCGGCCACGAGAATCCGGCGAATGGCATTAGTAAACGTGCAATCGATGTTAATCAAATCAAATTCAATCGATTCCGGGGTAAATGATGATATAGTGACTTGAAACTCGCTCATAAACTTATCGACACTCCATTTTTGTGGGACAGAAGGGTTAAACGAAAGACCGTGCTGTGTAACAGCAATTGAAGGACCAAATCTGTCAGTCATGCCAACGACAACGCACGGTGGTTAAACGCAGCAGCCGCACGGAAAAGAATAAAAACTCTGAAACAACCCAGTGAATGCATAGAAATGATTAAAAGGAATAAAACTAACTATAATATAAAAAAATCCCTAAGCGAGCAAGCTGTGCATTGTTTGCCACCACAATATTTTTAGGCAAGAGGATTCAAGAGGTAAGCGCAAAGGGCAGGTTGGCTACTTGTATGCAGCTTTACGAGGGACGGAAATCATCTTTCTTCTCAAAGCTTTTAATGTCTTAATAAAACTAGCAACACATTTCTGCCCCTTGAAAGCCATACCCAACGTGACAAAATTGTGATGCACTTGCGCATGCACCCAGATTTGCAGAACTTCTCTTTTAGTATAGCACCTCCTATTCTAAGGACTTTTTCATTGTAGCATTTCGACACGTCTATGAGGGCAAATGAAGGCATAGTACCAAAACAATATATATTCAGCAGACAGAGAGATTGGGTCCGCTGCCATGGCTCGGAGGCCAGCCAACCCAGCAAGGACAGGATTGTCACTCAACTAACTGAAATTTGCAGTCAAAACAAACAAAAGACTGCAGTCAATTAATGTTTTTTTCTAAATGCCATTCTGCTTTCTCACTGCCACCAACTCGTTGATGTCTGCTTCCGACCATTGTTCCCCATATTCCATTTGGTTATTTGTCCTAGTAACCTATTTTACCACGAAGTATAACCTTAGCAGTTTTTAATTTGCTAAAATATCAGCATTGTATTTTGTTTAGTCCCGTCATTGTGCAATGGTGCTTTTAAAAGCAGTGTGCGGTTGTTTTTTTGGGATGATGGATAATGTGTGTGCTGTTGCTTTGCAGGGGCCATTGGGTTTCGCGTGGTCATCTTCGCAGAAGGTTACAGTTTTCCAAAAGTCCCGAAACTCTAGTCTTGATGCTACATTGTATGAAATACAGCATTTTGCAGTGGCCAAGAAGAATGTGTTTATGCTAAGGCTTATTCGGGCATCTTATGGTTAGTTATTGCTTTTTTTAAAATTCCTAGATATTTTTCGAGTCTCTCAAGAGTGTAGAGATCCGTCAGAGTAGGTTGTTTTCTTTATCATGCACACTTCCAGCCTTTTGCGCTTGAGCCATCAGTATCGAGCGGTGCTAGCTTTGTGTTACCAGGAAATCTATGGGTTCCTCAGTTGGTTTCCTTTTTGTAATGGACTCAATACTTAGGTGTTTGTGGTGATTTGCCACCTGAAAGACACATATCATTGACCGCCGATGGTGATCTCGTCAAAACCTTCGAATTATTATGGCATTTGTCTGAAGTCGTGCTTTTGCAGGTTTGCGTTTTCTTGCCATCCTTGTCTTTCTTTATTCTCCTTTTATATGTGTTCGTGTAATTTCTATCCTTTTTAAGAGTCTCAGCCCGGGCAAGCTCGCCTCAGCCCTATCTGACTGGCACTTTGTCCAGTCTCAGGAAGCAATCAATATGGCTCGTAATCTCCTTGAAAAAACCCATTCAAATGGAGGTTCACTTAAGCTGGGTGATGGTTCTGAGAAGGCATTTTGGTCAACTGCATTGGCATTGACATCACAAGTGCGGCCAATGGAAGTGTCCGCTTTGTTGGCGTCGCATCCCAGAGCCAATACTAGTCTTTTCCGGGATATTCGTCAACTTTTGATCTCAATGCCACTGGATGATTTACCTTCTATTGCTGTAGAATGTATGTTATGTGTCTCATGCTTGCATTATCCTCTAACTTTAGCAACCTGGCAAAAGGGTGGTTGCTTCGAGAGAGCGTGGCATCACTGGCAAAGCGTCTGTAATGTTCGCCTGATGGAAGAGTCTCAAAATAATTTACGATCAGATGACATCGATTCGAGATACCTTAATCTAATTCTTTCAATTTTGGCCGGTCGCCATGATTGTTGGAGCGATCCGCGAGTGGTGGACGCGTGTGGAGATTGGTACTTTCAATTCGTTGGGTGGATTTTTTACACTCATCACTTTGTGGACCGTTCGTCTCTTTTCACCGTACTAGAGCAATTCAACTCCAAATTTGGAATCGTTTCAAGCGATAAATCGGAAGCAAACTCTTTCTCTATAGTAAGGCATCACATTATGGCCATAACTACGGAGTTTTCTCTTCGAATCCATCATGAATTTCGTTCACGACCAATTCTGATGGATTCAGCATAATGCTGAGATAATTTGTGCTTTTGATTTCGCTTCAAATTAGCTTATTTCGCTGAGATTGCAAATAATCGGTTCTTAATTCTTAGATTGTAGATGAGGTGATCAAGCATATATTTGCAGAGGATATCCTTTCCACGGTGTTTACACTGAGCGAAAAGTTCAATAACTGGTGGATGGTAGCCCACTTCGCCAATCTAGTAAAGCGTCTTCTTCCGGATTTTTTCAATGGTGTCAGTTCGTCTCAGCACTCATCAGAACGCTCCGATTTGAAACCAGAAAGTGCTGACGGCGGTAATCAAACGTTTGATACCTTATTTTGATGCCCCAATTTTTTCCTCACGTATCTCCGCCAGTTAACGTTTTTCGTGATTGTTAATTTTAATTGGGGCTAAATTCATCTGTCATTCGTAAGATCTGAAATGTGAAACTTCAAACTTAACTAGGCTTAACTGAATTTCTTAAGACCGATTTCTTGCTGTTTGGGGTAGCAGTAATCAATCCGTGATATGCTTGCTAAACCTTTTAATAATATTATCCTTGGATGGTACAACAAGTATGGACTGTCTTGTGGTGTAGGAAGTTTTAAATTTCTCCGAAATGGTCGCTTTACGTTCGGTGTTGTAAATCCTCATGTTATTCTGGAGTTGGAGTCTTGGGCTTATGGGTCGAATAACTTCACAATCGTCCTATTCTTTTATTTCTTCGACGAAGATTTGGGTGAAAAAGGGTCCACCACGATGCGTTTGGCCTCAGCAATGCCTGACTTTTTCTTGCTGAGGTACGCAGAGGATCTGGGTGCGGATGCAAGCCTACTTAGTGTGGCGCTGGGTTATTTGGACCACTGTACCACACTGCGTTCTACTGCTCAGGCCGTTCAGGCCTCGCTTCTGCAAAGAACCAAACCGATCACCACTCGCCTCACCCAAAATGTACGCATTGGTATGGTCCATAAGTACCCACTTTCTACTGTGGTTTACATAGTGATTTATGCGCTTATTTCTCTATATTCGTAGTTGACTCAGCTGGCAAAGAAATATCGGCTTCACGAGGTCGTTGGCGAGATTGCACGCACCAAAATGCGAGCATCAATGTCTCTTTCATATCCTCCTCTCTCTACCCTTAATGCTCTCGGCACTTGCTCAGCTCTGGGGTGGGCTATAGTTGCTCGAGATGTGCAGATGATTGCTCGCATAATTACTCGAACCCTCTCAAACAGCATGTCGAATGACTGCAGTGATGTAGATCCCTGGAAGGCAGTAAAGGAGGTAGCTAGCATAGTGACATGCCTGCTTGGGGACGAGAATCGAGGTCCAGATTCTCAGAGAACGCACTCCTGGCTCACACCTTTAGCCATTTCTCCCGAATTCGCATTCATATTTCGGTACTCTGAACTGCATCACCAAATCACTACCAACAACTCTGAGGCAATAACTCGCACTGCGCTCGACCTCTTGTCCTTAAGCGATAACAGGGGTGGTTTTCATGTACCGCTCAAATTTAAAGTTCACCTTCTTGACCAATTGAAACCTCATCTAAACCCGGCGAACATGGGAAGAAAGCAAGCTGAGGCGCTGGGTGCCATTGTTGCCGAATTGAAGGCCACTCTCCGCCTGTTCGGAAGGAGTGATGAAGCTACTCAATCTCTGTTGATGAGCTTGAGCACACTTTTAGTTCAGGCTAGGGCAGCGGCAGTCTTACGAGGTGGTGGCTGCCCCGATGGATCCCATACGCTCTCGCAAGCGACAAGTGAGTATACGACATCGGAGGTTGGAAGAGTATGGAATTAAATGTTTTGTAACTTTTTTAATGAACACATTCATAAATAAAGTCCTCCACGAGGAAGGCGGCTTGAATTGGAGTATTTAATTTGTGAAGTGAGAGGGGTAGCTTTTTCCTACTACTTTTTAAACGGACAAGCGAAAGCGTAATCAGGCGAGGCTGTTTGGATACTTCATGCAGTTTTGCTTTCCTGTACGTTGGATCAAACTGTCTGTGATACGTTTGGGTAGTAAGCTACTTAATGCTTCGCCACTGAACCTCTATAGGGCATTCCAGCCTCCGGGCCAAACCATTAGCCCTAGGTTTGACTGCACGTAGACAGTATACCTACTTTCATCATCAAGGAAGTCTTGGCACGCTACTATCTGCATTAAGACACCTCCGGGTCAGTTCACCCGGGAGGCACTATATTGCATTGCGTTTGTTGTCTGTTTAATTCTCAGTTCTGGTGAATAGTTACTATGCTTCGCGCTATCGTACTTTCGCCGCGTGGGATAGCCTCTGGGCCATGCCAGTAGCCCCAACCTCCTCCGTATACCGAGTGTATGCCTTCTCCTTGAGTAGTGTCTTCGTCTCAGAGCGGTTTTAAGGTGTCACTTTTGTGACAGAGATTAAGTGAACCCGATCTTAGAGGACGTATAGTCTGTTCCATACTGCTATGTGATAAGTCCAAATGGGACAGGAGTGCTACGCTACAGGTGGGGAATTTATGACAAGCCACAACGGAAGGGCTGGGGGTGACGTCTGCCTCCGGCAAGCACCTCACTCTCGTGATCTGCCTACAAGCTATTGGCAGCAGAATCGACACTGTCTGTGAACGATCTAGGAACGGTTAGTTACAGGGTTTCCTGCCGTACTTGCATAAAGGTGTCGATAAAGTGTGCTCGCAATATCTCCTCTAATAGCTTGGTTGAATCCGGAGAGATATGGCTAAGCAGATATTGAGAACAACGCGATAATGAGGAATAAGTGCCGAACTCTACTCCAGGGGACAATGTTAAATCCTATTCTCCCTAGTGTGGATCCGCTTTTAGGTTCGTGTTTCTAGGTCCATCTATGGACACGTGCGGCGTCCTGCAGCACTTCACTTTCCCGAATCCATTTTTCGAACTTAACCCAAATTTAGATCTACTTGAGTTGCCAAGGCGGATCGGTGACGTTGGGGTTAAGTAGTTCCTCAGTTGCATAGAATTCAGTGATTGACATGGATGGCGTGTGGATTTCTACTCGCAACACCGATAAAGTTGCGATGGCCGACGCAGGAGGCTGGTCAAGGGGAGTGCATGAGATGACACTCCAAGGAGGAGAGGAGCTATGCAATACGATGGTTGATTGTTTAACCCTCGGCCGCGTTGTGTCAGTATATTGAGCCAGTAGCTCCAATCCACTCTGTATTCCGGATATATGTATGTTTGCTTTCCTTCGTCCTCAGAGAAGCCTCGAAGCGCTATAATACGCCATTGCTCTTTCTCAGACAGTGTTTCTTTATGGAAGGAAGGTGGCGAATGTAGATGGTTGTGAGTTGACGTTTTAATTAATAACATTTTAGGAGTGCTAGCTAAACGCATGCATGGTATTGCAAGCTAGATCCGCAGCTAAACATATTTTAAAAATTATGCCAAAAGAAGGAGTGAGTCAGTCCTGCTAAAAGTACACATTCGTTGTTCGTTAGTGTGAATTTGTAGCCTTTTTAATAAGGCCAGCACGTGTAGCATAAACTGCAAGAGATAAACCGGAATTTAAGCTGCGCGTACATTAATCACCACAAATTCGTGCAGATTTGTTCGAATTATTTGTTGAGTTCATGAAGCAGTCTTAACTGCCTTGAACCGATTAGTGAATTGTAGCCACTGCTAGAGTTTCGGTGGCTTCAAATAACTAATGGTCATGTCAGGCGTTGAGAGGGCTTTAGTAGCTCTTCGGAATTATCCGAGGGTTTCTGCTTATAATATTAAGGATTTTCCCTATAGCAAGCTGCCTGTGAGTTAGTGGTGAGGAAATGTATTTCGGTACTAGTAATCAATGGTGTCTCTCTATCTATTGCCCACATGCTGCCACTCATTGTGCTTCATTACTTCCTCACCCATCTTGAAGCACTCACTTCCTCTACATACTTAAGTCGTCAATAGTCTGATGGCATCTTTTCCTTACTTTGAACATTTGTGGTAGCCATATGGATAGCTTATTTGTTGTTGCAGTTCTGGTGAAATGTTGAATGTAACCGTCGTCCGCTTCTTTTTCGCTTGGATTTTAAATGGTTCTGTGGTATGGATTAGTCTTTACCTGAAACCCGTTTTCCCCACTGTGGTAATTTCCGGTCTGCATTGAATTATTACGTTTTGACCCTTTATCAATGCGTTACTGAAACATATGAAATGTATGCATTGGATCCCTTTCTTTCAGGCGAAACTATTCTACACTCATATCGAATTTCACGAAATTGTATTCCGAATTTCGTTACATTTTATTTGGTTTAACCTTGGCATCTTATTTAGAAATACCACGGGCTTCAGCGTAAGAAGCGCGGTCTCGGTCATCGAGGCATGAGTCAATTCCAGTGCTGGCAACCTCTCGGCACCCTTAGAGATAGAACACCGTCCTATGTAACCGTACCTAAGGAGCCCTATAACGAAAACCATTTGTATTTGCTGCCGTTTTACTTAAGACCTCTTCTCTTAGGTCTCAACGCCCTTTGATTCGTATTTCGCTTCTCGATCTGCAGCGCTTAATTGATTTGTCTCGTATTGACCCCACCCACCCGATCGATATGTCGACAATATGTAACACTGGTCTCTTCCACTTGAACGTAGACAACGAGCGGCACTACGGATTTCACTTGACGGAGGAGGTGAGTCTCACAGGCCAATTTTTTCTTGCATTTTAGGGCGCGGACGGGTTTGTGACACCAGTTAACATCGAAGTGCAGTACGCCAGCGAATTGGTTATTGCAGCCGTGGAGAGGGTGGGGGGTGTCATCACAACCCGATACTATGATCTACTTTCGGTGTTCGCCAAGTCTGATCCCTACGCTTTCTTTGAGAGGGGACTTCCCATACCTCGTGGCAAGAAACCTCCACTTGTAAATCATTGTCGTGATTCAGCTCGTAGTTTGTCCCAAACAAATGGGGTGTTTAGGAACGGAACCACAAAATGGCTTGTTTTCACTGTAGTATTATTTGCGCCTTATTGGGAGCGTTTTTGTGGGTGCGGCTTATCCGCGTTTAAATAGTTTCAGTTACATAGGAAAGCGTTATTTTTCCCAAAAGTATACATTGCCGCAGTTTTGTTTTTAAGGAATTGTAAGAGAACAGTCCCTAAGTTTAGTAGATGCATTGGTTTATCTATTACATTCTGCACTTACTGGGAGGCATTTTAAATGTTGCCCTTTCGTGAATACTGCTATCAATCTTTGCATTCTTTTCGATTTATGAACATGGAATTGGTATTAGCTTGCGGTCGTATAATTGCGATAAAAAATTTTTGATAGTGCCGTTAGCACATTTAAGATACATTTGTATGTAATTCTGTTGCTTCTGCATTCGGTGAAACAAATCGTAAACGGTATCGTTTCCGCTCTAGTGTCCGTATTCTCATCAGTATTTCGAAGCTGATGTCTCTTTGCAGTATTGTTTAGCTATTCCGACACTAGCCAATGATCTTCAATTGATTCACGCTAGGACGCTCTTGAGTACTACACGAGCAGTGCCAACCGCGGATATCTGGCCAGTCCGGGAGAGATCGCGGAGGCACGTGTTTGGTTGGCTCAGAAGTATGGCTACGCTCCGGTGGACATTGCCTCCACTCCGCATAAAGACCTTCTTTCCATTCAAAAGGAGCCGTGGCGCATCTTTCATGGGCTCGAACCCGGCTGGCTTGTCAGTCTGGCAGACAAAGCGGTCATCAAACCTATTGATAGCTCACAACACGAGAATTTCTACAAGAATTAGCCTTTGAACCTTCTGTATATAGTATGTTAATACCTTTACACTGCTAGTCATCTCAGTATCATTTTCAGTCGCGGTATCGTCCTTGTTTGTTTTATGGGAATATTTCATAGTCTTTGGGTGAGCACCTTTTGGCAACCATAGAATTATCATCACGACGGATTTACTCTTAACAATTGTCTAAGTTTCTTTGAGTGAGCCATAAATCGCCATTGTTAGTAAAGATTTCTACTTTTAAAACTTACGCATCTTTTTTGAATGAAGAAAATTTGGAATTCAATATAATAAGACAATTTCTTGCTGGAGTGGCATACCCGTTGTAACTCCTCCCTGTTTCGAACTGTTTGGGCTTATGCACCCACTCTCGCCGCTGCGGAGGCGCACTGGCATAGAGGAGTACGCAAAGGGAGAGCTTATGATCCTGGTGCATGAAGGTTTTACTTAAGAGATCTGTGATGCCGATTCGAAGTGTGATGCGGCATCGCTCGATTCTGTTTCGTGGGTACTGTGTTTTTTGTTAGGTAGAATGAAGCGGGTACCCCAATCCCCTCTCTTGAGATGGATAAATTAGATCATGATCAAGTGGCGCTGCATCTGGAGAACACTATATATGCGATGAAACGGTTAGTTCAAGTCTTGGCTTTAATGAATGTAATTTTCACTGGCATACGGTCATAACTCTTCCCGCCCCTGTTGATGGAACTTAGCTGCATCTCATTGTGCCCTTGAGAAGTACCCCTTTACAGAGACGCTATAAATATCATAAGTATTGATTTTGGAGCCACATCCCAATACCTAACTGTCCATCTGCTTGTTTTTTTATCTGAAATTGTCAGTCTTTTTTCGACTTCTGATATCTCTTGGGGATAGCTTTTATGAGTTCCAAGTGAGTTCTGGTGATTATGGCCATGCTAAGTGCATGAGACACTCAAGTTGTCAACCCCTTGTCCAAATGTCTTCCTACGGTAAGTTCCGAATTAAGCCTCAACCCTATTTCAGGATTCTTTTTTTGCTTGGAGGTTTCCTAACCACGTTGGATACTGCCATCCTACTTTCGATATCCTGCACACACCTGTTTCTGCAACAGTTCTTCTAGTTCACCTCATATTTTCCATTTGTTTCGGTGGAAATTCAAATAATTAGCGGGTTAAATGCACACGTTTTCGTCGTGTCAAAATTTAAACGTCTTTTACGGTATTTTTGGGAGTTAGGTTGTAAAATTGTTCCAGGGAACTCACTCTGATTATTAATCCTCCTTGAATCCACTTTATTTGTAGCATCCTCCATTTAACCACTTTCATTGCGAACAAAAATACTGATTGCTTACGTAGGTGCTAATGTAAGCGGATCATTATGGATTTGTTCTCACTAAGGTATTAGTCGGATTCTCGCCTTAGCATGCACTCCAGAAACCCACCTTAGCCAACAGTTATTCAGTTGTAGACATTAATTCAGAAGCACTTTCCAGTGCCCACTCTATATTGTCACCCCAATTATGCGTTTATGATCAGTCAAGAGGGAGGGTGGACGTGGAAGCTGTCGCAAAAACAAATCGAACGATTTATCCATCGCTGGATTCATTTGACTTCTTGTCTCACCGACGGACGCATTGGGTACTCTTCAGCCTGGTAGTGCTGCCGCCTGATTCCGAATGTTTGTTGCCCTATTTTGCTAGTATTCAAAATTTAAGCTGCTCATACGGAGATTCATTTCACAGGCAGCGCTAGACGGCCAGGGCGAGTTTCGCCCGCCTACACAGAGGTTTCAGTTCCAATCGCCTGATTGTCTAGTATCACAAAGAGGCAATAATTATGCTTAGTAACAAGTAGTTCCCTGCACGTTATACAAATATCTGTTTCCCCTCGATAGTTCTTGGACCTATTTAATTCGATACGTGGAAAATTCACAGGGAATGGTCGCTCGTATGGCTGTGCATCGGTTTAGAAAATGGAATTTGGCTTACGCAAAAGTCCCATATTTTCAGCTAAATTGGTCCATGGTGTAAAGGAAAAGTGCTCACCTTTATTAAATGAATCATTTTTTTTTTTAATTTGAGGTCTTTGGCTTCCGATTTGCCATCTATTTGCTTATTGAATGAGATCATTCATTAATTTTGTAGTTAAACGCAATGATATTGCCTTCAGTTTGGAAACACCGGTGAAAAAAAACTATTTTTCTCGGAAATGTATGTACATAACTGGCTGCAAATCGGATATTGCGAGTGCAACGTATAGCACTTAACTAAAGATACTATCTGTTTTAATGGGTTGTGTTCCGGATTATGATCTTTGTGATTCACGCGAATCTACGCCCGTAATTATTTGTGTGCTAGGTAGAATTTTGAACGCATGAGCCGACATACAGTGGGAATACATTCGGAGGTTTTGCAATATTTGTGTTTTTTGTTACACGCAGGTTCATTTATCTTCATTGAGGCAATAAATTACCCTCTAAAGAATATCACCTATATTTTCTATCAGATAGACAATGTAGGTACCCTTGGCTAGGTGCCCTATTTGAACGGAAATGCTGCCTTAGGTCCGTAAATGTAGGTAAAGTTGGTACAAACGTGTAAATTTGCCACTATACGATAAAGTTGCTTTACAACAACACCAAGATAAACATGCACTCAAGGGTAGAAAATGTGGCATTTGATTACAAGAACTGACTGGATCGCGGCTAATAAACGGCACTTGATGCGGATGGAATCAATGTATTATTGTCATTATGCGTAGCCATCTCGCAGCCTCGCAAGATCTTTCTCCTTTCCATCGAGGGTGCCCTCAGACCGAGGGAGCGCCAGCAAGCCTTCCTTAGGTCTCTGTCCATTAGGAGAAGAGCTATTGGCAGAAGCAGCCCTGTGCTGGCGTACACCCACCACCGGAAGTCCGCCAACCGCGAGGCAGCCACCTGAATAAAGCACCGTGCTGGACGATACTTGGACAGGTCGATACCTGGGATGTGATAAAGGGGCTGCTTTACAAAGTGCGCGTTTTCTGGTGTGTGGCAGAGTCCGTAAGCCAGACTAGAGAGAATAAGTGGTGACCAAACACCGACTGCGACTATGCATGAGACCATGTTAATTGCCACCGCCAGTTGCTCCCCGCGGTATGTTTGTAACCATTGCTTCATCGAAATTACGGTAGATATGTCTTTGGCAGTGCGTTTTTCCTGGCATCTACCTCGAAAGTCATCAAACGTCACCGTCTCTGGGTCGTAAGTGATTCTGCCATGCCTGGGACACTCGTGAACTGTTTCTATGGTGCCAGTGGAGTTTGGGTTTACTGCCTCGGTGAATGGAGCAAGGGTCTCTAAAGTGACGTCCCTTCGAATGGATGGATTTGTACGAGGTTCTAGAGGGTACTCTGGTGGGACAAATCTTAGTCGACGCAGGCAACGCACTTGAAGGCCCGTGAGTATGAGACATCCAATGAGAGGCAACGCGTATGCGATTGAGGTGCGCAGTATGAGGAAATTGGGGTCAGTAACTATGCAGGTGGCCTCCAGTTGGTTGGTAAATGCAGGGAGAAAGTGGCGCTGGCAGTCTTCTGAGAGGTGGGCGAGCCCGCGATCGCTGACGACGAGTTGAGCGATGGCTAGGAGGCCGGAAACGAACCACGGCGAACTAATTTTAAGCCAAAGCGTTGCATGCCTTCCAGACTTCAAGCCAGTAGATTCGAGATTCCTTCTTTGGTGGGAGAGACGGAGATAGGAGTCAAGGCCGGAACAAAAAGCATGCAGCAGTGCCAAGTTGCAGAACAATGTATCGAGGTGAGTTGAGAAGAGGCAGAATATTCCCAAATAAGAGTTCATGTTAGTTGACCCTATGTGAATAAAATAATTCATCCGATAGGTATCTGGAGTAACAATCAGTACGCTCCCATCTATAAGTTAGCCTTTTTCACCTGATATTTCACGCATAAAAGTCTTCATTCATTCTTTAATGATGAACGTACCTAGGAATTTGATTAAAATGGCTGTCTCTGGAAAATTCCGGTTGTCTAAGTGAGTTTACTAGCTTATTTTGTTTCATTACATACGATTTCAAATAAATCCCGGTAAAAAGGGACATTGTGCTTAGTTACTTTGGGATAAGAGGCGACGAAACTACGTCACTCACTCTACGCAGTAAACGTTAATTTTGATAGGGAATTCGAAAACGCATCACGTCTCAATGCTTATTTGCCATCATTCTTACAGACATCCCACATTGGCACTATTTCACTAATTTCGTAAAAGTGTCGCAGTACAAGACTAAGGAATCTGGATTTTGTTTTGTTGTATTTCTGCCTTTCCTAAACTTAGCGGTAGAGCTATCTGTGGCAAATTTTCGGGTCAAGCGTTATTACAAGACGCTTTTAACTTTGCTAAGGATGTTCCCTTACCACACGTTTTTTCCATCCACACAAGCGGTTTCTTGGTAAAGCAAGACGGGACACGTGTTTAGTTTTCTTGAATATTTATAAAGAATTCACTAACACAGTGGTGTATGTTAATCGAAATTACTGCTAGGATGCTTGCAAAGGTCAAGTCGTTAGCTGTTCATAGTATTCCTGGCCGCTTTTTAATTTCTCACAAGGTAGTAATCCAATAGAGGCGGATGAACCGTGATAAATGTCCTTTTTATTGAAATTCTCCATAATTAGGCAAAACAAACCAATGCCTCTGGGATGTGCTTTATTATTAGGACCGATCAGTTTTGTGCACCTTTATTCAAAACTGGCAGCTATTAATTGTTCGCTCTATCCCCATTTTGCAGATCTTGAGCTTCCCAATTTGATAGGAAGTTAAGGGGTGAGAATCAGGGCTGAGACAGAAGCCACATGGAAAATGCAGGTTGAAACGAGCGCAGGTTAGTTAGGAAACAAAATAAAGAAGTGTTGAATCTTGCGAAGCCGTGAGCGAAAAAATTGTCTTATTGTAAAGATAATGCTTTGACTTAAGTGTTCTTGCTGCTTTTCTGAAATGAATGTTGAAAGAGGGTTGAGGACGTTACGATGACTAAGCTCTCGTTATACAATTTCGCTGGTAGATATTACTTAAAGCTGATCCCACAAAATTTCCCACCAATATTTCAAAGTTGCATGCTCGGTCACACTATGGCATATTAGGTAAGGTGTTTTCTTTAATTTACTCCACAGGACTTATTGTTGCCATCGTCTCTACTAATGCTTTTCCCAAAGAACAGAGCCGGTGGTTGATCATGTGATTGTTTCCGTGGAAAAATTTAAATAAAACCAGAAAACTCCTTAAAATTGTTCGCGCATTGAAATATTCACAATTGCAGCATACAGGCCTTTTCCAGCCCAACGAGCTTGCAAATTCCGCTTTCATAAGACGTCGCGCCTCTAGAAGCAGATAACGTAGCTTTAGTAATCTTTGCCTCTACCTCGATTGCATTTCCTCACTGTCGATTTTGGATGGGATTGTGTGGTGCTAGGGGAAGGTAGTAATCACTTAGAGAAATCGGAACGAAACATGGAGGGTGAGGCAAAACCTCCCTTTCATCCTAAGGCACAAATTGTCTCAAAGGTGTGTTACGTCATTGTGGGGTATGAGGCATTGCGTCGGACCAATTATCGAGTGACGGCTGTTCCTGGAGAGGGCGGTTATTCTCGCACACTTCTGAGGTGCGTCGTGTTGAGTGGACGCATCTCAGCAATAGTGGTTGCTAGGATCTCAGGAAGTGAGTAATTCTGTCTGGAGTTCACAACACACGCACATGCAGACATATGCGTAAATGAAGCATGGTCGTCTGAGAATGAAGTTGTGCCTGCCCGAAGAAGTGTGAAATGGTGGATGAGTTGTTTGGGTATGGTGGCGCCTAGTTTTTTCCACAATCCTTCCAGTTGATGTAGGTGCGAAGGAATTGTTTCGTCACTCAAGTTGAGCGTTACTGAGAGTCGTTCTTAGTGCATGAGGCTCGTATTGCTTTAACTGACGTCAACACGTAGTTTTCTATCATAATTGAGGAAGGAGGATCTTCGTGAACTTAGTGCATCTCTCTTGGAGAAGTTTATTGGCAGAATTGAGCTGTTTAACTTAGTCCCTTTTTGGATAGTACATTTCGTTACCACGTCTCCGCGAAATGTCATGCAACGAATTTTCTGAGAAGCTTCATCAGCTTTAGAGCGGCGTCAAACTCGGTTCGCAAAGTGGACAAGCTGCAGTCATACCCGTCAGGTTCGACCAGCACTTTTGGGTATGAGAGTTAAAAGTGGCAGGAACGCAGTCAAGAGTGCTGATGGACTACTGCACAGCTGTGCCTAGAGTCGCATTTAAGCAATGGTATTGCACTGGCGCCTACAAGTCATAGCAAATCACTGAAGTCAGCTGTACCGGAAACTTTACGAATCTTTCCTGCAAAATCATTCTTTAAATTGCTCAACTAATTTACTTAAAAGCTCAGTTAGAAAAGCGAAAGGTTATGGATACAAGGCTAAATAGTTATCAACTTTTTTGCAGCATTACGAAGCAGAGCTTAAGTTCTTGTAGCTCAAGGGAAATGCATCTTGGTACTTATAGGAGCCTTTTTCTCTGCACTGCTCACGGTTTTGACATACAAAATTATGTCATCAGTACAATCTTTCCTTAAGTTTTGCAGAATAAGTTTAACCATATGATATGTGCGAGAGTATTTTGATCGGCGATCACTTGGATACTTCCGATAAATAATTCGGCTATGGTAATGTATGGCTTGGGAGGAAAGTTTGATGAAGTCAACCTCTTAACAGTGTGGGAGGAATTACTATTATTTTTATCACATTTTCAAACTTTTTAACGGAATTCGTGCAATATTACTGCTGAAATCCACTTTATTTGGACTGTTAACAGTTGAAATCAATTGCCGAACGAATCAACCTGACGGGTCCTATTCGAGAGAATACTCCATTTTTGAGAGCTCTATTAACCCACAAAGCTTACGGATGTCCGCAATATTTCTTGTGAGTTCGCCCCATGGGCTGACGGTCATAAATGGATCAAAGGAATGACTGAATGAATGCTGCTGTAGAGTATTCAAGTTATAGCGATTTTTAACCCAGGTAGTCGTGTGGCTCACTCGTACGCTTTTGACACATAAATGGCACAGCTGTTCCCCAGTTTTCAGTGAATTGGAGAAATGCCATCACTTTACTCTTCGATACCTGTTTATAGAGCCCTATGAAAACCCCATTCCAATACCCCTGAAGATCGATTACGTCATCACCCCAGGCTCCCAGCGGCTGTGCTTAAGTGACAGTCGTTTTAACTTCACAGTAAAGCAATTAAATATCTGACTTGAATTGAGATGGCATTATGGTGGTCCGCTGAATAGCTTGGTGATTTTTTAACAATGGCTACATTCTAATTTGAAAATCCCAAATAACACAACAATCAGTCAGGAGTTTGGGAACAAAACAGCCCATAAATGTGGACATATTTTTAGAAATTGCGAAAACTCTCCTTCTCTCGTGAAATGGAAATTGGAATTATCTTACAAGGTGTTGGAATCGTCGTGGTTTCATTGTTTTCAAAGCAAATTTATATTACCGCTCAGCCTTCCATTTTAGGGAGAATTTGGCGTCGCATCATTCGCATTCTTCATCGCAAGTTTCTGAGTGAACTGTAACTTGTAATTTCAATTTTAATTTGCCCGGAAACTGATGTTAAAGCTTTAACCAAACTTTGCCGCCACAGAATTTCTCCTGTTAAAATAGCGTAATTTGGTCGAACCTGAGCCATTTAATCAGTTGGTAAATACGAGGTTGATTATCATTAGGTTCTAATGGTAAATTCCACTTACGTCAACTAAGATACCCACAATGCGAATTGGCTAAAATTAGTCTTCTATTCACTTAAATTAACAAGCACTTGCTATTTATGTTTCAGTAGGTGAAATTAGTGGAGGGTGAGACAGCTTTAGGCGACACTTTATTTCTGCATCTCGGATCAGGGTAAGCTTTTGTGGTTGCATTTAAGCAAATGAAGGAGAATCAAGCTTTTCGCATCATCATTTCTAAATGCTACGCGTTAACGATTCCCACTTAATGTATGAAGTAGGTTATCACCTCGGAGGAATAAGCGCAGTTCCTCTATTATTAATGAAACAATAGAAATGGACTTCAGAGGATCTACCTACTTGTTTCCTGACCCACGTAGTGCACATATCAAAAATCCGTAATCCAGTTTTCAAGAGATGACATCACTTTGGAATAAAAAACACCGCTTGATCTTAATCAGCCTGCTCTGCCGTTTGATTAATCATTTTATTGAAATCGCATGATTAATGGAAGCTTTCTGTAGTTTTGTTGAAATTTAAGAATTATTAATTTGATTGGTAAAGTGTAGTATCGAAAGGAGTTGTAGATTTTGGCTCTGTTTATATGTTTCCCTCCTCGGTACTGCGCTAATACGCCAGATCACAAAGTGTTTTTCCACAAGGCTTTCTTTATCTAGTTCAAATGAGCAAATATTCGGATAATGCAGCATAATATTCGCATGAGTTATTTGTTTAACCTAGAGTATACGCTCGGGGGAAGATTTTTATTAAATCTCAGCAACTAAAAACCATTTGTCCATTGGTTCGGTCGATTTTTAGAGCAGCAGTCGTGCTAGTGCTTTGTGTAATTCTACCAACACTACATGATTTATACCAGGGAGTTTGCTAGGCTCATTGAAGTGACTAAAGCGTAAATTTGTGTCCCCTCAATTGACTTAAATAACACCTCTTCGAAGCCCAAAGTGCTTTTACGACTAACTTGGGATGAATTATTGCTACCTTTCCTAGATTCTTCGTGTATATTCAGCGGGACATAACGTCAATTGTTCAGAAAAATAAAGCGTTTGCTAAAATGTGGAAAGATAAGATCACATAAGTGAGGTTATGGTGATTTAATCCGTTCCAAATGCAGGTAGATGATGAAAATGGCGGCACATTAATGGTCAGTGGATTTGATTTTTTCAATTAGAGTACGAACCGACGCTAGTGTCATTCTCAAAAATTAGCTAATTTCACTTGCAGGCCTGCATTAGACAAGAAAACTAGAATAATCGGAAGCGCAGTAGTGTAATTATTACCAAGGGAACAACTAAAAAAGACAGAGAAATCATCTGTCATTATCTCCACCTTGTTTATAAAGTTTCTAGGGGAATAATTGAAAGCTGAACAAAATAAGCTATTCGCAAATTCATGTTATTAGAATCTAATTATTTGCCCTGAAGTCTTTTAAGTGAATGAGCGGTCACTGTGTGCAATCAAGCTTTGAATTCCATTTTAGATCCATCTAAGAGGTTATTCCAACTTTGAAATTTAACTAGACATCCTTTTTGAAATGAGGAAAGTGTTAGGCACTTATGGCACAATTATAACTAATAATTGTTCTGAGTTTCTGATACGTAGGGACGACCAGTATTCCATGCATTACCATTTAAGGAGTTGACGGTTACCGCCTTGATGATACCAGAAATGTCAGTGGCTACTTCAACACGAATCACGTGGTAACTAGAGGATTAATTGGGAAGGAAAGGGGACCAACTGACCGAAAAGAAGGATGAGCAAGCCCGGGGGAAGGTTGAGCGTCGCATAGATGAGTGCGGCGACAGTTTGTGATCCGACGAAGTAATAGGCGACGCGAACTACACCTGGATCTGCCATAACTTGGAAGACGCCGCCCAGCAAGGTGCAGTTTGACATCCAACAGGTAAAGAGGAGAAAGCAACCGAGGAGGATAGGCAACCATCCTGGCAGACATGCACGTTTGTCAGCTGAGCGAGTCATCGGCTCTTGTGTGTGCCCCGCGCACCAGGGCAATACCACCAGCGACAGTAGAATAAGTAGAGCCACGAGTGGGTGTGCCCAATGTGGCCTCGGTTGAAGGGACATTTTTGGCGAAAATTATCAGCTGACACTGAAAGTGTTCGAGTTTTGCGTGTGTATATGCACGCGAATGCACACGTGCGCGCCTGATTCACCCAGTGATTGGCTGGAGGCGATGAGACCACCTGATTGCTGCGTCTGTGTGGCCTACGCGCTCCGCCGCCAGCCTTGTCAAAAGGACTGTGATTGCACATAGTATTTAGTAATTTTATCACAGTTTCTTTTTCGTCCTGCTCTGAAGCGTTAGGAGCTAAGCAGTTTTGCTTATTAAAATTATGCGCCATTATAAATGCATGAAAATTGTTCGTTGCCTATAAATATCATTCAGCTCAGTTTACTTATTTCATTCAGTCATTTTTGCAAAGTCTATTTCAGAAGGAAGAAACAACCACTACAAAACTATTTTACCAGCATTGTGATTTTTAAGTTAATCGTATGAAGACTAAACGAGCAACGGAAACCAAAAATAATGGTGTGAGTAGAATCGCTGAGACTCAGAAGGAAACCTAATTCGATAATGCACTCCAATCTTTTAATCGTTCAAAGGTCTTTACGGTTACTGATTCTCTTTTGCAAGTTCTAATCGAAGTTGGCAAACCCTCCAGTAGAACTTTAATTTAATTTCTTTCAGACGTTGCAAGCATGTAATTCTGATGCTTTTTGAGTCTTGAGAGACCCTATCGTAGCAGAACTAGAGCTTGTGGAATACTGCTTTTAAATTTTTGGCTTGAGAAGCAAATCATATTTTATATCTTAGGCATCATCAGCTATCTCAACTGACTATGTTCCTTCCTGCACAGATGAATCAGCAAGTCGATAATAAATTACGTTTGCTTTAAGAAAGTGCCTCACATTGATTTAAAAGATACTAAACAACAACTTCTGTTCAAAAGATTTTTCATAACTTCATATGAAGCATCTTGAAAATACTCAGTGACGTTTTTCGCGGTGTCCGTCTAATTTCAACTTCCAGCTTAGTGAAGCAGTAACTCAGATTCTTTCTGTTAGACTAACAGAAATAGTGAACCCAGCCCAATGCATTACAAATCATAACTAATAACCTCGACAAAAACAACCTCAATTCAATTTGATAGAAACAACTCCAACTTCTTTCACAGCGAATCAACTCTTGTGACGGTGTCGCTTTAATAATCGTGTTTGTTCGGTGTTTAAAATGTCACAACCGCGAGGTAGGCATGTTTACAAGCTGATAAGAAGAACTAGTTCTTGAATTTGATTGCAGTACATTGGAGTACCTATTTAATTGTAGTGATTCTCTAACGACACTCGGAATACCCGTCTAGAACGGCAAAGCCGGACCGGATGCATACCAACCTGACAGTCGAACACATCTTAGAAGTTTGTAACAGGTTACTCGGTGGATGCTTCTACACCCCAAGCGCGATTTAATGCTCGTTTCTGCGAATGTCACTTCAAGTTGCTCGGAGCAGCATACGCACTAAAACGTAGGCCTAACAACTTCCCAATTTTAAAGACGGTGGGAAACGGTCAAATTTATTCCAGCAGCGAGTACTCCATCGCGTAAGAGTAAGTAAAGAATGGGTTACTTTCGGGAATTCCCACAGATGTGCCAATGTTACAAGTGATGGGAGCACATTTGTAAACAAACATCCAAAAACATTTTTACAGAGTAGGACTCTTCTAATACAATAAAAATAGCTAATTCGAGCAAGAATCCCAACTCTTCTGGCCTTCGTCCATTCTCCGAGGGAATCGTTGTTCCATCACGTCTCTTTGCTGGAAAAAAAAGTGCAACGGCTAAGCTGGGTCAACCAAATGCGTTACAATATACACCTTCCGATTAGCATGGATCATCTGACGCGGATAACAGATTTTGAAGATAGGGTCGAAATTAAAAACGACCGAAAATCTGGAGCGATGTGCAAAAACTACCGACGGCGTTTAACCGTATTGTAATGTTTGTATTTTTAAAATAATAACATCGGGTTCCATTCGATAAATTTGGCTCAAATGAAAAACACGAATGAAAATACGGAACCTCAGGTTAGCATAAAGTTATAACAGATAGATCTATGATGCTTTATACTGCTGACTGAAGAGATTATTTACACGGATGTCTTGCATGTCTCATAACGTAAAATGATTGTATAGCCATGCTTCTCCAATCCACTTAGAAATAATTCTATTGCCTAATAATAATGACGAACTGATTTTCTGGCTGTCTTTTAAAATGGCCTGTATCTAATAGAGCGTGGTTTGATTACTGAAATTAATTTATTTTGAGCTAAGTCCGTCACATTTGGTCATAATGCGGATTCTGGGTGTAATAATAGTTATTTTTAATTTATCACACTGCGAAATTCGTTTCATGTTTCTGAGTGTCACAGATCTTTTCCTCTTAGGGCAAATTCTCTCAGTGATTCAAGGTCCAAGGAGGATTTCTGGTTGAGGAGCCAGGACAGAGGGGAAATGAAAGAGAGGGGATACCTACGAGGTGGTAGTGCCAATTGGGTGCGGCGCAAATGTGGTTCACAGCCTCTGATGGTGCAGAGCAGAGAGCGAGGGAGAAGCCACGCCAGAGCTCGCAGGTAAAGAGAGGCGCCAACGGATGCAGCATCACAATAAGGTCTGCCAGGGCTTTCAAGTAGGTCCGACTTGACATGCACCTCTCGCCCGCCTGTGAGTGCTTCTAGGGGGACAATAAGACACCTTTTGTGTTATTGCTGCCAGTACGCCAACATAAACAGTCCTGACTATTAAGCAGGAGAGCGATTAGCATTAGTCAAATAAACGCAACGTAAAACAGCGTTGTCAAATTTTCTTAGAAAAGGGGCAGAAAGGAAAATAGCGAAAAGGGAGGAAATGAGGAATGAAGACCAAGAAAGGTGCAGCCCGGTAATGTTGCCAAAAAAATAAGTAAGAAAGTGTATGAATCTGTTATTGGAAAAACTACACAAAGTATGGCGTTCAAAAATAACTTAAATCTGGCATAAACGTGAGGTTAATTTTGAAAAGTGCAGTTTTGCATTGTTACACAAATATCAAGTTCTCCTTCGCATAGAATGAAAACAGTTTTCGAAAGTCAATCAATTAAAATAGTTTATTCTTAGATAAAAAATAACAAGGTCCAGTTACCTCCTAGTCCAATTTACAACAGATAGAACTCGCTTGGCACTAGAGTAAATGCATGTATTCAAAATGCCATCTGACCACGAGCCGAAATATCACAACGGAAGCATGTGTCATTAGAGGAGTTTAGGATGTATGTCCACAGGGTGTTATATTTCATAACCCTTCAGTAGATCTGCACAGAAACATGAATTAGGGCTAAGAATTTCTTAATGCAATTTTTGAGATCGCAGTAGATGTTAGGCAAAGGGACGCATCAATGAGGCGCGTACGAAAATTGCTGAGAACTAAGCCACTCCATTTTAAGAGCTGAAGTGCCAGTTGAAGCGTTTCGTAAATTGGCCAGAAGGAGAGTGAGTCAGTGAAGAACGGCAGCTGTTGCAAAGCTTAAGGGGGCAATTATTGCTGGCCAGCATAAGCAACAACCAAATGAAAACGCCAAATATAATTCATCGGATCTTACAGTTAAATGAGGGGAATCGCATAAGCAAAGGCCATTTATAGGTGACCATTAAGGCGACAAACTTCTGCAATTGCAAGCCAATAGTTCGTAAGTGTTGATTAAGTAAACTTGAGGATGACCTTGTGGGCGATCCTCAATGTGAGGATGAAAACGAGAAAATTTTATCTTAATAAGCACGAAGCATAGAAGGAATGGAAAACATTGAGTGGAATCCCAACTACCAAGGAATAAACAAGTCAGTGCCCATAACCAATCGAATCCCTCCAATAGTGGTTAGCTTTCGTTCTGGCAGAGGCCAAGATATTGAGAGCGAAAGCTCAAAAGCAACGCAGCGTGACTAATAGGCGCTAATGGCTCGATCGAGCAAACTACCTCATACACGGTCTTCGTCAGCCCACCAGAGGCACGGTTATACTTTGGCATTTTAAAGTAGTGCCACTGCTTAATTTAAAATGATCGCAAAACAGCAAACATAGAACAAAAACTTACAAGAAGGATATTTGTCAACTTTTGAAGGTTCGCAATGACGGCACTCAAAACAAACGATTCGCCGTAGTGATGATGAACCTAGGAAGAAAAAGTAGAAAGATAATGGGAAAGATTCAGAGCAGAAGAGATCAACAGTTTTTTGTGATATCACTAACTCTCTCTCAGGAGTCGGAAGTTAAGTTTCGCGATTTATGAAAACCGTTAAGTTACGTCTACACGTGGATTGTGTTAAAATGCACCAGAGACTAGATGTCTGTGTTCTTGCAAAACGACAGCATATGGGAACACTGATGCAGGCAATTTTTCCAAGTTTCATGGATATCAAAAATAAGGCTATTTGTAGTGGCGGCACCTTGCCAGCGGATTAGCCCGCGATCAAAAGTGAGAGCAAATCAAGAAAGAGTGCAAAACGGGAAAACTCAAGCAGACCTCAATAGTAGGAGGGAAATACCTGTTCAACAATGTGTGCATGGGCTTGCAGAAAATCCTCATCAGCGACGAGATAATCGACCCGATCGGAAGAAGGCCAGAGGGTGGAGGAATTGTTGGAGAACTCAATAAGTTGACCGATCAGCTTCCAAAGCCGAGATTGCCAATTTTTCACTCCTCGAAGTACTGAAATCGAGAGCTCATTATCTCCATGCTAAGCACCAGAGATTCTAAAAGTAATCTTCTATTCCTTCCAAAAAGTCAAATTGTACTTTAACGGAAGGACGATATGAAGTTATTCAAAGTCTTAACTGGGAATAAAATGGAAATATTTGATTTCCCAGGAGAGGTCAATTCAGCGTGAAACAAAGCAATGAGTTTCCAGACCTATCTGAGACATCGTGATGGTGCGCCTTAGATACGCAACGCATGAGTTCACTTTTATCACGCTCCCCAATCAATATGACTAAGTGCGCAGTTGGAAGAAGGAGACAACACAGCTGACAAGGCTAAAAGGTGAAAAGAGCATTCGGTCGCCCACTGCTAGAAGACAAGACGGTGCCTGAGTGAAGGACTTAAACGAAATGGAGCCTTCGCGTGCACAAGTAGTGCTAATGCACATTAACTTTTCCAGCCACGTCAATAGGACGTCTCTTAAAAAAAATAATGGATTTTCGAGAGGAATTTAGACCGGCATGAGAGGAAGGCGTACCGCATGGCGCTGAGTACAGATGGATAAGGGCGAAATATTTTGGAAAAAAAAACAGGGGAACATAAAATTTGATATGGAACAGGCCACGGTGGGGAGAGTAAATCATTCGAATGAGCAAACCTTTGCCAAAAATTTTTAAAATGCATGACTTTTTAAATGTACACTAATGTTCGTTGGATGTCCACTAATTACTAAATCAGCTAAAAATACTGCATTTTGAATGCCAATTGGCAAAAAAGTTGATGAAGATGGGTTGATGTTAAAGTCTGGGCTATTTAACTAGATTCCATATAGCCTATAACCTCCCTTTCCTAGCATTCAGATTTTCGGGAAGCCAAGGACGATAAGCGACTAAGAGGAGCAAATTTCTAAAATTCATTAAAAAGTAACATTTCGAATGGAATGTTATAATGCCAGAAGGAAAGGTAAAATCAAATTTCCACAAAACGACTCTAATGCTACAAATAATCAGCATTTGCGTGATTGAGGAAATGCTGCGGTGCATGAAACTTGAGGTTACTCAAAGTACTGAGTATCAATAAAATTTAATTGCGGAATTTGAATGCCACATCAATTCGTCGACGTGATGCTTGCCGTTGGCACTTATTTAGCCTAACATAATAGTAAGCATGCAAAATCCACACGAACTCACTTCTGTTAATGAACAAATTTAAAATGCATCAAAATGGCTGAAGCCCATCCACTTGATAGATTTATAAAAGCATTTACACAACGATACGTCCTCGAAAATCAAGCCGGTTACACTACTGAAATCTTAAGTTTCGAAGGTAGCTTAGTAGTGCCTAGACTAAAGGCATTATTAATTGTACAAAATAGCAATGCACATGAGTGGTAGAGGAAGCAAAAAAGTGGCAGACATACTTTCGCCTTCGTTCCATTGCCTAGCGGCGTGCGGTCCCACGCTGGCCAGCATGGTTAGTCGCGTGAGCTCGACGCCGTGGCGAGCGAACACCTCGGAGGGGTCCACACCATTCAGCTTCGACTTGCTCATCTTCTCCCACGACTCCATCACCACCTCGCCTGTTGCCTTCACGCGAGCATTACCTATAGCGTGGAGAGAGAAACAGCTACTACAAGTGTGCCCTCATTTAGGATTCGGAGACACGAGTGTGAAAGAATGATAAGAACCCGAACAACAGCCCATCAAAACGGGAAACGTAAGCCATGGGAGCGTGGCATAAGTGCTTAATTCAACGGGATCAAAATTCGTGAACAGGCTCGAGCAATCAGACAGTCAAACAAACCAGACAAAAGCAGGCATTCGATTAAGCGTGCTAGCTCATTTCCGTTTTTACATTTTCCGCTACTAATGTAGTGTTATAGCGCAGAACAGCCTGAAACATTATATTGGCAGCCTCGATTCAGTTAAGCCATCCCGAATGTGGAATCCGGTGTAGCACATTTTGAAATTCCAACTAAAGGCAAAATGTGGAACTGTTTTTCCTTCTCTTGCCCATACTTCATTCTCTTCAATTCTGCGTAGTGAACGAGGGTTATCATGGAAGATAAACAGAATCGGCGAAAGGTACATGACCTACCTCGATGACTTGTTTGACTTGACCAATTAATTCCATCAACTATTGAATCTATACGCAACTTCGTTGGAATGAAAATGCATACATTATTAACTACGACTCCATTCTCCACTTGACCACCATTTGAAAGTGAGAGTAGTGTATGATAGTATTTACAGCAAAAATTCTAAATTTCATAAAAATAAATATAGGTAAACCGGAATTCAGTTAAATGTTCAAAGGACCTCAGGAATAACTAATAACGAGTTCACTAGACAATTAAAAGTGAAGCGTAGTTAACGATCTGAAGCGAATTGGAACGTGCTACAGTAAGCTTCAAGGGAAACCTAACTGGGTGGAATTGTTCGTGAGAGGAACAAGTGATTACGGGTGGATGGCGGCAGAGCTGATGGTATCTCGCATGAAATATGGACTGCAGTCAGTGAGTGCGGTGCTTTGAAGTTAGTGGCTAACTTTCACTACCGACTGGCAATGTGCATATTTAAAGCAAGTATTTTGAATAAAAAACTAGCTCGTTATCAAGAAAATTAAATCGCTACAGGTGCCTAGAGGGTGTGAAATTATTTTGGATTCTGATAAACAGATGTCACTCCCAAAACGAGAGGACCGATAACACTCCTTGTTACTCATAAACGTCGGTAAAGTACTATGACACTTTGAAGTTTTACGCTATCAAAGGATCAAACGGTTTGGAAGACCTCACTTTGGGCTGGTGAGCCTAAACAGCCTGCTATCTTAGTGACTTTATGAAGCATGCATAGTATCACTGCTACTTACCAAGATCTCGGTTGTTTTTATTATGCCTTGTAAGTGCCATTAAACATTTTACAGTTACTAATCTGAAGAAACAATGGAGTAGCCCTTTTGGCTTATAGTTTTTTTCGATAAAGCATCAGCAGTAGTTTCTTAAATACAACTCATTTTGTTTCCCAACATCCGAGGATAGAATATACTAAGTCGTTAATGTGAGGAGTATAAAGTGTTTGCGCTAGGCCACTGTGAGAGAAACTACCGGTTCAACTTCAGCTGTTAGCATCACTAATATGATTGCTTACTTTTCAGGAATTTGGTATAAGTAAAGCTATTTACAATAATTATGGTTTTGAAATAAAACGGTAATTCAAACCAGATAAAGATACTAAGACACGTATTTACGCTTAACAGCTCCAGCTGAAACGCGCTTCTAGAGCAAACTTACTTCCAATGATGGAACATGTTTCCATACAAATTAAGTTGTACACGTAGGTAAAAGGAAGAAATTTGAAAACCACAGTAAGTAATCACCGTTGCAACTAGAAAAAGCCATACTCAGTGGTGATAAGCGTAAATGGCCTTTAATTGTTTTGGTAAACACTGAGAGAACAAGAGATTCTGAACTTGGATGAAATTTAAAAAAAGTTGTTTGTCGGTCAAAATGCAATTAAATACTTGGGAGAACAGATGATGAAATTGAAGTCTTGAAGGTGAAAGTACTAAACGGTGTTTCTAATCGTCGAACTTTGTGTGGAGCTGTTAAAATCTATTAACTGTGATAATGTTTATTTTACCGCAGATGCAGGAGGCATAACACTGGCTGGGACGCTTGCTATCAAGTGCATCTTACTCACTACGATGCAATGACAAAAGCAACCTCGGATGCACCGACGAACAGCCCAAGTTCTCCGAAGGCCTTACCCATCCAGATATCCAGGCTCAGTGTGGTGTAAAATCAAAAAGCGACGGATAAACATAAAAGCGCGCTGTTCATTCCCCTTATCAGAAGCCAGCATCTATCCACACCCTTCAATACCTGTACTCAAATATATACAAGCACGATCCAAGTAGTCGGAGTGAAACAACCAATGATTGAAATCAGATAGCCAGCACCAATATAAAAGCCTCCAAAGTTCAAGGCTGATGAGGCGAGGCATAGCAATGTCAAACGGGAAAAAAACATTGCCGCTAGAAATCGGAACAGATGAAAAGGATAATGTGTGAATTAACAATTAATAAAAGTGAGAAATGCCACCACAAACACTTACAATGATGTTGACGTTTAAATCGGAAAAGCCGAAATAAATGATGGTTCAATGAACAGAGAGCAAGACAATATTCTGAAAAAAAAACTTTGCTAGTGTCATTCCAATGTGACATAAACTTGCCTTCGAACCCCTGCCGTACTTTTCTTCCGTCTAAATACACCCTAATTTAAGAGCAAATAATGACATTTAAAACTAGGCGCATAGTAGCACTGTTTTTATGAAATCCAAAGGCTGATCGAAATAAACAGTGATTTTTCGCTTACTAATGTGTCGAGTTGCACTCAGGTGCTGTGCACGATGATATGACGCGTAGCAAAAAGACGAAAGATAGAGCAGGCAAGTGCAGTTGGGTATCCAGCCCCTGATAACGAGATCCTTTGTGCTACGAGTTATAAAACAGTTTCTTTTCGGATCGCAAGCTACCCAAAATTATTTTTAACAACTACCACTAAAGGGAAAGCATGAAGATATATTTAAGAACAAGGTAACTATTTGAGGTAAGCGATTGGGTATGCTCGGCCCAACTCTCCAGTGCATACGAAAGTATCTTCGAAGACCGAAATATCATTGGAATTAATTCTTAGAAAATGCAATAGATTCGTAATTTAGCAAAGAGAAATTATTCAATATCATCAACTCAAGCATGTACTCTGTCCTGAAATGACCAGTTGTGATCTTCAATTATCATACTGCCTGCCAACGTCAGTTACCCAAAAGCACTACTTGTGGTTGTAGAACTGGAACATTTGAATGCCATGAAGTAAAATTACCCGTGTAGGACCCTACTTTCGTACGACTGAGGGTACTAACACCATCCAATGCCGCAAGGCCTTCTGCTAACTTTAAAAAAGGACAATGGCATATGCACGTAAGTCCAATTTAAAAGTAACATTCCCAAGACCCTTGGGTCAATTTTCTAAAGAGTCACTCATGATTGTATAGGAGTTTCGCGATAATGGCAATTGAAAAATATTCAGAAGAGTACTAAGACGGGAGCACCTTGAAGGCAACAAAGTACGTTTCAGTTTAGTTAAAAATTCTTTTCATAATCAATTGTGTCACTTGTTAGCACCAGTAAAATAGGAAAACATGTTCGACGTCCTTAAAAATTACAAAAGATAAAACAGGTGGATTTCCGAGTAACCACAATGAAAAAAGGTTTCGATTGAACCAAGCAACTCATGAGACGCGTCACATACTCATTAATACTAATTCCAGAATAAAAGGAAAAGCGGCTCATACAAAAACGTGATGATAGTTACGTCTATCTTTTTGCTTACCACTTACCACTTGAGAATAGACGTTCCAAGAAAAGCGCTTGATTACTAAAAGCATTCACATGTATGCTTGAAAGTAGTAATCAATTATTTTTAGAAAATAACGCGACTTATGCGCATAATTTTAACAATGGAGAACGAAAGTTGGACCTCTTTTAAGAGATTTCACAAAATGAGCGTGAAGAGGAAATATGATTTGGGGGTGGGACAAGTGGCATTACCAACGAACACAAACTCAGTGGTTTCACTTGGTTACCTTATTGGCAGTAGTAATTTTTCACTTCCTGTCTTGACAATAAAAGATATACATTTTATGTACTGATTTGAGGTGATGATTAGAACACAGAAGACGGTAAAAGAAAAATATTACCCTTCAGATGACTTCTGAGCTAGAGCTACGGCGACAGGTGGAGTTTCTTACCACTGCTGTCCTTTTCTACCTCCTGCGCAGGAAAGTACTGGCCCGTGGTTGAACTCCTGAAAGTCCTCCCCATCACCAGACCGACGGGGAGGAAGCGTCGGAACGGCTCCCGACAAGGCAACAAACCGAGCTCCCGATGCAAGAAGTGAGCAATAAAGCGCGCGTAGAAGAGGTGACGGATGGCTGGAGGGAGCAACGGAGGTTAAGGTAATGCATCACTATGGGTTACATGCTGAGATTACACATGCTCCAAACCGACCGTGTTCAACGCCACCGATGTATATGTCCACAGGAATGTGTTTGTGCGCGCTGTCACGTGAGCAGATCTCCTTAGAGTTCGTTGGATCAAGAAAACGAAGATAATACCAGGATGAATCGACAAAGGTGTCCAACGTGTCAACCTCACGCTCGGCTGGACTTCCACAGCTGAAATCCGAGCAAATAAACCTGTCAGTCTTTTATTGTTGGTCATTTGAGGCTGTTGCCTTCTAGCTAGATGTCCAGGGGCTGTTTTATTATTTACCATTCGAGTCGATATGAAAAATTCTCAAAAATTAGCAAAGTCAATGCACTTGTACTTGATCAATTTTTGCCAATGAAACTAAAAACAATGTGTACACTGGTAAAACAATTAGCGGAGTTACATTTAAGCCTCCGTATCGCATTAACCTAGTCCAAAAAATGGCCAACGAAATTGCATCATGACGGTAACCGCGGACGGTTAAAACGTTTAAGTGTGCTCTAGGATTACTATTTTCTAAATTTTAACCAAAGCAAGTTTTGCGTCTGTGCTGAATACAACCTAAACTGCTCTTTTCGTTTGAGTTTGTTTGCGGACTCTGACAAAGCATATTCCTACGTGTGCTAATCTCCAGTCCACGTTTAACTGTGTGCTGGGTTAAAAAATATCTGACTTTCAGTGTGTATCATGAGTGATTATTTCAAAATGCTCTCTTTTTGGTGAGCAGAGTGGCCACCAAACCAGAAAATTAGCTGCAAGTAAGTGAAGAATTTACTATACAAATTAGCAGGGAAATTTGCCCCACTGAAAACCTGCTAATTCCAGCTGGTTTTATGCTTGAATTAGACCTCTATGTAGTTAAAAAAAGTCGGGATAATTTAGCTGTCACTTGATAGATAAATTGCACTTTCCGCATAGAGTATCAATAGCCATTAGAGTGAAGTACGCGGAGAATGCTACTCATGCAATCGGTCGCTTCCTTTTTCAATAAGTCTACCTTGGGCACGTAGTATAGCGCCACTCGGTGTTCTCCTTTAGGGGGACATCACCACGTTTCAAGGGCGCTTTTAGAGGGGGCAATTCGACTGGTAGATCCTCCTCCGGCACAGGAACAGTCTGAAAAAAACTCAATGCTTTGGAGGTTGCGAACTGTTGCAGTTTTGATAATGCTTCAAATTGCAAGTAGACTCAGAGGAAACTTCTAATAAACGGAAACTCGATGTGATTTCGTAGTCAATCTAATCCGCCAGTTTGCTTCGAGGATGCTTCTTGAGCCGCCGCGTGTAATGTGTGGTAATAGATCATGCTAACACCGTGACATGATCGCGAATATCGTAAACCAGCAGATCGTAGGGCGAACAATTGGACATTATAAACCTTTCATTATGCATTTCCGTTAAAATTCATTCCCAGACCCACGGACCCATACGCGAATACACCCTTGTATGGATAATATGTGCAAACGTGATTCAGTTGAGAATTTTCAGACGGTGGCATTTTGGCTCACCAGACAACCGCATAGCTGTCAGGTGGCAACAAATATTTACATTCGTCTGCGAGAGACAAGGGGCTGAGGTATAGTAACAAAGCCAAATTGCGCCGGTACACAGTACCGTGAGGGCTTTATATTGTTGATTAAGCTTCCCGCTAATGACCGTTTACCAAAGTGGGCAAGATGTGATGAAAAACGAATAAGAGGAGAACCTTTAACCCAATTAAAGTTATAAAGTAATCATAGCATCACATTGTATAAACCAGTATAAGTAGCCACACCAACAAGCAGTTCTAGAAGGTATTCGTAGAATTAACTAACTGCTTCTCTGCAAAAAATTGAACAGTTTAAGAAGTTATTACAATTGGCTAAATAATGTAGAGGATTGTCCGGCTTTGTGAAGCATCATGCTGTGCTTAAAACCCCAGAAATATGTTCCTGTTTAGACAGTCTATAAGTTCTCTTTCCCCCCCCCCCCCCCCCCTAACTTCTGAACATTTTCGTCCGGTTTTCCTTGATTAATCAATAGTGACACGGCGAGATACCTAAAATGTGCTGGTGTTTACTACAAGATCAAGGGCCGTGTCTTACGTACCCTATCAAGACAGACGGCGGGAGCGAGCATGTACACCACAACGCCGATATACATGTCCTTTCAGCAACAAAGACCGCCGTTTTAAATGTTTCATCTCCTTGATTACTTTAGCTGGGAATTCGACGTGCAAAACCTTATTTTGAGATCCTATTAACACAATTTGCCTTCTAAGGAAGGGTTTTGATCTATAAGATTAGGATTTTCTCAAATTATTTAGAGTCCTACTCTCAAATGTTAAAATTGAATTTGTGGCGACATCATTGTGATCACTAATGAAGAATTGATTGGACTTATTCAATTTTATCTTAATTTTCTGTACATATGATCGTACACATTTTTCGATGGTATGCTCTTCCGGTAATTAATGACCACTCACAAAATCCCCAATTTTCCCAACAATAAAACATTGACGACGTTAACCAATGTGAGGCTAGAAAGAACGAGTAAAGTTGTTAACTCACTCCACAATTTTGACAGTATATAAGGGGGATCGGTGTGGCCCAATACCGCTGCCTGGATACCGACCAATCTCTTCGATACCGACTACAGCGATAAAGCCTGTATTCGGAGCCCTGCGATACACAGGAAGCGCAGTTCAATTAACTAAGTCGTTTCGAAAAGGGCAAAGGGGACTAGTAAAATCTTACTTTCAATTTGCTCACGGCCAGAGCAGTCGCCTCCATCAAATTGAGTCCATTAAACTACAACCACAATCAAGCGTTCTTTTACTTCACTTATAAAACAAGGGACTAATTAATTCGAAAGGTGGATCGGGGAAATGCAAGAAAAAAATAACTATTTGCGTTTGTAAGACGGCTAACTTAGTTTCTTGATAGTGGAAAAGTGAGTAGAGAGGTAATTCAATTGTCTAAAAGTGGATGGGTAACTAAATAATCAAAACCTGATTTGGATATCCAGGCGGTCGAGCAAAAGTTACTTTTAACAATGAAAACCCCAAGTGTGTTACTATATTGTCCCATCGCAGTTGACTCCAACAACTAGGAAAAGAGCACCAGAAATATTGCAATTCACCTCCGGTAGAGGACTCTGCCTAATCCTGATTCGCAGCTCAATGTCAGCCTCTGCTGAACAATTGACATTAATTTGGCATTCAGGTGGCGGAAGATCAAGAAAGCGGCTCAACTCGCTATGCCGGTCGCAGATATCAGGTGTGCCTGAAGCAGTCACAAAACTTGGCAAATTCATTGATAGCCTTCGCCGACACAAAAATATTATGTAGCTAAATTAATTAGCTAAACTTATTCATTCAGGTAGTTGAAAACGCACCTAACTCAATCGCTGTTTCGTACTCAACCCTGGGACGCAGCTCTGGGTCGTATATAAGTGGGATGTAGGTGTCTGTGAGGAGGTGCTTAACACTAACGTTGAGCCGCTCAGGCCAAGGATGACACGACGCAGCAGGTTGCACAGAGAGTTTGCCCAGGGATGAGCATAAACTTGTAGCAACTAGCTTTCGAGAACCATTAACTCCGCGTAGGTTTTGGGGCTATAATATAGGTATATCGTTATCTATTGAAAAAACATAGTTAATCAACTGCACAAAACAGGTATACAAAATTATAAGAAATAACTAGCTGAATGACTTACTATGCCTAATTTGTTGCAGGGGTATTTTATGAAAAATAAAAGCTCACAAATCGGAACTGTTCATTCCAAAATATGCTCTGGGGTCCCACGGCGATGAAGCTAATGGCTCCGGCAGCCGCAAGGCCAGGCTGTTTGGTGAAAACGGCAAGACGTTCACCCTGGAGATTCTCTTCGGTGGAATGAAAGTCTAAGTCGAACTCCACAACAAAGTCATCGTTTGAGCCGATCCAACCCTCTTGCATTTGGATAACATCACGCCATTGTTGACCCCTAATCTCTCCAAGGCCATCTTTTAGTGACTAGAGGGCAACACATTAATAGTTTCCACTCAATTTCAAACAGTTTATGCATAAAACACTTTAGCACGCATGAAAATAACCATACTAGCTGGATTAACCATCTAAGGACTAGATTCCTCAAAACCGAGGTGCTCTAAAACAAACATGCACACTCTAACTTGCCTCCGAGTACGCCAGTGTTCTAAAGTACCACTGGCGCATTACTCGCTTTTCCACTAGCGCTCCAGAACGCCAGGATCTCCCTTCAGCATCAACAAGCTCGTTCGCAAGAACTGTTTTGTCAATGGGATCCCAGTTCACTTCAGCCAATCGCCTATACGCCAGTCCAGCTTCGAAAAGCTTAATAAATAGCCACTGCGTCCATCGATAATAGTTTGAGTTGCACGTAGCTATCTCACGCGTCCAATCAAACGACAATTTCATGTCATTCCTAAGTTGCTTACGCATATTCTGGATGTTCCTTTCAAGAAAATAGGAATGTTTAAATACATTAAGTAGGAGAACACCAAACATTAATCGCCACGCACTTGCAAGTCCACTCATTAGGTAGAACACCGCGGTCGATCGCTGCATTCTCGGCAGGAAGACCAAAAGCATCCCATCCCATCGGAAAAATAACTTGGTGTCCAAGCAATTGATAATACCTTACAAGGACGTCAGCCACAACATATACACGAAGGTGACCCATATGTAACCTTCCAGACGGATAGGGGAACATCGACAATATATAGAAGATCTTATTCTGTACAAGATCAAAGCATGCAGCTTCCTTACAGTGCTTCTCGTCTTTGTGAGTGGTGCTTTTCTACGACTAATAAAATCACCCCATTTGTTCTCAATAGCTAAGCGCAATTTATCATCTAACTCGGGCTAAAGGAGTTAGTTGTGGATATCTTTGTACCCAAATACATCCGGAGTGCGTTGCAGAAAGTACACGATTGTGCCTCACCCCAAAAACTGAAACATTCCTCCAGAACATAGTGATGCACACTAGGCATAAATGCTTCCCATTTATTGGATAAACATTTTAATGCAAAAGACTTACGCTTACAGATACGGATACAAACAAATTCTGTTTAAATGATTTAAGGTCTAAAAGTTATTGATTAAACAATAGGCTAACAGCTGTCAAAATTATGTAAAATTGCGTCATTTCGAATGAAGGCTGCCTTGTTTTCCCATATGTTTTCTCTAGAAATTTAAATTGGTGCAGCTTTCACGATGCTTTAAATAGCGGCATGTTTTTCAAGGCAAGTTCCGATATCAAAATTAAACACGTTAATTTTAGGCATCTATAATAAGCTTCTCTCATTTTTCTGCACTTTTAAAAAATGACAGTCCGTTTTGGGCCAATTTTTTACTCGATTCCGAGCACGCACGCACTTAGCGTTTTGGCGGATGTTGAACATTTATTGACGCTCTTGTTCAAAATAGTCTTGAGCACTTTTTATTTTGAAAATCCTGGCAGACGGACCCATCCGGTACTGTAGCCTTTCGAAGCCCTCTTAAAGGCAAAAGAAGGCAGAATACTAGGGTAGAACGTATATGTATTCAACAGACAAAGGGAGATGAGCTGCCGACATGGCCCGGAGTCCACCCTACGCAGCTAGGGCAACATGACCACCCCTGTGACCCTGACCGAAACCGGTAGTCCAAACAACCAAAGTATTACAGGTACAACAGAGCACACTTGTACAGTGACTGTCGTTGATAGTTACTTTAGTTCCTCAGGCCTTCCTTGAAGTCTTATAAATGATGATTTGTTATTATTAGCGTCGGGCCTGGATATCGTAGTCATTGCAGGGTGGCTACTGAGGCGGAAGAAAATTAATCGCAGCTACCGGGACCTCATGTGACTAAACGCACACTAAGCTCTATGTCAAAACAGTGCACTTTTACTGAGCTCTTGTCTAGTTTCACTGCATTTATATAAGGACTTTTTGTCCGCTATTCGTCAACATAAAACTGAGATTATCAAACTGGCGAAAAAATCACAATGATAGTGAATTATAAAACGTGAGGACAGGCGCGGGTTTCCACGTGCCTAGACCTTAGGAATTCACGCAGACTATGTGGACCGTCATGATGAGCGCTTACTATTTTGGAAACCACTGCCAAAATCATTAATACGCCTCTTTGCTAAAACGGGTGGCTTCGCGGCGGATCACAATCCGGAGGTAATGAATAAGGAAAATGTCGTGATGGTGGGGGAACATGACGGTGATGCAAGCAGGCGACAGTCGACTATTCGGAGGGACGACCAGCCGCCGACACCGTTGTCGATCAGCGCCTAACTTGCACGTCAAATTCACAAATTCGGCAAAATGGCTCTTGGGAGCCGATGACGCCCGAAACGTTGCACAACTGCCCCAAGTTAGTTGGGAAGAAGCAGCTTATCCCCACTAAACAATTCGTATCCAGTTTCGCATGCCAACACTGTTAAGCACCAGCCGCGAGCCTGTAGCGTGCTCGCGCACATCAACATCAGTAGTGGCCCCACATAGGCACCTTTGATAGGGAACCTTACTAGCCTCTAAATGAACAAGCTACAAGTTATTATGGGAATCTGAAACCAATTTAACATTCAAGCTCTGCAGCCACCTGGACCCCAAGGTGGCTGCCCTGCCCTGTTGAATAACGGTTGAGCACATCCCCCACCTAACTTCGCACCACATCCCGCATGCAATGTAATGTAATGCGAATTATAATGCATGTGTACCTAACAGGGAACACCACCGACGTCGACAAAACTGCATTCGCTGAAATACATGGACTTTATGAGGGGCAGCGAGGTAAGCAGAACAAAAAAACTTCCGAGGAATTTCCCTGCGTTTTTAGCGAAATCCCGTCAGAAGCGTTTGAACCCATTAAAACCACTTGAAACGAGGACTCCAGCACCGCCTTTTCGCTACAACTTACATTTGTCAGCTAAAGCGCACTCCGAAGCGAACAAAATAACCGCAAACGTAAGGAAACGCCCTGAGGACGGCCACCGCTAGACGTAGGAATCCTAGACCATTCCGTAATGCGGCTGTAGGCTCAAGAACTCAACAGTCTCCTGCACCCTCCTATCGATTTGCCTACTCATTGGTCAATAAGACCGGCTGCGGTGCGGACGTATGTGCCCACTCCGCACGCACATGCATGGGCTCGCGATTGCACCGTATGGAGGCGCTCCGTTATTGGCTGATTGTACCTGGGTTAAAGTGGACACCCAGGGCACATCCTCATTCGTCGTGGGAGTTATGCCTGCCGGTTCTCTCCTCTGGGGCGCGCTCCCGGCTTCTCGGTCGGTGAGCCCTGATGGCAACCAGGTGTCTCAGTCCCTCTGGCTCCTGGGTAACACTTTTTCTCGACGTAAGTAAATCTACTTTAACGCTTTCCATCGGTAGCCATCTACTTCATGCAAAACAGATTGTGCCAGGCTTACAAACTAACCAAGTCGGACATGTGTGGCTTTACGATATTTACACGTTCGCAGGAGTAGCTCAACACTTCAAGCTAGGAGACAGATGGTAGTCTGACGATCTACCTGTACGAATATGATGATATTTAGTTAGTGCAGGGATCTGAGCTTGGATCAGCATGGGTGAACGGTGAAAACGGTCTTATTCGACTCATAGTAAAAAGGTCCTTTGCTTCTTTTAGAAAATCAGGGTCATGGAGAGCGCTACTCTCTTGCAGTGGAACAAATTAATCGCTGGCGTGATCTGTGAGTCTTTTTCTGGCATTCTATGTAGTGGAAAGGGCAGTTTAGTCGCGGCGTCACATTACCGTAATGCGTTACCTTCAAGTGCGCCGATCCGCTCTCTTCTCCAAGCTTAATCCATTTACACCATTTTCAACGGTTGTGTAGCTCGTTGAGCCTTCACTTTTTTCGGTGTTTCGAGCTCTTGGAGATGAATATTTAGTCGTATCGTTTAGTTGGTGTTTAGGTTAAGTGGCCCTTCGGAGGTTGGCTGAATAGTCAACGTCCAACACTCCGTCGGTTTGTCTGTAATTGTGGACGTCCTCATGGTTCGCTCCCACGTTTTCGCCTGAACATTTTGGGCACTGCTTCCCATGGTCTGGATGGCATCTGCTCATAATCGTATCCGCAGGTCGGCTCACATTCTCGGTTATAGAGTTCAACCCAAGGTCTGGAGGTGTTTGGGGGGTTGCAACCGATCGGCAGGGTGGGCTAGTATCGCTAGTCGGTAAAAGCAGGCACTTGGGCTGCTGGACCTCCAACCGCATAGTCAGCGAGGGTCGAAGGGCAATTACCTCTCTCGGGTCCTTCCACTGCTTCGAGGTTGCCTTCGGGGTTTCGATGGGTGCTGTAGTAACCTCGTTTCCCAGTTCCTTTTAAAACCGGATGTGAGCGTCGGTTGTTTGCGTTTGTGCTTCTGCTCCAGGCTTCACCGTTTTGTTTAGCACTATCCGGTCGACAAAACGGCACAGGTTTTCTAGAAAGGCGGAGTTTTTTCTCAGGGTAGTCGCTTAGGTTGCATCGATGAGGGAGTAATGGGCTTGTTGTAGTTGGCTTTTATCCATGGCGTGCCGAACTTCATTAGACCGCTTTATTCGCCGGCAATGTGAACAGCAGGTTGCTCGCCGGAAGTGTCATCGGTCCCATTACGCTATAAATGCATGGGTATTAATCTCGTGCCGTTTTGAAAGCTGCTACTTTCCAAGGTGTAAGGCCATTACCTAAAAAGAAGCACCAATTTACTCTCTCCTCTAGTGGTGACTTGGAGAGAGATGGCGAGACGTAGCACCTGCGTGTTTTAATTCCACCGAAATCTTGACTTTGCCTCCAGTTGACCAAAGCATTCTGAGTCTGGAAGTTCGCTCTACTCTCCTAGCTAGCACTCAAGCTGCCCAGTCACGGTCCAGGTCAAGGGAAAATACTGGCTTCCAGGGTTTCATTCAGCCCGTCTGAACCAAGCCTCATTTTCACGCAAGTTTGAGATGATATCCCTACCGTATTTCGATGTGGAGGAATACCGTCCTGCCCTTGCCTCTGTTTTGTCACCCTCTCCCCTTCGCCCCCGGACGGACATGTGATCCGTCTAGACTGTCGTTTCTACCGCCTTGGCATCTAATCGATGCTGAAAAAGTGTCCCGACTCGTATCGATTTTCAGGGATGTCTTAGCTACTGGCGCAGCTTAAGAGAGCAACTGAGAAGGGCAGCTTGTCTGGTTGGTTTTGCGATGCACCGAGTGTCGGCCCACAAGCTTATGAAAGCCGATGGCCATCAGGGCCTAAAGAGGGTGCCGTTGCCCTTGGGCTGTTGGATTTCCATTGCAGGCGGGGGGTGGAGGTACCGAGTCTGTGGTAGGCGCCCCAAGGTCGAGCGTTCCGATCCCCAGGCGGATGCTTTGAGCTCTGGTTTTTGGTTCTAGATGTGACACCGAAGTTTTTGCTGGAGGAATTGGGGGAGGGCGCAAAGCAACAGCACAAAAGGTCGTACAAATTGTTTTGGGTCCGGGCGGCCTACTGGCTTGGCTTTCTTACCCCGCATCACCTGACAACGCTCATTTGCCGCATGGTCGTAGGTACGGGTCCTTACCCACACCACAAAGGTGCTGACTAGCACTTGATGGCCGCTTCCGGTGAGTAGGGCCCGTCGGGCGCGATCACTTACACCCCAATGGGCGGTTGTGCTTCCACATGGAATAATTTCAGCACAAAGATTCTTATTTAACTTTTCCGACGAGCAGGTGCCAACTCGATACCGTGGCAGCAGCAGCTACGGTGTGTTGGTTAAGTGGGTCTGAACAAACGTTGGAGTCTACAGCTGTCATCTGTAGTCCGGCTGAGTGCGTTGACGAGGTGTCTTTTGGCCTCCCAAACTATGGTCTTCCATGAGCCTCCTGCCTCTGTTTGGTGCCGGAGTGGGGGGATGAGTCTGATCTACCGACGTCAATCTTGTGGTTTTTGCTCACAGTGTCTGGCTAAGTCACATCCTCTCTCCGTGGCTAGGCCTGACTCGGGAGGAGGTGGGGAGCGAGCGATGCTCTATGGCTAAGGCCTCCATCGTCAGCAGTTCTCCCCTCAAAGGGTGCAAAACTTGGCGAATTCCGAATCCCCTTTCCCTCGTGTTATCGGTTCCAGTCGGCTTTAACCCTTTCTTTGGACAACGTTGCCGATGCGAAGTTTGTGTAATGGAAAACAAGTTGATAGCGTGCTGGCTGCTCTGTGCGTATCGAGTGCGGTCAGCAACACTCGAGTGACTTTACTCTAGATAGGAAGGGGCATTCATATTTCAAAATGGCAAGTTTTGTTGAGTGCAGAGGCTCTAAGGCCCTAGGTGCGCAGCTTCGGTGCAGTTAGTGCTCACGTGCCTTCATATACGCTCTGCTTTTTTTTCCAGGATAAAAAGCTACTACGAACAGGGGATTCCCTTGGCTAATCCTCTACTATATCGCCTGATCAATTTCCTTGGCCAGTTAGTTCCCCTAATTCGCCATCTTAGCGAGGCGAACATGGATCTCTGTGTCTTCTGCCGTAACAACAACGAGACCTTTGAGATGTATACCAGCCACAAGGTATGATTCTTGGTGGCTTTTCGGCGTCATTTTGATTATGCAATAGGGGAGGTTTAATTAATTAGCCTGACTGCACACGGGGATTCTGTGCGATGCAACTTAGCACATGTAAAAAGTAAGTTGGCGCAGACGCTCATCAGTGTAGCCTACACCACTCGTGGTGCCACGGAGTGCGACCAGTAAGGCAGTGCGTCCGTGGGTTCCCCTGCCGAATACATTAATTGCGGTTCTCTCCGTGATAGGTCAAGGATAGGGCGGGTCGTGTAATCTGCCCGGTGCTGCGTCGATTCGTCTGTCCGCTGTGTTCGGCTACGGGGGACTACGCACACACCATACGCTACTGTCCGCTCTCGGGTCACAACGCCACCGCCTCTGCCGGTCTTGGGATGCGTCTCCCCACCAGCGTCGCTACCGCCCATCACCGCCAATTCGAAGCCACGGCTACCGTTACCTCACTCGATAGCGGTGCCTCTCGCAGCGTGAGCACCGACAACAGTGACGGCGGGGAGAGGCTAATCGATCATTTAATGCTTGAAGGCCGTCGTAATTTCTCGCTGAATTGATCAAACGCGGTTTCTCCCTACTCATCCCTTTTAATACTAATAGACTACGCTGTTAATGTTAGACTAAATGAGAATAAATTCTTACAAGTGCTAGCCTCGTAGAGTTGAAGTGGCCTCAAGGACGGCCGGGAATCGGGTTTGGTGGCGGTTCTTTGCGAAGGCCCACCGAGGTTACTGCCTCGGCCGGGGGCCTGAGGTCATTCGCCGGTTTATGAGGGAGTGACAGAGGGTCACTTTGGGTGGCGGTTCCGTGTTAATTTTACCTCGCAGGCCGGCGTGTCAGAGTGGCCAGGCGCGTGGTCCTTTGACGCTTCGATTGACGTTGTCGAAGCGAAGTCTTTGCCATTGTGGGCCAAGGCCTTTTTTCACTAATTTTACTCGTGGAATGTTAAACGCGGATGGCCCCAGCTGGGTCGGCAGCCTGGGGAGGCACAACGTCGGGGCTGGAACACTGGGATACCCACGGCGTTACGCGCCATGTGAGAATTGTAACCTTAAAGCACCCGCTCCCATTTGCACAATTCCAGCCCCATTCTCGCCCTATCAGACCAGGACCTGGCTGAAGTGAGCCCGCTCTCGCTACCATCACAGTAAAGCGGTAAAGGCATCCAGAGTCCTGATGGCCACATGGAGAACATGAGATGGATGTCGCAGCCGGTGATGCGTTGGGTCCACCGGCTCCTCTTCCTCCCCCCCCCCCTTCCCAATTGTTAGCCAAGGGAAGCAACGCCAAGTTCTCGAAGTACAGTTCGCAGGCTGCTCCCGAGTCTCACCACTACTGGTCACCTGCACACCAAATTCACTACCTGACTCGCACAACAACGCGAGCCACGGTTGCTAACCTTTTTCACAGGACCGAGGGGGTAACTCCCCGCAGCGCCTCCAAGAACCGCTCTGTAGGACTCCTAGAAGGCCATCGCAGCCGCCTGAAAGCGGCGGAAAGAAGCCCCAAAAATTAAACACCCCGCCCGACCCCCTAACCAAGACCCAAACCCATCAAGCGCCGTCCACGCTAGACGACCCCAACAACTAGTCGGACCAGACTAAGCCAAGAGCAGGTAAGACTAAATAGCAGCCAACACCATCCGGATTTGACCAGATCCGAAATACAGATACCGGGCACACTACATTGCCAAGGATGCAATGAACAAACATAATTGTTTCAACCCTGACAGCCTTACTCTGGAGCAGGTAAGCGCAAATGGATGCTGATCGTTACGTCTGGAATTGTAGAGGCAGCTGATAAGCGGTGGATACTAACACAGCGTACAAATTCGCGGGCAAGGAACAAAATTTTAGCCGACTGTTTCAAAGAAGAGTAACAATACGAGGAACGCGATTTATTAACACATGCCAAATCAGAATTTATTAAATCCCTTCTTCGACTTGTAACCACTCGCCTTCGCCACTTTGATGACATTGTAGCTCACAGTCTTGCTGAGAGGCCTGCATTCGCCGCAAGTGACGGTATCGCCAACTTGGACGTCGCGGAAGCACGGAGACATATGAACAGACATATTTTTGTGTCGCTTCTCAAAACGCTTGTACTTCCTGACATACTTCATGTAATCACGACGTATTACAATGGTTCGATTCATCTTCATCTTACGAACGGTTCCAGTGAGGATACGACCGCGAATGGTGACGTCGCTGGTAAAGGGACATTTCTTGTCGATGTAGGTACCGAAGATAGCCTCTTTGGGAGTTTTATAGCCCAGGCCAATAGATTTGTAGTAACGTGACCCTTTTTTGCCTAAAAATTTCTGCTTTTGATAGGCACGCTCAGTCTACGGAGAAATATTACGAAAACAAGGGCAAACCTGCTCAGCCATCGCACAAAACACGCCAAAGTAGAAGTGGGCGCGGGACTGGTCAGCCAATTAAAATAAACACATAAGAGAGACATGTAGTTTCCATCCTACTAAAGTAGTCGGTTTTGTTATCTAATTTCTGAATTAATTTGTGTTTTTGATTTTTCAAAACAATCAGTTGCATGTTTTTTTCCTAAAAGTCTTTCATCTCTTTAAATATTTTTTTCGTAGTATTTGTTAATTTTGGATCATCCGATCCAAATATGCTCTAAGCGCTTCATTTGTTCTTTTAAAGATATGACTTGCATGCTGCCAAAACACACTTCAATGGAATGTTAGAACTTGTAAACTGGTTCGATACTGTAGCGTCTCGGGACTGCCTTGAAGGCAAAAGAGAGCACAATACTAAGGCAGAATATATATATTCAGTAGGCAGAGAGAACAAAGCTGATGGCATAATTTAGAGGCTAGTCTACCCAGCCAGATCAATATTGCCACGTGGATCCGTCAATCAGACAAACAAGATATTACAGATATCTCATTACTTTTGTGTAGCACTTATTTAGACTCGAGGAAAAGCAGCAACCTTTTGTGCTATAGTCAATAACTGAACTATATTATGTGTAGTCTTGAAATTGTGCTTTGTTTAATTGCAGAAGTTGTATGCGTTTGCCATTTCAATTACATAAATGCGTCACCTTTGCATAAGTCGTGAGAAATGGACAAGGACGTAGGCCACTTCTCCTCATCCGCAAATTTTCACTTTATGCCTCAAAAGAGCATCGTCGCACCTTAATGCTTTTACTTATGCACTAATTATTAGGCATTTTCGTTACTTTTAGAATAAAGGTTGTTTCATACAGAATTAGCCAGCCAAACCGTTTTATTAAAACGACCGATTTTCTATCGAATCACTATTTGGCTTCCCTGAAGGCAAAAGAAGACATAATTCTCAAACAAATGCCTACGATTAACATCAGTAGGACCCCTGAAATGACCCCGGTAGGGGTTTCTTCCTTATCCTCCTCTTCTCTTTTACCATTCCTGATATAAGAAGGTTGGATGTGTCTTGGCATGTTTGTTGCATTAAATGAAATGGGAGATAGCGTATTAAGAGAAGTTAAGAGGAAGGCCTCTCCACAGCAGGAGAGTCGAACCGCTCCTCCGGAATCAGGCTGAAATTGTCTTCCCTCATCGCACCTACAAGGCACATTTAAAGAAACATAAGTAGTACAGCCCCTTTACGGAAAGGAAGCGCTAACCAAGCAGCCAACGCAATGCACATAGGTGTAGTAATTTGTTTGTTTGAACTACCGGTTTCGGTCAGGGACACAGTGACGGCCATATTGCCCTAGCTGCGTAGACTGGCCTCCTGGCCATGCCAGCAGCTTATTTCCCTCTGTCTGTTGAATATATATATTCTGCTCTAGCATTCTGCCTTCTTTTGCCTTCGAGGGAGCCTCGGGACGCTACAATGAGGTGTATTTGTATGTGGTTTAGACAATATTATAAAGATTCCAAGCATTCTTTGAGTAATCCAAGTCGTTTAAAATTCAGTTTTAGGGCAAAAATCATATTGCTAACAGCTGGTACTAATTTTTGCTCTCTTTGAGTGACTTGCGTCACGGAATTTTAGTACGAAGCTTTTAAACTGCCTAGGAGTTTTAAAGGGTAAATGCCATGGCCGATTTAGAAGTAAGTGATAAAAAGGTTATCCTAACAAGGAATTAGAAAAGTCAATTAAAGAGCATCGGAATGAAATTAGCCGCCAGTCAATGGTCTAAAGATAGAATTAGAACATCTCTACTAGGTGATTTGCAGCTCCGTTACCGCTTCAAAGCACTGAACACAGATGTATGTTCAAAGCGCGAGCTACTTTTACAGGATCTATGATGCATGCTCAAATTGGGATTTTAATTTGATTCAAAGCACAAACACGCTTGTTTCATTGAACCGATGGTGCGAGCATGCAAGCTGGAGTATCTACGCCATACCTCCGCTGATGGAACGGAATTTTGCCTCGGTCATTATTGGAACCATCGCACATGCACACGTGTTCCGTAAAAGTTTACTACAATCCTGATTTCCACGCTCAGTTTTGCTAGGCCCCAGTAACTTTAACGTTGGGGATCAACTTGGAACGTAGGATTCGTTGAGATCTTAGATTTGTACTACCACTATACGCTTTTGTTCCACACCCATCCCTATAAGTGAGACTGTTTCACTTTTCAGGAGTAAGGATGGGTTAGTTGGTTGGCATCTAGACCGATCAACGCTTAGCATTGAGCACGCCTCGCCCTTAAGTAAGGCTTAAGTCAACATTCTCAATACAACAGCTATGCTCACCGCATCTAGATTCCCCACTCCAAACAGAGGAATAGTTGTTATTATCAAAGGATTTCGCAATGGCTTTTGGGCTTTCCCGTGCTCACGAAATTCAATGACTTCTTTAAAACGATCTTAAGGACCCGAGTGTTTTGTTGTAACTTGATGTAAAACGGAACAGAAGTTAACAGTGCTGGCTTTAACCACCCATTCATGTACTGTTTGTGAGCTAGACAACTTGTAATGAAATTTACCTACCGTAAATCGCAAGTTAAAATGCCACTTCAGTTTTGAATTTCCAGAAGTGATTTCCAAAGACCGGGAATTGATGCTGCTGAGATTACGCGAGTAACAAACAATGGCAAAGGGAATTATTATGTATAGAGCTAACAAGGAAGGTCTGATAAAGCTCCCACAATCTTTTTCCTTCGATAAAATGCTTGTTAGCGCTTTTGAAGGAGGGGAGTTAACTTACTAAATTATCTCATAAGCGGAACAGGGAGACCGCAACAAAAATGGTACTAGCACTAGAGGAAGCCATCAACTTCGGGTAACGTGGTCTCAGGGAGCGTAATTAGTCAAGAGACCAGCATAAATTAAGTAAATGGGAAAAATAGTCGCGTCTTTTCTTAGGTATCATAAGCATATTTAAATGACGGACTTTTCAGTGCAATTGCATGCAAATTTCCTCGTTAAGAAGAAATGTGATGACCAGGACTCGGTTCTTCCATTTGCCTAACTTCGGCTGACAGACCTGTGATAGATTAATTACCGCGCTTTTAAGTGCCTATGAATATTTCGTTCGAAATCCTCAGCTGTAGAGGGCTCGCTACAATTAAGGAGCTTTAAATTTGAGCTTTATAGCCGTAAATTTCGTGAATTTCATCTGAAATAGTTTGAATGGTGATGATGATAACTGCAGCCCTTTACTACATTTTCGAATATTTTCCATCGTTACGCAATTAAAACATCCCTTTCGCTGAATCTCCCAGGCCCTGCAGTTCCGTAATACTTTATGTTACTATCTGAAAAATATTCCTCGCATTTTAAGATTTTACAAAGACATAAAAATGGCCTCTATCCTCCTTAGCCTCAATAAGGTCCATTTTGACTGCGATAAATAGGCACGGTTTTCGTTAGTCAATATAAAGTTAATTGCTTAGCATAAACAGAGAGTAGATCAAAAGGTCCACTTTCACAGCATGATATGATCTAACCATAAGGACGGTTGAAGATGAGCTCGCAAATGTCAAAACAACATCGTATATGTAACTGAGTGCTTTGATTCGCGAAAGCATGTTACATAATGAAGGAAATGACAAAATTTCTCGGGAAAGTTGCTATTCTTTTGCGACTTATTCTTTAGACAATAAATTTGCGAAAGTATTAAAATCATAGACTGAATATCCTACTCAAATCATAAAAGGTTACCACTCATTTATGGGAATCACTCATGATTCTCCTGCGAATGAACCGTTGTAAAATAATTGTTGGGTTCCAAAACGCGAATATATCCCCAATCTTTCAATATAAACCTCATTTTATGGTAGTTTTTGGTTAATTTTTATTCATGGTGATTGATTTTTAAAAAGTGGCCCATTTACATAAACCTTGACAAGCCTGCCCACAGCAGAGAGAAAAATACCTTTGGAGACATTTACAAGTGCTATTTAGAGCGTTTCGATGCCTCCGGTTGCGTAAATGCCACTGCTATATGCGCCTTGTACCAAATCCGTAGCTTAATTAGCAGGGATGAGTTTGTGGAAGGGTTGGTGGGAGTACTGGTAAGATTCGCTAAGTAGCCTAATTAGGGCGCGAGTGAGGGAGCGAGACCGGGTGGTTTCTTAGCCCAAGAGTGGACGAAATGCCAACATTCGGCGCTACCAAACCACCTCCTAATCAGATTGCCATAAGGGAAAGCAGGGACATACTCGTGAAACCGAGGTCTGCATGACTCTCGACCACCGGATGCTGGCGCCAGCCTTAATCAAACCTATCCATGCATCGAGTTCATAACTCGGTTGGCGAATTTTAGTTAGCATGAGCTTAAGTGGAACTAATGGTAGTGTCGAATCAGCTCCAGAAGTACAGATAAAATACGCTCCTACTACTTTAGCATGCGCAATTACCCGTACTAATGATAGATCTTACGTATTTTCCTTGTGTAGGAAGATGTAACACAGGATATTTGTCAGGCGGACATTTATAATGAATTTAACTAGCTTTTATTAAAAAATTTCTTGACGCAGTTTATCGTTATCTAATGTATTTTGAGGTCCTTTTACTATTTCTACTTCTAAGTAGCAAACGCCGAAATGATTAGTGTAATGCGGTGCTTTTGTTGTCATACAGAATATAATAAGGGGGTCAATCATGGGAAGCAGGCAGGGACATGTTCTCAAGCTCATGCATTCATAAACTGGTTCTCCTGTGGATAATTCATACAGAAGAGGACTAACTTAGGTTACTCATCGACGAAGGGTAACATGTTGACACTGACGAGCATTGTAGGAGGTCTTTGATGTATAAACATGGTATCGAATAATCCTGTGGCAATTACTTTCCGTATTTCTTAAATATCTGAAGATTTGAACAAAAGAGTCATCGAGCGATATTTTGTTTTGCGACTACTTAAACTCTGCTCTTTAGTTTATAGCAAGATAGATGCACTTAAGCGATTATTTCTGATGTTCGAAATCAAAATTGGGACATGTGTTGTTCTTTCGATACCAGGGAAATCGGAATTCAAAAATTCATATCTCTCAGACTAAGCCGCTGAAGTCGGAACTTGCTGGAAGGCGATCGATGACACCGACTTAGGCATGACGTTGGACAGTCACGAAATGAAACTTAGATTAATTTATGAAGATTCTTCGTAATTGTTTTTAGCAAAATGAATTTAGTGAATTTTAAGCCAGTGCAAATAGATGAGAATTTTTTGCAAGACAGGGAGGCCGTCACTTATTGCTGTACGCATGTCGGTAAATTGAGGCTGTCAGAGCACCCACAACCCGAAAACAATTTCCTATCTCAACTTTCCGAACTTTCCCACTTCCTTGACTAATCTTTGGAGAGTCTAGAACACCGCACTCCCTTCTGGTTAGCTGAATTTATGTGCAGATTTGCTTCAATTATGCTAATGATCACGATGAAACTGATACCAATCATACGCTACAAGTACACGAGCCTAGTGCAGCCATGTCTGTCCGCAATTTGTTTACAGGCTCATGCACAGAAATACCGGTTCATGAGGAAGACTGATTGCGACTTTAATGCTTTTGAAGTTTTGTTTGCTATTATATTGTAAGTAACATTCTTTACCTAGGGCAATTTAAGTTTTCACGCCACAAGCAAGAAAGTTTCAAGGATTCCACCTACAGTTATCGGATTCATGCGTCTTAACCTCTTTTTTAATGAAGTTGCTTCCATTCTGTGTGAAATTGCTAGCCATAATCTTAAGAATGCTGCCACAATATGCAAGGTTAGTGTTTTCTCTAATTAAAAACTCTGAGCTATCAAAAACAAGTGACTTTTGTTGAGCACCTTCGCTAGTTGTGAAATTGACACTGCCTTGTGTAGACGATGATGTAAGCGTTTAGGTATTGGCTATTTTAGCATGTTACCACAGTCCTAAAACTTGCATTTCGACAGTTATCTGTTCTGTTCTACGAGCTAGGTATGGCGGTGGTGAACGGAGCTGGAACGAAGTCGCATTCACATTACCGGTGCTTATGCGCAAGACTTTAATGCGCAATGGAGAAGAAATAGAGGTGACAACGAGGGTGAAGGAGGGCACGATAGAGCGGAGGATTGAGCGTGTGCAAGCAGGAATGCGACTGAGAGAGTGCTGGGTTGATGTGATAATGAAAGACTGCGTCATCCCACATGACACGGGAACAAAGGGACCTGACTTTGGTGATGGCAATGTCAGCTGAAGGGAAAGGGGGGTCTCTAGCCAAAGCTGCAAAACAAAATTTAGAACCAGCAAGATGTGATATTGAGGCTCTTCCATTAATGCACTTATGTCACATCCGACAATTTAATCCCTGAGGCTAAAAAGGTTCATCTTACCAGAAATCCCATACCTTGTCAAAAGTCACAAGGCTTGGCAATCAATTGACGTTCTGAAGGGTTGAGGGAATTCTCTTAATGCCGCAATTAGCTGAGTTTTTGTTGCTGCAGTGCCGACAAAACTTAAGTGCGGATGTTTTAATTGTGAGAGTAAAAGTACATGCCAAAGTGGACATTTATTTAATGCATGAATAATTTTTTCCAGTTCTCATTGACAAGTAGACTAAGTCCAACATTGGGGAAGCGTTGACACCTCGGTAAGTTTCCTCTTGTTTATTGTTCCGTTAGTGGCTCGGTTAGGGCCAACGTCTAAGCAGAACAGATAACTAACTCCACTTTTATTCCGGTTAACAGCGACTACTGAGAAAAGATGTCTTTTGTAGGTTGCGGGTGATGGCAATGGCGGTTGAATGCGTCACCCTCCGTCTGCCTTATTGGTCTTTTACCCAAGACATATATCTAAAAAGGGTCTAACACTTAAAAGATAATGGTAAAAATTTGGCAAATGTAATCCGCATTACTTATATTTACTGTTTACAACTTGAGTTACTGAAATATCAAAATACTATGAATTCTGCAAGTGAATAGACTGCATGGGTGTAGAGCCATATTTGAAATTCAGTACTATCACAATGCTCTGTGAATGGCCTTAGATCTTGGGTCAATTTTAGCATTATAGAGAAAAAACCAAGTTAATTATGGTCATATAAACGTCATAAATTAGGTTCTAACGACATATCTCACCCCTGACTGATTCACTTGGCTAATGGCAATCGCGCAACAAATGCATCTGAAAAAGAAGCAAAATGAGTCTTTATCTGTATTATGAAGGGGTGGGTAGGTCCATGTGCATTAATGCGGTTACTTCCAACCATTATTAACAAAAAAAACGAATTGAAGTCCATATGTTAAAGCTTATTGAGATGGTTTTTGCGAAGTTTAACTGCATTTAAGACTAATCATAAAACGCATGTACAATCTCTGAGGTCAAATCCAGAAACTAAATTGTGTAGTTGGTTTGTAAATAGAACACCTTGACTCAAGTGACTACCTTTCTCAGAACCATAGGCTTCTACTAAATAGAAGTGCTATTGATGCAATGGTTTTCGACATTGGTTCACAAAGGCTCTGCGGTAAAATTGATACATCGAGCCTTTGCTAGCGCGTGAGAACGAGCAGGTGTGGTTAGGCAGGAAGGTGGAAAGTGTTTTATCTCTTAAATCATGGGAAACAGCTCAACAGCGATTTTAATTAGCACACAGAAAGGGACGAACTGACTAAGCTTTCTCAACTTCATCAACAGAACAACGTACTGTGAAGCATGTTAGAATATTTGGTTGCCTGCACTCCATCAGTTATCAATCTTTATGACAACGTGACTAATCTGAGACTTCCAGATTGTCTCTTTTGATGAAAGAGTACAACTGGTAACCTACTCTGATACAAGTACTTCCAAGTTTTCTTGTACATCTCTTTAGGATTTGGTACCAATGTGCAACTTTAATCACATACCGACCCACACCCAAGGAGAATAAATAATGACATCGTTTGAATATAACGCGAATGTTTTTTCAATGCGGAAGCAACTTTATAATGTTTACAAGCAGTATCAAGTGTTATCAAAATAACAAAAGTGGGGGGGGGGGATTTGCTTCAAGACTGCAAAACATGTGGCAGTAGATATGATTTCACTTCGACAACAACAGTAGTAATACGAAGACAGTTAAAGGCTTAGCGAACCACCTTAATGAGCTATCATGGGGCTTGAAAGCCTGGAAGCTTAGAAGTCCCCCTAAAAACAGCAGCCTTTACAAAGCGCCGCAAAATGGCCGTGATGCCTTGAGTTCATAAACGCACCAAAGACACGCCAAACTGACTGATTTTTCAGTCCTCCCGCTACTGCAGCAACTTTTCATACATTTTGGAAAATTCGTTAACGCGTTTTATATCAGGATGCCTGAAGTTGCGCAATTGGAGTGCATGTTTCCTCAAAAACGGCATACGTGACACATCAATCATAGGACTGTTCTTCGTGACGTAAATCGGCTTCACACAGCCATGAAAAGAATGACAGAACACTCAGCTTCTAAAAATGCACACCCAGCCCCATCTCTTCAGTGCCGTCCACTGCTACTGCATAAGTCCTCGCGTCCATTAACTAATCACAAACCATCTAATTGAACATTCTCCAAGCTAAATTTTAAGCCAGGTTTAATTAGTCTAACATGGCATATGCGAGAAAAGTATTCCCTTAGTGTAGCCTTTTAAAGCAAAGATGAATTTAATTAAGTCAAAATGACAGCCTCTATCCTTGCCTGGAGGAAATAGGTAAATATTTTCTGCTAGTTACCAATAATTAAGTGGACTTCAGTCGATATACTTTCGAAATAAAATATGCCAATGATGGAAACTTAGAACCAGGTGAAAGTTGGCGGCACTTGTGGAGGAGGTAGTGAGTTTGCTCAGTGAATCAGGATACTGATCGCAGTTTACGTGTGTGTAAAAGCTTTTAACAATTTCGTTGGCTTAATCAAAACGCTGACGTAAAGTTGAAACTAAAATGGAGAACTTTCTACTCGTGCGCTGTACTCAGAAATAAGTCAAAAGTCGACAAATGAATAAGAAGACATTCGCTGAGGTAAAGGGCAAATTTCAATAACCACAATAAGTAAAAACCTCTTATTTATAAAATTAATTACAGCTCGCAAATGCAATCGTGTCAAAATAAGTGCTCGATTGTTCAAAATACAATGTCTAGGCACAATTAAACTGATTGGGAGTGGAATGCATAAGTTTTTGACAATGCTTTTTATTGGCATAAAATTAATTTAGGAATGGAGCGGTTTGAGAGTTGCTGTGATAAAGATCAAAGGTCAATGTGAAGGACAACAGATCCTCTATGCAACTTCGTTCACGCTGGACTATACAAGGAAGTAAAAATGCTTGTTTCCGTGCCGTAATAAGTGAATTTACTTTAATGAATTCTTCTTCAAATCTGCAGAAGCTACTATGAATTCCAAAGTTTTAAAGTAATTTTAAATTCTTGCGATTTGCCTCGCTTAATTGTTTGGGTGCATATAAGGAGCGCTACCTGGCAGTCTGGGTAGTCTCGGCTTAATTAGTTTTATGATGAATCGGTTTGATTAATACTGATGGCGGAGGACCTTAGAATGCAACTTTCGACTGTCATAGAGTTCACATGGAACGTACACTCTGTAAAATTTACTTATTTTCAAAATTTTCAGTTAAATTAAGTTGCCCTTGTAAAATCTCAATTCCTAAGTTGAATATATTGAATTTTTTGGTTTCAATCGTCAACCGTTATTTACCGTATAATACAGGAGATAAAAAGAATAAAGCGTCTGGTGGCTGCCGACAATCCTGCTGACGTGTACAGACATTGTGTGAAGTCTCACGAACCCGTTTGGAGATGGTTGCAGTGGGTGCCTCATTTACTCGTGAAAACGTTTACTGCCATTGGACTATACAGAAATTTGGCTTAAATAGCGAGTGCTTTTTCGATCCAGAGATATTTCACAATTTAATGCCTCCACTATCTTTCAATGTTTAAGTGCTAATCTGCACAATTATGACTAAATTGAACAAATGAATGAATTGTTTTGTGACTAGCGATCGATTAACTTTTGAAAGCTTAAACAAAAATTAGTAGTGTGACCTATGTCGTCCTGTCTCATGGGCGCCATATGCATAACCTCAAATTCCGTGCTTTTTTCCACTCGCATGGAGTAGATGATTGAACAACAGAAATTCAAGGCCGATCTATTCTCACCAGAAATCGGCTAAAGTTTACCTACAATATGAAGGATTGAGCTCAAGGAGTTCGCATGGTGCCTCAGAGCTGCTGACTTAAGAGTAATACTAGTGCCGAGACATCGATGTTCTGCTATTTATCAGACTTATATAGTCCGTTAAATGAAACCAAGACTGTCCCAGAGAAAAACAAAATTTAATTATTCATGAAGCTTTGTAAATAGTATGTCCATCATCTTGTTTGATAAAAAAATTACAGATGGACTCTGATTGACTTATCTTTTATTCCACCTCCAAAATCCATCCATCAGGTTGATGGAATGACAAATTTTCGAACCATCTAATCAGGGGACATCACCGATGTTTAGTGAGCTTGACATTTGAATTAGTAAAAAACACTATTTATTTAACAAAAATATGGTTACTTTCGAAAGATTTTATTGAAAATGGAATCAATTTGTTTAAGAGTTTAAATAATTGTTAACTGAACAATTCCTTATTAATGTTTTGGTCAAAATTCAACCGGTTCGTTTAGTTTCTTTAAAACACAGCTCCCTAATTCGCTCGTATCGTTCCTATAATGGCTCGGATGGAGTCTTGGAAACTGATAGAAGATTTGTGTACAGCATGATTTGACTACAAGAGAAAATCATAAGGAAAACGATGAATTGGTGGAGTACTTTTTTGAACGAACGGAAAACATACTGAGGGGAAGTATAAGAGTCAAATACAAATACCGAATGGTTTTGAAGGTTTTGATTAATAAAAATGCTACTTGTAAGTCAAAGTTTCATACTAATTATCTGGTCGATTTTTTCGAAAATAACCTCTTAGTAGAGCTCTTACGACCACAGAAAACATACTATGAAATCACAAAGCCCGCTTACAATGTGTGACTTTTACCAGTAAAAGGGTACCTTATTTACTAAAACCATTTTCACAGACTCTCTATTTGTATCGTAGTTTTCAATTCGCATATGCACAATACTATACTGGCAAAATTGGACGAATTACAGGTGGGTCTGCTCCCTCAGTTTGAATGGGAAAACAAGGATCACGTACACTTAATCTTAAATGCCTTTCTTTGACTTCTCTTCCCACTAAAAACCTAACTGTTGGGGATAAAATACTTTATTTTCATCGTCGGGAGGCCTTTTTTATTGGAAGAAATGTGGTCGGAATTGATGCTGACTGCATTGGAAACTTATAAGGAGTCTATAGTGCTCCAATTTAAATTACCCATTTTAGTCCATAAAACGCGCCTGAAAACTTAGCCATCAAGAATGCAACAGACTCGTAATTTGACGAAGATTTTGCTTATTGTAAAACGCGAATGCGCTAATTTAAAAAATAGGGTATTTTTAAGTCCTGCCTAATACGGGTCCCTCAATAAATATATGATCGCCTTGATTTCCTTCACGAATTCAGATGTCTCATTCATACTCATGTATACAATTTTTACACAAGAAACATGCCAATGACTGTAAGATATCACAGCCTGGATGATCTCGTCCCTCCCGTCTTCCCACGCACCCTTTAAGCAACCATTTCGAGCAGTTTTGGGTTTTCTTTGTTAAAAGAAGACAAGAAAGGAGATAGAAGACAGCTTACTGGCTCACGAATCCACCTATTCTAATCCGTTCACTAAGTGATGGACTAAATTTCCTGCTTGTTTTTATAACTTGGTAGATGGAATTATTTTACTAAAAGTGCCTTCATAAGTGCTTACCACTTACACTCGCACTGATGTTTCAAGAGATTTACAAGGTTAAATATTCATTTTTTTAGGAAGCTGGGCGTCGTGAATCATCCACCTGGCCATTTGGCTCCTTGTTCTGATCAAGTATAAGCCGAAATTGCACCTGAGTGTTGTCTGCAAAACACGTGCTTCCGAGTCGACAATTTACGTCTAGCTTTGATATTTCGTTAAAGAAATGTGGTTTTAACCCTTCTTTTAATGCCCTTCAAAACTGAATCATATTGCTTTGCGAATCTGAGAATATACACATAGTAAGTTAAATAGTTTTGCATTCGCATCGTGATGGCAAGAATGAAATCAGCTTCTCTGTATCTTCCTCTGCCATTAGACAGATCGGTTAAACAAACTCCGCGACTTTTTCTTGGATAAAAATGTATTTGTGAATGTTGTATATGGCATAACTCGGAGAGGTAGTGTTCGGTATCTATGTCAAGTCAGGGACACCTTTGCATTCATAGAATATGAGAAGATTTGAGATTACAATTTGAAAGCAATAAATGTTAAGAAGTTGCTAAATGCCGAAGTGTTTGCGCACGTCATGTCAGGGTCTGATGAGCGACTCTATTCTGTACAACTCAATGCAGAAATAATTAGTGAAAGAACAACTGAGCAAATCCAATTGCGAGTAAACAACTCCCGAGAAATGTTTATGCTTGTCCCTTGCTTAAGGAAGAATGCGTAAGTGGTGTTCACAATGAATGGACATCTCCGCAGATGGTTTTTTGGTGGTAAGGGACCAGAGCGAAGCACTGACAGTTGCCACTTTCCTCCTTGTTTAATGTGCCCAGTAGACGCATAAGACGTCGACATTGGAATTATGGCTGTCAACCTCTATGGATTCCCAAAAGTAGCTCACGGGAACAACTGACGCCACTTGGAACGCGATAAATTCAATGCAAGCATGTATGTTGCTGTTGCAATTTTGTGGCCATTGGAAATGAGAGTCTCTCCTACGATAACTCTGCCAAGGGTGCACTTAGAAGTTCTTAGAGAGGAAGTACCATTGCAATTCCCGCGAGTCTAAAATTTGGCATGTAGGACCCCTTCATTTCAAACCTCATAAAATTGGGCATTTCTATTTGATAAAATCTTACAAAACTACTTCAAATTTAAGTTTTTTAAAAAAGATTACTACCTGCAAGGTGAGTCTTTGAAAATTCTTATTTGAAGGAATGACTTCCATCAAATCATAGAATACAACTTAACATTGGAAAGTGGCTGACACACTCCGAATTAAAACTAAGAACAAACTCTTTATTATATTTCAAATACGGTTTTGACCGCTAACGGCAACTGGCTCATTGACATTGACATCTCGTATCACTTTAGCCATGCTGTGCAGGCAACTTGAGAGTGGGCAGATAACAGTGCGGTACCAAGCAAAAAACGTTCGGCTAAAAACCTTCATACAAATCCTTCTGTTTAATCTGCCTGTTGCGTTATTTCGTGTTTTAAAAAATTTGAAGTGGAGCAACTTATTAAACCCAACATTTCTACATTCCAAAAACTCGTTTATCATCAAGCCAAATAGACGTATTCTGGCAAGTTGGGTACTGCTTTGGATTGAAAGAAAATTATCTGATAAAATGGTTTGGAGAGACGTTAATAAGAGTTCCGCGAAATAGCTATCAGGGAGTGGGATGGTTGGACCTGGGTTGGCATAGCAAAGTGGGAAGAGTGAGCTTCAGGAACATTCTTCTAATGCTTCCCTATCGAGCAGAAACTTGTTCTTTCAGTAGAGGTGAGATTGTGGTTAGAAAACATGCACACTGATATGCACACAAAGGGATGACGGTGCGAGTAATGGACCAGGTGGAAGTTCACATGAACGTGGAAACCTACAGACGCCTGTAGCCTCATGGAAATCCACGTAAATGGGCGTGCAGTGACAACTGAGAGTGCACGCGCAAGTGCGCATGTGTGGACCGTCCTGATTGGCTGTATGGAGGGAAGCGTGGGTGGACGGATGGACTGATGGATAGAGGATGGAGGCACGAGGGCTGCGTGTCCCACCTCGCGCTTGCCCATAGCCCACTTAGCAGACCCGTCTCAACGACCCGTCCAACCACCCATTCAACTATACGCAAGGGTACCCACGCCACGTCTGCTTCATGGACGTCGTTGTTGTTCCACTCTAACAAACTACTGGAATATTATACTGTGTTCGCTATCAACTGAGTAAGTTTATTATTCATTCCTAAATGTCTGTTCATGGCGTCGCTTAAAACCCGAAATCTATCCAATGCTAAGCTAAAAAAATAAGCATGTAATTACAGTTCGTTTTCGATTACTGGCACATTGTATAAGGGGATAACTAGACGCTTAATACTCCCTTCTAGCCCTCTCGTTATTTAAAAAAATTTATGCCAAATCAGGCATTTTCTAACGTGCCTAAAGGTGAAAAACCGCTACCAAATTCTTTTGAAAATTCATGCAAAATGCTTTGCTATATGAGCCAAGATGCTTTAAGCAAATGGGCAATTTATCACCAGAAGTTAATGGCAGCTTGAAGTCGAATTTCCCTTGGGAAATTCTGCGTCTTTCATTTGTTCAAAACTGAAAGCTACAATCCATTCTACTTATTTTAAGTGAGCCAGAGTGAAGAAGTCAACTTGTTGATGTCTAAGCATCCGCTTTCGATCGACCCATTTCACTTACGAATGAAATACTTTTCTAGAGAATGGAATCCATAAAATTCAAGTGTAAAGTAATTGTAATGTGATTATTGGAAAATAAAAATTGCTTAGGTGAGTTGATCTTTAAATAAAATGTGCGATCAGGAATGGCAAAGCAATGATATATTGCATGGATTTTTGCCGTGCAAAAGCAACAAAGCCTAGTATCCAGTAATAAGTGAACTCCTTCAAGGTTGAGGTAAAACATACATGCAACAGAGAAGACGTGGGTGCATTTCACGGTTAGGGCGATATGAGGGTGGTGAGGCGGAAAACTGAAAATTTTGAGGGAATCAAACTTTGAAGCGTAAACATTAATCTATTAATGAGACCGTCCTTAGGAGCGGTGAAGGAAAATAAACTTATCAGCGCCGTGCCGAAAAACATCATCCGCGACTGCGCAAAGCTGCATTTAAGCAGCCTGAGAAGTCCTATAGAGATGGACGTCAGGGCATCTGTTATATATGCCATAAATGATCAAGTCAGGAGTCAGTGAGGACCACACGGAGTGTAGCAAAGGTGAAATTAATTGTGTGGTACTCATTGAGGATTGCTTCAAAAGTTTACAGGAACATGGGAGTTGCAATGAAAATAGTCTGATCTAGGTGACACTACAAAAGATGTAATAATGGGATGTACAACTAAATTTATAAAATTGCATGAGTTTAACACGTAATTTAACAGGTCACTAAAGCCACGGGCGCTTAAACATTAATATGATTGAGCGCTATTAGTTCTTAATGAATGACGATTTCAATAATGCCCCTTCAACCTTGTACAGGCACTCAATTTTAGCACGAATAATGAGTATAACATGGGACTGTTTTACTGCTAAGTGCTGTGCAAGAAACCAGTTTTATTTTGATTTTCAAAGCTAGCAGTATTTTACCCAAAAAAATCAATTTGTAGAACAGTCTTGCATTTGTGGCTTCATAGCCCTCTAAAACTCATCAACTATCGCTGTAAACGCCGTCGTTAATTGCGATGATTATCGTTGCCCTCAGTAGAAACGATTTGTCACCTTTACAACCCCGGATGCAGTGCTCAAATAAAATACGTGACCGTCTGGCGTAAGTTGTAGCTAGTGAGGGTTTTTATAGCTGACCGTCTTGATAACGACAACGATCTCAAAACGATATCGCAGTTTAATCTCCGAGCCATCGAAATCTGCCACTTTTGTATGTCACTGAAAGGGGAATCAGTCATGGTATTAGTTGAAATGTTATGATGTGTTGGCTGGACTAGCAAAATTTGCCTCCAATTGGTCCGCTGGCACAGCTTTTTGCAAACTATATCATAGTGCACAGAGAAATTCTACTTTACGGAACCTTTAAACTCAAATAAACGGTATGAAGTGTAATCCATGGGTGGAATTGGAAGATGATTATACTCATGAAACTTTAGCATTTTTTACTAACCTGGACCCATAAATCAAAATACACGAAAATGACGCTATTCAAGCTGGGGATTTGGGAAAGCGATGGGAAGAGTTGCCGATATTCTGCACTAGGATAGTGTTAGACATTCTGAATCCCCATTCGCTTATTAATGGAGTCATTAAACCAATAAGAAATGGCATTTAAAAGTTAACTAGAAATTTTGGACTTATTGAATTTATCAAAGTGTTTCTAAGTTGGTGATTTTAGTGAGCTTTTGTTTTTCACTAAGGGCCGCGAATAATTAGTAAAATTAGTAACATTCCTACAATTTTAATATGTGAACATGCCTATATTTTAAAAGTGCAGTTAAAGCCCCAAGATATTTACTTTTAAACAAATTGACATTAAAAAGTTCACTCCTAAGCTCCCTTCTACCACATCCTATTCCAACGTTTTCGGACCTGGATGTTCTAAAATTATACCTTTTGCTTGAGTTGCATGCATGACTATCATCTGGTGGCAACGGCGGGAAACGATATTTTTAACTCTGAAGATGGTTAAAAATTGTAAATGATAATGACTTTTGATCCCCACCTCGATTGCTTGCCTTGAATTCACGTCGCGTTAGCGGGATGTTCGGTCTGGATTGCTTGCATCTGTTTCACTGTTGATCAATGCTCGAAACAAACGCGGAAGGGATGGAGGAGGCGCCTGAACTGAGCGACACGATAAGAAACCATTAAACACGCGGGGTCTCCCTCCCTATGTGGGTATGCATGTAGATGAACACTCTGTGTGGTGTGGCATTTATATGTGTTTAAAAGCCCAAGCCGACAGCAAACAGAAATATATCACTTGGAAATCGGCCAAAGGGTCACGCAAACAAGGAGACGAAACACGAAGGTGGTTCTCAGATTTCATGTTCACTGTCACTATAAGTATGTTGCTTTCTCAAAGGGGATTTACAGACCCGAATTCACTGCAGTATTTCTCAATTGCTTATTGAGCCGAACCCTTCACTGAGAAATTCTATTTCCTATTTTGGCACCTTTTGAGTATTTTTTTATGCTAAAAAGGCATTCATTAAAGCGCTCGCTTAGAATCTAGTCGAGAGAAAAGTGTAACCTGCATTTATTCCTTTGATCGTTTTTGGTGCTGGGAAACTAAATTGTTACACTCATCGCAATACGAGCAAAAGGATTCACCTAATTACCATGCAAAATATTTATTGTTAGTCATGGTAAATTTGACTGCTTTATTCCCACGTCTCGCTAGCGCAAATGAAAGAATTTATTTAGTGATATGTAACGCATATTTTTAAAACAATTAGTTTCATTAAAATTATTCTCTCGTTTTGATCCTAAGAGACGGAAATTTTTGGGTATTCATGCTTTTATTGGTGTTGCAACTTTCGGGTAGTTACTAATGCGATAGCTAAAACATTGTATGACTTGTAGGAAGGTGATGTGGGCTATCAAACTGCCTTCCAACAGCACCATTAGCCAGGCACTGCCGCAAAGACAGACTAGAGAAAATGGAGCTCAACTCATCGGGCTTGTGTCACTGGCATTCATTTCAACGAGTTCAGTAAAAGAAACGATCAAACTATAGTAGCCTTTTTTTCGCGGGAATGGGATCGCGTGTGCGGATCAAGGAGTTAGTCGTGCCATCGGCCCTTGATCATCAAGATGGGCCAAATATCCATAAAGCTAAAATGGTGTTTTCACTTTTAACGCGTGACATATTCAAATGCATGGCATAGTATTCGAAGGAAATTCACTAACTATGCTGTTATTATTTGCTGCATATGTGATGTACGTTGTCACCGGCTTTTATAAACAAATTGGTTTGCTGGCATATATTTGTTGGAATTCGAAAATAAACGGTAGAATAGGCCTGTTTGGCGTTGTCTAACGAAGCTAAAGTTGAACATAGCAAGGTAGAATTTGTTTTGCAACTCTCATAAAGATGGGATTTGTGAGAGGCTGGTTCCCCTTTGAAGGTGAGTGCGGCAAGTAGATGCAAGCGCAAAGATAAAGGTGGCCTGGTCAGCACTACTCGCTCCGTCGCATCCTGCCCCATCACCTCTCCGTGCAGAACATTGCAGCGTTGGCTCGATGCAAAGTCGGTATGAAAAAGATGCAACTGTTTGCTCTCTCCCTTTTCCACTCTGATTGCTTGTGAATATGTAAGCTGGATCTAGCACAGCGATGAAGGTAGATTTGTTGAAGGCATCAATTAACACCTTTTTTGGCAACTAATCTGTTTTAGATTTGATCAAGAGTCTTAGCTAATAAAAGTGCCCAAGTGCTTAAGTTGTTTCATTAGCTAAACCCACTTGCTCAAAGCGCACTTAGCGTGAGTGCTGCTGATTTGCTACCGACCAATTCAAGAAAGGCGCAAAAGGGGTGAAGACCGCAGCAGAAAGATACCCAAACGGTCTGTTGAACCATTCCTTCTAAATTGGTAATCCCTCTATATTACACGCGGTGCTGTAGTATAGAGGCGTATTGGTGGAAACTTTAAGGTATGTTAATTGTGAACATTAGCTTGCACCAGGATTCATAAAGGCCTCACGAGAAAAGAAAATAAATCTGTCTAAAGGGTCGCAGACAGACCCTGACGTATGCATTAAACTCTAAAAAATGCAAAGGCTAGATGTGGATTAATACTAGTTTAACTCTACCCTCAACAACTCATTATGGGACTTTGACATAATACCAGATTTGCCAACTCGCATTCAGAAGTAGGTTGAGACTTTAATTTGGAAAGGTCCTGTAATTAAAACGGACCCACACCGATATTAGAAACGAACATGGGTGCCTTGTAACGGAAATACACTGAAGTGTCTGACTCCGTTACTCTGCACCCTTACGCACGTCCATGGTTGAAAGGAAAAGGAGTAAGGATACATAATTACAGGGAAGACCGCATCGAGAGTAGTGTTATTTCAAAGAGAAGGAGGGGGTTGATATGCGATTGCTGTGTTTTCGTTCTCTGTCACTGTCTCCATCTACCTCACCCTTCTCTTCTTTTTACTGAAAAAAAACAACCACGTTTGGTCAATTTTATTTTTTTAAGGACATTTATATGAGGATTGGTGTATGCCTTTTCTCTAAGAGTTTGGATGCGCTCGATTTCTGAGAAAGGTATGCTTGGGTTTGCTAGACAACGCCCAAACGATTATCAGCTTTCCATGAGAAAAATTTGGCGATAAATTTTGAGGATACAAGAAACTCATCAATTAAATGTGGTTTTGATGAATGAACAAACAATCATCATCGTGAAAAAAATTAGGGAATGGCAGGCTTTAACAACGTTACAAAAGCCATTATCGGAAAGTGGTGTTCCCTTAGTGAAATTTCTGAATCTTTCCATCGAAATTTGTACAGGGACTAGTGAATGTGAGTATGTTTACTAAAGGAGGGTTTGCTGTGCAAGCCATTACAGAATTTCCTTTGATCAGATATGTTGGTAATTCCGGTCACGACAACAAACGAACAGGTATTCTTTCCACACACAACATAACACAATTGATTTACGCAGATTTTTAAATTTGATGGAATGACATGAAATTATTGAACCAGAATGGACCATCCAATTTCGAATGTTGTAAATCTATGGTGCCTGCACCACCATTTAAATTTGGAGATGTGGTCATAGGGAGTAACTTCCAAAATTTACTGACGGAGCCACCATCTAGTAACTGAGTGTTTATTAACTACAATAAGGAGACTTGATAACTCTTTCATGATCAATAAATGAGGAATATTGGTTCTACCTTTAAGATTCTGCAAAACAGCACTCGGAAACGCAATTTCGCACAAAAGAAAAATAACTTTATAATGACAGGAGGAAATTCTTACTTCGTTTCCTCACATTTTATTTCCATTCTCGAATGTAATTTCCTCTGTTGACCAATCTTTCCCTCAAGCGCTCTTTATTTTTTCTCAAATTGCCTTTCTATTCTTCACCGCTTGAAACGGCACAAATCAGGATGAATTGATACACTGGCTCCAAAAAGGATAAAAGTAATGCTAAGCGCTATTTATCATCAGGGGAGCGGAGGTTGAGTATTTTCCAGCACTACGGCCAACACTCACCCTTGTTATCTTATTATCAAACCAGGTGGCCGCATAAATGACGCTGTCACTTACTTCTCACGCCATCACAGATGTGGTCAACGAATGAATCATTTACTGTCGCTGAGTATTTACAACACTCCCATTAAAGAAGCTATTTTTGATTATTCGCTGTGTTGTGATTAAGTTCAGTGAGTCCCCTAGGCCTTCGACTCTTCCTATATGTAAAAATACATACCACGGGCATCGTAGTCGACATGCTAGCACAATACAATAATTATTTATCAGTTGGTAAGCTCACTATTTGTTTGCTAACTCATAATGATGCCTCCAAAATTTTAAGTTCGTGATATTCACATGGTTGGAACCCTTTTAAATCAGCTCAATCACCTTCACACGGTTAACTCGGCTGGTGGCTTAACAAATCGTGCGAAACCAACGCGCCTCCTCTTCTTTACGATGAAAATCTCATTTTCAACTCAAGACGTTTTAAATATGCTCCATGCAAAGCTAAATTTAAGCTTCTGCTCGATGCAAGTTACCATATTGCGTTCAAAATATCAACTTTCCAATAAAGTGGCACGATATATCACAAACGAATGTGTCGCACAACAATTAGCCACGCAAAAAAGTAATCGAAGTGGAATACCTTTCAAATCGGCATGGAAAGGTTTGTACATACGGCTTCTACTAAGCGCCACTTTTCTTCTATCTGGCCTAAAAAGATTCTTCAGCCTTTGAAAAACACCTATTAAAGCAGGCGGTGTTTGGATTCGAGAAATTACGCATAAAATGATGCATAAATGTCTGTGTAAATTAGGAGCTACAGGTTTTGCCAGCTCCACGATCAAAATTACTGATTCCGTGTTGGACGTCAGTTACATTAGACGATGTACGCTGATGATCATAGTTCAATTGAACTCATTCTCATGCTGTCGGCCAAGAACTTCATGAAGATGGAAAAATGGCATTCATACCACCGACTTATTTTACCTCAAAAGCGAAATCATCGTAAAATATCTCAAAATTAACTTTAAACCTTAGTGTGGAAGCATTTTAAGTGTACCATATCGCCTTGCGCTAGACTTTGAAAACTTATTTGTAAGTAAATTACGATATCCAACAGGCTAATCTGGACCACCCTCCGAACCCACTTCATGCGGGCATCCATTTAAATTTAGTCTCCGAAATGTCTTTATTTTTAACTTGGATACCATTCAGTGTTTCCTAGAAAATGGATGCAATTTATGATATGGATCTTACTACTAGGTTTTAGTGGTAAATTGCCTCTTTTCGGAGTGGGGTTATTCTTCAACCCGTATGCTAAAGCTCTGATGCTAACAAACTTGACGTTAAATGCGTATTCATCCAAACCACTAGAAAGCTACTGCATTCGTCTTTGACCTTTAGATGCAGAAAGCACTGACCACATCTGGTCAATCTATTAAAACTATTTACCGTTTGTATGAAATTTGCCTCACAATAGACTTCGATTCGATTCAATCATTATTGTGCAAAGTGAAGGATATTCAACGGAGCGGGAGTTACAAATTGAGCAAATGAAATTTCAATTCGATTCAAATCCTAGGCGCGTCACTTGGACAGCAGGAAAAGCTTTTTTGCACATTTAAATCCAAGAGACGCGAGTGCATACTATCGTGTGTAGCAATCTCTATGATTATTATATGCCACCCTCTCTAATAATGACATATTCGTACACACGCGCACGCGAATAAACCGGACCATGTGTATATGGGGCTTGGGTGAGATAGGGAGCGGAGTAAAATAATGAGGTGGGAGACCGCCAATCGGTGCACACAATAGCGAACCCAACGTGTAGGTGTGGATGTATGTGCGCGGGGTGGGATGATATTATCTCGCCTCCGCACCCTCCCACAAAGCCACGAACGTGTCACCCATAAACGTGTCCCCTCTTCGCTTGGAAAATAATGGCAATCGATGGGATCAGCTTTGAAATGCAGTCCAGAGTCCAGTTTACCCTAAGATCTCCGACTAAGGCACTGCAGAACTGCACAGCGCTTTGGTGCCAAAACATGGCCTGTGATGGTCTGGTGTCATATTTTACCACGTGAACGTTTTATCTTAGGATAGTTTCTTAGTAGGCATGATGCACTAGATGAGACTTTAAGAGCATACAACAGCGTCTGTAAAGTATGTGGCATTAAAACACATTAAGTTGCACGTACAGTTTATCTTAAGTATAACACAAAGTGATTGCTTTTAAAATGGCCAGTTAAGTGTCTGCTTCAAATACAGATTTCCGTTTCATCAAAAAGAGCTAGATTTACCAGTCACCACTTTGTAGTTGGGACTTTTTCTAAAAAAGCCTAAATCGCTGCCAAGGTAGTGCTACAATCACTCTTATCACAAATTTTGACATCGAGTTAAACTTACAAGTCGACTCCTACAACAGTTCATGATCTCAATGTGGTGAATGTTTGTCTAGGTCTACTATCCTCTAAACGATTATGGAATGGTCTGCAACAACTATAAAAATGAATTTCCTATCGTGTTTTTGGGGTTTTTCACTTGGTTTTCGGTAAAGAGGGATATTTGCAGATCATTTTGTTGTTAACAGTAACTTTACATGAAAGGTACTGCAGATGAGACCTCGACGCGGAATGCTAATTCAAGTGCTTTTGCATGAGATGTGCATTAAATAAATTAAAATGCTATGCGTTGTAAATAAATGTTTGTTTAACAATAAAATATATCATAAATGCTTCGTAGAGTAGACTAAAAACAACCGCCACAAGAAAAGGAAGCGTTCAAAACCACCGAATAGTATTAGAAAATGAATCTATACAGCATAAATAGAAATGCCTATCGCAAATACTTTACACACAAACTTTGATGGATGGGATTACAATGTAAGAACCGTTTTTTGCTCGACTTATTTAGATGCACAAAATGCTGAATATTTTACTCAAGATTGCATCCTAAATGTAAAGCTGAAGGTGTACGTTTCGCTGGCGTGAGTCAAGGAAAGGCGAGAATTATTACGTAACGTGGATTTTTGGATTGAGAAACCACAGGCAAAACGTAATAGCAGTTTCCCCTCTTTGCATCAAATTGAACTCGCGTTGTTGTGCTGCTTAATACAAGTTTGCACAGAATTGCTGTGAGGTTCGCACTTTTCAACTTCACTAGGCATAAAGTCTTTTATGTTGTACATGTTAGTAGGAGCTTCATTGATATCATCGGCACTGAAAATAACATGGCCGTAAATTATTTATTCTACGATGCACAAGTGATTTAATCTGATATTTTCAGTTTGATGTTCGGCCATTTTGTGTAGTATCATGTCTGACAAACGGCCTCGGTGGGCAAATTTTAACAACTGAAGATAAAACGCAATGAACTCGGAATTGATAGACTTCTACTTTTAGTTATTATAGTGAATGCAAGGTCCGAATCGCTCCTTAAATATGGTGCAAGCTTTCTTTGATCCTTGTGTTGAGAGGTGCCCTGAAACGAGCGCATAAAAGCTTATGAAGAAAGAAGCCGTCGAATTGATACCGAACCCTCAACGATCACTCCTTAATTGTAACTGCGTTTTAATAAAGAAATAGCGAAGGAATAAAAGGCAATCCTTACATTCAATGTTCCGATTAACGAGTTGTTTTGTGCTTGTTTTGTAAATTAGTGGTAAAAACACTTTACATGATCAAGGTAACACTGTAAAGCAAGAAATAGTGTCAATTTTGAGCGATTAAAAGTGCCCGAAATACAATCACTTGAAGCAAATGTTGATCAGCACAAAGCCTTCATTCAGAATGTGGTAACTCATTAGGATAAAGTGCGTTATACACAGGGGGAAAACAGTAAAATACCATGAACGTAAGTACAAATCCTCAAAGAAGCAAAAATTAAACTTTATTGATTCAACGTCTTAAAAATACAGTAATGACTTTGAAATTACCGACCTGACTATAAAGGCTGACTTAAGAAATCTTGGACAGTCCGGTGTTCCTCTTGTGTGGCGTTCACTCGTGAAATCCTGGTGCGTTTCTAAAGAGCAGGCAGTTCCATCAGATAAGACACGCAACTTTTGAGAATGACTCCAATAAATCAGTTTAAATTTTCTCTTTATGGGCAGGATGCATTAGAATTGTAGAAATGCTCGAATACACAAACCCAGTAGTAAAATTATTCCTAAACCAGGGACGATTTTTGGGCATTTCCTGGCTTTTATTGTCAAATACACTAGTTTAATTAAGTTATTAATAATTTCGACAACCGGATAAGTTGCCCTGAAAAGATTAATAAATAGTGATCGAACGACTTCCTGTTAAGATAATACTTTTAAAGCTAATGCCGGATTTTTTTTCAGTTTCATCTCCGTTGCAATGCACCAGCAGCTATTGCTGCTGAGTTCGATTGTCGCCCTCCTCTTCTTCAACTCTTCAGTCATTTCAACAGATTTTCGTGCATTCGGAAATCTACCCAACGAATTCCTCCTCACTGATGACACTCCTTCAGATCACCTGGTTGGCAAGGTGCAAGCCCCTCTAGGCAGTTCCATCACATTCCCACCCGCCAGTATTATCAGCGCCCACCGGCAGCCGTGGCACTTCCAAATCTTCCGACCACACAAAGTTCCTGGACGGCTGTTCCGTATTGACCCGGAGTCTGGTGAACTCTATACCCTTCAGACCATCGATCACGAGGCCTTATGCACCGGACCCGAGGAGGAGGAATGCACTCTGGCCTTTCAGGTCACAGCGCAGTCCAAAAACTCTCCCAGCGTACCCCACTTTATCGATGTCAAGGTCCTCATTGTGGACCGAAATGACCACGTGCCCGAGTTTCCTGACCCAGGGTTCGTGAACCTCTCAGTACCGGAATCCACTGAGGTCGGCGCACGGTTCCCCTTGCCTCTGGCTCGCGATCCCGATACCCGACAGTACTCCGTCAACGCCTATGTGGCCGATCCAGAGATCCCTAGTGAATGGTCTCTCGTGACTGAAACCGCTAATGGCGAGGAGAATTTTATTTACTCGAAGGTATCACCAACCTCCTCTTCTTCCAACAGAATAACCGGTCTCTACCTCAAGTTGCAGAAGCCACTAGATCACGAGGCAAAGAAGAAATTCGCATTTAAAATTCGAGCTCTAGATGGCTCGGAGACTAATGATTTTGCTCCGATCAGCAATAGAAAGGATATCCTACAAGTTTACATTTACGTAGAAGACATTAATGATAATGGACCTGTGTTTAGGCCACAGAGGAAATCTTACTCACTAAACCCATCTAAAGCGCAACTGAGTAACTGGATGGTAACGTACACGGCGACAGTGCCGGAGAGTGAGTGGATAAAAGATCCCATCCTAAAGCTGGTTGCTGATGATTTAGACGGCCCTGCAAACTCAAAAGTCGGGTATTACTTCGCACCCGCGACTAGCAAGCAAGTGCAAGAGTACTTCAATCTAAACCCCCTTAACGGCTATTTGTTCCTACGAAAACCTCTAGACTATGAGCTTCAGTCCGAATTTTCCTTCCGAGTTATTGCAACTGACATGCCAGAGGAAAGTCCTCGTAGTGGTATGGTGCATGGTCACCCCTTTCAGGCCTCATCGAACCTGCATACCGCCACAGCACAGGTTGTGATCGCGGTCACAGACACTAATGACGAGGCACCAGAGATTGAGGTGGATTTTATCTCCAGTGAGCCAAACACATCGCCTCTCGCGATCAAGTATGCAGAGATCGAGGAGAATGCTGCGCCGCCGCAGTTCATTGCAAGTATCCAGGCGACTGACAGGGATGCTGGGCTAAGCGGGCAGGTGAGCTGTGTGCAGCAGCCAGTGGTGGTGCTGTGGCCAAAACCGACAACGGCCGTAAACTCCACTACTTCACCATTCCAGTTGGATGAGATTCGCCAGGAAAACGGGCGAGTGCAGTATCGGTTACTGACGAGGGAAGCACTAGATCGGGAGGATGTGGAAAACGGTGGAGCCTACCGTCAGGTAAAGATAATCTGCGCCGACATGGGACGACCTCCACGGACATCTAGCACCTTCGTGAACATCAGAATTCGTGACAAAAACGACAACACACCCACGATTAATTTAAGACGATTAACAGATCAAGTTTACGGTTTGAAGTCCATTGAAGGCGATAAGTGGCCGTTTGTCTACGAAAATGCGCCAATTGGAAGCCTAGTCACACGCCTGAACGCCACTGATTTAGATGAGGGCGAAAATGGTCGTCTCACTTTTAGTTTTGTAGCTGATGAGCCACTGAGTGGAACCATTAGCCCTCTCAGCCTTTTCCAAGTCAACGAAAGGACAGGAGATATTACAACCTGCATGGAGATAGATAGGGAGGCTTATGATCCACCTCTCTCAAGTGTTGTTTTGCATGTCAAGGTTTCCGACAACGGCATGCCTCCAAAGTCAGCGACTCAAGAAGTCAGGATCTACATTCTTGATGAGAACGATAACGACCCAGTATTTCAAAGAACTGAATATCAATTTCATGTGATGGAGAATCTTCCCTCAGGTTACGCTATAGGTGAAATCTTAGTCACAGATAAGGACGAAGGAGAGATAAAGCTAAGTTTCGGAATGCAAAGCTACGGTCCTCTTCCATTTACCATCTCGCCCAGTCCATTTTACAGCGAAAACGAACATGGAGCTTATTCTATGACGCGGTTTATTTTAAATACCACCAGACCCCTTGACAGAGAAGTGGAACATAAGTTTAAATTTACCCTTCTCGCAACGGATGGATTTGGTGGACATGGTAGATCTAGATCAGGCACAGCTACAGCCACAGTTGAAGTTATTGTTGAGAATGAAAATGACAACGACCCTGTAATAATATTTCCACAAAAGCAAAATAAAACTTTTTACCTTTCCTGGCGAGAGAAGAAGAATTTCGAGCTTCTTACAATTAATGCGAATGACAAGGACCCCTCTGAAAATCCCCACATCTTTGACCTCTTGAAGGGTCCGTTGGACGTTCAAATGATAAATTACAGTAGCGAAAACGAAACGAAAAAAATCGCCGAGGTCACCCAGAGCTCCGACTTTTTGGACATTGAACCAACGACAGGAATAGTATTTCTATCCCGTGACATGCGAGAGGAGGACAAAGGGGTACATATCTTCAAAGTGCAAGTCACTGACGCCGGTGTCCCCCCACGATCCACCTCGATAACTTTTTTTGTGCTAGTAGACGACTCTTCACCTAGATCACCGCTCCACGAAAGCAATGCGCAAGTGACTAAACCTATTAGTAAACCCACTGTGAATGCTGATCGTTCACTCCCAGAGGAGCCAAGTAATATCATCAACGGTAATCAGGTCAGCGACCAAAAACATCCCCCTGCTGTTAAAATCAAACAGAAGCCAAGAATTGCGGGTGATTTAATTGTTCTCCTCGCTTTGGGTTTGGTCTTTCTTCTTCTCATTGCGACACTGGGTCTTGTCGTCTACTTCCGCTACTGGAAGAAGCAAACCCATTTGGCCCAACCCAATGGCAATCGAGGCTCATTACTGTTTGCCAATCAGGTAAATCGCGGCGGAAGCACATGTATGAAAGAGATTAGGGTGCCCACAGCAAAGCAAGATCAATGGCTATGCACTAGCAATGGATCTATAATTGGCGTTCATTCCCCATCCCAGCTGTTGAGTGATGGAGATCAACTGAAAAATTCCTTCCCAACAGTCATTTCTTCATCGGACAGCACTGGAAACATCTACTATAAGGCAAAAGCAGATACTCTAAGGTCGGGGAAAAGTGGAAATGAAAGTGCAGCTGCATATTCTTCCCTTTCGCCTGTAACTTCAGTGGTGCTAAAACCCACCTTGGCGCCAGGTTGTGAGGGATACTTGCATCCTGAGTCGCAGCTTGCATACTACGCTCAAAACATTCACGTGTTGGGGCCTCAATCCAAAGATCGCTCAATCCTCCTGCCGCAAAGAAATACGATGGACAGAAACACTTTTAGGAACATTGCGGCCATTAAGCAACAGCTACAACAACAGCACCAGAATGAAGTGCTGGTGATTCCGCCAGTTTCTTGGGATTGCCAATCAAGAAGCGACTCCTCACTGAAGCGGGAGGAGTTAGGAATGATGCCACAGACACAGGAAGGGAGAAGCGAGGCAGATGTGAGTCCATTTTGCTCTCCTTTTGCTTGAGTAAATTAATCGCATACGCTGATGACACGATGATGGCTGTTGGTGTTGTGGTTGTGATATTCGCATTTCTATGCCCGTGTGGTGAACAATTTGCGCGTCCATCTGCCTCGCTCTCACTATCATTTCCCATTTCGACCTCTTTTTATACTTTATGCCCATAATAAACAGCAAATGTATTCTCTCCAACATTGGTAGGGTTTTTACGCCATTGGAAGGGACTTTATTTTCCTCAACCCCCTTAATTACTCAAAACCGTCATCCATCAAGACTCGATCTTTACTAATCGAGCATGATAGTTTGTTTAATGTATTTTTTTTTAAAGAAACTGCATAAGAAACCTAAAGGCTTGCAAATATAATTTTATCGAAGCCAAATGCTTTTGCCACTTCTCCGAGTCACCCATTTTAATAACTGTACCCAATTTTATAAGAACACCGGGTGAAGAGTCAACGAGTTTACCGAAGAATATGAACAAGGGAAGCGATTGAAGTGCTTCCGTTTCGGTGCTTATTAACTAAAAGCAAGTTGGGTATCACTTACCACAAAATCTGAAACCATTCACTTCTCCGTTATTTCCAAATGTGCGATATGAAGAGTGGTATATATGTCCCTGAAATGAGAAGCGGGAGTTGCTCCTTTAAACCACTGTCTCCATTGCAAAAGTTGACCCGCGCAAAGTTGAATATCGGGTTTACTCCAAAGGTTTGCCACGAGTATGTGGAACATGCGTATGCGCTGGCCAACAAGGGAGAAAGTACATAAAGCATTTAATGAACGTATGCGCATGCTGCTACACGAAATTCACATTCAGCAGAAGGATTCTCTCCCCTTTTGCGTTCCTTCAATTCCATATTTATGTGTGCGTATCCATGCCCCAGCAACGACTTCGAGTTAATCTTTCCAACACCCGATGAATCCTATTAGGATATGAAAAGAGCAGAATTATTAAACTAAATGTATTCAAGGTCCAAACTTTCTTTTGTAAGTAGTCCACTTTTGCATCTTCGCTCATTTGTGATTTGTATTCTTCATTCATACATTCGGTAAAAGTATGGTTCTCTGAAGATCTGCCATAATGATGTGACTGATTGCACCACCTGCACAATCAGAAGAGCCTAGAAATTGGGGAGATTAGGACAAGGAGAACAGATGCAAATAATAAATCATAGGCATCATTATTGTACCTTGGCAGTGCATTTAAATGTGTGATAACTTTTATGTAAGGATGTGCTCCATTAAGAAGAATACAAAATTTCCTGATGTAATGGAATCATGCTTCAGTGAAAGTAAAATGAAATAGCTCCCAGTGCATGGCATATACGAATGCTCGAAAAGAAGCCTATGAGACGTCAAAGGCAGCCACATTTTGTCTTGCCTAGATAAATTGAGACAGCAGGAATGTTTTATGGGCTATAAGTGACAAAAAAGCAAGAATGGGACAAAGTAGTTTAAGAGAAGCGGGTGCTTGTGAAGATTCGCGAAAATGAACACCTCTTATAGAGGGGAACTGTAGAATGTAATTTGATTCGATGCATTCTGAGGCCAACTTGCAAATCTGGATGCCATAATGATTAATCCAATTTCAGTAACTACGGTAGTCTTGAGCACGTCAGCCTTGGCGCCACTGAAAAAGAAATCGTAAGTTACCTTGCCACAATGACAGCACCGGAAAGTGAAGATTTCAATGAAAAAGAAATCACTGCTGTGAAGGAGTGAAGAAAAACTCTTCCGAATACAATGGTTCTTTATGGGTTTCTATCGCAACGAAATAATGGAACCAATTTTTTTTAAAGTAAACATCATGATACGTTGCCGTAAATGGGTGCCACGTTGCGGATTTTAGCGTGAGTTTTCAAAACAGAGGGGTTGGAGGGGCTCAAAAAGCTGACAGGGCTGGTTCACGTCCGGCGAAGAAGCAGGATGCCTTCATTGTCTAAGCAGAGAGATGGGAATGTATGAGAGAACAATTGCTAAAACTGCTCTAAGGTCGCAATAAACCATTGGCCCGATGGCTGCACCGGAAATGACTTTTTCTGGCCGTATCATTCATTGTGTACACATTAAAGGGAGGAATTTCGCCCATTCTTAGCATGCGAAGGAAAGTGATATCTTGTTAACAACGGCCGTATAAATCAAGTCAAAAGTCCTCACTAAGCTTCTCAAAAGAAGTTAAAATATTTACTGAAAACGTTAGAAAAGTTTGAGCTATGTAAATGCCTCTGGCGATCCTCTCATGCGCGTTCCAAACACCAGCTGATGTTTGTGAAGAATGCGTTGTATCTTCGTAGCTTTATGGTGAGTTCCTTTTGACGTTTAAGCTAGTCACGGATTCACGTCTCTACGCTGGCTCATTTTTCGAAAGCAAAGTTTTGTGCAGTGCCAAATAGAGGGTCCAGTACAAATTACCAAAATCGAAGAGGGGATTCATGCTACCTGTAAACCACTGCCAGTGTATCCTAGGATCATTCAGGTTAATATTTATGACAATAATTAGTAGTCCACTTTATATGTGAGTAAAATGCTAACGTTTGATAAAGCAAGCCACTATACCCACTAATAAACACCAAAAGCTCGTGCTGAATGCCAGGGTTATGCACGCAGGGTTTTTAGAAGTCCACGATATCGGAGATAAATTTGGGAGCTTAAATTTGTCCCGTTAAAATGTAGTATCAAAGAAAATTCAAACTATCAACCACTTTTAGCTATCAAAATAAAGAGAGAAAGCAAGTTGCGGATTCTGCCAGTTAGCAAAAAGGTAAACATTAAAGAGTGGTCAAATTAGTGAAGCTTGAGTGCATGAGACGTCGTAGTTGATAGATTTAGCAGAACTATTATCTTACCTAAGTAAATTATAAGAAATATGAGTTGTGCTATGTGGATGAGGGTGGGTCTTTTGATTGAGCAAATCGATGATAAAAAGGACTCATGAAAAATTTAATTGAAATTTCCCATTTTTTGGGGGAAAAGTTGTAGTTGTTTGATTTAAAGTAGGCTGAGATGAAGAACAACACCTGTACCTGCCCACTTGATAGTACGCTCGCTATTGTACATTAGAAGTAGTTCGTTTCAGGTCACAGCTATCGGGATCGGACAGAAATCACTTTAATTAGCTAGAAGTCGATGCCTTTGTCTTTGCTTCTATGCTCTCTGTGCAGCCCGTGACACGGTTTGCGATGGAAACATTGTTGCCCTGCGGATTAATCGATGGAAGTGGTGCTGGTTAAAACAGACATGTCTCGTTTTTTCCTTTATCTTGGCTCTTTGGCAGGCTACCCGACGCCTTCCTGCTTTTGCAAGCAAGGTGACCACACGCAAAATCTAGACTACAATGTACTCCAAATCTTTTGAGGAGACCGATAAATACTTTTTCTGTTATTGGCAAGTATTCCTGTCTGCAGACCTGGGGAACTGTGCTGGTTTGCAAATTACGTACATTCACTAAATAGTTTATGAGGAAAATTTGTGCTGGCAATTTCGAAATCAGCGTGTAGAGCACTTAGAGTTGAAAAAGGAGTTGGCAATTGTTATCCCACTTCAATAATCAAAAGCGCCTTAATCTTCAACATGTGTGGAAGATTCGCCGTCATTTTATTCTGGACCAATTAGGGCGCCTAATTTCTCAGGCAACACAAGTCAAAGCACCAGAACAACCGGACGGCTGCACTGCACCTTTCGCAGGACCAGAAATTGCGTCTCTGCTAATAGTTTGGTGAGAAACGATGGCCATGTGTGAAGAAGTGGTTTTTGGACAATCTGGTAAGTTACCATGACTGATTCAAACTATGGGGTTTAATGAGACTTAGGTCAGCGCACTACTAGACCTAATCAGCCTGTTCATTTTTACCCATTTATTGCTACGATGAGATTGGATCCAATGATTCAAATTAAAACTTATTTGTGGGGCTACCTTGTTTTCAAAAGGTGGACCCCATAGATGGCGAGCAACTAATTGAGTAAATTGAAGACCTAAGATAACAATTGATTGAAGGCCTGGGGGAAGTGATTTTGTTGAATATTGCATTGCCTTTATTTGCATATAAAAAAGCTCCTTTTCGATGAAGCTTTTAGTTGGTGGTCTCCATAATAGGAAAGAAGTCCTGCCACCTGCAAAAGAGATAGAACAATGTGGCCGGATAAAAATTGTTCATAATGAACACTGTGTAGATAATGTGAGTTCCACAATTCTCAATAGAACGAATAGAACGTCCCTCTCTGTAAGCAAAAAAATGGAGAGATAGCCATTTGAGAGAGTTTGGAAGGGATAACTAATAGGAATTTTGAGTTGGGGATTTGCTCTTTCCTTATTGTGGCTAAAGACCGCGCCTGAAGTCAGCACATAAGCAGTCGCACAACCGTCGAGGACTTTTCCGGCTCAATTCTCTGCGTGAATATAACAAATTGGGACCTTTGTAATTTAAGATAGCATTTGCAGCCGTACCTGATCAGATTAGATATCCACTCTGAGTCTGCTTTTTAACGAGACCGCATAGCGAATGCGGGACATAGTACGAAAAGTCCGTGAGGTTGGGGAAGCCAGTGCCATTAAGGGGGTATGTTCGAATGGTTCATATGTATGGGAAAATAGCTCAACGCAGTGAGGCGCTAACTGAGCGTTTTCTATCCGAATATGCAAGGCGGCCGTTTCTGCACCCATATTTTGCTTGCAAAGTCTAAGACTCGAAAATTCTATTAAAATGCAATATCGAAGTCTGTTATGTTATTTGATCCTACCAGACGGCAATTTAGTCTACCAGAAGGTCATTTTTTTACTACCTCGATCAATATTGTGCTAAGTACGTACCACCTTAAAGTGCTAAACATGGACATCGTTGCTATGTGGTTTGGCTGAGGTCAGGGAATGAATGCATTTTAGGACATGATAGATACCCTGCACTCTGGCTAAATTTGGAGAATAATATCTCAATTTGTAGCCAAGGTAGTCCATTGATCCCTCAAACTAAAATTATAAAGGAAGTCGGTTTGCAATTTCAAGACCGTCGGTGAATTGGATAATTTCCAATTCAATCGAAATGTCGGAATTTTTAGCCCTACGATCTATTTTGAAATCACTTTTTGAAAAGGGAAATTTTGCGTTTTTTGAAAATGCTACGATCAACTAAAGAGTGACAAGAAATTTTGATAAGGCCGGCAATTTGGGGAAATTATTTAGCTTTTAGTCCTCCATAAAGATGCCTATCTCGCCCCTCTCGCTTACAGGGACTGCTTGCGGTGCGCGGCCTCGCGTCGTGGCTCAAGCGATTGTGGGCACGCATGAGATCAAGTGGGAGAGCAGAGCTGGTGAAATCAGGCAGTGAATAAGTGTTTTGGGTGAAGATACTTAATGAAGTGTGAAGCCAATAATCTCTCTTCAATTTGCATGATTTGTCAGGATACCAATCATTGTGTGCAATGAGTTAAGTTATCTAAACTTTTTTGTAGTTTTAGCAAACTAAAAATGGACTATTAGAAGCGTCAAATCTTAAAACAACATTGTAAAAAAACAACTTTTGGTGACAAATTTCATTTGTGTTCAATGTTACTTATTTGTGGGCTCCTGAAAAACTTTCAATGAATAAATGAAGCATGTGCATATTCTAATATCCATAAAGCCGGAATGCAGAAAATAGCGAACTACCTTATTAAGACAGCAAGGCCTTCTAGTAACCATATCTGACATTGTAAAGTTGTGCTTCAGCCATCCTGGTGCGCCATCGGTAGGTAGCAAGGTAATTGTCCTAATTCTAAGTGCTGCGTCATCACGCTAAAGGGACACAGTACGCTGGAATTAAATGCTTTTATAGTTTAAAAATATCCAAACTATCTTAATTTGTGGGGAAAAATTTTACAATAAGATTGAGCACTGGCAACAGTTTGATTTGGTGTGGAAGGAAAGGGAGGATGGGATCTTAAAACGACAAATAAATATTCGCTTACCAATTACGGCAGACTAACAGCTTGAAAAAGAATGCCATGAAAATGCTTGATAAAGAAAGGCATCGCCCTTTTATTTTATGTCATTTCCGCAAAATGCGCTGACGCTGTAGCTAGACGTTCGTGAGAAGGTCTGCTCGCATAATTGATTTATATTGTTAATAGAACCTGAAAAAATGGAACCATTTTCTTGTCAAATTCTGATTGCTGATGCGGATAAGAGTTACTTGGACCCTGCGACCCCACAGGTCACACATTACTAAATCAACTCAGGATTTAGTGATAGCCTATTCATTCTCTTCATGGCTCAAAGCGTGGCAATAATTTATGTGCTGCTCTTCTCGCTCGAGCCTAGCGTCCATGTGTGTTCGTGTGATTGATGATGCCAGCACACACCAAGCAGTTCGAAGGAAGAATCGGGCATTTGCTGATCTTTAAACTAATAATGAAAGCAACGCACACGAATGTTAAAAAACTTGTGTTCCTTGAATCCATGATCCTATAACCAGTCGCTCGGTTTGCACTTAGCCACTTCATGAAGTACAAGAGACTTCTCCATGATTCACAGTGAATTTCTCAGATTCGTGTAAGCACATTCTCACTGAGAGCTTGTTTTGTTTTAAAATAGATTAATATTAAAATCGACGTTGCCATGGTGACCATCACTTTGAGGTGTCTTCCCAATTGTGTATGTTTCAATTAGTTAGTTATTGCGTAAAATTTGCTTTCAACATGTCACACCGCATCTGCCAGTGCGAAGAAGACGTGTAAGATTACCTAGTCAGTCATCAAATCTATGATGACTCTCTTCTTTTGTACCCTCCGAAACAAGGATCGTAAACACCATAGAATTCATTTCCTATTTGCGTGCGTGCATTGATCTCTTCCTCCTCTCTTCCACTGTACTAAGCGAATCGCGAAAGGGAGTACCACTGCGTGGTTTTTAAGCCGCCTGTCTTCCTGTCTAGGCAGCCATGACTCTTATGCCACTTGTTATCCAGGCTGGGGGAGTGGTTGCTTTATTTGTCCAGTCTAGTTACAATGAGTTTAACTACCGCCTCAAAAGTCCAAGATGGTTCGTTACATGGGCTCAACTTTATGAACTGTCATTTGAATGGAGGTGTGAAACTTGAAGGAGAGGGAGGATAGGATGGAGAGAGAGAGAATACGCACTATGACAGTGTCATGAATAACGATATTCATTACCCACTATGGATGGTCATTAAACCGCAGTTAGCTACCTGCACATTGTATCGCTACGAACACAAATTAAGAATAATGCAATAAATTTAAGACATTTCCACTAGAGTATGGGTTGATGAACCTGCTATGATACTAATGGGCCTTACAAGAGAATTCCCATGTGATTTTTCGAGAAGTTATTACAGTTTTGGCTAGCTTGGCAGTGTGACGGTAGCTTTGCTGTTTCATAGATGTGGTGACAAAAGCATGTGGATTTATGCTGTGAATAAAAAAATAAATTCTGTGGGAATTAGAAAGGCGAAGTAGTGCATACGGACTTGGAAGAGGAAAACAAAGACAATTGCTCACCTCTCCTCATGGTCAGGCAATGAATAGGAAGTTGGAACAGTCGTTGCTACCTAATTCAATTTGCAAACAAAAGTTATTGCACCTTTTTTCGTGAGTGAAAAAGTGACTTTCTTATTACTGCTGGATATTTCATCTCGAAGTTCGGAAAAACCCCGAAGTAGAAACTGATTGGTTTAACTGATCCACTGTAATTTAATACAGCAGAAATAAATAGCGAAAATTAATTAAGCGTGCATAGTATTGGCGAAAAACACATTTCAGGTATTTCCCAACCGCTTTTTATGCGCTCACCAAAGCAAAGAACCTTAGTTTTTTGCAAGTTTTGTCTCTAATCGGTATACTTGGTGATGTGCAATGTTTTTTTCAGCAACAACGTGCGCCCTGTGAAGGGCGCAATTTGTTGAATAAGAACACATTTAATAAATTCGGCTGGGACCTATTCTTTGTTATTGCCATCGTGCTTTTTATACGAAGTTACATAAAATATAAATCAACATATTGGGTACCAGAGCATTTCTTTATTATCCATCAGTTAGACAACGATTTAATGCACAGGACCTTTTACTCGAGGAATGGTTGTTAATTTGTGTCCAGTATAGACATGTGGATTGTAATAACCGGCAAGCGGCGCTTCAGCATAATCCAAAACCAAAGGGTTCTGAGAAGAAAAGGATAAGCGCAATCGACTTTAAACTCTGCAACTGGGGCAAAAATTAGGAAGTGAAAAGAAAGAAACTAGAGTCTCCTCCTTTTCAAAACATCGTCAAAGAAATCTTGGTCCTTTCTGATGCTGACAGTAAATTTTTACGGGATGCGAAAATCGGAATAATGCAAAATCTATTAAGTATAACAAATTAAAAACCTGATTACTTTTGATTTGTCGTAGTGGGAAATAGGCAATGTATGCAACGAGTCATGGGAAAAGAAATGTGCATTAAACTCAACACACTTCAGTGTGATTTTGGCTGCGCAAGTAAACAGTTTGGCTAAATTAAAGCAAATGACTAAATGATTGCAATCGGAATTTTGTACCTATATAAAGCAAATTAAGCCTCGTTCAGTCACTTTTTTCTGATTCACGAATAGTGGGACTTTGTTCCGGATAAGCCAGAGATGCTGAATACACTCAAAACCATCATTTTCGTAGTTTTTTAGCAAAAAATTTGCAAACATTTTTCTCTCCGACGTTACCTAAACCATTAGACGCGGAGACCATTCATGTGCCAGATAGAGACCGATGAGTAACTCAGAGGAAGACACTTAATTATTGTGGGCCCCCAGCACCCTTCCAAAAACCATTCGCAACACATGACGCCCAAAGGCGACAGCTGTTCTCCGTCCTGCCGATTTTGGCTCAGGTCTGTCCAGTTCAGTTCACTCCAGCCAGTCAGCCACCCACTTACTCCGGCACAGTTGTGTAGTCCCATGCAGCCAACGTGCCGATAACGCACAAATTCATTCAAACCCTGTTTTGCCGGCGGTCCAGTTGTGCCCTGATTAATGGGTGGCACCAGCGTCACTAACCAGCAAACAGGCCCCAATTAGGCCCCTGCGGGAATGCAATGTATGCACATCCCGAGGTGTATGAAGTCGAGCCGGATCATGCTCTTCACATTAGAGGTTGAAGATAGGGGTGATCAGCTGCGCTAAACTTGATGCCATATCACTTAAAAGCGGTAATCACAAAGGTACACCTATAGGACCTTACGAAATCAAGATGATATAGCATGGTAATCATTTATAAATTACAAGTTATACTTTAATTTATCAAGAAATAGAACGATCGAGAAGGTACCACTACAATGATTTATCTACTCGTCTGCATGGAGAAAGTTTGCTTTCTGCTTGATCGCAGACATTTATCATGACTCAAAATGATCTCAACTGTTCATAATTTGATAAGCTAACAATGTACATACATATGACCAAAGCTTTTTAAATCTCCTTAGCACGCATTTTTGGCACATCTCATTGTGCTTAGATCATGGTGCATTAAGCTTTCTAGTTTACACATTCCATTGAGAGCTACAGACGATAGACAAAATTTTACATTAAATTACTATTAGCTTTGTGGAATAGCACAGATTTCCTATTTGCATGATTCGGAATAGGTAAAATTGGGTTAATTTTAGGCAAATGTTTGTGGTTGCTGTTGAAATTTTAAATAGGATCTAGGAATGCTTACCGCCATCGAAGAGCTGGATTGTGTGGTCACAAAGTAGAACTGAGGCGCACATTCTGTTGGCCTTTTGATCCCTAAATCTTGCTGATTTCATATTTTCTAATGTGTGAGGACAGGCGGAATAAATGTATTCCTTATTCATTCATCGGAAGAGATATTCATGCCCTGGCAGGCTAATTTATACAGAGCTTCCCTTCTCTACCTCTCTAGCTTACATTTTCCTTTCCCTTGTCATCTTTATGGTTTCCTGCCTCTGCGTCAGTGACGATGGAAAGGGTGGTGCGGTGGCGGACAGATAAGAGCAGGAGAGGTGCCACGCATCTCACTTTAGTGTGCGGTAGGAACACTTCTTGCCCTTCGTCTTCTCTATGATGCAAATTACTTTTGGCAGCAAGATAAAACCACCTTCCGCGTCAGTTACTTCTGGGCAAACAGAGAAGAGGGAAGAGAGATAAGGCGGAAAATCCATCTCCATCGCTGCTCTCAACTTTACCAATAGCGTCCATTTTGTGCTAATACTTTAAATATCCTATAAAGAGGCCTTATCACAAAAAAGAGGGAAGCATAAGGTTAATCTAAAACGTTGGCCATGACAGCCAACAAACTTTTGAGGCTGTCTCAACTCTCATCTGTTACTGATGTAACGTTACTTTAACTGCAAAGCAGCAAAGTTGTCTGGCCGATTCTGGTAGGATATGACGCAAATATTTATGAAACCTCAAGACTTCAGCCATAAACCCCACTTGGGATAGTACAGGGATCACAAAAATAACTGAAGTCAAAAAGGGATCTATGTACTTATAATTTTAAATGAAGGATCATTGCAAGAATGCTTATTTTTAGATCTGTTTTTTTCTAAAATAGTTTATTATTGAATTAGCATTAACGTCGGGATGGTCTTATTGCAACTTGAGGGAAAACAGGTGGGCGATTGGAAGACTCAGCATCACTGCTGTTAAGTAAAAAATGCTTTTATCACTTTTTTCCTTATTGTCACCCAGTTCTTGCCTCAGCTTAGTCTGCATCGGCATCAAAATCACTATCCTTCGGCCTCGGGTAGGAGGGCGCAGCAGCTGTTTCTTGTTGATATCCTGAATGCAGTTTACGCACGTTTTCCGGGAGGTAGAAGGAAAGTAAGGCAGGTTTTTAATGTTTCTCTTGCAAAAAGTGCTTAATGAATTGTATTTCATGCTGTAAGGAACTAATGAAGCATTCCCATAAATGGGCAGACTTCGAAAAAATATGGATGGAAACAGTGACATCTGCGGGTGGGCTACTTAGCTAAGCTAAGAGACGAATCGATGCATTTGGCAGAAAGCTTATAAATCGCCTTGCAACAGTTCGCATTTTTATAAACACTCAAATCTAATCACACTGTTTTAATTTTTTCCGAAATTCGGAGAATCTTTAAGTGACAAGCTTCATTGGGGTGCTGTGTTAAATTTCATAAAATCAATGCCCATTTGAGACATTCTATGTTATCAAGACACAGAAGCTGCACCCCTTGAAAGGAGGCATATCTCCTAGATTATCTTTTGACTTAAATTTATGCAAACATTGATTTTGACTTTGGTCACATCCGCGTGACCTTCTAACTTTTGGAATGCGCTAAACGCTCCCAGTAAATGCGCAGATTTGTCAAAGGTCTTTATGAAATAAATGTTACTTTTGGGCCGATCCACAACACCCTAAATAAGTTTTGCTTGGCACTTTTACTTGAAGTTTTTTAAGGGAATTTCATTGCTCGATTTTTTATAGCGGATCACTGGGACGGTAATTATTGCGGAGGCAGCTAAAATGCTTTGAAACGTGGTGGATACTATCAAATTTCAAATGTCGCTAGTACCGCAGTCCTCAAGCTATGCAATTACGCATTCAATGTTAGACATGCAATAAGCAACAGTAGCTTTTCCATAGACTTCCCTTGTAAATGCTTACATTGGGTCATTATTACTGTTACTTCAAGGAGACAATGACACTTATAAGTTGATTTAGCTCATTTAACCGTCATTATCATTGTTTATGTGACAAATTCTTGTTCTGTTACAGCATGACTACGGTTACAGTTCTTAAAATTCATTTAAAAATACTTTACAAGACACAGCTTTGAGTCCACTCGTCTTCGGAACGGCTTTAAATGAAGCACAAAATAAGAGAATTGGTTTCCTTGATGGAGTTTGAAAAGGTTAGTGACAAAGCAAAATATCATGGGTCGTTGATATGCTCATATGTGCCTTTATCATTAGCGCACTTTCACCACTTAGAAACTGTTTTTGGGTGTATGAAAAGGAATCATTTCCTTCTCAATAGATATCTGCCTAGTTGTTTGGTGAGCAAAAAATTCTGAAAAGGAGTAAGTTAGGCTCAGTAGTAGCGCAAGCAAAAACGAAATGTTATCGCAGCTTTGGAGCGCAAACACACAACTTCACAAATAAAAACTGACATATAATATGATTGATGAATTTTACTGGGGGATAATTGACATTCTTTCGCATGCCTCCTCCATAGGATATCACTTTTACACGATACATTCCGTTAGTTTACTTTTATTCCACCTGATAAATAGGACACTTCCCTTAACTTGCTCGTGATTTCTTTTTAAAAATTGGACTAAGTCAGATTATCAGTTAAAAGTGAAGCAAAGAGAAGGATCTAGTGGGAAAAGAAGTGAAGTGTTTCGCCCTCCCACCTTCCAAACACGTCCCTAAGGAGTAAAATGCTCAATTGGTTGAGGAAGACTTGAGTAGCCTGACACTACGCCGTTTCGCTTGAATAATTTTTACAAGCTGACTTTTTTTAATGAAGTGGACGGTCCATGCCTCAAGCTTAGGAGCAGTCATTAACACCATGCATTCATGAGTAGCCTGGACTACTTTGACATAATCTGCCATTTCGCCTTAGTCCATTATGCTTTGCATTAAAATTAACAAGACAGGACTGGTAAATATTATTCGTTGATAGCCTCCTACCTTTCACTTTTTTAATACTATTAATACACATCTGCAGATTCTGCAAGGCAGAAAATAGAAGGGGAGCATTGCCTCAGTGACGACGGCAGAAGACTCCAAACTCTCCTCTCGCCTCTTTTTGAGTGGGACAATCCAAGTATAGAAGGCACTTCCACAAATTCACTCACGAGAACCAATAACAGTAGTGGCGGAACCACTAGAACATCGGCGCATTTCTACCAGAAGCAAAGGTCGACATTAAGCCGTGCAGAAGTTGCTGTGAAGAATCTGTGGACAAGCCACATCTGATTTGCATGATGTTTGGTTTGTTTTAAATAAAATAACTTTGCAGTCGGAAATACATTGCTATATTCCTTTCATTATTTGAATACAGTGCAGTCACTAGTGCTAAATTTCGATGTTTCTGAAAAATGTTGTTGTCTTTTGCATGAATAATGGTGATTTAGAAAAGGACTGGTTTCAGTATATTCGATTCAAATATCTTTATGCAGCAAATTTCTCAGAAGAGAATTCTATAGTTGTTGTTTTATGCAGGTTCGTTCAGTGCACGAAACCACTGTTAATAGGACTTACTATAAAGCGTGTGTCTATGAAGTTTCTCGCAATTAATTATAAACTAAAATAATTGGGCAAAAGTCCAATTCCAAAAGGGTGTAAGCACAGTTTATGTTTTTTTTCAACACATGACTACTCAAATGAAACATTCGCTAGAAGAGATTGGATGACAACTAAAAAAGTCTTTGCCAAGTTTGTACAGTGGCCAGGATCTACCGAATCAGAGGTGGTAGGACTAAATTGTCTCTGGCGCGTGAACGGATTTCGCTGTTGTGGTGGGTTTCGATAGGCGCTGTAAAATCACCGAAACCATTGTACTCATCTTTCTACTGCAGAAAGATGTTTGTGTCACACCCTTTCTGGCTCAAAATCGTTGACTCACCATTTATCCGCCTTGCAGTACCTGCATCAAATACAGTGAGCGTATCAGCATGTTAAATTCGTTAGGGTAGGAATTACAAGACTTCATCGCATTTTGCCTTTTTCTTGTTTGTACCTCGATTTTTGTGTGCGCATGTATAACAGAACGCAACAGTTGTCCATTTTAAAAGGAGAAGTAATTATCCTTTCCTACATGCAGAACCTTCGACAGCTTTGAACGCATAAGCAAGCATAGCTGTACAGTGTGTGCCCTAATATCTCATGTAAAACAATGAAATTCAGATGTGTTCCATGTTAAAATTAAATTAAAAGGAATGTATCCCACCTGAATGAAGTCATTTACCTAATCAGATACTTTTTACCCTATATAACGTTCATAGTAGGTTGCAATGCAATGGTGTTTGCGTTTCTCACTTTTACCTTTGTTTGAGCAAAGTGGCGCAGGTTTAGAGAACATCAAGATTGGAGAGGGTCGGAGTTACTTTCTTCCTCAATGGCCAAACGCACTTGCGCCGCCTTTTGGTCGGCGTAAAAGGTTCGTCAGTCACCTGAAGGGTGTATTTAGATACTCTAGCATTACAGTGGCGCTTTTTTACTGATAACAACGGTAGCTTATATCATACTTCTTAAAACTCATTAGAACCTGATCTTAAATTGCTTGGTAAGCTGTAAGCCTCGGTAAGGCGGTGAAAGACCTAGCAGCGCCTCATTTAGCTGTGGTAAAGTATTTGTAGTTTTCTGGTTCCATGCTGTAGAAATGACCATATAGCATTAAATATGCATTTAAGCAGGTGCGCACCTACCTTTCGTATGCGAGGTTTTAATTCCTAAATTTTATCCGACACTTTTTCTTTTCCTCCACCTTGCTTATTGCGAAACTGAGGTTTTTCGTACGCTCATCAAGTGTACATAATCTTCGTTTGAGCTAATTCATCACACAAAATATGCGTTTGTGATGCAGGCACTGAAAATGTCCCTTAAAGATAGGCTGTTGGAATTAGTTAATTTCATGTGACAGTTATGTTTTGTGAGGTACGATTAAACAATTAGTGTGTTCTCGTTAACCTTCATCTTACAAATATGAAACTCATATACCATTTGACTCATTAGCCGTCCTCTCCAGTCAAAGCTCATCATTACCCATGGCGCACTCCGAGTGCTTGTAAAGAAGATTTTTCCACGAATAAGATATGAACTTGATAGGTGTCAACATCGATGCACAAGTACGAGGTATTCAGAGAAGCCAAATTTAGAAATAGACTTCTGTGTCTTCTTACTAAAAGCTGATTTTTGACCAGAATTCGAAATGGTCGGATTTAAAATTAATGACTACGGTACTTTCTAAGCTCTTTTACCACAAATTAATCTAGAATGCATTTAGCTAAACGAAAAACTCGCCATTTTATTAATAATATCGGTCCCAAATTTGAAGTGACCTTTCTCATCTCACTGCACCGATAAGGCAAGGAAACCATTCGAGCGTCCGAACTGCCTTATGCGATTATCGGATATCAGAGGATTTCTTCCGCTTACTAATATTCTTTATTAGGATCGGCTAAAAATAACGAAGATTTACTTTTAGTATGGAGTGCTGACATCTCTAATTAATGCAAATCTATGTGTAATCAGTAGTTTTTCTGTAAGCCATCAAAATGCACACCGCAGTCCATCCTCCTCTCAGCAGCAGCGGTGGTGGCAGCGGCAGCACAATTTCGTTATCCGTGGCTCGGTTCAAACGAAACCGATCTTGGGCGAAAGTAAACAGGTCAAATAAGACTAAGATACAAAAGAAGGCGCTAAAACGACAGTGAACTTCTTCGACAATTACATTTTGCGTAGAAAAGGGGGGAGAGGACCCATTTAGAAGCGAACAGACAAAATTTTAGGCGAGATGTCAGTGGAGCTAATAGCATTATAAATTAATGTGCTTATGATGCGAAATGTACACACCGGTCTTATCTATTTCATTGGATCGTCGATAGACGCACCAATTTTCAGCATCTGTACCCACGCAAATGCTAAGATTTGCCAATGGACTCTGGAAAATTGTAACATTCTAAAGCAGAATCACAATCACGATTTGGAAGTCAGTTATGCAGCAGTCAAAATTCAGGGGTTTATTTTAACTTTTCCCAATGTTCGGTTCTGAGCTAAGTATAACTATCGAAAATGGTTCCACCGATGAATTGGGATTTAAACTTATTAACAAAGAATAGCACCGTACTTTTAGCAAAATGGAAAGAATGGGCTGTGTTGCGCGTAAAAAGAATAAGTGGGACGGAAAGGAATTAAGCTGATCGGGCTGAAACAGAGGTAAGAGCTTGAATCACATGGGAAGGAGGAAAGGCAAACTGTCACGCCTCAGTTCTGACGCGATCTAAAGTATTCCTCTTAGTAAGCTACTTTATGAACAGTGCTTGTAACCTCCCATTCCAAAACACTGCTGCATGTTGCGTCTGTTAAGCGGTTTGAAATGAGCATAAATTTGATTGCATCAGAGATAATGCCCAAATGACCTGGGATGAGAAGAATCATTTGCAGATCGAGAAATCATCTACTAAATTCAACTGAACCCACATCCATGCAGAGCTTCAATACTGGCATTCTAGTCGGCTAATTACTCTCGACAAACCAAAACTAGAGTTCCATATTCAGTAAAAACATTCAGTATCTCCGCACTTAGAGCCCTCTTGCAGCCTCAATTTCCTATCCAAGGGAATAGGAATGTGAACGATAAATAGCAATAATTTTTAATGTAATTACAAAACGCTTGAAATCACTAGCTTTGTCCTGCTAAAATTTAAGTAGGTCTTTTTTGCATGTCGGGAACCCAGGAACATGAGTCATTTTTCGCTTTTTCTGCTTTAAACGAATTGTCAAATCCACACTGTTAAGGATAAAGCATTGAGGGAAGCAGAAAACTCTGTACCTTACAGCCAAATAAATTCTTGGTTCTCGCATTTTAAAACATAAGTACATGCATTTATTTCGTTTTAAAGAGCACAATTTCTTTCAGTTATTGCACAGGCTAACTTTTAACATTGAAGATAGGTAATTTTTTATAGGAGAGAGTTTGTGCCAATTTTGATTTTGAATTTAGCCCTTAGTCAGCATGCTTTAACTCTAAGGTGTGCCATGATTCATGCTCCACTAAGTTTGGTTTTAATCGTAAGTCGATCGCATTCACGTCCTCGTTTTTCGGAAATATCTCAAACGATCATCTCACTTGTGATGAATTCCAGGAGTGTATTTCACTTTTATTTAATCGACTTCATGTAGTTGTGACCTCAAAAGTTGCTGTACTTGTTGAAAGAAATTCAACTTACTTGGATGATTTATTAAGTTGAAAAAGATAATGCGAGTGAAACATTCAATGATATCATCGATTTATTGTGCAGTTACAAGCTTATTTTTACTAATAATATGTAAGTAGCAAGAAATTTAGTGCTCAACCGCGACAGTTTACTCGTTTACCAGGGCATAATCTTGGGAAGTACGGAAGGCAACTAAACATTGATGTATGAGCAGGCTGATGACCTTAATCAAATTTAGCATCATTACCATACAACAAGGGCCAATGCTGCATAATTTACGCGAATTCGTGCCAAAAGGCCAGGTGAAACGTGTAAGCTCGGAGGAATTTGTCAAAAATTGTCGTCTGAATGGTTCATATCCTGTCCGCACTTAAAAGAATTGCAATAGCTCTACTCGTTTCCTAAAAATAGGGAATGATGTTATTTTAAATTTAAGTTGCAAGGTCAAAACAGCTTGGAAACGGTTGGAGAATATGCATTATAAATTTTGTAAAATCGTTAGCCAATTTCAGCCAATTAATTAAGCTACCGTGGACTACAACATACAACGCTCCCGTTATTTAAAAAATTCAGCTTCTGAAATGCATACGTTTTAATCAGCCAATCTGTTAAATTTGCTTTTTGGTATTTTTCATTTGCAATCATTAAAACATCCACTTAGTTCTTCACTCACCTCTAAAGTTAATCAACTCAGACAAATGTTTTAGGTGAGAGGCAATCATTCGTTTGCGCGAACGACCTCAGTAAAATTAATAGAACCGTGAATAAAACCGCCATGACCACTCCAGCATGATGCATTCGCTTGAATAAACAACACGCGGATGCGTATTTCGTGTATCCGTAAGGTAATAGGTTTCCTAACAGGTCAAAGGATTTTTCTTGTTTTTTGTGTAACTGAACGCAAATTGCGTTCATGATAAAACTAGCATGGGTTGGCCTAGGCTTCCTTGTGCAAGATAATAGTTCTACACTCAATATTCAGGAGCTTGGAAAGTGCACTTGGAGCATTACCAACGGTAATATTATTCATGGATACATTGACCATGCTCACTCGACCACCAAACCTGAATATATTCACCAATTTTATTTACTATTTACTCCTCCATCTTTTTCAAATGCCAGTATCCATCGCACGCAAGGAGACATTATAGGTGTACATATTGTGAGTTGACGAATATTTTTTCAAAACACAATAGTCACTCCGTGTCTTGTATCATTAACAAACGCTGGGTTTGAGATGGGAAGATTTAATACCAATATGGCCCTTTTGTTGCCTGGGTGTGATGCATCGACGGTTCCTCCCAATCCAATTTTGGCTCCACTTGTTTGGCCTCTAGAGTATTAGCCACCAGAGTATTGCATCTAATACCAGATAGACAGACAGGCACACTTCTGCAAGTATATTCAACAGGTCTGCAACCTTTACTCATGTAGCGCACTACAGCGGTCACTACGTGTCTCATTGAACGCTACGAGCTGACTTAAAACTGATTCCATCTTGGAGCAAGGAGTGGTAAAAAGTTCTTATCATTGTTTCACACTTCTTTAGGAAATTTGTACATTCTCAGGCTATTTCGATAGGTATCTTTTAAAAATGCGGAAAATTAGTTTGTTTAAAGGCTGTACAGCTTACTTTGGTGATTTTCTTAAGCTCAGTTCCTAGTTTACCCCAATCGAAGCATTAAATCTAGTCAAAAGTCTGATTGAAGAAGCTTCCAGCTATTATGCTAGAAAATCATCTGCTAACTGGAGAAATATTTCAGAAAGTGGTGCTTGCATTTTATTACAAATTTGTGTAATCGACACCTTGTAAAGAGAACTTCATAATGGATAAACTTTAAAAAAGCCATATTGAGATGAATGAGTATAAAAGTGGCCAACGAAAAGGGTATTTACATATGAAGAGGAAAAATTCGTATAATGAAGATAAAATGCACAAAGTGTCAGTACCAGTTGTGAAAGGTGTGCAGTTAATACGGCGGAAACGATGTCTAGCCCTTGAGGATATAGAGAGCAACTCCATGACATTGATTCATTTCTCAAGGGTCATAAAGGGCCCTCCTCATCCGCAAAGGGCGAGTTCTACAAAGCCACCACTCTCGTCGTCACTAAACCGGAAGTAAATCCGCTTAATCTGCTCTTATAACGGGCCTTATATAGAAGAGTTCATTGTTGAACCCTGTCCCCAATTCTGATTGGTCAATGCAGACAGGCACGCGCGTACTAGCACAGATTTACGTGCATGTGTCGATGGCATGCGATTACCGCCCTGCCCCTCGCCCTCAGGGTGCGCGCATGCGTGCATGCATGTGCGGTGTAGCCAGTGCGCATGGTCGCGCTTGCACTTCCTAGTGGCGTGTAGGCTTGTGTCCACACGCGGTGCAGAGTGCAGAGGCGATTGATTGTGCGCACATCCGCTCGCCCCCGCCTTGGCTGCAGGCGCGAGGCGCGTGCTCACCCACACCGCATGCATCGATCCGCTCGCAGACGGCAGAGTCGGTGAGGCGCGTGCCTGCGCCGCAAATGGGGCTAATGAGTGCGCCAGCCCTCACACCACAGATACTCTTCACTTCGCCTAGCACTGGATTTCAACCATCAGTGCAGGAGAGCTGGCACAGTCTCTTCTGCTCGCCTTCAGTGCCTCCATGTCGTCGTAGCGGGCTTTCGGAATAGGTTGACTCAAACATAAACAGCAGAACATTACTTCGCTTAGTTTCTCCACTGTTGTCAACAGCTGAGGAAAGCACGAGCAGACTAACTCACACAGGCGACCCATTTTGACATCTGCAAGAAAATTTGCAACAAACCGAGATTTGAGCTGTAATCTTCATGAAGCAAGATCCACCCCATTCACTGAAGTACCTAGTCATTTCACTGGATGCAGTTTCACAAGCTAATTTTACGGTCAAAATTTCAAAAGTATTTCGATATTTAAAAGGAAGAATAAACACCGCAAACACCTACAATACCAACATCTTTGATGAAATTGCAGTGGAGGATAGTGATAAAAAGAACTGCATTTGAGTGCTCTTCCCCACAGCAGAAGATTGTACTTCATCCTAATATCTGTAGTCTTGTCAGCTTGTTGGTCATCAGTGATGGAGACTACGGTATGATGACACAATCAACTGCAAGCAATCGTCAATAATTTTTGCCTCCGGTGTGTACAAAAACACATGCTTAGTCTATTATGGCAACCAAACTCCTGGTCACAAGTCGACCTTGGCCATCTCCTTTTACTTAATCAGAAAGGCCATTATTAAACTCTTCAACCTACTATAAAAATAGCTCAATGAACCTCCACGTCTTTGGAATAATTCCAAGTTTTGACTGGACATGTATTTTGCATAGGTGATTTCGAATTTCCTAGAGTTAATTTTTCTCACAGCTCTATTTCCGCACTTTGCTTTTTAATAAGGAGGGAAAGGGCGATATGGAGCATAGAAAGAAGAGTAATGCAAGTTGTTTTAATAAGGCTAACTGTGCTTATGCAAAACACAAGTGTTAAGTTCTCTTAACATTACGCGATTGTTGATTTACCCAGACACCAGTATTTTGCATTTGTTTTACAACGCGTTTTGTGCTGATTCAACAGTTTTCTTTCTGTTTAAAATCTCGCGTACCGTCAACGGCATTATGTAAACAATTCTGATTGTGCGTATTGGGTCCGCGGCATCAAAAACGTCTGCTCAGATAAAAAACCCAACCACCAAGCATGGACCTCCGCCCTCCTAATCCAGTTGACCTTTGAACGCGCACTCGGGCTGCTCAGTCGGATAGTCAAGTGTAAGAGATGAGATGGCACCGTGGGCAGTTCCACTTAACCGCTATTCGTAGTCGTAGAGCTACAAAGTCCAAACGGCCTGTGCCAGCGTACAAGTTTGTGGGTAGACACTGCACCGACTTAAACGGAATGCAAATTTGCGTTTCAGATGCAAAAAACTGGCAGCGCTGCAAAGCGGAAGAGGTGCAAATCGCAGAACACACAGCTTAACACAGCCGTTTCAGCACAATGCCAGAATCCATGGAATCCCAAGTAGATTAGACCACCAAACATGCAAATCGCATTCCTACATCATTAGTCTGCAGTAATCTCTTCAAATTGCTTCAAGTTTCACAATGCAATTTGAAATTAATCCAACTTCCTAACGTGGAGCTTGAGGTGGTGTTGTGGTCAAATGCTGCCCTCTTAAAAGAAATCCTTGTTCCATGAGAACAGTAATTACCTTTATTTAATTTCCTCGTGTGGATGGTTTCCGGGTACAGGGAGAACAAATTTCAATCCGCATTCGTGGTTGAGGAGGATAAAGTTCATTAAAATAATTAGCATAAATCTATTTAGATCACATAACAATTAACATAGCTATAAGTCTCGCATCGACACGTCAGTTGCGTAAATTTGTTTTAAGAAATTGGGGGAAAACGCGAATATGATTGAGCATTAGTAGTCCAGCCTCGTTGCACACCTTCTGCGCCGCTGCCGGTGGACCGCAAAGGGCAGCAAACCACCTCAGCAGGTGGTATTCTTTAAACGCCAATTCTGCATCAATATAACCTGTTCATTAAAATTTAATGAATCACGGTCACTTCCCCAGGTGTCATGTGTCGCACTGACATCTGCCTCACTAATCTAACGTGGCAGCACAGCTATCAATGGGACCGTTGTGAACAAATCTTCTGCGGGTGAATTTGTCGTGCGTCACCAGAACCAACAAGATTCAGGGACGAATAAAGTGAGGGCGGATTGTGAAGTTGAAAGGCTACTTAAAACACGTTTGTTAAAGCAATCTCAGCCTAATTTCTTTTCTTCTTTTTTAATTAAATGGTAATGATATCACACAGTCGAATGGAGCCGGATAACGCCTTACAAACGCAACCCTAGAAATTCCAAATACGTTTCCTAAGTTATTTTTTCCTTTTCCTCGCCTTCCCCAGTTCAAAAGCAATCCGTCCTCAAACTGCTCCCGACTCGCTGTCCACAGACTACAAGCAGGCCGCAGTTGCAAATCTGATTGCCTTTAAAAATATCCGCCACCTGGAGCCGCACCTTCCATTGATTGACGAGATCCAGAACCGGCGTCACTGGCGATGAAGGGCAAGTACTCTAATTACGCACTACAGCGATTCATTATCGATAATCGTATTAAAAATGTGGCTGGCGACAAGACTAAGCGGGGAAAGTGAGGAACATCCTGAAATAATTATATGCAAATCTCTCACCCGATGCAAATGAGCAGCCATAGGACCTTTCGTTTTGCACACGGAATTAATCAGTGTGTGTGGTACACGCGAGTATGTTGTCAGTGACAACGTGTAAGCAAACAGCCCAAGAGAATCGCATGAACCGTTGCCAAGTGGCTTTGACCGCACTCACTCCCAAGTGTAGCCATGTTTAACCTTCCAGCTCGGACTGCGACTAATTTGAGGTATGATTTTTTGAACGAAATAACCAGTTGCGACAGCCTTCTTGCATAGATCATTCCGAACATTTGCTTAACCTTTACTGGATAATGATTTGTCGGTTCGAGAGGCAGGCGACTCACACCGCGGAAAATCAGCTTGGGGCAAACTCCGAGCGCCAGAAGTGAACAGACCATCGGTTAAATTATTACCATCACCTGGATTTGGTTATGTTAACGCGATTACATGGTAAAACTTGTAAGAATAGCTCATCATTTATTAAGCTTCGTATGAACTGCTGTAAAACCGAGTAGGAAGTTCGTCAGCCCATCTGCATGCGATGTATCACCGCTGGAATACCATCCAGAATAGCTTATTAATTCGTTTTTTGCTGGAAAACCATAATACTATTTGGCAAGTGAAAGCAACCAAGTATAGTCACGGACGATTGTACTGTTCCAATCGATATGTATCAGTGATGAATAATTCGAGACCTGATTTTTTAACAAACTTAGGATTTAAAACGAGATCGCACTGTGGCTTAATCTCATAAGTTAACCCAAAACTTGGGGGGCCTAAAGATTCTGAGGAGCCATCTCAAAGAAAGTAGCATTGGATCTCCAAGCGAAAACTCATTGGTGAAGGATGCCCGTGCGCGACGGTCATGATATCACATGGATCGTAAACTACCAGTGAAATCGAACCGAGACTAGACCACCCACTTACTGATGCTCGAATAGCGACCATTTGTGGATCAGCAAACAGAAATTGACGAAAAGCCAGATAACAAGGTGTCAAAATCAGAAACAAAATGCTACCATAATTTCATCAGTAGCATTTACATTAAGTTGACTCCTTTCGTCTTTTTGGTTTTCTACTACCATCGAAAAGCTGTTTGCCACAGTCATGGACCTCGCCGTTCTTTGATCGGAAGCACATGTCACACCTGTCGCAGTGTTGAAAACCCGGGGGACGACACACGTTGCATGGAATACAGTGCTGATATGTTTCGCCATGCTGAAAAGAGCAACGCATTAATGAGTTCTTAAGTGGTAGCATTGGCAGATGATGCAAGCGAAAAATAAACCCACAAAAGTTGTGCAGGCATTACATTGGTTGCAGTGCAAGTTTTTCAAATCTGAATATCGATGGCAAGTTTCACAAAACCAATATTGATCGGTGAGGTCTTTAGGAGGAGGAATTTCACAAGCAGGTACATCGGTGAATGGTCGAACGACAGAGACTCTTCGTTTCGAATTAGTTCCGTCATGTCCTGTACTCATGAAGCGTACGTGCTTCTCGTAGGTCACCTAGGCTGAGAATTAATCAGATCTCAAAACTTCAAATACCTTATAATCAAGCATTTTCAGTTCTGGAGCAGCTTGCAGAAGCTTTTTGCCGATGAAATATGGGATTGTCACCATAGAAAAAACCCGTGAGTTCCCCAGCCCTCGTTTAAGTTTGTTCAGGACAGCCACAAGGGGTTCCATCAAGGCGCCGAAGGGGGGATCGCAGAATATCATAGTGCGCCCGCTACAAGAGCGCATAAACCTATTGAAGGAATCCTCTCCGGCTGAATTGAAAAAGTAGCCGTTGAGAGCATTAAAGCGGGCGAATAGAGATGCAGGATAAAAAATTTCCTAATTTAAGCAGATGTTAAAGTACCGGTGAGAGCCTTACTAGGCGAGCATCCAGATCAAGGAGAAACCTATTTGTGGATAGAGGTTCACTGGTGTCCCGACTACAGACCGTGAGGAAATCAAACAGCCGAGGGGTACCAACACAGAGGACGTTATCAATTTGAAGGATGCGAAGAGTGGAAGCCATAAACTTCAACCATTCCACCGAAAAGAAATATTGCTAAATGAAACAGCCGATTTAAGAAACTGCTTGATACACCATATCTATCGCATATAAACAACAAAGAATACGATCAATGTTGAAGGCAATGCTTTAGTTCGTCAAAGAGTTTTTCGATAAAGTTCTAGTTCTGAGGTTCTTATTTCTTGAATACATAAGGCGTCCGATGTGCACTCGTACTAAAGTGCTGCATATTGGTAACGAATTTTGTGCTACACGGGAAATTTTACAAACTTTTTTTTGAATAGAGTGTGTTTTGGGGAAGATATGGACCTCGTAACAAAATCGAGGTATCCCATTATCAGATTTTACAAGTTCAAATAGGAGACAGTTATCGAAGTGCAAAAAGTGTAGAATGATGCAAGACGAGCTGCATACAGCATGTTCGGAGGATTCTTCGAGTGGTTCAAGAAGGTATGTAGGCGTAGCTAGCGCGGAACTTGACAAACCACTTATCACTCGGTGATGCTCATGTTGACCATCGGGGTATGCGAACAACACGCGACAGGTTTGACAATAGCAACGATTCTGACGCGCATATTTGACCAGCGACTCTGCAGTCTGAGAAGGCAACCTGGAGGTAGTAAAATCTCTGTCCCTCCTGCAAGCCGATGCATTACGGAAGGCAGAACAAATGTAGATTGAAGAACACACACTTCTTCGTTTTAGACAGAGCTTCGGACCTCAAAATAAGTAAAAATGATGACAGAAAATGGTGTTTTATTGAGCAATAGGAGAAAAAGTTGTCTGAATAGGTGCCGCAAGAATATAGATAAATATAGAGTAAAGAACCGACTCCGGGAGTTGGAATAAAGTGATGGGATTTTCCAGTCCGGATTAACATCAACATTAAAATCAGCTAAGAAATTGGAAGCCAAGTTGTAGTGAAGAGATTGCGCTTAGCATTAAGGTGCAAACAGTTGCTGACGTAACTGCCAAGTTAGTGCCCAAGATTAAGCGAAATGAGACTCGAATGAGGAACAGATTCATGTGACCCAGACTTTTAAGGACCTAACAAAATACCGTATAGTTAAGTACAGTGCCTTCAGTCTCAGTCAAATGATTAACCGATGCACTATAATGTTTCAGTACCATGGACGCAACAGGGCGCATCATCTTCAGCATAAACCGACGAATAAAAGCCACGCTTGCGACCACGCCCTCTGCTCATACCTACACCAGGACTGCACCCGAATAGATGCACACTCAATTTTATTTTTCGCAAACACCCAGGTTAACCAATCACCTAACAGGTAACAGACTAATAAAAGGGTGCGCCTGCATGCATGAAACATTTCTCACAGAATTTAGTTTACCGCTACTATGACATCTGTAATAACTTAGCAGCAAATTAAAGATTTAAAAGCAAATAGCGTGAATTGTGATTAGTGCAAAACAACCGCAAAACTGATCATTTTAATGAAAATCGGAAGGCTGAATACCTTCAATGGATTGGGATTTGTTTGATGGGACCAAAAACATCAAAACCGTATAAGTTGTGCGAATATTGCGCTTAATTGTAGCATGTAGTACGTCCTCTCACTGGGCTAATTAAAAGCATATTGCTTGAAAGAGACTCAGTGCTTAATTAGTAGGACGAACCGTTCATAGAATTTGATATGACCTGTGTATTTTGACGCGACCAATTCATGGACCTAACAAAATTCATGGTTATATCCACCCCCGAATCCTATTTATGATGAACATTCCGCTTCCCTAAATGTGCAGTCTTGGGCACAACTGACGACTTTAACTCTGGAGCCAAGACGGATTAGCAAATTAATTATTAATGGGGAATGAGACACCTACCGCAATGACTAGGAACTGTCAACCATTCATTCGCGCTCTGACAGATGCTTTAACCAAAGCCTCCACTACACCATACGTCCTAACAGACAGCACCATAAAGGCATCACTTCTCCTGACACCCTCACAGGAAATGCGCAACCCAGAAGCATCAGTACTCCATCCTCAAAGTCAGTCGGCCACAGACTGTCAGCACAAAGGGGATATTTCAGACTTCTTAGCTGAGATTTTATTGCCAACACGAAGTGTAAAAACAAGCATGATCGGCATGGACTATTGTGTGGGATTATACGCAGATAGGTAAATCTGCACTGATGGTGCTTGTCATGGAGCTATTATGCATCTCCTACATTTCCATGCGAGCACACACCCAAGGTACGCACACCGTCCTCGCTGTCAGGAAATGTGCCGCCGTGGGGGGAGCGGTGGCGTTGAAGCTAGGTTCTCCGGGTGGAGGGTGTCGAAGAACTGCCTTTGGGGGGCGGAAGACAATGCGGAGGGTGAGAGACCCACTACCACCGAGGGTGTCCGCTGGCCCGGTTTCGGCGGCAGTGGGGGCAGTCCGCCATCCGCAACTGCCGCTGCCCCCTCCCCTGCTAAGGTTGAAGTCAGAACCGTTGTCAAGGGAAAGAGGGGACTGGGGCTGTGTGACGCCGAGGCGGGCGACGAGGTTGAGGGTCCACCGCTGCTTTGTCGCCTTGGTGGTGGGGGAGGAGGAGGCGGTGGCGGAGAGGGAAGCGGCGAGGTAAACGGTGGAACGGTACATGTCGGTAGACGTCCATTGCTCAGATTCTCAATTTGGCCGTCCGAAACACTGTGATGGTGGATTACTAAAAGCGCCAAATGGTTACTATCCTCCTATGCGGTATTCAGATAACGCATAGAGCGTAATTAATGCCAGATTAAAGCTTGAGGAGTTGGAAGTCGTGTATTTTTCAAAATCACCTTCCTCAAGCGAATATAAACAAGCACCGTCGAACCGCAGTTAGGCGGATATAGTACCTTAATCCGTGTGAGAGGTGCACGTGTAGTGAATAGGAAGGACCAACCTCCAGTGGAAGAGGCGGCGGTAGGTGATGAGAGAGGCCGTGGCGAGGGTGTGGCGACCCCGTGTGCAAGGGATAGTCGTGCTTGCTGGCCGGCTCGGTGCTGGCGGAGCCGTGTGTTCCAAAGCACCACCACGCGCTGATCCACCGGTGCCAGCGGTGGTGGTGGAGGCGGCGGTGGTCCGAGTGCAGGGGTCAGCGGTGGAGGAGATGGGGATGGTGGGGGCACCGGTATAGAGGGAGTCGGAGAACTTGAGTGACGCGGTGCCGAAACTCTTCCCGAAGACTTAATTTGACGGGGGCCAAAGTAAGCTTTGTAGGTGGCTACCTGTTCATGCTGTAGTTTATCCTTCAATGACAGGCCTCCCAAATAGTTGGCTGCCTGAATTGCTTCCTTGCTCAAGCGCCGCTCCTGCAACATGCAAGTGTTGATAAATAAGAGTCATTTACAGTTTTCTAATATCGGGCCGTGTAAATACACAAAGGTTTTGATTTTCACGCTATGCAGATCGGTGAAATCTTTCCTCCCAAGCAGAGAAATATATCGTAATTTCTATTGTTCGAAAGCGTTTTCATAAGGAAAATTCTGAATATGGAGGTGACTAAGAAGTTGACATTCAATTATACATGATAAATATACTACTCGCCAAAATTATAGAAGCATTTATGAACTGCTAACTAGTTAACAGCTTTTCAAACCAAAACCTCCCTGAGCCCATTTATCAGAAGAAAGTTAGTTATATAAAGCCTAACTTTAATAGATTAGTGAAATGACGTTTTCTGCGCGTATAAAACATGCAAGCACAAACTGTTTCAAGTCAATATGCAATTAATAATCGCTACAGCTGTAAAGTACAAGCCTTTGCGTGAGATTGAACGATAAACGAGACTAATTTTCATAGATTCTGCAAGGCTTATGCTTCAAAAGATGCTTCAAACTACGATAATGCGGATTGACAATGGTTAAAAAGAGGGGATGTAAATTTCAAAGTGCCACTCATAAAACTCACACTTTCACAAATATCAAACGCCAAAATTATATAATCCTACCAAAATGCCGATCACATTAGGTATGTCAGCGGATCCAGAGGAGGAGGGGCAAGTGGACTTACCACTTCAGGAGCGGGCTGAGGAGGTTCGGATGGAGACTCTCGAGGTTCGTAGCTCTCCGAGAGCGCGTACATTCTGGCCTCGAAGTCTCTGTCTTCAGCGGTGAAGGCTTCTAAGGAGGCGATCAGAGCCTGTTGAATACGCGGCTTGGAGGGAAAGGTGTAAGGCACGAGCTGATGCTGAAGGAAACGCTCGACGATCGCTGCCAGTTGGCGTTGTTTGGCGAAGTTGATGAGTCCACCGGTGCCAGCGCCCGCGCTAGTGCCGTCGAACGGTGCACCAGTGGAAGTGACGCGATCAGGTTGGTGCAGCTCTAGGTGGATGAGCTGCGTAGAGACCCGCATGGCAATGTAAGGTAGGCAAGGCGATGCAGTGGCGATGGAAGCTTTCTCCACCGATGTTGGTGCCCCCCCACCTTCGAGCCCCCGAATTGCCTTCGTCATCCGATGTGCCGCCCCTCGACCCTCTCGTTGTAGCTGCTGCACGTACTTCCGGTAGGGTCGAGCACGACTCGCTGCCTGTGGAGTTCATCGGCACATGGTTAGGTGGAGAAATGGGTTGATTGGATAGCTTCCACACAATTCACGCATAGGTACACTGGACAGATTATTCGGTAGAGCTTACAAGTTGGCGTGATTGACTTGGATAATGACTGGATGAGGCATCAAATGAAGATTAAGAAGAGCGCCTAGTTGGTTCATTTGAGTTGATGATTAAATTCCACTTGCGCAGATTATCCTTAGTCAGCACACGCGATCAACAGCACCTATTTTAACGAGCCTAATGATGCATAAATCTAATGACGTAAATACCTCAAAGGCCTTTTTGAGACGAAAGACAGCGGCAGAGAGAAGGACTGCCTTGGACTCTTGACGGCCTTGAAGATTTCGTTGGTGGTCAAAAATGAGCATCAGATCGATGATCCGTTGAATCGCAACAACCCGATCCTCAAAGTTGCGTTCAGCGAGGATAGAATGCACCAACCAATCGCGGAACTAAAAATGACGGTTACCATACTGCTTTCTCGACTGATCGCATCTGAATGTACTTCTTTTTAGAAATTAAATTACGCAAGAAAAAGATAAATGATCAGTAATGTGCAAAAAATGGTACTGGTTGTTAAACTAGTAATCCGCTCAACTTGCAGTAGTATCGGCACGGGAAATGCGTTGTGCACAACATGCGACTACCCTTCAATTTAGTGTAGTACCTGCGGTACCAATCGCGAAGTAGATCAGAAAGGAAATCATACGATTCACGGAACTCTACTCAGAATTAATTACAATACGACTCCCCTTAGGCTGAAATGTCAAGTGCAAAACAAGACCCATACGCAGTTGGCTAAAAGCTATTCAATTGTCAGCTTAAGCTAATACTGTTCATTGTACCATATTCAAGTGCAAACCACCACTTGATCAAAGGACTGACTATTTTCAATCAGTACGTAAGAACCCCGCTGCGCTATTAAAGGACCGATTTTTGTCAAATAGTAACAGTTTCCCCGACTGCACTCCACAAGACAATCTTCTTCTGTTCGATCAGGTTAAGTGACTTTAAGGACTTGGAGATGGACTGCAGTCACTCACTAGGCTATCCACTAGACGCACGGCTACGACGCGTAATGGGAGGGTTGTGATCTGTGTGGGTGTGTAAAGTTCAAGTTCTACTTATTTTAACGGATATGTACCTTGTTGGAGAAATTTTTACAGGCATTAAGATTGGGCGAGTCCCGCGAGGGGTGTTCACGACCATCCACCTCCCAAAACTCGATCCGGCGGTATAGTCCAAACTCGTGAAGCGTCACTTGCTCAGCCAACTCAAGGGGGTGAATCTACAACGGGCATAAGCATATGAAGAAGCGATAGTAGAGCTGCTCTCAATGAGAGCCAAATCGAATGAATTCAAACAAATAGCCCCAAGATTGACTGTGACATCAGTAAATTTACTTAACTGAAACTAGAAGTGCCTGCGTTAATGTTTGGTACAAACAAGGCACGACTTGACGAAAAATAAACTGAACGCTCGGGGATACGTACAGATGGGGAAACGCCTTGCCTTGATTTGGCAATTGATGATAAATAAATCATTGTATCCAAAAATAGGTCTTGATTCATACACTGAGGTACTAAATTTGGCAAGTCAGTTACCAGGGGCAGGTACATGCATGAGCGTGTATCAGCATAGAAGGGTAAAAACTGCCCAAGCAACATCATCGCCTACTATTTACAGTATCCAACGCAGACTATCTGCTTTTCAAGGTCGGAATATGCAGCAAGTATTGAAGCCCTATATAGAGGTGCAAATTTCACTAGATAAGGCAACACTTAATCCATGTGGTATGAGAGGGCAAAGATCGATGGGGCAAATTATATTCCCACTCCATACTACTGGTGTGCTAACGACCTTTTCAGTAGTCAGGTTAGTCGACCTTGAAGATGAATAAACGCAGGGGCGTTGGTGCTCGATGCGAATACGAGTGCGCACAAAAATTGGTTTGCTTAATTGGGCTTGGCGTCGAGGCTGTCCCACCGCCAAAAAAGGTTGAACTTCTAAGTCTGCAGCCTCTCACAATCGAGAATTGGTAGAGGCGTTGCTAGAAGAATTGCATTCGGTTGCAATCATGTCAAGGCGTAATAGAGTTGCCTTTCGTTTAATATCTATGCCTAGTCAATACATAATATGTATATAAGAAAAAAAAGACGGATGGATCATGGCATGCGAAGATCGTAAGTGGTCTACGAAGCTGACTCCCGCCATCTATCAATTATGACTGCCTTCGCGTAACACTCTCCTTCCCTTTTTTCTCTGCCCGGCTATCAGATACTAAGGGGAAGACTTTCTCCTTAAAAAATAATGATATCTGTGCAATTTGCCAGCATAGAGACAAAAAAAACATTTATACTAAATGGATCAGAACCGAACCTGAAGTAGATCGATTTGCGAAAAAGATTCAGGAGAGAGAGGAGGTGTCGGACTGAGGTGCTGGTTATCGACGGTCTCCGCAACTCTTAGCTGAGCGGGATAGTGACCTTTAGGTTCGGTGATGGCAACAGCAACCCCGATAGAAGCAGTGGAGGGGGCGACAGGCACAGTTGCCGAGTCACTCCTAGACAGGACATGCTCGATGGCTTGCACAACGGGAAGGAGAATGCGTACACGCACGTCAGCCAGAAAGGTGGCGAGGCGAGCACGGAGGTCAGCGTTGGGCGCGAAGTCGTAGGCGAAGTAGCGAGGTGAGGACGCCCACCTAAAGAGAAAGGCCACCACACGTGCCTGCACCGGCCTCTTGTAACCAGAGCGAAAGCGTCGCTTCATGTGCTCCACTACACTCTCCGCCTGAAGCTCTTCTGGAGTGAATTCCGGATAAGGCACATTAAAACGCTCCAGCAGAAGATCGAGTAGCTCTTCAGAAGTGATGAATCGGCGGTATGAGATTAGGAAAGCATTGACAGCTTCAGCGTCGAAGTAGGCGGGAAAAGTGAGGCGTTCAATGAGCTTTTCGAGGGTGGCGTACTGAATTTGGGGTCGATGGGGAGCAGGGTGGTGAAATGGGGGATTGGGAACCCCCGATGAGGTGAGTGTTTGGGAGCCTAGATGCGGCGAGTGGATGCGAGAAGAGGTGGAGGCTGGAAGTGGAAGCGCGATGTCCTCATCGGCCCCCCCGAGAGAATCTTCGTCAGTAGGGGTGGTTGGAAAGAATTCCACATCAACAACTTCTACCTCGTCATCTAATTCTTCAAGGGAGTCAAATGGGTCATCCGCAGATGCCGTCGTGGAAGTGGAACGGATTCGGCTTGACAACGAAGGCTGGAGCAGACGATGAGTAATGGTGACAGCATTAGAAGACTGACCTCCTACGGATGATTCGAAAACTATCACTTCGGGAGTGTCGGGTTGAGCAAACCTAAAGATGAATTTAGTAATCCTTCAGGCGAAGCAAAATGCGCCATTAGACGTTTTACAAGTCTCTTTTTGACATTTTCTTAAAAATGTCTAATTTAAAGTTTATTCTATTTCATTTATGCACAAAGGTTTAAGATAGAGGCAGATTTAAAATCAAGACCAATACCAAGTCGGAACACCTAACAGATGCCTTGAACACTTTTCGTAGTCAGATTGTTCTGTTTCGAAAATGAATGGTTTACAATCAAAAAGGCGCAATTGAAAGCTTGGATACCGGATTTTGCTGATGACCATTCTCTATACATTCCCCCTGATTTGACGCAAAATGAAGCACGCTAAAACTCGTGGAGATCATTTGAACATTCAAGATTCAACTAACCATTTATCGGAGAAAAATAAGTACATGGTTTGATAAATGGATGCTGAAAGCAGCGGACCTTTCTCTCTTATTAGTGATAACGCATTATTTGACGTGCTCCAACCATAAGAGAGACGCACCTGTATTTTTCGGGTGAAGGAAGTCTTAAAGGGATTTCTAGCTTTGGTAAAGTTCGTAGGTAGCGCTCGTAAACACTAGAAAGGAAAAAACGCACATTCTTCAATCAAGTAGCAAAAAGTTTAACAAAGTCGAGAGGATGGCGATATCGATGGTACCGACCGCATCATATAATGAATAAAGCTTCAAATGGCTCAGAGGGATGATTGTGTGAAAGCCTTGTGCAATGAAAAAGAGCACCAGCGTGGGTGGGCACTCACTGTGATGTCGTTATGCTCAAAAGTGAGGCCATCCAATCAGCCTTCTCTTCGGGGCAGGACGTCTCAAGATGAAGGTAGTGAAATTGCACGCCTTGCGGCACCTCAAGACCGCTGCTACTGAGGGCCGAAGCAACGGAGTTGCCGTCGCCTCCACACACACCATCGGACGTGCTGCAAAGCTGGCGCTGGTCAGTGCCAAAGAACTCCAGACTGAATGAACACTGCTCAACCTCTTCAGCTGTGGCGTGCAGACGCTGACTTGAATCTATAAGCCAATCGCAACCTTGCCATATCCAGTGTCTGATAAGTGTAAGCTTCGGTCTCTATTCGTCAGATGAACTTGTATCAGAGGGCACTAAGAGTTTAGTGCCAATTCATCACACAACTCATTACAAGTTCGATTTGAATTAATAATTCGAGCTGACGAACCGGTATGATGGCTGTTTATTGACCACATCATTAAGCCTCTTTAACCCAAGTTCTCAATGTGAGAAGGGAAAAAAGGTACCAACCAGAGACGAGACACCGAGAGAACGATGTGGTGGTGGAGAGTAGTGAAGCGCATTCCGCAAGGGAGTTGTGGGGATGGGAACCGGAGAAAGCTTCGGATCGGGGCCGAACGGGTGCAACGCAGTCAATGACATGGGCGGCCTCGAGGGGAAGACGCCGTTTAACTCGCAGCAGCGGCTGAGTGCCCGCCACGGCCACCATCGAGGGCGCCAGGGTTGTACGGCGTTCTACGCGTTTGCAAAGAAGGAGGCAATTCGTGAAGAGGTAGGCCTGCCGCTCCGAGGCAACTCGCTTCCCCTCGTCTCTCACCCACAGACGACCTTCTAAAATAGGAAAATAAAATACAATTCAGCACGCTGAGCCCTTGTGAATGAATTATTACACGGGTACATATACATACGGTTTAAATATCAATCGTCATCAAATAAAAAACAATATGGGCACTAAAATGAATGGAAATTTCTAGTAGTTGGTAGACAACGATGCTAAATTTGAGGTGCTTCTTGGGGAATCAAAATGGTTCTCATTTGGCAATTGAGGCAATCTTACCCATTACAAACTTCCCCATCGTGGAACTGGCGACGGAGGCGAAAAGGAGGCGGTCCTTACCACCAGTGAGGCGTTCCAACTCCTCCAACTTGGCCTTTGTCACCACACCACCAACGTCTCCGCTCATGAGAGCGGACATCATGGAGTCTACGTGCTCCTCTACCTCCTCCTCTGACATCGCCATCGTTGTTGTTGTTGATCCTGACACAGTGGACGTGGGCGACCCCATGACCAAAGGGGAGGTCGTGTAGCCACCGCCCGCACAAAATACAGCCGATAATGCCATGATGGGTGTCTGGTGTGGTGGCTGCGGTGATTGTGCCTGTGGTGGAAGTGGAGGGGTGTTACAGCGATAGTGGCGCTGCTGGTGTTGAGTGGAGGAGTCGCGACGGATGGGTGGAGTCATGGAGGTAGCAGGTGAAGCAGAGCAGCTACGGTGGCGCGAGTTAATTCCCGTGGAACCGATAACCTGGTGACCGCAAAAATTTGAGGCAGTGGACGTTTGAGCGGTGACGAGGTGCCCAGTGGTAACTAAGCGAGCCAGTTGAACGTGAAGATCGGGGTATCGAGTAAGAACGCTTTTTATGTTCAGCCGGGCACTTAAAAGATAGTCCACAACAAGCATGAGAAGCTTCCTATCCTCGGAGTCGTAGGCTTGTTGGTGTAGTGCCTAACAAAAAGGAGGGTGGCTCGTGGGGTTCCTCCCTCGCAAATTTAAGACTGATAAGAAAAAGGGACATACATGCACCAGGCGATAGAAGTGGAAGAATTGGAAAATGGGAAGAAGGAGAAGACGCGGAAGGAGGTAACGAAAACAGTTTATAACCGCATTGCAGTTATATGAAGGTGGGATGGTATCTTTGGCGGTGGAAGAGGAGTACTCTTTCTGGTCCCACATTCGGCAGAATGGGCAGCATAGTGAGTGGAGGCACATCACATCAGTTGAAGTTGTCTAATGTATGGGCAAGAAAATACTCAAAGAAATCAAAACATAAAATCATTTCAAATCCCAACTTCCGCAAAATTGTTTTTTTTTTAAATGATTGCTGAAACTACTAAAATAAAGCTAAGAGAATCAAAACTAGATGCAACAGTATTTGAATGTCAAATGCTATTACTTTCAAACGGGAGACGGTGTGTACTATAGTTCGACTAGATCTCGCAAGGCTTTCAAGGACATCAGTGCGTTCTGAAAGTCTCCAAATATTATCAAGTGGGTCTGGCGAATCTGAATAACTCGCCAGAGCAATTTCTTCAGCGGGTTCGATCAAGAGACGACCAACAAGACGACGATTCTCTGTTGTTGTTGTTGTTGTTGGTGTGAGAAAAGAATCATCAGTCTCCCGTTGCTGACTGGCTGGAGGAAGAGGACTGGAGAAAGATGAGGTAAATGGTAAGTCATCGGCGCAGTCGGACTCAAGGTAGTCAAGAAGAAGACGAAAGTTGTTGTAGAGATCGAGAGCATCCCGAAAAACCTCTCGCACAGCTGCCTCCTCAGAGCCAACATCGAGAGAAGCGCAGGCCGGAGAGCGAAGTATGGGCTCACGGAACACACGTAAAATAAGATTCATTTGCTCGAGACTGGAGGAGAGGAACAGTGCCAACTCATCAACGCACCTAGATTGGAGAGTAAAGAGGAGCACTTTAGAGGCTACGAAGTAATACTTGTTTCCCTTTTTTTGATTCGGATAACTTATCAAAAGGTGGTCGGAATACCCATGCATCTTATCCAACTTCTGCAACAAATTAGTAGCATACGGAGAGCAGTATGCTCGATGGACAAAACGCCAAATCCTTATCAATCAGAGGGTGAAATGTAAATGGGGGGTCACACCTCATTCAGCTACTGGAGGAAAAGTATTCAACTAGACAGTTAAACTACCAGCGCAAAATGTGACAAATTCTTTTGTAATTTCTCCATCTACGGCCTGGATACAAAGGTACTGATCTAAGAATGAATATGCGAAATTGAAATGCACCCGTGGTGAGCAAAATCGGCAGCAATAAATGGAAAGCACGCAAGCGATTATTAATTTGCAATGGGGTAGGCAGTCCGTGTTACAAGGAAATGCAGTTGTCCAAGAACTAAATTCATTCTACGCAAGTAAAACCTACTCTTAAACGTGAAAACTGATTCCAGTCATGGCTGCCCTAATGTTAGGACGACGCACCTAGCATTATTCCGTGGATAAGCTATGCAAAAGCAGTAAGTAGTTGAAGCATGGATAAGAAAAATGTCTTGAATGAAACAGCATTTTCGCGTAGCATCAGAGGCGAAATAAATTTCCAAACCAATATGAAAAGTGCTTAAAAAGCGACACTCACTTGTTATAGTCCTGAGGGAAGTTATTCGTAAACGTGATATCCATTTGTTTACGTTGTGACCTTACACGATCACGGTAGAATTGGAATATGTTCTGTGTATGAAGAAAGTAACTTGAACTACTGAGCGAAGAAAGTGGTGTGATCAAACTTCATTCGAGCAAATAATATGCAGAAAGAACTAAGGTTATTCGTTTTAAAATCCCATATTACCTGCCATGTGGAGTAAAAAGCAATTCAAATAAAAGTGAACTAAGGGGATAAAAATGCGATTCTTAGTCAAGTGGTCAAGCTAATCATCCATTTATCATCTATAAATGGGCTTAATAGTTTTGATTTCGCAAACTTTTTCATTCTTCACCGAATCTCTAAGTAAACAAATCACTAGTTGTCGTCCCAACAAACGAGGCACTGGTTGTTTATTTAAAACCACCACCAAAACTCTAAATGGCTAGAATGCACAGACGCCAAGATTTAGGTACAGTGGCCATGTATACGCCGGGATGCAGCCATATTCTCAGGATCTGTGGATGACCCCGATTCGCTTTGAATAAAAATGATCAATTTGGATGGGGCACAAAAAACAAAACAGTCACGCTCACACAGGACTCCCCGAAGGGCAAACACGCGCAGTGGCGAAACGATAATAGTGAAAATGACACGGCGCTCTCCCTGGAAGTGAACAAACCCTGCTACTGTTCATTGCAAAGGCGTTTTGATGGCACAAAGGTCTTGCAAGCTTAATTTTGTTTGGTGTGCAAATGCAATCGTAAACAACAAGCAAACAAAGAACAAGTGCATAAAACGGCAATCCAGTAAAACCCGCACGCATTCCGGCAGTACGCCATCGTAATCGCCCTAAGAATCAAGGCCCTATGGGGAAAGGTAGGTGAGGTTGGGGTTGGATTGCGTGAATTACTGGCAATTCAGATGAGACGCGTTATACCGTGCCTGGGACGAGCGAACATCAACTCACGCGCAACCAGTCCTAGTCCACGAAGGCGCTGGTGATGCATGAAGGCAGCTAGTTAATGTGCCCTAGTTGCTAAAATTATCCCGATTTCGGATGACAACGTAAATATGGAGATGGCGCGAATGTAAAATAAACATTGTAAACTTGGAAGACCAAGAAAAGAGGGCATAGCGTAACCAAACAATGATCTAACTAAAATGGATATGTAGGACGCACGTTATAGCAGCAAACCTACACTCGAATACACCAAGATTCCGATTCGAAAGCAAGGCACCCATTGCACACATTAGGTACTTCATCACAACCTCAGTTTACTACACAAATCGTAGCCGCATGATTCAAGCGAGATAAAGATATTCGCTTGCAACATCCGTCCAAAGAATTACATTCGATGAATATTGTGTCGCACGTACATTAAGGTATTTTGATAGTTACACACTGATTTATAATTTGCAGTCGATGATAACAGAAAATCAAGTGCAAATACAAGTCCTGGTGACAATTGCATAGTTGAGGTGCAAATCACTTCATAAGCACACTTGCATTTGGTGCAGGACAAAGTTTATGAAGGACTACACATTAAGTACCTTGAACGAATGGCCAATATGGCAAATATCAAATCATTACATTAAGAAATGAGTACATTTAAACGTACATATGAGTGTTTTTATCTTCAGTAGTATTGACGTGGTCTGAGAGGAAGAGGTGTTTCTCAGAACTCAAATAGTTAAGATTTTCGCAGGCAATGTCTTCTTTAATAAGGGTCGCATTCGCCAGTTAACAGAAACGGGTAGTCGAAGTTCATGCCCCCCTCTGACATACTTTCATAAAGCACTCCGATAAGCAAGATCTGGGAGGTTGGCGTTTCAACCCATCCACCCCCACCCTTGCGCTCATATGTGCGTAGTATTAAGGAGGGGAGAGAGGGGAGAAAGGTTAGATCCCGTGCCTGGAAAAGTAGCATCGCCAGTCCTCTAACGAAAGCGCGTGCAACCGCACGCACCAGTACACATGCAGTAATTCCACTCGGACGCCTCCAAAAACCCAACATGGCGGTATTCACTTAACCATAGAAGCATACACAAACAAACAAATGGAAAGACGAGAAAGCGGGCAAGGTAGTCGAATGACAATGCATCGACCTCGTCCCATGATTCTCTCGCCCCGCCCTTCCCCTCTCAACATGAGAATGTGTTGACATAAGAACAATCCCACAGGGAGCACCTCAGTGTCGAAACTGCTGTGTGAACACAAAATACTGTCTTCTGGCTTTCAGTAAGGTCCTCAATGGCCACAAGATGTAGGTGAACTGCATTCTATACACATGACCCTTGATATATGGTTGGCCACATCAAAAATTAAAGAACTAGCCACTCTCATTCGAATATGAGGCGAATGGGATAAAATAGTGGTCTTAAACCCCACTAAACCGGAGTATGAATCAAAACTGAAAAGAAGAAGCCTTGAAACGTTTGAGTGGTGCATATATAAATACATAAGGATGAAAAAGGAATGAAACAAACCTGAATAGTCACGGCGCTGATCACATGTTCAGACCGTGCACGTTCTTCAAAGTAGATAACCATCTTGAAAAAGTAGGAAAAGTTATGTGCACCAACTTTTCAAAATAATGATAACTAAGGTTTACAACTGTGGATGAAACGCAAATGTATCAGTCAGTTGGTGTTAAGTCGAGGAATATACACTAAAGGACTTATAACAAAGCGTTTTGGGCTAAAATCGCAATGTCAAACGAGTAGGACTAAGTGATGTCGACATATCATGCAACAACTTACCTTGAGGAAATTACTAATAACCTTTTCGGTTACCGCAGTGATGTATATGCAAGTGGGATAGTTAAATCGGCCAGCGAGCTCCTTGAAATGAAAAAGCAGCAAATTAGTTAAGCAGAGTTGAATCGGAGTTAAACAGGACTTCAAACCTCCTCGCTTCAGGCAACAGGCAACGGAAGATGAAAAGCCTAAGCATAGTAACGAAATTACTTTTGATAATTTACCCTAATTTTTGTTCGATTACAAGAATCCGAAAATGCTGAGAAAACGCGTGCCCGTAGGATGCCGTTGGCGGATTAAAACAGTCTGTAGTTAACGAGGTGGATTGGCTGGGAAATGGAGAGCCGTATTTTGAACGCAAAACTATGGATTACGAAGCCCTGCGCACCCTTTGAGTTGAGTGTGCAAGAGGTGACATTCTACACAATTGCTTGCGATCGCTTTCGTTGAAGTCATGAGGCACATACTAGAAGTCACTTCCAAACTAAATGCCACCACACGAGGTATCGCCGTCTTTCCTCTTCACCAGTAGGGAGTGAGTGGATGAAGGGGGAAATGCGCGCGAGGGGTCTATTTTTAGGCCAGACTGAATTCACGTACACGAATGACCACTCACACACGATGGGAAACAAAACACGGTTACGCATTCGCGCGTCAGTAGGATGCAGCATTGTGCAATCAAAAATGAAGATATCACCCCTCAAACAGGTGTCGATAGCAGTGAATGTTTCAGGATAAATTATCTGCGGTTGCTATACGGATGCGGGCCAATTCTGGATTTGTATTTTACTCGCAATGTTTGTCTCATTAATAGCCACATTCTGCGTAAGAAAAGATGTGCGCTAGATTCGATGTGTGCGAAAAAAACCCGAATATCTTAAAGAGGATAAAAACCTATGTGAGTATATTGACAAGTTACCATTGCCGCACAGAAAAGTCTCTTGCTAAAAATCATGCAAATGCAATTTTAACCAAAACCGAAGGCGAAATAAATTTAGTAAATCGCAAAAAGAAATGGGACTTCATTAATTTTAAACGCCACACCACCATAGTCAGATCATTTCCACGGCGGACGAAACTTTGTGAGGTGAAGTGCGGACATGTGAGGAGGGGAGGTCGAAAGAGGATAGCATGAAGATAACAAATGGGGGATACCTTTAATGCAGCGAATATTTTATCCACAGGCAAATCCAACGATGCGAGGAGAACCTTTTTTCCTTTTTCAGCGAGAGCATGAAACTCCTCCAGCTCGGCCTTAGTCGGCATCAACTTATCAGGAAAGCATAGCTGGCCCTCGGCTAACCGGGCATTCACATCCCCAATGGACTGAGGCAGCGGTTCGGGTAGAACAAGAGAGGACAGAAGTTCGATGAGATACTGCGTTAGTATCTCCCGAGCTCTGTCTTCTAGTACTCGAGGTGTCTGTGGCGCCGCTGAATCATGTTCGTCCGACTGATCCCCCAAAGAACCTGCAGAGCAGATTAATAGTCACAACGTGCCTCTTGTGTACAACTCACTCTCTTCCCTCATTGATGCAACCACATCGTTCGATGACTTTCTCATGCATATTCTCAGCCGCCTAATAAAGGCCAATGCAGGGTATCGGTTGAGGAAGCGCAGTTAAGCAAAGCATGAAAACCTTATTGAGTTGATGAATAGTGAAAATGGAGCAATATAAGTGCTTTTCATAGAATCCTTAATGTACGTTAACCACTCTGACCATTAAAATTCAAAGACAACCCGCAGTTGCCGAAACAAGTAAAGTCTGCCCCCAAAAAGGGAGGCAAGTATGCTATATATGAAAGTAAAACTACCTGCTATGATAGAATACCGCATTGCAGAATTACTGAGAAGTATGGTATGAAACACCCACTAGGTTTATTGTCCGTGCAGCATTTTTCGAGGATTTTATCACAAGCGGCCTCTATTTGATCTCGATATCGATTGAGAGCCTGCGCAAGCACACCACCTTCCCGCGGCAGGGAAACAGTAGAGATAAGAGATACTGTGGAGATATGCCTGGCGATTGATGATGCCATAATTCAGTCGTTAAATTGCACTTTGAAACTCAGCGTCGTAGAAGGGAGTAATACATTGCTGAAAACGAGCAAATCAGTAAGTTTGGTTCATTCACACCACAATTTCATCTTAAGACCGCCTTCTATTCATTAGTGTTTACAGCACTTTGAACTAGTATTGCCTTGAACAAAGATAAGAGTGGGTACCACTAGCCTCTCGCCGCACATTTAAAGGAAATAACATGGAAGGCCACTTCACCTAACCTGCTTCCAAAAACACCAAGATCCGCTTCGAAATAGTGTACTTTCATGCATAAACGCCATTATTAAACGCTGTAACTTTGTTCGAGCTTCACTTCGAAAGCATCAATTATACCAGTCAATGCATTTTAGTTGACGAGGGAAGCAAAAAAGCGTCACAAGAAGTCGCTTTGAACAAATCAGAAATTGAAAAAAAATTATTCAGGAAGGACATTTAACGGCATTCAAAATTTCCATTTTGCCATCTTTTAAGGAAAAGGGTGGACCGTCAATTCAAATAAGAGCGCAGAACTTTACACTTAAGCAAGATCCAATGATACCAGCTATTACATAAACATGCAAGATCACAGCACTATGCAACCCAATAATACCTTAAATAATAAAAAATAGATCGGACATAGAATAAAGCACATCCCCAGTTGATGACCATGAGATCAAAACAGACCAACAAGAATGCAGTCACAAACCGAGTCAAAAAATGACAATGACTGGTTAATCTGATAAGACTAAAGTAGATTATGAGGGCACAAAAGGCAATTACAGACACGCCCGCCACGGTGGCTCCGACAAAACTGATCATATCCTCGAGTACCGCGCTTAACCGGCAGGTCCAGTTAAACGAAATCAAGGTAATAAAATCAAGTTATAACTACTGCACATAATAGAAGGTTGACAAAACTTGCGCTAACCAATTTGAGGCATTAAAGTTATAAGTATTGGCTGACAATTTTGTAACTGAAGCATCAGGACATAGGAGAAAAGCGCGGTTACAATAAAATTTTAAAAGGGCTAATCTAAGTTAGTAGTCCGCCAGTGAACCTTAAGCAAGAATTTAAGAAAAAACATGTTGATTGCACAGACTGTGAGTCTCTCTTAGAGCCAAAATAATCCAAATCAAGATGGGATGAGACCCACCGCTAAGGCAAAGATTGGTCAGCAGACCTATGGCGCGGTTGGAGAGCTACGCCATCAGGCATGATTAGAACTTGGTGCCATAGTTAAATCACTGCATTTTACATAAACTGCAAACGCCGCATAATTGCCACAGAGCAACCCCATCCTCAAATACCAAACTATAGTAAAGTTGTCAGACAGTGCTCTGTCTTCAACTAAATGGCACTTAAATCAAAAATTTTCAACACCTTCCCTAGGTGTACATGGATTCTTTCCGTAGCTTATTTTTTTTTCTTGCCATGAGGCTTCAGCCTGTGATGTGGGACATAAAATTAGACTCGGAGACTGCTTTACGTAGAATTGTATTGCCGTAATCCACGTACACACATCAAGATTTGGGAAATGAGAACATACTGAAGCTTGGCGGTTTTGTGCTCTTGAAGGACCCCATATTGCGTACAGCAATAGGTACCCAGGACACATGACCTAACACGGGGATCAGTCCTTACTGAAGAGTACTCTGGGTAACTTACGATATCTGTTAACCGGCTGCAGGTCACTCAATCGCGCTACCAATGCAGTGTGATCCGTCGACCGACGGCTGAGTTTGATGCTGGCTTGTGTAAATGGGGTAAACTTGTAGCATTTCTGCGGAAAATCGCTATTCAGCTGTTGAAGTGAATTTCCTTTCCGATCAAAATGCCGACTTTTATATTTGTTTAAAGTTAAACGAAAACAGGATAAATAACGTGAGCTGAAGTAGTTCCTTGGTTAATCGTGCTGTACAATAAGTATTGCTTACGATCTTTACAAAAATATTATTCACAACTTCTGGTGGTGGGAGCGTAAGGTTCCGATATGGCATACTTAAAATCGCGTGCACTCCTCAAGATGCGTGCTCGAGGAGGATCGGATATGATGCAATGTGCCGCTGAATTTTTTTTTGATTGAAGATAACTGGTGGTGGGCTCTTAACAGGGAGGTCATTGAGGTCGCGTTGAAGTCGCTGACGCTGCTACTGCGGCGTTCTGTGAGAAAAAAGTTTAAATTGATTGGGGAAGGTGGAACGTATGAGCGAGGTTCACCCCTAAACAATGGTGAAACTTCTATCATATAGTGTTAAAAAACATTCTGATGAACATCTTAATGTCTGAAATGATGTGGCGGACTGAAAATTACACCAAACGTTCACAATAAACTAGCGAATGCATTTAGGCTTGATCAAATTCCTTCCTCTAATGAAAATATGAGTTGATTTCTAAGCAAAAAAAAGTTATCCGCAAGACCTTGGAAAGCCGGCACAAATTTAGAGAGCATATGAAAAGCTCTCCTGTGTAAATTTACATGCAACCTACCCAGCTTCTGGTTACTTCGTTTGAGAGATCCTTTAAAGATTACTTTTCTTGAACTGTGCTCGTTGAAGGAGCCCCTGTCATTGCTGCGCGTGGAAGCCTATGAACGAGAAATGCATGTAAGGTCCGAGATGAGGGTTTGTAGTACAGATAGGGACGTGCATCGAAGGCACAACATGCAGGATCCAAAACGAGTGAATTTCGAGGCATGCAAATGCACACGGAGGCGGACGTACCTCATTCCCCAACGCTGATTAGTGACTACAAACCTAGTCGTCGACTTTGGGAAATGGAGATCGATACACATTTATAATTATTGGCAACACAAAAATGGATGGAAAACCACCTTGCCCGACCTAACACAACATCACACATTTACGGTTTAATTTGGAGGTAAACACTTCCTCCACCGAACTGGGAACTTGTGCTGAATGATTTTGCCTTAGCCAAAAGTGTCACGGACATTAACAAAGTAAGGCGACAACCAGTTCAACGTCAAATTATGGTGATCAGATTGAACCCGTGCTTGGAATATTGACGGTCTTCCCTTCCAGATAAGCAGACTGGCAGGTCATGCAGATACACCTACTCCATTCCTATTTCTAAGCTGTAATTTAGTAAGGAGCACAAGTTAAGACAATCCTGTGAGCAGATAAACATGTGCAACAAAGTGGAAGGCGGAGGAGGAAAAGAGGTGAGAGTGAGACGTTGACTTACGGAGGAGCCGCAGGGAGGCAGCCCAGAGAGGCCTGGCGAACGGGAAGATGAAGAGGAGAGGCGACAACGTGGTAACTCCATTTGGCAGCCATCATCACTGACGCCGCTGCCACTGAAGAGCACTTCCGACGATCCTAACCCAGTGTCCATCCCTTCTCTGCAACAGAAAAAGTCAGTCGTATGGCAGTGACCAACTGAACAACTAGAATACTTGCGCCAGTGAGCACTTCATAGCACTTCCCAGTGAATATTGTTTATCTCAAGTAAACTTTCCATACTACTGCACTTCGAGTAGAGCACGAGGTAGGTATTTCCGTAAATCCTTTGAGAGCTTGCATTAATTCACACAAATATCACCACCTTGTCTCCAAATGACAAAATGGAAGCTGCTTTAAGCATGGGGGTAGATAAAGCAGCATGGTGTCAGATTTGGGGAATACAAAGCTCACAGAATTTTACCACTTATGGTTTCCAATAAGATCGAGCATTATCATTTGCACAATGCACCTTTTGTATCAAGCTTAATCAACTTTAGAAAACGTTTTTCTAGTGGCATGGTTAGTTAGAAGGAGCTAATCATGTCACGAAGAATCTCAGTGGTCGAAAAAGGTTTCTAGATTGAATGACCACTTTTCACGAAAGAAATTACACCCCATCATCAACGTGTCATCGCGAGTTTTAGCAGCCTGCAAGTTAGCGTCAGTAACGTAATCATACACTCCTGTTACCCTTCTTTGCTTATTAAGAATGGTTTCAGTAGTTTACTATAAAGAAAGATGGAATTTTTTCGAGAACGAATCATAGCTTTTGTGTACCATGAGGAACGGTTACCTCCAGTCCTGTGGTGGTGGTTCGAGCTCTCTTGCTTTCTGATTCCTGGAAGAAAAATAAAAAACTCTTCAAACATAATTTATTAGTCTGTCATTGTTGATTGCATTTGACGTTGACCGATCCCTTAAATCTAAATGCCGCTGCACATTAAGGAATACATTTATCGGATCTGATACTTTTGGAAAGGTTAACTGCTTCAGCTAACGGAAAGATTTAATTAAGCATGCACAATAAGGAAAGACCAATGATGGATTTAAAAACCACATTCAACTTTGCACAATTAGAGTTCGGTGTTACCATAAGGATGCAAATGCTTATGAATCAGGCACATTTTCCACAGCGAATCTTTATTTATGAGAACACAAAAGGACATTTATGGGATTTTTTAACCTATTAATAAATACCTCAATCATAATATGATGAGAATGAGGTGGGTGGGACCAAATGTACTTACGCTCCGCTTTCGCTGATCAGAACGAAGCTTTCAAACCACTGTTTAAAGGCCACATCCTCGCGAATCTTGTAACGCGTGGCAGATGATTGCAAGCACATGAGCTTTGCCAGTACTTTGTATTCGCGCCAATGTTTGCGAAAGTTGATGAGATCGTCGTTTTCGGAAGCTGAAGCGGCGATTGTGGTAGCGGCAGTGACAGCGCTGGAGGCGACAGAGCCGACGACGGAGCACTTGCGCCGTTCTGGACCCGCGGATGAGGCGCCGTTGCCTCGTCGCCGCTGTAACGGGATTGGTGGGGTTCCGGTACTCTTCACCTGCCGGCTCCTCTTGTCCCTCGGGATTACCACTCCGCTCGAGGTTGGGGTGGTGCTCGACCCCGTCTCCTAGAGATCGTTTAAAAGTTAATTTTTAGTTTAAATATTGCTATTCAAAGCATGCATACTACTATGGCCTAATTTACTTTATCGTGTAATGATTTCATATTTTTCATGCCATTGCTTTTCCTGCATTGATATTACACTATAGCTGTTATGTTTCATGCGTCTCCCAAAGTAGACCAGATACCGCGAAGCACAGCTCTATACACAACACAGGCACATCTGGATTAGCAGTGGGGACAATAAATTGAGAAATCTGTCGTCAAAAAACCTCAATATTTTTTGCGCAGTATGTAACAGAAACAGTGAAAAATCCTCTCCGACATTCATTTAATTCTTGCACAATCAGCCTTTAGGTGGCCTCTTGACAAGTTACAATGGTAAGTTCAAAATTGAACTCATTCAACAGCTGTGAGATGGCGTACGCTATTATCCGACCCCTTTCGAGACCGGTGATCAATAAGCACGGGAAAAGGCGGCCGTTGGGATGACAAGTCGCCGCACGCACTGCCAGTACCGCTGTCTGAACTTTCATTGACGCGTTTGCGTCGAGAAGATCGTCCAGGTGGCTCCGTGGAGAGCAAAGGCGGGGTCAAAAATGGCTCAAGACTGTGGTACCGCTGGTTTCGCTTATCGTAGAGGTTATTGTAGTTATTCCGGCAGTCCCATGCCATGCTAGTAAGGCTGGTGCCACTGGTGGGTCGTCGTAGTTCCGCCGGTTTACGACGAGGCGCCCAGTCCGGTGCAGACTCGTGTAACATCGCCAAGTCATTGAGGAAGATGCCGAGGTAGGGGATTGTGCCTACAGTCTTCATCATGATCTCTTCATGCTGCAACGGAAAGTGGAAGGCTTCGTCATGTGATCAAAATGCTCCACGAGAGTACACGACGTTCTCATTGATAAATGCATTTGTGAATTTCACACCCTGAAGTAGTATGCGATTTCTAGTTCCAAAATTATTAAGCGTGCATTCACGCATTGGATTCAGTTATCACAGTTCAATCGACGTAAAGCGACACTTAGGGCTCACTTAGGGGGAGTCGCGTGTGAGATCTGAGTGCGTCAAACATTGTAACGCCAGTTCGATTGCCAGAGAAGGTATTCGATGCGTGACATTGTGAGGACGTAAAAAACTCATGTGATGTGAGCGTTATCTTGCCCCGCAGTTGCAATATCCGCCATGGTGCCTTTACTTCGGGGGGTACAAGCATTTAACTCAGCCAATTTTTTAGGAAAACAGCTAAATCGTACAAGAATCGCTAACTTTCCGTGGTTCCGTAAGCCTCGTGACATTGGCGGGGTGATCGGATCCAATGCGTTGCATTCCTATACCAGTACGCAGGCTTGAAATTAGGCGATAGGAAACTTGTGGACAACAGCCGCTACTGATGGTAATTAAGTAAGCACCTCAGTGCTTCAAAATCAGCATACCTCAGTTGTGCATAAAGGAAATTAGTAAAGGCATCTATTTAAGGTGATTTTGTGATTAGATTATGAGTGGGTGTTAATTACAGATATGCTGAACACCGACGTCAAGGAGTTATAAAGTGTAATTCCACTGTGTGTGCTGCTAAAAGGAGACATCATCGGAATGATTATCCAAGATTAAGAAATCTTTGTGAAATCTTTATGCGAATTCTAGGTAATCAAGAACCAAAATCATGTGGCTAGAAGCAAGGCTTACGTAAAGGTAACAGACGATTGTACAATTATTCTAGGAGCGTTCTTTTTAAGATCACGTGACTACAGACAGGCGATTCACTTAATGTGAACAACTGGGGCAGAGGAATCTTCCAGTTTGTATCAATCGCCACCAAAGTGCCATACGATCGGCTCCATGCCAAAAAAATACGTTATTGAACTAGCAAACAGAAGAATCATATCTATTTCTACCGCATTTTAAAGTTTACATGTTAGGCAGCGGCATGGAAAAGCCATGGCTCGCAAACAGCGAGAACGTCAAACATTCATCTCAATGCGAAATACCGTCACTTCCTGCCCGAGAGCGTTGTTTGAGAGCTTATTTACGAGGTGGAAGATCATTTATTGTTGAACAATGGTTGTTATTTCAATATGTATATCAGTAATCCACATTATTTCACATAATCAATTTAAGGCATCTTTTTAGGAAACTTAAGGAAATGGAACAGTTAACCCCAGAGAAAGCAATAATTCAGGTACGAAGGCATTGGATGCGAATAAGAATTAGTAGGCTCCGTGGCTAACGGTTGAAGAATTTTCAATGTTTCCAAGTACATTCGCGGTAAATACCGATTGTTTTCATCAGTGTGAACTTTGCCCTTGTGTATTTTCGAGGCCTTCAAGTTTGCAGAGTAAAGATAAAGCGCTTTTCGAAGGTTGGCCCGTGCTTCATGAGGGTAACAACATTTCGCCAGAAATTTGCCAATTTCTCGCTTGGGATGAGCTCACATTACGATAACACTTGGCATGACAGTATCAAAAAAAAACTATTAGGGTTTTCCAATTATCACCAAGAAAGCACTGAATCTAGTAGAGGACGCAGTTCTTACCGCTTTACCCAAATCAGATCTTTCACTTTTTCCATTAGGGGTTGTGATTACAATGGTGCGATCAACTCATTGGCAAGTGCAAGGTCTTCATACAAAATTCGCATTCAAGGGAATATGTGCATGTAACACTTGGAGCTTGTACCATTTTTAACCTGCAGCACAGCAACTCACTCGCATATCAGCTTGTTAACGCACCACACTGCAAGCGGGAGGACATTTTGAGGAATTCTTCTTAGTTATAAATGACATTTAATGAATGAGTGCACTCTTGCGACACTGTAACTTCAAATAACGGCGTTAGGATTTTCGGAACGGCACCAGTGGACCAAAGCTGTCTCCTAATCACTCCATCTTTGTTCCAACCTAAAGGTTTGCGCAGGCATATCGCATTATGCCTTCTTGCGTGCGCCGCCATTTCGTGATCCATGAATGCTAGTCTGAGGGTCGAGTAGACAAAAAATGCAAATTACACTCGCGCTGTAGCAAGGAGAAAAAGTTGCTCTCATGAGCAGTAGACGTCAAATCCACTGGATCAAGTTTTCGCCTATCAAGCTTAATCATCTGTCAATACCGCCCTGAAAATACCATAGGGTACAGCCAGCTAGGTGAAGATTCGTGCGCAAGTGACATTGACGTGTTAGTTTCTTAATTGTCAATTTGTGAGTCATAGCGCTCCATGCTTGTGAACACGCACTATCAGGACTGGAGAGCGCCTTGAACTGTGACATACTTTTCCACACCCAAAATCTGATGCGAAAATAGACCTGTTTTTTAACAATTTGAGACCAATACAGTTTTCGTGCATATGAGACACGACTCATACCAACACGCACCTCAGAAGGAAGCCAACGGTGGATACCGCACTTCGCAAAAAATGAAGGTTTAAGCATCGTTTTAGGGTTGAAAATGTATGCACGTAGTAAGAAATTTGTCCGTTGAATGGTCGGAACTAGTGTGTGTGCGTATGTGTTTATAGGTTTGGTAGACATTCCTAATTTTCTTAATGAGGTATAGCTTGGAGAGGTGTTATTGAAGCGGGAATTGTTTTCATAGCTCTCCACACAGGCAGGCTATGAGTACGCAGAAGCTGCGCCTGCGTACGTTGGCGTGCAACCTCGGCAAATTAGTCACACCAGCAACTAATAAAACTGGGAGCTAGGTCTGCTTAACTCCACTTTCCATGTGAATTTATATTTGTAAATCGTTTTAAACCAACATTTTTATGAAAAATCTGAAATGGTTGTCATTTCCTAACCCTACACAGATAGTGAATTGGCATCTGTAGAACCATATCGAAAGATTAATGCCACATTTGAAAAAAATCGTCGCGGCATTACACTTTCAGCTACATCTCATAAATCCAATTTCTCTTCATGTTGGTAAAAGAATGCTGGAAAGTCCTCAATTCCAGCGATGTAGCTCCACCCAAACGCTGGAGGCAATAACAATGTTTCCCTTATTTTTTAGGCGGCATCTTAACGAGGGGAAGGAATTTATTAATAATACCTGGCAATTCGCTTATTAATTCTATCGATACTCCAACTGCGCTTCAGTGAAAGCCATCGAGGTTTCCCTGTCTTTGTAGATATTAACCTAGAGAGCAAGAAAGTTACTACTCGTGAGGGCAAATGGGATGCGTTGCAATAGAGTACGAGCTCACGTAGATAAAAATGTTTAATGTACCTACATCAAGCGTTAACCTGCCCTCGTTCAACCAAAAAAACGGAGAGCATGTAACTGTGAGTGCTGGAGTAAGATATAGTCTACTGGTCCTATGCAATCCCGCGGCTGTGCAATCTAAGGAGGACTTCTAAGCCCATGAGACATGACTGCCGTGAAGTGTAGTCAGCTCTCGTAACATATTTGCCCACATAAATAACTACTTTCACTTCAGAAATCATTAACAGTAAGTCTCAATAAGAATTACGTGGTTCAAGAATCTTCCTGGACTTTGACGGTACCCAAAAAGCCCTAGTTGTGACCCATTATCCTTGGCTGCAGTTATGGTTCAAAAAGCGCTTCAATAAAAATTGCTTTAAAAAGCATACCTCCGAAACCAACGTCTTAGTGTTCGCAGTTCATTATAAAATCATAAAGATTTAATTAACTTTTCCGACGGAAGCATCAACCTACATCAATTTGCCCCACTTCATTATGCCTTAAACACTTCAAGGCTTTTCAAGTCTCCAACAAAGAGATTATTCAACAAACGCAAAGCGTCGGTTTTATCCATTGTCCACCAAATAAAGATTTTTCGATTTGGCAGCTGATAATTTGTTTCCTATTGTTTACCATACACTTTAGAAAGCACTTCTAAACCTTGCATAAATCGGCAAATCCAAACAAAGAAGTCAATCAATGTATCTTCAAAAATTTTTCATCCATCTCAGGAAGTTTCATCAGTAAGTATGTCGCCTGGACGTTGGTGCTATTTGTAAATCCAGAGAGGAAGTTATGGATGAGTAGGCAAAATAGAGGTGATATGAAATCTACACTTGACTAAGTAGATATTACTAAAAGTCCCTCAAATGGCTATATCTTGGTATGCATAAAAGTCACGTCACCTAATAAATCAGGAAAAACAGTTGCAGGTTTATTGGTCGGATCTAATAAGCCGACCTGTAGCGATGATGCCACGTAAGTGGCTATCCGTGAAGGCTTTAAAAGGTGGTGGCCAAAAGTGGGCTTGGAGGTACGATGGTACGGGGCAAGTGTGCGAGAGGCAATGTGAACCAACTAACAAATGTACAAAGTCAGTCTCGTGGTTGTGTGTATTTGCGAGCACCCCTAGCACCGCGTCGGTTCAGTACATCGACCTCCACACCGGAATAGTTGTAAGGCCGTAGACACAAATTGCATCAGTACAATACGCGATTCAACAAAGTCGTCAATACCGCCCAAAACAATCGCACAAACATTCAGAAAGAACTCAAACGTCTCCTGCGATGATCCGCTTCTGAAACAAAATCCGCTCACTGTCGCCAGCATCGCGAATGTATGGTCGTACTTTTCAGTACCCACTACTACATTTTGCTTAAAACGACACTTAAAGCGCAGTTTTTGATTACAATGTCAGAAAATTCCTCCCTAACAGAACAATCTTTGTAAAGTTGTATCCCACTAAACACGAAAAGGTGATATTCCATAGCAAATCCATTATACGTACCTTAATTCGGGAATGAAGAGGACTTCACTGTGAGTGTTTCAAGGCTATCAATAAGTTAGTCACTTGATTAATTTAAATCGATGGATACTCTCTAGTCAAATTTTAGTGCCAAACATTCCATCAAAAAAGTGTGAAAGGCGCTTGGAGTGCTAGACTGATGGTTGTGGTTCGTAGTGTAGCTCGTGGCAATAACTTCTTCCAATTTGTAAGATCGTGTGAAATGCCTATTTTTATTTGCACTGCAAATTTGGATATGCGTCAGTCTATCTGTTCGCTTTGTTGTGTTCTCTGCTAATTTCACGTTGTTTTGAGCCTAATAATGATTTGGAGCTTGTCGACCTTACGAAATTAAACTCAGTTCCGAAGTTGTAGAAGCCTCCCTTTAACATATTCCCAGCATATGGAGGAAGTGAGGCTATCAGAAGATGCTGCCTTTTAATATTAAAAAAAGTTATTAAAACAATGATTGTGCAATTTTTCGAAAGAACCTCGATCCCTACTTGTAGAGAATTACCTATACCTAGTGCTATGATACCTCAAGATTAAGGTATCAAGAGCAGCTTTAGGTAATGTCTAAGCGGAGCGTCGAGACAAACCGTCTACATTTACATCAGCTACCAAAGTGATGTAAACTATTAGGTGAATGAGCTTCAGATGAAAATAAGCCTCAAGGGCCAGCATGCCGTTCTTCACTTCTCTCACCCTCATTATAAGAAAGCTCGTCTTTGGACCGTTCGATTCTAGGCCACGCACCACTCCACCCCAGAAGACTACGCATTTTGTATAGTGCGCTGCAGACGGAGTTATTCACCATGCAATGCTTATTTGCTGAAAGCCTAGCAACATTTACGGCTGAGATCTACCTGATCGATACGAAACAGCTGGAAGACGTGCAAGAAGAACTTCTTCCGAAGCAGTTAGGATTAGTCAACCGGCCTGAAGAAAGTCCCATTCTCAAAAAACCATCCAAGATCTCACAGCTCATGGCACAAAAGTTATTTCAAAGCTGAAAGGGAGGGAGATAATGCCGCACCATTATCCCTCCATTTCCCCTCCTCATTACCCGGCTGATTATGACCTTTCCGTGGCATCAGGCAGTCACATGTAGAATAGAGCAGATGGTTGAAAAAAATAAAATTGTAACAGAAAGGAATGTGGAAACTTTCTAGGGGCTGGGAATTCGATAAAAGTGAAGTTCGCAAGTTTGTGTCTCCTTGTGAAGTGATAGTTCATTGCAGTGGTGGTGGCTGCTAGGGATGAAGTTTTTTAGAAGTTTCTCACAGTTATTTAGCTTCTATTACAAAAAGTTGCTCGAACTTATTTGATTGTCTCATATGCATTGTACAGATGACTCCGTGATGACAGATCAGCATTAGTAACCGTGGTCGTGAGTTGGTGCTGTCTAAGATAGCTAGGGGGATTTGCCTAATAAACTTCTTAAATAATTGGTTCTTACAAGTCGTACTAAATAGTGAGTGGATAGATGAATGGGTTCAGAAGTTGTTGTTGTTGTTTTCACGAAAAGGAATTAAATGGTAATACATACCGACAAGTAATCAGCGCTAATTTTTCGTCGAAATATTGTGGAGAAGATGCAGTGCCGAGAATCCTGTTGGCGGCCGATTTCATAGCTGGAGTACATCTACAAAGATTTGAGGAGTCATTCACTCTGGTTAAGTCGTGAAATTATTTCCTCTCCCAAGGAAAACTTATAAATATCTATCGGCCAGAAAAACAATAATTACTTCTATCTGATGGTGCCGATAGGTAGATTAATTAAATTGAAAAATGCACTAAGTTAAAAGTGCACTAATTCGTTAGGTATTTTGTTATTAATCTTAAAATGCGTTTTGGTCGCAATTGACAAGAGATTATATGGAAGAACATTTGCTTTTCAAGGGCAACAGAAGCGGCTTAGTATGGGAAAGTTGCCGTGGTAACCGACCGTGTTGCCAAGGTGAACCACCAAACAAAGGTGACTACATGAGAAAGTGGTGGTGATGAAGCAAAATAAAGTTGTTAACACATAATCAAAGATAACTTACGTGATCCAAGAGTTCTCTGGCATATTTTTTATTGTCTTCCAAGTTAAGAAGTTGCGATAAATCGTGAAAAACCTCCTTTTTATCTGGATAATGACTGAAATGCATAATTGTTATTAGATTTACCAATATAAAGTGCATAGCATTCAATATGTTTAGTCCACAATTTGTGAAATATGCATAATTGCTAGAAATAAGCCCGTAGAATGAAAAAAGGAGCAGCAGGTTTATGATTCCTAGTTAGATGCCAATCCAATTTAAGAGGCAGAAATCTAGAAAAAGTGATTGAATTCACTTCCGTCTGTTAAAGTCATTTTGGCTCCACCTTTAAGCTCATTTGATTGGGAACATCTCGATCATACACAATTAGCATACTACCGATTGAAAGTAGGTTGGAAACCCGTTTAAGGCATTTCTAAATCTAATACTTATTCCTTAAAATCATATGAAGATGGGTGTTGGTAACGAGTGAATTCCAACAACCCTATGCATCGAAAAGTGTGGAGTCAGTTGCTATGACGCTACAGAGGCGTGTATGCCATCACAAAACCAGGTAAAAAGGACCTCATACTGTAGCTAGTTGGGAGGATCATTTAAATTTCCTCAGCCCATTGTAACATCGCATGGAATAAGTGGATTTAGGCGATAAAACTTGTGGAATATGTTTACCTATACTAAAGTGAGCAATGTCAAGCAAACTGTTAAGTTAAAACCCAATAATAATAATAATAATAATAATAGTAATAATAACAGACGCATGGATCACTGGTATTTACGTATGAAAGTATATTACCGTAAGCTAAAATGAGGAAACGCACCTTTCCACATAGCGCCACGTTTCGTGCAAACTGCTGATGGCGTAGCCTTGCAATGCCGTCATAACAGCTGTAAATGCTGAGAAGCTTCGCAGTGCCCTAAGTTCCTACGATCGTTTTTTTAAAAAAACAGCTCGTTTTAGGATATTGACAACAGGTGGATAACGGTATGGACAACTAAAACCGATGCAAATTATTGAAATTAGACAAAACTTCGGTAAAAGCCACTTCTATTATTTGAGTATGCGATAATAACAATAAATCTCGACAATTAGTAGTTTATTGAACTCGATATGTCAACGCGTACAAAGTACTCATTAATGCGAAACCTAGTAGAAACAGATAACGCATGACGTACGGCTGCGATAGAGATCCATTTAGACAACATTTCAGCTCTGAATGAAGTGCCGTCGGACAACACAAAGTCAGTATCTTGACACGAAGTAGCATTGCTTGAAGGCTGCAGTCGCGCATTGTTAGAAACTTTGCGCCGGTTATTTTGCAACGGTAAGGGAATAATAGAGAGAGTGAGAGAGGCCAGGGATGGGGCGGAAACATCGGCGACAAAAGCCGATCTCGAAGGATCAGTCTCAATAATTGTGGTCAACACCAGACCATAAATGCGATTAAACTGTCGTATGGTAGAATCTACCGTTGGAGCTGGCCGATGACGCACATAATTAAGGCACTCAGAAGGCAAAACCTTCAAAAACAGGTCCTAAAAAGTTTGGCGTAATACTGGAAGAAGTAAACGTAAAACAGTGGTTTCAATCATCGAATATTTTTCCTACCGCGTCGTACAAGGTAAACTGTTCCGCAATGTGTCGGGGGGACAGTTGACTCATGGACCCTTCCCCTGTCGATATTCGTGGTTGTGATTCTATAGAGATACAAAAAGTGAGAACAAGGTTACAAAATGCGTGGCATTCAATTTGTTCCGCTTATTACCTGTACTAACTTCCGATCCACCTTTATCACAATTTACCTCCCTAAAGAGTCCAGCTATGAGGTGAAATCGATCCGAAACAATGTTGATTTTGGTGCAGATTTCCTCCATAACTTGAGCTAAGCCTAACTGATATGATTGTGCCATTGATTGAACGGAATTCCTAGCTTTCATGATAAGCTGGCTTTGAGAAAAATCTTCTGATTTGGAATACTTTCGACGAATCGGCCGAAAGTTTGTTGCAAATACACGAAGCCATTGTGAAACAACAAACAGCAATCTCTTGAGGTCAAGAAAATCCGGAGGGCTGTAAAACGACTCGACGTGTGGATTGTCCAGCCATCGATCCAAAACTTTAGTAAGTGACCTCCAAGTGTCCAAAAGAGAAGTGAATGAAACAAAAGCAAAAAACCACAGAAAACATCGCTCAAGTGCGCAAGCGATCTCAAAAATCGTACCATCATGACAGCACAGTTAAGAGCATAGCATCCCTATGCATTATTCTAGTGGATTCAAAACAATTCTTGCAGAGAATTTGACGCTATATTCAGTTAGGTTTTTACAAGGCAAGAAAACCCAAGTGAGCCAAATGAATTTGCAAGTAAAAAGTGTAACCACACTAAAGTAAAGAAAACGCAATTGACCATTACCGGATAAGTTTGAACTTTTCGTTTGGGTACATATTTGAGTCATAACATAAATGCCAGAACCTAGAAGAAATTAAGATCGCATCCGCTTACTTTGCATCAAGAGTTGTTAAGAGGCAGTAAACTGTTGTATATAAATGAAAACTTAACAGTAGGGTATCTATTCTCTCGACAGCAACATGAGATACATCCTGTTCAATTATATGCTGTATTATATCATCCAACGTCCCTGCACTCAATCCCATAGCCTCGTGATTGGCGCTTGGAGACTAAAAATATTCAGGTTATAACAAAGTACCACGGAGATTGAATCAGTTTCCATGCTAGTTCTGAGGCTGAACTACTTCGCAGCACACAGTAACCATAGCCACACACATACTTCGAATCACGCACCGGCGTCCTATAAAATCAAACAAAATTATAGACTTTGTAATATATATATTGCAACAATTATAATAAAGCGTTAGTTAAAGAATGCATTTGGGTTAAGAAACTGCTACTATTACTTGTGCGCGCAACTTAAATTTCTATACTCATATTATTGGTCATTTGCTCGCCAACAATTCGATATCAGTGTGAGTCGTGTTTGTGCGTTTACTCTATTTGGGAAACTGCTATCTTGATATGTTTGCTGCGTCCATATGTGTTTTACTCTAATGGCTAGTCGAATACAATATTTTATGTTGTTTTCTGTATTTATTTGGCTTTATGTTCAACTTTGGACGATCAGTTCACTTTTAAAGCCGTTACAATACGCTATTGTTATGATGACATTAGGTGAAGTGTTTCCCTTTCTGATCTTGTTTCCATCGAATTTTTTCTCGAATTTAGCTCTATAATTTGCCTCTTAACCAAATTAAACGCTTACTTTCCACTTATTAATTTTTAGGCATGGTACTTTTTATGCTGGTTACTCATTGTATATTTTTGCTTACTTATCATTGTATTTTAGAACACACCTCGTTCGAATGATTTCCTAATGTCCTCCTGTAAAGCGAATTTGTCCGGTGTCGCTGCGGAATACATCTCCTCGAATATTCATCGTCTCGAGGTGGCCACCGGTTGTTTTGTTTGCCTGCAATGTGATGCAACCGAGTGGAGGGGTTCTTGGAATCCTGAGTGTTTTGCTGCTCATGTAGATAAAGCGCATCCCGATTCTGAGTCACTCTCTTGTGTGTTTTGCGGCTTGGATTGGCCTACAGATCGCTTTGTTCCCCACGTAGCGGGGCATTTTGCGACTGGTGATTCTCTATCGACGTATCTTTATCCCTGTCCAGTACCAACACATTCCTCCGTCTGTCCCTTTCAAACCAACAATATCCACTGTCTCAGGGTTCATCTTCTCTCCGCACATCGAGGCGAGCAGGTGATCTACAGGTGTTTTCATTGCTCAAAAAAGGAAAAGTCTCTGGAATCATGGGTATCTCATGTATCGGCGCATGCCTTGCGGATCTACCACTGTGTGGTCACTGGGTGCCACGTGAAATCACCGTCCAAAGAATTCCTTATTGATCACATCAAGCGATTGCACGACCTTAGTTCCGTCAGTTTAATGCGCGAAAGTTTGGAGGTACGTCTTCAAACTAGCTGCCTTTTTAAGTACTGCATGATTCAAATGATTCTGTGGTGCCTTCGAGCTTAGATTGATCGAGGAATTAGTACATTTCGCAGTATTTTTTATCTTGTTCAAGTTTTGTTTTCACCAATGTTATCAAAATGTCACACTGAATAGCGTCAGATAGACTTATAAGGGTCGCCTTTGGGTGGATTCACCTGCTTTCAAGTCTTATGCTTTGCTAATACTTGTTCCCTGCAGTCTTGCCTGATTAGATCAGGTTGCCTATATGATGTTTCAGGGCGCCACGCAGAGCACTGAGGTTGTAGCGTGTTTTTGCCCTGCCTTCTGTGCTATCTATGGAGGAATAAGGAGGCACATTTCTTTTATGTGAATGCGATCTGCCCAACTGGATCGAATCAGCTGTACCTGATGGGCTCTTTCCTGCTCATCTACTAGCTCCTAGATACGTCGCCATTTTCATCCTCATATCACTCACGTCTGGAGGGTGATATTGTTCTCCATCGCTTTTTCCATACTACTAGCACAACAGTTCTCTTCCTTACGAGCATTAATTAGAGCGTCGGATGTAGATTTTCGCCTTTGCCATTATCAGCATGGAGATTGGCAAGGTGTTATAAATGCACAAAATTGTGATGTTTGATAGTTACGCATTACTGACGTTTGCAGATAACATTGGTCGAAAGTGTTCTTTATTGATTCAGGTGCGATTATCGTCTCAATGGGGACTTCATCATTTTAAAAGTTTCAATTTGTTAGTAGAATTAAGCCCTCTGCCCGTCTCATTCATTTTATTTTTGCTAAAATCCAACCTTTGAGATGGTTTAGTGCTCCCGTTGTGTGCGGCTCGCTGCTGGTAGCAGTTAACCCTGTTTCCTAGCAGCGTCAATGTAGATGGCTCTTCCCACCGGCTTGTGTTAAATATCAGGCTAATTTTCGCCAATAAATGTACCCACCTCATGACAGTATGTTCATTGACAAGGACACCAATCTTAGTCCCCCTATGCAATCTGATTAAATATGTTATGATTTAGGTTTACTGGAAGATAGGGTTTCTAAAAAACCACTTCATTATTATTTAGAATTGCGCGTTCTGTGGTTCTTTTACCATTCCATAATTATCATAAATTTAGTTAATCGATTTCCTATCTTCGATTTCCACGGAATCGGTGGAACTCAGAAGGTTGACTGGTTCAGTTATCTCTGATTTTAAAGCCAATTTAAAAGCGCAGGTATTTTTGCGTCATGTGATAGCTGTTAGGACTACTTCTTACGTCTGGCCTTGGGTTAATTTCCTTTGAATTATTTGGCATAGTTCGACAACCTGGTCTGTTGACATCGAGGCGATTAGCATGAATAAACACCTGTGTGCGCACATTCGCATAAATACACTGGTACGGATGGATACACTGCATACGAGGCTATGCGGTCGACACCCTGCATAATTCAGGACCTTTGCGTGTACACACACTTGATCTTGCACCCGTTTCAGCACTGCAATTGCTCAATATTGTATCTTCGCGCACAACTTGCGGCTGCTTTTGCATGAACCCGCTCCTACCTTTTGCTTATTTGTTTTTTTCATAGTATTTTTACCTGAGCTATGAGTAAATTTCCGAACACTAAGTTAGTTCCTTGCTTGGGTATACTTTTGTTAGTCTGCAAAATCAAGTTACCAGTATCCATTATCTCTTCCATGAAGCATCTTGGGCGACTGATACGATGGCCTATTTTGGGATTTTTTGCCTTTAATCAACAGCGTGCACTTTTTCTTGAAGCCTTTTACTTTATTACTGGGTATTGCGTTTTCTGCGAAATTAGTCATTAAATCCTTGTTCATTGTCAAGCGGCTGGCTGGCTGTGTCGATACTGTCGGCCTGTTGCTTCATGTCAATCGCTTAACCTCTTCCATATCGCGCAGTGGCCTCTCCGTCACAACCCCCACAAGTCGAGAAGTAATTTTGACGAACATTATCTGCAACTCGCCAACGCCATTGTTGCGCCTAGTTCCTCCTAATTCCCACACTGTCATTCATCATGGGACCACGGTTGCAATAGCGTGCCTTTGCCATAAATTGGTGAAATGGTACCAAGCCGAATAAGGCATCTGTCAGTTTAAGCTATACCTTCACCTTCCATAAAACCAGCACGCACATGCACGCTGGATCCAATCGATGCATCGTACTTGCGCTCTCGCTAATGTGACAACGGGAGACAGGAGTGGTTCTGCCTCCCTTCTGAACGATCAATGGCACCTCTTGCTCAAACTAACGGCTTTTCTTATGAAGATGTGCTTTAGCTTTTATGGAGAATCAATTGCTCACTTCTAATGGCATCCGTAAGGTATTCCCAAGAGAATTTGTCAGCTAAGTATGAGACTTGACAAAAAGGGTCATTTACCCCTTCGCCCACCTATAATTCATATAATTTCGGCTTTCAAAGATGCTAAGCATTTAAGCCTTTTCTGAAGTAGAGCCTGTCAACTATTAACTACACGATCCTCGATGTTGCTCATGTTGCCAACAGATACACAACCATACATAAGGATGATACCTTGTGTTTAAATAATATATCAGTGTTTTCTGTCTCTTGTCAGTTCATCTGCGCATACGAGGGACGCGTGCCCTCCTTCTTGCGTTCTTTCCTCTTTGAAAAACCCGTGCAACTTCAAGCCCTGACTTCAAGTGAGACGACGTCGGCTCCGCCTGCTGTCTCCTTCCTGATCTCCTCCGCTACTGCGACAACAACGCCGTCAGCCCCGTCGAGAAAACTCGCCGAGTGCGCGTCCCCTTGCCTCCGCTGCCCTAAGTGTCAGGTAGCCACAGCTAATTGGCCGCGTTTCCAGACCCACTTAAGCCTCTGTATCGACAACAGTATCTCCTACCATCTATACTGGTGTCCTTCTTGCTCTACTGTCTCCACAGAGAAGGGCCTCATTGAGGAGCATGCTCTAGCGGTGCATGATGCGCAGGTTGGTTTTTTCCCCTATCTTATTCTTTTACGGTGATCTTTTGTCTGCATTTAAAATGAAAAAAAAACAATTTGTAATTTTTAACCGTTCACCTTTCTGTGATCACAGCAAGCAATCATTTTTCAGTTTATTTATTTAACTGGAGGTAATGTCCAGAGGTGAGGTGTTCTGTGTCTCTCGTTTGCTCCCAGTCTGAAATTTTCGTAGCAATAGGCAACATCATCCCTGATGGTTTTCATTATCTGAAACGAGAACATTAGACGCTTTGTTTTGTCCTCTTGGGACTTGGATTATTCTGAGCCCTTCTCTTTTTGTATCGGGAAGCTCCTGGCTTCTCACATGCCGCCATTGGGGTTTTATTGATCTATCTCACGGACCTCCGTCAGTGCAAGTCGTTGCGCCGGTTGAATTAAGGCCATCTGGCGACTGGGTGTGCGTGTGAATCACGTCGATTAGGCGCGCTGGGTATGTGTGATAACTTGTTTTATGAGAAAAAACTGGACACTTGTCTTCGTGCTAAAATAGAATGGACTCCTTCTTACCTCGCGAAGTTACTGTTGAAATACAAATTTGTGCCTAGCTTTGATCTTAGCAATTGTATATTGTAATAGGATTTGTAATCTTCTAGGCGAATTCCTCACTGACTATTTTAGGCTGGCACATTTGTCTGCTCTGATACTAGTCTCTGTCACATACACAAGATGCGAATGATTTTATGCAAGGCGATGCTATTAGCGGATGTCTCAACTCATTTGTAAAATTCGATACCCAGTGGCCATCATCTTTGCATGCATTCGAGTCGTGTTTCGTGCGCTCACTCACCAAGCAGCTAGTTCACTCACCCGCTCGCTGGCTAGTTCTCGTCGTCTTCGTGATTTGGTGTGTGCGCGCACGCCCTCGCAAGTTGTCTCAGGCTACGCGCGCTCCTGACAGTTCTTTCGCTCGCGCAGCAGCGACAGTGTCAGCAGCAGCAGCAGCAGCAGCAGCAGTGTGCGTGCGCGTCAGCCTAATTCCACCGAAGCAAAGACGGCGGGCATCGATTGGCGGTGAATGCCGAGATGCTGCCTAGTAATCAATGTGCGTGTGTTCACACGCGTCCAGCGCTTGAAGTGTAGCAGACGACCAATAAGCGTTGTGGACCAGCTTCTTCCTTGAATGCCGCAGCAAGCCTTCAGCGTTTTTCTCTAGTCTACTCTTCATGGTAGACGTTCTTAACTCCTCCGTATGTATTAACTCGTCTCAATTTCAGAAGTGGTCGCTTTTTCGACCTAAATGAACTTCGATTGAAATTTTAATTTTTGTTTTCAAGATAAAGGCACATTTGAATACAACAGATATTGGTGCAGAGACTTGCTTGGGACTTTTCAGGGTGCTAGCTTGTTGGAAGTTTGTAGAACCTTGTGGTGGGTTCTTTGAACAATGATAGCTAGAGGAAATTAGTCTTGTTTAGGCTATGCTACTACTTTGGTCCGACTTTTGAACGAGCACAACCTTCAGAAGTCTTTTGCTTGCTACGTTGTGGCCAAAATAATTGATGACTATCCTAGTTTTCAAATTTAGTGAGTTTGTTAACCCAAGAACTGAAGTGTTTCTGGTTATAATTACTGAAGCAAACGAAGTTTGTCTCTGCTTCGCTACCTTTGCATCCTCTTCGTCCCAACCACCCACTTCAACGCGCTTGCCTGCGTAGGCACGCGCGTGCGTGCGTGAAACCACGATTCCGTTGAAGCGCAAGAGTGAGAGAGGGCGTGTGCATTGATCGACGCGATGGACGTATACGTTTTCTCGGCTAGAAGCGCTACAGGCACGACCAATGAACACGCCTACGTCTCGAAAGCCGCCAACTCGTCATTCCTTGCACGGAGGAAGACCTGTGCACGCCGTGCGCACGGCTGTGTGGGTGTGTGGTGTAGTGTGTGTACGTGCATCTGCGTTGGTTGTTCGCTTCAACTACGCGGTCGCTCCTTCCTTGGCACGATGAATGATAGCTTTGTGTTTGGCTCTTCCACAGCTACTATTTTCCCAGGCTCTAGCTCTGTTCTCATCCCTTATAGTCAGGCTCTAACACGGGGGGTTATTTGTACCAACCACCATACCACGAAGCCAAGATCCCCTGCCACGTTTCTTATACGCGATTGGCAACCGTTGCTAGATGGAAATCCCCTTTCTTTAAAGATATCCTCATGGGGCTCGAGATCGACGGTTCTAGTGCTTTCAATCTTGATGGTCGCTAGTTGCTTCCCTCATTCCTCATGCACATTCGCAACATTCACATTGAGCTTTCCCAAGTGATGCGTTTTCTTATTTTTAACATCGATATCGCTATCCGAAGGGGACGTTACTCAACTCACATTACACTCCTATTACATCAAGTACTGGTTCTGTCATGTATTTCGTCGAAAGCACTTGTGGAGAGATTATACGTCTGCACATCTCATTGGTGCCGTAGTAGAGTTCATTTGCTACATCAGTTCAGCAGATTGCCTCTCGATTTCAAATCACCCCTTCCGTGTGATTAAATTTCAGGATTCCACATGGTCCTTTACCATAAACCTTCCCATGTATAACAAGGACGAAACTGGCCTTTTTTGGAGAGTTTGCCCGCAAGAAAAATAAGTCCATCCGCTTTCCATTGCACGATATCTCCTTTGTCAGTGTTGATGGAGCATTCTTTGCTGGTGTTGAAGGCGAGCGCACCGTGCGCGGCCACGCTCATCGCGTAGAAGAGGCGCGGTCGGGAAGCATTGATCGAGAACGTTGTGCGCGCATACGCGCTGAGAATGGTAGTGTAGGATGTCGGTGGTGTCTGCCAGCCAATGGTAGCCGACTGCATGCGATATCTGCTGGGTTTCTTGAAACCTTCGCCCCGTTCCCTGGCTTTGTGGGTGTGTTTAAGCGCGTTGGGTATGCGTTTACGTTCGCACCCGTGCATCCGCCTAGGTGCGTTAGTGTGCGGCACGTCGCCCTCGGTCTCCTTCCCTTTGGACGTCTGCTGTGCATGGCCGACTTGTACGCATTACACACCCCTAAACCTGAAAAATTAGCCTGGCACTTATGCTAACTCCGGTAGTTTCCTACATTACTTTCTGGTTTGCTATGTATGAAGAGCAAACATGTGATTGTCTTTTTAACCGTGAGATCCACGACGGTACACCAATTTTGGATGGACTGCTTTAATTATCGTAGTTGTCGGGTTTCATTTAAGTAGACTTTGCTTTTAAACATGGGGCTCGAGGCCCACCCACTGACTACGGGTTGCTTTGACGATGGCGACGTCAGGGGTAGTCATATTTTCAGCACTGCAGTCCACCCAGTGATGACGTCATCAACCTCAGGACAAGCCTCAGACTTGTCGTGCCCGTGCAATAATCAGTCCAATGTGTAGGCCCTTATCCATATTGAAGCCGTTTGTAGAGCTAATTACGTTCATCAAACGTCCATTGCGGTTCGCTTAGGTTGTGGTCTCATTAAAGCCGTCATACTCTTCATGTATCTTGGACTTCAGAACTTCACAATATTTGCCATCTTACCTGGTCTGATGGATTTCCTTGTAGTACTAGAACTTATAAAATCCACTTTATTGGAATAGCTATGGACTTAGGATCTACGCTCACTCTAGTTATTTTTTTTTCCGTTTGGATCCTTTTTGGAAGCAAAGCACTTCGCACTAATTCATTCAATATGGTTTGTTAAAATTTATCCAACATGACATTCTGACGACTGTAGTCATCCGAAAACTGGCTTGTAGGTGGTCACAGTTTATCACTGTCCTTGGGGTTTGTATGCGCCCCTCCTCCACATCGATCACGGCCATACTTTCCGTGTTTTTCCTTCGCTCACCCCAATAATAAAATAAATGATCTCATTTGATCAATAGTATCGCCCTATTTTCCTTCTGCCTCTTCTCTTTCATCTCCCATCCAGAATGCCGTCTTCGATTTGATCAATCTTTTCTCTTTCATCAATTATCACTTATTCACTGGTCTACTCTGAATAATAAAGGTAGGCCAAACAATAGAAAAGAACTTTCTGGATGATATCAGCCTGCTGCGAAACTGACTAGTCCAACCGTGTTGGATTAACTGAGTATCAATACTTTTCACCTATTTCAACAATCTCTTCGTCATGGATTGCTAAAATTCTCGACTTTCTCAATGGTCGCATGCCTTACTTTCTGCACTTGTAAACTGAAGCTTTGTTTTTTCAAATGAGATCGGCTCCATTGATACGTCAACGTTTCAGTCTTATCTTTTCTTCTGTAGGCATCCGTAATTGTTGAGAATTGCTGCAAAACCAATATCACGCTAAAGGAATCGGACGGATGTGAAAACCCTCCCGATCTCGATACCGCTCTTCTTAGTGCAGTCGACCCACTGACGTCTCAAAATCCGCCATCGGATAGTGTTTTTTCAGCTTTTTCTAGCCTTCTCCCTCCCTCACATTCAAACGTACAAACTGACGCCGGTGCTGCTATTGCTCCCTTGGTCAAAACAGAGTTGCCCAGTCCAAAGGCGGCTGGGGCGGATAACTCTCTATTTACTAACAACATATTTTTAACCCCCTCCAATTTGCAAGCGGTTGCAGCTATGGCAGCTGCCCTCACTGGGCTTGCCATGAACAACCCTCAGCCGCCACCTCCTATCGAAGTCGTTGAGAATGATGCTGCGGAGGTCGGTACGGACACAGAAATGCATTCTAACGGCTTCGACGAGGCCCCTAACACACCCACCTCCTCAACGACAACCGCAGAGGAGGTAATCCGTACTGGACGAACTGGTGAGGAGGAATTAGTCTCTTTTCCATTCGATGAGGTGCAATTTCGTAGTGAACTAGCTGGCCAACTCTCAGCCGAGGTCATTGGCCAGTTGGCAGAAAAGATGCACAAATTCTCCTCCTACGTGATCCGAATCCTCGGGAAGGAGAATCATCGTCGTGTACCACAGTGTCCTGAATGCGATAGAGTCTTTTCCTATGGACTACCAGACTTCAAGCGACACTTACTAGTCATTCATTTGGGTGCGCCGAGGGAACATTTGAAGGACCTTCTGCGATTCGTACGTTTTCCCAAGATGGAGACAGCTTTTTCCGACAAGCAGGAGCAAGCGGCGATGCGGCGCATGCGACCAAAGGAGATAGAACCGGGTGTTCGCAAAATTCCTCTTCCCTATTCCATTAACATATTGAGACGCCTTACAGAAGGCCTTCCTGAGAGTACGCGTGAATACATAGCTACGAAAATGCGTACGTACAGTACAATGTCGGCTATTTACGAACTCAAAGCGGGACTCAAACGGTACAAGTGCGGCCACTGCTACTATTCCTCTCCACACGCTTTGGCAGATGTACGCAAACATATTCTGGGCTCGCACTGTGGTATTTCGACAAAACACTTTCGGTTCTGCTTGCAGGCTTCACGTTTGGATCATGTTGACTTTTGTCTCCTATCTGATGAGAAGCTGGCTAGGTTGGCCCAGGAATTTCTTACACGAAGACAGGTAGAGTCGGCTGAAAGTGAAGCAAGCAGCAGTGGAACTAGCAACAAACGTCCACATAGTCGTACACCGTCTCCAGAAGCTCCATTAGTCACTCCACGCGAACCAGACGAAAACGGGATCTCGAGGTTCACGACAATGATCCCAGGATCAAAGAACCCCGTCAAGGTGCGTATTCGTGGACCTGTCCCACCAGGAGAAAGTGCAACATCTCCACCGTCAAACTCTTTCTTGAATACTTCTGCCTCGGCTAACAGTGCATCACTTGAGCTTTCAGATCTGCCCAAAATACCGGGTTTAGAAGGTGCAAATCAGATTTTGGATCTTCCTTTGCCATACTCTGAACCCGTGCTTCGCCAATTATTAGAAAATGCGGGTGCACTCCCACATCAAGTAGAAGAGATGTGTACCAAGATGCAGGTGTACAGTTCCAAAACAATGACCCGTATATGCCAGGGCGATCGGACACTGGCCTTTCGTTGTTCGTGCGGACGGCTTTTTGTCACCACACGTCAGCCAGATAGCAAGATGCGCGCTGCAACCTTAGCCGATAGTCGGCGCCATGTAATGGGGGTGCATGCGAGAATTCCTCACGAATACATCACAATTTGTTGTCAGGCCTCAAGGATCAGCCGAGAGAATGGCTTCCAGCTCTATCCAGATGAAATGTTGCATCGGCTGGCAATGGATCGGCCCATCAAGCTTAACAGTCCCGATGCAATTTCCACACCACATATGCATCGTTCGCCCTCAAAAGGAGGTAGTTCGAAGTTGGGATCCCTTCCACCACTGCGTCCACTGGCAGATCTATCGGGGGACAACTCTGAGGATGAGAAGCCGATAATTAATAGTCGGCTGAGTTTACCCGTTGCATTCCACCCGTTAAGTGATTCAACATCCAACGGCGGAGTCAGCGGTGGTGGCGATGAGTTGGAAGAAAGCATTGAATCTGATCCAATAGACACATCAGTTGTCCTGTCATGTCTTAACGAACAGTCTCCAAAAGATATTGAACGCATAATTGATTTGCCTTATTCAAAGACAGCCTTGCAAGTTCTCGTACGCGGTTACTGTCCACCTAGCTACTTTGGCATTCTCCTCAGGAAGATGCAAGTGTACACCGCATACAAGGTGTTCGTTACTCGCCGCAGAGGAAGACGGTTCTTTTGTTGTTCCGGGTGTAATTCTGTATCCCCCCACGGAATGGGTGACATTCGGAAGCACATTCTGGGTGTGCATGCCAAAGTCCCAGAACGTTACAAGGCTGCTGCGATGCACTGTTCACGTTTGAGTCGCGAAGATAATAGTCTTTTAAACGACGAAAATCTCCTTCAGCTAGCGAAAATGAAATGGAAAGGTACCGTAATCAAGCCTCTCTCGGAAATTAGTATGACGAGTGGCTTACCTATAAAACCGGAGCCTTCAGCATCTGATACTCAAATCCCACGACATCTTCGTACTTCGGTAAATAGATTACCTGAGGATACCCCGATGGTGATGCTTTCCGCAACCCCGCAAGCCTCGGGCGAACTCTTTTCCTGTTCGGCTTGCACAGTAGCCTCGATGGACTGCGCGGCAATGCGTTCGCACGTGGCGAGGGAACACCTGGGTGCACGGGCCTACGAGTGCCCCCAGTGTCCGGAGGCGTTTAACCTTTCCGCTGATCTGATCAGTCACTGCTCCACTGTTCACTTAGACTGCACACCAGCCGTTCCACCACCCATTCTACCCACCTCCTTTCAGGAGGTTATGTCTTCGGTGAGTCGCGTTTCTTTCATTCACCTGATTCTTGTTATCTTTGAATAATTCACCCATTGTTGTACAATTAGCAGCGACCTTTTCTCACTTTGTTTGGTGCCTCTACGAATAAGGTAATTCAAGTAAGCAAGTTGCACTAAATTTGGATGCTTTTCAGTATGGGTGCTCTCATTTTTGAAATCACAAAAAGAATAAGATATCAGCGCTTTATCGTTTATGTTTCTTTAAGGTGGTGGTGAATCACGAGGAGGAGCCTCTTTCACCTACAGTTGCGGCTGGAAAGGACGCTGTTGCGACTGAAGATGATGAGATGGGCAAGCTCTGGACCTGTTTCAATAGCAATAACAATAACAACAGTACCATTCAAGCAGCGGTTCCTTCATTTCTCTCTCTTCCTTCCTCTAAGCCTCTCCTTCCTGTGGACGCAAATGGCGTTATGGTTCCCTCTCCAGCAGTTTTCCCCTCCCCGCTTCCTTTGGCCACCGGGCAGTTCGAGGCCAGACCAGTCTCGAACGGAGTTGGATCCAGCCGAAGGAAGCCTTGTAAAGCCAATCTCGTCCAACTAAAGCAACCAAAGACCTTTGTCGAAGAAGACACTCCGTACCCCTGCTCCTCCGACAGTGGTGAGGCAGTTAGCAACCCCAAGAAGTCTCGATCGGATGATGGTGCGGAGACTGCCGACCTCTAGTAGTCCTCGCCCTGCGCATTTGTTGTGTACACAGTACCCTTTTCGCTCCTGCTCGGTTACAATCACAATCATGATCCACACCACGGTCTATTTTATTTGTTCGAACTCTTACTACTCTGTTCTCTTTCTGACTGTATTAAAGGAAACGTGTTTCTGCATTTTGAGATAAGTTTTTTTCGTTTTCATTTCAGTAGGCGTTTTGCCGCAAGTTATCGCAAATATCACTTTTCTCATTGTTCTACCGCATTTCAACTTTACTTTCCATCTGAGTCGAAATGCCATTAATATTACAAAGTAAATTCTCTTTACTATTCAATAAGCGCGTGTTGCTGCCAGAGCGCTCTAAATAATAAACACCACTATGGTTAAGTAGAGCTACTGAATTAGCAATCATAGTAGCTGGTAGGAATCATTACCTAAAAGATCTACACTACCTTCGAAAGTACTTGATAAGTGGCTTAAGGTTTTTGTGTTAAAGAACAACGAGGATATGGATGAGCAGCCGTTTTGGCAATTACTTTGAAGGGATGCACTGCCCTGCAGTGGCGCTGAGTCCTATCCACATTGGGTTGCATAAAATTCTAGTAAAAATACAGTCGTGTTTTGCGTCATTAATTACGACGAGCGTGGCATGGTTCTAAGAGTTACCTCCACAATCGATGCATTTTGAGCCATTAAAACCATCAACTAGAATAAGGCGAATTGGCTCGAGGAGTTAGTATTGCAACAATAGCTTCTTCTACGGCTGCTATTTCGGACCTTATTTTTAAACAACTTACAACCAGAAATAAGGCATCAGTTAAATTATTTGACAGATTCATGGTTTCCAATACAAACTCGGATTTGCGTTTCGTGAATTTATTAATACTATTTTGTTTAATGAGATCACATTTCGGCATTCCATTTAGAATCTAATGGGGCGATCCCCCTTCATTGAGTGCTATTGCTAAAAATTATTGTGTAGCAGACTGCCTGCGCTCAGGGATGGGAATTGAAATAAAGTATTCTTTGGATGAATAGCACGAAGAATACAGTTATAAATTTGCATTTGCTTATGCTAATTACGAAAAGTAGAGGTAGAAGTTTCACAGTTCTGTATGAACGTTTATTCGACTCAGAAATCTCGCACCTAGGGACAATCAGAGGGTACGAAAGGTTTCTACAAACCGCAAATTTATTCGCAGACGTAGTTGTCAATCTTGGTAGCTAGAAATGGTGCAACTAGACCGTCAATTAGACATCGTCATGAGTCTATGATTCTCAGACCCACTTTCAGTGACCAACCTCAATGAACTAAAAGGTGAACTTGGAGGACGGCGAAATGCTACTTCTCAGCAATAATAAGAGGAACCGTGATGTTGTTGCAGCAAACCGATCGTTTACGCACAACCTAGACCTCCATGCAACACATCTCTACTGGCCTTCAAAGGTAGCTTTCTACTAATGCACACTCCTCACCTCTCCAATCACCACAGCACAATTCGGCGTCTCAGTACACAATAGACGTGTGGTGGAGATCATACTCTCAAGTTGATTGGACTTGCACTGCTGCCTCCCTTTGAGGTAGCTTTTAATTATTATCAGCAAGGAGGAAAGAAGATGCAGCGAGTTGGGCGTTTGTCCCTCTCAACGTCAGTGGCGTGCTTACATTATTTCAACGCCTCGAAAATCTGAGAACCGAATGCTGTATTTCATGCGTTGAAGTGCACTTAATCGGTTGCTTCGAGCACCTTCTTAATCCTCGCCGATTCCGTGCAGGTGTTAGAGGTAATGAAGTGTGTATGCAATGCTTGTGCAAAACTCACCGGGCTCTCAACCGTTTTGGAACGTTTGGATTTCCTTCTTCAAGGTCAAACTAGCAGTTGGCAAGACCCAAACGAGGTGTTTCATCGGCAACACTGGGGTGGTCTGAGATGTCTTTGCAATGTTGACCCAAGTTCTACTTTTGAATCCGTGTGTTGACTAAAGATTGACTATTCCGTTCCACCCTAATTCCATTAAGCTGTAGCCATACGAGGGGTGCAGCGTGCTGTTTGCAGGACTAAGGTACAGTAGTTTGTTGTTGGAGCTACCCAGACGTACATAAGGCTGAGCTTGGATTTTTAGAAAGTTTTCCTTCCTTGGTTACATTTGCATTTTGCACTTTTGCAAAATGGACATAAACGGATTCGCGTTTACCATTGACTATCAAGTAACTCTGCCTCAGAAAATCATTACAAATATAATAATTCAGAGTGATGTTAAAATTTTCGGTGAATTATGGAAACGAGGGCCTTGTAGGAGGATCTCAGGAAGTAACACAGCTGAAAGAGTGGAACGCATGGGAATCTTTGAATCGATCTCCCGTGGAATTTTACACTGCTTTTTAGTTAATGCATGTAACCAAGTCTTTCATTCAAAATCATGCATTATGCACTTTTTTAAAAGCTACTATCCTCTTACAAAAATTGTGGAATGTTTTTCTGCAAGGCAAGTTTAAATTCTGTAGCATGAGGCGTTGATCAGTGAAAGCTCTTTTGGGCTTCGGTTGCAATTCTGAAGTTTACCACTTCGGAAGTTTGATCCGTTACTGACAAAATTCTTCTCAACGCATTATTTACAGCACAAACTCTTTTTTCAATTATGGAGGTCAGGAACTTCCAACGTTTTAGCTATGTATTTCCCTTTACATTCGGCGTTGAAGATCAAATCATAACTCAAGTGCGGCTTTGGTGCTCCAAAATAAAGAGAGCCTAAGCTGGCAGCTTAGTTTTATTTTACTGTTGGATTATTAACATTTAAGGACCTTGAAATCTGCCATAATATGAGTACCTTTGAGTGCTTTACAAGACAGTCTTACAGCGACTCGGGAAATCTCTCAACTATCGAAAAATTTTGAAACATATAAGTTATTCCTTGAACGTGCATGAGAAACGGGGGTCTCAGGGCGCTGACGATTCCGGCATGAAACTGATTCAAAGATTTTGCAAGTCAAAGCAACTGCGCTGAGACTACAATGGAAGATAAGAGTGTGCTTTACCCATTTTTTGCCTCAAGTACAAAGTTTAGCATTCCATCCCATTGATGATTTTACCATTAATTATTTTCATTAAATGAGCTTTTTATGCTTCACCATTACCAGCTACAATTAACATCACGGGCCAGAGCTTTCCGAGATATTGAAAGAGAGGAAGTTAAACGCCGTCAAATAGTACGAACACATAAGCTGATTCGTGGGAGGTAGTGCAGTGACCCCAAACAATCAAGATTTCTCAGGTACTATCTATTTAACAGATTCATTAGAGGAGCAACTCTGACAAATGGAAAAGAATGCAATTATTACTTTCCAATTTCCTTAATTCAGTTGATTTTATGGAGCCTTCATTTAAACTACTTCAGCAGGCTCTCAAGCAATTTCCTGTTTTGAAGGTTACTAACATAAAATCGCGCACCCGATACCCAAATGGACTTTTGAAGTTCTTCGAAATTGACTGCTAACAGTGTTATCAACACACCTGACAGAAGGCAATCGTTTGGAGTGGATGATTTGCCGTGGTGCGGCCAACCTTCTACACAACGACTTTGCACTGTATTCAGCAACTGAATTATCTTGACTTTGAGGCCTTCTCTCTATCACCCCCCTTTACAATATTTTCACCTTGACATTCATTAGTCATTACCATCCATCATGGCCAGAAAATGAAGCGGAACCTGAAAAATTTGCTACCGCTTAATTTCGGCAACGTTATTTTCCTGTCACTACTTTTTTTATATCTTTCTTATGATCTTTGAAGACAACAGAAATCTCGCCATGTTGCCTTGAGAATAACATGTCTCTCTGTTATTAAATACTATTATTGTTAAATATTTAACTACAGAACTAATGATTTCTCAAAGTATGATGAGACAGTTGTGAGCGAAATTTCTTAGAGCTAACTGCTTGATTTACTTCCTGCAGATCTCTTAACAGTGGCTCATGAAGTTTTGCTATTTCATTCTTTAAGGCCTAATTCAAGGGTCTTTCAATGACGCCTACGATACGTCTTTGCAGATAACACGCCAACAAAACAACCAGCATGAGGCCACTAAGCTGCTTGTCATTCAAGTACCCTCACCAGGGTCAATATAAGTAGTATTTCCCACGTCAGGTCGCACTAGGGTATTGTAGTGCTTGTACGACTGAACTCTAAATACCCTCATTCATTTTCGATTTTTGACACGTGGATGTTACAGACTGAATGAAAACAATTCTTGAGTGTCAAAACAAAGAGCTTTAAGTAATAATTATTGTAACTTAGATTAGGAAATTGCTACAGCTTTTTGAGTTAAATCGAACCCAAACCTATTTAGAAAGGTAGTGGGGAATCCGGGTTTCCTTATTTTTGGGGTGAAATCGCTGTCAACAAGGTACAATAGCCAGGTTAGTGGTACTAGTCGTTAACCTAATAGATGCATTTGCACTGTCTGTACTGACTCATTATTGCTCCGTCGAATGACTTTTTCTGCATTGTAACCGCGACCTCTCAAAATAAGGATTTACCGATTTTCAACACCTAAGATGAATTTTTGATGTCGTTGGTTGTGATTAGCTAACTTGATTGCTCAAACATTCAAGATTTATAATTATTCCCTTTAATATTTGAAGGCGAGGAGAGCTTCGATATAAACTAAGACTAAGCAAGTGCACTTTTATTGTAATGCAGTAAAATAACCGGATTCAATTGATTTGCAAATCGTACTCCTAAATGCTTAAAACTTGCTTCACTGATGGTTGTTTTACACGTAGTGATGAGTCCCTTTCCATCATTGAGTAATACTGTGAGTCCACCCCAATTTTTCGCTCTTGAGGTGCAAAAGCTCAACCCAAATTAGAGCTGTGGAGGTTCAGGCTGCCCTTTTCTTGGAAAACCACCTTACACAATTACCAAAGATTCTCATTTGCGAAAAAAGCCAACTATGGCAGAAAAATCATGAGCATTTCACCGTAGTTTGCTACGTAACCACCTACGAGCACGCATTTCTTTCGCAAGCTAACCTGTGGGAATGCACATTCCAGGTGCAAACGTTTCTATTCGCGCGTTGGTAGGCTAATTCGCGGGACTTCTAAAGAGGAGCCTTTTACTTGAGCGGACTTCTTATGCTTGAACGAGCTTTCTACTCGCCTCATAATTATTCAGGTTTTTTCAATGTTTCCAAATGAATCTTCTAATATGATCAAAATTTAATGGTCGTGTGTTGTCCATGCATTCCAGTGAGATGTCGATACACCTCAATTTTCCAGAGATGAAAACCGGATGGTTACTAATGAGCCCAGCTAAGCGCGCGCAAGAAAGCAGAAATGAACAGTTGAAATGGGCATTCAATGTTTCCGCCTTTGTGTCTAAAATCTAAGTAGCTATTCATGTCATTTTATTCAACTCAAGGTTAAGCTCAAGCTGAGTCACAGCGAATCCCCACATTTTGCTGAGCTAGTTCGCATTTGAGTCGACTTTTTTTTAAATTTTGCGGTTTCGAAGGGGCGACCGCTTTTATTGCTAAATTATAGATTGTTAACTGCTAAACAACGCAAATGTCACCACGCATAAGTTGATACGCGCCTACATGTAAAAAGCAGCCAAATTCCAAACTACTCCATTTCGAATACGTACCGATTGCTTTAATGAATTGTGTAGGTCTACAAAACGGTGCACCTCAGAATGGTTTGTTTCGTGCTGGTATGCAATTTTTACCTAAAAGTGTAGCGTTTCGTTTAAAATAATTCCAACAAAACGTGCATTAGTCAAGCAATCAAAAGACACCTTAACTGAGCTGTCGGCAGACATCAGAGCCAGCATCCCTTTCTAAGAGCACCCATTCTCACGGAATTTTTTTTATTGGATTTGTTTCGATTACCGGCACACAAGTGTGCAAAAGGATTGTGAGTTTGATTAATTTATCCAAAACGGCCATTTTAAACTCATACGGCTCAGTATTTATTGACACCACCCAGCAATTCTGACCCTATGGGATGGGAACAATGCGAAATAAACATACGCTCCGACCGTTCAATTTGTTATGCTTGCCTGCTCTTGCAATGCTTGTCCCTTAATTCGGGAATTCACTGGTAAATCCTATATGTGCAGATGATCTTAGCACGAAATCCCCATCATGTAAGCAAAATGTGTGTTAGTTTCATAAAGTCACGCGCTTTCTGAACCATTCTTGCTGATTTCCACACTTGCCAACTACTTTTCTTCATCCACTTTTCCTACAAGTGCCCATTCACCTGCCGTGGCGACATCGAATGTACACAAGAATTAGCCGATTGTCAAAGTCTGCTGACAATAAAACGCTCATGGCATTGAATGAGGAGACTTTTAGTAAAAGCAAAAAACGTACAAGTCACGATAGCTTCAGTTCCATTTGCGATAAAAAACTTAGACAACAGCATAAATTATCCAGACCCTAAAGTAACGTCAGTCAGGTCTACCAGGTGAAATGGGCTTAAATCCACATCTGCTTAAACTTAGGCATTGAGAATACGCTTGCATTTACCGCAGGGTTGAACCTGGAACCGCCCATTCGGATCTTCATTCAAAAGGCATAAGTTTAATAGTGTTAAGCTAGTCCAAAAGAAGGTTGAATTAATGCTATTCATGGAGAAAAAGGCTCCGCTACTAGGATGGATGGCGTTACAAGTGGCCATTTTAGTTGAGTTGAAAAGGTCCAATCTTAAGGGCACTGAGTGAGAAACCTCTCGACGTATAAAACTATACACCGAAATTCTGTCGAAGCCCTTGAAAATTTATGTGGTATACGAAAATCCAAGTCTTAACTTCGTTAAGCAAGCGAAGTCGGGACTCTGAAGTTGCGATGATATAATTCAAAAAAGAGTCTTCTTAATAAATTTTTAACTAAGCAATTTATGCAAAACGGAAACTTGAACAATCATGTGAATTGAGTTCTAAAGGCTCAAATTTCCATTAAGTTATCAGGAGGGAACACATTAATAACACTGAAAATCCAGAATATTATGGTGCCACAGCTAAATATTCACTAAAGTAAAAGTAGTTTTGATTTTAGATCAAAATGCAGTCTCCGACTTGACATTATGAGGCAAATTACTAATCAACAACATAGTCTGACTTAAGCTAAGACGATGACAAGACAATTATCACTGAAATGAAGGTGGACAGCATTTTCAATGGAACGAATAGTCAATCTTTAGTCAACACACGGATTCAAAAGTAGAACTTGGGTCAACATTGCAAAGACATCTCAGACCACCCCAGTGTTGCCGATGAAACACCTCGTTTGGGTCTTGCCAACTGCTAGTTTGACCTTGAAGAAGGAAATCCAAACGTTCCAAAACGGTTGAGAGCCCGGTGAGTTTTGCACAAGCATTGCATACACACTTCATTACCTCTAACACCTGCACGGAATCGGCGAGGATTAAGAAGGTGCTCGAAGCAACCGATTAAGTGCACTTCAACGCATGAAATACAGCATTCGGTTCTCAGATTTTCGAGGCGTTGAAATAATGTAAGCACGCCACTGACGTTGAGAGGGACAAACGCCCAACTCGCTGCATCTTCTTTCCTCCTTGCTGATAATAATTAAAAGCTACCTCAAAGGGAGGCAGCAGTGCAAGTCCAATCAACTTGAGAGTATGATCTCCACCACACGTCTATTGTGTACTGAGACGCCGAATTGTGCTGTGGTGATTGGAGAGGTGAGGAGTGTGCATTAGTAGAAAGCTACCTTTGAAGGCCAGTAGAGATGTGTTGCATGGAGGTCTAGGTTGTGCGTAAACGATCGGTTTGCTGCAACAACATCACGGTTCCTCTTATTATTGCTGAGAAGTAGCATTTCGCCGTCCTCCAAGTTCACCTTTTAGTTCATTGAGGTTGGTCACTGAAAGTGGGTCTGAGAATCATAGACTCATGACGATGTCTAATTGACGGTCTAGTTGCACCATTTCTAGCTACCAAGATTGGTGCTTCACCATAGTAGCGATCACACGATTTCCGCACCGTTTCCTTCTGCAGATTTTCCTGAAGTGTAGCTCCTGCCTCCAGGAATTGCTGAACGCATCTCCAGTCGCCTACCTATCATTGTTTCCATCATCAATGTACGGTAATCTGTCAATTTCTTCTGTGGTTTGGATGGTTTGTACGGTCTAGTGTCTCAAAAAACAAAGAGGCTGCTACCATTGGTGTGTTGTCAGATTAAATTATTTCATTTGCCTCAGATGCCTATCTTGATCGGTGATTTCGTTCATTTATCGAATATCATTAGACTTTGACACCTTTAGTAATTTTTGCTGCAATTTCTTCGTTCTTGTTCATGTTGCACACTTTTGCGGACGATCTTATATTCGTTCCTTTTCATCACTCTCCTAAATAAAAAACCCGAAACTAGAATCTCACAATAACCATGCTCTACAGGGTGTGTTCACGGGTTTGTATTGCTTCTGGGATCTTTCACAACGACTATCAATTTAAACTTGGACCTAATCCAACATTATTAACTAATGTAGAATAGAGAAGGAGATTTTTAAAGTTAATTTGGAACCCTCCATGCTTTGGAGACATTTTCATGGATCCCACATCTTGCTGTCAACTTCCAATACAACTTGTTAAAATGATTCGTACCTACCGACGAATAACTTATCCATAGGAATGCAAAAACGAATCGTTGAATATGAACAAAGTTGGCTAATTACTGTTGCTAACTGAATAAAACTCAACGGTTACCTTCCGGTGGGGTGACAACCCGCTATTTAAGATGTGGGAACAGCAAAATACGTGAAGGCGACTAAGGCGTTGTAAGAAAGTAAAGGGCAGGTTACACTTAAGCAATAAATACATGCTCAGATTCAGCGGCGCATTTGGCTTTTCTAGCAAATTTGCCTCCATTTTTACTGTGAGGCTTTGTTTAAAATAACCCCATTTGATTTCGGACATTGGGATTGAGCTTATGTAGTGCCACCTGGAAACGGATGTGCATTCGTGCCTTGATGTGAGAGCTCAACAATAAGCCGATTTGTCGGGTCATATCAGAGGAGCAACGTGGAGTTGCCATTAGCAGCACCAAATATGCCACCCCGACATGTAGTTATAAAATTATAAATGCGCTCCTACTCATATTTAAAAGAACCTTTCAAAGTTCGAGTTACCTTTTTCCCCTTTTTATGCGCGCTAATGCATGGATAAACATTTAATGACGATCGTTTTCTTTGAAAGAAGTTGGAAAATCATTAAAAAATGGGATATTGGTACGACTCCAACAAATTGCGATTTAAGTGCGAGTAGCCTGCAAGGTATAGCACTAGTTTTGTCTATGTGAATATTTTATTCGAAGAAGAACTCTCAATTATGTTCGACTAGGACTGGTGAAACGTAATTAAATTACGCTTGTATTCACGAACTCTCGTCAATGTCTATCGAATGAGTGGGTATTCAAAACAGTATGTAAGTCAACGCAAAACCTTCAGGAAGGCAGCTTGGTGCATCTCAGAACTGACAAAGGCGCAACTTCATAAGAAATGAATTAACAAGGATCAAAATTCTTTCGCTTTTGCCACCAGGCCACCAAGGGTGCAGCTGGCAATGGAAAGAAAAAGTGATGAGAGACGTGCACATCCTTCAATGACTCGTGCATCCACAAGTGTTTCGCCGCAGACTCTTACTACTCTCCGTGGGGATATTCTTTTTCCTGAGAGAGACGAACAGGTTTCTTAACAACATTCTTAGAGGTAAATGCACCTCTGAACACCGCATCGCTGGTCAAAATCGGAAAAGAAGTATATGGGGATACATTCGTTGGGTGCAGTGTTTTCTCGTAAACACACAAGTATGAGCATCGTAATGTATAGCAAACACCGAAAGTTTGGATACCTCCGGCAAAGCCAGTCCATCGGTTCATTCCAAAAATGACTTTTATTTATTTTGCTCTACAAGTAGACTCGCTTATGCAGCCGAAACAATTAGCATTTCAGGTGCTCCAGAACTATTTTCGAAAAATAATCTGTTTGTGTTGCAGCTGCGAATAGTTACCTCGGTCGCGGATGAAAATTTTGTAGGAGAATAATGCAATGAATGTTGAGGATGATTTCCATGATAATCTTTGAGTTATTCTTTGCACATCAAATCCCTTGGGTTATAACTGCCAGTCACACTGTGAAGGTAATAAAGGCTGACTGACGTAGCCGCATCATCGGCACAGAACACGATAATGGGTTATCAGAAAAAATAGACTAGAGAATCAGAACCCTGTATGCACACGCAAGATCACACAACCATCAACACTTCACCACAGCCGCAATCGCCACGGGACCGCAGAATGACACCCAGTGCTGCTGTGAAACGGGTAAATTCCATGCCTGCCCAGAGCGCTCCACACAAGACTGATGCGAGGACCGCACACGGTAGGTCACATGGCGTTTACACCTCCAATAGGCCTTCTCTAACGATTGGCCTCTTTGCATCAACCCCAGTGACACACTCCTATCGCTAGAATTGATGGAGACCATCAACTGGCTTATTCACTCTAATTGCATTTGGAAAAGTATTGCATACACTACGATTTCCTTATGAATGAATGGATGAATGATCTGATGTGATGCGACAAAAGAGGTGTTTCAAGATTTGGTGTATCAGATTTGAGAACAAATAAAAAATACTGAATGACAATGTTCTTTTAGGTTTAAAATTCCATTGCGTGGCGCGGATCAGTCTGTTAACTCGTAAGTATTCTTGCCTCAAATCAGAGGGTTGGCTTCAAACTAATTAGCCATTAGCAAATTTCATTTGTACGTAATATCGCAAACTTTTCAACCTTTTGAAATCTCTTCCACAGGTGGCGATCTGCACTCCCACCTTATAGGCCACTCGGTAGTACGAACTCCGTGGTAGGCACACAGTAAGGCGACACATCAGATTTTATTCTGGGGAAAGGAAACAAATGGAAATATCAAGCGGGTATATTGATAACGCCTCGAAGACGGAAGCATTTTTAGCTAGTCCAGCTTAGAGACAGTTTTCTGAAGCGTTCCTGTTGAGTAAATGTTCTGTATTCAAAAACGAGAATGATTCTCTTTTTTGCCCATGAATGGATTATCCTTTCTCGTCGAATAAAAGATTCGAGTCAGTTCGTACACTTTCAATGCCTCGCGAATTTGTTACAGCCTCTTTAACCGATTCAGCGTAAATGGGACTTTTTATAAGTGTTCTTTCACTAAATTTTAAACTGACTTATCCTTGACCGTCGATGGGTAAATGTGTTAACATAGCTTCGAATACTTCCCATGCTGTAGATATTTTGAGGGTGCATGAGTTGTGGCATGACTCATTCTGTTGAAACCTTCTAAGAACAGGTGGAACCGGTATTGCTGTAACCACGCCTCGCATCAGGCCGCGTTTGAGAATACACTCAGGATAACTCGGCTAATCATTTCTAGCAGTCCGTTGCGCTTTCAAAATGCGTAATTTGGTGCATGCGAGAAACAGACCAAAGGGTTTTACTTATCCTCGTACTAAAAATTTTAAGGAACTAGCCATTTTGAACTTCCCGAAAGACGAGGAATTCTTAGAGTGGCATAAAATTCTAACCCACATATTCCTCTATCTTCATAGACGAATAACTTATCACCTAAGAGCCATGCTTAAGCCATATTAGGCTTGTCACTTCTTTTTGGTATGGACAGTGTATCTGAGACTATGAATGTTAGATTATTTCAGTCTTGGGATTGCTACTGTAATTGCTTCGTTATCGTCTTTACCTGAACGGCTGAACATCGATTCGAGTGAACCACTGCGACACAAGAATGTCTGAATTTAAAATGAGGAAGAGTGTCCAAAAATGATCTTCAAAGCACTCTTGCCTGAAACCTAAATAACTAAAAGAATCTAATGAACAGTGGCGGATGAGTAACGTTAGTGATGTCGAGAAGACCAAAGTTGGCAGTAGCTGGCAGGAGCAGTAAAACAAGTTTATCTCACACGAGACAAAACTTGCAGCGCGCTCAAGTAGACGACGTGGTGGAGGGCTGTACTCATTCTTTTGGTATGCTTAGTCGTAGGTTTGTCTACAGCAGTAGTTACCATCTACCCTCTCATCTCTCTCTCCCCCGGGTCCTTCTTTTTTTCGATTACCCGCTAATAAGCACGATATTTCTCCTCAAGTGCCTCATCGATGGTAATCGGTGCCGTAAAGTCGAGGCCCTTCACATCACGATGACTTCTTGGACATGATCTTACGATCTCTCGTAAGAAAAGTTTGTTTTTTTTTTTCTACTTTAATTAATAGCCATGAATATTAATTTAAAGAATTAATGGTTAATTTCTTATTAGGTGAGCCAATTCAATTGCTGAGGTCTGGGACACCTATAAAAACATGGCTGACTGTTTCTCAATCTCATTTACAGCACAGGTAAAGTTGAGACAACACGCTAGTGCAGTTGATGAACATAATATTGAGATCAAGCCTTGGTGAAACTAATGATGAATCGAGTTCAAATAGCATTGGAAAATGGAATTCCTAATGATGTGCTGCTCAACCCAACACATCTCCACTTGCGTTATTAGTCCCAGTACCAAATAAATTATCACTGACACTGACAAACTATGGAACTATGGTAGTTCTACACAATGACTAGATCTTAGTGCTTCGATCCTCTTTAAATTCCGAACTAGAGAGTGCAATTAATTTTTCCGTGTCTATTGGTTAGTTGAACCACAGTAATCCAACCCTGTTGTGACTCACTGAAATGTAGTAGAGTGATTACAAAATGATCAAATTAACGTAGTCTTTCAAATTCTACATGATTAGTAACCTGTGCGGCAAACTATAGGAAGCTGGAACACCTTGTCAAATGGCACGCGCTTGAAAAAATCCGCTTCTTTCTTGGAATCGTCACCCTAGCATACGCTGCCGCGATATTAACTTCGTGGAGACAGGAACAAGGCAAACGGCAATCTATTCACCCATTTCTTGGATCACGAAATCGGCTCCAATGTGTAGCATGCATTGCAAACTAGAACAACCTTTTTCAAAGCGTAGCTGCACTCGAACTCAGAAAGCGTTGCTCTAGCCAAAATTTTACAGGAGGGCTAAGAGCATAACTCGATGGGACTTCAATAGCAATTCCACCATCCCGGCATTAAAAGTTGCATTTTCGAGACATGCTTCAATTGATTGTCTATTAATTAAAAGCTGCACACCATCCAGATTGACAGCAATCTTGGCATTCTTTTACCCCTCATGGAGACAGTGTAGACAGAGTAAAAATTGATAAAATCTCTCTGTCCGCTGATAAGGAAACCGAATTAGCATTAGATAATTTGTATTAGAGTCAGTCCAGATCAGCTATTTTTTATTCCGTCGCGTGGCTAGCAGCCCTCTAGGCAAGACTAATTGTTATTTTAGATGGCAGCAAATAATAAAGCAGTTTTACGAATTAAACAAATAAGAATGAGGAGAGAATCACGGAGTGCAAAATAGAAAGAGCAGAATTTAAATTCTACGAAACGTTGGCAATGTCTCCAGCAGATTTAACCCATAATGGTTACAGCATTCGGAAATCTTAGAAACTGGTGCTTTGAAGCCATCTTGTTGAAACAAAATCCCAACCTTTGCGCGTTCCATATTTTGGAGCTAATAGTATGCATGCATGGGTTTCTTAAATGGTGCTCATTTTATGGCCTAAACTAAGAAAATCGTTATTTGCTTTTGCGTGGAGACAGTTTAAAGTAGGACTGTCAAAATGCTGTCCAAACCTCAAGAAAGCCGATTTTCGTCCTTGAAATTCACTGCCGGAATGACTGTTCTACTTCATGCCATGCAGCAAAACACTGGTTCTACTTATATATTCCTAGTAAAAAAAGTCAACCTCACTAAGATTTAATCAACAAACCTTTTCAATGCTTGCGGAGCGGAGTTATCTGATGCCAGTGGAGGGGAAGAGGGTAATTAACTCAGGCGTATACAAGTGAATGGGAAATGTGCTAATGAATAGCGCTTTCATGGAATGAAGGAATGTTAACGAAAATATTACGTCGACTGAACTGAAACAAAGACGGCTAAATGGGAGAACTAAATTGAGTAGTGAATAAAAGTTCGGTCTAGAGAGCGAATTTAGGAAATCAGGAACATTACTCGTGAGACAAATGGTAGTCCTGGAAATGATTGCAAAAAATTTTGATAGGGTAAGTGTTGCTTTTGATAATCACCAAAACACTGCGATTTTGAAACATATGCTAAAACAATCCAAAAAAGACTTTAGAGCACACCATTCGAAATTCGAGTCCCCATATTTTAAAACCCTCGAGAATGAAACTACAACAAAGTGTGCTATCCATCTGCGCAAATGTATATTAAAATCAATTGAGAAAGAGCATGTTTGTTTGAATGTTCACTTCATGTGGAAAGCGGTCAATATGTACTAGCGTCTTGTCTGGGCGGGCGCAATTGCCCTGGGTAGTAAACGTCCTTTGAATCTGTATAGTCGGAAATCTCCGTGAGCTCTTCTAACGCTTGTTTCAAAAAGATACTCTTCCCTAGTCAACCTTTTTGTTCCAAAAAAACGGAGGCAGAGATGGAGAAACTCGCTACATGCTATTGCAGCAAATGAAATTTGCCGGAAAATCCCGATGGGAATGTCTCCTCCGCCCCCTGAATGATGAACTTATTCGTGACAAATTTTAGAATGTGCTAATTTAATAATGTTAGAGTTGAATACTGCCATACTTTAGGATTCGTGAAGTTTTCTCAATGTAGGAGAATTTATTTGTCCAAGTAAACGCCTGCATGGACACGTTTCTACTGGCTGTCTGAGACGCTTGGCGCTTAGTTGAGGGATAGGGCGTGACTGGCGAATTAACAGTCACTACGTTTAGCCCCGCCTCGTGAAGTTGTTGCGGGGTTCTGCGTCTGCTCTTTTCCAGTTTAGGTCCTGTACCAATGAGGTGTGCAAGTTTGCATTCCATAGCCTCCAGTGTCGATATGCCATCTTGACTCTGGAGTCAAATACATTTACCAGGATGGACTGTCATGATTCTAGGTTAAACATGCTTGATTACGGTAATCTGTGATTCCTATGCACATGGGCAAATTGGATAGGCATGAGGCGGAAGGTCATTCATGTTCATTCGACAATCCACCTAATTACGGGCACCAGATTTGGTTTGATCTTCATAGCAAAGCGCCTTTAGTGTGTCAGTCGGCCAGTTTTGCTTGTCCTGCTCGCTCTTCTTGTCGACTATTATCGCACAAATTAATTTTTTTCCGCGATGACATGCCTACATCTCGGCCGCTTCTTAAAAACATTAATATTATTTCGATGTGCTAATTGTACTTACACCTTAAGAATTGTACTACTCCTTTCATTCACTGTTTCTAGTGTTACAATACCGGACCACTGTTTAGCGCATAGGGACCTGTCTATTCGCAACTTTAGGCCACTGTTGGTAGTTTTTCAGTTACAATTACACTGGTATGTTATTAGTGGTTATAATGAATTGGAGGTTTGCTCTTGAATCACCGACTTTCTCGCACTCACCGAGCGAACGGTGTGAGACACTTTTGTAAAGTATAAGTCAATCAAGCCTTTCGCATTCAGGGACCTCGATTTTCCTTTTAAATGCTGCATAGTACATGGCTATCGTTTCAAGCATATTTTATTTTGGAAAATCCACCCCTCTTACCACCTATCTTCTCTTTGAGTGTGGCTACACTGTCAAGCTGTTTGCAGCCGTGAATGCACAAACCTCTAGGCAACTGTTGAAATCTGTCATCATTTAGACTACGCAGATGATATTATTGCATAAGCCATAGGTTTTCTTTCAAAGTGGAATTATACTATCACTAAATCGCTTTGACGGGAAACGTGTTAATGTTTTATGGAAATCATATGCAATCACAGCGTGAGTGGGGTATTTCGTTAAGAATGTCTCTTACAGCCGCTAGTGTTGGATGAAGTTAAATCCTTTTATCTTATTGGGCCATTGGTCTTATTCTGTCAAATATTGTGCCTTACTACGTGGCTGGGCTGCTCGCTTTGAAGTCTGGCTTCGCTTCTGAGCGTGTATCATAGTTCAGCCTTTCCAGTGTCTTGCAGAGTTTGGCGGTAGTGACTATCACTTCGTGCAACCTTGCCCAAACCCCGATGCTGTGGCCACGGTCGCCTTTCGCGGCGCCTTCGAGGGCTGCACGCAGACGTGCATCGCCCCCACCCCTATCTATGTGTCTTGCCCTCTCTGACCGCAAATGCCCTACCGACTGTTCCACGTCGTCAACGCGATTAAAGCTGGCTCTCCTCTGAGGAAGTATGCATCCAATTTCGCTGTTACCGGCCCGGCTGTAGGGCTGCTCATGCACTACAAAAAGGGAAGGCGTGGACAACCAGTTTGGACAGTGTGTCTCTTGAGCCGAAAAAATTTGCTTTATCTCATTATTAAGCCAAAATTGTATTGGTTGCTTCCTTTAATTCAAAGAGATTTTTCCGCACACCTACAAGAAAATCACCAACTACAATGACACGCAAACAAATGCGATGGATTAAATTTAGGCATTAATGACACATTTACGATGAAGCTGTTGGGTTTTTGCATTCAATCAACCATCTATGAGACCTTAAACCCGAAAATTGCAGTCATAGGGATTTGCATTTGCCCTGGCATGACCGAATTTCGTCTTTCCATCGCTTATGGTACAAATCCCATAAATCTTGAGTCCCCACTTATTGCCAATACCAGAGTCCGTTAATGAGAGCTCAGAACTTGAGGGTTCGGGGTTTTTACAATTAATGATCACATCAACATGGAGCTGCGTTTTCGGTCCAACTGTCGGTGATTACGTCCATGAAGACAAGGTGATCGTAGAAGCTCTTGATTAGATTGGTTGCAGCAGTGAGTATAGCTTGACAGATTAGTTTCCGGGACGACGCTGGAGCACTTTCTCGTCGAAGCACTTTTTTGTTAATAACTTTGCTACTGCTTCGGATGTCCAGAATCGAGTGGTGAAAAATGTTACAACCATGTACATCAGCCTGCAACCCGTCGGCTCGGTGTGGAAAACCAGTCTTTTGATGGAACTCGTCTATAAGTTGAACTTAGTAATATACGCTTATTGGATTGCGGAATGGCGCTGCAGACAGATGTGTGCCTGGCCCGTTAGGGCCCCAACCCAGCGGTGCACCTTGTTGCAAGTAACGCAGGGACGATGCATAAGTAGGCAGCTAGGTCGAGCCCTGCACGGCTGCTGGGGGCACGCATGAATGTGCTTGTCTGCCCTTTTCATGCGAATGAATCTAATAGCCTTTAGTGTATGAACTCATTTGACCCATTTAAGGCTGAGCTACTTACTCAGCAAGGAAAATTTTGACCAGACAGGCGCCACTACATCGCACTTGATGTACCATGCATTCAATTAGCTTAGACTTCCCCAGTTTTCAGGTATTCAATAGGTCGTGAAAGAGAAATTTGACACATTGCGGTTATGCGCATCAACTTTTACACAGTTTTCTCATTTACTAAAGGAAAAACAACAAAGTCGAAGGTCCTCACTCCGGTTTGGGTTCACTTTACTGCTCTTCTTTAGGATGAAAGCAAACCATTCGACATTGTAATCTTTGCAGCGATGTTTCCTAACTTTTAGATCTCCATGAGTACCAAGGCTGTAAGAATGCCAAATTGAAGAATACCATTTCTAGGCTTGATAAAATATATCACCAGAACACCGAACATTAAGCTGAGCTTGGGACATCAACTAAAAATTGCATCCATTTGTATTGTTGGACTGGAGAATATTTTCTCCCTTAAGTGGCCTTTGCCATCGTTCACGATATTATCTGGTGCAGAGGGAATCTAACCCATGCAGCCAGTACTCCACAACGAGTGCGTTTTCTTTGTCGATCGCAGAGCTGTGTGATGCAAGACAAGCTCTAGGGTAGTTTTACAAAGATGGTATTCTGTGAATCTTCCTTTATGCCTCTTCTCTTAGAGAGGATGAATCGTTTGTTTACGTGAACAACATCTTCACACAAAAACCTTAGACGATTCCGTAATTAACTTTTTAAACCACTCACCTGTGACCTAGCTTCACTTGTTAATAGGCTTATAAGGCATGGGATTAGAGTAATTGTCAAATGCCGGTGGAGTGGCACACCGTTTTCGCAGATTCGATCGCCCGTTGCAGCTGCCTTCCTTCTGTGACGCTAGGGTTCAATAAGTGGTGCATTTGTACTCGCTTCACACCGCCGTCTTCCCTGAAGTCGCACAGTCATGGCAGTTAGGACGGCCTGCGATTTGCGTATAGAAGAGATGGGGGACTGTTAACATGAATCCAAATAAATGAATTTAAAAACACGTGATCAAAACAGCATGCGATGCTTGCTTAAGATACTCTATGCTAAGAACTAAGTCAATGTGAAAGTACCCATTCACTGCGGTGATGCGACTTAAGACACCTTATTCACCATTGAAATCCATGCGGACAAGAAGGCCTAACCTGAAGAATAAAGGCAATGTAAATTCTCAATGCTGGCGCGTGGAGATGTGATATTTTGCTAAACTGTATTTAGGTACAGATGAAATTCAGTGTCTCTAGGTTATATATATCTTCAGCAGTATGACCTTTGGGCCATGTTAGTGACCACTCAACTCTTCTGCACGTTAGTAGTGTGTGTGTCACGGCTTATTACGGCCACAGGGAAGGCTCAAGCTCAACACTGGTAGTGATGGCAAAGGATTCAAATCGAAAGCACGACTATCCCAATTTCAGGGGCTGGATGCTGGACCTTGAATTCACAGAGGAGGCGTATATACCACGAATTGCTGAATCTCTGAATACTCTTAACAGCAGGATTAATGTTGACGTCTACCTTTGGCAACCATCTCATCCCCTTGTTCTGCAAGAAGACTACTGAGAATTGAAGCAATGAACAAGTCCATGATGTAGCTATATGAAAAGGTTAATTGCGCGAACAATTTATGCCTCAAAGTATCCACCGAATGAATGTAATCTAGATAGACAGTCGGGTAGCTCTGGGCTGAAAGCAAAGTGGCAATGAGTAATAATTGCAAAATGTCGGTCTCGTAAAATTGTTTTAAATCTTGTCGTCATTTAAATGGCTTCACTTTTCCTAGGACTGGTGTTTGGTGTAGCGTTGCGAGACTTCCTTGTAGGCAAAAGAAGGCATATTACTAGAGCAGAATATGTGTATTCAATATGCGGAGGGAATGGGTCTGCTGACAATATGGCCACCGAAGTCACTAAAACCAAAACTGGCAGCCGGAACAAGCAGTGTTACAAATGGCAGAAGATGAGAGGATTACGTGGTGATTCAATGTTTTGCATCATTCAGATGTTTAAATGTACAGGTAATGTGAACTGCCGCAGCTCGAACTACTACTCTGTGGCATGTCCTCTAAGGCATTCTATTGCCCTCAGCTCCTCTGTGCGTTTGCAATATGTTGCTCTAAAACATCTCAACTTATTACGACCTCGAAGACTCAGAACGCTACTGTAATACTTTGTTCTGGCTGCCAGTTTCGGTCACTTGGGTGACCATATTGCCCTATCCAGGTTGGCTGACCTCCGAACCAACAGCTCCAATCCCTCTGTTTGCTGTTTACATTTTTTTGGCTTTTGGGGATGTCTCAGGACACTACTGTAGAGGGTTCTTCCCTTTTCTCCTCTTCCCTTCTTCAGCCCTTACTACTAGAGGGCTGAGTACTCTTGAACAACTTTATTATATGTCGGGGAAAGGTAAGAGTGTAATACTTATGTTCTTTAAATGTGCTTTGTAGGCCAGAGGCGGGAGAACAATTTGAACCTGGTTGCGGAGCGGCGTGGTGACTCCCAGGAGCGCGACTTATCCCCGTCCCAAACTCTCCTACAAGGTTCCGCTGTACCCCCTCTCTTATCCATAATAAAGATATCGAAGCGTGTTCAGACTTCTAGTAACAAGGGCGGTAAGAAGGAAGAGGAGGAAACCTCTACAGAAGGGAATTCCGTAGGAGAGTTCAAAGCGGGGATAAGTCGACCTCGGAAGAGTTACCATACGGCTCCACGACCAGTGTAGTACTTTGTTTGTTAGAACTGCCGGATTCTGTCAAGGTCACAGAGGTGGCCATATTGCCCTAGCTGCGTGGGCTGGCCTCTGGGCCACGCCAGCAGCCGTTTTCCCTCTGTCCGGTGAATATATATATTCTATCCTGCCACTTTGCCTTCTTTTGCCTTAAGGGAGCCTCGGGACGCTACAACCAGGTTAAAATTGCTTTCCCGCCTATGGCCTACAAAGTACGGAAAGTAAAATCATGAAAAAAACGGAATCGCGTGCACGCTGTAGTGCTTTGTTTGTTTGAACTAAAGGTTTCTGTCAGGGTAACAGGGGTGGTCATATTGCCCTAGCTGCGTAGGCTGGCCTCAGGGCCATGCCAGCAGCTTATTTCCATCTGCCTTATTTTGCCTTCGAGGGAGCCTTGAAAAGTAGTCTCAGATATTTAAGCTAAAGCATTAGGGTGGGGTATTCATTCTACTTTCGGTCTTTTTTAATTTTTTGGGGGCAATTGAATTTTGTTTGCATGGACTATCTGCAAAAGTTTTAGATAAAAACCAAGAATTGCGACACAAAAAATCTGCATTTTAGAACTTTGTCTAAAAACTTTGTTTGTAGCAAAATAATTTTCCCCTTAATTGATTGTTTTGTTTGAACGCGGCGATCTTGTTGCTTGTTTCGTTTTTGTTAAAATGTCTGAGGAGGGTGTTACTCTGGGGGAGGTCGTTGAACGTATTAATGAAGAGGATGAACCACAGAGTCCTCAGTCGAAGCAGTCGGCGCCGATATTCACGTAAGGAAATGATCAGCTTACTCCCTTGTTTATCAGTCCCTCTCAAAGTGTCCATCGGCCTGGTATGCCTCAATCATTTCGTCTTGGCATGAGACCACCTGTCATGCCACCGATGGGCTGTCGTGGTCCGGTGATGCGAGGACCGCGTCCTATGGGCATGAGGTACATAAATGGATTGAATAACTTTATGCTGTAGAGTTGGTCCACTTGGTATGCGGCCCCCTGGTATGCCAGGCTATAGGGGTCCACCTAGGCCCTTTGACGGGCCTCCACGACCTCCTTTTGATATCTCACACAGGGGGCCTCCTAGGTATCCTCCACAACGTTTCCCGATCAGGATGAGTGAAGGTGACCCTAGCGGTGAGAGTATGGATGGCTATTTTGATCAGGAATGCTTTCCGGAAGATTTTCAACAAATGCCTCCAGGTATGCGCCCTCGTGTTCCGCCGCCTCCAAGGGGATTCGGACCACCGCCTGGACCCTTCCTGGGTGGTCCTCCTTGTTCAAGACCGATGATGAATGGAGGTCCGAATGGACCTGAAATGGGACCACCGGGTTACGGTCCACCAAGAGCAGGATTTATGGCGCCTCCCAGAAGTGTGCCTCCCCCTGGAGCTGTTTATCCACCTGGATCGCCCAACGGGCAATGCGTTTCATCGTATGATGGTACTATTACCTTTCGCTAGTACGGTTTTTGCAATACTGTTTCAGCATAACCGTCAAACTACATCTGTATGATCTAGGCCAGTCAGGAGCGCTACCGTCGGCTGGTGCCCCTTCGCACCAATATGGAATGTCATCACAGTCTGGTGTTTCGGCAGGCGGCGACATGCCACAAACAACGCAAGAAGTTGATGTTTCTTCCCCTAGCGGTGTACCACAGCCTGGTGGACCGCTTCTACCATCTGGACCATCTGACAGCGACGTATCATCTACCATTCATTCTGGACAAATGCCACCTAGTTCCATGCCACCATACCAAATTCCGCCCTATGGCACTTCACAAGGCGTTTATCAACCATCATTGCCGAGTGGGCCACCGGGATCCTTTATGCCAATGGCGTTCCCACCATCGACAGTTTCACCAATGATGCATGTTGGGCCCATGGGAATGTACAACATGCCACCACCTTCGCAGCGTGGGGTGCCGCCGAGCAATTTCCCTGGTGTACCACCCCTACCTGGGCAAGCACCAATGCAGTCGTTGGGGGCCACAGCTCCATCTTCCAATCCAAAAGAAGAAATATGGATTGAAAATGTCTCTGCAGATGGCAAGCTCTACTACTATAATATGCACAGCCGTGAAACGCGATGGGATCGTCCCGATAATGTTACTATAATTAGGCAGGGTGATGTTGAAAAACCAGGGAATGTTCCATCATCACAAGCTTCTGGTGTTAGTCAATCCTCGAACGTTCCTATTCAGGCAAATCCGCTACCTGTGAAGCCGCCCGAAGTTGCCGCATGGACCGAGTATCAGAGTGGCGATGGTAAATCCTATTTTCACAACAGTCAAACCGGTCAAACAACGTGGGAGAAGCCGCAAGCTCTCATCGATTGGGAAAGTACGGATTGGTACTTTTGGAGATGATTATTCTGCTGGTCTTCCTTAGTGTTCGATTACAGTTCTTAGATGTGGATGCAGCTTTAAGAAGCTCCTATTTGCTCATTTTTCGTTTAGATGGATCCAAAAGTATGGCTGACTCCCAGTCTAAGCCATCAGTTGCGCCGGTATTATCCACAAACTCTCAGGACAAGGTACGCAATTGCTAATTGTGGTGTTGTACTTGAAAGTGACGGGAAGTTTTATTGAATAAAAGAAATTGAAGCGTTTGAAAGCCTGTATCAAATCATTTAACCACCGATGTACCGTAGTATAAGTTGACATAAGTTGAGTGTATTTGTGATTAGTGTTTTGAAAGTTTTTTTTTTCAGTCTGGGTAGCGTTTAAAAGTGGCTTCTGTGTGCGCTTTTTACTTGGCGTTGAGGGCCACTTTTCTTGAATATTGTGAAGTGCGTTTTTCGGTCGTGCTTTTGGATGGGTTACTGAGCGCATTTTTCATTTTACAGGCTGATTCTGGTTCGAATAGCACCTCCATTGACTCCAAGCCTCCCCAGAGTCAGCAATCATCGGCCACTGAGAAGAAGACTGACAGTTCAACTAAGCATCCAACTGTAGAGCATCAGCCTGAACCTGAAAAAGAAAAGGAACCCGAACAAAAGGATACCAGTCGACCTACATCCAGTACGGCTGTTACCGGAACACCATGGTGTGTAGTCTGGACTGGCGACGGTCGAGTGTTTTTCTTCAATCCAAGTAAACGCATCAGTGTGTGGGAAACACCCGAGGAGCTGAAGGGTCGCACTGATGTTGAGCGCTTGCTCGAGAAGCCGCCCAGTGAGGAAAAGGATTCTGTTGATGTCGGCGATGGGAGATCTGGAACACCAACACCACAGGATCCTCCGATCAAGAAAGCACGGCTGTAAGCTATTTTGTTCATAGCATTGGGTTTTGAAGCGTTCGTCCTTCATGACCTTTATTTTTCATAGGGAGGAGACGATGGCGAGGCGACAAGCGGAAGCTCAGGATCCAACTTCGAAGGTTGAGATTATGGTGGTGGACGAGGGAGCGAAGCAAAACGCTGGTGAAATGGCTACGGTAGACACGGCGAAGGAAGCATTTGAACGGGCCACAAAGGACCAAGCTAGCGTACCACTTGAAGTTCGTCTTCAACAGTTTCGGCAGATGTTAATTGATAAGCAGGTACGTGTTGTGATTGAAGAAATGCTGTTTTTCCCCTTACCTTGATGCATTACTGTTTCAGGTGTCGGCTTTCTCCACTTGGGACAAAGAATTGCACAAGATTGTATTTGATCAGAGGTACCTCCTGCTTTCTTGTGAAGAACGAAAGCAGGCGTTTGAGGCTTATGTAAGGGAGCGGGCGGACGAAGAGCGCCGTGAAAAGAAAAACAAAATGCGAGAAAAGAAGGATAAGTTCAATGAGCTTCTTGCAGGAGCAAATCTTACTTCGAAGTGAGTACTTTATTTGCCGGCTTTATGGTTGTTGTGTCACCAATTTTTCATTTTGATGCGTCATTGGTTTCTAAGGCTTTTTTGGAGCAGGTGCTGCCCAGGAGCAAAAAGCGGGGCGTTTTGTGCGGGATTTTACCTCGAAGCCTTGTTGTATTCCAGGTCTTCATTCTCGGATTTCGCTTCAAAATATGGGCGCGATGAAAGATTCAAAGGTATAGAGAAGTCTCGCGAGCGGGAGTCCCTCTTCCAAGCCTTTCTTTCGGACTTGCGTCGTCGGGAAAAGGAAAAGTCCAGTTTGAAGGATAAAGTATGTCTAGCACTTGAGAGATCACATGACTAATCGTTTAAAAAGGTGTTTGAATGTATATCAGCTGTAATTACGAAACATCTTTGACACTGATGGGGATCACGATTCTCCGCTGGGCCTGATGTTTTAATTTTCTTTCTTTGCTTTGCTTTTGGTTATAAGCAAAATGTCCTCATAATCCATCGTTAGAGCAGTAATGCAAAGCTTCGAGATAACGTGGTACATATTTTAACGGTATTTTTTGGAATTCGGTATCAGATAGTTCCTTTCAAAGGAGAATATTACTTTACTGTTAAACATATTCCTCTTATTATAATTTTCAAATCGACATTTTACCCTATAGACTGAAGTCGGGTTCGTGCTTATAAGCACGGATAAAGTCTTGTGTAATTTTTCTTTCGGGGGAAAGATTGTAATCTTTCTGATGTAAATTTGATGGTTATTTATTTAACCTCCAGAATTTCGTCCGGTAACCTTATATAAATGTAGTCAAGTTCACAAATTCGGCTTTTTTTACAGACCGCTCAGGACTGATTTCATGTCTATATCCCGGTCGCCAAGGGATTTTGTACAATCATCGTACAAACTGGAAAGACCGTGAAGGCTGAATTTGGTGTATGTTATAGCACTTTGGCTTATAACTGCGTTCAAACCAGCGAAATTCCAAGTTAGACTGCATGCTGGTTTACCGGGGCTACAAAATTCTGGGCTATCTAGAATGCACTATTGTATTAATACTGTGTAAAAGTAGCAGTTAAGTGGATAGTATATCAAGCAAACTTCCCTTTTTAACGCACTGCAGCACAGCAAATTAACGGGAGATTAGTTTCCGGAAAATGCAACAACAATCATCCGCATGAAGCAGACAGAAAGCGAGTGCTTGGTTTGGTGGTGAGACACGCTCGTGGTCCACAGAGCACCTCTGTGTTTGCGGAGGCCGTGAACCACACAACTCCGAAACTTCGTCTGTACGTCACTCCCCATCAATGGCTACTTGGGAGTAACTCGCTCTCGTTAGCAGGTTTGTTTTGCTTCACAACCAAACTATCTGTGTGCTTGTGAGGTTCGCGAAAATTGTGGTGGCGTTTTCACAGGTGAAACCTTCGATTCCCGCACGCTGTAGCCTGGAAGCAACGTATTAGAATCTCCCTCCATTTACTTGATTTGACAGGATAGTATATCGTCCCTAATTTCTCTGCTTCTTGGGGCTTTCGCAATATTTATCCACCTATCCTTCCATTCACGCCGTAGTCTATCATGACCTACTGTAGTCCAAATCAGCTGCTTTTTAACAATAGGCGTTCTTAGACGTGAATTAGCGAAAAGACGGGATTCCGGGTTCCGAAAGAGCCTTGTTTATAAATGCAGCGTAGCTCTATCTTAATTTCATTTACGGTGTCCAGTTTTTATGTTATTTTTTAGCTTAAGAAGGTCTAAATTTGGTTTTAGAGATATTTTGTTGAGTGTGGTTTGTGGCATTTTAAAGTACAGTTCGCGAGTCGCTTGGAATTTTCCGTTAGAATAAGATTTTAGATCAAATGTTAAACTTGTCGTCTCGCCGTGTACTTGAGACAGTCGCTAGGCTAATTCATACCTCTATTCCTTCGTAAAAGTTATCGCCAATGAGTTGGCTTTCTGATTGCAGGTCCTCGGAAAATGGACACTATTTGAGTCGCCACCTTTAACAATTTTCTTTATTCATGCTCATTTTTTATAGGTTAAAGCGGACTTCTTTGCTCTCCTGAAAGAGCATAAATCGATATCTCGGCGCTCACACTGGTCTGGTGTAAAGAGGAAAATTGACTCTGATCCGCGTTATAGAGCGGTTGAGTCTTCAAACCGTCGTGAGGATTGGTTCCGCGAATATATCCAGAAAATGGATGATGTAATTAATCCTTGTTTTTTATGCAAGTCCATTTGGTGCTATCTATGTGCACGCGTATTAGACATAGCTTTAGCCGGCGACTAGATTCTTCACATAAGTGTGCCACGTTAGCATGGCGCTAGACGTTACAAGACCCCGAGATGAGTTGTGGCTCCCACTCACCAATGATCTGATTTGGTGCATTAGGGAAAAGATGGCGCTTCTCGGGAGGATAGTGAAAAGCGGAAAGAGCGAGAGAAACGCGAGCGACAGGAGGCTTCTTTGCGTGAACGCAAGAAGGAGGTTGAGGAAGCTCGAACTAACTCAATGAGAGAGCGAGATCGTGAGCGTGAATCTCATCTACGTCGAGAAGCTGAGGCCAACTTCAACGCTCTTTTAACTGACGCAATCAAATCCGAGATACTCTCGTGGAAGGAGGCTAAAAAACTCCTTCGAAAAGATTCAAGATGGGATGCAATAGCCGATGTCCTGTCTAGAAGTGAACGCGAGACCCTCTTCGATTCCTACACTGCTGGTCTTAGTAAGAAAGCCAAAGAGGCCTTTCTTAAGATGATCAGTAGTAATGAGTCGGTAGGTTGCTTTAACTGTAACGTCAGTTTTTGAATAAGACTTGGTCTATTCGATTTAGGTTACTCATTTTCTGCTTCGATAATCGTGCTCACATTTTTGCATATTTTTGTGTTTTCTTATGGTTGTCCTCAGCACGCACTCCTTAGAGTTAATTTTGGTAGATTTCGTTGTTTTATACTCTTGCTCAGGAGTCAGTATGCTCTTTAACGTTAGATTACATATTGGACTCCCTGGAAAGATGTAAAGGAGATCTTTAGGGATGATCCAAGATTCGAGAAGCTTCTCTCATCTGAAAAAAAATGGAAATCCGAATACCGCGATTGGGCTAGTGAACGCGAATCCAAGGCGAAGAACAACTTCAGTGAAATGCTGAAGGAGAAGACCTCACTAATGTCATCGTGAGTTTCACTTCAATTTCTTCGGTGTTTTGGCATATAGCTAGTGAATTTCACTGCTTAGTTGACATCGCACATGAATAAACTCTGTATGATAATCATGATTTATGTGTTCCATACAATTTTCTGCAGGATGTTTTCGAATCAATATCCATCTAGCAGCCTTCGGAATATGTTGACCTCTATCTCACGTCTATATTTTCTGTTTCCTAATCACCTTAGAGCAAAACGCCAATCCCCTGAAAACGACACAATCTTGGATGATGTTTTAAGCACCCTTAAGGCGGACATTCGCTACAGGGCGTTAGAACCGAGTCAGTCCAAGGCAATGCTCGAAGAGTTCCTGCAACGCCTTTCGGAATGATGCGCACTAGTTTTACTGCAATCACATTCGCGAACCCTCTTTTGATGTTTTCTTTTTTGTTGTTGACTACATACACCCTGTGCATCAACAAATGTATAAATTCATCCGAAATCGAAAATAAACAAAACAATTGTTGAGCGGCTTCATCTCCTTTTCCTCGTTAGCGTGTTATTGTGAATGTGTGCGGGGGGGGGGGGGTTCGCTTACCAATCGTTTCTGCTGTTGGAGGACTTCACGAACGACGTCTCAATCTCATTTTCCATTAAACTTTCCTAGAGGTTTTATCCGGTGAATTTTGGTGTTATTCTGCTGAGTTGGTTCGTTATTTTCACTATCAACGGTTGGAGTGTTCCAAGCTTCCCTCGTAACAGGTCGCGGCTGCATTTTTCGCTATTGTGTAGTCCCCTATGGAATCTTAGTTTTATCGGATTTTATGCAGGTGGTCGTGTTTGGCTCGGAAAGGACTTGTCTCACGAGGTGATTGTGCTGAAACTTGTGATTTTTAGGTATTTGTAAATGGTTGCTGTTGTCTAATGTGCTCTCTAGTGATCTTTCGTATTCTACACCCAGGTCTTGTCTGAAATCGCTCGAAATAAGTCTGATTGTGTCGTTAAGGCGTCTTTCGCTTAAACAGGAGAGCTAAATTTTGCTCGGAAACTTGCTGGTACTCTGGATCGGTTATCCGGTTCAGCCGCTCTGTGTCTGAATGGAACTCGGAGAATTGAGTGTCGGTTTTGTAGCAGCATTTCAATGCATATGAAAAGCTGGGACAGCAATGCTCGTAGTTGCCATCTTTCTTGTTTCATCCAGAGGTAGATGATGGGTGATTGTCAGAAGCTCATCCAGCTGACATCTGAGGAGATTGACCAACTCCTGGCTGATTCCTCCCTATCCCTGCACAGTGCTGATAACCCTGTGGTAGCCAGAACACCGTGGACTGCAACTGAAAGCACTTTTAACGAAGAGGATCTGGCTCTGCTTGATGAGACTGGTATGCTTGAACATCCGCCTTCAGCGTGAGTCCACTTTTATTCCTGACATGTCTGCCTGCCTACTGTTGTGTTCTGTGAAATGCTCTTGTCGGCATATAGTTAAGTGAAAGCATTTAAAGCATTATTAAATAAATAAAAGATAAGAATTTTTTCGTTTTCATTTTATCATTCGCTTCAAATTAATTTTTTTTATTGGGTCATACCTTTTCGAGCTTCGTTATCTAATCTGTCGATTCAGTCCTCTACAGTTTCAGTTAGCATATACTTGTGCAATTATTATTTGTAGAGCTATTGAAAAGGGACAGAACGAGAACGCTATTCAAGAGGACACGCGTGAGTCATCATGGATAATTTGCTTTCGTGTTTGAACCGTTCGAATGGCAAGCCTCTAAACTGGTCTATAATGACGATAAGTCACATTAGTATAGGTTCGATATCAACGAATTTGAAGATTGAGCAGCGTGCTAACGGGAATAAAGTGGATGCATGCAAAGGCCCACTTCACTTTATCGTTAGTGCTCTTCAGGAAACAAGAATTATGTTCTTATCTCGTCTTTGTGCTCCATTAATTATGACGCTGAAATCAGGTTTTAAGATCTTAAGCTGCTGTGCGCATTATTTCACCGTGACCAAAATTTATCGATTTGCGTATTTGGTAATACGATTCTATTTCTGGAATCGCATTAGTGCTTTGCTTCAAAAGATGGTGAATTCTGTGAATTAACTGGGGAATAGCGCTCGGAAAAGCGTTGGTACTTTTCGATGGAGATTTTCTGATTTACGCAAAGTAGTTAGCTCAATGGTTCTTTTTGCACCTTTTAGCGATTTTAAGTTCGCAGACTGAACGAATTCCGATAACAACCGATGGAATTCCTCCAGATCAATTTAAAGCAGATTCTGCTATATCTGCTCCATCTGCAGGTACTGCTTTAATTTCCGTAATGGAAACAATCGCTATCTATGGTTAATAATCACGTCAGGTCAACTGATTAGCGGTGTTGCCTTGGTTCCTTAAGCTTTTGGATTGTATTTGGAATTTAGCTTACGCTTTATTACGTGTGCGTCGGTGGAACTAGTTACGGTCTGTGTAGGGACTGTGAGGTAAATATTCAAATTACATTCTACCGTAATTTTTATCGTAGTTAGTAACAGGCGAGTTGTTTTTACGGCTATATTTGAATAGATCTTCAAGAAGATGGTGGCTGAGACATTTTTGGCATGCAGCAGTTTTGTCCCAAGCTGCCTAAGATGCGTCTTCTTCTAGTGCTCCCAATCTTCTTTTTTTGACCCCAAAAAGCTTGTTAGCTCTATTCATATCGCGATGGAAAGACCTTACACGACAATTTTAGTCGAACATTTTCTCACCTGGTTTACCTTCAGCTAGAGCATTTACTGTAGACGTATCGATGGGACCGGGCAGATATAAAATTTCTATGCATTATAGTGCCTTCATCCATTAGCTGTAATTGATGACTCTAAACACAGCATAATTTTACCAAAATATTACAATGAATCGAACTTATTATCGGGGTTGCAAGCAAAAAAATACCGGGAAGCCACACTACACAAATGCCTCAAAGATATCTTAATGGTTTATATTTGCCTCGGAAGCATTTTTTCTTCATATGCTTACTAAACTTGATTTTAAATTTTAGATTCATTTTCATTGTCTGCTTGCGTTCCTTCACCAATGCCTATGCGCGAAAAGTAAGTTCGTCAGCTTCATTTATGCACCTTCTGATTGTTACATAAACATGAAGTTGACTTCATCTCTTATTCTAAGTCTGACTACTGTCCAAACAGTTACGGGAAATTTAATACCAATAAAGTGACGTTCAATTATCCGATTTTTTACGATATGACTGTGGTGCGATTTCGGAGAAGGCGCAAATTTTATTTGACTAACAGTTTTTCTCAATTCGCAGTCATGATCATCCACGTTTTTCAACACAAAAACGAAACAGTCTCTCCAAACTTGTTCATGGGTGGACCACCCTCATGGGACATCCGATAGCTGGTTCGATCTCGTCGCAGCTCTCGGCATCACCCCAGTCCGTTTCTATTTTCTCACCTCTCTTAACACAAAGTTCAAAGCTCCTCACTGGCGTCGTCTCCTCCTTCCTCTCTCCTTGGGCGGTGGCGTCGAGGCAGATTGCTGAAGCATCTGAACACGGTTTTGACGACGTAGGGCTTGTTCAAGATAGATCTTGTGAGGATAGTCTTATTGAGGCATTTGAAAAGATTGGCGTTGCAGACAGCTGCTCAGAGCATGATGACGGTATGTTCTCAAAACCTCTCCCCTTTAGACTCCTAATTTTACTTTCGAAATCAGATCGCTACGCCTAATTGATACCCTAAGTTTAAAGCCCGTTTGTGATTTAATCACCACTTTCTAAAGACCTCATATAACTTTGGAAGTAGACTTTAATCGACACTAGATAGAAAGGCGCTTTTGAACTTTTGATTTGTTTATACTGCAAACTGCCTCAGCCAACAATGCTGGGAATTTATGGGATCATGCGATTCTGCATCTCCATAGTGTTTTTCTCACCCAATCGCGATCGCGACGAGACAAAGAGCACTAGGAATGCATCGATATCGCCACTGCCGGCCATTCGCCTGCGCAGTGCGATTATGGAGGATACGCAATGCGGCCCGAACACCGAGTCCTCGGTCTATTCGGATGCCATAAGCGCGCAGCCCTCTCCAGTGAGCTCAGCGCCCGAAACTAAAAGGCGCTCGATACCACCATCCTCCCAAAGGCCCTTGATCCATCTTTGCGGCAATCCAGATGCTGTTTCCTCATCTAACTTGGAGCTTCAATCAGAGGTAAAAAGCTTTCCACCTATTGAATCTAGTCGTTGCACACCACGAATGGTAAACGTCGACATCACACCATCCGTACCTCTAAATAAAACCATTGCAGAGGAGGATGCTTCGAAAATCGCCAAAAATTTACTCCCAGGCGTTGGTATTTCTCCTAAAAGGGGGGTCTCTCATCGAAACACGTTCTCTGCAGAATCAGAGATATCGGAAGATATTTGTCCCTACCTGACACCCTCGCATGAAGCAAAGATTTGACTGTGAATGTGTTTTCGCGAAAATTAGAGGCGAAAACTCCCACAAAATCTACTCATGTTCATCTGCATGGTCCTGAACAATCAGCTACCAATTTGGTGTGTTTCTTTGAATAGTTGTGCAAACAACTTTCAGACTTCCAAGTTATGACTTTGTGTACTCCAGACTCCTCAATCTACCTCCAAAACGCGCGTTCCACCCTCACCCTTCCCAATGATGATCAGCATGCTAAATGACGATGAGTGGAACAGAACTCCGAAGTCCGCTGATCGTTCCTCAATGCCCATAAGTTTGCGAAGAAAGTCAAAATCCGTTGTTGATCGATGGAAGGAGAAATCTCAGGATGAACTCGTCTCTCGGGAGAGCGCTGAGTTATGCCAAGGGACGTCAAAACGGTGTGAAATGGCTACATTTCAGCAACTCTTACCTCAACCAAGCAGTAACATCCGTTCCTCTACTTCAGGAAGTGTGAATGCGGAGCCAGCAACGCCATTGGTAGGCTTGTATTTGGAACCACCCCACCCCTAATTGCGTATTACTTACTGTAAAAGCTCTCAAGCAATTGTTCTTTTATAGCCTGGACTGGGTTTGACAAACTAAACCTAAGTTGGTTGATCTTGAGGTTTCGATTAAAATGCGCTGTTGAAAAAAAAGGATACGTAAACGCCAACTGTTCGTTTATTGATAGATGCGGTAGGATTAGTAAAACTAACCTCCATTTTTAATTGCCCTTTGAACTAAGTGCAGTTAACGAAATGAACCAGACATCTGTCATATTCTGTTCGGCACAGGAATATAAATATTTTTAGTTTTGGTAGGTTTCATTGCACGAACACCGCTTCCCCCATGTAATTAATTTTACTGGACCACTTTTTTTAGAGTTCACATTGTCCGAATCCAACCTGCCCATCTTCGAAGCATATGTCAGCAGTGTGTGGCATGTCTCAGCCACCACTCTGCGAGGCTGTAAATTGTGTTGCATTTTCAGACTCTGAGCAAGAAGACAAGGAAAACGTATCGCCACATGTGAGTGTCGGGATCAGCATTGTTTGATTTCCATTTGCCTCAAGGATAGTATTGGCGGCGCATACAACTTTAGTGCATTGCTTTGTTCTATATATTTGGAGGGAATCAGATCATGCCTTCTCTCCTCCTTTCTTGTAGGCGTCGGCAACAGTAATGAGACGCCGTGCTACGCATAGAATCCATGTGCTTTCCGTCGCTACGACACCGGTGCCAGCACCAAGGCATTCAGCCCACAAGGCAAAGACTCAACTTTCTCTCCCAACAGATAGAGGAGAGGTTGCCGAGGAGAAGACCCAGCTTCGCCGAGAAATAAAAACGCTTAAGGCCAAGGAGGATGTTTTGAGGTGAATTCTTCTTTCGATGTGTACCCCACTTGCATCTCACACAAAATTCGAGCCAGATTATTTGAAAGGCGACACTTGGATAAGCATGCCAAACATTGCTGCCACTCATGCACACCTCCATACCGCAAGTTTAATGTTGTACTAAGCGGTCGTGGTAACTAGTGAAACTAATACCCCGATTTTTCAGCCAAATGTTTTTTTTTTCTACGTTGGTAAACGCCAGTTATCTTGGAGGTTATCTTTTTAGTCTCCACCAGCAACCCTTTTCCACAATTTATGACAGTTCATTCCTCTAATAATTTTGGTTGGCTAAGATTCTTCCACTTCCATTGGCTTCATTACTGAATTTGGGTGAAGATTCGAATGATACTCCTTTAACGTAATGATACGGGTATATTTGCAGTACATGGTGGTAATTGCCTTTGTTAGACTGTTATGTCTTCTGTGAAGGTTGGTATTGAGCAAATATGAAACGGCATTTGAGGAGGCTTTGGACCAACGCAGTCAGATCCACTTTGCGGCGGCCTGTGCAAGGGCACAGGCTAATGATGAGATCTCTGAGACGCGGCGTCAGACCGCCACCCTCTACAACGCCGTCCTCGATTCGCGACGACGACACGAGCGCATGCACGAAGCAATTGAAAAAGCCGAGACTGCAAGTTGCAAATCCTCCCACATTTAAAATTTTCTATCGTATTTCACCGTTTTAGAACCAAAAGGAGTGGTTGAAACGCGTTGAAGCCCTCCGAACGAAGCATGCTCACCAGTCGGAGAAAGGAGTGACCTATCAAAAGTATTGCCTCGGAAAGATACAAAGGTGAGCTTTGTCCTCCCCGCAACAATAATGAGAAAGGTTTTGGCACCTTGTCCCCCTCACTGAGCCTTTCATTGATTGCATATTCGCCGCCGGTGCAAGAGCAAATTGCGCGCCATCGGGTGGGGCCCCTAAGTGGGATTTATTCGCCATAATTTGTTTCCTCGGCTCGGGTAAATCCGCAGTGCGCCGCCTCCTGATTTTCTTCATTGCTTTGTAGGGCCCTCGAGAATCAGGAGGCAACGACGACTGAGATGGAAAAGGAGCTTAGTAAACTGCGCGTCCACTCCAGGCAAATGGAAATGAAACAAAGGTCCCTCGAGGCTGAACTAAGACAAAAGGTAAGCCCAGTAATTCATGGTGGTTCACTGCAGCCATGCCCAAACTGACTTTATTATCGCCTGTGATTATTCTTTCTTGTAGGCCCAAGAGAATCAAGAACTGACCCGCATTTGTGACAGCTTGCTAACGTGATTCCACTTTTCGCACCTCTTTGTTTTTGTGTACATTTGTTATTCCATGTGGATCTCGAAATATGCGTGCAGCATCCTCCTTGACATTAAGCTACCCATTTCATGGGTTGGAAGTAATATCCTGCAGCAGCTGCAGGAAATCGCAGCCCGTCGCTAACGCAGAAGAGTCGAACTGTCATTAGGACGGTGATGCAATTTGTGCAGACTCGAGTTGCCCGCGTAATAAATTCAAAGCGGCTGATGCCACGAAGACCGCGTCAATTTCCAGTTTAACGAAGGTGTAAACCTCTAATTCGAAGGGGAGTGTCAGCGGGTTGGTCCACTACATTGAATGATCGGCTTTAAAAAAGTGGGCGAGAACACGGTACGATGGTTTCGATGCGGGCAAGTTAACTTCTCGAAAATCAGCCCCCAGAGCTTTGAAGTGGAGGCGTTCGAGTATATGCGATCAAAATCTGCTTACACCCGTGCTACTGCAATTGATATACAACTTCTTGTTTATAGAACAGGGCACAAGCTTCCGAACCCTAGAAGAAATATACTCTGGTCTCGTCAATCATGCTTCGTTACGTAAGACATTAACAGTAACACACAGAGGCAATGCACAAACTCAGCCATCGGGTGAGGCGTAAGCCTCCACAAGATGGCGCACGGCAGACTCTTGCAGCTGGCGCAGTTCGTCGGTCTCTAAGCAGGGGTTGAGAGGTTTGCGGAATGCACAGCCCATGTGGAGCCTCAGCCCTCGGGCCAACCACTGGTTCTCTGCAGTCCAATGACTGACGGCCTCGATGAGCGCGCAAGCACGCAGGCGCGCGGGCTGGGTGCAGAGTGGGGTCTCTGTCCCGTTTAGTCGTGGAACAGTGAGAGGAGAAGAGGGCAGAGAACAGGATAACTCTGGGTCTACACCTTCCTCAAGAAAGCAAGCGTAACCACGAGAGCGTGGGAAATTGGAGAGAAAACCGTCCTCTTCCATCACAAATCCGCGTGTGGAAAGTTGACAAACCAGGGAATGGGGACGAGATGACGCACTGGTCGTGCCCTGGCACATGCTAAAAGTATTGGCATGTGTCCAAATCGGTTCTTCTTGAAGCTTCGTGGTATCCTGAGTGGTCAATGACAGCGACATCATCTGAAATCAATTCAGACTAAATACTTTAACATGACATTGAAGTGAATAAGTGTGTGGTAGTATCGCCGGTGATGAGGATGGACGATAGTACCACGTAAGAATCAAATGTAAAAATGTAATTGGAGCATGAACATTCGACAAAGCTAAGGGGGCACCTTTTTATGCGTTGGTGTCAACGAGTTAATAAAGCCAGATAATTCGGAGGAGTACGTGTGGTTACGGTTGAGCAAGACAGGAGTGAGTAGGGTTGCCAGTCCAGCAGCCAAGCGACTGGAAGCGGCGCAGACGTCGCCATCGTCCGTGACCGGCATCCAAGCAGAGCAGGAGGGCCAATTTGTGGCTTCTTCCATGGCAGTAAAGAGGGCTAGCCGGTTGAGGCAAACAGTGGACCACCGGCGCGACAGTTGAGGGGCCTTGAAGTACGAAGAGATAGCAGAGGTGAAAACAGGGAGCTTTGCGAACTCCTCACCAAGAAACTCGCCCAGGCGAAGGCCCACACCAGCAAAGCCGGAGTCAGAGTCGACAAGAAGGGAAAATCCAGTCAGTTGGTCGCACTCCTCTACTAATCGGTGGAAGTGATCCTCAAAATACTCGAAGGCATCTCCTCCCGCGCGATACAGATCAAGACCCTGTAATGAATAAAAGTGCAGCACATGAGAAGCGTTGGCAAGAACACAAGTTAAAACATGCATAATATGGAGACAGGATTGATATTGAACCATTACCAAAAGTTAGAACAAGATCCCCCTGTAAAGATTACATCATTTACACTTTGGGGGTAATATGAATCCACACCCACAATCTAAATACCTTGCAAATGTGCTAAGTATAGCAAAAACAAGGGATAATCATTGATTGAAACGATGAACAATTGAGACAAATGATAAACAACGCTAGTATGCTTCAATTTTTCTATGATGAAGAACGATACTACAGGATCAAGTAAAATCTAGGATGCGAAACCAAAGAGATTTTGTTACCAAACCATCAGGTGGTGGATGAAATGTCCATTATTTACAGATATGATGAGGAAACAGATAAGCTACACTGAACCAAGGTTGCTTGAGTTAGTGATTATATGTCTTGTAATTGAGAAAAGCTTGCTGACCTGTGCGAATGATGAAAAGAGGGAAGTTGAATCGTTGTCCTTAGATGCGGATGTGGAGGGATTGCCAGAGCGAGAGGGTGAGGCGAAAACATCACCAGGCAACGAAGAGTCCAGATATTCGCGCAGAACTATGACCGTGTCCTCACCATTCCACCTCCGTCTCACCATTGGAAGCAGACAATCAGTCCAGAAGCGGGGTTTTAAAACCTCAGATTCCCTAATCTCATTATTCCTTCCTTTGATCCCGAGCGAATTCCCACTAAAAGGCGAAAATGAGAAACACGGGGCCATCAATATAAAAGAAAATCAATAAAGCAATCAAATTTAATTAGTTCCAAAGGAGTTCCAAAATTGAGTAAGGATTTTATGATAGTCACTGAGTTAGTACCCATGAAACAAAACGTTTAGTACTATGACGAACAAAAATTACTTTATTTTGAGTTGAGAATTACCATCTTCCTGTCTAATTGTTTGAATGTCACCATCCCAAGCCACAGTAACGGAACGTGGCGTGATAGAAGAAATTTCCATTACGGGACTACGTATGCTACCAAGAGTATCAATGGCAATCAAGCGAGGCCGGAAAGCCGCCATAGAACCCTTTGCATTCGTCCGGAAGAGCGCAGGGAGATAAAAACAACTATCTTCCAATCTCTGAAACAGGCTGCTCTCCTGCAAATTCCAAAAATGGCCGCCAATCCAATTAGACGAGGGTCCAGCTTGGATAAAAAGGAGTTCGCTGAGTTTGCCATTGCAGCCGGCAGTACGTAAACAGGTAGTGGAGTCCTTGAAATCCATAACGCTAAAATGACCAAATATCTTCAATTGGGCAATCCACAGTGGAAAGCGAATGAGTAGCAGAACTGGACACATACTATTCGACTCCTTTAAACCAATTTGACTTAGGACTGAAACCAAATAAATATTTCCTTGTACATGATTAGTGAGATATTAACACGTCATCATCTGCACGAAATGAGTCCAAAAGCCACAAATGCAATAAACAGTGCCAGACCTATGAGAAGCGAGGGCTATAACACAGCAACAATACATCACTAAGAAACCTTACGACAATTGAACAACGCATGTCAAGACCAGTGTTGTGGTTCCAGAAAAAAGACTGCTGGTAAGAAAAAGGCATTGTGACTCAAGCAAGCGGCTTGACGACTAAAAGCAGCACATCCTCAGCACATTCAATGAGGTAACACGCTGTACTTCATAACCACATCCCCCAATTTGTACTTCTTTTCAGCTACAAAAGTCGAATTTCACATCGATAGCGTCGCAATACCAAAGCCGCGCTTGTACAAACAAAGAGAAAATAAGTCGCGAATAAAAGCGGCGACAGCTCACCTCCATTTGACGAATTAAAACGAGGTTCTTTTATCACACTCATGGAAGATGCAACCTGGGGAAGGAAAAAGGGTGCATTGAAACACCAAAACTCATCTTAAGCATAGCATATCCCAATAAATTAATAATAGGTGAGGCAAATTATTTTTTTGAATGCTGAGACAAAGGAGCTCCGTGCACTAAACAAGTAATTGTCTTTCAATTAATCCTTTGGGATTTGAGACTACTAAAGTTAAAGCTGTGGTTATTTGGTGATTTTTTAAGCGCGAAGTTAACCAAGCTGGTACTTCAGCCTCCGTTTGTTGATTTCCCACTTCGTAACATGGCTCTGTGGATGCTCCAGTGTCTTCCCAATCCTCTCCTGTAGTACTTTGTTTGTTGGAAATACCGGTTTCGGCCAAGGACACAGAAGTAGCTGTATTGCCCTAGCTGTGTAGGCTGGCCTCTGGGCCATTCCAGCAGCTTATTCCCCTCTGTCCATTGAGTATACATATATTCTATTCTGGCATTCTGCCTTGTTTTACCTTCGAGGGAGCCTCAGGACGCTACAACACTAGCCATGGACTATCTAGAAAGTTTCGTTCCAAAGATTACCCCTAATACACTTGCTTAAGGGGATGGGTGTGCTAACGCCTCCCTACGGACATACTACTGGTCGGCAGAACCACTTATTCGGAACTCTGTTCCCAAGCCAAACAAAACTTGAAGTCCAGTGCACTGTCTAGAGGGATCTCTGAGGTTGGTGTCAAGCATCGCCTCAATCGCGTCGAATGTTGGCGACTGGCATGGTTAGCTCGTGGGTGCTTCTTGCAGCACTGAGTATGCTGTGATGGCTGACGTGGGAGATGTACCAAAGAGCGCGTCGGGGACGACGCTCGAAAGAGGAGAGGGGCAATGTAATACTTTTATTGTTGGAACTGCCGGTTTCGATCAAGGTGACAGAGGTGTCCGTACTGCCCTAGCTGCGTGGGCTGGCCTCCGGGCTATGCCAACAGCTTATTTCTACGCATTCTGCCTTCTTTTGCCTTCGAGGGACCCTCGGGACGCTACATCCCCTATTCTACTAATGAACACGAGTCCGTAATATCGTGGCTTATAACAACTTCGGAAGAGACTTGGTGCACTGTAAGCCCAATGAGCATACCATCATGACCTTTCAGTGGTAAGAATTCATAACGCTATGGCAGAAGATGTATCGCTGGCGTACGGGAGGGCTAAGAGACCGCTGGCATGGCTAGAAGGCGATACCGACCAGTGGACATGCAACCTGAAGGAACATTACCAAACACAATTAGGTAAACCATTAGAGCATTACCTTGACTAATTTTGACATTTTAAATGCACTCGACTAAATTTCTGCTCTTCGAGCCTTCTTATCGTTAGCAACAGCGCTATGGATTAACTAGTAACAATCTAGATATTCGCGTGAATTATCCGGGGAATTCAATCCGTGGCAAGTGCCAAATGCACTTGTATCCAATGCGTTGCAATGCCTTGTGCATTTGAACACCGAATTCCAATATAATTAATCTATCGGTTTTATACTCGTTGAGTTTTGTAGGCTGTTTAAATTTCACTTACCATTTGAATCAATTCTGAACGGCGTGTTCTATTTTAGACCCATGGCATTAAAACTATTCGACGCTGTAGGCTTTGGGCAGTAAGTAAGTATAAACGAAAATTGCAGCTGTAGCATCTCAAGACTTTCTTGAAGGCAAAAAAGGCATAATACTAAAACAGAACATATATATATATATATACATATATGTTCAATAAACAGAAGGAATGGGGCTGCTGGCATTACCCTGAGGCCAGCCCACGCGGCGAGGGAAATGGGGCCAACTAAGTGACCGAAATCGAAGTCTGCAGGCAACAAACAAAGTATCACGTAGCCTCTTTCGCTCTTCCCTTAATAGACCTCCTGCGTAAAACATCTCAACCTAATCAGTACTGCAAGAAGCACCCACGAGCTAATCGTGCCAGTCGCCGACATCCGGCGTACCTGAGGCGATGCTTGACACCAATGTCACTTATCCCTCTTGGCTGCAGTACTTTGTTTTTTTGTACTACCGGTTTTAGTCAAGGTCGCAGGGGTGGCCGTACTGTCCTAGCTGCGTGGGCTGGCCTCCGGGCCGTGCCAGCAGCCTATTTTCCTCTGTCCGGTGAATATATATATTCTACCCTAGCATTCTGCCTTCTTTTGCCTTCGAGGGGGCCTCGGGACGATACATTGGCAGTGATTCTCAGTGAACATATATTGTCGACGTAGAATGTTTCTTGGGGTCTGCTAGCACGGTACAAAGACCAGATTAAGGGCGAAATTTGAAGTGCCTGAGTAGCGAAATGAAGTGCAAACAGGCATCCTAAGCATTATATCGCAAAAGATTTTCAACTTTTTGGCATCATGGATGGAGTTTAAAGCGAATTATGTCTTAACAATTTTAAGTGTACATACAAGTTCGCACTCTTTTTAGCCTAAAAAAATGATTGCTAAATAAGTTTTTTAAGTTGAATGGATTAACTTGTTCATTAATGATAAAAAATGGAATGATCCAGTGTGACTAAGCGGATCTGCCTTCTAATCCTAATTTTGATATGATACGTTCTTCAAAAATGCCCTCTTTTAGTTATGAAAAATTAAAAGTCGGCTCGCTTCCAACTTCCAGCGACTGAGAGTCACTTGGATTCATGGGCGCAACTCTAAGCACCACATATTTCGAGCAATGTTCTAGGAACCATAAGGAGCCAGTAACAAAAGAACATTTTTAACCAATAGTAGCTTCGCTTACCACGTTCTGCTTTGTGTGTGTGGTGCCTAGCTTCTATTTTTTGGTGGGGGAGTTGATTGTTATTTTAGTGATGAGTTTTTTGTTTAGTACCATTTTTATTAAAGCATTCTTCTTGGGTTTTCTATCCAAGCTCCCAGGCCCTGCCACTTGAGTCGACCGTTATTTTACATAAATTATGAAACATCTAGTGGATTGTATGGCATTTAGAATTGGGAAATATGCATCTTTTACGACTGGATAGGATGACAACTTCGGTTTTATCTTTACAAGCATATTAACTGTCTTTGTCTCTTTCTACACAGACCTGCTTTGGACGCGTGTTTTTAAAGCATGTCATCTAGAATGCATAGTACACGAACCGGAATATCAGATATGGTAAGAACGGCACAGGAGGGAGAAATGAGGAGGGCTGCAACTCTGAAGATGTCTGCTGAGGCTAGGTTTTTGCGCCACCAAGAGCTGGAGCGTATTAGAAAGCAGGAGGAAGAGGAATGTACAGATGATTCAAATCATGCCCGAGTAAGCCATAAACAATTTATTGAATCGTGAAATATATAAGGTTCTTACGAAAATTATGGTGATTGTTTTCTGTCGTGATTAATATTCTTAGTACGATCTTACTTATTTGGTCCTTTATCGTTAAATTTGCAACTACAATATTGCCTCTCTCAAAAGTAGAACTTATGTTAGAAGCATGTAGGACTGAACAGATTCGGTGCTTATGGTTGCAATTGCAATTTCAATGTAATTTTATTGGGTGAAGTTATCTGCATTAATTTTGTCTTTTTTGCGCTGGTATATTCATGTGCTAATTGCTTCAGACTAGTCTTACAATCCTTTTTGACTTTTGGGGGTAATCTTTCTTGCGCTGTTGTCATGCTTAAAATTGCTAATTGCATGCACAATTAAATTTTATCACATGAGCTTCTTTAGTCACTGTGCTCGAATTCAGCATTTTGCATACGTGACATTTATGGGCCCCTCTGATGCATTCTACAATGATTTAGGCTTAAATAATTGCCACTTCACCCAATATGCTAACTCCTTTTGGCCATTTGATCTTTATAGCAGATCGACACTCCTCATCAAAATCACATCGCCATTATTGGCTTTCGGCGTCGTAGTAGTATTTTCAATCAGGTCTTGTAGTTCTTTTGCATCCCAGTTTCTGTATGCACTTAGGTGTTTTGTATCATTTAATGTTGTGTGACTAGCGCACAAAAACGTTGGTTTGTAGTTACATTTTTTTGCATACTATGGCATGCATGTCAATTTCTGCATTGATGAGTCACGGGACGGCTTCTATCGCCGTTATGTTGGTTTACCTCCCACCCTTCTGTTACACTGTTTTCTCATCTGATTACGAATTTACCTGATGCCGATTTGAGTGCCAGTGGACGAATTTCTCATCTGTGCTCTGTATGTAGTTTTTCGTATCAAGCTCGTATGATACTGTCAAGTATTCACTGGCAATTTATTTCAGCAGTTTTACATTCTGTCGATTGCAACTGATTGTGTTTTTGTGTTTTTTTTATGATACCAAGTGAAAAATGAATGTCTAGCTTGGTCGATAAAGTGGTAAGAGTTTCTGTCTGCAAATTTTTGCCTTTTGCTCTTAATATTCTAATTTCTGTCTTTCAGGTTGTCATTAGATTTTCTATTCACGTTGGCTTTTTAATTCTGCGCTCTGCATCGTGTATGGAATTAAGGCGATAGTAACTGGGGTCGACGCCTTTGCCTTTTACTGAGGCTCCTGATTTAGTGCGTTAATTTTCTTGATTCACTCGAGTACTTATTTTCCTTTTCATCCTATTCCTAGCGCAGATTCTGTGACCATTCTTGCACTGCTTACGCACCAATGAAATTATCGCGATCTCTTTAAGGGAAACAAAGTGGTGGTTCGACGAATGCCGTCTTGAGTGAATGTCTGATCCAGCAATGTATCGTGCCAAGTTACTTTGCGAAACTCGACTTGCTTTAATAGGCAATTTGAGGGGAAAATGCGGTCACCTCTGAAAATACGAGGATCGGTGCATTTTTTATTGAGGCGTGGCCTTTTCATGCCATCATTGTCCGTCTTTGTGATTGACTGTTGATTTGTGAGGTGTACTGTAGGCATGTTATTCTTCACATCCGAATGCTCTGTCGCATGTTTCCACTTGTGAAGTGAACTGACTCCGTCTATAAACTACTTCCTTATTACTTTAGGGTTATAATGGATCTCAGACCTCCTCATCGCGGTATAGTAGCCGCCATTCGTCGATTGAACCCTCCTACGCTTCCAGCAATTATGGCAACGACCCACGGGAGTTGAAACGCCTTCTTTTGCAGTTGGAGGAGAAGTACAAGGAGGTTCTCGTGATCAACGCGCAGCTGGACTGCGAAAAACAATTTCTAACGTGAGTCAAATTTTGCATTCCCACGTGCACATATGCACCCGCACCTAGGCAAATTGTTTCGTGGCTTGCTTATTTTCTTGCTAAATTCTCCTTTTTATGACATAGCTTGATAAAATACGTATCTGTTTGGGTATTGTTTTGTCGAAAGGGGCTTTAGTGCCATTTTTGCTTATTTATATTTGCAGCTATCGTAAGGTGAATTCTCTGCATAGTAATCGATACGTGTGGTACACATTTGCCTTTACATCAGCATCTATTATGGGTAAAAGCAAACGGACTTCGTATCGCAAACCCATTAATTCATTTTAGGCCGCTGTTGACTTCATATTAGCATAGGTACTTTACTCCTGCTATTAAGTTTCCATTCCTGTTTGCATTTTATCGCGTATCACATGTGAGGGCTTTCAATGCTTTTGGGTGTGTGCATTTGTAGTTTTACCCTGATCGCCATGTATTGCGTTCAGAATGTCGTGTCACCTGACGTGCCATAGTTTCAGCACTAAATTACTCAACGGCGTCAGGTCCTTTGATGTGCATTTAAAAATAGGTAGGGCCTATACTCGGCCGACTTGACAACGTAGTCCACAGCATATCCACACTTTCGAATTGGTTCATATTTGTTAGACACGAGTTGGAAACCAACTACATTATTAACCAATCGGGTAGCTTTATTTGTTTTGCATGACTCCTGAGTTGGTTTCTGTTTTCACTGTAAACACGCCTCGTGTCGATGAGTACGGTAACAGGATTTTCGCTGATGGGAACCTGCATTGCCAGGGAAAATTTGTTTGCTTTCATATCTTTATTTGACATGGCTCCTTCCAGCGCCGAAGCTCTTTGGCGACTCCTTCTTTTTCCAAAGGCATATGCTCCTTTGGATGGCTTCTGCTGCCACAGGGTTCACATGCACTTTAAACTCAAATTGTAACAGTTTTAGGGCGTTTGGATAGTAAAACTTCTATCTTTTCTGTCTTCATTTTTTCATAATGAGACAACGCAAACAGATTTTTCTCCCTTGTTTTGTTTGCTAGCAAGTTCTTTTTTGCGTGGAAATATCAGTTGAAGTGTTAGCTTGTGTTTAATCCGACTAACGCCGTCTCCATATTATGCATCTTCATGCCTCTGAATTCGTTTGTTGGGAACTGCTTTCTCTTCCCAAACTTAGGTGGGATTCCGATTTCTACACAGACTGCTTTAGTGATTGTCGAAAGCTTAATTATTGTAAAGATCCTAAATACAGTTTATATCTGCTAAATACCTTTTTGTTTCGGACCATCCACTGTAGTTTTCACTATTATAAAAGCAGCATAAATTTGGATCCCTTAAATGGGAACCTGTAGCAACTTAGCCTAATTCTAATTGCGGTTTTTGTCCCTGTTTTTTGTTGATCTATTTATTATGAGGTTGAACTCACTCTACTCAACTAACTTGTGCTTTATTTCCCCTTATTTCGATAGCAGGCGCTCCGTTCGGCATTGAAATTTAGTCTGCCTTGCTTGTATTTCCATTTCCTGCTTTCACCACCACCGAAAATAAAGTTGTCGCTGCTTTATTTTCATTTAACCCTTTCTCCTCAATGTTATCACATCCGAAAACAAAGGCTTATTGTCTTACGGAACAGTTCAATTCCTGACTAGCCTTGGCTTACAGAGGTGATGCTTATTGCTCAAACGCAGGATTGCGCTGTCCCCATTGAGTTTGCTTAATGGTGACTTTCGTCTTGCTCACATTGTGCTCGTATATAACTTGTTGTGATCATAATCTTAAATGTTTTGCTAAATGTTTTGGAAGCAGAAAAACTAAAAAAAACTAGTTTTCACATACTTGTTTAAGGTGACATTTGCTTAAAATATGACCTTTCAATTCCAGGATTAATAGTTAAATTATGCGTTATGGAATTATTGCACAATGATAGTATTTAATAACCTTCGGTCACCTTAAATAGAATTCACAAATCTTTTGAATCAGCCCGCTGTCTGCAATAATTAGATATTGTCAAAGTTGGTTTTTAAGTTGGTCTATTATTAAGCATCAAAGTTTCTAAACCAGTAAATGGTTTACAAAGCATTTTTTTAGCCTTTCACTATTTCTTAAGTCTATCAATGCTTGCGTATTTTTTTAAGATACGTCTTTTGGCTTACGCTCTTTGCCTTTCCGCAGTTCCTTTTGTTAATCTTGGATCCTAAGCTCCTAGGTACATTAGTATCTGCTTTTTTCCCTTCGCATTGTTTAACCACTAGTGTTTGTGAGTCGTGGTTATTATTTGTCATATGATCATCAGAATCTTCAACTTCTTGTGCGTATTTCCCATGCCTCTCATTGGTATCGTGTCTTTCTATTTCGCCTACTAGCTTTTCTGACATATTGTTGATGGCGAATCACACGCTCATAGCTCCCATTTATTATACTTTCGTATGCGCATAAGATTGCGATCTGCGCTTTCAGTTCTTTAATCACTTCATCTGTGGATGCATCCTGTTCCATTGCGAATATTTGTTGCCTAAAGGCCTCCTTATAATGAATTTTAGAAATATCCCCGTGTTTGCAACAAATGTTATGCGTTATAAGGCACGATTTGTACAAGTTTTTATCTGTTCGAGTCTGCTTTCTTCCACTCCAATCGCACCAAAGAATGCTTTTATTTCAGTAACCTAACTTTTTCAGAACTCCCGTACTTTAAATTTATTAATTGGATACGAAAAAAATGGGATCGTGGACGTGAATTGTCGAAAAACGAGGACCACAGTAAAGCGCCCCCAATACTACCGCCCATTAAGTGCACCAATACCTTTAACAACCGTTCATCGAGTTTCTGGGCTGTTTTTAATTATCAAAAGGAGGAAGGTTGCGAGACCGAGTCCTTCTGTTTTGCGACACTGATCCTGTCATTTATTCTCATCTAAAGTGACATAGCGATAGTTCAGCTTCTTCGAAACCCTGCTTCAGGGTTGCTGAAAGGCTTTCCACGAACCTAGCGTCCAGGGTTTACGGTTTGCCATGATGGCCTTCTCATCAATCCTTGAAAGATACTTATTATTGTCATGGTAACGATATGTATTTTTTTTGTCCTTGCTCGAATATACGCCTAGCTTAATGACCTCATTGGTTGTTTTTCTTACCTTGTCGGAATGGCTCCCAAAACCGACTCTGTCTTAACAAAGCACAGCGCACTTTACCTCCTCTTCAAGGGAAACTCGCTATTCCGTCATACTGTGATCTCCGCTGGGGTCTTGCCATTTCGGCATAACGTCCCGGTTTCAGTAGCGTATCATATCACGTCTTCAATGGTCTTGCTTGGGTTCTAACTAACGGCTTTGTTTATTCGATTAGGTAAAAGTGGGGAGTGTAATAGAAACAGGCGCACTGTGAGATTGGCGACATCAAATGACATCTGATGATCTCAAATGGATGATGAGGGGAAAAGTGAGGCTGTAGTCGCGTAAAACTTGACTGCTGGACACACTGAAATCACGGTGTGCGACACGTGCACGCTGGTGAATGCGTGACCCAAGCGCAATTCTTCGACAATCCATGCGCAGACTCGCACGCAAGCACACGGGCGTTTTCTTGGAGCTGTTACGCAGCTCCCTCCGCTTATGGGCGCGGGTATGTGTGCGTGTGCTTGCGTGTGCGTGCATGTATGTTAGGGATCTATGGTCTCCTCGGTCCGCTGTTTACGGCGAAGCTCCTAGTGCTTTGCGAGTTTAAAATCTGCGTCTTTCTGATTCCTAAATCGCGTCTCCACTGCCGAACAAAACAATGTGATTGAAAGAATAAAGGTAGTCTTTCCTTCATCACAACCTGACGTCTTTTTGGAACCATTGATCGTGATTATGCGTAGACACACCTTTGAAATTTGCTAGACCCGTTTGTGCATTCAAATGAGACCGTAACCTTCATGCTTTTTAATGGTTTGGAGTGATAACATTCGGATTTATTTGGTGCTAAGTCGAAAGATTTTAATTCCGTTTGGGTGACTACAGTGCTTGATTCCAAAGCAGATGCTGGCATAACTTAATAATGATGAAATTATTTTTTAAAGCTTGTGCATATAAGTAGGAATGGGTAAATTAATGGAGTCTTTAACGAATGAAAGGCCCTCGCGACAATCACTGCGCTTACTTTGACCTTACAGAGGTCACTGGAGTTTTTTTACGTTTTACCGCCCCTTAATCATTCAGTGTGTGTCTTACTCCCCTTCAGTTTAGGCTTTTAGACAACTGCATATTGTCCTGGATTCACTTCTCCATTTCATTTGTTGACGCTTCTTCTTAGCCACCATTTATGTGTGCGTGATTCTTATTAATAATGAAGGTGTAAGTGGCTGTCACTTCCTCTCCCACAGTGATTTTGTGCCTATTCAAACCGCCACTTTTGGTAGAGTATACTGCTAGGAAATTTTGGTCTCTTCCTACACTGACTAGCCATTTTAAAAGCTGGGAGAGCCTATCGAGCAGGGGCCTTTATGTTGCAAGAGGAGATATGTCGTTTTAAAGGGGAGCAGTTTTTGAACAGAGCCTGGTTTATTACTAGAGGAATTTTATCTTCGTCCATAGCATATTGAACCGTTTGTCTCGATTTACTTTTGCCATTTTCGAATAGCTTTTTCATCTTCAGAAATGCTTTTCCCTCCCTTAATGTTAAACTGAAGTGCTACGTGGTTAAGGAAATCATCATCGTTTTGCATGGAGTTTTGAAACAAATGAAGCGACCTAATTGTACACATAGGTGTATCTTAGACTAACTACGACGAAGCTGTGCCAGCATCTATTAATTTGTACTTTCTTTCGAATAGGTTATTGGAGCTAATACTTACGTACCCCTCGCAGATTTTGAAAAATGCATTCTTTTTGCTCAATTTTTAGCTATTCTGTAGACTTGCTGAAGGATAAATTGGAGGACGCCACCGAATCTAAACAGTATAACCAAAAGTGTGCTGCGGACAGGAAAAAGGTACGACTTCCTCCTGTTTGATTTCTTGAATGCGAAAAGATATATTGCTAGTTTTGAGTGCAGCACGGCTAGGGTCTGATGGCTTGACGCGCCTATCGTGCCATAGCGTTTAGGCAGATACCATTGATAGACCCATCTACCTGAAAGCGCTGATGAGTCATTTGAGAGGACAGCGCTTTTGTTGTCATCGCTAGGGCCACCTAATTAGGCATAATTTACTAAAATGACAAACTCCGTACACGGACGCACCCACTTAAATATTGCTTTCTTCCCATGTGTGCTTGTTCAAAATCTCCGGCATTTGTACGCTAGGAGTTGGCCTACCAACGAATGCAGTTGGCGGAGATGAACCATCAGTTGGAGATAGCGCGGCAACAGATAGCAATTCGCGATGAGCTCATCACGGAGCGTGGTCTGGTGCTGGTGAACGCGGATGGCAGTGAGAGCAGCGCTGGAATGGCCAACGGGGATACCGGACAGTCTCTCCTCAATGGGGCTGCTGGATCTGAGACCTCTCACCCCCCTGTCACTCTCCAGCAATCGCCCCAAGCCCTTCCCTCCTCTGGTGCTGCTCCTCTCACCATCTCCTCCTCCTCCTACGCTATCCTTTCCAAGTCTAATGCAGAGGCACTAAAATCTATTTGTGGGTCAGATATTGGTAGGGATCTCGCTTTACTTAAGCCCTCATTTTGCAACCGTTACCTTAGTGTCCTGCGTTCTAGACGTATCCTGCCTTCGGTGACTTAGTTACTGCATCCATCCACTGGCGTTCATCACTACTAATAATTTACTCAAGGCATAGCCACTCATTTTTACAAACGCTTTCTTCTATACTAGTACCTATGATTTCTATACGCTCTTCTTTGAATGATTGGCACACTTTAATTGTGCTTTTGCCTACATTATTGTCCTTTGTCGGTCATACATTTTTTGACAGATATGGGCTCTCCTGCTCCCATTTTGGTTCAAATCCACTCGAAATTCGCTTTCACTACTTTGCTTTTTTATCTATTTCTCATTCAAAACGTACTCATTAGCGTTTTTTGGTGTACTTTTATAGGTTGCATTTTTGCGATTGTTTCCTTTCGTTTTCACATGTTTTAGTGGTGGCTTTTCGTCTCTTTGTTTCTTCTACTCCTTAGATGCGAAAATAGCAACACTGTTGGAGGAGCGGGTGAAGGACAAGGAACGCATCGAGACGCTGAAGCTGCACCTGGCGGAAGAACGTGAGCGGATCCAACTCGTGCAGAAACTGGACATCCGCGCCAAGGGCGGCGATCCGGAAAACTTGCGACAAGCAGTTCAAGGTAAGATGTTGATTTTCGCTAAGTACGGTGTCCTTAGGGCTCTCACGTCTATTCATTCTCTAACGATGGCTGGATCTCAGTAGAATACCATTGATACTTCCATTCTTGTGTGCAAATATTCGAATAGGAAGGGCTGCTAGGATGTTTTGATCCAAGTGGCAATTATTGGCTCATAATATTACTTTGGCTACCGAACTTTAATCTAAGGGTTACAATTAAAGATGTGCTTATTCTAATTTGAGTGCAAACTTGATTAGTTCGTGAGCATGCAAAGCACGTCAATGTAACTGTAGCCCATTTCGTGGGAAATTTCGGCTGCCTTCCGTAACTTGTGCTCATTGATATCCGTCTTAGAGTTAACAGATTTCCTGCACTTAAAGTGACTACTCATCAGAGAACCAGTTAAATTTCCTAATTACGCTTTTGATCAATTTTGTTCACATCGAAGGTGACAGAATAACGCTCATATTATTTTCATTTTAGTATCAAAGGCTGCTTCCTTTCTTAACGCGTTGTTTCATTTCATACATCACATATTTAATCTGTCATCTCTTCAGCCGCTCGATCTCAAGCCCAGGATTACAAGTTCCGATTGGAACAGGCCAACCAGAAAATTACCGGGTTAGAGGGTGATGTAAGCTGCTCTCAGTACATTTCAATTCTTCCATTGAAATATTTGTGGATTCACAGTCAATGTGTGATGTGATCATTCCTTTAGTACTTTGTTCATTTTTGTTTCTTTGACGAAGTTATGTGACTACTACCTAAATCTTACGCATTCATCATATTTGTGTTGCTATCTTTTTGGTTTTATTGACACATTAAAATACGGGCAAATCTACCACTTTTTGAAATGGTATGGAATGAGGTCACTGAATGCGTGGAATCGTATCTCCTCAGAGTTCAACTAAAATTACTTCCCAATTTCTGAGCATGTGACGCTTCAAATATTGAAAAGACGAAGAGATATCACGTGCTAGACTTTCTTTAGTGTTACCATTGTAATATTTTCTTTCTACTCGTTCCAGGCTGATTTGTGTCATGGAAAGCAGGAAATACAATCTTCCATTGCTTTAAGCACGCTTAACGCCTGTACATTGTGATTAACGAGCCTTTGTTTTGCTGGTGAATTGGACCATTTAAACAATTACCAGGCTCCGCCAAAATAATACTAAATCACCCGAATATCATACGAACTGGTGCCTCGTATTTAGATGAGGCATTACCCTCTTTTGCGTAATGCCATCAGGCCAGTATGCTTCTGCTTTGTTCTCGCAGATTATTCGATTGGAGGGTCAGGTGAAGCGTTTTAAGACTATTGCAGAAAGTGCTGAGATGCAGGAGGATCAATTAAAGCAAGAAAGGCGCAAAATCCATCGTGAGGTGAGTAGCCGCCTTGACAGTCTACTGACACTAAATTAGTAGAACGTCATATCCATCTTAATTCCTTTGTAGCTTCGTGAGGCTCTCTCAACAATTGACGACCTCAAGTCGGAAAACTCCACACTCCAACGAAAAATTGACAAGCTCTCTCGCAGTCCGCCAGGGGTGCCAAGTGGTTCCAGTCTTCGGTCCTACCGCGGCTCCTCGCAGGCTCGGTAGAAGTGCAGAGTCGTGACTTCCAGACCCTGCGCCGAGTCAACACACATCTCCGACCTCCTTTCTTACTCAACAACACGATATCACGCCCGTCCATCCTGCTTCTTCCTTTCGGACGCATTTTAGATCGATGATCGCCCAATCACCGCGCAGTACATGCAGTCTTTCACCCATGGACCTCTCCTACCCTCGTTCTGTAAATACTATACAAAAGTGCCGCTGTGGCACTTAATCTCGTCTCCTTCATTACCGTCACCGTCCGTTGTTACCGCCTACCGTGACGCCTAAGTACTGACACAAAACAGGACCCGCCATAAACTGCACCCAATCGTGTACGTAAAGCGTCGATAACTATCAAATAAACTCCCGGGTAACCGCGTTAAGCTCAAACCGAGGCCGCAGAGTTCACATTTTAAGACACCATTAAGTGAGCTGACAATCCCATAATTAACCTTGATTGCTAGGAATCACATGTGATTTCCTATCCATCACGTTTAGGCGTGAGAGGCTGGCCAGTGGGGTCAGTCACTTGAGTCTGAGGGTAAAAGCCCCTTTCTTTATTCTCCGACTTTAAATCTAAGTTGATAATGGAAAGCAATTAACCAAAAGAGTTTGGAGGGATTTTTAAGGCAACTAAATCGGTACCAGGAGGAAGAAGTCCACGCAGTAACACTATTGGTGAAGGGGCCAGGAGGGTGGGTCACTTAGGGTTGCTGGCTAGGGAGAGCAAAGCGCGAATCTGATATTGGAGCAAAGACGCGTCCAGTCACTGGGAGCTCAAGGCCTACACCAAGGCAGCACGCAAAAAGATCACGGGTACCGTAGAACAGCTTCGCATTGCCGTGAGAACTACACATCTAATGAGAGTTTTATTTCTAGAAAATACTGAAGTAGCAGGACGGAGAGCCATCAGCGAGGATTTACTCCATTCCGCTCTCTCTAAGGAGCTGCTTCATGGACTGCTCAGCCTGATATTCCATCCACTGGTCGTAGTCGGCTTTCCTCTTTGCCATTATTGCGCGATTTCTTCTCTGAATGCCAACTTCGCGAACCTGCAGGTACTTCAACCGCAGAGCACCATAGAGGGCACCAGTCAAAAGTAGTCCCCATCGCGCGGTGCGAATGAAGGGCGAAACTGCTTTTGGTGCAGGATGCGTAATTTTATGGACAGATTCTGCAGTCATAACTAGTCTAAAGCATGATACGGTCAGATGTCACGAGAATGATACTAGAATAGCACTGAAGCAAAAAACAAGGCTATTTAACCTTGTGCCCTTAGGAATGTTCAGTCATGAGGAAAGAGCTTATTTTTCACAGCAAAACATAGACAAATTAGCAACTACTAAGCAATAAAAGGGCAGGCTCACACCTCACCAGTGCCAAAGCTTAGAGTGTGAACTTGGGTTAGTAACTGCGAGTACAATCAAACAAATGCTAGAAAGTCAGCGTCCCATTGTGCCTTTTTAAGGCAAATTGCCAATCGTAAATAAAAAAATTATTCTACGTCAAAATAAAGTGAATTGCGAATGATTTGATCATCGAATTTCTTTGATATTTTATTCTAATTGCTTTTGTTGAACCAGTCAACGCATGATGCAGACATGAGTAATTAGATGGCACGCCAGATGTTTTACGTCATCAAACCAGTTTCATTTACTGGATTTCTACCTACTTTTTCTGGTCGCGTTGGTTTAATATTTTGTTTGCATGCATTCAACCACGTAGCGAATTCAGTGTTGGTAGTGTGTTGCTCTGCTCTCTAGCTCATGTCGAGAGCGACCTATTTGTTCCGATGGCAGGTTTTTAATTGTGTGTCTGGTAATGTGGATGCCTAAATTTCTAGTGTTTGTACTTCCTCTCGACAGCATGCCTTTTAGTCCACGCCAGTAGCCCCAGCTTTTCCGAACGTCATTGATGTGCTTTCTGTCATGTTACTTTGAATTCTACGATTTTGGGAATGACCCAGAGTACCACACTGTTGGAAGCGGCAAAGGGCAGTGTGAATCTGGTGAGGGGATTTGTGAAGACTTTAAATAGAAGGATCTAAAAAGACGACCATCCTGGCCAACTGGTCCACTCCTTTGTTCTGTGGTGTATTGTGCATGAATTTGTCAATTAGGTGAGCACGCGATACCTTTTCCATCTCTCTAACGGCTAAACGACTACGTGTTTCAGTGTTTCTCTCCCCTACCTCTGTTTTCCCACTATTGGGAGGAGTAGATGGATTAGTGGAGAACATTTTTTACTTGGCAGGCGTCATGAATGCGTACAAGGCGTTCGCTCAGCCACGAGATTCGCATATGCTACTGCTTTCTGTGTGATAGGGTACATTGGCACAGATTTTACACATACGTGGTTGGGCAGCACTGAAGTGAGAATATTGCAATATTACTCCCGCGAAACATTTTAACTCGCTTTTTTATAAAATGATTGCTTTTAAGCCAGTGGGATTATGATCGACGATGCGGTTGTGTGAAACTTTAAATCCAGTTTGTTCCCTGGAACTCATTAGTCACGTTGAGATCAAATGTGTTCTCAGTTGTGCGCAAGGTCGATGACTGACAGGGCTTGTTCGTGAGAGTTGATCAAAAGGAACACCGAGGACGGCGCTCAAAAGAAGAGGGATATATAATGCTTTGATGGCTGGCTTAATTTGGCGTCTGATTACATGGGTGCTTAAGCAGCATATTATTGATCCAACTACTGCAACATGTTGGTCGTTTAGTTATCGGTCTCGGTAAAGGACTACTTTGTACTTTGGTCAATGTGTCTTCGCCGAGTAGGCTGGCCTCCTGATCATGCCAGCGGTCCCAATCCTAACTGTATTATGAATGTGTATATTCTGTCCGAGTATCACGCCTTCTTCCGTCTTCAAGGAAGTCTCAAGGCGCTGTATTAGTAACAGGGGTGGAATATCTGCAGCTGGTTGGGGGAGTTATGTCTCTCCATCGCGCTGATGGGCATCTTGGCTGGGGGTTAGGCGGGGGACAGAGGTCACAAAGTCGCCCAGTGCAACCATCAGGTAGGCACCATCTACCCGTTCGAGGTGGAGCTCCATAGTCTTCGTTGTAGGACTTTTGATGCGAAGAAACACGTTTGGATAGTCTTGCAATCAAAATAACTAGAAATTTGGGCGCCTTGATTCAGGTCGAATGTGCGCGCAGATATGTTCAACACACAATAAGATTGGGAATACTATGCCTTAGAGGCTGGTCCACCCAATGAAGGTGCAGTGGCCAACAATAAAACCAAGAGTTAATCTAACATCTTTGACCTTAGGGAATATTTGGGACGGAAGATGTATAAGGTTCCTCCTCTTTCCGCCCTTACTATTAGAAGGCTGAATACACTTTGACACTTTTGTTATAGGTCAGAGAGAAGGTATAGAGGGGTATGGTAGAAGGGACTACGCTGCTCTGCGACCAGGTTCAAAATAGTACTCCAGTCTCTGGCCTACAAAGCACATTTAAAGAACATAGGTGTTGCGCAGCCCCTTGTCTTTTGAGCGCCATCCTCAGTGCTCCTCTTGTTGACTCGCTTTAAGTATGCCATCGGGTGGTTTTCTTTCTTCTACAATCGCTTAGGTTTCACCCTTGTAACCGACCGAGGAGCACCTTTGTAAGGTCGAATCTTATTGGATAGGTACGGGATTCCGCATTTCGGACGAGTTAGTTCGTAAGGGAGAGAACTTTTACTGCACGAAGGGATCTTTACTCCAAGGGTGGTAAAATTTGCTATGTGTTCCAGGCGGAAAAATCGGCTTATAAAGTTGGACAAGCTTTCCTTCATGGTGGACGTTGAGTCGACTATGCTTGTCGTAGTGTTTCTTTTGTCCAGTATGGGACATTTGCAGGTTTCGCCGGGCAAGCCTAAACATCTTTCAAATCCCTTCTTTTAGACTTAGTGCGTACTCCAGGGCATTGTTGGTATCCACTTCCTTACTCAGTATAAATACATTGAAGGCGACTCTCATTTCTAGGCCTGTGAGCATCTTGAGCAGGGAAACACCGGTTGATGCGTGGGCTGTAGCCCTATAGGCGGGGAGAGCGTGTCTTAGGCTTAAATCCCAATCTTCAAGTCGTGACCCCTTGGTAAAAGCCTTTAGTAGTCCTATCAGGGTCCGGTTAGTTCTTTCTACTTGTCCGTTGCCCTGAGGATGCCCAGGTGTCGTGCACACCTTTGCGATTCCTAGGGTCTTGCATAGTCCGTCAAAGGGTCTGCCTTCGAAATTAGAGCCTTGATCGCTATGGACTGATTCAGACACTCCGTATTGACATCTAACGATTGAAAAAGGTTGACTCGACCGTCTCAGCGTCTTGCGACTTCATGGGTTCTGCTTTGGCTACTTTCGTGAAGTAGTTAACCATAACCAGAATATATCGGTTTCCCATCTTGTTAAGTGGCAGAGGACCCATAATGTCAGCACCCGCTCGTTCGCCCGGAAACCCCGCAGGCGTTGGCTACTGGGGTGCGAATGCTGTGGAATGAGAGTTCTTGAAGCTGTTGCAAGTAGTGCAGGTTTGGCAGAAGTCATGCGCGTCTGGGGAGAGGGAGTGGGCTTGAACGAGGATACCAGAAACCTCTTGTATACCAGGGGCGTGTCGGGGCCCGTATTCTGCATGTTTCTGCGCCAGTGTTTAGTTGGCTTGCTTAAAAATAGGGTACCCACTATACCGCTATGCCTTTCTGTTGGGAGAAGTCTGCAGGATAATGCATCCGCGCTGCTATGCGACTTTCCTTTTCTGTACTCCACAGTAAAGTCATATTGTTGCGTATATATATATATATTCGGCAAGCAGAGAGAACGAGACTGCTGGCTTGGTTCGGGGGCCAGCCCACCCGACCAAGGCAATATGGCCAACTGAGTCACGGCTGTAGCCTTCTGAGGCTCCCTCGAAGGCAAAAGAAGGCAGAATGCTAGATTAGAATATATATGTTCAACGGAGAGAGGGAAATAAGCTGCTGGCATGGTTCAGAGACCAGCCTACGCAGCCAGGGCAGTACGGCCAATTCTGTGTCCTTGGCCGAAACCGGTAGTTCCATCGAACAAAGTACTACAACCGTAGCCGAAACCGGCGATCAAACAAAGTACTGCATTATTCTTTGACAAATTAACTCCATTCTTTCAGTGACCATGTTTTTTCACAACTTTTAATAATTCTATCTCTTCTCAAACTTCTGGCAACGTCTTGTCGAGGTCTGACATTCGCCTTCAGGCGTTAAATATTCCTCAAGTATGACTAGGGAAGCATGGAGTCCTACTTGTAGTTTTTGGACCTTTATGAATACGGAAGGCATAATAACATCCATGATGGATGACACCTCAAAGTTGTAGTAGAAACAACCGGCTTGACGTTGTTTCGTAAATTTGTTTAAAAACTTGTGCTGTAAAACACGTGAACCATAAGTGAAATCACCTTATCAGGTTAGAAACCAGTAGCAAACTGTGATCTACCACAAAAATTGTTTCATCGGTGTAGCGTCTCGAGGCTCCCTTAAGGCAAAAGAAGGCAAAGTGGCAAGATAGAATATATATACATATATATATATATATATATATATATATATATATATATATTCACCGGACAGAAGGAAATAAGCTGCTAGCATGGCCTGGAGGCCAGCCCACGCAGCTAGGACAATACGGCCACCTCTGTCCTTGACAGGAACCGGCAGTTCCAACAAACAAAGTACCACAATCGGTCTTTTTAATTTACAAATTAACCTGTTCGGCATTAGCTGGAGCATGTAACATAGGGCTGTGTGTGTGAATAAATGGATTTTTGGTTCTTATTTTAATTACCTACAACAGTTTAGATTGGTCAGAGCGGTTACTTTATAGTGGTCCGTCCGTTGGGTATGTTTTGCGTCTAAAGTGGTAGTAGTTTTTCTTAATAAATTTTGCTCGAAGCTATTTGTTTGTGGGGATATTTTCAATGGTAATTTCGACCTCAATGCAGTTGGTTGTTTGTCACTTCAAAATACTACTTTACCACTTGGGTACAGGTAACGGTTCAAATATAAATTATTTAGCACTTGTAAGCGAGGTATTTCTTACAAATCAAGTATCAGACCGGGGTTCCAATGCCTCAGCTGTGTTCATAATTTGTGTCTTTATTCCTGCTACTTAGGTAGTTCATTAAACTGTTTTAATCCTACGTCCTCAATTCCATTGGTTTTGTTGAATGATTCGGCGTTAAGAATCTGGACAACTTATTAATATGGATAGACCTGATCCATTTTACGTTGTGCGTGATGAAATAGTCAGGTCTTTGGGTCAGGCAAAGGTGGAATTCGAGGCATGGAAGCACGAAGTTGTTTCAAGGTCAACTAACGTAAAGCCCGTTGAAACTGCGTTGAGAGAAACTATCAGAAATATTGAATGGGATATTGAAGACCTTCAGGTAATTCGAACCAGTTTTTGTGACCTATACTTTATCTTACAGCCATTGTGCAACTGTACTTCTAATCAGTATAAACAATGTTAAAAGCAGTGAGAGACCTCCAAAGCATAAGCTGATAATTGGGAATAAAATCCAAGTTGAGACAGATTTGTACAGCGTAGCTCATTTAATTGTATTACTGCACGTGTAACCATATTTGCTTTTTGATAGTTGAACCCCCGGTTTGTTGATTTCATGATGTTTGTAATAGTTTCATCGAACTTAATTTGCCTTTTCATAGGTGCAGATTACCTACTTACGCTATTTCATCAGACAAAAAGAGTTGTTATTGTTAGCAAATGCTAAAAATATTTGCTTGAATAGCATGCTCACTGGTGCTTCTGGTTCATTATACGAAGTTCTCATTTATCATTAATTTCTTTCATTAATAAGTCATGTAAGTTGTCAATTTTATTGTTCTTACACAAAGGAAACGGTTCAAATTGTGGAAAAGAACCCTTCCAAGTTTCGTATAAGTGTCGAGGAGCTGCGATCACGCCGCCACTTTTTGCATGAGATGAAAACAATTGTGAAAAATGTGAAGGATCAACTCTGTCATCCGAGTGAACTTCTAAATGGAAATCATAAAAACATCGATTTCAGTGTGGCTACGGCAACCAAACCGTCGTCCGGTGTCGTTAATAATATTGGCACTAAAAATCCTCCTAGTTTTCCGTAAGTTCCTCCTTTATTTTTTGGTTGCTTGATTGGTTGAGTTTGTTGAGCTCAGCAACTACCTTGCCTGTTAACCTATAGACATTGTAGCGTCCCGAGGCTCCTTCGAAGGCAAAAGAAGGCAGAATACTAGGGTAGAATATGTATATTTAACAGGCAGAGGGAAATGAGCTGCTGGCATGGCCCGAAGGCCGGCCAACCCAGCTAGGGCAATATGGTCACCCCTGTGACCCTGACCGAAACCGGTAGTTCAAACAAGTAGAGTATTACAGTCATTGATAGCTTCTTTGCGCCCGGCCAGAACGTACGCTCTTTAAAGTCATACGAACAGTTTACTTGGTAATTTAAGTAGCATTAGTAGTTTTAATTCACTCGAGTGTGCAAAGCAATGGCAATTTCTCGTTGTTCACGCAAGCATCTTTTATTTATCATAATTAAATGACTATCATATAATTTTCGTGGCCATTGCCGTGACAAAAACAAAGCCTAGACTATTTGCTGGTGGTGCTGCTGCATTGACTTATGGTTCTTACCTGGTTATAAGTTTAAAAAGTGCATTTTTTATTTCGTTGAAAACTGGGTTCTATGTCCTTACGTTCTGTGAAGTCTTTTCAGTTTACTTTTTTGACTCAGAAACCTTATATTTGTTTTTCCGCAGAAGACTAGCAAGTAACGCATGCCTAGCGACTGGAACTAGCCCCTTGGCATTGTGCTGCCTTGAATGTTTTGTTCAAACTTACAAGTTCAAGCCGTATTAGCTTGCCAGAACTGTTTCTCTCATGAATTGCAATCCTTTTCAAATCCAGTCGATGAGTAAAGTAAATGAGGGGCTTTGGCACATTTGTCGTGCTACTTTGATGCCTGCGCTTCCTGATAGCGAGGGACGGCAATCTCACGGCTACTTCTGGAAACGGCGGATTCCCTATTGAAATCGCCACCCTAACTGGTTAACTGAAAGCGTTCTTACCAGCATGCTTTCTTAACCTTTGTACTCATTGATGCTTGAACATTAGATACTTTGTGCGGTGATTTATGAGGCCTTACCTATGCTCCTCCATTAATTACTTACGACGTTACTTTAAGACATTATTCAACTTATTCCATGGGGCATTACAAGATCTTTCCATTTTTGTGTTGAGACATCCACCAACGCCTAAAAAAGATCCGTTGCGTTTGGCTGAACACGTAGAGGTTGTCACTGTGAGATTTTTACGTCTACTTCAGAAACTATTGCAACAATTTATGTACACTCCCTTCCCGAGATGCATTCTGACCTTAGGCTGTTTTGCCCATCCTGACTGAACTGGCTGATCTTTTATTGTTCGGGCTTCACTCCCACTCGACCACACAGTTTATTATCCCACGGTGATGTGGGGCTGCACCAACATAACAGTTGCTCGCTTGTGAATAGGCCATTTCTCACCGGATGCCACAAACACTACACCGAGACAGTCGCTGGTAACTGTAAGCGGGTGTATTTTCGTCTTTTCCGTTAACGAAACAACCACTTTTCCACATATCCCTCCGAAGTCTCTTCGGGTGGTATTGAATTCCTTTGTGTCGTGAAATCTACGTTACTACTTTATTCATTCATCACGAATTTAGCATCAATTTACCATTCATCCATTACCATTGAAGTAGTTTCTGTTATAGATTTCAGGGCTTCATCCACAAACCTTAGTAGCGAATCCTATTGTTTTACAGTTAAGCAGGACTTGTGGAGTATTGCGGTTCTCCCATATTCGTCTCTTTTTGCGTTGGTTCATACCTCAGGTTCCTCGACTGCGGTATGTAGTGTTACGGATTCTTCTTGGTCGAAGCTTAATTCTTTTTATGCGAATGGAATTGTAAGATTCTGTAGTCTGATTTTTGATAAGCCCTTCATTCGACATACTACGGCATAAATTTTGCGGAGCAAATATTTACAACGCCCTACTTTCCTATCGCTGTGCTCCTTTATCCCTTTACTACACTTGGATCGGTGGGATTGCTCATGCTGTTTCAGTTCGTTTTTTTAGCCAGTCTACTCTTTGTTTTACATTTGTAACCAAGGCGACGCGGCGGCTTTTGTTACCTGTCTGGAGTCACTCACACTCATCTTATTTTGGTCTGCTACCATGACTCCCAGTCCACCCTCGTCTATAAGCTTCAAATTCTCAGTTAAGTCACGTCAAGTAGGACTCGATTTATTGACGCTTACTGCGCATTACCAAGCGCAAGCCCAGTGCGCAGTTTTTCAAGTCTCGTTGATATCATAGCGGTCAAGAGTAGTTTACGCATCGGTTTCCCGCAGACTCTTCTTATTTATCCCCTACTCTCAGTGGTATCCTCAGTGCAACCGTTACTTGCCTTTTCTCATCCCCTTTCCGCCATATTTATAGATTTGGTGCAAATTCATATGGAGTGTCGATATCATAAGAAGAATTCGTTATTCGTCGGTAATCTCGTTGATTGTTTGCAGTGGTGTTTGGCAGACAGCCGCAGAGTAAAGTAGCTCTGAATTTGAATTATCAGGGCGATATTTACATTCGTTCCGCCGCTATCGCCCTCCACATCCTTATAGTGGTTGTTCCCGTGGTATTTTACCTGCAGTTAGCATGCGTGCGCATGGTCGGCAAATGAATATAACACTCAAGACATCGAACTTCTTATCATTAAAATGCACACTCTACTCCCCCCTTCGCCTTTTAACGATCTTTATGATACAATGTAACTGAGTGGCTGTTTGTTTAATCAGAAAATATTTTGCAAGCAGTAATAGTTAGGAATCACTGCCATTTTTCTTTTTGAATAGACTAGTCGGTTTTGTTGATGCAGGAAATCACTCGACCACTCTTTATTCTGCTCTCTAATTCAGTGGATTTGCACAGGAATGGCTATCGAGTCTATTGCATCATTGAGTCACTCTCCGAAAACCGGTTTTATTGAATAATCGTAACAACATGCAAAAGCACCACACAGCCCTACCAACCACGTAACATGGAGACTGATATCCTTAGGCACGTAAAGTTCTTCTGCACTTTTTTAACCGACCTACATCGCCTTGTTGACACAGAGAATTAAATGCTTTACTTTTATGGCGGAGCTGTTCGAATCGTTGTGAAAGTACAAACTGGTTCAATGAAACGTCTCCTGAGAGGTTAATACAGTCTTTTTATACGGCTACACGTGGGTGAATACATTAATCAAATCAAAAGTACGCGAAGTTCACCTATGACCGGAATTGCCTTGTCGTCTCTCCCCATCTCTCTAAAACGCGGTTTTATTGCATATTTCTGCACCTCTTCAAATGTGGCGCATCATTCAGTTGATGCCTTCATTGCTTTGTCAGTGAGTTATCGTGACACGTGGCTTCTGTTGTGGGATCAAGTGCCCCAGCTAATTACTGTACCTGTTACAACTTGAAGGCGAGTGCTTGAGCATCAATTGTACCACCAAAATTGGTTGTGAAAGTAAACGCAAACTTCATTGAGGCTAACTGTTCCGGTTTTGTTCATTGGACTTCTCAGTTCTGGTGTTGCGGTCTGAGCATTTGGTATTGTAAAAAGTGGGGTGTTGTTTGCGTTTGTAACCAGAGAGATGTGAACAAGTCTCTCACATGTCGCCCCTATGTTTGCCATCGCTAATGCGAGTCACGAATGGTCATTTCATTTTCCCTTTTCATCTCAATGCGCGCTGTGGGGCGTGCGAACGCCCTGCGAACCAATCAATACTCACCTTTGCCCAAACCAAATGGTCGCGCAGACATGCAAGCGAGTGGGCGCGCAAGCGGGTGGGCGAGCACAAGTCCCCACTCCTACCACTACCACTACCTACGCCGATTTTATGACACTGCCGTAGGCGAAGGAGTTGGAGCAGTTAATCCAAGTGATAGATTAAATCGTGCAGCAACCTACTACGTCAGATGAGCTGCACGCGGAGTAGGCGTCAACAAGACTAATTAGTAAATTTACACCGAATAACTGCCTCCGTTTCGGAGCACGCAGCTTTCAACATCCAAGCATATTTGAATAGTAAAGACGAAACTCCTCAAGTTCTAGGTATTTAGCGTTGTGGTTATTCATAATTTTTCGTGTTCTGAATGTTGTCTTTTGCGCGGCAGGTCAAAAGTGGGAACGGGATCGGGAGAAGGCGGGGGCGAAGGGGGTGGTGGTTTTACAGAGAACTTAAAGTGGCGCAGCGAACATCCAGGTACGGACGCGCCAGGTTTGCTGGCGGAGCAGGTGGCGCTGTTGCGCGAGCAGGACGAACACCTGGACCAGCTTGGTTCGAGCATCTCGCGGCTCAAGCAGATGTCGCATCGTATCGGCGGCGAGCTTGGTGATCAGGTGGCCCTGCTGGATGAGTTCAGTGAGGAGATGACCCACACTGAGTCGCGGTTGGACAACGCCATGCGTCGCGCCGCCCGTCTCCTCCACATTGACTCCTCACGTGCCCAGTGGTTCGTCATAGGCATCCTTCTCCTCACCCTCCTCATTATTCTTATCCTCTTCGTCATCCTCTGACTTATGCTCAACTACTCTCAGTCATCTTCTTCTATCCGATCGCTTCCACTTCTGTCTCATTAACACTGACTCGATATTGTACGTGAGGTTCCTTGTTGATTTTTCGAATTTCCTGCATCATTTTGCGATTATTGTACGGTTGAACACTACTGGTCCCAGGATCCTCCCCTCTTTACCCGGCTCTCTTTTCTTCGCAGTCATTTTCAACTAATCTGAAGGGTAATTTATCGAAAAAGTGGTTTTGTTGAGACTGTCTTGCAAGAATTTCTTCGCCCTTCAAAGAGTCGTTGGTTTTAGTAGAATCTGGACTTCGGTGCAATCGTCCCAATCTCATGCTCATCGCAGTTGTGGGTGTTGAGGCATCGCAATTCTCACAGTCATTTTGTGCAATTGTTATCTGCCAGCGAGACTGTAACTGCCGCACTGAGTCATGGAATAAAAGTAGCGTGAAGGTGGTTTGTTATGGCTGCAGTGGAACAGGAAATAAGCATCATTAAGCAATGTGGGTTTTGATTTTCGGCAATAAAGCGTTACGTGCAATCTCTGTTTCATATCACCTAAAGTATCCCGTCTGATGGAACCGCCAATTCCCAAACATTTTTTCAGGGAGTGAATCTGATGCACGGACTATGGATCGATGAATGGGACTACAGCTTTAAATTTTATGGGTGTGTTTGGGCTGAAATGAGCAACAAAACTCATATCTTCTGTTTGCCATTCCAGCTGATGTCCACCGGTTATTTGTGTTTATTAGACCAATTTGGTTGCCAAGTGGGTGTTGTGGTCCCTCTCGCGTCCGGGATGAGCTAGTTCATGGAACATAGACGGCAACCCTGCTGTAATTTCGGGGATTATCACAAATTTCGACTAGTAAGTGACAATGGTTCTTGGGCTGCTTGATCCATTCCTGAGAAAAGTACTTGAATTTTTGCCTAGGCAGTCATGACTATTTTCCTTGGTTGTCATGGCATCGTACATCAGAGGCCATTGTGTAGCGAAAAGAGGCATAACTTCCATGATTAACTGTAGTACCATAGTGTATGCATGTGGACCATGGAGACAAACAGTTAGGGGGCACATGAATGTGAATTCGTCAGCACGTGTGCGGAGGAGGATTTTACAGGCTTGGTACCGATTTGGTAGCCCATGCCGTGGCCACTATGCTCTCTTATCGACTGGAGCTTCCACTTTGTGGTTGTATTTCCGCAAAACGGTATCTTAGGTGGTACGGTTTAGTTAAATGAATCCTGATGTGCTGTGCTGTGCACCCTCATCATCTCGTTTACTAGATTGCACACTTAAAATTCTTTTGCACGATTTATATTTGCGCCCAAAATAGGATTTGAGTCCACAGTTCATTTGATAAAGGAGGAATAATAAAATTACTTTAAATGCATATAAAGTCTGGAAGTCCTGAAGCATTCTGATTGATCAAATCCTTTAGTTAACTTGAATTCTTACTACGAAATCTGCAACGTGAGTAAGCTCAGGGCAGAGGAAGGTTGCCTGGGTAATTGGTACTGCAAAGCATGATTGAATATTTTTCATGACTCTCTATTCAGTTAAAAATAGCTTACGCACTAAACTTTGAACTCCACGGTCTGTCAAATTGAGGACCAACAAAGTGTGTGCTAATTACATTTTCTCCCGCAGAAGTAAGAAGGTTTTACATCAGCATTTTTCTGTTTTGGGAGAAAGGGTTCTGTTGAATGACAAGGCTGGACTCTCGGCAGGCTTACTATCTCTTTCTCTTGACGATTAGTCACCATTCATTAAGTGGATATGCCTGAGAAAATCTTCATTTTAATTAGCTATTAGCTGAGACTGCTAACACCCATCATTCAAAGTGTAGGTAACGATTGGCGCTACGGACACTCCAAACGGTAGATTGTAGAGCGGAAGGAAGGCAAAGAATGAATTACGCCTCATTTTGGAAAGAATGCTGTCGCATTCGACCGAGTTGAGTTTTAAATCAGTGTGAAATATGAAACCCTTGTCGAAGAGGAAAGCAAATTATGGGATTGGCAGGATGGGAATTGGGCTGCGGGAGAAGCTACTGAGTGCGCAGCGCATTCTCAAATGACCTACCTAATAGGTAAACTTAGGCACTTTGACGCATTTAGTGCTCCTTCGCAGTAACGTATGAAGTTGTGTTTAGAAAAAAGCATAACCACCGTCAATACTGATCACCCTGACATTGCATCACAATTATTCCGAGTTACAGGTTCGATTTGAAGTACAAAAAACTACGCACAGGTATTTAAGTTCAGAGGTGAACAAAGGGGGATTGAAAAGGTAAATTGGGACAAGGAAAATACATAATGAGAGCAATTTAAAATTACCTCAACTTGGGCTGCAATGCAGGTTAGGTCTTATTACCTACTACCTGCATGACCAAGGTGCCAAACAGCTGAGTTATCATTTCTGAACAAAAGCCATGATCTTACGCAAATCTAATCAAGGCCTCTTTCTGGCCAGCCATCATCACATTGTGTTAACATGCTCTAAAAATAGCAAGTCTTGATTTTTTTTAATTGTACTGCCCAACTTGACTAAGGCAAACTTTCCGGTTCGCCTTCATCAACAAGGAGAATAGCACGGATGATAGGAGAGCATTAGCATCAGTTGTATGTGCAGATTTTGGCTGAAATAAAATGAAAGATTTAATGCAAATTACTCCTCTAAGCGGTTTTGCATTTATCAAGGACCAAGATCTATTTCTGCATCAAACGTTTAAATGCTAGGCCATTTTTAGTCTTTGGTAGAAATGAAAGGGTGAGAATTGATTGAAGGAAAATGAGTCGCTTCTGGAGGCAAAAATATTTTACAGCGATTGATTCTGAGAGGATGAGGGTTTCACTGCAGGTGCCGTTTTGATCCGGAAGCTTATTTTATCGTCGCTTCTTCAGTCTTTTTGAGAGCGGTCCCACGCAAATTAAACAAAACAAGCTGATTGGCAATGCCACCTGTAAGAGTTTCGCACAACGCAGTCACGCTTAATTGATACTAGCTCTTAAAGTAAATCAAGTTCGCAATTCATGGGTTCCAACTTGTTACTGGGATGGTCGTGACCGCAGGACTTCGGGCACGTTTCGCATTGGCCCATCCACTCTTATGTTCCAAAGCAGTTTTTTTTTGGCTCAACATTAGTAGTTTTCACATGAGCACCTTGGAAGTAATTTTAACTGGATATGGTAACCTTGGATTGTGAATCCCAAAAAGTGCTAACTGTTGCATCTCACAAATTTTCTACGCCAGTATAAGCTCACTGACGTAGTCGCGGAAAAATCGCCAGCACAATGGCTATTTATGTATATTTCAGCATATTTTGCTGCTTTATATTAACAACAAAAAAGAGTGAATGCTAGTTTACCAGAAAGGTGGTTTACAAAGCATCTGATCAAACCAAATGAGAGATGGGTTTGTGCCAACAACATGAAAATCATGCCATGCCTTCTCAAAGCGTTGACCATTGTTGTCATAGGGCTTCGAGGATGAGCATGCTTCCTGCTGCAATGTTGTACGGAAACTGATGCCAAAAGCACAAATGGCTTGGGCACCACCGAATGGGTGGAAAGGAATTGAAGAATGGCACCAATGTTTGTTTCCCTCGTCAACTGTACTACACGAACGAGGAAGAACTTAAACAGCCCTCCCGGCTTTAGCCATTTTCCCTTCCTTATGCTTCCAAACTCATACCTTCAATTGACAGCAATTATCCCTGAAAACAAATGTTTTTTGGCGCTAATAGTTTGTCTCCAAAAAATCTTATAGCCACAATAATCGCAGTCCACACTATTTATGTGGCGAAGCAGTCAGGCTTCGGATAAGAGTATTTTAAGTTTAGTATTCACGAAGTTTTCTAAAGTTGTTAAGCTAAACATTTTTAGGCTTGAGGTAAATAAATTAAACATGAATATTGTATGTGGCAGTGGTAATGATGCGCGGAGAAGCACTAAAACAGGTAGAAATAACCAGACCTTCTTATCCACCAAGCCACATAATTTGATGGACGATGCTGCACCGAGCGAGTGTCAAAGCTTGCCATTTGTTGCTGCAAATAGCGTGGTACCAGGAGGGAGGAAGTTCGGGCATTCCGTTGGCCATGAACTACACACTTGGACTACTTTACTAATTCGCATTCTAAATACCTCAAGTCTCCAAAACCCCCTGCTAGGATATGATAATAGCATAAGAAGGAATGAACAAAACCGTCTGCATCGATAACGAAAAAGTTGGAGAATGGGAAAAAATTACCACTTTGGAAGTTTTCAAGTTTTCCATGGTTATTAACTACAAGGTTTTGACGCGTAATGGCATGACTCGATTGTATTGAATTATCCACAAAGGAGTAAAAGGATGGAATAACATCCATCTATACGTTTTCCAGAAAAATCTCGCCAAGCACGCACAAAAGGTCAAGGCCTACTGTAGTACTTATAGACATCTTCCTTGCACGTTATTTGAGGTAGGGTTCTCGTCATCCAGTCAATTCCCTCTCATCCGATTGGACAAACCGACAAATCGAAAGGGGCAGTACCTTTGAACACTCGCCTCATTGGTAGCAACATTAAATACAAGAATTGTAGCTCAAACTATGAGTTCCGCTTGTATTAAATTAGGATGCAGAAGAGACATAATTTTTACCCAGCACTGTTGAACCAGGGTGTGGATATTTGGTACAACAGTACTGGATTAGTTTATCCAAATCACCATTTCCCTTAGGTCACAGCCTCGTACACTTGTATAAGCAGAATTTTTAGGTGACATTCGACTTTGATCCATAAACATGCCCAGACAGTGCACCTAGTGATTTAGCCATCTAAAAAGAAGCCTTACTATTTGAAGAAACAACAGTTTACTCGATCCATGCATAATGGTCAATCAAATACTTTAATAACCAAGTGCAAGATTATGCAAATTTACAGCTGGGTAGTTCGTGATTACACAATTATTTTTGATGGATATTGAAAATCATTCACAATGTGTGTACAAATGTTGCCATAAGAACGTAGAAGTAATTGAACAGCCCCAACTATGGGGTGAGCAAAACAAATGCGTTGCGTGATAATCACGCAAGCAGTTTAACCTTTTAGACACTGAATTGATCTCGATACTGCTCTTTAGTGGGCTTTAGGAGCCTGGATCTTGTTAATGCTGAAAGAGCAACCAGATAGAGCTAGTTCCTCAAAGAGGGAAAAATGATGCAGCCAAGTGTTTTCCAAAACTACTCAGACTGCATTTTAGAGCGAGTTTCCAATAACATTCTTTTTGAGGGTCGTGCCTTGTACTAAAAACTGAAACAGCAGCTAATCCAGTAACTTATCGAATGTCTTGCTGGAAGTTTGGTTTTTAAACAATTATCGTTTGGCCATGCTTAATGTGCGACTTAAATTAGGTCTCCGGGACAAGTCTTTAACCTGGGACCAGCTTAGCTGCTGTAGCCTGACTAAACAGATCAGAAAGACGGTGTGAGCATTGTACTTATGCGCTGTGAAAGAATAGCTTTGAAAAATCTCTAACGAAGGAATAAATTTGGTAGCTGCGCATTCCTCATATTGAAGGCAACGGAGATGACTGCGTAAGCAGAAGATGTGCTGAATTAATTCTACACAAAAAAGGGTATTTTTCTGTAAAATTTGCGTTCTGCTTTACTGCCGAGGGTCGGTTTACTGCTAAACAATGCTGAAATTGTAACCTAGATGAGGGGACCAATTGCTCTTATCCTAAACTGAGCTAAGTCACAAGAGCAAAAGCAAACAAAACAAGTGTGAACATTTAACAGGCTTCCAGTGATCATATCCCATGGAAAGATTACAAATAACAAGAAATTCATTTAAGTACTCTAGACATTCTTAATAGTGCCTTTTGTGGTTCGTTTCATGGATTAGGAAGTCATGAGTAGTATCTCGCTAAGCAGCAATAGTAAGTTTCCTCTGTTTGGTCATGAGGGAAATGGAGGCACTTAGTAATGACTTTTAGCTCCATTTAAAAGGAATGCCCATTAATTATTGTGAGCATACAAAAAAAACGTTTACTACGTTTGCCTAAAGGGTCATTATGTGAAAAAAAGATGCCGCCCATCAGTATGAAGGTCTGTTTGTGCAGCCAAGCCACTAAAACCTTAAGAGACATTATTTTCGGTGTTGCGTACGAGTCAAGGCGATGGAATACGGATCTTGCAGAGTCACAATCCACTTGGAGTGTGGTAGAAATTCAAGACTGAACACACAAATTCTGCGCACTTACTACTTTACGGGGCTCTTTCTTGCCACACCATTTGCAATTATGTGAATCGCCTTAGTAAAGCGTCTCGGAAAATTAAGGAAACCTTGCTGGATTTCAAAAAGTGAAACGTTGCGGAATAAAGTAAAAATAACAATACATTGAATCAATAAAAGGCATTTAAAATATTCAAATAAGCTTTTAAGGGGGCTAAAATGTACTACTCATCGTTAAAAGACCAGGCTGTTTTGTCAACGGCTTTTACAGTCTATGCCATGTAAAATAACACAAGTTAGTGCAGCCTCTTTGTAAAATTATATCAAAAATTTACAAAAGCTACTGAATAAAAATGGTTTTAGGCACAATGGAGGCACAAAAGTGGACATTGCGGTTTCTGCTATCCATCAAAGAGGAAACGACCTTGGGCAGAACACACACAGGAATCACTCTCGATACTACTTTTGCGTGTCTATTGGAGCAATGCACCTTCTCGTATCCAGTGTCGGTATCCAATGTGAACGCATCATCGCTCGAAGGTGTGTGTGTGTGTATCAGGATAAACCATCAGTGGTGGAATTCAGAGCAAAAAAAAAACACGATTCTCACGCCTTCGAGAAGGTGATTCAGTTGGCGGACCACCAGCAAGCACCCCAATGTACCCACATCGGTTTACAAATGCTCCTTTTGCTCATATTCCTCTTTCATGCAACAAACTTCGTGCTTTCGATGCTTAGAGTGCCACAGATACGGGCTTAGGAGGATGCTATTCTCCAGTTTCACTTCTTTGCATAAATGAAGCGGCATTACTTGTTTGCGAGCAGAACGCGCTGAATTCGCTGGTCGCTTAAACACTGCATTAATTCCTTCCATTGAACAGATTAAAACCTCCCAGCTCTCACTCAGCAAACGCTTGGCTTTGTCAATTGTCCAATGAATTTTTTTAAATTACAACCACGTTTCGGTGAACCGATGAGAACCGTTGATTTGCACGTTTCTACCCACGACGCGAGTCATAGTAATGATCCAGTTCAGTAAATAGCCATCTGAGGCAGTAAGCTCTCTTTTGTAATTGAGTCACTCCAAGCACAGGGTGTGACCAAAAACGTAGCAATGAATTAGCTGCTGCTAGGCTTAAAGGAAGTCAGGGTCTTGAAGCATCCTGTGTGTAGAGCCCGAATTGTCGATTTGGGCCACTTAAAGGCCTGATCTATTGGTGCGTCTCCATTATTGTATGTTGCATAGTCCCTTTCTTAGTGCTTCCGCGCGCCTGATTGGTTTCACCTTACTCCAGTTATTTTCGAAGACACAGACGTGCTTCAATTCCTGCGTAAACAGCCACAACAGCACGAGTATTAGCACAAATAAAAGTAGTTCGTGCGTGCAGCAAAAATAAGTTTCCTCATTAGTGTGGAAGTATTTACAGTGGATTTGCTTGAGAAAACACGCCAGAGTGGAAGGTGGAGGAGGAAGAAAGAGGGTGTGTTGCCTTAGAACCTGGACAGATCGTGCAGAGGAAAGTTGATGAACGGAATTCTTTTTAATGGTCAGGTTACTGGCAGCTGCTTTTTAGTCAGACCATTTGCAGACATTTTGTCCTCGTATTTAGGCAGAAAGTTTATAAACTTGTGATGAATTTGGCCCAATTTACCTTGTGGCGGGGAATAAAGCCATGAGTCTCTCCTGCGGCGACTTAATTTTCTTTAATGTGGATAGGAAAACTGAAATATCAAATGGAGCCTAAATTGAAATGCGTAGCCCAAATTTTTGTTCAAACATGCTCACACCAAGCATTTTACGTTTAATTGTTAATAAAAACGAGAGAGAAGATGCATCTATCATTTTAAAAGTACCCGAAGTTAACTGCGGTGTGGTAGTGTACGCAAAAGTGATTAGATGTGGATTTTTGAGAGCTATTTTTATGCGAGGAAAACTACACCCAGGCATGCCACTTATCCTGTGCATATGCATGTATCATTGGCAAGGAGAGCACTGGAAACGGCTCCATCCAAAGCCCTTAAACGGGGTTGAATGCTGTAGCTGATAATTAGTAGAGCTGGAAAGTGATGCTTGAAGGGAGTGGAACTATGCCTCCACGGTGTCATTTTTTCATTTCCAAAAGAATTATCAATAATTTACTAAAACGACTGAGAAAACTATTTTATTTAGTCATGGTGTTCAGCCAATAAATAAAGGGTCCTCATACAAATATTTAATTTTCGTTCAAACAGCTCCTTAAACACAACCGTTTTGGTTAGTCCTATGCCCTCGACGTCCTCATTTTACTGTTTGTTCTGGTATTGAAATGCGCCTTAGCTTTACCCTCCAAATAACCTTCTTACCTGATATCATTTAGTTCACTTGCTGGGTATCACCGCGTTCAGCCGCCCTTAAGTGGGGTAGTTGACATAATGCCTTTTTTGATAGAGTGACAAGCAGTGCAATGCGAAAGCGTTGAATTGACGCAATTGACAACAGACTTATCGGCTGGGATGGGGAAGTATCCCACGTGGGATTCCTTGTTGAAATAACTAAGCTTTCCCTTTAGCAAATCCTTTTGTGGACTAATTTTTAACCTCAGATATAATAACCTTTAGCTTTTTTTGGACCTAAAAAGAGGGAGATTAAACGATAAAATATGCCTCTGTGTGATTGGGACGACTCCTCAAGCTCCATTTATCTACTTGTGAGGGAGTGGGCACGCGATGTCATTTTCTACCCATCTCATTAAAGCAAATATCAAATCTGTGAGATATTTTCACACAGCATGCAGTTAGGTCTACTAAACAAGATGGAGAAGTCCAGTTTCTGGATTGACACGTACCCATCTGTTGTTTGACATCTAGTAAAAAGAAAGATGATAAACAGGACAGCGAGTTAATTTCTACTACATTTTCTGGCTAAATCACACTGCCTTTGGTTAAATAACTTGAGAAACTCTAGGAAATGCCGTAAAGTGTTACCGACGTGGTTGCAGCAAGTGAGACGAAAAGTATTTTGATGGCCATTAAAATGCCGGTGGAAGTATGCGAGGTATCTACCTGTACTAGTAACCGACTTCACACATTGTCGATCTCATACAAGCGGAGAATTGTGTACTAGGTGCCCAAAACTTTGCACACGAATTTACCGATGGCTTCCACATGTACTGTAACCTGTGATTGGCGTGTTTACACAATAACGTAGCGTGTCAGAAGGGTATCAATTAGTGGCCGATCCAAGCCAACAGGAAGATTTCTTAAAAGTATGCTCTACCCAGGAGTATAGTTTGCGTTCTTACACATAATAGCCAAGCTTTATGGAAACAAGGTATTTTACTGCGTGCCATTGCAACGGACACTACGACACTCATTCAGCGCTAATTAGAATCGTCATAAATCATCCGTGCACAATATTTCTTACGGCTAAATCCCAACAAGTGCATAGCGTATAGAGATTTAGGTTGAGATTGCGGGCTGACTTAACTTCCGCCACAAAAATAAACTGTTCATTCAGGTAGAAGCGCACCCAAGAGTCAGTGTTTGTCAGTTTTGAATGAGGAAATTCGGAGTAAAATTCTACCTAATCTTGTGTGTATGCATGGCAAAGGGGAGATATGCGAATGGATAATTATTTCCCGTAGGAGGCAGTTTATGTATTCTTCTTGGCCAATCGCAATGAATATGGTCTTTGGCTAGACGATGGTAGGAATAAACACGTCAAACAGCACACACGGAATGCATTTTCCTTTTCTCTGATGATATCGGTATGCAATGACTTTAGCCCAACATTCTCTAATTGAAATCGTTGTCTATGTAGAAAAGTAGCACTATCGTCTTAACTATTTATTTCAGGAAAGCGTAAATTTTAATGAATGTGGGATTTTTACAGGTCCATATTTCTATTCCCTAGATATTTATTGCGAATAACCCTCAGGCTTGGTGAGGAGCGTTCAATGAAGGCATAAACCGTTTCTACCTTTTCGGTCAAAGTTTTTAAATGAACGGCGAAACAACAGACGCTAGGACCCAATTTGGGCACTTTACCGACTGAAGAAAACATCACTTGTACAAACAAAACGATATTCTTCCACTGCAAGTTGTTTTGTGTGAAGTGAGTGGCGCAAATAACTGGCTCTGAAGAGGTAGAGAGATTCGCAAACACCTTCATCCATATTTAAAGTGCGATGGGGATTTTTGGAAAGGCATGACAACCAAATTATTACACTCATGACCATTTTTCTGTGAATAAATATGGTCCAACTTTTGAAGGGTTCAATGAAAGATTTGATCTTAGAACATCATTGCAGTGCACATTCAGTCAACTAATTCCAAAGCCAGTACTGTTTATGTGGAAAAGGAAATACGAATGGCCCAATCAGCTGACAGCAGACTTTGTCGAAAGCACGTTTTACGAGGAGGCTTTGCTTCAGAACTGCGCTTTGCGTAAGATGTGGACTACCCCATGTGGCAAATTCCTTGTCGGGTTATTCAGAACTCTACCATCCTGCATGGTTAAGAGCTCCTTGATGTTTCCAAATAAGCATTTTCCACGCCATTCCTTTTTTTATCATCTTGAAGAGTGAAAATGAACCTAGAACATACATCGCTTGACTAATAAGACCAGCCGTAGATACTTCGCATTCACAAGTGCAAAACTGCACAATGACTGTTTTTGTACCATAAATTATCTATGTTTATTGTGCCAATTTCTGCTTACATTTTACAAGGGTCAGTTTCCCGGATTGAATCACTTCGCACCATATTAGTGGTTGGCATTATTGCATGTTCCGTGGCCATACACATACATACACTTCGTAAGTCAAATGCCCCCTAGTGGGGTTTGTGATTAATTATCCCTTTTGTCCATTCGGATGAGCGAATAGGTGTGTGTGTGTGTGTGTGCAAGTGAGGAAAAATGTTAGAGATGACATAAAGCTAAACGACCAGCTATCGTGCCGCTGCCGAGAGCGGCATAAGAATCGAGCGGAAGCACGTTTCCACGGCTTCCCAACTAAACACGCACCTGTGCATGCTTTAAAAATGGCCCAGCAATTGCCCTTTCTCATGGAAACTCAAGTAAAACCCATTTTTAAGCGCTAAATCTCGAGGCTATAAGCGAAATAAACGAATTTAAGATATCATTATGTTGAGGGGAAAATAAGAGGAACATACCATCTGGGTTGTTGAGAAGCATTGTTTGATGGAATTTTTCATGAGAGAAAAGCCTGCTACAGCAGTTCCACAGACAGCACTACTACTGCTGCAACCAATTTCGTTTCCCAACTAGCCTGTATTTAACACAACGAAAAATAGGTTAAAGATGGGAGAATTTGTGGAACCGCTTGTGTTGCCTTCCCATAAACTTGTGGTTTTTGGTGTGCATCGAAGACGAGGTTGCTAGATCTCATAATTTGGCTTACCACAACTTCCACATTACAAGCAACCCTACCTGACTTCGATTCAACTTTTGTGCGAAGAAAGTCACGATAATCTCAAGTAGTAGCAGTACAGAGTATTTAAAATCTAATTACTCTACTCCAAGCACAAAACATAGCTTAAATTGTATGAGCTAGGCATACTGGCATCACGAAGCTTTAGAGCAGAAGCCATTTTAGGCCTTTTTCGCCTAATAGACTATTGCAGAATGGACAGCATTGCTATCCTAGGTGGAACCATATTAAAAGCAATCCAAAACATTGCGGATTCACCGCCGCTCCATATTTCGTCGAATTAATCATGCATAATAGTCCTTCAGTAGTCAAACAAACAGAAGTAATGTGAGAAGAGACTGAATTTTGGCATTATTGGAATAGGAAATTTTCCCACTAAACAGAAACCTTCAAGACGATAGCTTTTATCGGAATGGTGTTTTTGAAAGCTGAACCTCAAACTTAATTTAATCGCAGACAGTAACGCCGCAGCCATTAAGTTTTTTTGTTTCATTTATTCGCGTGGACTGTCCCATTACTGTCGAGCACTTAATTCGTACTTCGATGGCCGATTCCCAAAAGGCATTCACGAGTCTCACGCTGAGTAGGAAGGGCGGAGTTACAGAGGGAGACACGAGAGGAGCAGCTCTAATTAGTGAATCAAGGAAAATCGAGAAGTTGCTATCCGCTGGAAGTGCTGAACATTCAGCCAGCCTCGAGAAGCATTCATCACCCAAAATCCAGTATGCCTACTTTGCCGCGATAAAGATTGATGCGACTTCTGTTTGTGGTATGCACGGAGATTCGGTGAACGCACAGTGGGCAGTTATGGCTAATTTGGGTGATGAAGGAAATGTCACGGTAAACATTACAAGCAGTGATCTTTACCTGTTTTCGCGAATTTGTGGTTAACGTTGGGTCCAAATGCATTCGGAGCTTCGTCCAGCGCAAAAAAAAAAACAACAGCTATTATAGCAGCTAATACGACCAATATTATCTGCTTGCAGACAGTGTACCTGGATCCTATTTCAAGAGGCATGGATTAATCGCTGCATTCGTGCCATCAAGATGGCAACATGATGTGAAAGCGTACAAACGTCCCCTATGTCTGTTCAGTTGGTAGCTTAAAACAGTGCAATTATAAAACAACCACCTCATTGGCGGAAACGGAAACATCAAAGGAGCCTGATCCCTTCAGTGGCGAGGCAGGCAAAGATTCTTAATTCTGCTACAGCACTGGTAAAAACAAATGAGATATCAGAGCGTGGAGTTGATTTTTTCGTTTAGATGAGGCTAAACGCATTGTCAACTCCTAAAATTTAACCCGCTTGGATTATACCGTGTAAATTGTCATTTGTGGATTATTTCTCGCAACATCCTTACAGGTTGCGCCTACTTCAGCAAATGCAAAATAATTATTTAAATGAAGTGCTACTTCTTAAAAGTATGAACCTGCGCTTAAGTTTTGAATTCCTGTTAGGCGAAATTATGTTAAATTAAAAAGAAATCAAATGCTGAAAGGCAGCTAGTTGTTGTGCAATAGACCAAGCTACCTTCACGAAAATTGTCTACTGAAACCGCTGCCTTCTTCTGTCAGCATTTGGATCAGCCGACGACGAGGTTCGAGCAACAGCACTCTACTGTTAAGTACTTACCTCCACGCTGTTCCAGACAGGAATGAATGAAAGCAAGTGTAATACTTTGTTGTGACCGCCCTAGCCATGTGGGCTGGCCTCCGGACCATGCCAGCAGATCCATTCCTTCTGTCTATATATTTATGCCCCGGCGTTTTTGCCTTCTTTTACCTTCAAGAGAGTCTTGGGATGCTACAACAAGCCCATGTATTCACCCGTTTTATTCATTATGGTTTCACAATCAATCCTCAGAAGTACCAATGTCCACTGGCAAATGAGCAAGCCAGGGGAATCATTAAACGAAATCGTAATTAGGGTAACAATTCTTGGGTGTTTAATGTTACTCAACTGATAAATCTACCACTATTTGATTGCAGATATTGTCAAATAAATTTTCTGAACACTTTATTACATTATCTGTCGTTGCACTTTAATGGTCTATGCAAAAGTCATTCTGCAGGAATAAGGGGATAGATATCACTTAATCTGAACGCAAATGTTGGGGGGCATTACGATAGGCAATTCAGAAAAAGAAACGGCACAATTAAGTTTTGGCTAATAAAAAAAGCTTGTTCTTTTGCATTAAATTAGTCACTTATGCGAGGCACGGTCTGGGGGTATGTGCTCAAGCATTTATTCGTTGAACTTGTACGGAACCGCAGCATGTTAACTAGCATACGTTATAATCAGAAACACAGCACTTCCCGGTATACTCTGAAAACAGTAATCAAGGTACCCAAAGATAAAAGTGAAAGAGCAAAAGTGGACGACGCCAATCCGAGCACGTGGCCAATGAGTTGTTTATTCTCGTCCCCCCACCTCCATCACGGTATCCACTACGCCGAAGATGGGTGGCCTTTTTAGCTGAAACGCGCACGGTACGAAGGCCCTATAAATCACCCTGATCACATATATACTCTGCCTCAACATCCACTCGTACATGCATACCCAAGCTCACCCTTATATTTGAGTCTTTTTTCGCCGGTAAATTTTGCTTGCCACATTAATTACCTAATGTAAGTTTGGAGATTGTATTTTCTAGGCTCCTGGATGAGTGTAGCCATGCAGCGTAATGGTCCATTTACATTCACTGCCGCCTTCTAAACAGTAAAGAGATTAACGATCCTTTGGACATCGCGACTTAATTTGAACTGATCAATTGCTGGTGATGTGATGATCACCTACACTCCTCTTTATTGCGACGCGTTTCAAGTAGTAGAGCAACTAGAACTGATGTACGACTCTAAATTCAGAGATAAATTTTCCAACCCTCAACTTTTAATACTTTAATAATGGAATCTTCAGTCCTCACTGCATGCCTTGAGAGTCTACAATGTGAATTAACTTCTTCTTCAGAGAAGAAGGAAGCGCTATAGGAATTGAAAACGGGTAACAAGTCACTGTGAAACCTAGCAAGTATCGAGAATGAAGTCTCCCTTGAAATGCTGCGTAAATAAAAACCCAGATTTTAACTTAAATGGAAATTTGTGAAAAATTTCACTAGACGCATGATCTCTTCCCATCTGCAATCCAAAATTAATGTCTGGAGAATTTATTGGTTCATGCAACTCCAAAAGGCAAATTTTTCCAATTCGATTAATGCAATATGAACGCATGAAGATACACAACACGAAAATCTCATTTAGGAAGAAACTGGTACATTCAAAATTAACTCTTGACCTATTGCTGTTATTTTTCAAATGCATTAATAATTTTAATTCAGAAATATGTTTCAGCACTGTGCATTTTGTAAGCATTTACTAAGAAAACATCACTTCAATACTTTAGAGTTCTTGGTGTATCCATAATAAATGCCTTTATTGTAAAAAGAAGATAAAGGAAACGCCAAACACTCTCATTTATTAAAGTAGCCACATTTTGCGTTGAAATCGGTCTAACACTTTTCCTAACAATAATTTATGCTTTTATTCAATAACTACGCATTTAAATTGGCTACTTAAGTTGCCGCCACGAGTGCTAATAGCGACACACAACGTCCCAAACAGTATGTATCAGAGGTAGCGTTCAAGGGCATGGTCTGCGAGCTGCCAGCTACCCGAAACGTCTCCGGGTTGTGCTTCACTCCATTTCATGAGAAGTGCGTTTGCGTCGGCCTTAAACGCCTACAGTTGTGCCGGAAGTACGGCACTTTAGAGAGAAGGCTATCGCCCCATTCGTGGTCCTATTAGTGCTCCTGTCATTTAGGCTAGGGTATGGTAAACTTCACAACATGGTGGCTAGTCGCACATAGATGCGCCGACCACTTTCCTCCTCCGAATGTCTTGAAGGGCACGCGTTCCATTATGTGGGTACTTATGTGGTCACAAAAGTCGTGAATAATGCCTCAATGTGTACACCTTGAATGAAGTGGATGCCTTAGGCAAGAGACTTTAGGCAAAAGTGTGTCGTTCAGCGTCTGCTCCTTCAGTGTTTTTGGCATAATTTGCATCTCCATCTTTCTCGAAAGTAAAATATATTGTTTTATCACCAGAAGCGCACCATGCAAATACTAAAGCAACTGGAAACACATGTGACACTCGCAAAAAATTAAAACCCGCGCTTGTAATTTAAAACAACTTTACCATTGGCTTTTATGCACTAGTGCAACAAATCTCCCCTTTTAAATCACTACGACTTGATCTACTTACAATAAGATTGAACGCGCTTCCCTTCAGCTTGCATTTTTCTTTTGCGTTGAAATTTTATGGGTGTTTGTTCCATTTCGACATTTAAAATTGACAAGGCACTATCATTACCGCGACTAGAATCCGTCTCTAAATTGTGCTGCACTTACTTCGCTTTTAACTTTTCCTTAAATGTAGGCGTTTAATAATTGCTTCTGGGAATTTCGGAGTTCTCCTAGAGGCGGACTGTTGAGAGCAAGCAGGAACTTACCTTTTGCATATGTCCTGTACTCTGACCGCATACAACCTCAAACGTACTTCTTCACTTACAAACACTCCGCTCCGTTTAATAAATACTAATTAGAGGTTCTTTGTGTAATTACAGAACAGGAATATTTCGCTTTCCAAATGTTTATAACACGCGCTTATGGGACAGAAGTCGCTTCCAAAATACAGTAACTAACAGCAGGGAATAGGACTAATTTTAATTTTGTGTACTCGCCAAATCATAATGCTCTAACACATTGTGCAGAATCAAGTCTGCAACTCTTACTTCCAAAGAGTGGCACAGAGAATTTTCGTTGAGGAGACGTCGTATATTTGCCTTCTATCGGAAAGGCGACAAGTGGCGAAGTGAAATGTCTGTGGATCAAGGCACCGAGTTGTGGCTCTCTTGGAAAATTAAATTGGTATCAATAGTAACCAGCACACAGACTTTCCTTCCACCCGGATACCCATGTTTTATAACAGCTCGCCATCTCCAGTCTCTTCGTTGGCATTAATTTATCCCACTGCTATGCTTACCATCATGCAGGGCTAGGCTTTTCGTCTGTCAATCAATTCCATATATTTTACCTCATTCAGCGACAGCGGCAATCAAAATCACTTGCCGGCCTTCACTTTTCGAGCTATCTTTAGTGGCTACCAATGAAGGAGGAAAACCCCAATAGGTTCGATTGAAAATGCCTAATTCGACGGCTCTAAATTCTGCTGCATTCTTAAAGTCGACCTCAAGTAAAATTTTTTTGCAATTTTTTAATGCCACTTCTTAATTCTGCTTTCCGTGAATACCATCACGCAATACCGGTCGCACAATGATAGTACTAATTTGTACCATAAAAACGATTGCATAAAGTAGAGTGAACTCTTTCTAGAATCTGGATGAATCACTTGCGAACCAAGCGAACCAACGAGGGACGGTAAATGTGCCTCGAAATAGATGCTTTGAGAAAAAATACTCGAAAGCAGCAGCAAATGTAGGACCTTTGCCTCCCACTTCCAGTTGTTTTACCGTTTGCACTTTTACCTAACCCACCATTATGTTTATTTCCTTTAATGCATCAAAGCCAACCAAAGTAAATGTATTTGGAATTTCAATTTTCCGCCTAGATGAAAGTGAGGATACATCGCATTTTCATCCATATTCTACGCACAATTTCAAGTCCACTTACGGATGAAGAATTTCCAGACAAGGCTACACTCTTTATGTCACCAAATAGAATTCGTTTATCCCTCAATTTTTTTTTCGTTCAGCTGAATTCAGACATGAGGGAAATGCGACAGTTAATCAAAGGGTGTTTCTGGTACAAATTGGGCGGCGTTACAAAATCGGCATAGAAATTAGCAAACGGAATGAAGTGAAGCGAAACGGTTGTTTGAAACAAATCATACCTAGGAGTCGTTGATGGGTTATGGTCCGACAGCAGCACCTGTTAATCGTCACTGGATGAGGCGAGAGGGCAGACGAGCGCTGCTGGTGGGGCAAACCAAGAGACGCACGCACGTACGCACTTCAGCGCTCATCCGCCACTGGTAGTCATCTCGACGTGTCAAGCCGTCTGATTGGTTGTCGCACATGTCCTCGCTCTCAGACTGAGTAGGGAGCTGCTCACGGAGTTATCGTACTGCCGCTCCGCTTGAGGCAACAGAACTCCTCGATTTAAAACCCCTCTGCTTCGTCCTTGCCAGCGGAATATACTCACCACTGTTGGGATCAATGTTGGCAGCATTGCTGTAAGTCGAACACTCTCTGTCTTTGTCTACCATTATCTCAAAATTTCGAAAAATTGGCTTCTCTGCATTGTCAGAGATGTGACTAAAGAGACCCTTATCTCAGCCTCTCGCGTCCTTGGATCGATCGGCCTGGGAGGTAGCTTTCGCAGTTAATTGGGACAAATTTTTGCACTCCGATCTTTAATGGGATGACCTGTCGCGTTGTTTTATGAGGCTTATGCTAAATGCTAACCTAAATTGCCACCTGGGCGCTCGCTCCACGTGGGGTGGCGATAATGATCGGCCCTCTTCAGTTCATCTCAAGCACCCCTCAAGGGGAGGCTCATTGCTCCCAATTACCCGATGCCCATCCACTTGGAAAAGTCTGATTTGGCGATTTCCAGTAGCGTCTAATTGCATCCTCGCTAGCATTAACAACACGCAGACCCTTGCAGAAATATCCACGTTAATATTCTAAAGTGCAATTTTCTTATTCCACACTACTTTGACAGAAAAGTAAAATTAGCTAATTTTCGGACAGTACAAAGAATAAGTTCGCCTTTAAGACCCCTCTGATGAAGACGTTTTGACCGCAACTGGCATTAAACTGTGTTTACGAGAAATTGCACTAATTCTGCATGATATTTGAACTCAATCAAACTTTTTGCAGTGTTTACTTTAATAATGTGATCATTGGAAGGAACTGTTACTGTATGTCATTACAGAGTTTGGAAACTCAAAAGTCTTTCGGGGTTTCTAATTAAAGGTTTCCCTTAGTTAAATAATTTAGCCTGGTTCGCAAGGAAACATATCAGCTCGGGGTCATTTCCTCCTAATTCTGATCCAAAAAGGTAACCTTTGTAATGGAAATATCAAAATGCAATTTGCAACTACGATACATTTCCTTCCTTATCGTTTTTTAAGTTCCGGATGTTTCTGTTTATCCTCGGAAGCGGTGTTATTTGAGATAACGAATTGTAGGCGCACAGGCACTCACAACTAGATTTTGGAATGGTTACCAAATTGAGACCCATTATTCTGGATGTAAGTAGTTTGGATCCACATGATCATAAATATTTGTAGGAAAGCATTTTAACTGCCCTAGCTATCATTATATCTTCTGTGTTGATTGCGTTTCGTCAACGACTTATTTTGATGATCTTATTATCATTCGCGCTAAGTGGTGGCAATAAAAGGGAATGACTGCTCCTAGTCCCTTAACGATGGGAAGCTTTCTCGGTGAGGGCGGGCTATCGCGTTTTGCAGACTATCGTGGCGCTGCCTTGGTTTCTTGTAGAGGTAAGAGGAGGGGGGATGAGTCACGCAGTTGATGACATGTGAGCGGTATGACCCATCGCAGGCATCGGAAAACGCCTTTTCTCAGGTCGTCTTGCCAAGCAGGGTGGGGCAGACTGGTGATACATCATGACCTGCCCACTTTCCTCTCCACTCCCTACTCTGCGGTTTTTATGGAGCACGCGTGCTAACCTAACCAGAGGGTGTCAAGTACAGACATCGGTGACGCGACAACTACGTCTTTGACTTTCCTGTTTCTAATAATAGCTATGAGATGCTGCCAATTTTATGGACCATCTGGACCCCAAATTTCTTGGTCAAAACACATCTTCTAATCACTAGAGTGCTTTTTTTTTTTCACGGACGTCCCAAATCCCAAGAGCTTCTGAACAAATCACCCTAATCACAAGGCTATGTGGATGCGTAGGCACTTCAAAATATTCTTCATGGAGTCTTAACGTCGAAGCCGAGCGTTGTGTTTTATTTGTTAAAAATAAGATAGCTGGGTCGAATGGGTTGACGTATTTATTATTAATTATCCATATTTGGGAGTTCCTTGACTCCAGCACTATGCTGTGCTGATTATGTACGAGCTAGTGTCCAAGACTCCCTCTTTGAACGCTTATTAATTCCTCTACTACTTAAGTCGCAATCCCCACTAAACTTTACGTTTAAAATGCAGGCTCTTTACCCAGCTCGTTTCCTTTTTCTGAACGGCCCACCTACGCGGCTAAAAAAATCGGGACATTTCGTCGACTCACCCGTTTCCTTTCTGTTCGCTAAGGCAAAAGATTGGGGTTGGACCAAATTTCCGTCGGTCTATGTGCAAAAAAGACGAGCTTCTTCCGACTGTGCATGAATCGGTTACCACGCTCCTGTTGTAACACGCCATGATTTAGTCATGTTTCAAAAGGACTTAGTGGTTAAAGAGGCTAAATAATGCTTGAGATTAGACTACTAGATGAAGACACTAAAGCTCTCTCAAGGTGTAAGGTACCTTAAGTAAGGTAGAGTTAGTAGTGTTTATTCGCTGTGATTAAACTACACTGCACATACAGGACCTAAAACGTTACAAGTTCCCTTAAAATTTGACGAATTAATGTCCGTACTTTTTGTGACAGCCGTCATTTAAACCACCAATTAGACGCGCCACCATAGTGACAGCAGGACTGCGTCCAATATGTTATTTGGCAATAATTTGGAAAATTACGTCGATCCTCAAAGTAGTGTAGAGAATTTCATACTTGCTAAAAATAATGCTCAAAATGGATGACCATATTTTGAAGTGTGTTTAAAACAAATGTCCACTCTTTAAGCACTTAATTTAAGTAGTATTTTGATGTTATAAAAAGTTCAACTTACATATCCCAAGTTTACTCGAATTTAAGAGCCTACCATAATCTGGAAACGAAAGGAAACATCCAAATTTCGGGTTTCATTTCTCAGCACAAAAGTTTGATGAGGGAGTCTGCAATTGAATGTGATCTTACTATACCGTCAAATGTAAAGAGCGCTCATGTGGTTGAAATCATGACCCATCATTTTTATGCAGAGAATCAATTAGGTATCCCAGCTGAACTGATCCCCACGAACCAGCCAGAATATGATTCAACTGCTTCATATGTCACCGACATGGCGGATAGATATGAGACAGTGTATCGAGAAACGAGCACCAACATTAAAATCCAGCGAACCTTCAAGTTCATCAGCGCACTGGCACTGACACGCACAGGGATACCGAGACCTGCTGGTGATGCAGGTTCGCGCACGCGCTTGTCTCCTCTCGGCCGCATTCCGATTTATTCGAATATGAGTTTATGTGTGCGTGTCAAGTTTCGACACCAGGCACTACTCCGCAGTACGAAGGGTTGTGCGCAGCGCACTCTCTCACGAGCTTGGTGTCTTGAGTAGATGTGGCACTTTTTGGTGCTTCAACTGCCCTGCACTCCCTCCTATGTGAACGTCTGAGGTGTTCATGGTAAATATCGTTTACGAGTAATATTTCATTCAAGTGTTCAGAAACTGAACAACTTACCCTAGTCTTCATTGCTCTATGGCGACAAATATTGAAGAATTTCTACATTCAGTTTACTTTCATATGCAATTCCATTATTTATTAAGGCATCATGCATGCTTCTAATAAAACTGTTAGCATGCTCAGAAACAATTCGCCGATTCACTGATCATGGAAGATGTGCAAATAGACTTTACCCTCGACAAAAGTAACAAAATCTCAAAATTATAGTATGGTTGCCGAATCAAAAGATACCTGCGTACAAATTTTGTGTTAAACTTTATTTCAATGCAGTCGCTTCATTCATCAACGCACATGTAGGCGTCTAAAAACAGACAAAAGGCCTCAGCTTCAAAAACTACTGCAACACACTCATCGACGAGAAATCGGAATGTCAAGAAGACTTTGTCTTGAGAAGTCTTGTGTCAGGACAGCCATCTCATCGGCGCCATCTACGAGAATAGTGGGGACTATGTAGATTCGTGTGATATTAGGCAATTATAGAAGTTGAAGGCTGCAGACAAACATCCACAGAAGCTTCAAATCTCCGTTTTGCAGGGCTGAATCATAAACTTAGTGTAATTAACACTGGTACACCTAATAAGCCTTCCGTAGTAGTGCTCTATTACTTGTTTTGATAAATATAAACGATGACAACAGCACGATAAATTATGGGAAAATCCAGAGGGTGGGGTTATCTTAATATACTATTTAGCGGAAAGAGATCACTTCGTTATTAAGACCGCTGCACTTTCTTACCCTACGATAGCGTGACCTCCTGAATCACATTTCATAATTGTGGTTAATTGGTATATAGAGGGATTTTCTAGCAAAGGGTGCAAACCTGAGGTCAAACTTTTGCAAACCAACACGTCTTGCAGCGCTTCGAGGCATTGCAGGATGGGTTGCAGTCAAGTTAAGTTCAAGCTTGTGCTTTCTGCACCTGGGACCACACTAGACGCTGTGACGGCTTCGAATGTTTCGCACTCAAATTTGGATAAGGTAAACAGTGCTGTCTCATCCATGCACCACTACAAGCCATGCCCCTGCAATGAGGCAGTGAAATTGGGGAGTGACGCCGATTGTCTTGGTAGCGCATAAACAAGGCGAAATTCTCCTTTTTCATAAACATCCCCTCCGGTATAATTGTCTCAACTAAATGACGCACTAGTGGGCAATGCCATCTTGTCATTCCGTCAAAACTGTCCTTCAACCACTTATGTCCACCGTGACAGTGCCGCTCACTAGTAATGCAAAAAGCGTGCTTGTGTGATCAAAAGAGATAACAAAATTTAGTGGGACATGGTGAGTTCTGCAAAAGCAGAAAAGCGAGGCCGGTTGAGATAATTAAGTTAGAGGAGTCTGTCAGATGGCAACGTAGGTCTGAAGTAATCTTTATTTGGTACATAATAAAAATGTCTAAATGGATTTGCGATGACGCAAAAACAACTCCTAATCCCTATCAAGTGGACACCGACGAGCGCAACACGATTGAATAAAAGGAATCACCAAATTCATGGCGGCATTACTAAAGCATCTCAATTTGGCACCCTAAATCTTAGTTTGACTTTAGGGTTTATGCTCAGCTGCTACTTTTATTCGGGTCCCTTAAAGATAGATAGCAAATACCTTTCTTGAATGGGCGATGCCATTTTGAAAGGTCGTGGCTTATTGGAAGTCTAATGCTTAAGTTTTCTCTTTAGCTTAATTTTTTTCTGTTTGATGCAGATTGCATTGAATTTTTTACGTTAACTATGAGAATCTGGTCTTCTGTAGACGATTTTGAGGTTATTTCTTTGTTAAATCATGAGTAATGGTCGAATTAACTACTTTCATATTTTGGGTGTGCACTCTGAAGTACGGATACTGGCTGTTGGAAGAGTCTTAAACGGCAAGAATCTGAAAGAAATATCTTCAGACGCTGACAATCAATTTTTTTATCAAGGCAACTGTAAAACATCATGTTTTTAGCAGAAAATGAATAAATATATGACTCGAGGAGCTGCAGACATCCACAAAGCTTGCATGCTCGATGGGCGTGACCGCATTTCGAAGACACGTCCTCGCACAAAATATGCAGAAATTGTGAATGACAGAACCACCACCTAGGGTCCACATTGCAAGCAATGAAGTCGTCCCTTAGTTAGGCCAAGCGTAAATCATTGCGGGCACTCGGACGTCTCGTTTGAAGGATGCGGACGTTATCAAATCACCTTTCTTCTTCTCCACTTTTTCTGTGGAAGCATATCCTACTTTCGCAGACCTGTGCATTCTGGCTCGAAATATGCTAGGTGCCAGTTTTGCAGCCAAGTAGACCCTTAGTCACTATTCCTCTCTTCCGCCCCTTACCTGGTTGTCCTGAGTGGCAGCAAGCATTTAAGTTAAAAAACTTATACAGCTCTGAATACCCCTTCTCATACCGCTGACTTATCTGCCTATGCGATTTTTAATTCATCACTTCCATTCTGCAATTGTCATAGGTTTTGATGCGTGTTTCGTCGCTTAATAATGGGAATTAAGGAATAAGATGGATTGAAGCTAATCCTTTGAATAGGCCCTTTCTCAAAAAAACTTGGGTATACTTGTTAACTATTTGTCGAAATCGGTCCATGTTTTACATCAAAAACACTTATTTTCGTGAATCACTTTCGTCGATGCTTTCGGCATCACACCTTCCTATGCACACTCTGCACTCGGCTTCACATCATTTTGCTCGCGGTGTAATGTGACAGATAACTCTTTACGCTTCGATATTTCTCCTTTAATGTTGAAAGTGAAGCGTTACAAAGCCAGAAGTGTATGATTAAATCGTTGTCCGAATTGCAGTTCACCTCATCTGAATGGTATGTCAATGGACAACAATTTTTGTGATGAAGATGGAAGGCTCTTTAATTTGGCCAAATCTAAGACGAAGGGTATTAGGTACACACGCACAGTAGCTATTTGAGCGGCGAGAATTAAGTCTCAGAGACATCACCACCTTTACACCGGAAATGATTGGTTCTGCGGAAAATGTTACCCAGGACCTGCAATGACCTCTAATTTGCCTTCACAAAACTATGGAGTGAGAAGTCTCGCATCCGCTTTACTTTAATAAAAAATAAGCACTGAAATTTAAGTCAAAAGTTGATTAAGTAAATGTATAACAAAATCGGTTGTAAGCCCGTCACTATTCGAAAGAGGCATGTGCACATTCTGCCCCTTTGGTGTGTACTGTAAAACTTTTTTTAGGTTTAAAAAATCGCCTCTGCATTAAAGAGCCTCAAGGTGCAAAAATGCTTACGAATTTGTGTCCTTTCTGTGGAAATAAATCATTACTTCTATGAATTGGCACTTTTTAGAAAATACTCAACCACATTCCTCAATGTATCTTTAAGCTCCTGGCCTGAAGCCTTTTTTCAATCAAACACATACGGTAAAGCCTAGAAAAGTCGTAAGACGCTGCACCGTTTTTTGCGTTCTTTCGGAAAAGACAACTTTTCGTGACTGGGATGAGCAATTCGATGCACGTAGTGTCGGTAGTATTGACCAGGCCAATCGGTGCCGTTATTTTTGTGTCAAATAAAACGACATTCATGTTAAAAGATCAAATAATAATTCACTAAACGAAATTTTAAAGAGGATGATCTCTTTAAGCAAAAATGCTAGGTCTGGTGAATTCAAAAATAAGATCCTTATTTGGTTACGTCGAAACGAACCAACACACTGCTCACTAATGCGGCGTGCCTGACGAGACCAGATCGCGGTTCGCGGCCAAACCCGAGCAATGCCACATTTTAACCCTAAGCCTTAACGGCAGTTTGATGGCATTTCAATAATATGCTGCCAATGTAACCTTGCTGAACCATTGCCTTTTAAATGTTCGTCAATGAATTTTATTGAAATCGGCAAAATCTCAAACAACTTTTTAACAGTCTTGCTCACCAGCTTGATTCCTGAGCCCTCTCGAAAGACTTAAGAAAGCACGTATTTTTGGGGGAAAAAATAGCCAACTGCAAGCTATTTCTTACACCAAAACGAGGGCTCTATCCGCCAACAAAAGGCAGAATCAAGAAAGCTAGACAACAGAACAAAGCATTAAGTGTCAAGTGTCTATACGCTCAAGACATGCATAGACAATAGTGAATACCATCGTTTGGGAGTGCGCAAGGTTATGTACGCTTGCGCTCAAAGATGGTCTTTGAAGGCCCTCATGGTCAAGGCATTACCGCATCCAATAGCTTAAAGCCATATGCCGGTGTTCTGTCGTACCTTCTTGAAGAGCAGTGACACGAGTGCGGTGGGCAGGCGTTGAGTCGCCTTGGCTTTATGCTTTGGGATTTAACAACCTTATGCCCATCAGCGTAATTTTGGTCATTTGAATGCATCTACTTGGCAACAAGTTTGCAAAATACCTGTCACTTCAATCGAAAACATGTAGTAACTTTTCTTAACTTTACCGCAATTCTTAAGTATTTAGTAGTAGCCCCTTCTGCAGGGTCCGCAGCGAGTAATGTAGAACTGCTTGTCTTGACTAGAGAGCAAACAAAATGCAATCAGCCTCAACTTTTAATTTTCTCTTTTCCGTATTCATTTTCTTTAAATGTTACTTTACATCTTCATATCGGTTTACCGATTTTGCTAAGTGGGTGGTTCTTTTGTTTTCGTTGCAAACATTGGGCTCGCTCAAAATATGAGTTGACAGTGAACAGTTTGTCACACCTCACTTATTAATCATGATGTTTCTGTGCTGCGCACATTGACGTGCGGAGAGTCATTACTTTTCTGTTGGGACAATTTTATTATGTGGGGTACATTTTGAGCTACCAAAAGAAATCTCTATCTGGATACGGAGCATTTTTGGAGACAAGGCCTCTCCGAAATAAATCCCACTCTTTGCCTTTGTAACCACAAGATATTCCATTTCCCACCACCTTTTTGGTCACACTCAGTTTTTAGAACTGGCCACAAACAGTTGTATGCTAGTTTTTCCTTTATTTTAACCCACCCTTGCCCCTAATAACACCTTTGAGACTTTTGCCTTTGTTCGTCTTCTGAAATATCCATTCGCAGGAACGAATTTTTTTTTCAAAATAGCTTTGTCTAGAGAGGTATTGCTATTTTTCGATAGAACGTGTCTGCTTTGGTCGTTAAATCACTGTGAGTGGAGGAAGTGATTCCATGTCTTAAAGTGAACTCGTGTGCTAAGGTTAGCATAATTCATTTAGCTACGCATATTACAAAAGCACCATACTAATTACAAGACCGGCCTGCCTTTACCTACGGTATAAAAACCGCACAGTACAAGACACCCATAATAGATCTTAATACTGCTGATTTAGCTTTCAAGACCTAGAGAACAGGTTTGCTCGGCTGCGTTTTTATAGGACTACATTGAGCTCCTGTGACTACAATGCGGCAAAGATCGTCATGAAGTTCTATAGGACCAGGAGGATTGTGGAGCCAAAAATAGATAGAGGTGGTATCTTCCATCTGGGGAGTTAAAGTTATTCAGATTTTCGTGATTTTGGGCGCTCACATTATACACTGAATGAAATTTACAGCGGATGCAGCCACTATTATGGGAGTTGTTGAGCAGCCCACACAAGGAAATGGCTGGCAAACCCCGTTCAAGAGAACAATAGACCACTCGGAATACATTACCTGAATTCATTGTTTTAAAGCCGAATAGGAAAAATAAATAGACTTAATCATCGGGAACCAATGCTCACTCACGTCAAAAGAGAGGAATAATTTTTTGATACCTTAGGTTTATACTCTTCAACCGCTCGCACTTTGTTTATATCTAATGGGCGCATTAATTTTGTTCTAATTCACCTATAGTGATTGACTGCTTGAGTGGGCTTGCAAACTCTGTAGTTGGTTGATTGCAAGGCTAAAGAAAACTTCATCGACAACAATATTTGACAATGAATGCAGTTGCATAAAGTGCACTTAGTTTTAGTTTTTTTGCTAGAACTCGCTCCTTTGTGCTACTATTCTTACTTTTAAAGTTGATTAAAGGCAAATTCCTATTTCTGTCTTGATATTGAGGCTACAATTATTTTAACAAAGTCATGTCTCCAGTTTGCTGGACGCTGATCTCCCATCATCTTTAACGAGCTACATACCAGACCGCGGTAATAAGTAAGGAGGCTAATAATGGCATTGATAATGGCGCAATCTGGATCTTGTTGGTGGTGTCCTGATAAGACGTCCGAATCACCGCGATACGACGGCGCATGCATGCACGCGCATTCACGTGCCTGTGTCCGTGGGTAGAGGTGGATGTACCTGTGGGTGTATCGAAGGTGGCCACTGACTTCAAAAGAGTCCAAAATCGGGTCTTCATAGCACGCCTCAGTGTGAAAATTAAGTGCTCATCTGTGCGGTTGTCGGATAACAGATGCGTCCTGTTTGTACATGTTGGAAGTTCGAATGAAAGAGTTCATGCTTTCAGCAGCTGCAGTTAAAGGCAACTGGGTAAATTTTCGTTGTGTCGGCTGAAGTTGGCTCCATATATTCATCTGTTCACTTTGTAGACAAGTTGTTGACGCCATAGTTTTTTCGCTTTCTCATTCTCTAGTTACATTAGAATTTGCAAAATATTATTGAGGCCTTTGTCATTCAAAAGACAAAAGCACAACGTGTCTTGACGCTTCCCATTATGCGTACTGATTAGATTGGTTAAGTCAGAAGTAGCACTCTAATTTTACCTCAAATCATACAAGCAGACTTTACAGATTCGTAAAACGAATAAAAGTTTATTGGCCAAATAAGTTGAGTTTAAAGATGTGGCAAAAAATCGCAGACAATACAGCTACAAGCACTTTGGATTCATTACTCCCAGAAGCCATTTGTGTGTAAGCGGAGGAGCGAGAGGATGGTGGAATTAGTCGGTGTGAGCAAGCGCATGGACATTGGCTATTTGAGCTAAACGTAGATTGGCAGCGTCTTTAGCCCTCCCTGCTAGTTTGCTTCTTTCTGACCTTCCTCTCCTCCCTTTCCGCCACAGCTCTCTCTCCTTAGCCCCCGTCACTAACACGATTGGCGTGTCTGAGGAGAAGAGTTCCTTCATCCTAGGCAGGGAGGGAGAGAGAGAGAGAATTAGGGGGAGAAGTGGAGTAGCAGTTCACCGCGATTGTTTGTGCACAATTATCGGTGGACTGGATGCCTGCCAAAGGGAGGAGAGGAGGAGTACTGGGGAGCGAAAGGAGCATTTCCGTCACACGGATTACACCGCGGATGTGCATGCAAACCCCTCCCATAGGGTATGATGACTAACACACACGTGCGCACACACGCGCGCGGAGGGCGGGATGAGTAAGTGCGCGCCTTCGGCAATGAATAATGGACTACCTCTCCGCACGGAATACCTGTCAATAGGCATGAAAACCACCGTTACGGTGCCAGGCTGGTTGGCGTGCAAGATTAGGCTTTTAAGAGCTGCACTTTCACATGAATATTGTTTCAGTCTCCTAAACAAATTGAATGTAGTCGTTTTCTACCAATATCCTCACAGTTCTTTCAGTCGATAAACAGCCATTTACCATACCAATCTCAATCCATCTGCCAAACCTTTTGAAGGCATTTAACAACGATTACGAGGAGTGTCTCTCTATCTGCTTTTCTTTAGGGATTTAAAGGCAATTGCAGGTTCAAGGACCCTTCTGTTTAGATCGCCCTGTTATGTGAAGCGAATTCCGATAGGTTTTTAAACAAGTTAAGCATTCAAAAGACAGTGTATTTTTTTGTTTAATTGAGTATATACTTAAAGCCCTACTGTGTCTCTGTGTGGCAAGGGCAGTGGTGTGCAGCGCACGGGCTCGTTTTCCTGTTAGCTAACGTGCAACATGTGGGAAATTAGGAGGTACCAGTTTGTGGGTGCGGTGAATCAGTTTGCGCGCAGGAGTGGTAGCCAACCCAGTTATGGGTGAGCATCGGCAAACCCACAACGCAGCTAAATTCGGACTGCGACTGGAGTGCGAGAGAGAGAACGAGAGAGTTAGGGAGGGACAATGTTCACACACGAAATTATAGAAGATTTTGCGCTTCTTCTAGAGTGCGACCGCGCATATCAAATCACGCAAGGCAGAAGTGGTGCAAAAAGCCCGCACTCAGAGCCCATAGAGGCGGCCGCTTTATGGTTTGCCTGTTTGCTCACAATTCTAGAGCGCGTATGGTAAATTAAAGAGTGGGACATTCGAGTCGACGATCGTCCAATAAAATTTTCTCCTGTCATTATTAATCCCAATGGGCATCTCCTTGTGCACTACAAGACCACCTAAAAGGCGTTCAGGAATGTCATTTTGGACTAAAAGTAATGAAACTCTTCTTAAAGATTTTGATTTCGGTTTTGATGAAGAAGTATGGTGCAAACGTGACTGTAAATGCGATCCTGTTTAGTTTATCATATCCTCATCCTCCAAAGCTTATCTATTTTCTGCAACGAGTCATGGAAGTGGGAGAAGGCTATTTATTTATTTATTTATTTTTTACTTTAGAATAATTAATCAACAATCATGAGTTCTGCTCACTTACGAATAAATCCAAAATCGACCAATCCCCCTCTCGAACTTTAACTGACATGATTTTTAAATGACAGCCGATTATACAGTTCTTAAAAGGTCATTTTGCAACTTTCCGTCTCATTCATTGTGTGTGACGTTGTGTTCTGAGGATTTTATCTTTAACGAATGCCCAATAGTGTAAAATTCGCTTGCTTTAAGACATTTTTACAAACATCTCCATCTCAGGTATTTTATTAGCATCCCCTAATAATTTTCGAGTTTGACCAAATTCAATGTACTGATAGGTCTCGTCGTTCTTAAGACAGCAATAAAGTTCAGCTAATAGATATTGTTACCTGGTCTGATTGTTTCAATTGTTTGCCCGCACTTACGTGGAATGCGAGATCATGTATTCGTGCTACTTTTCGAATTGCGGAATCACGAACTAAAGACGCCCGCAACGCAAATAGTTCACCGAGTAATGTTTTAAATCCGACAAATTTTTGCGAAGTAAAGCAAACTCGTGGAATAATACCAAAGTAAGATATAAGAGCGGATCGCCATAATAATGCGGATTGGCATCGCATTATTATGGGTGTTTGCAGAAGGGCACAAGTGACCACGTAGTTATTGAGATATATTTCAGCTAATAAGCTGTACAGTGTCCATACTACGTGGAAAATTTATTACTGAATGAGAGGGTAATGCTTGCGTCTGCGGAAGGGTGGACGTTCAGACTTACAAGATCGGTATTGTTTACAGCTCGTGTCTGAGTTCTGACTATGCCACCCTTGTGTGGCATGGATGTTCGCACCACGCTCCATTGTATCAGTCCAAATGAGAGCCGTCACGCGCAGGAACATTCAACCGTCAACGCTCGTTAACATGACTGGTTTATCACATCCTTGCAGGTCTAATGGTTCGGTTGAAAGTTAAAAGTGTCTACCTGAAATCCGAAATTACTCTGGCTGTTAGTAAAAAATTTGTAACCCTTCATGACTACTCACCGCCTTTGCATCACTTCACATCCGCATTTTACTTTTAAGGAGTCGTTTTAATAATTATTGCTGCCTTTGGCATGCATGTGGATTAAATTTTATTTCCTAAACTTCATTTCATTCGCATCCACTTACGTGCACAGAACCATTTGTGAGAAAGGGAAATAAACCCCACTAAAACCTACCTCGTTTTCTGTTAAAAATTTCTACATTAATGGCATCCACTAATTTAGCTATTTCTTAACCAAACGGATCAGTGTTTGGATATGGTCCTTTCCTTGCACAATCAGATCTCTCTTATTGTTTTGCTGCATTTTTGTAACAGGTTTAAGTCGATAATGGGAGATTTGGCAGAGAGCACAAGAATTACCAAGATGTTGTTTCCCCCACCGCAATCAGGATTATTGGAGTGGTGACCATCCTTGGTCGCCTCGTTAGTTGGTGGATCCGCAGTAGCGAATCTCTTGAGATTGCCGAAATTGACATCTGTGCATGTTTTATTGGCTATAACATTGTTTTTTTCCGCATATAGTGTAAATTGACAGTGTCTGGTCGTCCGCTAGAAACGGTAATCAGGGAAGAATAAACTTTTAAATGCTGACAGCTTGTGTTCCCATCTGCGGAAAATTAATGATACTCCACTCCACGGGTAATGTGCACGCTTTTCCAGGATCTACACTATTGGGAATATTTAGCATCCTGGATGGGGCACTGAACTCTAAATAACTCTGATCACGGAGTATTTAAGCGTTTTGTGCCACGAAAAGGCGGTAATTTCAGTTAACATCAAATTGTTTATGCAACACTTAGCCTGGAAGAATTTTTTATAAAATTTACACAAATACTTGGTACCATAATCTCCGATCCCAGCACAACGAGTTATTTTCTTGGTCTCCAGGCTTGGGTGCAGTTAAGGAGTAATGCAGAATTCAATTGACCTCACATCCGTGGTGCGGAAAGATTTGCTTATTAATTCATTTAACATTACAATAGTGAGCAAAGTTAGATGGAGGTTTCGATCTATCTCAAGCAAAAAGTTTAGCTTTTGTGCCTGAAAGGATTCGCATTCTGGTGATTGATTAATATATTCTCTCATTTATCGCCCAGGAAAATCGCAAGAGATGCTGGCGTTTCCAACTAATCTTTGATTAATGCTACATCCTACCCATCATTTGTGGATGAATTTGAAATTTCATTAGCCGCCCGAAAATGCCGCGGATTGAGTCCATCCCTCTATTAGTCTACTGAAACCGGCAAAAAATTAAATAATGTTCGAATTTACTTAATTGAGAAACAACCCAGCCTTCACAGCAGACATCAAGGTTATGGGTAAGAAATCCTGACGATCAATGGGCTGGTTGTCGCGCCTAGGTTAAGTAGGCGCGATTAAAAATCATCGCTTTGAAAATGCCAAGTAATGGTTTCGAATAAGGATTGCGGTCGATGATCTTCGTAAGTCGTTTTAAGATAGCATTTTGCGATCTCGCTGAAAGCAAATAGAATGAACAGAGATGTGAATGTTATGAGGAAACCAAGTAGGCAATCATTGAGGCAAAGGCGATACAAACAAGTTATTTGGAATAGAATGAAGTTTGTTGTTGAGCAGTGCCACTAAAGTCATATTGGTGTGAATCATTCACTTACGGCACTTGATTTCCCAAGGGAGGTTAATTGCCTGCTTTCGGTGCGGTCGTGTTTGCGATGAGTGGAATCGTAATGGCTACTTTGGCTTGCCGTGCTGAATAGACACCTACGGGAGAACAGCTGTTCCCTCACTGGTGTGCTGCCCCAAAAAAGTTCGTTAGAGAGTTGCGGTGTTCAGGCGGCACGGATTCTCCTGTAAATCAAATTATTCTCTTGCAGCTGCTAGGTGCAACAGCTGGTTTCTCTGATTATCTTCTCCGATGGACACATTCCAAAAGTGGCGCTCTAAAAGCAACGAAGGCAGTAAACATGTCATCAATTAGACGGTACCATTGTAAAGCACAAGGCGATTTGCAAAGTGTACGAGAAACACACTGAGGGCAAACTACACTCCTGCTCTAGTCGAACTTGCAGGCTAATTGAAGGGCCTAAAAACTTATGAGTACGGAGCATTTCACTTGACAAATAGATGTCCACGATAAAAATTCGTGCTTGCTTGTGTCATTAGGATGGCTTCCACCTAATTTTCACTATCTGATTTTTGTACGTCCGTTGGTGAAAACACCTCTCATATCCAAATTTATTGTTAGCCAAATCCATTAATTTTTACTTTTTGAATTTTAGCCCAAGAAATGGTAATAGAGGAATCCCCTCTCCTGATGCGTGAGTGCCTTTTATTTGCTGCTAACAAAATTGTTGTGCATATTACGAAGCCACTAGTAGGTTGATCGAGTGGAAAATGTTTTTACATCATTGCTCGAAGATTGAATGGTGGGTGTTTGGATTTAATGCCTCAGGGCGTCAACGTATCTTTAGCAAACCATAACAGATTCTCCATCCATTTCGCACTTTATTTATCTTTCTTTAAGCGAGTTTTCAGGTGTATGTAATTTGAAACCAGCTGTCTATCCAGTCCATTCCAATTCTTCCGGTGAATCGAAAAAGGGGGTAGAGGGTGGTGGTATTGGTGCTGCTGGTGGTGCTGGTGTTGGTGGTAGTGTTGATGGGGCAAAGTCAGCAGCAGTGACTCATTCACTACGCTACAATTGCGGTGCAAGAGTAAAAAAGCAGTGAAGGGGAAAGCAGCACTTCATCACCTCGGCATTTCTGGCTGTTTGAAAGCAAACACCCATTTCCCTTCAGCCCACCTCCCGCCCTCATTCCTCTAGCATTCCCCAACCGCGGCTCTATTTTCGCAAGCCTGGCAATTCCGCAAAACTTTATGCACGAGCGTGTGTGCACCACGCGTGCCCCGCGTCGATTGGTTCGAAATGCGCACTTGCCAGCACCACACATGCGCTTGCCTGTGTGCGGCAAAAGTTTAACCCTAATCGCACGTCTGCGCACACCCGCCGCTAGCCACGCACGGTCCAAGCACGCACTCGAGAGTGGGTAATCTCTCCGCCCTACAACTCCGGTGTTGTTGGTGCTAGCGGTACTGCCTTAAATGGATTCCTCACCTCCCCCGGTGTGGATATTTTACTTTTCTGTTGTAAGTCCTCCTGTTGGCATTATGTGTGCAGCTCACATCTCCAACTACCTGCCCTGGATTAGGTTCTAGTATCCAGTTATTGCGGTCCGCGTCTAAGAAAAATAAAATAATCCTTCTTGAAACTTAATAAAGCCTTCCCTACACTTACATAGTCGAGTTACTTTGTCGCGTGTATCGTTTTAGAACCCTTATCCTGCTTTTGGCAACGCCTTAGCGCTTGTTTAAAATCACCCACCTCTTAAGGCGAAACGAAGGTTCACAATAGATTCTGGCAGAGTGGCTTCTTGTCACCATTAACCGACAGGTAGCGAGTCAAAGGAGGTGCTAACAAGCATTGAAGATGCATTGGTCTACTTTTTTTTTGTGCTGCTCTCCTTCTGCTTATTTTCCCGCGTCAGTTTTGGACTATGAATACATCATGAAATCTGATATTTGGTAAAATAAATTATAAGACTGCCTTGTGGGTGCACATAACTATTTATTCCCACCGGAGAGGCAAAAGTATTTTCGCGAAAGCTGCGATCGTGCTTATACCCGTTACTTGTGTTTTCCATCCTGTTTCTTTGAAGTGTGTCACGTCATACACAATCACTTTTTTCGGTGAAGCAGTCATGACTGAGTTCAAAATTTTAATTACATTGCCTCATAAAGGGCAAAAACGCTGTTAAAGTTTTAGACGGGTGAAAAAATTATTATTAAATATTTTGTACTATATTAGTCGAAAATTACTGGTTCATAATTTTGTAGAAATTATGTATATACACAGTTAAAAAGAATAATTTCATATTTATTCCAAGACAGAGCCACCATGATCATGAACACTAAAATGTGTAACTTTTTTCGATCTTGATAACAATTTCGGTATGATTCACGGCCCAGAGTTTTTTGAGTCTTGAAGCTGCGCAGAGAGTTCGTTAACACACTCGAGGGAGACTAGAACAGGCGAAAAATAAACTAAGTTAATCGTTCGTAATTAGATTCACCAGAATGACCATTCGTGATTTCATCGCAATGCAGAATGTGATATGACGAATCAATTCCTCTAGGTAGCAGACAAGAATTTGAAACTTCAAGCGCAAGCATAGAATGCTGTCATCCACTCCTCGAACACGTTCTATTCGTGACAAGCGAACTAATAACCATCGGTCCCTAGAATCTCCCGACTTCCCCAGTTCTCCCCGTCGAACTTTAGATTCCGATACAGGTGATTTTGTTCGTTTAGCCTTAAGGTTAGCCATCGTAATTCAAATTATTCTCGTATGTTATCCAGTCATTTTTAACGAGTCTGTAACCAGCGTGAATTTTTTTGTCGCTTAACCCCAAAATATAAATGATACTTTTCTGATAATTTTAATCAAATCTGTCCAATATAGTCTGCATGCTTGCTAAATCTTTGCAAGTGCTTTTTTACGTGGTTAGAAATGTTCTCTCAATCTGACGATTCGGATCTTAATTTATTTGCTGAAAATTCACTGAATCCTGTTTTTTACTTTCATCTCTCATTGGTACATTCAGTGCATCATTGGAATCGAATGACAAAATTATCAACCCCCTAAACAAAACTCTGATGAACTGACAGCTGTCTTTAAGTAACTCAAAGGTCACAACTGGTCTAAGACCAAAGCGTTATGAATCATTTATTCATGTGATTGCACATAAATTTGAATGAGTGATTTGCCTTTCGCTTTGTGCTTCAAAATTGCCATCAGACGTTGCAGTGACAACATTCTCACTTTTCTAGTGTTTTTTGTGTTAGACTTGGAGACGCTGTGGAATTTTGCTTGTTCTTGGGTGTCTATTCGCTCTTGAAAGGGATGCAAAGGCTTCTTTAAGTTCTGTAACTTGGCGAGCGCTTACCTTCTCTCTTTACTGCTGCATTCTTCTAAGCACACTTAGGTTAAATGAAACTTGTGCAGCATAGAAGAAATTCTTCTCTGTTTGATGTCATTGGCTTCGACAAAACATTATTAAAATCTGATTCAATGAAATAAGCACAATAAACGTGGCCATGGTCTACAGATATCTCACCATCTCATAAGCGCACCATGATTCGACTCGTTATGCTCCTATCAGTCTCTATCAAAACATGAGAAAAGATTAGAGCATGTGAATTTTAAGTCACACAGGATCACATGAATCATAAAATGCGCAAAGGTTAAGGCTTCGAAACCCTAGTCTTTAAAGTGACAAAATTGCACATTACCTATTAAATTAATGGCTTTGGTGCTTTTCTTTTATTTGGATCTAATTTCTGTAGATCATGCACTGATTATTTTGGTTGAGGAAATGAGCCATTCCCAGCTCCGACATCCCAAAAAATGTCAGAGAAAGGACTGACTTATACAACATTTGCCACACGTCTTCTAGGAAAATAAGTTGTCAAATTATGTAGGCAGAGGGTGGTGAGTAAGGAAAGGAGAGAAGGAAGAGCGAAGGGAGGAGGAGGAGAGGAAGGGTGAATACTGTGAATGTTCTGCGCACAGAAAACGTGAACAGCAGTTGACAGTTTCAGAGAGAGAGAGAGAGAGAAAGAGCTCTGCCAGTATTTCCAAGAAGTGAAACGAAAAATCACGCATCGAAGGCTTTTAGTGTGGCGGTTGCAATAGCTTCTTCGGGATTGGTACCTGACGGCAGACGCTCAGGAGTCGTGACATCAATGATGCGTCGAATGCTGACTAAATTAGAAGTCAGCGTGGCTGTAATGCGGATGCATGCCAGAAAGATATGTGTCTGATGAGTTCTTTTATTAAAGCATTGCATCCAATTCTATGCATGAATGCCGTATTTTGAATGTACATTTATCCTAATAATTGCGTTCGTAAATTATGTTTATTTTCATTGGTTCATTAAAACCGAAGACTTTGACTAGGTGTGCTATGAGACCATTCTGCACCCAAATTTGCAGTTATATTTCGCTTAAGAGCTACTTCAAGTGTGGCTGCGCCGTTGAATGACGCCAGCACCATGGCACTATACCAACAACAAGGCAGCATGGCGGCAGTTTATTTATTTAAAGGACGTGCGAATTAATAGCCAAATGTCACGGAGCATGTTGACACCAGTGCGTCGATTTGCGGCGGCGAGATGTTCATTAACGCTAGGACAGGGAAGGAGGGAGGGAGGGAGGGCGGAGGTGAAGGTGGCTTAGGGATGGGTGGGGTCGGTGCTACCACAGTGAGAAATGTATGAAGCGCACAAACACTTAGACTGCTGCAGAACATCTGTATTGGTTTGATTACATGCCTTTTTGCTCTTATCCCGGCACGGCTCTGTGTAAGTAATATCATGATCATTATTCTCCTTCGTGTAATTTTCATCGGCATTCATTCCCTTAACTTTTAAACTTGCAAATGAACGCTGCTTCTGTTTCAAAAAATTGCATCATAACTTTGGTTGCGTGTAACCCAATTTCATCGTATTTGGCTCAACTGTCAGTCGGTGCAATTGATTAGCATGTGATGAGTATCGAAGACAACGTCAAGGGCATCCACCTATTTGCCAGAGTGTGGCTTCGAAAACATTTTTACTCCCATCAGATTACATTCATAATTTAATCATCACCCCGGCCTACCTCATCAAAATGAAGCTTACAAAGCAGCCCTTCCATCCGAAGTATCATCATATGGGCCTTTGCTAAGAACAATTTCTTCGTATTTGAAAGGACTTGAACTGGTAAAAGGATTTTTTAAGTGAATGAGAGAATATTTTATGCGTTTAATTAGTGTGGTTAACTGAAGCGAATTCAAGGACCTGTCACTTACGTATAGATGGTCGAGAAGGAAACAGTTCATGCAGTGGGCTAGTAAGTAATAGAGCTTCGAACTTATCATCTATTACATCGTTGGTGGGTTGAATGGGTCACCGCACCCCCTGGACAATGATTCACGAGCCCGGGTAGCTAATTCGATGACCTCCTCCGGCTCTTAAAAAAACATCTGTCGAATGGAGCAGTACCTTAGCCGCGTCTACGCTTAGCTAGATGGTATTAAATATTGCAATATGTGCCGCACCTACCACTAAACCATATTTAGAAAGTGAATGATCGTTCCGTTTGCCACTGCAAATCCTTTAGTTGACCAAATCCATTAATCAAAACTGAACTGGAAAAGCCACACAAAAAAAACGATATGCGCCAGCTTCAACAACACCATGAGCTTAGTAACTGACTATTCATTAACATTTTTCGTGTTTGTTGAGCACTTTCCTATTTCAGTCAAAGAACTGTCTTTAGCTAGATAGCACACGGTTGAAGGAATGCAATTAGCTGGCAGTGACGGTGACATCAAGTCATCAAATTTGGGATTGTGAGATGACCTCTTTCCGGCCCTCTCGGAGAGGTTGCATTATTTTTTTAAGGTCACAGAGTTGACAACCCGTAAAAAGTTATAAAACGAGTGTGTGTGGCTGCTTCCTCCTGTTGCCGTTACTGTCATGGTGTAAAAGCGCTTGTGGTAATAAAATTTCTGTGCTTGCGTAAACATTTCATAAACCTCTTCGCCAGTTGCCAGGTCTGGCTTCACATTAGGTCTCCCAACCTATTTGTGTGCGTCTGTTTAATTAGCAGTTTTAGCCTTCATAATTGGAAGGAGGAGGCATTCGTAGTACGTGGCGCATGCATTATGAACATTTATGATGACACTTATAGTGCGAACCCAGCACTAAGGCATTATTAATGATTATGACTAGAAAGAGTGAAGTGTTCACGCATTTATATTACATTTGGATTTGCATGCTTTATATGCTAGAGTGATAAATATACCCATTTTTAAATATTGCACTTCGTAACCATGTTAAAGGACATGCTAATTTACTGTATTGTTAAAAACTACGCCCTGTTGGGCCATACGTTTATGTAAAATCCATTGAATTGCATATCCTGAAACCGATGCACTTCCGTCACACGCTTCATTCGGGATTCGTATGTTGAATTGAAATTTTGCCAGAACTTATAGAATTCAACTTCATTAATGATATCTTCATCTCTTCAAAATAACCACAGCTAATACGATTGCTGGAATTTATTTGTTGTTCGGACTGGAGCAAACTGCTTCTGGTAGCATTGTGGATGGTAGATGTCAGGTAATCATACACTATCTCGAGACTTCGTCCTCCTCCTTTAGTCCCTCTGCTCACCTGACGTATTCATCGGTCCGAGATTTGCGGACAAGTTAGCCACCCTGTCTGTTGACCGTATCAATTGGGGCCAGTCCTTGATGAGATCAGCTCCGCCCCTAAAAGGGGTCAAATGGAAGTTAGTAATAAGGGGTAACGCCTGCACCACATAATGTATACAAGTGAGTTAAGTGATTTGTGCTATAGTGATAGGCTAACATTTCTAATGGCTCAACGGTAGAAAATCAAAATGCTTTGTAATGTGAAAGTACCGTTTGAAGTTGTTATCTAAAGCAGAGGAATAATGGAACGGAAAGTTTAAAAAAGCAATTAAGCAATGAAATAAAGCCATCTTGGATGGCTTGCATTTAGGGCTAAAACAGTGAAGAAGGTGATACTTTAAAAAAACTTTCGTTGCGGATGTCGCTAAGCTGAGTTGTGCTACCGCCGCTCTAGGCCAAGGTTCACTGCCGTCGTCTGTTCACGCATCACACACCGCCTCCACGCGAATCCAATCTGTCCGTCTGGTGTACGCTGTTAGCCCGAATTTAATGCAACTTTTCCTTCATTAAATTGCATTTATTTTTTAAGTGGTTGTCTTCAGACAACAGTTTTGGCTCAAGCTTTCTATCTCTTTAAGGCCGCTTGAGTGCCGCTTCGTCGGCTAAACGGGCAAGCTTAACTTATTGATGCACTGGTCATTTCTTTCTTCAGATGACAGACTTGCCACTTTGAAGGCAAACTGCTCATTTGATCACTTATGGTTCTCTCGTCTTTACTGACACGTACTTTTAGGGATACTCTGAAACTTGCTCATATATTATTCTGTTTTATCTTTATCCTTTTACTTCCAAGGCAGTAGTTTCATTATGTTAATTGCTTCTTGCTTCACACGGAAACGGACTGGAATTTCCTTAAGGCAGAGAAATTAACTTAAATTCAGTTTTCGTTGATGAGAAGTGCTGCCTTCCTACAAAGATCAACTTCAGAACCGAAAAGACTATTACAGGTGCAGACACAGGTTTTGTTTATTGTTTATGACTTTGGCGATGCCCGTGCGCCGGCTGGTACTGTAATTTGCGCACATCAAACCTCGTTACATTTTTGTCCACGGAGACGGTTTAACACTACACCATCTGAATTTTTAGAACGGATTATAATTAAGGGAGAATGAACGTCATTTCAATATCTGCTTTGCTTTTTGCCATCTGCCAATTGGTACGGAGCGCCTCGAACTGCATCGAGTTGATGAGCGGCAACAGTTTTGGCCTCTTCTGTCCCTCCTTCTCTGGCTCCCTCCCCCCCGCTATTCCCACTGGGAAGCGATACTCAAAGCTCCAGATTGAGTCGGCAAGTTTCCAGTACGGAGGTGCCGTTCTCTCCAAGACAAACTTCACCGGCCTTGAGAGTCTTACCTACCTGCGTATTACGTCTTCCGGCATCGAGAGGATCAATCCCGGCGCATTTTTTAATCTCAGACAACTTACGCATCTCGATCTATCTAAGAACCGCCTAACCTTCATTGAACCCGGCACATTTAGGGGACTGAAGCTGAGGAAGCTCATTCTTTCGGGCAACAGTGGCTTAAAGCTGCCATCAGCTGCCCTTTCTGGGGCAAAAATATTCAACTTTGTCGCCAAAGATTGCGGTATTCATTCCATTTCCTTTGCCCTCTTCAAGCAAACTGGTACACGGCATATCAGTCTAGTAAACAACAGAATTCGTACGCTTTCGGAGGAATTCTCCGCCCTCATCATGCCATCGGACGGAAGTTGGGGTTCGGTCGATCTGTCCAACAACAGCCTGGTTTGTGATTGTGCTCTTCTCTGGCTAGCCCAGCTTCTCGATAAACAACGTAGATATATGGGCGATACTTCTTCTGAACTAATCGGTGCACGCTCTCCTAGATATCCGCGCGAAACAACAGAAGAGGAAGTGTTCAAACCAATGTATCGGTTAAATATTACCTGTTCAGCACCGAAACACCTTGCGCAACAGCGATTTCCTCTTCCTAGTGAATTTGATTGCCCCGCACCTCAAGTAACTGGAATAGATATTGCCATAATTGGAAAATTGATGGAGACGGTTCAGCTGACATGCCACGCTCGAGGGCGCCCAACACCGAACGTTGCTTGGGCTTTCCAACAGCACAATCAGGAGGTACATCGAATTGTGAAGTCCCCCACACAATTGCCTCCTTGGAGCAGTGATCAGATGATGGACGTGTCGATTGGGCTAAATGTGAGTTTACGGGAGTTCCAAGCACGTGATTTCTCATGTATCGTCTGGACTGACTCAGGGCTAAGCAAACCGACACAGATTTCAGCCTCACAGGATAACTGGCTCAACGAAAGTCCCAGCTCTTCATCTTCCATTGTACCACGGGGTCCCCTTTCTCCGGACAAAGCTCATCGAGTTGGTGTTCGTTTGAGTGGTTTAAACATTGGCAGCCAAGAAGGCCTAAATGAATTGTTGAAGGGATCGCCAACAAACAATTCGGCGTTTGACAAAAGCGACGAGTCATCGGACATATATTCCACCAATTTAAGTCCTTACCAACAATTGTTTATTCGACGCTTCACTCCACTAGATCTTATAGGCGCCATTATCGGGACCTTTGTGACCACTCTAATGCTACTATGCATAATCACAAAATGTGTTCCGCATTGTTATCACCGAAAATCTCACCCATCCAAGCACACTCTATTACAATATGAGAGGAAGCAGGTATTGACGCCCTTTTTGAAGGAAGAAGGCAAAAATGAATCGGACCTTATGGAACAGAACAAAGATCAGCCTCAGCAGCAGCAACAACAACAGCAACAGTCCGCGTATTTTGGTGAGACAGCAACCACAGTTGGTTCGGGATCGGGCCCAGCATATTGGCCAGTGCAAGACTACGCCTACTCCACTCACGAGTACGACGTGCCGGGGATGACGGATCCACTGGCCGGAGCCATGCCTCTCTCCCCTCATCCAATGATGGGAATGCCTAACGCTACGGGCACCCTGGTACGCAGAGGGCGGCCCATGTCTACCGCAAGTCTGCACCCGAGTGCTATCCAGACCCCCTATCTCTTCCCCAAAGCAGCCACCTCAACCACAGGTCTCATTTTGCCCCCTGTGGCCACAGTCCCGCCCCTGGGAGTCGTCGCCTCTCCCTTCCTCTCCTACGCCACTGTACCTCAGCCCCCCTTGCCCAGTCAACAGCCCCCTGTCTACTTCGGCCACAATCACCAGATCTCACTAAGTGCACTGCCCAACGGCCAACTGGTGATGACACCTACAATGAGCCGCAACTTGAACGGTGCAGCATCACAGCAGCCAGAGGAGCCGGAGGCATGCGCAGAGAGCAGCGTGACCAGTTGCAACTCCGAGAAGAGTGCGACGGAACGCCTCATCGGGGCGTCAGGACTGCCGCCAACACAATAGCACAGATCAGTGTAAATTTGCATTGCCACCACCAGCTACCATCCCGTCTATTGTTTGACATCTTGTGGCATTTAATTTCCTCTTTCTTAATCCTCTGTCCCCGCCTTCTTCTATCCCACTTACCTACTCACACACTCAACCAGTCAATTCCTTTTCCACTTTCCTGTGTGTCTGTCCGTGTGGAAAAGAATGAGTTTTTCGGTTTTCCTTCTATTACATAACGATCAGAGATGAACATATCAGGGCTGTCACTCCATCATGATTACGAGTACTCTTCACAATCTGACTTTCCATTGCACCGGCACCGCTGCGCACCATGCATATAACTTCCGCCCCCGCCTCCCTCCCGTCTGCCCTCTTTGACTTTGGGTAATTATAAATATCAGCAAAACCGACACTACGGCGTCCTTCCGTGAGGTCAAGGGATTGTGCAAATAACGGCGTTGGCCCAAGAAATAGACCATCCCACTTTCTATTTCAAAATACGCAAGTGCATTTCAGAAACGTCTGAAGCTTCGTGCCAAATTATTTACCTTGTATGCCTAGTTACCACTGCACTTTGAACTCGCATAAGTTATTTTGGCAACCACCACAGGCATGCTTAGACTTATTTTGAGTAGAGTTATAAGCCACTGGTTTAATAGTTAACTAGACTTTTAGGTCATTTATCAGTTACAGAATTAGTTTAAAACAATAACTGAATGAAATAATGCAGAATTAATCAATCGCATGCAAGCCTTTCTAAAGTTTATGCAGGGCGAACATGAAAAAATTGAGTGAACTTGGACCTGTCATTAATGTGAGTAGAAAAACAAAGTTTAGTCAGGCGATTATTTGCGGGAAGAACATCTCTAATGTGTGTAAAAAGACGTCAACTCCAATGCTTACCAAAATCACCCATCGAGCGGTTGGAGTTGGGAAGAAATAGCAGCGATAAAATGACATCCATACACATCACTTTCATGTGTATCTCATGCCCTTTGTATTAATATATCTTCGAACGCTTCCGCACGACTACTGCAAACGTTAAGAGTACAGAGTTCAGATGTATGTAAAGCACACCTGACAAAAGAATAAAAATTATCCATAGATTTTGTGCAGTGAAATAATAATAAGCATTAGCATCAAACAAAGTTCTCATGGATGTTAGTTTGCCATAATGCAAAGCTGGAACTAAGTTTGGTCAGAGAATTTCATCAAACATGTATGACGAGATTTGCGGAAAAATAAGACCCATGGGAGCATGCGAGAAAAGCCACCCTCTCCGAGACGTGTTGCCATCTCCAGTAGCTGTGGTGGGAGGAAGTGGCTAAGTCATTTGCAATGACTACAATAGAGGGGAATTAGTTAGACACAAGTGCTAAGCATTGACCCCAGTAGGGTAACAGAAAACACAGATGGAGGCAATGAGTCACATTGGTACGGTTGGTCCGTATTAATTACACTTGCCACACCTAGGCTCGCTTGAAATGTTAAAGCGGACGTTAGTGGCATGCCACGATGATAGCAGCAAAACCGTGTTCCGACGTGCAGACATGCGCGCTGTCCGTGCATCATCATCACCACATTTATAGGCCAAACATAAACACCAACTTTTCATCTCAAACTACTAATATCAACATCATGATAAGCTGAATCGACATTGCGCCAAAATTAAAATTGTTACCTTTAAGTTGCGCTGCTCAGCTGATAAACCATGACTTCTGGCATGGGAAATTTTGTCGCGTTTGCTTGTCCAATACAACACAGTGAGTTGAGCACAAGGTGCTCCACAGAAGCTTACAATAAAAAGTCGCAGAGAGCATCTTTCACAGTAGCAACTTAACCTACATCGGTGGACATGCGATTACTGGTTAATCAACTAAGCAAAAAGTTACACTTTGAGGGATGGCTCAATTAGAACTTGATTCACTTTGAGCCCTTTGCTTTACAGAGTGACACTTATTTCAAAATCACAATTCCGTCGTGTGTAGTAAAGAGCGGGTGAAGGTTAATACCCAGCCGACTGATTGAGACGCTAAATGGTAGCGAACTTATATTTTTATCACGAGAACGTCACACATCAAAATATTTCCGATTAGCATTTCCCCATATTGTTAGTAATTCCACAAACACTACTGCACGATTGGACAACGGAGGTGAAATGGTGGCAATGCGTCGGACAGAGCAGAATAGGAGGAGTCACTTGGTGTACTCCTCCTAAAGTTATTGCTGGTATTTCCTGCATGGTATTCACATGCAACGTAGCCGTACATCATCCTTAGTTAAAATGCAGTAATAAACTAAGGTATTATCAGACTGATTACAAACACGGAAACAGCCTTGGATTCATCTCCCGTCCTTGCCAGGAGATTTTCTGCTGATCTTCACTTTTCCATACGATGAATTGGTATGGATCAGTCCAGTGTAGTTAGTGTTCCCTTGGGATGGCAACTAGTCGCTTGAACGTTGATGCATGCAAGCATGCCAAAAGCACAGAGTGCCTGTGAGCATGAAAGACTTTTATAAAAACCGACGCTGCCATTATTTCTCCTAAATGGCAAGTTCGTTTACACCGGGAGGCCGGTTTTGAAGGCAATTTTTTCTGTTTAAAGTGTGACATCATGAAAATTCCAATGAAGAGAAAGTTTTATTTGCATTAAAATGCAGACACCTGTTCAAAATCAAATTTGTTAATTGATACAAAAATAAGCACTGAAAAAGATAGAAGGGAAAAGGGAATCAGTGCTAGCACCTCCAAAGCTCGCTCATGCATGCGGAATTATATTCCAACGCAATGTCTTAATTACACTTGGTAAAAAAGTGGTCCAAATACAATTTTTTGGAAGTACACTAAGCGTTGAGGAAAAACTTTGCCTTAGGTTATCTATAGAACTGGAATGTATTTATTAAGACCTTGGGTGCAAGCAGATGGGAAGTGAAAAGTATGTCAAGGTTCGAGCATATTCGGTCTTAACTGGTCATAAATAAGCACCTTTTTTCTCTTCAGCTTACAATAAGGAAATGTGTTTATTAATGCGATATCACACCGATGAGCATCGTAACGCGGAAGAGTTGGCAGACCCTCGAACCCACAACAGTAGGCTTGTACTGAGCACAAGTTCAAGTTGCCCTTCAATGCCTAATTGGTAGCTGTTAGCATATGTACTTACTAACCATTTCAATTAAAAAGAAATGTGTTTGTCTCTTCTTCCAGAGGTGGGTAGATAACGTCGGACATTCGACGCTGATGCTTCTTTTCAACTTCAACGTCTTAGCAACAGATTGACCACTGACGATTCGCTCAGGCACCCGTTTGCATCAAGCATTCGAATTGTTTGTGAAAGAACTGGAATAATCGACGAGGAAAAGCGATCGCAACTTTTCTCTGTTTCTTATTTGCAAAGGCGTGTGCATGGCTAGGCTGCCATGCTGAAGCACTGTGCCACAATGCGAGCTGATGGTAAACCTCTCAAGCGCGATTAACTTTGCACAAAATGGACAACAAATCTGCTGTCTAAATTAATTAACTACGATGTAATAGTGAAATCTCAAGAGCTACTAGTCTAAGCACTTTATTGCTAGTTTTGAAATAGCCATTTGTTTATAGCAGCGAAAGAGACTTAGCATTTTTTAATTCCAAAGTAGATTTATCATTCAAATGACAGCTGCAGACTCGTAGGTGGGAAGTGACTGATCGGTTGGTACGACTTTAGAATCCGAAAGATTTCGACACTACATCATGACAGCACAACCATCCGACCTTGAAGGTGCATTAAAAAACGGTCAATCACCATTTCTCACCACAAAATATGATGGCCTTTTAGCGCTGAAATCAAGCAGGCCGAAGGCGCCTGTAGCGTCCCGAGGCTCCCTTGGAGGCAAAAGAAGGCAGAACACTAGAGTAGAATATATACATTCAGCAGACAGAGGAAAATGAGCTGCTGGCATGTCCCGGAGGCCAGCCTACGCAGCTAGGGCAATATAGTCACCTCTGTGACCCTGATCGAAACCAACAGCCAAAACAAATAAAGCATAACAGCGCTATTGCCTTCTTAAAAACAAGACACGAAGCGTCTTTTTCGCTTTCTTTTAGCCAGAGTAATAGGCATGAGTTGCCGATGGTACAGGCCTGACATTTAACAGATCGTTTAGAACATGGGTAGTTTTGTATGCTACTTTTACACTTTCATGAACTAATGGCGCTAGTTGACATCTAAATTTCACTTTTGATCTCGTAATGGTGTTTCCACCATTGATCTTGCCCGGACAAAATTTGATTTTTTGCTGACACAAGCACCAATATGCGCATGTGGAACAATTTTATCCTAACTTCCATGATTTTGAGTCTACACATCAAATGAAGTCATGGATTTGAAGCTGCAGTAAAACGCACCACATTCGATCACGTGACCCATTCCATAAACGGCGTGCCAGCGAGAAAGTGAGCTGTGACTTGCTCAAACTGATGCCGCACACCTCTTTTATCTTATTTTAATGTATCCTCTGCGAGATTAAAATATGTATTTACATGCATGCGATCAATTTGCATACCCTTCCTCCATTGCAAACGGGGTTAGGTGATGATCTCAAGTCAATTCCTTTTACTTCTCAAGTAAAATCGAATTGCGAATCCGAAGAAGGAAAGAAATCAAACAAAGACAAAACTTATTGTCGATCGGGATTTCTTTTGATAATGCAACTGCTATCATAATCAAAAGTGGGCAATGCTTTACTCGAATTAGACAACATCCTTGAGCGATTGTTGCAATTCATCTGGTGAATGGCTCAATGCACTAGCCATATTTAAGCATATGAAGCCTTTTAAGACACGCCATTCTGTGAATTCGACCTTTCGAAAAGCAAGTATCATTAATTATCCCGTTAACTACCATGATTCCACTAATTGGGACATTCGAGTTCCGAAACGAGCACTTTTTTGTCTTCAGCGCTGATGGTGGTGCAGTGTCACTACTGGAACCCAGATTTCAGTGAATCCATGAGACCGATTTAAGTCACGCCAAAACACGTCTACAACCCTCCTCATCATACATTGGATTTCTTCCAGCTTGATATTATCCATTGTTGGATGAAACAGTAAACCCTTAGAGTTCACAAGTAGTTTTCAGACTAAATTTCTTGGGAAAATTAGAGTGATTATTCACCATTCAGGCAGAGCGTAGAAGCGACTGTAGTGCTCATTCTCCACTAGAATAGGACTCTCAAGGGTGGTTGACTAAGTGACGATGAAGAACACTTAATGCATTGTATCTGACGCAGTGAGTCCATTAACAATCTCCTTGACTGTGTCAGATTAAATTTGCATTGATTATGAGGATGGTGCAATTAATTCTCTCAAACAGGCTTATTTCATAGTAATTTAAGAAATTTTGTTCTCATTATCGCCACGCGTTTGCTTCAGTGCTGGCGATACCATCGCACTTATTGCACAGCCAATGGCAAAGTGTTTTGTCTCTCTCCTAAGAGTTCACAAGTGATGGGGAAGGTAAATGCCATTCGCAGTGTCGATACGTTGAAATAGACTAGGATAAACTGAAAGACAAGTTTGTCTTTTGTATTGTAGGTGGCCATCTTCATTTGTTCAATTAAGTTAGCTCACTATCTGGGAAGTAAGAAATTAACTAAAATTAGGTGTAATATTGAGAAAAAATTGTCTCTGACAAAGGATGACAAAGGTATTGCAAACAATCGCTGTGTGGCTGCGGAGACTTCAAAGTTGTCTACAGCGAATTTTCTTGGTTCAATAAAGTAGTGCTTCAGTGTTTGTGCAGGTGAATGTTGAGCCACATACGAGGCGAACAAAAGTGGTAAGAGATGGTGACAAGCTTGCTCTGAATTGTACAAGCGTCCCTGCTTTTATAGTGCGTTATATGCCTTCCGAAATACCATTGAGACATTTCTGGCTGGTAGAACGCAGTTTTGGTGTTTGCCTTTTTTCGGCACTGGTTCTTCCAGCAAACGTGCCTACGAGTGACTCCTGCCTGATAAGGTAAAGTCTACAAAGTGCAACAGGTACAGGACTTGTTGATAAATTTTGATTATCTGATCGAGTTTTTTGATCTGCTTACTCAACTTTTCAACGATAGCATTTCAACTGTATGAATTTAACAAAAGTGTGTTGTAGCTGACGATAACAAGAGTAAGGAGGGCCCTATAACACAGTATAGCAATTCACTAAGTAAATGGCAATCTGCTTTACACTCGACTCCAAAATCTCATTAGGCAGGTTAAAGTGCAGTTTGCCAATTCGAGCAATACGATTTCCTGATCCCTTACTCTTCACCTTGGCTAGTGTATAGTATTTGCCATAAAATAGGAATTTAAGATGCATTCTACATTTCACCCAATGCAAAGTAAAGAGGGAATAATTCCTCCCTTTATTAGTATGCAAGGCCCATTGTTTACGTGATGCTCATTAGCTGGCATTCAGACAGTAGGTTAATGAATTTTTCATTGTCAGTCGTGGCAACAAAATATCCAGCCATCCGTTCTTGCATCATGCCTTGCTTAAGCCTAATTCAATGCCTTAAAATCGATTTGCTGCAACCAACTGAGAATTGCCAGTCCCAACAAATCGAGTCCACGTGACCCCGGAGGCGGGCCTGAAGGCTGGTGCCCCCGGGGGAGGTACATGCGAAAACAGGGGTGTCTGATAGCAAATCACCGTAACTACTGTTACCTTTTTAATCTAACACGTTGACCTTCATTTTTTCAATGCTTTGGTGAGGTAGTAGACTCACGAACAGAATCCACTCCAATTATTTATTCGTGCGTTGGTAGTTTTAAATCATGTGATTAGATACCTGTTGGATTTTCAAGATTTTTTTCACATATTTAGCCATCTTTTGTTGTTCCTTTAAAACCCTAACATACGAAATTTAGTTTGAATAAGTAATGGATAAAACACCAACAGACAACATGGGTGCTGAGTAATTTGCAAACTTGACATCAGGAATAATTCAGCTACCTGCAGATGTTGGTTCCCATTGCGAAGAGCAAATCTTTTGTCCCAGAAGGACTTACAATTTATTTTACACTTTGGGCAAATAAGACCTTGGAGGTGAAAATGTAAAATTGCAAAAAGTACGGACCCTACACATCTTACTTTTTAGGCTTTTCAGAAATCACACTTTAGATTCTCGACCTCCTGGTTCTTTTATGCCCATTATGTTTGGCCGAGCAGTCACTTCTGACGAAAATGTGAAATAGGCAAATTAAATCGTGAATATCCGATGCCATGTGCTCGGACTTTTGCAAAATGAGTTAGTCCTGTGATGTCATGCGCAACCAAAACTTGCTGGCCACTGTCAATGACACCAAAGAGGAGGACAAATAATACAGACTATTTCGCAATTAAGGACATTTCCAGGGTAACTAGGCTTCCTTTACAGTGCAGAACTTCATAATTGACCGATGTATTGCCATCCAAACAAAGTCTTGAAAATGGAGGATCAGTGGGCAGAGAAAGTGCTTAAGCAGCTTAATGAAGATCTAACTGACAAGAAATTTTACTTCGTACAGCTTATTTATGACAAATAAAGGGGCTGACCACGCAGGTTTTACATGGACCATAAACCAGGATAACAGGATCTTAAAAACTATCTAAACTGAAGTTGACATGATCACGCGATTGAATATTACTAAATTTAAAGTACTCTCGTTGCCGACTTGCTGGATTTTTCGAACCATCAGAATTGTTCTTGCAAAATGTCAAGTGAGTTATGTCGATTACGTTAGTTTTGATACTGTAAATCAGATAATTATGAATTAAGTTTTTGCACAATAGCCGCGGGAAAACTAACTAAACACACACGTAATGAAAGCATTTTATGTCTTGGTATTACCCATAGATTTAAATTATAGCCTTGGGTCAGTAACAGTAGTGTACTATGCTTGCTTTTAACTGCCGAGTTCGACTATGGGCACTTGGTCGGCCACTTTGTACCTTGCCGAGTGGACTGGCCTCTGGGCTATACCAGTAACCTTATTCTCCTTAAGTATTATGTCGCCTTTCGTCTTCAGGGAAGTTTCGAGGCGCCACAACAGTTTGTGAGGCTGTCGATTGGCTGCTGTGAAGGGATAGAGCATCCCGTGTGCTCACAATTAAAATGACGCATTTGAATAGGTGGTGGCGGCAACTTTATCTTCAAGAGCTCTCGTTTTTAACGGCAAAGCAAATGCAAATTGATTTTTAATAAAATGCTGCAGTGCACAGCCCTTCAATCGCCGTAGTTTCGATTCCTACCGAACTGGTATGACAATCTGCTCACGTCATTTTCTCCAAAGCCCACTGAATCCTCTGTACATTTATAGTATATTTTATCCACAACTGTAACACTTTGTTTGTCCTGACTACCGGTTTCGGTTTCAGGCACTTGGGTGGCCATACTGCCCTAGCCGCATGGGCTGGCCTCCGGGTCATGCTAACAGCTCCATTCCCTCTGTTTATTGAACATATATTCTGCCATGGTATTATGCTTTCTTTGGTCTTCAAGGAAGTCTCGGGATGCTACAGGGTGGTACCCTCAGGAAGAAGTAAGGTACCACAGTATAACAATGCATTGATTCGATATTTTAGTTGTTTATGAAACAGGGTGGGTTCCTGAGTTTGTAAATCGCGATTGTTTGATTATGCCTTCTGAATAAGAACCGTTAATTTAACATCACTCTTATTACGGGAGTCATCAACCTCTCCAAAGGAAGAAGTGTATACTGAGCGTACAATTCCTCGATCACTGTGGCTTCTCCATTAAATTACCAATCGAGAGTGCCTCTACTTAGTAGGTCCGCTTGTTTGGACGAAATGAAAGCCAAGGTGAAAGAGATAAACACCGGAATTATCATATGTCCTCGCTGTAGCGTCCCAAGGCTTCTTTGAAGGCAAAAGAAGGCAGAATACTGGGGTAGAATATATATATTTAACGGGTAGAGGGAAATAAGCTGCTTGAAATATGGTCATCTCTGTGACTCTAGCCAATACCGGTGGTCAAAACAAACAAAGTATCACACCCGCTGTAGCGTCCCAAGGCTCCCTCGAAGGCAAAAAAGGCAGAATGCTAGGGTAGAATATATACATATTCAACGGACAGAGGGAAATAGGCTGCTGGCATGGCTAGGGCAGTACAAACACCTCCGTCATCTTGATCGATATCGGTAGTTCCAACAAACAAAGTACTACATTGCCCCTCTCCTCTTTCGAGCGTCGTCCCCGACGCGTCCCTTGGCACACCTCCCGCGTCAGCCATCACAACACACTCAGTGTTGCAAAAAGCACCCACGAGCTAACCATGCCAGTCGCCGACATTCGACGCGATTGAGGCGATGCTTGACACCAACGTCAGTGATCCCTCTTCACAGTGCATTGCACTTCGAGTTTCATTTGGCTTGGAAACAAAATTCAGAATAAGTGGTTCTGTCGACCATCAGTATGTCCGTAGGGGGACGTTAGTACGCCGATCTCCTTAAGCAAGTATAATAGGGGTAATCTTCAAAACGAAGCCTTCCAGGTGGTCCGTGGCTAGTGTCGCTTCAGTTGTTGATAGCTATTTTGTAGAACACGGAGAAGGGGTAGATGCAGGAGGCGGACGTCGTTCGTGACCCATCCGTAGCACATGCACTTCTTTCGCACCGCTGCAACATGCCGCAGGCGGTAGAGATCGAGATAATAGCCCTATAGAGTCGGATCCGCTTTCTGCTGCCACCAATGTAGCGTCCTGAGGCTCCCTTAAGGCAAAAGAAGGCAGAATGCTAGGGTAGAATATATATATTCAACGGAGAGAGGGAAATAGACTGCTGGCATGGCCCGGAGGCAAGCCAACGCAACTAGGGCAGTAAGGCCACTTCTGTGACCTTCACCGAAACCGGTAGTTCAAACAAACGAAGTACTTCCTAGCCTTCATGTGCACGAGCAAATGTTGGTTTACTAAGATCCAGGACAGACTTCCAGGTTGAACCAGCGATCAAACGATGCTAAAGCATAATAAAAGTGCAACGCAGACTAGAGTTACACGTCGAAAGCGTCCGTGATTCACCAACTGTTGGGCAGGTAAATCGAGTTATGGGTCTGTGTTAATTTGAAAGAAACAAGCAAAACCATAAGCTTGGATTTGATAGCTAAAAATTGACTTATAAAAACTAACAACTTTATTTTAGATTTAGAGATTTGCATAATTTTTAACAAATGTTAGAGCGTTGGGCCAGCAGGATTTGTTTAAATGGCTATATTTTGACCGCTTTACCTAAGATCTTGGGGTTTTCCTGTTTGATCGCTGAGTCATATGGATCGGGCGCAATATGAAATCTTACAAGATGAGGAAGTGCCATACAGTGCGGAAGATCTTGAACGCCTTCCACTGGTACCTCTTCAGTTAGATTCGACGCACAATTTGGATTTATTCTTTTCCCAAATTTATGAGTATCACCAATTTGGTGGGTTTGCTGTAAGTCACTGACGGCACCCCTTACTTACTTACCCATTTTCACGTTATATTGTAGGGGGCAGCTTGTTTGATTACAGTTTTGTTGGTTCTGGGGATTTGGAACGTGTTTTTACCGCTAATTCCGTTTACAAATGCTGGGACTTTAACTGCCTGTCATCCTATCTTCTACTCATAGATCTGCCTGATTATGCTTTTAGCGCCTTACCCGATTATGAGTCTCTAACCCACTCGTACCACACAATTGTCGTTCGCCGTTCCTTTTATATTATGTATTTTGGACTACTTAATTTGAGACGTCATTAGTCTACTTTCGTTTTAAATCGGCAACTATGCTTATTCGGATACAAGATGCGACGTTTATGTGCAAGTTAGCACTTACAATTGAATAGATCTTATCCAACTATGCCACTCGTCTATACTTTACATCAATAGCCTAAAAATTGGTTTGAAACCCGAAGCTCTTATTATAAACGCGAACCTTCTCCTTGTACAGGTCTCGTTTGGGTACGGTATTTCCATGGGAGAGAAAAGCGTAAAGTAGCTCTCACTGCTTGAGTGATTTACTGCCCTTGGTATTTATTGCTACTTCTCATTTTAGGTGATAACGACCAACTACGTACTTTCCGCGTTGAAGTTTGTGTCCCTCTTTTTCTGCTGTATGGAGCTGGTGGCGTGTATAGAGTGGGGCAAAGTACTGGACCCCAGGACGACCATCAACACGTGGGATGACATTGCGGTTCCACCTGCGGTGTGTTGGGCCTCGTTGCCACCCTTCGCTGCGCTCTGCCTCTTTCTAGCCATCCTGGTTTTCGTCTATCATCTAGTAAGTCCTTCCCCTTTCCTTTGTCGTTTGTGCTTATTGCGATTCGTGTTACTTTCTCATGCATCTTTGCCCAAAGCATAGTAACTGTTAATGCTTTTAAAGAAATACTTTTGGTGGAGTTTTATTCCTATCATTGTTTGAGATGAATTACACTTAAGGAGCAATGGATAAGACGGATTCCCTGTATCAGGCGTATTTATGTTGCATTAAGTTGGCAATGTTAAAACTTTGAGTTTGGTGTTGCTACGTGGGCTCACACAAATGTCTGAGACGGGGTATTTAGTCTATAGTGGAGAGGACCGTCCTCAAGCCACTTAATATTTGTGTGACCACTACAGTGAATTGGCTGCCTGCTGGAATAGGGCAGGCAGTACCTTTTTCGACACAATTTTATTCCCTAAAACTTTTGAACGTGCGACGCCATCACTTTGTCCTTTTAACTTGTTTTTGCCTATTTTTTCTTGTAGTTAGTACATTTTTGTGGGTAGAATTGTCGACTTATGAAATTTGACGTATTTTTTAGTCATGAAATAAAAAGGAATTTGTAGAACTATCTATTCTTCATGGTGGATGAGCCATAAAATGCTCTCTGATCCACTATAAGGGCATGGTGTAAGTATTAAGTCAAATTGAAGAGTGGGTTTTTATTTTACAGGAATATGGTTTTAATGGTAAAATTCACGAACCCTCTCGTACATTTAGTGAACAAAAACTGTTCTCGTCACTCCTTATGTGTATTTCAACGCGTTTTTTATTCATAGTTGTTCTAGATTAAAGTTATTTGCACTGGAATGCCCGTGCTCGGATGAAATGGCTGTAAATGATTGTGAAATTTTTAGATTCGCTCAGTCATAGCGCTGGCCCAGATGTGGGGCGTCCGTCGCTTCTGTACTATAGCTCTCGACATGCCCACAAGTGACTCTGAGCTGAATGACTTGACCTGGAGTGAGGTCCTGCGGCGTCTCCTTTCCGTACAAGCACAAATGCCCATTTGCCATACTAAGGTCTTGGACGAACTCGATGTTTACAATCGCATTCTCCGCCAGACCAACTATCTCATTGGTATGGTCAACCGCGAGGTTATTCCCTTTCGGTTCCATCTGCCTCTGGTCTCCAGCCCCTATATCTACTTACCACACTACTATCTCCTCAATCTCAAATTCCTTCTCTTTTTGGGACCCAGGTCTCCCTTCGCGTCCTACTCACAGCTGCGTCCCGAGTATAAGTTCCTCACAAGACGGCTCGAACTTGCTGCTGAGATGGCCAAACACTCCCGCATCATTGGCCTCATTGGCCTCCTTCTAAGTCCCCTTGTCTTCCTTATTCAGATCATCCTATTCCTCTTTTCTAACGCCCAGCGATTGCGTTACGAACCAGCACAACTTTTCTATCGAAGCTGGTCCAATTACGCTCGTTTATATCTACGTCATTTCAACGAACTCCCGCATGAATTTGATACGCGCTTAAATCAAGCCTACAAACCGGCAACAGAGTACTTGGATTGTTTCCAATCCCGCTTCTTGAGCGTTGTGGCCTCACACTTGGCCTTTACTCTTGGTGGTCTCTCGATCCTCCTATTCGTGATCGGTCTTTTTAGGGAGGATTTGATTCACCTCACCGGTTATTTGGCCGCCATGGCAGTTGGTGGTCTGATCGCTAACATATGCGTCAACCTCACTCCCACAGAGGATGCTGTCCACTTTCCCCGAGCCTCACTTCTCGCCACTCTAGCGAAGATCCACTACATGCCCGATAGTTGGAAGGATAACCCCCACGCGCACAAAGTACGCTCCGAATTTTCGCAACTTTTTCAATTCCGAGTGGTTGGTGCAGTTGAGGAAATCCTCTCCCCCGTCCTTGTACCTCTAATTATGCTCTTCTATGTGCCCCGTCGGGGTCTAGACATCGTGGACTTTATGAGAAATTTCACCACAGAATTAGATGGGGTTGGTGATGTTTGCAGTTTTGCACAACTGGACATACCACGGCATGGTGATCCTGAGTGGTGCCCCACTGTTGGCACAGCCCCTTCATCGCCTTCTTCTGGAGATGGAGGCTCTGATGACAGTATTGGTGTCCGGAATCTGCCTGCAGTTGGTGGAAAAACTGAATTAAGTCTGATGCATTTCCACCACACCAATCCAACCTGGTGCCTTCCACCTAATAGTAAAGCTTTCCTCAATGCTGTCAGGAAACAGGCCTTCAACGATCTGCAGCGACACCAACGAGTGCAAGCTGATTTCATTAGGGGTATGACCGCATCCACTTCCGTCCTTTTTGCATCACTCTACGCTGAGCAAGATCTCAAAACAACTACCACAATGTCTGCACAGCAAAAGCCTAATCAAGTCTATTCATCTGACTTTTCGGTTCATGCTAAAAATGTAGCCCATATGCCGACTGCTATGGAACAGCCCTCCTTCGGCGTGACAGGCGCACTAGTGGAGTCAGTGGTTAAGGGTAATATACAGACACCAAACACTGAGACTGGGACACCGGCTGAAGTCTCGTCTCCGACCTTGACGCAGCAGACGGAAAGACAGAGTGCAGCATCTAAGTCTGCTGCATTGCTATTTGCTCCTATTCCAATACCGTTCCTTGGGATGGCCGCCTCGGGCCTCTACTACAATCAACAAGCCCTCTATCAACCCTACATGTCACAAATGGAAGAAAAAACCACGATGAACATCAGCTATATGAGCCCCGGTGTCGGTGGTAGCATGTCTTACGGAGAATTCACTGCAGACATGGACATCAGCTCGTTGTACATTCACGATCTTCATCAAAGACGGCGAAACGCACACAGACTGTCTCAAACATCGTCGACCCTACTCCCGTATGTAGCTTCCAACCTGCGCCAACGCTCCTTTACAAGTGATGGCTTACAGGAGGAGCTGCGCTACCAACAGCCGGCTCATCGTTACCTGGGTGCAGCTGGGCGGGGCCGCGGGCTAGTGCACGGAGTCTCAGTGCCGGCAAGCCTGCGCTCGGCCCGTCAGTTCGAGGGCGTGGTAGAGGAAGAGGCGGATGCTGACGTCGAGGAGGAAAACACTCTCACCACGTCGACCTCCCAGCAGCAGCAGCAGAAGCAGACAACTTCAGCCTCCTCCTCCACTGTAACCACCGCCGTTTCACCCCACATTCTGGGCGATGATGTGCAAAAGTGGCCCGACCTTCCACCACCCACCTGCTAGGTACCTGCATCTCCCCTGCTCGTGATTACTGATACTTTTCCTTCCATCTCTGACATCTCATGGGGGACGTTTTATATACTTTGGATGCTCTTTTCATGAACAAACGCATGCGACACATCACTTCACAAACGTCATGTACTTCATCCGAACGACCGTCACTGTGACTGTCAGATTTTTAGCCGTTGGTTATTCGAGACGCAATTAAACCGCACTTGTCACCAATACTTTTTTTTCATATAGTTACAAAGTGTGACCTGGATCTCCTCACTTTTGGTTTACTTAATTCGTGGTGTTTGTTCGTGTGCGCTTTCGTCGGGATGTTTTTTGTATTGCAAGGTTCTTCGTAATGATCCGCTCTAGAGCCTTGTGGTGCAACCTCAATGTTCAGTGCAAGGATCACTTTGTAGAGAAACTTCTGGGAGACCCTGCCTTCAGTTATCAAAATATCTGCAGCAGTTCAATACGATCCATAAGGAAGTAACGGCTGTTCACTGGTGTTTATTTTCATTCAAGTGTTTAATTTCTATTTTAATGTGCCTCAGATGGTTTCCCATCACAAATTAAGATCAGCGAAATACTTCTCCCCATGCTACCTATTTGAATATACCATACGGGCCAGTTCAAAGGACTCATCTGAATGAGTATGAAAGGTTTGTTTGGTGCTTTTGCGGGGCCAAAATAACACCGCAAATAAGCGTCAGGATAACAAAAAATAAGTATATGGCAAAAGTAGCTAAAATGCAAATTAATTTAGCTCACGGTCGATTCAAAATCTTCTTCGTAGTTGCCATAGTTCTTAATCACAGAGACGGTTGTATCGCTTACAGGTAAGGTCTTAGGTTGGAGGGTCTCACTATTCGTTGAGATCGCGACATCAGGAGTACTGATGTCTGGGACTGAAGTATCTGTGAACGAGGAGACCAGGTCAAGTGAGTGTGGCTTTTGATGGAGTTCTACAGGTTTAGGCGATGAGAGGCCTTCAGATGTGACGGGCGGCGTGACAGAACGATCGTTCTGAGTGCTTTGCAGTCTACTCGACTCTCGAGGAAAGACACACATTTCTTGACCGTCACTTATGGGTACACGGTTGCATTTGCTTTGTGGTCCAAGTGAAGTTTCTTTCGAACTACTTTCTGACTCTGGGACGATATCATAACGCTTTCGATGTTTGCTGCAGAATGATTCCTCATCAGCCGTTATCGAGGCTAGGACAGAACTACTACTCATGCACAAACCTTCTCTGAGTTCAAGATGTTTCCTCGAATTCGAGGAGGTATGAATAGAATTGCTCCTGGCTGAAGTGTCAGGTGGTGTTCCGCACTCGACAGGAATCGAAGTCTTTGCGTTTGATGAAGTGCTTGCGAGCGTATCAGCGTGAATCAACTGTGGTGGGCAGACTGTGGACTCAGTCGTTTGAACTCGAACGTCTTTTAGTGTACTTAAGTTTTCGATGTTTGTTTGCAGGGGACCTCCAGAGGAACAATGCATGGTAACGTTTTCCTCAATCACCCCTTCATCGTATATGCATTGATCCAGAGACGACGCTGCATCGAAACTACTATCTCGAGCACATTCATTTTCCGTTACATAGCCATAAGGACTTGCATTTAGACATGTGCCTTCTAATGCACTCTCAACTGCGAGTGCGGGAAAACTACCTTCGAAAAATCGCTCACTACCATCTTTGCGAGTTTTCGACCGGTTTGGCTCAGCTTTACTAGTCGAGAACGATACTGTGGATACCTCTTCGATAGGACTGAGTGCATTTTGAGGCTGACAGACAGGTAATTGAAGGACTGACGTGCGAGTCTCCTGTGTTACAACGCGATCCTCCTCCAAAGGCTGCGTGCATTGGACTCTTGCCGGTTTGGTCGTGGAATAACCTCCATCTTTTTGAGTGGGTTCTTCCCTCCCCTCCGGTTCTTGATTCGAAAAACATTTCCCAGAGATCACCTCCTGTTGATTCAGTTCAACAGGCGCCTCAGAGGGGAGAGGCATGAGCAGACGCTGCAAACTGGAGGTCTGTCGAAGTTGTGGCGACTCTGCAAGGCCATTAAAACTCTCCCACGGTGAAGAGGAAGAGGTGACTAATTCGTGACGGAAGAGTCCATCAATAACATCGTTGGAGAAGCAGTCAATGAGATTGGCGATCGCTTCCACACAGGAGTCTACGATCTCCTCAGCCAGCCAGTCGCAGAGGCGCGAAAGAAAAGTAGTGTTGGATGGAAGTTCACGTCGTCGCCAGCGCTCCTCGTGCGCAGCCTCAGTGGTTCCGCTATCCGTTAGTAACCGTCGATACTGCTCGACCGGTAATCGAAGCGTCTGATAGGTTGAAGTTATCAAATGTTTTTCTGTTAGTGTGGTTTTCACTTATAAATAATTTATTTGACGTCGTTATGTGGGGTTTGTAGAATAAAAAGTGGTAAATTAAGAAGAGTGCGACTCTGCAGGCCGCAAACAGGGTTCCCATACATTATGAAGTCTTTTTAAGCTTCTCAGCAGTGCTTTACAAAACAGACCTATTAGACGAAAGGTCGGAATTTTCATTCAAAGGCACTATGATGTGTAAGCAAACTAACCTTTGGAACACTTACTGCCCTTGAGAAGCGCTTGGAATGATGTACTTTTGGAGAATCGTGACGATTTCGTTCAACCTCTGTGGTTCTTAGAGTTTGATTTTGGTAGGACACTTGTTGCTTGGAGTGATTTCTTATGAAGTTTTCAATAGAATCGCTGAGAATAAAAAAGTTTACATTCTTTCCCGAACGGACTTACGTTGATGTAGACAAGGAATCCGAAAGCGAATCGTAGAGACGACCACGTGAGGGAGATATGCAGATTCCTTTAGCTTCACTTGGGTCACGGATTTTCAATGACTTTCCCCATTTTTTCAGGAAGGCTACCAGTTCAGGCGAACACTTTTGCTGATGCCGGAAATCTTTTTGTGGTCGAAAGTCGAGAACGGTGTCCACACTCGGTGATTCAGCTGAAGAAAAAACTGCAGAAATTTAAAGGAGCGTAGAAACGAAAATGTCCCCTTCCAAATTCTTTTTCATTTTAAATCGTAATAGTGCTTCCAAAGTTTTTAACTCAACGAATTGTGTTAACATATTCGAAAGTTAGAATGTCAAGTACACGAACCCCGGACTGATTTGTACGACTGAGGCAAATGTGATCCTTGCAAATCTTCAAACCGCCCCTCGAAGCTGCTACCTAGTGCGAGACGTTTCAGGTACGAAGAGAGAAGATTTGTGTCATGAGTTCTAGGCCTTGCAGGGTGATAAGAGGCCTAAATAAAAAATCAAGTTAATGGAATCCAAAATGAGCCCCCCTGTGGTTATCATACCCCGGGGTAAGCGCTGACTGTTTCACTGGCCCAACGTTCCAACGCAGACCGTTTCTCCTTCTGAACTCCTTTATCACCGAGGATTCGAATGCGGGGCTTTAAAACTCCACTGGGTGCAACGGTTCTCCTCGGAGGATGGTAACGTACAGACATCCTGCTTCCATTGGATGGCATGTGCAAATCAACCCCAGCTCTTTGCGCTGATATTTCAGAATCCAAATTTAGCAGAGCAGCCTTTGACTTATTTATGAGCTGCCTCAACTGTGATACCTAAGATAAAATAGAAGTCAAATGTATCAATTCACTTTCGCGGCATCCAATCGGCGCTCTAATGGGGCATGGAGAGGTTTGCGCTGAGGATAATTCAAGTTTATGTCCCTAGCTGGTGGCGAATGGATTCTTCGTGGGTGTCGATTTGACACCTCTCTGCGGCTTTTGAGCTTGATTATCGGTTCTACCTCCTAAAATGTTGAGAACCAGTAAGCCTTTTCTTAACAAATATTACTAAAAATAAACAACGTGCACCTCAATAGTTCCCGCGTCTTGATCCTCTGAGTTTTCAGTTGGATACTGAGGAAGGTTGTTGAAGGCAACGTCATGTCGAGCCAGGTATGATGCAAGCTGGAGAAGTTCAGGATTAGAATACTCCACAAACGATTCCCCCATCCGGAAGCCCATATTCTCAGCCATCTTTAATAGTAAAATGCTCATATCCTAGAATATTTATTGCAAAGAAAACCTTGTGAAAGAAAGAAGCTCGGTCGATTTTGATAACATTTATGTACATGATATATTTTTCAAAATAGCGTTTATGTTGGAACCGATTTATGCAAACAAGAAACTGATGGAATGATAACACGATACGACTCCATCAAACGTGAGTGAATCCGTTCCCTTCTGATACAGTAGAGATTATTCAATGATGAAACCAATGATTGAAGCACCTGCTTTTCTGTTTTTGCGTTAAAGCACAATGGGCTTGACGACTTTTCCGAAATCACAGAATAGTTCGACGTTGGGAAGATCGAATATAATGTAGTCTTCATATAGTCAGCTGCGTAATCAAGGCGCCGTTTATACTCTTCTTGTAATACTGAATCGTTTCTGTTAAATGTTGCAATTGTCATAGTCTCTGGATTCGGAGCACAATGCATGAGAATCGATTTAAAGCTTTCAAGACCACCATATGTATTAACCAAATCATCTACATATCGTTCGCCGTCATGTAGAGAAGGTAGACTAGAAGTGGTCCCATGCACATTTCCAGAAGAGAACCTTAGCCACCGGTAGAAAGCAGCAGAATTCCGAATCCATTTGGAGAGAAGGTCAAGAAATTGCTTTACTTTCTTTACGACTGGGGTTTTTGCATATTTGTGAATGTCCAAAATGTAAACTAGCTCTAAGAAAGTAACATTTCGCTGAAATGGCATATTTAATTGCAGAAATCTTTCATCGAAAAAGCAATAGGGCTGATTCATCAATGTTTTGAAGAGTAAATGCAACCCAGTCTCCTTGATTGAAATGGCAGATATAACTCCAGATATACTAAGAAAGCATCCTTTCAGTTTTTTGACCGGTTGACACGATTTATGAAGTTCTGTAACATTTTCTTCAGAGAAACCAACATAGATTTGAGGGAAAAAACGTTCTGGCATGTATGCCATGTTACGGTCTGTTAAACACCAGGTTAGTAACACCAAATTCAAAATCGCGTTAGCCTCATTAATACGACAAATACGTACGGGAGAAAGGCGAGAGACCAAAAACTCATCTATAAAGATTATATACTCAGAATTCTTCTTCTTTACGGGCTCGTTCATTCCGGATTGTAATTGCCCATACTTCACGTAGTGGAGAAACAAGTAAAGCATACACAGAGAATTTTCATACACAGATTCAGAGTTTAAGCTGAATTGTCTTAAGATATCCGCTTTGTACCACGGAAGGCCAACAGAGTAGAATAAATCAACAAGCGCCGATGCAGTATCTTGAACTGACATTGGTACCGTGCCCTACTGTATAAATTCGTGCATTCAGAATTCGAAGATCTGTTTAACCCCCAAAGATTGCATGCATCTTTTCAACATTGATAACAACGGACAAGAAACAACACAAGAGTAGGACAACCGAATTTCTTTAAAAAGCCTCCAAACATTGCTTGCCCAGTAAAATTAAGTAAAACAATTTGGCATTCAGAAATTTATGTGCAAATAAAACTCGTAGCTGTACGCAAATTGTACCAGTAAGGAAGAAATATTATTTTATCCAGGCTTTGTACAGGTTGTGGAAATGAAATGTAAAAGTCACAGCGTAGTTTAAAAGCACCAACAGCTAGGAATTTAGAAAATTCGTGAGTACAATAAATTCCGCCATATCTTTCACTCGATTCGTCCCCTAGAATCAGATGTGTAGTGTCCCGAGGCTCCCTCGAAGGCAAAAGAAGGCAGAATGCTAAAATAAAATATATATTTAACGGACAGAGGGAAATAGGCTGCTGGCATGGCCCGGCGGCCAGCCTACGCAGCTAGGGCAGTACGGCCACCTCTGTGTCCTTGACCGAAACCGGCAGTTCCAACAAACACAGTACTACAGTTGGTCTTCGCAACGTGGTGTCTTAAAATGTCTGACAGATCTCTTCAGACCCTGTAATTTCTACTGCTGCCTTGCCAGGTGCTCTCCAGCTATGCCCATGGCATTCCAATCATTCCATGCATTGATAATAAACTTCCTCCATTGATATCAGAGTAGCGTCCCGAGGCTCCCTTGAGGCAAAGGAAGGCAGAACGCTAAGGTAGAATATGTATAGTCAACAGGCAGAGAAAATGAGCTGCTGGAATTGCCCGGAGGCCAGCCTACGCAGCTAGAGCGATGTGGCCACCTCTGTGATCCTGATCGGAATCTGTAGCTTAAACAAACAAAGTACTACATTCGGTGTTTGTTACGACCTTGGAGAAGGCCTGAGGTGCTGCGCCGGCGGCACTGACAAACGAAGCCAACCCAAAAAACACTTCTTACATGGATCAACTTTGTAGAGACTACACGGAACGCCTGTAGTAGTTATAACACTTCGCTACAAAATTGGCTAAAGGACTTGCGATCCCCAATCGATCAAATAATCCACTCACTTCGCATGAATTGTGGGAGGATGAATTCAAATCTATTGGCGCTAACAAGTAGAGCTACATTTTCAAGGTCTCAAGGATCCCACATAAGGAACCAGTTGCATTGCGTCTTCACTGTCCATTTGAGAAGTGTTCCTGAATCCCAAAACGACTGAGAAGTTAAATGACTGCCAACGCAAGTTTAAAACTTTTCTATTGTGAGATGGATTATCGATTATTTTGAACTCTGGATGCAACATTCTGACTCCCAAAAATGTGGTCTAGATATATCAGCAACAGTTCCTCCTTACAATAGACTCGTGTCGTCAAAATTTTAACCTAAAGTAATCTGTAATAATTGTGGTCTTTCACAGATCGTACAAATCACACTTACCGAAAAAAGCTTTTCAAGGGTTATACCTTAAGTCAAATGTGTTTACTTGCAAAAATTGGCTTTCATAGTAAAGGTGGCCTTGACGTTAACACCAGCGACAGCTATGATGGCGCCTTCCATGTTGCATCAGAAGCATTCTCTAAATAAATAAAAGCTTTTAGGGAATATTGAAATTCGATTGGCCCTCAAATAATGGAGCATAATTTCCAATGCAACAATTAGATGAAAATCCAAAAGTAGATGGGATAAGCTCTTAAAAGAAATTCAAAACTGCTAGAATAGCTAGAATCAGAAATGTTTAGTGGCACTAACTCGTACTGCGTAGCACCGTAGCGTCCCGAGACTTTCTTGAAGGCAAAAGAGGGCATAATATTGGGGCAGAATATATACATTTAGCAACGGAGAGATTGAAGCTGCTGGCACGGCTCGGAGGTCAGCCAACCTGGCTAGGGTAATGTGGCCATCCAGGTGACCGAAACCGGCAGCCAGAACAAACAAAGTACCATAGTCACAATCCTAATCCTATGTTAGATTTTTTTCAGGACGAGTGATTGAATAAAGTTAATTCGATATAGTCTAGTCTTTGTAAAGGGGCCTATTGCCTTTGGAGACTGGAATATTGCACCATTCCGGTAAATGCAAATCGTTGGGAGACATCCCCTGTCCCTTCGCTGTTATGATTGATGCAGGCTGAAACTTGCTAGTTGGAAGATAGAAATAAACGTTTGGCTGCTATTAGGATCCAATTGGGTTGCATTGTTCCCTCAATAAAGATTCAGAATAATTTACGCTTTCCATATCTTTTACACACCGTTCCACTGGCTCCTGTGGATTTCCGGTTGGTGTCCGGTAAGACCGGTTATCCTTTGTGGAGCTTAAAATATTCTCTCGAACTGCATTTGATTTGCTACCACGCCAAAGTTCTCTTATGTTTTGAATTTGCAATGCTTGGGCTGTACGGATAATATTTGGGTCCTTAGAACTGACAAACATGGAAAGTGAATTTAATCTCCAAAAAATCATTTTCCTCGAGGAATTTAATAGTTTGAGTAATCCTTTCAGAAGAAGGGGTTGTAGAATTCTCGCAGCGATAAACAGTGTTAAGAAGAGCTGCTTCAATGTGTAGGCGCCGCATAATATCTTCATAGGGACTGGATTTGCTTTCCCAAATCGCTTTGATTCTGGATTCCCAGCAAAAAGTCTCCAATACCTCACATAAGCTTGTCATTATGAAGTACACATATGCTTGAAATAAACTCAAAAACTATCGATCAAGGCGTTTTGAATTTGTATCGAGCCTCGCCCGCAAAGAAATTCACTCTCGTGCTCGGAAATGCGACGTTTCACTTGCTAACTGGATGAAGCGAGATCACCAAGAAACTCTATGCGGATACAGATTCTACGTATCCGACGACACAAACACCTTGAAACCGTTCCTGAAAGAAGATGACAGAAGGATTGCCTCAATTCAAAAAGCATGTCACTCCCATATATACCTTACACGAGAGACGCGCATTCGTAAAGGTCAGAAAAGGCGAGCCGTCCTGGTGCGTGCTCATAGTAGGAGAGAGTTGGAAATTTGCTTGAAACGGATCGATGACACCTTCCCCAATCTCTATGCGTGTTCTAACCTAAATGACGCCGTAGCAGCTGTTCGTATGGTTCGGTTGAGAAAGTACCACACCAACGAAGACCTCTCATTTAGCCTTCCCTCTACGATGGTGACCTACTATCAACTGTCTTTCAACTTCGATTCAGGCGACATGGCAAGGTACGAGCACTGGCGCAAGACATCCGATGCCCTACTTTTCAAAAAGCTCGGATGTGTTTTGCTGATCGCGACGAAAGACACTCCTGGCGCCGGATTCCTCCGTAGGTACGCTATAATAAGTGGTGAATGCCGCAAAAATGTGGTCACTTCCTACAGCGTACTTCGGGCCACTTTTGCCTATTTACCCGAGTTCGAGGATGGAGGCATTTCATGAACTGATAAAATCAAATTTCTTTTCTGATACCACTTTTCTACTTGGCAGAAAGAGCGAGACAGTTCGGTACGACGAAACGCCCGTCTGCAATAAATTGTCCTCTGATTACACACTTCCGTGTCTGCTTATACATGAATAAACCGATGACCAATTAAAATTCAGGCTTGTTTAAAAAGAGGAATTTACTACATAAAGGTCATGAAAATGGCATTTCAAAAGAGGGTTCCAATAGGTACTTTTTATAATTGTGAGGCAGCGTATCGCGCAAGTGCTCCGGTATTTTGATATAGTGCTGTCGCGTCGAATCATACATTGCATCCCTACCTAGGTAGCCGTATTCTTCAGTGAGATACCCCTCCAAATTAGAGGGAGCCAAAACCTCCAGGCCCTCAAAAGTGACTTTTTTCAGGGGGAAGAAGAACTTGCATGAAAATTTTTTATTCAATGAGTCGTAGACGCCTCCTTTGTGCCAATTAACCCGGAGGTGACGTTGAGGCGAGTCGGGATGCGGTGAGAGTGTGAACAAGTCTACGTGGATGTCGGTGAGATTGTTGTTAAGCTGCTCCACTACGGATGATTTAACTTGCCCCACTTTCTGGGCCGCCTCTCGCAACCCATGGGAAGTGAAGTAGAATTTGGCACGCTTAGAGCCTGACCCCGTATAGGGTCGCTCACAGACGCGCCCCTCGGGACTCATGAAAAGCCAGAAGGTGGAAGAAAAGGAATTTTGGAAGTCCACTTGAATTGTAGCATCGGAGGGAAGCTCATATCGAAGACCTTCAACATTGACCACTCTGACACCGCTCTGATCGCGGAGGCAAAAGTTGGCCAAACGAGAGAGATTGCCCTCGGAGGACAGCTCACTTTGTGGACATTCAAGTGTGGCGAAGTCAGTGTCATAGTCAAAGGCAATCATCCGTCCGCCTTCGCGAAATACGCCCAAAGCCGTCCCACCGTAGACAAAGACCTCCACACCGGCACCCATACAGATACCAAGAAATTGACGCAAAAGTTCCCGGTGAAAAGGTTTTAGGCAGGCTGTCCGACGAATTTTCTTGCATATGTTGCGAGGCGTACAAGAACCCCACATATCAAATGAAATGTGCGTCTTGGCTGTACGAGCTGCCTGCTCCTCATCAAACAGCTCCTGTAGTGGCTGAAATAACTCCTCCTCCATCCTACTTTGGTATAAAAGTAACAGAACATAATTTTATTCGATCCGATGCACCGTCTTTTTAATTTAACTATCCCCATTCCTCTTCGAATGCATGGTTGATATCAAGATTGAAAAAATAATGTTGCTAAAGAAAACAATGCTCGCACCTTCAATGTAATCTCTTCTTTGTCATAAAACCGAACGCTGCCTCAACCAGAATTGAGCGTGTGGGTGAAAATAGTGCCCAATAAACCATGTACTTAGCAAGAATAGCTTCGAGAAGCAGGTCAAATCGAGATGAATCCCCATTAGAAATGCACGTGCAGATACCCAATCACACAAAGAGGAGCACCCAGAGAGTTGAGTGAAATAACTCACGGAAGGCCTATGCGATGTGGTCAGTGAATATCTTCTAGTATATACACGATCGTCCATAGGCATGCATCATAAGTCCTAGACACACCTCGGTGTATCATCGATTGATTTACACCCACATCAAATGAGAAAATCGTGAAAGCTAAGATGATAGAATTGGAAGTATGTTAAATGATGTCAATAAGCTTTGAATAGAATGAACAGAATAAGGGTGACCAATACTCCTCCTGCCCAGCCGCGAAAATGGTTAAAACACTTCGGATATAGAGGTATTCGAAGAAGAAAATGAAGCCTGCATTAATTAAAACAAGCTAGCACTTGAGCCGACAAATACATCGACAAAAAGGACAGTAGCTTCGAAAAATAGCGAAATTAAGTAGAGATGAACACATCCATGGGCATCAAGTTCACTGCTCAGTCCCCGATTCTACCCTTTTTGAATTCATTTTGAAGCCCTTAAATTGCCAATGATACAGTGCTTATGCGTCTGCTAATTAAAAGACTTAACAATTGATGAATTGATGGTGAATAAAACGCAATTGATAAACTCTAAAAGATCTATTGAAAGCAGTCAGGAGTACTGCTCACCCTCTATGCCATTCCTTTAAGCTCCTCTATGGTAAAGTATAGTATAGACTTTGCTTGTTAAGATGAAGAAGCTGATGGGTGCCGTTGCGTTGATTACATCACGTTACAGGGATTTGTAGAAAGCCTGAAGCGCATCTTTTGTAACGGGATATTTCAATGGATGGCGCACCAGTTCGCACGATATCCAGATCATGGAAAATTCTAGACCGCGTCAAACTCGAACACACATATACACACTTGCCAAGCAAGAAGACATTTAACGAGAACACCAAACATATCCTCTTAACTGGAAAAAAGACCTTCAGAATGCTTCGACTCCAGCCTATCAATCAACATTTCTGAAAGATCCATGCATTCTGACAGAGCGGTATGACTCCAGTCTCTACTGGCTTACTGAAAAAGTGATAAGTTTCGAAATGGCAAAAGGGTGACAGTTAAGCACCTTTTAAATGCAGTAAAACGGTTTGGCGCTTGACAAGCCAATAATACTTTTACGCTGTTAGCCTCAGTAAGAAATGAGAGTCTGATACTGGTTTTGGGATTACAAAACCATGTGTGCGCAGTAAAATCTACCGCTTCTCAAACAACAGAACGCATCAAAACGTTCACCATGCTTAAATTTCGACTGGTGCAATAAGTGCAAACCTACACAGCCTTCAGGAGGTACTTGAAGAAAAGCTCGACGTTGACTTAGAGATAAATAAAAATAAGAGGAGGATATCGAAGAATGAGGGCCAGAGATCTACAACGACGCACTAACCAAAACCCACCTCTTTGGCAAGCAAACACGTGCCGCAGGCTAAAAGTGCAGCATGCAAGTAGTTAATGGACTGCGAGCCAATCAAATAGAGGTTTGCGTCTCGCAAAACCGCATTGGCCATTACAGGTGTTTGACTCGACCCGGTGATGCAATGTGGTGTACGCGCATTCTCTGCGTTGATGGCTGGCGCCGCTCAGGGCTGTGGTTGTTTTTTTCGGGTCAAGTTATAGGGAATACCTTAATGAGATTAATTAAAATCGCATTCTATTAAGAGAAAATTGGTCCGAGGGTTGGCAATCCATCGGCCAATCCGTATAATACGCTTGGAGGAGATATAGATAGAGATAGTAAACCGTCTACTTTACTTATGCAGTCTAAAACATACTGAAATTATTTGGTCTCCGTTGACCTCCTGCATAGCGAAAAGGGCAAAACTACTTTTCCACAGTCATGGCTTTTGTTAATGTGGTGAACAGTTCGTAGCGTTCTAAGACCGCCATGAAGTCAAAGGCATCTAAAAAGGCCATTTGTGCCACAGCTGTGGAGCATGAGTCCATTTCTTATCACAATTGGTACTAATGTTTTGGTACTTTGTATCCGTAGCTCAATTACATAAACACCTATTTTATGAGGTTTTGGGCAAAAATCCGTATTCACTTCTGGACCACCGGATGAAGCACTGCATTCCCATATGCTCTAAACGGTGCTTTACTTTGGAAAGTTAAGCAGTGTTTGAAGACTGTACCAGACTGCTAGAGAGTTCTCGACTTCTGAGGAGGTTTCTGCAAATTCCTGACAGTAAATTGTGCCCACTTCTTGTTTAGTTTAAGCTTTGTTTTCCTTTTTAATTTTTACTACTTATGTCCGAGTCATCGTTGGCTTCATTGAGCGACACTCATAGAGTGGTCCCTGCTTCCACTCTGAGTCTAGGAATGGCATCTGCTCCAACTTCATTGCTATTACTATCGCCGCAATGTTTGGTCGAATAATCGCGTGACCCTAAGTCAAGACCTCAAGTTATAGCCTGCACTTTCATTGGACCAAGGGAGGTGGCTTTGTTGGCAAGTGTCACAGTGCTTCATCACCGCTCAGATCCCTGTTGCACACTCAAATACTAGTACAAAAGGCACTAAATGCTTCCCAATCTGGATTCTTTGGTGTTGTAGTATGCTGTAGTCCTGCACGTCAGAGTGCTTAAATTGTAAGCTTGAACGTGGGTGTATTTGCCATATCACATCAAATTCGTTGCTTCAAAGCATATTTCGGACCTTCCGTACTGTGTAATTGCTAGTTTAAAGGCCTATGGAAAATACTTGTGACTAAAAAATGGTCTCAAAAGGAGTTTTAATCGTCGCGCTGCAGGAATTGCTTGAATTTTTTGCCAGTCTTTCACACTTTTCATATTCAACAATTGGACCATGCCATGAACAAATAAAGCCGAAATGCGTTCATTTTGGTATTCTCACATGTACTAGACTTTAATAACAAATAATGCATGCCGCCGTGACGCCATAGCGTCGGGTCTTACCCGTTTCATCCCGTAGAACCTGATCAAAACGGGGTAGCACCTATCGCCCGAACGACCCTTAACAAATACAATTCCACGGGTAAATAATATATCTAGACTTGATTTAATATCAATCAATAGTCTTATGGCTAATTACGTCTTACCAAGCAGAATTTAGAGCAAAATAGGAATCCTGAAAACTGAATTACGTATTTTCTCTGGTTTGTATTTGAAACTGTCAATATGAAAACAATTTTAGATGTTTTGACGTGTTATTTTGACCAGATTAAGAAGAAAAGAATTCGAATGAAAAATGGGAGACGACGTGATCGAACCAAGTGTGAAGAAAACAAAAAGGTTAGAAGGAAGAGGAGATGGAGTATGCAAGGATTAGGTTCATGCGTTCATTGGAAGCATTAACATCTTTGCGCGATTCATAATTATGGGAGAATTCTTTAACAAGATCCCACAAATCTAGGATGTATTGGTCATTACAAATGTCAGTCTTGGGCACATCGGAGTGGATAAAATCTACCAATTTTTGAAGGTATTCCGCGTTACGCCCACAATGGCCCACCGCTGTGGCGATTTGACGTGCCTAGAGGCAAGTATATTAGGGCGATCCCCACCATCATATTTCTCGAAGGAGAGCACAACAAGCACCAGAATATAAAACAATTATGACAATTATATCAATAAGAACGTAAGATATAGAAACCTAATAACACTAGATTCCGATAGGATGAAAGTGCTAACACCAATTGGTCACATTCTCAGGTTGATGGCTGACTACTTGTGTAGTCTGGTTTCTCAATTACTGAAAATGCCTTACCTGGTTAACTTACATTTTTTGCTAGTCAACGAAAACCCGAATTGCGCCAAACATTTGATGAATTATCAGAAATGCAAGCGTGACACCCTTTTGACCTCATCATCTATCTGACTGACCTGTACTTTGAGGGGAGCCCTTCCGAGATATTGATCATTCCCAGGGTCTGCGATGTAAACAAACGCCCTTATGAATTCAGAAAGTTGACCCTCATCTTGTTCATCCCGTGTACTTTCATGGATAAATCTTTGGGGAAAAAAAGACACTTCAACCAATTTATAACCGCCCAAGATCATTTCACGTTCGACCAAATGGTCAATCGCAGAGTTGATCTGTTTAGTTCCGTCTACCTCATAAGCCTTGCCCCAAACTCGCGCTTCCTTGTTCTTTGAGGGCAGAAGGGTCAACACTCGGCCGGGCTGCAGTGCAAATGAAAATCAGAAAAGTACAATTCCTACAGTTACTTACGGTCCTCCCAACAACTCCACCATTAATTGGGACCTCAGCAAAAAAATGTCATCATCAAAGCAAAGCATGCCACAAAACTTTTTTCGCATTGCTGCTGGTCTGAAGTTTTCAGACCCACTTCTTAATTTTGATCGATTGCGAAAGACTGATGGTTTTTAAACTTATTGAACTGACAACAGCCGCGTGAAAGAATCACAACCACAAGTGAGGTTAAGAAAATTCTTGGAAATCTCAAGCGAGTGCATAATAAATCCATCCTCTGAGCCTTGAGATCTGTGCATAAATCGGAATCAGTTTGGAAAGCCACAGCTAATTACGTAAGAGCATGAGCAAATACGCCATCGTCCCGAAAGTAGGGCTAATCACTTAGTGAGTCACCGAGACCCCCAATATTCTCCTAAACCAAGCGCCACTTTGATCATAATGAATTAACAGTTTTTAAAATGAGTGCATACGCGTAAATGGTAACTACCAGGACTTTTAAAAGGATGAACTTTAGATCATCATTAAAGGCAAATAGGACAAAAGAACGCGTAGTTACATTTTGCGGTGTGCCTCGGTGTGTCGTTGTTCCCTGGTAGAACCGTCTTTTGTAACCTTTTATGTAGCCAGACCAACTTCTCGTATATGATATATTTGGTCGCCAGATAAGGGAGCCATACCCAAAAATGTATAGTTTCCCCGTTTCTTGGAAAGTCGTTTGTGTAAAGTGAGCAAACCCGGTAACGTTACCGGCCTTTTCATGTCGATTTGGGGGCATTGGAGGATCACTTTGAGTCGACCCACTTTGCTCCGCCCCAATGCAATGAACGAGCAAGGTTACTAAGCTTGGATGCCATTGATTGGTGAATAGTTAACCAGTTAAACCTCTCCTCTGCTTTGGTGCGTGCGTGTCGTGCATACATTGGTTAAGACTTCAGACAGGGCTTTATGGGACCTGCCCGGACCGCAAAGATGCACCATGATAAAGTAACCAATGTTCCAGATTTCTCATTTTTACCGATCTAATTAAACCAATTTTTTGAAAAGGATCAATGCAGTTAGACTAGCACCGAGTGGGTGCACAATGCAACTGCACAGCATAGACATAAGATCTCGTACGTAATATAGCCCCTTAAAACTTCAACTCTTATAAAAACCTACTTAGTTGATTGCATGCAATGCAAACACTTCATACCGAAAAATGCACGTCAATCCGCACCTAGTCTGTAAATAAAACCTTGTTTCCGACATTTTGTCGAACAGCCACCACACTTTTCAAGGTTTTTATAACCCAGATGCAATCCTTTGATTGTTCACTCCTTACTAGTAAAAAGATAATGCCCTAATCAAGCTATACAGGTGCTTGTGATTTTTAGACTGAAAAGAAATGCTATCGAGGCGCCACTACGCTCGGTAGTAAGTGTTAAGTGTGTTCCATTGTCAATGGCCAGCGCACATGCCGTGGGCTAGTGATGCCAATATTATTCAAGGTAGCAGACAACAGTGGCACTACTTGGATTTAACAGCGTGCACTGACGACGCCCAACGGTAAGCTATTTGAATTGTACCAACGTTTCAACAACATTTGTACCTCTATCGGTGCAGCTTTGAACTTCCGTGGTTCCCATTGTACAGCATTCAGCCCATCATCAAGCGCCTGGTCAGCGCACGATCTGCCATGAAATCCCACGCGCGACTTCTCTTTCTCCGAGAACGGTGGTCTTGGCAGTTCATAAACCTTCATAATTACAAAAGTTAGCCCTCTCTAGGCGGACCTTCCTGGGATGGCCTAGGAATTGCAGATCTGATTACCCAAAATAACCCCATTTCCCAGTTTAACTTGAATTTAGCGCGTTTTTTTGCTGAGCAACGGAGGAAGCTGATCCCGTCTCATTCAGGCCAATCCACACTCTTCCAACGGCGCAGCAGTACCCCACGCGCAACAGTTCGTTGGGTAACTACCTGCTGATACTTGACTAAGTTCCAGAATTCCTGATTTTAAGAGGTGCCAAGTGCTAGAAATAAATCCACTCGGACTCCACAAGCATAGTCTTAGGGCAGCTGCTCCGAATACAGGTTAAAAGAAGCACTCCTATCAATGCTCACACCACATTCATTTTTTTTCTTTACCATTCAAACAACAGAGAACTACTTCAAATAAACGGCAGGAAGTAAACAAATTTCGCAAAGACCCACCTTCAACTAGAGAATATGATTTTCCTCAAAAAGTAAATCTGTATATGCCTGAACTGTGACTAACCCCTTAGAGAACAAGTGGCACGTATACGAATGCCTTGATCTCATATTTCCAAAGTAGTATTAACAAACGCATCTATACCACATTCACCTAGCTAGAACCTGATATTGAGTCTGGTTTCATCAGAATGTAGACGGAATTTGAAGCAACCAACGATGGCATAGACAAGTACATTAAAGGTGCTTCAGAGGACGTTTCCTATCAGACCCAAAAATAATAGCAAATAACAGTTAGGGCAAAAAAAATCTTCAGAGTAAGGCAAGGCAAGGCAAAAGGTCAAGCACAGTGATGGTGATGACGTTAATTAGGGACTCGAAGCTGACGAAACGCGAAGAGGTTCAGTTTCCCGAAGGATCCAATCTCGGGTGCGCTTGCGAGCAGCGCTGAGGCCTTTGCGCTCCCCCTCGAATGCCAATCGGGTGAGGAGCTGTTCGCGCACCTTGGCGTGGTAGCCATCAACCCATGCTACCGCTTCCTTGTCCAGCACTGCTGCGTCGATGAGGCGGCGCTGAAAGGGAACCAAAGTGAGGGCCTCAAAGCTCAAGAAGGGCGTAGTGGTGTCGCGTGAGCCCAGCGGACTCTCCACCACCAGAACCACGTTTTCCAACCGAATCCCGTACTTGCCAGTGAGATAGTACCCCGGCTCGATTGTCAACACCTAGAATGGGAGACAATCCTCACATCAAGTTGAGAAACCACAGGCTCGGTGACAACATACGCCTAAGTAACCTTTATCAATTCCACTCAGCGAAAGCAAACATCCGCCTGGGCTTATTTCCCATATTTTCAAGTTGTAGAACCAAAAAATACATAAAAGTTGGCATAGGGAAGCAAAAAACCCAGATGAACGTTTGCTTTTACTGCGTAAAGTTGACAAAAATCACTTAGGCATATGCTGCCACCGAATCCTTAGGTTAATTCTCCTTCTCAGGTTTACTTTTCACTAATGTCACTTTTGGGCACCACGCCGGAGTGGTTCAAAATAGAAAATATTTAACCATAGTAAAGTATCTGTGGTTTCAACTGAAAAACTAAAGCTACAAGTTGGTAGGTATGTAACAATAATGAGCCATAAGTGAAAACTCCGAAAATTGTATATTTTAACTAATTCATTGAGAAGAATGCAACGTTTCTAGAAAGTATAAGCACATTAAACACAAGTTTTCGTGATGCAGAAAATATGGATTGGGTCTTGGTTCAGGATCTAAGGTACTAGACAAATCATCTGACTTCCGTAATAAGTTTGAATTTAATAGCATCAACCCCAATATGCGTGAACTTTTGCCTTCACTTAATCAGGCTCGTGTCCGAGAATAGATGAAGAACAAAAACAAATATAAGTGACAATGTCATGGACCATGTTCTTGCGTATGCCGGGCTCAGCGATGCCCACGGCGGAGAGAGCCTGGGAGCGGCGTCCAGACATGCCAATGGGCCCTTCATGAACGCAAAGATTGGCACCCACACCGTGACCGGTGCCATGGGGAAAGTCACGCCGATCACGCCACATCGAGGCTCGACACACCACATCCAGCTTCGTCCCCGTTATGTTGTCCGGGAAGGTCTATGTGAAGAAGTGAAAATACACCTCTGGTTCGTGATAAGTTCGCTTTTAGATACTCACTCAGAGCATATCGGCTTCAAATAAGGGCATCATAACAAACTTATTCTGGGAAATAATATCACTCAAACCATTCTTCAAGGCACTTAGTGCCGGTGAAGCCGAGGTTGTAATCAAGTTGAAAGAGGGTTGGGTGTTGTTTTACCAAATAAAGTATCATTAATTGCAAATAAACTCAAGACTGATATCTTACGTAAAAGAACTATTGGGTAAACACACCAAGCTAGCGAGCGCGATATGAGCCTTCAAGACCTGTGTGTAGTCCGCCACTTGCTCCTCCGTGGGGACTCCCAAATGAACGGTCCGTGTAACGTCAGTCGTACCGGTTGTGTACTGGCCACCAGAGTCCAGCAAAAAGAGAGAATTGGTGGTCAATTGAGAGCCGTTACCGTTTTCACAAACATTGTAATGAATTACAGCTCCATTTGCATCTAAACGAGTAAAATTCATTCGATAAGGTCTTATTGAACATTCGCAAACCAATTGTAGCTCAAGCGGTTGATAAGAGTGATTAGGCTATCTATCAGAAAATCACAATGTTTTCTGCAGACCTCAACAAAATGACCTCATCTCACATAATTCTACTATGATTCACTTTCGAGTTGTCCCGCGTTTGCCGGTTATAGGCAACTAAGTGTTGCCCTTTAAACCTTATAAAAAAGGATCGCTATCAAATCCCATCACATGACTGAAAAATTATAATAAACTAAAGTATGCTAACAACTTGAATAGCGACAGTTGGCGTCACGGAAGTGAAAGATCGCATATGTGAAAGGGCTTAAGTTCATGGCAAGATAGCCTTACAATGATAACTAATTTGTTCGGAGAAAACCGAAAAACAGAGGAGAACTATACCTGCCCCGGGAATTGTAGGGAAACTAAGTCCGAGACAGCCATCTGCAGCTAGTCGAATTGCATTGAGATAGGCTGCAACAGAGGCTTCTGTAGCAATCTTTGGGGGTTCAACACCGAGCAAATCACAGGGTGCAACAGCTGCCGGATCCATTCCACCGGATTCAGCGACGTCTTCTAACCAGGCCAGGAAATCACATACAGCCAATGAGTCAACGAGATTGGAAAGTCGCATACCCTTCACTTCCAGGGGATTTTTCACAGCTTTAAGGCTAGAAAGTGGGGAAATGTCAAAGAGCCGCTGGTTTTCAGGAATCGCGCTTGCTATCATGTAACTTGAAACAGAAGGCAACCAAACACGCCCATTTCGCCATGCAGCGTTTGAGATGAGCCAAGAGGCGAACTCCTCGTACGGATGAAGTAATACCTGAAATTAAATAGCGGTTACTTAATTGAAAATAGTAAAAGAGGTTAAAAAGAGACTGACTCGATGCGATGGCGATCTAAAATATTCATCCAAATCAACGGAGTCCGGGCCACGCCGCCGTTCAACAAACAGGTGAACATCATCCATTGTTGCAACCACATAGGAAAAAAAGAGGGGATTATAATTTATGTCTGATCCACGAAGATTGAAAAGCCACGCAATTTCGTCCAGCTGAAATATGACAACCGCAGTGACGCCTTTCGCCTTCATTTGTTCGCGAAGGGTGTCCAACTTCTGCTCCCATGAATGTCCCGCAAACGATTCCAATGGAACGACGCGAATAGGATTAGTGGGATGGGAGGGCCTATCCCTCCACACAAGGTCTACCAGATTCGTTCCTTCAACAGGGACAAAAGAGCGATATGAATTCACTTCGGTGGCAGCGGCATCTAACTGACGCTGCATAAAGCTGACGCCGTTGAATGGCATTTGTCGAGGATCAAACCCGATTTGACAACCCGGACTAGTCACCTGGGCTAGCCAAGTAGGTATCGTCGGAACATCAGGACATCCTTCACGCATCAGAATCCAATTTTTGTCAAGTTCCTGTGCAGCCTGCAATGTGCACGAACACTAATAACATACTAGACATAAATAAACCCAAATATCCCAGTAAATCCACCTTACATTCTGTGAATGCACTGATTAAGCTACAAGTTTTGAATGCATTATATGCATAAAGGTGCACGATGTGAAGAATGCAATACCATCTACTGAAAAATCACTGCTAAAGTGTGGTGAGAAAAGCCTACCTGGTTATGGTAACGGCCGTCAGTCCAAAGTGCCGCCTTGTCAACGGCTGTGATAACTGCAGTTCCCGCTGATCCGGTGAAACCGGATATAAAGGCGATGCGTTTATCCGCAGCAGTAAGATACTCACTGAAGTGACTGTCTTCCATTGGCAGAATGAAAGCGCCAAGCTGACGAATCTTCATCTCATGGCGGAGAAGAGCGAGACGCTCCGTGGAATCAAATGTTTGCATTAGGACTGTGGAGACGAGGGAATGTTCACTGCAAGACTTATTGCAAGAAAGCAATAGCCTGCCCAGACTTAGCAAAGCCCAGCTAAAACATCGAAAAGGACTATTTATTAGGAAACATTTCTGACAAGACCTAGTAGTTCAGCAGCGCTATTAACTGGTCATATGCATGTCTAAGGGATAAATAGAAGTTCGCAAATGTGGTAAAAAGGCTCAAGCATGCGAAGTGACAGAAACAACTGGCATGGTGCGGAACAGCGCCCAGGTTTAAGGAAACGTACACAATCGCAGAAATTACACAAACCAAGGTCAAATAAAACTTCCCCGGGTACTTTACAGAAAAACTTCCGGAACTATTAAGAAGCCCATGCAGACTTAAAGAAAATTGAGTAGCAAATAAAGCAGGTAAAAGGAAGATTGACTATCTCCTCTTTTGAGTTAAACAAGGTACTAACAACTGTACGGAAGCTCTGATAAGTTGCCAGATACCAAATGTTGTGTATCGTTGGAAGGGAGATTAACAGCGTTAGGTTCTACAAGCACCCACGAACCTAACGCGCATAAGGCCAACAAAGTGATGCAAATCGGAAAACGCCCGAATGTACACACAGGGGGGTAAAACAATCAGCATTTACCACCAAACGACACAAAATATCGATAAAGTTAAAACGTCAATAAAAAAAACTGGATGCGGGCACATGGAGAACTATGTTTGAAGCAGGCTTACATGCGACGTATCCATTATTACAAACCAACCATACCTTTCCTACCAAGTGCTGAGATAAATAGCAATCGAGCAATAATTTCCATTTAATAATTCATTTTAGGTCCGGAATCAATAATAACTGTAATGGAGTGCAATCACCAGGACATTTTTGCAAGGTCGGATTGTGTTAATGGTCGTAAAACTATGAGCTGTAAACTAGCTCAGAATCGCAAAAGTATTATAAGTTCTTATCGCTGAGAAAAAAGGTATTTCCAACTTTTTCGATTGCTGTGACGTGTTTCTAGAACAAATATTTGGGACTCGATATCAAACACTGAGTGCTCCACGCGTTTGTTTTGTCACTCCTTGGCGTTACGCTCGCCATCCTTGTGCGTGATGGATCCGTTGGAGGAGTTTGATCACTTAGTAATGTATGATAGATTTTGGCTTTACTTCTTCTAGATTTAATTGCAATGGACACCAGACTAAATTCAATCGTCCCTTGAGGAGTGAGCGTTGCCTGGGATGGCTCAACAGTCTTGCGTCTCTTATAGTTGACGCTATGACAGAGCGTGTTTCAGCTATAAAGTGTTTGAGCATACCGTTAAGATCAAAGGTTTGCTGAGCTTCAAATTTTCATTTGAAACAGGAAGGTTTTCTAGCCATTGGCTTGAAGTTGAATTCAGCATTATCGTCCACTCCAATAATCCGTGGTCCTAGAAGTGGCACTGACGCCGGCAAGCAGTTCAGGAATTTCTGGGGAGATAAATCCGAAATAAGACATATAGATGGAGATCTATTCGAATGTGTAATTTGGGATTCCTCGAAAGATGTCACTTCACAGATAATTGACTATATCCTTTTAAGGTAGGGTATTTTAAAAGCTCTAGTGCTCGGATTTATGCACATTCCCTCCTAGCACTCCATACTTTACTTCAGAAAATTCAAGCCTGCTGATGAAACGGGTTTGGGACTTTGGCACCAGGTATCGTCTAAACATCTCAGTGACCTCCTGCGCTCATTTTCGCCCTCACATGCATCCTTACGATTCCCTTCTCGAGCGAGCTTACTTCACCTCATTCGGTCTCTTGATCGGCTCAATTCAATCTTGTGCAGTTTTAACAAACATCTTCCCTTAAACATTATGGGTGTGCAAGCTATCTCGGCAGAATTTCGTGGTACTTCCGTTTTTGCGCCCATTGTAACCGTGCGTGATACTGCTCCAAAAAAGTCGAAAGGTCTCGTAAAAAGTTCATGGCATAATATTCACCATGCTCTTCGACCTTTATACGGTAGGTGGTTTGCTTTTTGGTCCATGTTCGCTCTTGGCATGTACTTACTTCGAAACCTCCTTTCATTTTCAGCTACGGTAATTATCGAAACCTCTAGCAAGTGGCCGCGTGATAATTACCAGGCTTTTTTTCACATGAGGCGGCTTTTCCTCCTCCGTATCAAGGAACTACTTGTTCACATAGGAGTTCCATCTAGAATTGTTTCTTCTGGAATGCTCGACGTTTTTATTGTCAGTTGAATTTACACTATCGGTGCATGTTTTTTGTTGACTAAAAATCTAAGTTTATTTCAGAACGGTATAGTAGTCCGTGTTGGACTCTGTCAGCCTCTGGAACTGTCACTATTGCGACGATCTTCTAGTCTGAACCAGCAAAGAAGCTTAAAGGCGTCATCTCAAATCGACCAAAACAATCCAATCAAAGAGCCGGAAGCAATACGTAGATGGTTAGTGTTCAATGAATGGTTGCCTGCTGTGGCTAGCCAGTTGGTGGCCATCTCAAGGAGTCAGTTGCACACATATCCTGAAGCCTGTCGTCTAGCGAAAAGATGGCTCTCTGCGCATGGTTACCCGGTTATCCAGTGTCCCGATCTATGCACCGAACCCTATGGACTCGATCCCCACTTTGTCCATTTGGGGGACGCGGATCTCGGTGCAACGCAGTGTCGCCTTTCTGAAATAGCTGTAGAATTGCTTATTGTTCATGCAGGTGGTTTTACTCCGGCTGTCCGAACTCCCTCTTATTCAGCAGGCTTGCCGGGTGCCACAGAGGATAACTTCACTTCATCTTCGCCACTGGCAACGTTCTTGCGTTTCCTCCGGCTTTTGTGGGTATTCGACTGGAAAAATAATATCCTTTTGGTTGACTTAAACGATGGGTTCTCGGGAAGTGAGTCAAAGAAACACGGATTACATTACAAATCATAAGGGTCAGATTATATTGGGTTATAGTATGGGTCAATCTTACTTTTTGCAGAGGAAGGTCAGGAGAAAGCTAGTGCCGCAGTAACCACTTTCAAGATCACTCCACGCGACGAATTGCCTGCGATGGTGATCGCCACCCCACTCGACCCTTCAGGCACTCATTGGACTTTCCAGGGCCCTTCGGTCGAAGGCCTCAAACGTCTTCAGGCACTGGCGATGCAATCGCATGAACTGCTTCGGGCAATGCTGGTCGCCGGTGCTGACTTCTCCGATCTAAAGGTGCTACCTGATTTATTGCCGATTCAAAGTGGGCCGTGTTCATATATTTTACATTGGGTTGTAATTGATTCTCCGCATATCGGGCTCTTGTGCTACAAGTACAGATCATTGCTTCATTCACGATGCTCTAGTTACTATCTTAACTTAAATGTCCTGTCTGGGGTTTTACTTTGAATAATCAATTACACCCAATCAAGCTTTCGTTCCATTTCTTTAAATGAACTTTGTGTCTATTTATTAAGCCTATTGAGTCTTTTGGTGTAATTTTTGTTAACAAAATCGTCCTTGAGCATATTAAGAAGTCTCCATCCTTACTAAACACCACTGTGTTTGTAGCATTACTCAGCATGGTCAAAGCTATGCCCATTAGTATGGTATCTGTTGCGCGGTATATTGAATGTGCTAAATGATAGCCTGTAGAATTGGACCAACGAAAAAACACCGAAACTCCTAAAGCACTGCATTACGTGCCTTTTGAGACACATGGTACCGTTTGTGTCTTGTATTTTATGGTACGTAGCATTCCTTTACTTCAGGCGGTATTTCGACCGGATCTGTCAAAGATGGATGTTTTGATCAAGCTTAGACCCTCTGTTTACAAGACGCGTATATTGGAGGCTATTGACCTTGAGGTGCCAAGTTGGGCGCTCAAGAAAACTTTGATGGATGAGAAGTCGACGGCTGATTCGAAAGGCACAGCCTTCACAAAGGAACCTGATCCGGTGACTCTCGACCTTCCTCATCCTGGTGCCAGTTACTGGCCGACGGGTTACCTCTGCGATCCTGTTACTTGGATTCTGCGCCAAATCCAGGTGCGTTGTCTCAAATCTCACCGCATAAGCGCCTTTGTCTTCACCTTAGTCGATACTCTACTTATTTTGTTCGGGACACACAGGTACCTACGTGAGGCTATACAACTTACAGAAATGAAATGGACATTATTTGAAATGGGTGAATTGTGCCGTTTTTGTGAGGCATTTGAAAAGTCGGATGAGTAATCTAACAGAGTCTGAAGCGGTTTAGATCGACTCTGGTCCGTGTTTGCCTACTCTTATCAATGTTATTAAAGTGTTCCCTAAAAACATCGTTTATCTAACTTGATAAATTAGTAATTTTGCACATACGAAGTGTGGACGGAATATCTCCGACACTTTATGCCTATAGGTGTGCAGACATCCGTGGCAAACGTCGATAGGGATAAATGAAAACTGTTCACAATACTGAGATTTTAAGAACTTTGAACTCAAAAATGGCTTATTTTGAAGTTTAACTTAGCCGTTACACTTTTTGATGGGTAATCTGCTTTGCATTGAGGCGATAAGACACTGAACGTCCGGATGGTCGGTCAGCCGTTAAAATACTTTCAAATGCACTTTTCTCGCATTAGCACCTTCGTTATTTTAAATTGGAATATTCATTGTATGAATATGAGGGGGTGCGGGCGCCTTTTGTTGTCTGAGCTTTAAATCATATCCTGCGTGGTATTCACTGAATTTAAAAAAGGTGTTTCAGTGATACGATTTTTTGTACACCTTTAGGCAGCACTTGACAAATGGGATCTGTTTGAATACATGTGGGATCGTCACTCTGGGCGTTGGATAGGGTTATGTATAAAGGATGCTCCAAAGTGTGCTCATCTGCGCAAGCTGAGGCCATTCACCGAGGCTAACCTCTGCATGGCAGGTGGCTTCGCCTGCCACCGCGAATCGTCCACTGGTTCGATGTTTCTCGCTGTGGATGTACAGTCGGCCTTGGAGGCGTTACACCTCTGGGCTGTGGAAATGGTGGAGTGGGTGCGGATTCAACGCCCTTTGTCCTTTGAGCTGCCAGGCATAGAGGTGCAGGGACCCGCTGTAACGGTCTTTCCTTTCGCTGTTACTGAGGGAAAGGATCAACAGGAAAGTAGTGACAACGAGAAAAAGGCAAGGAAAAGAAAAATAGGAGGCTATAGCTCTGTTTTAAAAATCAAGAAGAAAAAAAGGCACTTGGAAAGCTCATTAAGAAACTAAAAGTGGTAATGTCGAAGGGAGCGTATAAATCTGCGCTTTTTTTGTACATATTAATAAAGCCGAAGAGGTTAGTCAATTCTCCTTGTTTTTTTTTTTCCTACAAGGCCTTAAATAGTTGCAGTTGCCGTACCTTCCGCAAATTTGATTGAATTTTCGGTGTTTGGCTTGGTGGGGTGCGGCACGATTGGTGTCGTAGAACTCCAGGTTTCGGCAGGCAAAAAGGCCATTTGGCAAATAGTTTAATCGGATGTAAACCACATAGGCGCGTGTTTGGGCTCTCTCACACCTACTAGGTGGAGGCGCTGACGGGTTGCCTTATGGTCACTTGGGTTCATCCCACGGGGATTCCGTGTCTGTTCTTTGTCGTAGTTTCGGGTCCTCATTGGCGTGCATCACGCCTTGTGTAAGTCGTGGTGGCGGCGCGCTATTGTAATGTGATAGTCAGAATGATCCCGATTTGTATAAGCTGAAGTGTGACCAGAGTAATGTTAGATTGTTTCTCTGATGTAGCCAAAGCCGCTTCTTTGAAATGAGACGGTGACACTGATACTGGGCAAATGGTAGTGGGCGCAGCTGGGACTGTGATCACTAACTTAAAAAGTACCAAAGCCAAGTGCAATGGTTTGGTGACCTAAGAGCGATACAGACTCTAGTCCCGTAACCCATTTAGTCAATTCATGAGCTCACTTCAGATGTCATACCTCAAAATACGGTTGCCCACGACTTGGAGCACTGGTCCACATTATTGAAATTGTGGTGTGAATACAACGCATGCAATTTTAGTATTTGGTTTCAGTAATTAAAGAATACGTGCTACATCCTCGTGGCAACCGTCACCTTCATTTTATATTAACGAAGGCCACCCGTTTCAAAATTCAAACCAAATGTTCGGGAGCTTTACTAGGCATGGAGCTCCTCCTATTCGGCAGTTGTATTAATCTTCAGTTCAAATCAATGTCAGAATATTTCAAACATTTAAATGGATGGAAAAGTGACAGCATATGATTGATTCTTTTGCTAATAGACATGAGATATAGGGTAAACAGGCACGCGATGCACACAGGTACAAAGAAACAAGAGCAGACAGGGTTTGCGGAACACCATCTGAAAGGTGTAAAGTGATTGATAAATACGTGCCTGATCTGCTTCTACCAGTCAAAATAAATCAACAAAGTGAAGAGTCACGGCGATAAGGAGAGATGGATTGCGGTACCAATCAACCATGGGTCTACGGGAGGTCTCTGTGGCTATGCGCCCCGTTTCATGTATCAATCACTCCAATTGCTTTATCGGTATCGAAAGCACTTAATGCTACTTCGCAACCACTCTGATACTTATTAACGAATATGTAAGGGAAAAAAGCGTTCACAAAACTCTTTTTGGAATGATATTTTCAGCATTGGAAATTGTTGCATATTATCCCCTTCATTTAAACGGCGACTAGTAGGTGCTGAAATCAAGACTTGAATTAGTAATCCATCAGAGCGTTACTAATTATCGACGCTAAGCTGCTTTTCTTTAATTAAGTGGCGACATGTTTAAACTCGTATTTGACGTTTTTTCGCAATCGAAGTTTTGCCAGCAATTGCAAGTTTCTTTATTAGTAGAACTACAGCGGAAACAAAGGAACACCCCTTCGACTGCTTTGAGATTTTGGGAGATCGATAGAGCAAACTTCTCTGCACGTAAAATGAGCGTTTTTTAGATAAAAGCAGGTGTCACTCTCACTAGCGATAAATGTCAATGAAAGTCGTGCCAAACCATGAAAGGCGGCAGCGTGGTGTTGCAACCATACTGCGCTGGTTTAAAATGAAATGCAAAACGGATACCAGCTAGCATTTCCTTCGGCGTTGGGGCGCTTACTCAGAAGGTACACAATGAAGCAATCTCATGACTCACGAAGGTCTCCCCCATGGACGGATATTTGGAAATGTAAGTAGGAACATCAGTGCTAAGTTCGGTCTTCTGGATTCCATGTCACGCGGATGCAGAGGCACGGACAGTCAGTCCTCACACGTCTGGTCACGGGCTAGGCGCCAATACAAACTCTTATAGCCTAGGATAGCCACCACTACCACCTAGAGGTCAACCAAATTGGTAAGTACCACTACCGTTAGAAGCGCGTAAGGAGACAAACCCACCCCGACAGCCGACTCGCATTCATACAAGTTGATCCACGTACATGCCGAAAG